>CM066035.1:764443666-765795163 GCA_033557465.1 Ichthyophis bannanicus
CATGGTTTGCCTGCCTTGGGCTCCCCAGGGGGAAGTACCAAAACTAAGTGTCTTGCCTGCCTTGTTTTGTAGGGGCTACTCAGCATCTGCTGAACATTATATCCATCAGGATTGGGCCGTTTTGGGCGTCCATTGGTGTGGCCTGGTTTTCCTGACATTTCTTCCCACCTCATTGAGATACCTGCACGTGTTAGCTTGTGCTTTGCATGTTCCTTACTAAGCTAATGATTAAGTATGTGTGTAGACATAGCACGCAATATTGATGCCTACACGGCCAAAATGCACGCTGCAGCTAACCTTATCAGTGCACCCTAAGGCTGTGAAGCTGAGCTGTTGGTGAGAGCAGAGAGTTATGTTGCTGGATTCTGGTTTCTGCGATTCTTGCATGGAAGCTATGTATGCACCCTTGGAGGGGACATGGATGCCCTGGCCTTTGCGTCATTGCTGCAGGATGCAGTGGTGAAAAAGGATGATCTCCAGGCCTTGAACTTGAGTGCTCACTGTACTGCCCACTCATTTTCTACTCACTCTGAAGAGGGGCTGTTGACAAGTCGAAGCCTGGCCCGGGTGCGGCCTTCTAAGAGATCTCAGTGGAGATTGGAGTCTGGAGATTCAGGCTGCCTTTCTTTTGGCCGAGGCCTGATGCTTCAGGCGATGATTCCAATGTGGAGGACAAAATAATCTTCTCCTTCGGAGGATTACAACCATTCCAGTATTATATGCCTGCTCGTAAAGGAGAGGAACTAGTGGTTCTAATTGCTCAAGTGTCTTCTGCTCTGCATTTGGCTGACTTTCTGATAACGGAACAGGGACTGCAAGTAATACTCCATCCTGCATGTTGTTCAGAAGTGTGAGGGCCTTTCCTTTTCCGGAGGTTATCATGATCCACTCAGAAGTGGGACTTGCCCAACTCCCCGTATGAAGGGGCTGCCACAGGAGGACTACACTGCATGTTTCAGCGTGCTTAAGGTGGATGCCACATCATGAAGGTCATGAAACAGACCACCATCCCAGTGGAAGGTGGTGGGGTCCTAAAAGTCCACCTGAATCTCTCCTGAAGAATCAGTTCTCAACTCCCTTTGTTTTCTTGCAGTTGACTCGAGCTCTTCAGTGGATTCAGTCATTTACTCTGGAGGATACTGCTGTCATCCTAGAGTTAGCGCAACACACACTGTGGATCAATGTGGGAATAAAGTTTCCACAAGTGACTATATCAAAACTCTCGTACTTAATTATAGCTCGCCATAAAAATACTTTTGTTGGGGTGGTGGTATCCGCTTCGAGCGGTACCGATACCCCGGCATCGGCACCGGTGTCGAGTGTTCCACTCGCCACCAGGGATCGTCCTCAAGCGTCCTCGGTACCTTCGGGGCCGATCGATACGCCACACATGGACATTTCTATTCCCAACCATGCTCGGAGACGGTACCGCCGTCGAGCGGTTCCGATGCCCTGGCTACGACATCGGGATGCAGTAACCTGTTTCTCGCAGGTGGGTATCATCGGGTATCCTCGGTACCTTCGGGACCGATCGATGTAACCCAGACTGCTTTATCGGTATCGACATCGCCGATACTGCCACCGACGTCGGTACCCTCGAGGCATGCATCGATAGACTCGCTTCCTTCGATGCCGAGTCTTGAATCGATTTCTAGTCTCGAGGACTGGGTACTGATGCGTCCTGGAACCGACTCCGCTCGCTTCCAGATAAGCAGTTCCGCAGATCCTAGCCATAACTCTAAACTCATGATCTCGGTACCACTGCAGCAATCCCCGATGACAACAATGACCGCTGGTCCTGTATCACCATCGATGCCGATGCCTCCGTTGGAACCGATACCTGGCATTGCTGATGCAGTACCTTCTCCCTCTGAGTTAACACGCCAGTATCCCGGTCCATCTACTACGTCTCTTGCTTCACACCATGGTACGTCCTCTGGTGCTCAGCCTCTTTCTTTGGCCTTACCAGAGATGGTTCCCATAGGGGATCAGTCTTTTCAGACTTTTCTCCGAGACATGGCAACCTTTCTTAATATCTCTATCCCTGGTTGTGCTGATACTCATAGCCCACCGGCACAAATGGAAAATATCATGCTTCCTTTACATCCTGCTCTGCAGGATCTCCTTCTGAGGGTTTGGAAATCACCCTTACGGCTTCCTCTAGCTTCCACAGCTACTGAGGTTCGGTACCGAGTGCCTCCCTCTCCAGGATTTCAGAAGCCGCAACTTCCTCATCATTCCCTGGTAGTAGAATCAACACTGAGGAAGGCTAAGAGCAAGAAGAAGCATTCTTCTTATCCGCCAGGTCGTTCTTCAAGAACACTCGATGCTTTTGGTCGTCAAGCCTTCCAAACATCTATGCTGGCCTCCAGAATTCTTTCATATATTTTCCACATGAGTCTAACACTCCAGGAGGTCACAGAGAAATTATCTCTCTTGACCCCTTTTTTGCCAGAGCCGAAGGCTACTGATTATTCCTTGCTCATCAATCATAGCCGGACTATCTCCTGGTTTCTGTCTCGTGCTTCTATAGACTCTTTTGAGTCTGTTAGCAGATCCTCTGCTATTGCCATTGCAGCACGTCGTAGAGCCTGGCTCGAAGCTTCAGACTTGAATAGACGGGCACAAACTATACTGGCTCATTCTCCTTGTACAGGAGACGGTCTTTTTGGTAAGGAGGCTTTACGTCAGGTTGCTCAATGCTCCACTGACTCTCCTTCCACTACAGACCATCCTAAGCCATCCCATTCTTTGAGGGGTAGGAAATGTCCTACCAAACCTTCTTTCCCTAAGAAAAGAAAGTTTCATTCCTCTCCTGCCCATCATTCAGAGGTACCTAAGCAAGGGACACCTCAGCCTAGTCTGAAGTCCTCCAGCTCTGGCCACTCTCAGCATTCCCAACAACCATAGGGGCTGAGAATTATAGTCTGCAGTTCACTTCTACCTATTAGAAGTTGCTTCACTGTGCTTTTCTTTCTCAGTGTTCTAAGATGTCGGAACATTCTTGTTCAGGGACTACGCACTTCTCCTCCTTTACTCTCTAGAGGAGCAGTTACTACTATCCCCTGATAGTTCTGTCCCACTTTGAACATTTTTTTCCTTCAAGTTGCACTTACCCTGAGGGTACGTCACCCTCCACTTACTTGCCTACCCTCTCTACAGGACTTCTTCCTGGTTGAGGGGTACCATACTGAGAAGCTTCTTAGCACGCTTATTCCTCAGAAAGAGACAGGAGATGCCTCCTCTCCTTCCTTGTCTCTTATTCTTAAATGGGCAGAGTACAATCTCTCTGCTGGTTTCTATCACCAGCTGTGCCTGCAGGAGTTACAATGATTGTGTTACTGGTACTTTCTAGTTCCAGTCCCTTGTTCCAAGGTTTATCTAGCCTCAGTAGTGATTCCAGGCTGCTCCTCAGCTATCTTGGATCCTCCTACTTTTTGGCTTTTTCACAATCTTCCTCCATCTCCTCTCTTAGGATATGGCAATACCACTGACTTCAGTCAGTTTATCTCCTCTTTCTCCTGCACAATGCTCTCTGCACTCTCAGAGAAGCTTTCTACTATGAGGGCCTTATTTTAGAGCATTGACCTTATCTCTGAAGCTATCAGTAGGGAAAAGCTTAATTCCTTCCCATGCCTATGAGGGTTCTCCAAACCCTCTGGCCTGGGCTGTTGGTATGATATATAAGTTCTTCTGCGTGAAGATCCAAGGCTGATGTTACGCATGCTCCCTCTGGGTCCCTCCAGCAGGTCCCTCTGGTATCTTCTTGCGTTGCTGAACATCTGCCATGTCAGTGTTCTTTGCAACTCCCGCCTTGTTCTTTACAGACTGATATCATCTTCTGTTCTCACGCAAACATCAAATTATCTTACTGGATTCCCTCAATCCACGGAAATAGATTCTCTACACATATCCCAAGTGGGTTCACCCTCTTGTGGAGCAGAGAATCTTTTCTTTTATATTCCCCATATACAACTATGGGGCTGGGTGGTAGATATGTATCTTCAATCTCTATCTTGTATGTAGCATCTCCATATATGTCTACATACCTATCTCATTACCCTGGTGGTGCAATTCCATGCCCCACCAATGTATATATATTTCCGTATATCATTTATATATATATATATATATATATATATATTGATACATTTCTCCACCCATATCCTAATATACACATATGGACATATATATATATATATTGATACATTTCTCCACCCATATCCTAATATACACATATGGACATATGTATATATCTATATATATATATTCCATCCACATATCTATATATATATCTGTGTCTGTTGGAGGGCTTCTCATGGATTGATATGTCTTACACACTATAACCCTTACTGTCTATACTAAATGTTTTTACCTTCTAGAGGGTTTAGACAGTCTATCGCCCTACTTGCATACCATATTATGATGCAGGAACTGTTAGGCACCAATAACTACTGTGGTGCTAACATCTTCCATTTTTTCTTTAAGTCCTTGAAGCATCAAGCTTCAATATTTTTTCCTATCTCTCGCCAGCTAGGAAAAATAGTGTACATCTTTATCTTGAGTACACAATTGTTCTCCTTGGGAATAGGGTTTTTTTCCACTCCCCTTCTTCCCGCCAGGACTGGGCTAGTTCTCTACCTCCGTCAGTCTTCTTCCTTTAGCCTTCATTGTTAATAACTTTATGCCTAAAGGAGTTTTCAGCTTTTTCCCATAAAGCTTTCCATTGAAGACCTGACGTCTAATCCTACCCAGTTGACACCTGGATCGTCTGCTACCTCCAGGTCTGGACCTTCATCCTCACTGCTGTGAGGTCACTTTGAAGATTCCGCCACTGCTTATCCAGTAGACTCCATCATGCTCTCTACTTCCTACGATTCAGTAGGTAAGCTGCATTTTTTAAGTGTACATTAAATGTGTTTAATGTTACTTATCATATATACCAAGGACTTCTCCCCTATAGTCCTTGGCTATGCTGTTTCTTTCCTCACAGCTCCTTTATTGTCAACTCCTGCCCTCCATCCCACGAAGGATGCCTGGAATTCCTGGAGACAAAATGCATCCCTGGCCGAGGCCTCTGCATTTTTATAGGATCTCCCTCTGGCATCCCTATCTAGGGAGTCCCCCATATGTGAAGACTCATTCCTGCTTGTTCCTGGAGATAGCACAGTTACTTACCTGTAACAGGTGATCTCTGGGAACAGCAGGAATTAGTCTTCACAACCCTCCCACCTCCCCTGGGAGTTGCATCTCTTTATCTTCTTCCTTTCTCTCCTCGCCTTTGTCTCAGCTTTGAAACTCAACTGAAGAGAGGCTCTGGAGAAGGCGGGAAGTCAGCGCGCAGGCACGAGGGATGCTGCCAAAAGCTTTCTGATTGGAAGCTGGGCATCATTCCCGTGCAGGCTCCGTCGGTACCGACGTACCCATATGTGAAGACTAATTCCTGCTGTTCCCAGAGATCACTTGTTACAGGTAAGTAACTGTGCTGTCTTCTGGAGAGACACAGATAGGAGATTTTTTTCTTCTTTAATTTCTTTAATTTGGCTGATTTACTTTAATTTTTCTTTAATTTAACTGTGGGCTTCTGCTAGGGAGGGCTTAGGGAGAGATTTCCTTCCCTTTCCCTCTTCATCTCCTCTCTTCTTTCTTTCCGTTTTTTCAAAAAAAAAAAAAAAGAGGGGTGTGAGTCAGGACGCAAGCAGCAGAGTTAGCAGGAAGTCGGAGAGCTGCGGAGACAGGTTGGAGGAGCTCACTGCTGGCATTCCCCGCCTCGCTGCCAAAGCCCCAGTGGTGGCTGAGCGCGAGGGTGGGGAGGTGCGCCCTGGCGAAGCAGAAGCAAGGCTCGCTGATCCAGCTGACCGGAAGGAGCAGGAGCGGCGGTGAATCCCACGGAGGGTGCGAGTTACCACGGGTTCGTCGACCGCAGGTGTTAAGGCAGCCAGCCACCTCCCGGAATGATCGCAGGACATCGGAGGTGGGTGAGGGGCTCTGTTTCGTGCACTTTTTGGCGCCACAGCCATTTTGAGGCCCGAGCATTAAGGGGGCCCTTTTTTGCCGGCATATTCTCTCTCTGTGTTAAAAAAAAAAAAAAAAGGAAAGAAAGTGTTGCTTTGCTTGAGTGCTTGCTGAAGCTTAAAAAAAAAAGTGAGAGTTTGAAAAAAGGAGTTTGTGGCAACGCTATTTTCTGTTTAAGGCACAGCCGTCATGCCAGCCAGACCGCAGTGTCTAGTCTGCAGAACTCGAAGGGGGACAGTAATGGAGGCGGGGGTCTGCAGAGGCTGTGCAGTGGAGGTGGCCTCTGTAGAACAGGAAATTCAGGCCAGTATGTCCCAGGACCCTCTACCCCCGTCTCTCAGGAGTCAGGGGACTCTCTAGGCATTGGTCTAGGGTCCGAATCCCCGTTGTCCTTGGCCCCAGAGCAGACAGTTCCTTCTCAGGCTCAGACGGCTTCCTCAACTCCCCTGGGAAACCTGTCAGGGGAAGCTTTGAGGGAGTTCTCCCCAGAATTTGTTTTGCTGCTGCACAAGGCCTTTTGTCTCCAGCAGCAGGGAGCACCTGACCAGGGGGTAGCGCAAAGCTCTTTGCCCTCAAGGACAGCGAGACCCCAGGAGGAAGATGCGGAAGTGCCGCATAAATGGCCCAGGCTGGGGAGTGAGGTTGCTTTCTGCTCCTCTTTCTCAGAGGAGGATCTGGAAGGGGAGGCCTCTGCGTTGGGGGAGGACGAGGAGGAGCTGGAAGAAGGCGAGATCCCTGAAGAGGAACGAGCAAGAATTGTGCGGGTCTTCCGCCGTGAGGAGTTGCTGGCGTTGATAGGGGAGTCTTTGAAAGCCCTCAATATTGTCGCAGGGGCTTCGGCGGAAGAGGAATCCTTGTAGGACCCGCTGATTCAGGCAGTGCGTAAGAAGCAAAACGTTTTTCCGGTCCACCGGGTGGTTCGACAGATGATCCAGGAGGAGTGGAATCAACCGGAGTCCAGCCTCAGGGGCATGCGCTCTATGGTGCGTCTGTACCCTTTACCGGTGCTCGGAAGGGAGCTGCTGCGGTCACACAGAGTGGATGCCGCGGTTTCAGCAGTTATCAAGAAGACGACCATTCCAGTTGAGGGCAGTGTGGCCCTAAAGGATTCTCAGGACAGGAAGTTGGATACGTTGTTGAAGCAAGCGTTTGATGTTAGTGCCCTGGCTCTACAGGCATCGGTGTGTGGCCCTTGAGTAGCCAGGGCGTGCTTGAGGTGGTCTCAACAGCTTCAGCTGTCGGGTTCTCTGCCTAAGGATTCTCCCGGGGAGGTGGCCAGAATTGAATCTGGCACGGCCTTCCTGACTGACAGCCAATATGATCTCATCAGGAGCTTGGCTAAGAATATGGCGGTGGTGGCAGCGCGTCGCTACCTTTGGCTCCGTAATTGGGCGGCAGATGGTTCGTCCAAGGCTCACCTCAGCAGGCTCCCATTCAAGAGAGAGCTTCTGTTTGGGGAGGAGCTAGACAGCTAGTTAAAAAGCTTGAGGAGTCCAAAGGGGGTAGGCTTCCGGAGGATAAACTAAAGCAGGGTCGGGCTCCTACTCCTGCAAGGTCCCAGCCAAGAGAGTTCTGTAAATTTTGAACAGCTTGCTCGGCGCCCTTTCAGAGGGGTTGTTTCTCCAGAGGTCAGGGCTTCTGCGGGTTTTGGGGGGCAGGTAGAGGTTTTGGGATTTCTTCCTCTTCCTCGGGGCCTAGGAAGCCACAATGATGCGAGGGGGGGGGGGCGCTCAGGCGGAAGTCCTGCCAGTAGGGGGGCAGTTGCGGCAGTTTCTCTCTGCCTGGGCCCGGGTCACATCCGATCAGTGGGTTCTAGAAGTGATTTGAGAAGGGTATGCCATCGAGTTGGCAAGACCGGTTCTCCCATCTTTTGTGCAGTCCCCTTGCAACTCCCCAGCCAAGAGGTTGGCAGTGGAGGAGACCCTAGCCCATCTTCGGTTGTTAGGGGCGGTGGTGCCAGTTCCCAGAGACCAATGCGGGTCCAGTCGATACTCCATTTATTTTGTGGTGCCAAAAAAGGAGGGCTCCTTTCGACCAATTCTCGACCTAAAGCAAATAAATCGATGCCTCCGGGTACCTCACTTTCGGATGGAAACCTTAAAGTTTATATTTACTGTTCAATGTAAATAGTTGATTTCTACTGTTCTATGTAAAATGTATACAAATTGTGTACAAGACTGTTAATCTGTTATATGTAAACCGCCCTTGATCTCTGGAAGGGGCGGTATAAAAGAAATAGTTAAATAAAATAAATAAAATAAATAAATAAAATAAATAAAGTTGGTGATAGTGGTGGTGAGACAGGGAGAGTTTCTAACCTCTTTCGATCTCACAGAAGTCTATTTGCATATTCCCATCAGGGACTCGCATCAGCAGTTTCTGCAGTTCGCGGTGCCAAGCGGGCACTTTGTTTCAAGCCTTGCCGTTTGGTCTAGTGACGGCGCTTCGGACCTTTACCAAAGTAATGGTGATGGTGGCAGCATCCGTACCTCGACGACTGGTTGATATGGGCCAAGTCTGAGGAAGAAAGTTGAAAGACAATGGACAGAGTAGTTGGGCTCTTGAGGAGTCTGGGTTGGGTCATCAACTGGACAAAGAGCAGATTGGTTCCCTCTCAGGAACTCGAGTATCTTGGGGCGAGATTCGATACCTTCAAGGGCAGGGTGTTCTTGCCAGAGCAGAGAGCAAAGTATCTTTGCTGTCTGGTGCAGCAGTTTCTAAGCATGGAGGCGCCCTCAGCTTGGCATTATCTGCAAGTGCTGGGAACCATAGCGGCTACCATCGAGTTGGTTCCTTGGGCCAGGGCGCACATGCGTCCGCTTCAGAGGGCGCTTTTTCGCCGTTGGTCCCATCAAAGGCAGGTCTTGTCGGTGCAGCTCCCATGTCCCCTAGCAGCCAGGAGGGCATTGCGGTGGTGGCTTCATCCGGGAAATCTGGCAAGGGGCATGTCGCTAGAGCCTCCGGCTTGGCTACAGTTAACAGCGGATGCCAGCCTGACCAGTTGGGGAGCTCACTGCGAAGGTCACTTTGCCCAGGGGAGCTGAAGTCCCCAGGAAGCCTAATGGTCCATCAACAGATTAGAGTTGAGGGCGGTGTCTCTCGCTCTCAGGGCATTCAAGCAATGGGTCCACCGGAGGGCGGTCCGTGTGCTATCAGACAATATAATCACAGTAGCCTACATCAATCGTCAGGGGGCACGAGCAGTCCTCCTTTGGAGGAGGAGGCGGAGGGCCTGTTAGAGTGGGCCGAAGCCCATCTGGTGGCCCTGTCGGCGCAGCATGTGGCTGGAGTGGAAAACGTCACGGCGGACTACCTAAGCAGAGTCAGAGTAGATCATGGTGAATGGGAACTGTGTCAGGAGGTCTTCGAGCTGGTGGTGCGTAGAAGAGGTCCTCCAGTCATGAATCTCATGGCTCACTGGGAGTTGGCAAAAGCGAGCCGCTTCTTCAGCAGAAGAAGGGAGCGAATGTCGGAGGGCCTGGACACGTTGGTCCAGAACTGGCCCTTGGAGGGACTTCTGTATGTGTTTCCTCCGTGGTCTTTGATAGGCAGGCTCCTCCATCCAATAGAGGCCCACCGCGGACAGGTGGTTCTCATAGCTCTGGATTGGCCGTGTCGGCCGTGGTATGCTGACCTCATGAGATTACTGGTCGACCGCCCGTTTCGTCTCCTGGTAAGGGACGACCTCTTGGTCCCGGGACTGCTGCGGATGCCACAGGTCAATCGGTTCTTGCTTACGGCCTGACTCTTGAAAGGGCGGGGCTGCGAAAGCAAGGGTATTCCGGGGCAGTGATCTCGACGTTGTTGAAAGCCCGCAAGCGTTTGACCTGTCTCTCCTATGTGCGAGTTTGGCGCATTTTTGAGGGCTGGTGTGAGTCGCTGTGGAAGAGGCCTATGGCTGTTTTGATTCCGGAAATGCAGGGAGGAGTAGCCTAGTGGTTGGGGCAAGGTACTTCAGGCCGGAAGGTCGGGGGTTCAAATCCCACTAGAGGACAAGCAACCTTGGGCCGGAAGGACTGGGGTTTCTAGTCCCACAGATGCTCCTTGTGGTCTTGGGCAAGCCACTTAACCCTCCATAGCCCATGTTCCCTGTAAGTATTAGTGTATGTGTCTCATATCCCCATGTGTTAAATGTATCCCCCAATTGTGTTGTGACCACTTTGATTAAAGGATAAGGCAGTATACAAAAACTGTCTAAATAAATAAATTAAATAAATCTTGGCTTTTTTGCAGGCAGGATTTGAGAAGGGTTTAGCGGCCAACTCCTTGCGGGTTCAGTTGGCAACTATTTCCTGTTACAAAGGCAAGGTTCAGGGTAAGATGATAGGGGAGTATGCTGATGTGAGTAGATTTCTGAGGGCGGTTCACCACCTGCGACCACAGTGGAGATCGTCGGTACCTCCCTGGGATCTTAATCTTGTTCTGAATGCTCTAGCGGGAGAGCCCTTCGAGCCACTCGGGCGAGCTACGGCCAAGGATTTGACCCTCAAGACCGTTTTCCTTGTGGCGGTTTGTTCAGCTAGGCGATTTTCAGAGCTTCAGGCTCTTTCCTGTCATCCGCCGTTCCTTTCGTTTTTCAAGGAAAAGGTGGTATCTCCAGGAACAAGCAGGAATGTTGTCTTCGCATAGGGGTATCGGTACCGACGGAGCCTGCGCGGGAATGCTCCCCAGCGTCCAATAGGAAAGCTTTTAGGAGCATCCCACAGCGCCTGCATGCTGCCTTCCCGTCTTTCCAACGCTCCCTCTTCAGTTTTTCGTTTTCCGCGGAGCTGACAGGACACATACCCTGTCACCGCAGAAATATTTATCCTTATTCTTTTGTTTTTTTGTGGTCGCGTCTGCCTGCTTTCTTTCAGGGGCCTTTCCTCTCTCGGAGCTAGGCACCATTTTGGGCACTAGGTCCATTTTTCTTCAAACATGGAAAAACCAGCTAGTGGTTTTAAGAAATGTTCTAAATGTGGCGGTACCATTTCCGTCACCGACACCCATGAATGGTGTCTTAAATGTTTAGGTCCTGACCATTCTCCATCAGTGGGTCTGTCCTGCAGAAAGATGACCAAGAAGGGCCTGCAGAATAGAGCGGCAAAACTGTACCCTTTTTGCCGCAGATACGATGTCAGTTGCATCAACATTTTCCAGGGCTTCATCTTCCTCCCATGGATCTCAGGTAACTAAACTTAAGTCTTCTAAGACTAACTGGTCCTCAAAGGGTAGATCTCCTTCTAAGTATCGAGATGCCACTGGTGCTGCCCTCGAGGAAAGTTCACCTGAAAACAGCCCCGGCGGGAGGCCTTGGTCTCCAAAGCATTAACGGGGCTCCAGGATGTTCCAGAGGCTTCCACCTCTGCAGAACTACTGGTGCCATGTTCTGGGGTCATAGCCGCTTCCACCGGTATCGACACCCAGGCATCGGCAGGAGCAATGGATCACAGAATCCTCCCTATCGAACGCAGTCTAGCGGCCCTCTTAGCAGCTTCGGTATCGCTAAGACCTCTACAGACGGTTCCACAGGTATCGATACCGGTACCGAGTGCCTCAGCGGGTATGCTTCCCCCCATGCCGAGCCTTAAGTCTATCTCAGGTATTGACAGATCGGTACCAAGACACCCTGATACCGACTTCGAGCGATACTGGTAAAGTGTTTTGCAAGAACACCCGGCGCATAGATACTTCGAATCATCCAATTCCAATGACTCGGTTGACTCTGCTGGTACTAGAGCTATCCTTCTGGAGGATCCATCTCCTTCTCCTCAACGAAGAATATCTCCTCCAGAAGACATGTCCTTCCAGGATTTTATACATGATTTAGCTTGAGGTCTTGCAATCATGGTGACTCCAGAGAGGGAATCTAAAGCAGAAGAATTAGAAATTCTTCAGTACCCTAAGGCTCCTAAAGAGGCAACTACTTTGCCTATTCACAGAATCTTTCATGATCTTATGCTAAGAATGTGGGAAACTCCTTTGACGGTGTCTCCATACTCTCAACGACTCGATACCATGTACCGAGTTCCCAGCTGTCCTAGCTTTCAAAAGACTCTGTTACCACACCATTCAATGGTAGTGGAATCGGCAATGCATAGGATTAAGAGTGCTAAAACACATTCTTCCAATCCTCTGGGCTGTGAATCGAGGACGCTCGATGCCTTTGGGCGTCGATGTTTCCAATCCTCCATGTTGGCAGCCAGGATTAGCTCTTACATTCTCTATATGGGAATGTTCCTCAAAGAAGTTACAGGTGACTTGGAGCTCATGAGCCCTCTTCTCCCTGAGGAAAAAAGGACAGAATTCCTTACTCTGGTCAAACATGCCCAGGATGTCTCAAAATTTGTAAACCGTGCAACCTTTGATTGCTTTGAATACATTAGCAGAACATCTGCTATTTCCATCGGTGCATGTCGTATTGGCTGGCTTTAGGTATCAGTTAGAATAATGGGTGCAAGATAAACTGGGAAATATTTTGGCAAGGATTGGCAAGACAAAGCTAATCAGATTGAATTTGAAAATACTACTTTGAATAGACTATCAAAGTCTACAGCCAACCCAGCAAAGAAAAAGTCAGTCAAGAAACCCTTTTTCAACTAGAAAAAAAAATGTTGCCCATCTTACACCCATCAGGGACACTGTCCCATTCATGTTCCCCAAAGGGGACAACAACAGAACAGAGAGCAGAGGAAGCCACAAGTTCCAAGAGCTCAACCGGCTCAGCAGACTCAGCCTCCTCAGGGGCTTTGACTCCTTCCTAGAGAACTTAGTTTTTCTGCCCCTGAAAGGTCCAGAACCCCTTACCATCCCGGGCAGGTTATGCCATTTTGCCAGAAGATGGCAACAAATAACATCAGAAAACTGGACTCCCTCCATTGTACGAAAGGGGTACAGACTTCAGTTCCACAGTATGCCCCCGCCTACAATGATAAGAGAGTTCAATTCTCAGGTCCCTGCCACCAATCTTTTGGATCAGGAAGTCACATCACTTCTTGCTCAAGGAGCAATAGAAGAGGTACCCATACCCCCAACAGGGAATGGGATTCTACTCCCCCTACTTTCTCATACCAAAGAAAACAGGGGGACACAGGCCTATACTAGACCTCAGAGAATTAAACAAGTATTTGTTCCAGGGAAAAATTCAAAATGATCTCCCTCGGAACACTTCTGCCATACCTTCAGAGTCAGACTGGCTATGTTCTCTAGATCTAAAGGATGCATATACGCATATTCTCATCCATGCAGATCACAGGAAATTCCATCGATTCCTTTTCCAGGGAAGACACTTCCAATACAGGGTTCTTCCCTTCGGTCTGGCTTCTGCCCCAAGAGTCTTCACAAAATGCATGGCAGTAATAGCAGCATTCCTGAGAACTCTAGAAATATTTGTCTTCCCTTACTTAGACGACTGGCTCATTCGAGCATCAACAGCTCCATAAGCCAGCTTCGCTCTTTCTTGAACCATGTGAATCCTTTGATACTTGGGACTGGTCATAAACCTCCCAAAATCTCATCTCACCCCTTCTCGGTCTCTAGAATTCATAGGGGCTCGTCTAGACCCAAAGCGGGCAAGGGCTTTCCTACCATAGCTACGGTGTCTTTGTATAGTACAGCTGACCTCTCAAGCAGCTATGAAGGTCTTTCTGACTGTTCGGGAGATGCTTCAGCTTCTGGGGCATATGGCATCCACAGTCCATGTGGTTCCCTATGCGCGCCTTCATATGCGAGCAGCCCAGTGGATCCTATCCTCTCAGTGGACACAGGCCTCAGGTCGGCTAACAGACAAAATCAGAAATTCAACACTTCTCATTTTGTCCCTACAATGGTGGTAGTCACTGGAAAACCTTCTTGTGGGCTCTCCTTTCCAGCAGCCTCTATGCCAAACCACCTTAACAACAGATGCGTCCAAGTTGGGTTGAGGGGCTCACTTGCCCGATCTATCAACTCAGGGTCTCTGGACCCCGCAGGAGGTCACATAAACCACCTAGAGCTCAGAGCCATTTTCCTTGCTGTCCAAGTTTTTCACGCCCATCTCAGCTACAAGACAGTTCTGGTCCAGACTGACAATCAAGTAGCCATGTTTTATGTGAACAAGCAAGGCAGAACAGGCTCTCTGTCATTATGCAATGAAGCTTTGCGACTGTGGGCCCTCGCCAGAGAGCTTCAAATCCACCTCCTAGTGGCATATCTTCCGGACATTCAAAATCTTTGGGCAGACAAACTCAGTCGAATAATGCTGCCACACGAATGGTTTCTGCATTCAGACCAGCTGGCTCGAGTGTTTCGAATCTGGGGAACGCCAGATATAGACCTCTTTGCAAGTCCACAGAATGCCAAACTTCCCCGATTCTGTTCCAGAATTCCGGCTCAAAACTGTCAGCCAAGGGATGCTTTCCTCCATTAGGGTCGGGACTTCCTCTGTCTTCCCACCCATTCCCCTCATTCCCAAAACTTTATTCAGGCTTCAGAGAGACAGAGGTCATATGATACTCATAGCTCCACGCTGGCCAAGGCAGACGTGGTATCCTCTGCTTCTGCGTCTCTCTCAAGCCACACCTCTGGAGTTGGGGTGTGCTCCAGATCTTCTTTCCCAGGAGAACGGAACGCTATTGCACCCGAATCCCCAGTCCCTGCACCTCAGGGCCTGGTTACTGAAAGCCTAGGATTCTCGGATATCAACCTATCTCAACAGGTAAAGGATATCCTTGTGGCTTCAACACCTTGTCAGACGGCTGCCTAGGGTGAGAACTTACACAATCTTGACGATGCATATATTCATATGATTCTTGCAAGGTATTGTGGGTATTGTAGTTCATTCACTCCCAAACACAGCTGATGACAATAATTTGAGTTGTGAAACCAAGTGGTAAGATCAATAAAATACTTCTTTTATTGATGGGGTTTAATTCACCCAGCACATGTATGCTTGATAGCACTATAAATGAGGTTACTTGCTTGCAGTGTTTAAAATGGATAACAAAAATCACAAAATAAACCAGAAAACAACCTTCAGCTTGTCAGGCAATTAGCTAATGTTTTCTTAGCAAATAATTACCAAATACAAAGGCACAAAGTAAAGAATAAACTTTGCTGGTTAGGTTAACTTCTGCTTATTTTCCACGCCGATCTCAGCAGTGATTCTCCCTTGCTCACACACACAATCAGGTGCAGCTTCAATTACCATCAATTGACCAGCTGTAAGCCCTTAGCTAGCTGGCTGGCTGCTACTGTGTGAACCCAAATCCTGCTTTAAGAGCTGTTTGCAGTGGAAATAAAGAACAAAGTTAGGTTTCTTTGTGATGGCTGATGTGTTTGCTCATAGAAAGCTAGCAATAGCATTTAGATAGAGAACAGTCCATATAAACTGTATTTTCTGCTGTATCTCCCTCTTCATCAACAATCATAGGGTCAATATCATACATTGGCACAGATGAGTCTTTCATTAAGGCACTATCATGAGAATGCTTATTCCCTTGCTGCCATTCTCTATTATAGATAGGGTCTGGATCAGTGTTCATACCTGAGCCTCTCCTGCTATCATTATTCCTCTCTGTATAGCCTGGCCAATATGTAATCCAATTCTGATGTCCAGCCTTCCAATCTTGATCCCTGGACGCTGGATCTTCTCTCACATACCTTCTGGCCTTGGTCTGAAAGTCCCTTCCACATGCAGTCTTCTCTCTTCCAGGTAACCACTGGTGATTCCTATCTCTGCCACTCCATTCCTCTGGCTGAATCCAGTCCAATGGACTCTGCTGGCTTTTGGAATACCTCCCAGTATGAGTACTGCCTTGGAATCTCCCAGACCTTCCAATGGCCTTTCTTCTCTTCCTTCCAGAGAGTTTCCTTCTCTCTCTATCTGCTTGGCTTGGCTTCTGTTTCTCCAGGTGATACTGGTGCTTGTAGCCGTTGCTGTCTCTGTATCTCTTCCTCCCTCTGTAGCTGTTATCTGAAGAATAAGCTCTATTCTTATCCTGTTCTAATGTGTGCTGCTCCTTAACACAGCGCAGCTGTGTTGAATCAGGCCCTGCCCTTTGAGATGAGTGCTTAGGGATTACCTCATAGCTCTCTTGATTGCACACACATTCTCTCACTTCAGCCCCTCTCATGGCTGCTGGAAACCTGGTGCATTCTGGGACTGGTAGTCTTTTATGTGAAAATTCTGTTTTCTCACTTCTACCAGAACTGACAGGTTGCTTGTTCAGAGTCACATCATCTTTTCTATAGCTCCTACCTGAGCTATGATAAGCTTCCTTATCACAACCTTTAAGTGGCAGAGATTCTCTGTATGGTGTTCTCAAAGGGAACTTAACCCCCATACAGTGTCTGTTGAATCACTTTTGGAGTATCTACTCCATCTATCAGATTCTGGTCTTAAGACCAATTCAGTAAGGGTCCATCTTAGTGCCATTGCTGCTTTTCGCAGACCTCAGGATGGACAACCTATTTCCTCTCATCCACTCATAGCGAGATTTATGAGAGGTTTACTTTTAACAAAACCTCCCATTAAGCCACCGCCGGTGGCATGGGATCTGAATCGTGTTCTCGAGCAGCTCATGAAACCGCCCTTTGAGCCTTTAGCCACTACAACTCTAAAGTTTCTTTCTTGGAAGGTCATCTTCCTCGTTGCCCTCACTTCTGCAAGATGCATCAGTGAATTACAAGCTTTAGTGGCAGATACTCCTTATACAAGATTTCACCATGATAAGGTAGTTCTTAGGACTCATCCTCACTTTATGCCAAAAGTGGTTTTGCCTTTTCATTTAAACTAAGCGGTTTACCTTCCTGTATTTTTCCCTAGGCCTCATGCCTCTAATGCAGAAAGGAATCTTCATACCTTAGCTTTTTACCTTCAAAGAACTAAGCAACATAGAAAATCTTCTCAGCATTTTGTTGCTTTTGATTCTAGTCATTTGGGACTTCCAGTTTCCAAAAGAACTCTCTCTAGGTGGATTGCAAATTGCATATCCTTTGCATATGAGAGTAAGGGACTTTCTCTCGAAGGCCATGTCACAGCTCACAATGTGAGAGCAATGGCAGCCTCAATGGCTAATCTTCGTTTTGTGTCCATTGATGACATCTGTAGAGCAGCCACTTGGGCTTCGGTACACACCTTTACAGCTCACTATTGCTTAGAGAAGGACTCCTGTCGGGATGCTTCGTTTGGCCAGGCTGTGCTCCAGCATCTCTTTCAGACTTAGTACAACTCCTACCCGCCGTCCCGGGTTTCGATGCCAGAGATCCATGGGAGGAAGCATGACCCATCTCACCTGGGCTTTGCAGCTAGCTGGGGTCATCCCCCTGGCATCTCTCAGCTGGGGAGTCCCCATATGTGAAGACAACATTCCTGCTTGTTCCTGGAGATAGCATAGTTACCTGTAATGGGTGATCTCCGGGATCAGCAGGAATAAGTTTTCACAACCCACCCACATCCCCTAGGAGTTGTCTCTATCTCTCTCTCTCTCCTTTGGTCTCAGCTTTAAACTCAACTAAAGAGGGAGAGTTGGAAAGGCGGGAAGGCAGCACGCAGGTGTTGTGGGATGCTCCCAAAAGCTTTCCTATTGGATGCTGGGGAGCGTTCCCGCGCAGGCTCCATTGGCACCGATGATACCCATATGTGAAGACTTATTCCTGCTGTTCCCGGAGATCACCTGTTACAGGTCAGTAACTACGCTTTTGCGAACGGTACCCTCCTTTTTGCCCAAGGTCATCTCTCCCTTCCATATGAATCAGTCAGTATCTCTTCCTTTCTTTTCCAGGTCGAGTCAAGGTGCTTGAGGATGCGCAGCTTCATTGTCTGGACATGTGCTGGGTACTCAAACGCTACCTGAAACGTACGGCGGCATTCCGTGTATCGGAGCGGTTATTTGTTTTGTTTGGGGTGCCATACAAAGGGGAGGCGGCTTCTAAGGCCTCCATCTCCAGGTGGATTAGGCAGCCTATTGCTTCGGCGTATTTGCTGAAGGGAAAGCCGGTGCCAAAGGGGCTCCGGGCTCTTTCTACACGGGCCCAGGCAGCCTCGTGGGCGGAGTTTAGTCTGGTGCCGCCGCTAGATATTTGTAGAGCAGCGACTTGGTCTTCCCTTCATACCTTTGCTAAGCGTTATGGTCTGGATGTTCAGGCAGCGGCAGATGCCGGGTTCAGGGAAGCAGTAGTTTGGGCCAGTCTTGCAGGCCCCTCCCAAATTTGAACTGCTCTGTTACATCCCAGTGGAAAGGAACTGGACTGGAGGGACGCTTAGGACAGAGTAATTAGTCCTTACCTGCTAATTAGTGTTCCTGAAGGAACTCCAGTCCAGTCCCTGATCCTGCCCAATTTGCAGCCTTTCAAATGGAGGTGGATTTACCGTCCCGAAGCATCAGGTAAGCAAAGGAATAGAACAGAATTGCTGTGCTGCTGAGTTAGGGGGATCGGGATAGCGGAAGAGCAGTTTCGGGTAGGCTCTTCCTTTTCCTACTTCTTCTCCTCCTTCGTCATCTTCTCCTCTTCTCACCCTGGTGGGAGGTCTCTCCTCGGGTGTCGGAGAGGGAGGGGAGCTAAAAGTTTTTATTATCTAGTTATTAAGTTTGTTTGTTTTTCTTATTTAAATTGTCTCTCTGTGGAGTCTGCTTTGTCAATAGGATACTGAATCTGGTGGGTGGTGCCAGAGGTATTTATACTGAAGGGTCATCAAGATGATGACGTGCTCAGTCTCCCAGGCTGCTGGAAGGGGGGCACAACCCAGTGGAAAGAGACTGGACTGGAGTTCCTTCAGGAACGCTAATTAGTAGCACTGTTCCCTCTAAGCTGTGCGCGTGTGCGCGCGCACACACCTCGCCGAGCGAGCGCACATACTTTACAACAGAGCGCACAAAAATTACGGCTCTGATTCTGATAGAAAACAACACAGATGTCTTAAAATTTAAAAGTTATGATTGTAATTACTAGAAATTTCCCGCTTCATTTAGTAATCATCTATTTTCATTTAATTTGATTAAAATCAATGTGGTGTACATACTGTATTCTGACGTATAGTCACATTTTAAAGTATATAACTCCGAGTGTCGTTATGTGGCGCACAAAAATTTAACCTTCCTTCAAAAGCTGCACACAGCTGATATTTTATGCGCACACAGCCTACAGAAAATTAGAGGGAACATTGATTAGTAGGTAAGGATATTTATTTAGACAGTTTTGTATACCACCTTATCCTTCAATCAGAGTGGTCAACAAGACATTGGGAGGCATACATTCAACAGGAGGAGATACAATTCACATATGTAAAAAGCTATCTATTTATAGGTCTAAATGGGGATGGGCGGTTGGGGCTAAGTGGTGAGGGTAGCTAGTGGGCCACTTGGGTGGTATGTAATGCTTGGCAACTTAAGGTGGTTGCTCATAGGCCTCGGTGAAGAGATGGGTCTTGAGAGCTTTGTGGAAGTCCTTGGTATCAATTAGGGTCCCTAAGTCCATGGGGAGGGAGTTCCATAATGCAGGCGCCAGTAGCGAGAGAGCTCTCTTAGATGTTACTTGCTTAGTCTTGTGATAACCTGTGGGTAAGGTGATCCTGTTGTCATTGTTGATTCTTCTAGGCCTGTTACTGACATCCTTGGTTATTACGTACTGGAGCGCATCTGCAGAGCGGTGGTGGAAGATTTTGAAAATGTTCAGGATTGATTTGAATTTTGCCCGTGCAATTATTGGGAGCCAGTGCAGCTGTCGCAGGACAGGGGTGATGTGTTCAGATTTTGCAGTGCTTGTGATGATGCGTGCTGCAGTATTCTGCACCATTTGGAGTGGGTGAATAGATTGCTGGGGGAGGCCATGGTATAGTGAGTTTCCATAGTCTAGCAGTGGGGTGATGACTGCTTGGCAAACTGTGCAGAAGTGGTCTTGGTCAAGGATTGGTTTGAGTTTTCTGATGATCCTCAATCGGTGGTAGGCTTTTGCTGCAGTTTTAGTAATGTGAGATTGTAGATTCAGAGATCTGTCCAGGGTGATGCCCAGGTACCTCACTTCGTCCTTGATTGCTATAGTTTTGTTTAGAATGCTGATTGTTTGGGGCAGCTTGAATGTGGAGTCTCTGGTAATGAATTACTCTTTAGAACATAAGAGATGCCATACTGGGTCAGACCAAGGTCCATCGAGCCCAGTATCCTGGCCAAGCCAGGTCACAAGTACCCAGCAGTTTCCCAAAACGACACACAGATTCCACAATACTTGAATTGGCACAAGCAGTGGATTTCCCGGGTCCTCTTTAATAATGGTTTATGGACCTTTCCTCCAGGAACTTGTGCAAATTTTTTAATTTTTTTATTTATCAAATATACCAGTACATTCAAGAAAATGAATGAAAGCAAATTGGCAAACATGTAACATTAATACAATCGTAAGCAAATACAAGGAAATTAAACCTTTTTTTTTTAATAACTTTATTTATTCACCACCAGCACATAACAGCAAGGTCTATACAACATGCCTCTGAGCGAGGTGTACTCTTATCACCATCCAGAGGCAGAACATCCTGTACAGGTGGGTTATAACGTTATAACATTGTAAACCTTCCCCCCCCCTCCCTCTCTCCCCTCCACACAATCGCAATCACCATCCTCACTCTAAGCTCACTAATGACCCTTAGCCATCCACACCCTTAGCTATATCTTAACCTTTGTCCTATCTCTATCCCTCTACCAGTTAATGACCTACATTCAGTATTTCGTTCCGGCTATACGGTCCTAAGTTTTGAATATATGGTTCCCAGATCATCAAAAAAGAGGACCAGTGACGGACACTGCCCCTTGCCCTCCATCGTTCTGTAAGCATTAACTGATGAAAACTGTTGCGCCATTCCCAAAAGGTCGGAGAGATCTGTTCTCTCCATCTACGAAGTATCGGGCTTTTACCCACCAGACATGCTTTCGCGCCAACAGACACTCCCATTTCCCCTTTGGGTGGGTCGGGCCCAGTTGATCTAGGACCACAAGGGACCCGGTCCAGGGGACCCTCTGATGTAGTAACCTAGCCATAAAGGTACTGATCCGAGCCCAGTAGGAGCGGCTATGTCAACACTCCCACCACATATGTATCAAATTAGCCAAGGGCTCAGAGCCCCTTGGGCAACTACCATCCAGTGTGATATGACTACGCAGTGCTCTTCTGGGCGAGGTTATACATTTGAATTATATTTCCCTCCATCGCGCTCCCTCCACCAACTCTGTAATCTGACCCAGAGCAGTCCTGATGGAACCGGGTGGCACCTCTCGTCCCAGTTCTAAGGCCCACACTGTCTCGACTGTCCCATAGTCTGCCGCGACCCCGTAGCAATCCAGTCTTGCTTTTAGCACTGCTATCGATGGAGGGCGGTCTCCCCCTAATTAAAAAAATTCTAAGATCTGCGCCGACCTTTCAGCGCTGAGCTCATTCTCCGGCAACAAGGCCACATAATGAGAAAGCTGCATATATGGAAAATATTGGTTAGAACGCTGCTCATACTCCCCACATAAGGATACAAACTATTTACATTTACCTGAGGGATCTACTACATGTCCCAGATTCTGAATTCCCCTTTCTCTCCAGTCTCGAAAAATGGCTGTTTTCAGAACCTGGGGTAAAATTCACATTGCCTTATAATGGCACCCATTCAAGTGAGACCAATATTTTTCGCAAGTTACGCACCACATACCGTCCTTTCACAAAGCCTACTTGAGATTCATGCACCAAACCCTCTAACACTCCCGCCAGGCGGTCCGCCAAAATTTTTGCCAACACTTACAAATCAAAATTCAATAATGATATGGGCCTATATGAGGCTGCCTGAACCGGATCCTTACCTGGCTTGGGTATTAAGATATGTGCGTGGTTTCTCCCCCATTGAAAGGTGCCTCACTCTGCTCTTTGACTGTATACTGCCGCTAGTGTTGGACCTATAAAATCAAACAGTAATTTATAGAATTCGGCTCCGAACCCATCGGGGCCAGGTGCCTTATAACAATTCGCTTTCGAGATGACCTGTTGCGCCTCCTGTACCGTTATATGTTGACCCAATTGAGCACACTGTTCTGTACTTAATCTAGGCAAGTCTAGATCCCTCATATAGTCCACCATTCTAGTGGGGGAAGCTTCCTCTGCTCTGTATAGAATTTGAAAAAAACGCCTAAATACTCCGGCTAATACACTGTCCTTATGCAGTACTCCCTGGTCGTCCCGAATTGCTGCCACGGTTTTCGCACCCCTTTGGCCCTTCAAGCATCTCGCCAATAATTTACCAGGTTTGTCCCCATGCAATATAACTTATATCTGTAATATAGTATCGACTTCTTGGCTCTCTGGTGCAACAGCTCATTTAAGGTTACCTGAGTTTCCCATGATTTCTTCCTGTTCTGTGCAGTAGGGTGTTGTGCACTGAGGCGCCTCGCCTGAGTTACCTGCTGCTCAAGCTGGATAATTTGCTCTGCTATCTTGCTAAAAATCCAATTATATCACCTCTCAACACCACTTTTGCAGTTTCCCGGACCAGTTCCGGGTTTTCGTGGTGGCATTGATGGTTGGTCTCAAATTTCTGCCAATGCTGTCAGAGAAACTGGTGAAACTGAGTATCCTTATACAGTTCCAAAGGGAACTGCCAGATATGAGTGTGTCGGGTCCCCCCCCCCCCCCCGCAAGTCTATCCAGATCACAGAATGATCCGAGATCTCTATTGGACCTATTTGTGCATCCCCGACTTGGGCAAAAAGGCTCTGATATCAGAAGATAGTCAATCCGTGCACTAGAGCCATGTGCCCGAGATTGATGAGTAAAATCTTCTTCTAAAGGGTGCAACAATCTCCACGGGTCCACTGCTCCCAGCCGTGTTCGAAATCTTTGCAGCACCTGGGCCGTCTGGGTTCTTTCTCGCGTTCCGATCCCTCTGGATGTATCTATGTCCACTTCAAATACCCCATTAAAATCTCCACCCAGTATCAAAGGAAATTCTGGCAATTGTTCCACTTTTATTTATTTATTTTTATTATTTATTTATTTATTACAGTTGCTTATATACCGCACTATTTGGCATCAGCGCGGTTTACAGTATAACAAAGTGACCAATACACACATTCTGTTTGGTTTTACATCGAACAGGAATATAAACTTGGATAACAAGGGCTGAACTATTTACATGAAATATGCTATATACAAGAGGTAAAATTCCTATAACATTGTTGAATTGCACAATAAATGATGAATCCGTTTTGAATACTTGAGACCTTGTGAGTATGTGCTGCAAAAGGGCGGTGATTCTTAGGTGGTGCTAACTAAATTCATCGCTGGTTGGGTAGTATTGGAGGAAGAGGTGATATTTGATTGCCTTCCTGAATTGGGTCAGGTCTGCTATAGCTCGAATGTCTGGTGGGAGTGCATTCCAACATTTGGGGACGTAAAGGCTGAAGGCCCTATTTGCTGTTGTATTATTGCATTTTGTCAAGGTCTTCGGGGTTGCTAATAAATTTAGGGCTGTTGACCTCCTAGCTCTGTTGGGGGGCACTGTATGGATGAGATCCGTAAGTGCTGTGGAGGAAAGGCGCTTGATTGCCTTGAATGAGAGGATTAATGTTTTGAAGATAATCCTTCCGTGTATAGGTAACCAATGAAGCTGTTTTAATATCGGAGTCACGTGGTCTCTTCTGGAGGCTCCATGAAGAATCCTTGCTGCAGCATTCATGGCCAGTTGTAGCGGGTTTAGTGTGGATTGCGGGAGACCTTGTAGGATGGAATTGGCAAAGTCAAAGTGCGGCAGGATCAGTGCTTGGTATATTTTGATGCAAAGCAATTATGTAGGTCCTGATCTAGCATGTTCGGACTGTAGAGATCCCCCAGTATCACCGATCTGCCCTCTAACACTCCTTGCAGCAGCACATATCTCCCATTCGGATCAGTAACTTCTATTTCCATTACAAATCGCACGCGTTTATGGAGCAAGATAGCCACCCCCCCTTTTTTTGCCTATTGCAGGTGCCCCCCAGACCTGGCCCACCCAGTTCCTACAAAGTTTAAGATGCTCCTCAGCAGTCTGGTGGGTTTCTTTCAGCAGTGCAATATCGCATTGCTGTCTGGCTAATGCTTTCAAAATTTTATAGCGGTTTATTGGGTTTCCCAGTCCACATACATTCCACAAAACTATCTTCAGGGCATTAGGGCAGTGTCAGGTCCCATCCACACGTTTAATCTTACTTTCCCGGAAGAAGCTCTCCCAGCCTGAAGCTTCTCCTTAAGCTTTCCACGGGACTTTCGAGCTGCCTTCCTCTAATTCCTTGATTGCGATCTTCCCCCCTTTAATCCCTGAAAACCCCCCTCCCTATGTAAATTTCCTCTTACCCTCCTCCCCCCTGCACCCCTATTCCCTTGCTCCCTCTCCCCTCCCCCTCCTTCTACCCTTCCCCATCCCCCTCCCATTCCCTCCTATCCTCCTCCAACCACACTCTCTCTCCTCGTCTATCCAGTCATGTTAGATGTGTCCCGGCCCCCTCCCCCTCCCCACCCTCCTACCTGTTCCCCCACCCCATCCCATGCTTGCTTCCAGAGACATGTGAAAGATGGGACAGAAACAGCTTTGCCTGACAACACGCAAACATGAACAACAGATAGGCTATTCCTTTTCGGTCATCCAGTTTAGTCAGATACTTCTGGATAGTGCACCACCTCCTACAGCCCGGAGACTGGGCATGTGCAAAAAACGTGACATCACTGCATGTAGCTCCTCCGCTCCCCCAGCCATCTCCAGTGTGTCCAGTCTCCGTGCAGCAGGAGGACGTGTGAGCCTAGTGCTGGGCTCACTTTAGGGCTAGGTTAAGGAGCATAGGAGTTTTGGTTTATTTTTCAGGCTCTTGCTTTGATTCTGTTTTATTTGGCACTGTATCTTTAAAAAAAAAAAAAAAAAAAAGGAACGTGAAACGAACTATCGGTGCAGGATTTCTTCTGCCTGTCTCTGCTGAGGTTTCGTTGTGTGAGTGTATGGGCTTTGGCTCACCTTTGATCTCTCCACCCTTGCCAGTTCGGGGGAGAGCTCTTGGCCGGCAGCGGGACACGGATTGCCCTGCCTCAGTTTCCCTTCCCACTTGGGCTGACACGGCCAGCTGACAACCCAGTACTTTCTCCGTGGTGCAGTGTTTCTCCCGGAGGCGCGGGAGCGCGAGCGCAGATGCCTCGCTTCTCCCTTCTTCCCTTTCTGGGTGCGACAAGGTAAGCAGGGATCTAGCAGGGTTAGAACGGCTGATTTCTTTGCCGTTGTTTGTACAGCGTCGGGCGGTTTTGGCACCTTTTTTTCTTTCACTCGAGCGGCGGCGGCCATTTTGACCTCGTGGAAGCCGCGTGCTCATCGCTTGCCGGAGTGCAGGGAGTGAAGAGAGGCTGGGAGACACTTTTTGCTTCGGCCCTTTCACCTTAGCTACCGTTTGGTTTCTTGTTTTCTTTTCTTTTCTTTTCTTTTATTTTCCTGAAGGCAGTGCCCTGGTCCCTTTTATTTCTTCAGAGGAGGGAGGTTTGGGTCTGTGAGTTTTTTGGTTTTGATACAGTTTTTGAGAACAAATTACTCTGCAGTTCTAGTACTGGCATAAAAAAAAAAAAAAGTAAATATAAAATTTTTGTTTCTGAATTTGCATAACCTTTATGGCGGCATGCCTTCAGTGTGTGGTGTGTGGCAGCCGGAGGGGTGCGATTACGGAATCTTGGATCTGCCGAGGGTGTACGGCAGTGTCCGCCTCTCTGGAACATCATATGGAGATTGAAATGGCTGAGAGTCAAGAGGTGGAGCCGGTGATGGAAGGAGTTTCTCCATCAGCGCCTCCACAGCCACCCGTGCAGGCTTCCCAGGAGGGGCAAGGTTTGGCTTCTCTGTCCGGGGGAGCGGAGCACCTGCTCGGTGGTTTTTCTCCTGACTTTGTGTTAATTATGCACGAAGCCTTTTGTAGGCAGCGGCAGGGTAGGCTGCCGGATTCCTTGGCATCGTCTGCGCCATCTCCGCAGGCTTCCGCAGCGGGTGTGGGCAGTGGATCCCTTCGTCCGCCTAAGAGAGTCAAGGTTTTGGATCCTTCGCCTCCTGAGGTCGAGTGGCAGGACTCAGAAGAACGTGAGTCGGAGTTGGAGCCTGGTGTAGAGCAGCTGGAGGAGGGAGAGATTCCTGAGCCAGAGGATCAGGCGAAGATTATTAGGTTATTCCGCAGAGAGGAATTGGTGCCGCTTATTACGGAGTGTCTACAAACTCTCAAATTAGTGACCGAACAACCGGCGGCAGACGAAGGGGAGGAAGACCCGATTATTCAGGTGGTGAGGCAGTCTCAGATAGTTTTTCCCGTGCATCGTGTAGTTGAACGAATGATTCAGGAGGAATGGGATTTGCCTGAAGCTGGTCTCAAGGGCATTAGGACTATGTCTCATTTATATCCTTTGGCAGATAAGGACAAAGAGAGATTTCGCTCTCCGAAGATTGATGCGGCAGTGTCGGCAGTGACGAAAAAGACCACCATTCCTGTTGAGGGCAGTGCTGCTCTCAAGGATGCGCAAGATAGGAAGGTTGATGGCTTGTTGAAGCAGTTCTTTGAGGCAGATGCCCTCTCGCTTCAAGCTTCCATCTGCGGGGCTTGGGTAGCTAGGGCTTGTCTCAGATGGACTCAGGGGTTGCACAGGGTCGTGCAACTAGAGCCCGAGGGCCTGCGGGAGTTAGACCGTTTGGAGTCCAGGGCGGCTTACTTGTCCGATGTTCATTATGATTTAATCAGGGCCCTAGCAAATAGCATGGCTTCGTTGGTGGCGGCTCGCCGGTCCGTTTGGCTGAGGAATTGGGCGGCGGACGGCTCTTCTAAAGCGCGGCTCAGTAAGCTGCCTTTTAGGGGGAACCTGTTGTTTGGTGAGGACTTGGATAAGTTGGTGAAGGATTTGGGGGAGTCCAAGGGGGGTAGACTCCCGGAAGATAAATCTAAGCAGGGAAGATCCTCGCAGTCCTTTCGAGGGCAATTCCATGACTTTCGGAGATTTCGTTCTTCCCGGTTGGGGGGCTTCCAACGGGGACGCTTTGCTCCGCGGGCGCAAGGTTTTCGGGGGTTTCGAGGCGCCGTTAGGGGATTTGCAGCGACGTCCTCGGCTCCCGCCAGAAAGTCCCAATGAAGTGAGGCGGGCTCTGGCCGGCAGTCAGCCATTAGGAGGGAGGCTTTGGGCTTTTCTGCCAGCTTGGGCCCAAATCACGACGGATCAGTGGGTGCTGGAGATAATTCGGGACGGCTATGCTTTGGAGTTCGCCCGGCCCGTTCGGGATTCCTTTGTTCTCTCCCCCTGCAAGGGCCTTCAGAAATCCCTGGTGATTCGTCAGACGCTAGACCGATTGTTGCAGTTAGAGGCGGTGGGTCCTATGCCTTCCGGTGACTGCGGCAGGGGTCGATACTCCATCTATTTCATAGTCCCGAAAAAGGATGGTTCGGTTCGGCCCATTTTAAATCTCAAAGGGGTGAACCGCTGTTTACGCGTTTCACATTTCCGCATGGAGACCCTAAGGTCCGTCATTGTCGCAGTGTGGCAAGGGGAGTATTTAACATCTCTCAATCTGACGGAGGCCTATCTGCATATTCCGATCAGGGAAAGCCATCGCAGATTCCTTTGCTTTGCTCTACCGTGGGGGCATTACCAGTTTCAGGCCTTGCCCTTTGGCCTCGCGACGGCGCCGCGCACCTTTACCAAGATTATGGTGGTGGTGGCGACGGCGTTGCGTAAAGACGGCATCCTGGTTCATCCTTACCTGGATGATTGGTTGATTCGGGTGAAGTTCGCAGCCGAAAGCGTTCAGGTTACGGACAAGGTTGTGAGGTTTCTCGAGCAGCTCGGCTGGGTCGTCAATCGGGCGAAGAGTCACTTAGTCCCTACGCAGGAGCTCGAATACCTCGTGGTACGGTTCGACACTCGGGTAGGGAGAGTGTTTCTACCGGCTCGACGAGTGCAGGGTTTGCAGGCGTTGCTTCATCGGTTTCTAGTCTCTCCGGCTCCATTGGCCTGGAGTTACCTCCAGATTCTGGGAACCATGGCAGCAACGTTAGAGGCAGTTCCTTGGGCCAGGTTTCACATGCGTCCGTTGCAGAGAGCGCTGCTTCGTCGCTGGTCTCACCAGGAGGACTCGCTCAACGCACGACTTCCTTGTCCCGCCAAAGTCCGGAGGTCGCTTCGTTGGTGGCTGCTTCCCGGGTCGTTGACGGCAGGGATGAGTCTGGAGCAACCGGATTGGCTTCCCCTTGTGACGGATGCAAGTCTAGTGGGCTGGGGAGCGCACTGCGGGGAGCTCTTCACGCAGGGGCGTTGGTCGGCCCAGGAATCCACTTGGTCCATCAACAGATTGGAACTTCGAGCGGTGGCTCTGGCGCTGCAGGCGTTCGAGGCCACCGTGACGGGGAGAGCGATCTGGGTGCTGTCCGACAACTCGGCGACGGTGGCATACATCAATCGTCAGGGCGGCACCGGAAGCATGCCCATGGAAGCAGAGGCGGAACGGCTCTTTCAGTGGGTGGAAACTCGATTGTTGGTGGTGTCGGCGGCACACATTGCCAGGAAGCACAATGTGACAACGGACTTTCTCAGCAGGGTGCAGGTAGATGCCGGGGAGTGGGAGTTAAATCCCGGGATCTTTGCGCAGATAGTCCGAAGATGGGGATCGCCCGTCATGGACCTCATGGCGACTTTCCAGTCGGCAAAGGCCAGTCGATTTTTCAGCCGGCGTCGAGAAAGGATGTCAGAGGGGATAGACACGCTGATGCAACCTTGGCCGACGTCGGGTCTGCTCTACGTGTTTCCGCCGTGGGCGCTAATCGGCAGGGTGGTGCAACGAATCGAGGCTCATCGAGGGAGCGTGGTGTTGGTGGCTCCAGACTGGTCGAGGTGTCCCTGGTACGCAGATCTGATTTGGCTCCTCAGCGGGGACCCGTGGAGGTTACCGGCATCCGAGGATCTATTACGGCAGGGACCTCTTCGAATGCCGCAGGTGGATCGATTCTCGCTTACGGTCTGGCCATTGAGTGGGCGAGGCTAAAGAAGAGAGGTTGTTCAGCGGCGGTAATAACGACTTTGCTCAAGGCGCGAAAGAAGTCTACTTCTCTGGCTTACGTGCGCGTATGGTGAATATTTGAGGACTGGTGTTCTAGGGGTCAGATCCGAGCGGCGACAGCGTCGCTGCCAGTGGTGCTCAGTTTTTTACAGGACGGTTTTGAGAAGGGCCTGGCTGCTAGTTCTTTGAGGGTCCATTTGGTGGCCTTAGCATGCTATCGGGGCAAGGTGCAGGGGGTTGCGTTGGGGACGCACCCGGATGTGTTGCGTTTTCTGAAAGCTGTATCCAACCTCCGTCCAGCTCGTAGAGTCATTGTTCCTTCGTGGGATCTCAACCTCGTTTTGGGGGCCCTAGCGAAGGAGCCTTTTGAACCATTGCGCCGGGCTTCTGTGAAGGATTTGACGCTGAAGACTGTTTTTAGTAGCCATCTGCTCAGCAAGACGGATCTCAGAACTTCAAGCTTTATCTTGCCGAGAACCGTTTTTGTCTTTTTATGAGGACAAGATGGTTCTGCAGCCTGTTCCGTCTTTTTTGCCGAAGGTGGTTTTGCCGTTTCACTTGAATCAGACGGTGTCCTTGCCGGTTCTGGGTTCGCCGGGGGACAGTGAGGCGGACCACCATTTGCGGCGGTTGGACTTAAAGCGCGTGTTGCGACAGTATTTGAAGGTGTCTGCGGACTTTTGTAAGTCGGATCAGTTGTTTGTCTTGTTCGGGGGACACTGCAGAGGTGAAGCAGCGGCTAAAGCGTCTATCTCGCGGTGGATTCGGGAAGCCGTTGCTTCCGCTTATATCTTGGAGGGCAGAGTGGTGCCTGCAGGTTTGCGGGCTCATTCTACTAGAGCTCAAGCGACGTCTTGGGCGGAGCACGGCTTGGTGCCTCCGGCGGAGATTTGTCGGGCGGCCACTTGGTCGTCCCTTCATACTTTCAGCAAACATTACCGGTTGGACGTGCTTTCAGCGCAGGATGCGGGCTTTGGATCGGCAGTGTTGCATGCCGGTTGGAAAGGTCCCTCCCAATAGTTACTGCTCTTTTACATCCCAGAAGTATCTGACTAAACTGGATGACCGAAAAGGAAATGGAAATTACACTTACCTGGTAATTATGGTTCCTTGAGGGAATCCAGTTTAGTCCTCATTCCCACCCGAGATGCTTTAGGGCGCTGAACTCATTCAGGTACGCTGGAATTACTGGTAAGTTCTGTTATGAGCTTCCTTTCTGTTCTTTTCTGTCTGTATGGTGACTCGCTCAGGGGGAGGCAGGTAGAAGAAAACAAGCCTGTCTTCATAAAAACAACACTATACAAAAACATAAAATAAAAAAATAAAATAAAATAAAAAACAAACCCCAAAATGGGGGTGTAGGCTTTGGACAACAGTTGTTGAGCTGTTCTGGTGTCCTTTTTTTCCTCAGACTTGGTTCTGTTTTTATTGATTAGTTACTTACTTATTGCTCCTTTAAGTGTGCTTTGTCAATAGTTCACTGGAGATGGCTGGGGGAGCGGAGGAGCTACATGCAGTGATGTCACGTTTTTTGCACATGCCCAGTCTCCGGGCTGCAGGAGGAGGTGCACTACCCAGAAGTATCTGACTAAACTGGATTCCCTCAAGGAACCACAATTACCAGGTAAGTGTAATTTCCATTTACAACATTACTGTGAATTTAAGCAGAGCCTTTAAATAAAGGAGGATATGGTAACCTCCCTTCTGGCCTTTTACTATTTTTGGTGTCCATTCACAGAGCCCTAACGCCAGGTTACTCTTGTTGCAGCATCCACTCTCATGTAGTTCGTTTACTGCCAATCCCTCTGGGACTCAGGGACTCACTCAAACACTCAGTCCCAAAGTAAATTATAGCCCCCCAGAGTGGCTCTCATGATGCTCCTGATTGATCTTCCGTGATGGCTGTCCCTCTCCTCTCCAGCTGTTCTATGTATGGAGTCGCCTCTTCCGCCGAACTGAAGACCCAGTGTGCTCCCTCGTGCATGACGTGTAATCGTGCCGGGTACTGCACCGTGAACCGAATGTTAGCATTTATCAGTTTCTGGCATAGGGGCACATAGGCTCTACGGCGCTGACTGAGAGCTGCGGAGTAGTCCTGCGCTATTCTGATTTTCATGTTGTTGCTTTCAATGACACCTCGCCTCTGGGCTTCTCGCAGTACTGCTTCCTTTTGTGGAAATTGCAAAAATTTAGCCAGGACCACATTGGGCCTGTTATCGCCTACTCTGTGGGCCCTCTCGATGATAATGTTAGCCCTTTCTCCTGCCTCAGAGAGGCTGTCAGGGTTTCTACATAGAGCCTCAAATCTTTATCCAAAATCGAATCTGAGATGCCTAAAAACCTGAGATCATTGCGTCTAGAGCGGTTCTCCAGGTCATCCAACTTTGCATCATGAGCTCTTAGCGTGGCCTGCGCCTGTCCCAGCTCTTGAGTTAGCCTTTCCACCTCCTCCTCCATGTGCACGATGCAGGTCTCCGCCTCCTGCATGCAGGTGCCCAGCAAGTCCAAAGAGCTCTGTAACGTGTCCATCTTGTTTTGCAGCATTTCAAACTGTGCTGTCAACGCACCTGAGACCGCCGCAGAGATCTCCTCGACGGAAACCGCCGGAGCTGCCTTGCTTTGCGCTGGGGGTGAGTCCGCCATTTTCTGCTGCCCCACGGCCCGGTCTTTATCACGTCTCCCTGCCTTCACCATCTACGCCATTCTCCCCTGTTCAGAGGCTGCCCGCTCACTTCGTCCAACACTTGGGGGATTATAATAATTCTGTTCTGCCCCAAAAAGATGGCTCAATTCTGCCGGCGTGGAGGAGGGGGGTCCGGAGCTCGAGCGGGATGCGTCCACCCAAGCTCATCACATCACGTGACTCTATATCTTAAACTGTCTTTTTTAAACCCAGCTACACTGACAGCTTTCACTACATATTCCGGTACTAAATACCAGAGTTTGATTACGTGTTGAGTGAAAAAATATCTCCAGGAACAAGCAGGAATGAGTCTTCACATATGGGTACGTCGGTACTGACGGAGCCTGCACGGGAATGCTCCCCAGCATCCAATCAGAAAGCTTTTGGGAGCATCCCTCGCGCCTGCGCGCTGACTTCCCGCCTTTCCCACTGCCTCTCCTCAGTTTTCATTTTTCCGCGGAGCCGACAGGACGTCCTCCTGTCACCGCAGAAACTTTTTTCTTTAAAATTCTTATTTCTTTGTTTTCTTGTGGTCGCGGCTGTCTTTCCCGCCGATACCGGTACCGCCGGTGCTTTATTCTTTTCTTTTCTAAACTTAGAAAAATTTTTTCTCCTCAGTTTTTGTCTTAACTTTTTGGGCCTACCAGGCCTCTCCAACATGGAGCCTTCTTCCCTAAGAAGTGCCTTCACTGTGGAAACATAGTTTTCTTTTTAGACTCCAATGCTTGGTGTCTAACCTGTCTGGGTCCTGACCCTTTTTCCCCTGATTCATCAGGCTGTATTATTGGGAGAAGACCTTCCCTTTTTCGAGTTTCCCTCGATGCCGTTTTTCCTCCTGAGGTGAGGACACCGGTTTATTCTTCTCTCCAGGATCAGGTAACCCACAAACAGTCTGTTAAGACTAGCCAATTCTTGAAGGGTAAGTCTCATGCCCAGCATGATGACGGCTCCGGCCTTGCCCTCAAGACCCTATTGGCAATAAAACCCCGGCGGGAGTCTTCGGGCTCCAAAGCATTTACGGGGTTTCCTGGGGCTCACCACTCACAGAACATACCTGAGCCATGCTCGGGGGTGGTATCCGCTTCGAGCGGTACCGATACCCCGGCATCAGCACCGGTGTCGAGTGTTCCACTCTTCACCAGGGATCGTCATCTGGCGTCCTCGGTACCTTCGGGGCCGATCGATACGACCCAGATTGGCTTTCCTGTATCTCTGCCATGCTCGGGGTCGGTACCGACTTCCAGCGGTACAGTTACCCCGGCATCGGCATCGGTTTCGAGTGTTCCACTCTTCACCTGGGATCGTCATCTGGTATCCTCGGTACCTTCGGGGCCGATCGATACGATCCAGATTGACTTTCCTGTATCTTCGCCATGCTCGGGGTTGGTATCGGCTTCGAGCGGTACCGATACCCTGACATCGGCGCCGGTGTCGAGTGTTCCACTCCTCACCGGGCATTGTCTTCGGACGTCCTCGGTACCTTTGGAACTGATCGATACGACTCCGATTGACTTTCCTGTATCGGCATCGCCGCTACCACCACCAACGTCGGTACCTTCTAAACATGCATCGATAGACTCGCTCCCTCCGATGCCGAGTCTAGAATCGATATCCAGTCTAGATGACTTGGTACCAACGCGTTTTGGAACCGATCCATATCGTTTCCGACTACGCGGTACCGAGGATATTCACCAAGGCTCTCTGGCTACCTCGGTACCGCTTCAGCAGCCCCCGATTACTGCTTCGATGACATTACCGTCTCCGATACCGGTATCTGTATCGATGTCGATTCCTACAGTTCCATCGGTGCCATCGATCCTTTCTATGCCTAGCTTGGAATCGATACCGGGCACTGACGATGCAGTACTAGCTGCCTCGAATCAGAACTGTCAGTATCACTGTCCATCTAGCAGGATTCTTTTTCTGCACCAGTCCAGTATGTCTTCTGGTGCTCAAACTGCTCCTTCAACCTCAGCTTACCCAGGAATAGTTCCCATTGGAGATCCTTCTTTTCAGAAATTTCTCCTTGACATGGCAACCTTTCTTGCCATTCCTATTCCTGGCTCTACTCTTAACCAAGATCCTGCAGAAAAGGAAAATATAATGCTTCCTTTACATCATTCTTTGCAGGATCTTCTTCTGAGGATGTGGGAATCACCTTTAAAGGTTCCTTCGCCTTCTACAGCCACTAATGTTCTGTATCAGGTGCCTCCCTCTCCGGGGTTTCAAAAAAAAACCAACTTCCACATCATTCCATTGTAGTGGAATCAGCAATGAGGAAGGTAAGAAGCAAGAAGAAGCATTCTTCTTATCCACCAGGTCGTGCATCTAAAGCACTTGATGCCTTTGGGCGTCAAACCTTCCAAACTTCTATGCTGGCTTCAAGAATTATCTCATATATTTTTTATATGAGTCTGACACTTCAGGAGGTCACAGAGAAATTATCTCTTTTGTCCCCTTTTTTGTCAGAGCCTAAGGCCACTGACTATTCCTTGCTTCTTAATCATAGCAGGAATATCTCTTGGTTTCTTTCTCGTGCTTCTCTAGACTCTTTTGAGTCTGTTAGCAGATCCTCTGCTATTGCCATTGGAGCACGTCATAAAGCCTGGCTGCAAGCTTCAGACTTGAGCAGATGGGCACAACATACACTGGGTAATTCTCCTTGTACTGGAGAAAATCTCTTCAATAGAGAGGCTTTACGTCAGGTTGCTCATTGCTCCACTGACTTCCCTGGTTCTGGAAACCATCCTAAGCCTTCTTTTTCCCCAGGACGTAGGAAATGTCCTACCAAACCTTCTTTCCCTAAGAAAAGAAGGTTTCACCCTTCTCCTGCCCATCCTCCAGATGTACCCAAGCAAGGGACATCTCATCCTAGTCTGAAGTCTCCAGACTCTAACCAGTCTAATCATAACCAGCAACCATAGGTTCCTGTATGTTGCAATCTACAGTTAACTTCTTCTTAGCAGAAGTTTATTCTTCAAACTCACACTGTTTTTTTCTTTTTCAGTATGCTAAGCTGTTAGGATACTTTTGTCCATGGGTTACAGAATTCTCCCCTTCTTACTACTACGAAGGGAAGTTACAACTATCCCATGATAGTTTCTGTCCCCACATGGTCATCTTTTCCTTCAGCTGACTTACAATATGGACAGGGACGGGAATATCTCCGCTCCCTTTGTCTGTTTTCTCTCTGTTTTTATACAGGAGAATCCCCTCTGCTGTTTTGTTCAGTTGCTGTGCATGCAGGAGTTCCAGTGATTACTTTAGTGCTCATTGCAAGCTACTTTCAACTATCTTGCATAATACTACTCACTGCAGGTTATCTTCTTCTAGCCATATCCTTTCCTAGGATGTGGCAACACACCTGACTTCAGTCAGTTTTATCTCATAATTCTCCTGCACAATGCTCTCTGCAATCTTCAGAGAAGCTTTCTACTATGGGCCCTTGCTACAGAGCATTGAACTTTATCTCTGAGGGTTTTTTCCATATAGTAGAAAAAACTTATATAATCATTCCATGACTATATGGGTTCTTTATATCCTCTTGTCTCCTGTTGTGTTACAGAAGACAAGCTTTTTCTGTGTGAATGTCCAAGGAGTTCCCAATCTTGCAGGAATCTACCCCTTTTTTCCTTACAGCTTGACATTATGCTTTTCTGCTCCACTTGGACAACGCATACTCTTTTAATGTACATGATACCCCTGTGTCCCTTGGCTGGGTCATCCTGGTGTCTTAGTCTATGCGGGTTTTTTTTGTCCTTTTGACGTGCTCTGCCAGACTGCTATTATCCTCTGTTTTTTCACGCAACCATACTGTTTATTCCACTGAATTACATTCCTGCACTGCAGAAATAGATTCTCTATATATCTTCAGGTGGTTTTCACCCCCTTATTATTAGATGAATTTTTTCCCATCACATTCCCCATGTGAATGTTTTTGTGGGGCTCAGTTGCAGGCATGTATCCTCAAACTTATATTCCTGTATGTATATGTCCTATACATACATATTTCTGTAATCTGTGTGGGCATAAGTCATGCCCATCTATATCTATCTATATCTATATCTATCTATATCTATATATATCACACATATCTAGACATATATGTACATATATATAGATATGTATGTATCTCCATATATATATATTTATTTATATATATATATGTGCCCATTGGGAGATGTCCATAGGACGCTATGTATTACGTACTATCTCCCTAACTGTCTGTGCTATAAAGCTTTTACCTTCTTAAGGGGTCCAGACAGTCAACTTGCCTATTCTCATACGGCTCAGTAAGTGGGAGCGGTTATACACACAATTACTGCTGTGATGTCAACAGCTTCTATTTTTGTTATAGATCTCCCTGTCTATGAAGTATCAAACTTCAATGTCTTCCTATCTCTTACCAGCTAGGAAAGACAGTGTACATCTTCAGTATTTCTGAGTACACTTCTGTTCTCCTTGGGAATAGGGGCTTTTTTCCATACCCCCTCTTCCCTTCAGGACTGGGCTAATTCTCCAGATCGGTCAGTCGTCGTCTTTTATTCCTCAATGTTAATAACTCTGTACCTAAAAGAGTTTTCAGCTTTTTCCCATAAAGCTTTCCATTGAAGACCTGCCGTTCTTCTCCTACCCCAGTTGACACCTGGGTCACCTGCCATTCCAGGTTTGGAACTTCATCCTCACTGCTGTGACGTTACCTTAAGGATTCCGTTACTGCATCTACAGTACACTCCATCACAGTTCTACTTCCTACAATCCAGTAGGTAAAGCTCTATATTGTACTAGTTCATTACATATTTTAATGATACTTGACATACATTCTAAAGACTCATTTTTTCTGTAGTCTTTAGATTCGCTGTTCCTCTACAGCTCTTCTCTATTCAACTCCTACCCCCCATCCCTCAGGGGATGCTGGGGATCCAGGTTTGGGAAATGCCATCCTGTTCCAGGGATACGCATTTTATGGGATCTCCCCTGGCACCCACAGCTAGGGAGTCCCCATATGTAAAGACTCATTCCTGCTTGTTCCTGGAGATAGCACAGTTACTTACCTGTAACAGGTGATCTCTGGGAACAGCAGGAATTAGTCTTCACAACCCACCCACCTCCCCTGGGAGTTGTATCTATCTATCTATCTCCTTTCCTCTTTCTCTCCTTCTGTCTCAGCTATGAAACTCAACTGAGGAGAGGCAGTGGGAAAGGCGGGAAGTCGGCGCGCAGGCGCGAGGGATGCTCCCAAAAGATTTCTGATTGGATGCTGGGGAGCATTCCCGTGCAGGCTCCGTCGGTACCGACGTACCCATATGTGAAGACTAATTCCTGCTGTTCCCAGAGATCACCTGTTACAGGTAAGTAACTGTGCTTTCTCTTATTAGTCTTAAATGGGTTACACTGTAGCTTCATTGCGTGTCTCCTAGTCTTTCTACTTTTTGTTGGTGCAAACAATTGATCTTTTTTTACCCGTTCCATTCCATTCATTAATTTATATTATTTTTCCCCTCAGCCATCTCTTTTTCAGGTTGGAGAGCCCCATCCTTTTAAGCCTCCCCTCATAGGAGTATCTTTCCATCCTGTTTACCATTTTGGTGGTTCTTTTCTGTACCTTTTCTAAGTTCGTTATATCCTTTTTTTTTAAGATACGGCGACCAGAATTGCACACAATATTCAAGTTGCGGTTCACCATGGAACGATACAGAGGCATTAAAGTATCCTTTGTTTTCTTCTCCATTCCTTTCCTTAGGATTAACAGCATCCTATTTGCTGCCTTGGCCGCCGCTGCACACTGAGCGGAGGGTTTCAAAGTGTTATCCACGATGATGCCTAAATCTTTTTCCTGGGTGGTGGTTCCTAATGTGGAACCTTGCATTGTGTAACCATAGTTTGGGGGGTTCTTTCCTAGGTTCATAACTTTTTACTTGTCCACATTAAATTTCATCTGCCATTTGGGCGCCCAGTCTTCCAATTTATCAAGGTCCTCTTGCAATTTTTCACAATCCTCTTGGATTTTAACAACTTTGAATAATTTTGTCTTCTGCAAATTTGATAACCTGGAAATTGGGAAAAATGAGTGAGGTAATTTACGAATATGTTTAAAAAACAGCAAACCCAGCACAGATCCCTGGGGTACGCAACTATCCACCTTTCTCCATTGGGAAAATCGGCCATTCAGCCCTGCCCTCTGCTTTCTATCTTTTAACCAGTTCCTGATCCACAATAGTATACTGTCTCCTATTCCATGACTTTTTAACTTTGACAAGAGCCTCTCATGAGGGACTTTATCAGAGGCTTTCTGAAAATCCAGATACACTATATTGACTGGCTCACCTTTGTCTACCTGTTTATCCACACCTTCAAAAAAATATAACAGATTAGTAAGACAAAACCTTCCTTGGCTAAAACCTGTCCCTGGAGAACACCCGTTACAGTTGAGTAACTATGCTTTCTCCGGAAACAAGCAGGAAATCAGTCCTCACATATGGGACGCCCCAGCTACAGACTGCCGAAAGCCCATGGCAAAAAAAATGCTCGCCCCAAGGGGAGCCGTGAGCAGCAACAATTGAATCCGTGGCTACAGACTACAGTAGGACCCCTCTGTCCAAGAAAACCAGCACTCCGGTAGCCTGAACACAGAAGGGTCGGAGGGTAGGAGTTGTCTAAATCCCAAAAAGATTATGGAGCACAGCCTGACAGAAGGCACTGTCCCATTGGAACTCCCTTTCCAGGCAGTAATGGGCTGCGAAGGTATGGACTGAAGACTAGGTGGTGGCCCGGCAGATGTCCACCATTGAGATGGAGTGCAGGTTTGCCACCAATGCCGCCATGGCCCTGACATGGTGTGCCATGACACAGTCTTCCAGCGGGAGTCCCGCCTGCTCATAGGTAAGAACGATACAGTCCACCACCCAGGTAGACTGGAGTTGTACGAGACGAAAAGCTGAGCAGCTCTGTGGTGGCCCAGAGTACACCAGATGCAAAAGGACTAGGCCCTCTTACAGTCCAGAGTGTAAAGGGCCATCTCACTCCTACTGGTGTGAGGTCTTGGAAAGAAGGTGGAAAGTACCACTTCCTGGTTGAGGTGGAAAGATGGTTCCACCTTCGGAAGGAATTTAAGGTGCGTGCGGAGCCACTACCTTGTTGTAGAACATGATATAGTGTTTCTCCGCCACTAAGGCCTGACGTTTTCTAACTGCGGGAGGTGTCTAAGTCAGATGGAGGAGGTAGCCCTCCTTGACCACCCGAAGTGTCCGGGAATCGGTGGTGATGGTTAAGCCACCTTTGGGCATAGTGGATCAGACGTCCCTCTGTGGGCTGCTGACCTCCTTGGGGTGGAAAGGCTATGCCCAAGGAGTCAGAACCTCCCCCCTGGCAGGGCTGGGGCCAGCGCCTGGAGTTTGGGAGCCTTCCACGAGAAATATTGGAGGTGGCAGGTAGCCAGAGGCTCAAAGGGTGGGCGAGTGAGCTGCCCCAATACCACATTGAGGTCCCACTCGGTTGCCGGAGGGCGATCCGGGGGCTTTGATAAGAGCATACCCCTTAGGAAGCGGGTCACCAGTGGCTGGACAGTCAGGGGTTTGCCATCCACTGGGTGGTGATGCGCTGCCAGGGTACTGAGGTGCACCCTGACTCCTTCCCTTGGAGTTGCTTCTTTACCATCTTTTATTTTTTGCTGTTTTTTAGCTATGTCATCTGACTAAGCAAGATGGCACCCTTGGGTGGGAAGGGGACCACACATGCATGGTAGCATCTCCCAAAGGCTTTCTTTGAAAGCTGGGGGGATGCTTCCATGAGGGCTCTGTTGCTGCTGATGTCATCCTATATGTAAGGACTGATTCCTGCTGTCCCCAGGGAACACCTGTTACAGGTGAGTAACTACGCTTAGTCTCCCCATGTGATTCTGCGCCCAAGAGGGCCACTATTCAGGTCACACTGGACAGGTTGCTCTGGCTGCAGGTAGTTGTTCCGGTCCCCCTGCTGAGTGAGGTAAGGGTCAGTTTTCCATCTACTTGATGGTGCCAAAGGAGGACGTTTCTTTTTGGTCAGTCTTTGAGCTTAAGGAAGTCTGTGCCCACCTGCAAACTGTACATTTCCAGATGGAAAGACTGCAGTCAGTAATTCAGATGGCACAGGGTATTCCTTACATTTCTGTATCTAGTCGAGGCCTATTTCCACATTCCTATCTGTGAGGATCAGCAATGCTTTCTCTGTTTTTCTGCTTGTTTCCCATTTTCAATTTGACGCTCTCCCCTTTTGGCCTATCCACTGCCCCAAGACATTCTTGAAGGGCAATACCGAGGTATCAAGGGTTCTGTGTTCACCCATATCTGGACGATTTGACTCATTCAAGACAGGTCACAATCAGATGCATCTAAGATGTCAACCCATGTGGTGTAATGGAGCATCTTGGCTGTGTGATCAGTTGTGGGAAGAGTCACTTGGAGTCATCTCAATCGCTGGAATACCTGAGAGCACAGTTTGATACTTGTGTAGACAGGCTCTTCCGGTCTGTGGAGTGGGTGAAAACATTGTCTCAACTTGGCAGTCTTCCGGATTCAGCAGGCTCCCAGAGTTTGGGATTATCTGCAGCTTCTCAGCTTGATGGCAGTATCGATCAAAATGGTATCTTGGACATGAGCTCATATGAGACTGCTGAAGAGGTCCTTGCTATCTTGATGGTCTCCAAGCTTTCAGGATTTCGAGACTAGGCTTCCTCTCCAGTCAGCGGTGATGTCCAGCCTGTGTTGGTGGAGGCAGCCTCAGCATCAGAGGAGGTGCATGCCACTGGACGATAATAAGTGGCTGCTCCTGTCGACTGATGCCAGTCTGCTGGGTAGCCCATTGCAAGAGCCAAACAGCTCAGGGCTGTTGTACCAGCCAATAAACAATTAGTTTGCTTTATCTCATTCCACCCCACTATAGATTATATAGTCATCTACTTATCCCCCTTCAGCTATCTCGTCTCCATACTGAAGAGCTCTAGCCACTTTAGCCTTTCCTCATAGAAGACTTGTTCCATACTCCTTTTCATTTTGATCGCCCTTATCTTTGTTGAAATGGAGCAATCGGAACTGCACACAATACTCAAGGTGTAGCCACTATGGAGTGGTGCAGAGGCATATTATGATATTCTTTGTTATAGTTTCTATTCCTTTCCTAATAATTTGTAACATTATTTGCTTTTTTTGGCTCTTTCCACACACTGAATAGAAGATTTTAACGTATTATACATGATAATGCCTAGGTCATTTTCCTGGGTAGGGATACCTAATGTGGAACTTAGCATAGTGTAGCTATAATTGGGGTGGTGGTTCTCTACATTCATCGATTTGCACTTGTCCACTTTTCATCTGCTATTTGGTTGTCCATACTTCCAATCTTGCAAGATCCTCCTGCAGTTTCATATAATTTGCATTGTGTTATCTTCAAATTTGATGACATCGCTTATTCCAATTTCCAGATCATTTATAAGATGCTAAACACTAGTCCCAGTACAGATCCTTGGGATACTCCACTATTTACCTTTCTCCATTGAGAAGATTGGCCATGCAAACCAACTCTTCACTTTCTGTCTTTTAACCAGTTCCCAATCCACAATAGGGCATTCGCTCCTATCCCTTGGCTTTTTAATTTCTTTAGGAGTCTTTCATAAAATACTTAGATCTCTAGGAACAAGCAGGAATGCAGGCTTCACATATGGGTATTGACAGAGCCTGCGCGGGAATGCTCCCCAGCATCCAATTGGAGCACTTTTGGGAGCACTCCACTGCACCTGAGCATCTGCCTTCCCGCTTTCCCAAGTCCTCTCCATAGTTCTTTGTTTTCCATGGAGCCAGCTAGTTGTTTTCTTCCTGTCACCGCTGAAAAATGTCATTTTTTGGTTTAAATCTGTGCTCTACCTTTCCGTCGAAGCCAATACTTTTCCCCGACACCAGCCCCGATATTTTCTTTCTTTTTAGTATACTTTTTTTCATTTTTTCTAGTTTTGTGGTTTCTACTGCCAAATTAGGCCTCGGTCTATCTTTTTCCGCCACGATAGAAAAAAAAACATCAGTGGCTTTAAAAAATGTACCAAGTGCTCTGGTACAATGTCAGTCACCGATAAACATGATTGGTGTTTAAAATGTTTGTGCCCAGACCATTTACCAAATGATTGTCCTTTGTGCCATCAAATGACAAAAAGAGGCCTAAAGAACAGAGCCAGACAGTATGGTTCTCTGTTTGCCCCAGACTCGATTTCAGTGTCAAAAGGTCTGAATTATGCAAAATTCTGCATGCTTTGTTTGTCAGAATAACAAAGCATATTGTTTTTGAGTGATACTCTTTTGGTTCTCAGGTCTCTTCAAAGTCCAAACATAAGACTAAGTCATCGGTATTGAAAACCAATTTTGATCCTCGAGGCTAAGTCCCTTCATCATCATCAGTATTCACTGACGGGTGCATCCAATGCAGACCAGTCTGCCAAAGAGCCCCGGTGGGAGGACCAGCCCTCCAAAGCAACACAGGGGCTCCAGGATGCTTCTGAGGCCTCGACCTCCAGAGAGCTACGGGTTCCATGCTTTGGGACGGTGGCTCAAAACCCCATGATGATTCCATCCAGGCATCAGCCTCCTCCCTCGACCAGCACATCCTGGCTATCGAGAGGAGCTTGGCAGCACTCCTGGCAGCCTCGGTACCGATGGTATCGACAGCTCCAGGGGTGCAGACATTGGCACCTGGCTTAAAGCCAGTACCTCAGGGGCTGATGCCTGCCCTAGCCCTTGAACCAGTATCGGGAGATCCTCTCCCTCCGATGCCTGCTTTGGAACCGGCAGGCATTGTCTTTACCCAACAGGCTCCAGGTGCTGCTCTGAATGGTCATCAGTATCAGCATCAAGCCTTGACATCGGCACAAGACCATCGATACTTTGATTTTCTATCAGAATCGGGCTCTACTTCCTCTGATTCTAATGCGGTATCTGAGGATTCTAGGGGAACCCAGGATCTCCCTTCCGATCACTCCCCTCCTAATGAGCAGCGTCAGACCCTGCCAGAGGACATGTATTTTCAAGACTTCATTCGGTACATCGCAGCGGGCCTGTAGATTACCGTGACATCAGAAGCTGAACTGAGGGCAGAGGAATTGGAAATCCTCCAATACCCCTCTGCGCCTAAACAGGTTGCCATGTTACTGGTATATCGCATACTGCAGGATCTAATGCTATGTATATGGGAAGCCCAACCAACAGTTCCACCTATCAGCAAATGGCTCAATACCATGTACCAAGTTCCACCATGCCCAGGGTAGTGGAATCAGTGATGCGTCCCATCAAGAGTTCTGAAAATCATTCTTTCATGCAAGGACTCCAGAACTCTTGATGCATTTGTGCATCGTTGCTTTCAAGAATGCTTGCTCACTTCTAGGATTACTTTCTACATGCTGTACATGGACATGTATCTCAAGGATGTCTCTAGGGATCTGGAGAACCTTGCTCCTATTCTCCCTGATGACAAACCTGATGCATTTCTAGCCTTAATCAGGTAAAATCAGAATACATCCAAGCTTCTTACCAGAGCATTTTTTGAAGTTTCTGAGTCTTCCAGCAGAGCTTCAGCAGTCTGCATCAGTGCTTGCAGAATGGCCTGGCTCAAGGCATCTGACCTTGATCAGTGGGTTCAAGATAAATTGGCCAATATCCCCTGCTCTGGAGTGAATCTCTTTGGAAAAGGTTGGAGAGAGAAGGCTGGAAAGATTGAGACAGGTGATCTCGCCCTCAAACGACTCTCCCGAAAGACGTCAGACCCCTCTAGGAGAACAACCAATCCAAAAACGTATTTCTATCCTAAGAAGAAGAAATGATATTCTTCTTATCCACCTGCAGCTGCTTATCAACCTCAGCAGCAACAGCAGACAACAGGGTCCTCGCCAGCCTAAGAAGCCTAATCCTCAACCAGCTGCACAGCCACAACCAGCGCCTAGTTTTTGACTCCTTCCTATAAAGCATACCTACTCTGCCTCTGCAGGGTCCCCAGCCCCTTCACATAACAGGAAGACTCTGTTCCTATGCCCACAGGTAGCACCTCATCATATCACACTCTCAATATCATTCAAAGGGGCTATCTGCTTTATTTCAAGAGTTTAGCCCCCCCCCCCACTACCACCACTTCCACAAGAGATTGGCCTGCAGAGGGTTAGGAGGATAAACTCCTGTCAGCTGAGATGGCCACCCTGTTAGCTCAGGGGGCTGTAGAAAGAGTTCCTCCCACCCAAGAAGGCCGGGGCTTCTGCTCTCCTTACTTTTATTCCCAAGAAGACAGGCGAGTTCAGGCCCATTCTACCTGAGATCTAGAATGGGCCTGAACTCAGGATCTCAACATATTCCTTATTCAAGAATAATTCAAAATTATTTCCCTCTGTACTCTTCTGCCATACCTTCAGAGGAAAGACTGGCTATGTTCTCTAGACCTCAAGGAAGCATACCCACATCTGCTGATCCACCCTCAACACAGACAGTATCTGCGTTTTTGGGTCCAGCAGAACCACTACCAATATCAGGTATTCCCCTTCAGGTTAACTTCCGTACCCTGAGTGTTCACAAAATGCATGGCAGTGGTCGCCACCTATCTTTGTACTTTGGGGATCTTTGTCATCCCCTACTTAGTTTTACCTCTTCTGGAGATTCTCCCCCGATTAGCCGGTCATCTATCTCTTTGATTCGTCTTAAATTTTCCAAAATTGCACGTGGTCCCATCCCAGTGGCTTGAATTCATCGGGGCACTTCTGGACACTCAGGCCTGAGCTTTCCTTCCATTGGACCACTGTGCCCATCTCATCGAGTTGGCCCGTGACAGCTCGAGAAATGCTATGTCTTCTGGGACACATGGCCTCCATAGTCCATGTTGCCCCTTATGCCTGCCTGCACATGGGGCAAGCCCAGTGGACTCTGCCATTACATCATCTCAATGGACCCAAGCAAATGGGCATCTCTCAAGATTTGTATCGCCCCTCCTCTTGTCAACTCCCTTCGTGGTGGTGTTCCCCTCATAACCTACTCAGAGGGTCACCTTTTCAGATGCCTCCACCTCAATGCTACCTGACAACAGATGCTTCCAAACTCCGATGGAGAGCACATCTAGACAGTCTCACTGCAATGGACACAGCAGGAATTTCAGTTGCAGATCAACCTCCTGGAGCTATGTGCTCTCGCAAGTGCCCTTCGGGTTTTTCAACCCCAGCTTTCGGGCAAACAGGTCTTAGTCCGAACGGACAACCAAATGGCCATGTTCTATGTGAACAAACAGGGGGGTACAGATTCCTATGCCCTCTGCCAGGAAGCCCCCCTTCTTTGGTTCTTCTCAGTCGCACACCGCATCCATCTCAGGGTGGTGTACCTCCCAGGCGAATTCACTCTCCTTGCGGACAGACTCAGCTGCATCCTATGTCCACGTGAGTGGATTCTGAATCAGGAAACTGCATTCTGGATCTTCTGCATGTGGGGGCTCCCCAGAATAGATCTGTTCACCACCCAGGAGAATACACAAACTGCCACTGGTTTGCTCAAGGCTTCCCTCCCTACAGTCAGGCAGCGGATGCCTTTCTTCTCCATTGGGGAAGGGACCTGCTTTATGCATTCCCACCCATCCCCTTAATACCCAAGACCCTGTTCAAACTGTAGACCGACAGGGGCTCCATGATTCTAATAGCCCCTTACTGGTTTCATCAGCCATGGTTTTCTCTGCTGCTTCGACTAGCACAGACTCCACCCCTCAGCCTGGGACATGCACCCAGCTTCCTCTTTCGGGATCATGGGACGCTTCTCCTTCCCAATCTGCAAGCCCTCCGTCTCACGGCGTGCCTGTTGAAAGCATGATCTTTGCTGACCTCGACCTTCCTCAGCAGGTCAAGGACATCCTACTTGCATCATGCAAGCCATCTACCAGACTTTCTTATGCTTTCAAATGGTGGAGGTTCACCCTCTGGTGTTCCCCACAACATACTGATCCCTCTGCCTGCCCTATGGAATTTCTTTTACAATATCTCCTCCACATGTCCTAGACAGGTTTTAAGACTAACTCAGTCGGAGTTCAACTTAGTACCACATCAGCCTATCACAGGCCGGTTGTCAGGCATCCTTTTTCTTCACTCCCCTTGGCACAACATTTTATGCGGGGTCTCCTGCTGTTCAAGTTATCGATCAATCCACTACCAGTGGCTTGGGAGCCTTTAGCTACCATTTCTTTAAAATTCCTGTCTTGGAAGGTAACCTTCCTCATTGCCCTCACCTCAGCTCACCGCATCAGTGAAATGCAGGCTTTAATGTCTGTCTGATTCTCCATACACCCGGTTCCACCACAACAAGGTTGTTCTCCATACCCATCCACGCTTCCTTCCGAAGGTGGTCTCGACCTTCCATCTCAACCAATCGGTGATGCTACCGGTCTTTTTCCCCAGACCGCATACCTCTTGGGCTGAGGCAGTGCTACACAGTTTAGATTGCAAGCGTGCTTTGGCTTTCTACTTGCATAGAACCAAGAATTTTGGGAAATTCAATTATTCATTTCCTTTGATCCAAGTCACCTTGGACTTCCAATATCAAAGTGCACCCAATCCAATTGGATTGTGGACTGCATTTCTTTTGCCTGCGTTCAAGGCACATCACCACTCACAACATGCGGGCCTTGGCAACCTCAGTAGCCATTCTTTGGTCTGTCTCCATTGATGAAATCTGTCAAGCAGCTATCTAGTCCTCCATTCATATCTTTGCTGCACACCACTGCTTAGACAGACCTCCTGTCAAGATGCTGTCTTTGGCCAGGCTGTCCTCCAGCACCTTTTGTGGACTTAATTGCAACTCCTACCCTTCATCCCGGACTTCTCCTGGCACCAGACTTCCCTGGCGATGGTCTTGCCAACTGAAATCAAGTCCAGTGGGGGCCACTTTGTATTCACACCTTCTCGGCTCTATTCTTTAGCCTTAGGGACGCCACTGCTGCCACTTCCAGTCTGGTACTTGGGAGCTAGGGAGTCCCATATGTGAAGATCATGTATTCTTGCTTGTTCCTGGAGATAGCGTTGTTACTCACCTGTTATAGGTAATCTCCAGGAACATCAGGAATCGGTCTTCACAATCCACCTTCCTCCCCTAGGAGTTGTAGGGTATTCTTTTATCCTCTATCTCTCAGCTACAAACTCAACTGAGAGGACTTGGGAAGGCGGATGCGCAGGCGCAGTGGCATGTTCCCAAAAGCTTTCCAATTGGATGCTGGGGAGCATTCCCGCACGGGCTCCGTTGGTACCAACAGTACCCATATGTAAAGACTGATTCCTACTATTCCCAGAGATCTTCTGTTACAGGTGAGTAGCAATGCTTTAAATGTTTTTTGAAAATACAGATATGCTATATCAGCTGGCTCTTCTTTATCCATGTCTGTTTATGCCTTTGAAAATATGTAGTTGGTGAGGCAAGACTTCCATTCACTAAATCCATGATGATTTTGTCCCTTAAATCATGTCTATCAACATATAAGAAACCATGATATTCGTACACAAGGGCAAATGAACAATATATATTATCCAGAAAACGAACAGGAAAAGAAGGGGGGAAACCCTATGTATATGGAGGAGTAATCTAGTGGTTAGGGCAGCAACCTGGGATCAGAAAGACCAGAGTTTGAATCTCACAGACTCTCCTGGTGGCCTTGGCAAGTCACTTAACCTTCCATTGCCTCGGGTCCAATGCAGAGAGTTCGAATCTCACAAACTCTCCAGGTGACCTTGGCAAGTCACTTAACCCTCCATTGCCTCGGGTCCAATGCAGAAAGCTAGTGCTGAAGTCGCATGCTATCAACTCTTTATGCCATTTGCAGCACCAGCATGCAGAAAGAGGTGCATATGCAAATTAGCCACGCGTTAAACTGGGAGAGCAAGCCAAACACATGCACAAAGAAGTCTGCTCAAGTTTGGAATGCTCTCCCAGAGAAACTGGGGTGCCATGTGGCTAATTTGCATATGCGATCGGACAGTATTTTGATGGCATTGGGGCTTTCCACAGTGCCTGGATCATGTGAAGGGAAATTTCAAAATGTAGGTAGAAAATGTCTTATATGGTAGTCTGACCCCGCCCAGTGCATCCCAGGATGCAGCACGCGGGGCTAAGTGCCACCATTTTTCAAGAGGGCGGCACAGGAGCGGAAGCATGTGGGCAGCGCTCCTGCTCCTTTGTAAAAGTACCTGGAGGGGGGTAAGGAGTAGCAAATCACCTGGGCCGGATGGTATACCTCCAAGGGAGTTGAAGGAACTGAAATATGAGATTGCAGACCTGCTATAAGTAATCTGTGAACTATCATTAAAATCATCTCTAATACCTGAAGATTGGAGGATCGCCAATGTAACACCAATTTTTAAAAAGGGTTCCAGGGCTGATCCGGGAAACTATAGACCGGTGAGCCCGACGTCAGTACTGGAAAAAATGGTAGAAACCATCATAAAGAATAAAATTACTCAGCATGTAGATAGTCATGGCCTAATGGGAGACAGCCAACATGGCTTTAGACAAGGAAGATCTTGTCTTACTAATCTGTTATGTTTTTTTGAAGGTGTGAATAAACAGGTAGACAAAGGTGAGTCGGTTGATATAGTGTATTTGGACTTTCAGAAAGCCTTTGACAAGGTCCCTTATCAGAGACTTGGCAAAACTAAAGTCATGGGATAGGAGGCAGTGTGTACTACTGTGGATCAGGAACTGGTTAAAAGATAGAAAGCAGAGGGTAGGGCTAAATGGCCAATTTTCCCAATGGAGAAAGGTGAATAGTGGTGTACCCCAGGGATCTGTGCTGGGTCCGCTGCTTTTTGACATATTCATAAACGACCTGGAAAGTGGAATAACGAATGAGGTTATCAAATTTGCAGATGATACAAAACTATTTAAAGTTGTTAAAACCCAAGAGCATTGTGGAAAATTGCAAGAGGATCTTGATAAATTGGAAGACTGGGCATCAAAATGGCAGGTGAAATTTAATGTGGACACGTGCAAAGTTATGCACCTAGGGAAGAACCACCCAAACTATGGTTACACGATGCAAGGTTCCATATTAGGAGCCACCACCCAGGAAAAAGATTTAGGCGGCATTGTGGATACCATGTTAAAACCCTTGGCCCAGTGTGCAGCGGCGGCCAAGAGAGCAAATAGAATGCTAGGTATCATAAGGAAAAGAATGGAAAATAAAACAAAAGATATAATGCCTCTATATCGTTCCATGGTGAGACCGCACCTTGAATATTGTGTGCAATTCTGGTCGCCGTATCTTAAAAAGGATATAGCGATATTAGAAAAGGTTCAGAGAAGAGCCACCAAAATGGTAAAGGGGATGGAAGGATACTCCTATGAAGAAAGGCTAAAAAAGGTTAGGGCTCTTTAACCTGGAAAAGAGACGGCTGAGGGGAGATATGATAGAAGTCTATAAATTAATGAACGGAGTGTAACGGGTAAACGTAGATCGATTGTTTACATTATCAGAATATAGAAAGACTAGGGGACATGCAATGAAGCTACAGGGTAAACTATTTAAGACTAATAAAAAAATATTTTTCACTCAACGTGTAATCAAACTCTGGAATTTGTTACTGGAGGATGTAGTAAAGGCTGTTAGTGTAGCTGGGTTTAAAAAAGGTTTGGACAAGTTCCTGGAGGAAAGGTCCATAAACCATTATTAAGAAGGGACCCAGGATATCAATGCTTGACCCAGTACAAGCATTGTGGAACCTGTGTCTTTTGGGGAAACTGCTAGGTACGTATGACCTAGATTGGCCACTGTTGGAAACAGGATACTGGGCTTGATGGACCTTGGTCTGACCCAGTATGGCATATCTTATGTTCTTATGTTCTAAGGGGTTTGGGATCACTGGACCAACAGGGTTATTTTTGGTTGGATAGGTAGGGGGATTGTATCCACTGGGCCACCAGGAATTTACATTCTGTCAGGGGCACCGGCCCCCTGACAGTATTTTAATGACATTGGAAGCTTTCCCCAATGCCATCAAAATACTGTCAGGGGCATGTGCTAGATGTTTAAGCCACCTCAAGACCAGGCATACAGATATTGCCACTAAGGCTGGTTACAAGAACCTCTACACACTTCTCTGCATCGAATGCAGACAAATATTGGCATGCCATTTTATTACGCGCAGCTCATTTACCTACACTTTAAATATTCTTGGCATTATGTGTGCGCTAGCTTCTCCTTTGCTGTTTATGTGTGCGTCTGTCTCTTTTCTGCATTTGGCTGTGATGGTAATTGTGCCTAAAAGTTGCATTATCTGTGCATAAAGGCACTAGTTTTCTGATCAGCCTGTTATATTGTAAGTCCTCCAGGACAGAGAAATACCTACAGTACCTGACTGTAACTTGCTATGAGCTGCTACTGGAAAAACAGCTAAATAAATAAATAAATAAAAGAAAGAAAATCCTTAAGGAAAAAGGAGGAGGATTCAAAACTAAGATACACATTAAGAAATAAACAAAAAGATCAGTAAATCTCTACCATTTATTGCCTTGAACATCAGGAGATTGCTTCATATTGCTCTGATCCCTAATTAAGTCTCTTTGCTCTGTAAAAACAATTGCTGTAGGTTGAAGAAGGCGTTAAGTTGTATCCCAAAGTTTTAGTATTCATTTCTTAGAAAATTTTAGGAAAAAACTAATCCCTGAAGACAGGGCCGGCCCAAAGGTTTCTGCCGCTCCAGGCAGACACCCGGCCGTGCTGCCCCACTGAGCCTTGCCGCTGCCCTCTGCTGCCGTTGATTCATAGAAACATAGAAATATGACGGCAGAAAAAGACCACATGGCCTATCTAGTCTGTCCTTCCATATCAACGACTACAACAGTCCCCTTTTTTCCTTGTGGGGGTGGGTGGCAGCGGCAGTATTTAAAAAGCGATGACTTTGTGCTACCGCTTTGCTTGCGGCAGGCCATGTGTTTCAGCACACATGGCCTGCCCCTTCTGACCCTCCTCCAACAGTAAGTTGCGTCAGAGGCGGATCAGAAGTGGCAGGTCATGTATGGCAAAGCACATGGCTTGCTGCAAGCAACAAAGCGGCGGCACAAAGACACTTACCTGGGTCGGCTGCCCTTGGTGGCCTCCTAGCTTGCCTGGTGGACGGGCCGGCCCTACCTGAAGCATCAGCTCTTAGGTGCAATTGCAGAAATTCCTTCCTAACCCTTTCTATTTTATCAGTGTTTAGATTAGAATCTAATCAAGTTTTTGAATGTAAATTGTGCTAAAATACAGGTTATCTTAGGGGGCTCAAAACTCTTTCTCAGCACTGCATCTCGATGTACCTCATTTTTCAAAATCTTTAGTAACATTTTCCTTAATGAAGAAATAAACTTTCAGCTAGTTTAATGTGAAATACATATTACTCTCAGGGCTAGAAAAATGTCAGAAACTAGTTAGGCCTAGGATTGGGGCTTGATGCTGTTGCTGCTACTACTACTACTACTTGTTCGTATAGCGCTACAGGGTGTACTCAGTGATGTACATATAGATGTATAGAGCTTACAATCTAATCAATATGAAGATCACCACAAAACTGGGCACTAGAATATAGTGGTTGGGGCAAGGTACTTCAGGCCGGAAGGTCGGGGGTTCAAATCCCACTAGAGGACAGCAACCTTGGGCCGGAAGGACTGAGGTTTCTAGTCCCACAGGTGCTCCTTGTGGTCTTGGACAAGCCACTTAACCCTCCATAGCCCATGTTCCCTGTAAAATAGTTATCTCCAAGTTATAATGCCCTGTTCAATGTAATTTCAGTTTGTTCAATGTAAACCGCACTGATGCAGAATAGCGTGGTATATAAGAGAATGTAAATAAATAAATAAATAGTAAGATACACATAAGTAGTTAGTGAACAAGAGAATGAGGAGCATCAGGATCCAAAATCAGCCTCAGAGGTGAGTTTTTATCTTGGATTTTGAATAGGATTAGAGAAGGATGCCATCCTGATTCCAACAGGAACTGCTGTCTGCCCAAGCTGGGGAGAGACTCTTATGGTCTTGGTTGGGGAGAAATACTGTCACTCCTGCTGTGCAAATAGGGGAAGGAAGGAGAGAGAAGTAGTGAGAGGTTGGAGGAAAAAAGAATAAAATGGCAAAAAAATTATAAAAATTACAGTGAGCAAAATAGGCATAAAGGGTACACAAAAAATACTAAAATGTTTTTATCCTGCCTCATGAAATTGAATGTTGGCTTGTACCCGTCATCAGAAAATGTTTCCACCCCTGTCTCTGCCCATTTGATCTTGGACTAATGGTGCCTAGATTTCAGCTTGCAGTACTCCTTGGATACCAGTGTGTTAAGCTTCTCCACCCTAATAAAATACCTTCCTGGCCTACCTTTCCAACTATGCATTCATGGTCCTGCCCAAACAGGTAATATAGTTGTGCAATGATGATTGTGCAGATGTCCAGCCCATTTTCATTAGTATTGGTATTAAGAGGCAATGTTTTCTTAATGATGCACCAACTTTTAATGGCTGATCATTCCTGATGTTCTACCTGCCAGTGCTGCACCAGAAAATAGTAGCCATCTGTTTAAAAACTGGAACAGCGACCAGAGTGAATTTTCTAAACCCCCCCCCCCCCCCCCCCACTACAAAGTGGTTTGTGGCCATAAAATAACTTATTTTCTTTCCATTCTGACTAAAAATCTGTTCTGAACCAGGTAAAAAAAATCATTTTTCTGCAGTTGTCATCCTCACTCCTAAATGGACCATACTTATTAATATCCACATACGCTGGGGATTTAGCACTTCAATATTTTTGACTGTGAAGCCAGTATATTGGTACCACAATGTGCTTAGCTGACCCACGTAGGCCCTGGAATTATTCACATACTCTAGTGGGAAGAAACTAAAAACAGAGGATAATTTTATAATCTGCTTCATCAATGATGTTCTAAATAGAGCTTAGTGGGCAGGATTGACCTTTTAACGTAGGATAAAGGTAAATATGTAGAAAGTGTGCTTGCTTTAAATATCGCTTGAATCAAATAAGAAACTCCCATAATTTAATACTCCAAATCATACTTTTGTGTAGACAACTGGCTGCAAGAAATCTGAGAACCTTTTTCTCCATGGTTAAGAAAAACTGAGTAATGTTTTTCTTTTGCTTTGTTTTTTTATTTGTAGGTGTGTTACTTGCTTTGCTAGATAGCTATACAAAAGAAGGTAATAATATTTTTTTTAATTGCACAGCTGATATAATTTCTACAGTAGAATTTAATCATTCTGGAGAATTACTAGCAACGGGAGACAAAGGGGGCAGAGTTGTTATCTTCCAGCAAGAGCAGGAGGTGAGTGACTTTTGTATATATATTTGTTTCAGTTCTAGAAAAACTCCTCCTAACGATTAGGCATGCCCTTGTCTGTTCCTCCCTGCATTTCAACCTTTTTGTTAACCTCATTTCCACTCCTTGTCCTCATTGCAGGTGTCTCTCGGGTTAGTTTCTCCAAATGGGGTGTTTTTGAGCATATCATCCAGAATGAGCCTCACTTTCAAGCCTGGGTTGTTAGGTGCAATTTTAATCTCGTAAAATTCCTTCTAGTTTTCAATAACACTTGAACTGTGCTGAGAGTGCTTCCTTTTTGAGCTTATAAGGAGAAATATATACAGGTAGCGTACCCTCTCTGTGCCTCTTTGTTGTCTTAGGCTTGGGGGGACACATGAACTTTCTCTGAACTGGCTTCTTTTTCAGTTTCACAGTCTCGCACACCCTATCTTCCAGAGGGGCATTGCTTTAATACAAAGCCACTTCCCCTGTGATATATTATTCCGTAGCTTCCGTTATTAGGGCTTGTTGAATGATATTTGATACCCCAGACAAACCTTCAGCTAAGTGTCTCCTTCCTATCTCGATGGTCCAGCATCTCTCTTTCCCTTCTCAAGTTCTCCCCCACCCATGGTGTCCAGCATCTCCAGCTTTCTCTCCTTTTCCCTTTCCTACCACCTCCCATTCCCCCAAGTAGAGAAAGGACCCAGCATTTTCTGTACCCGGAGCAGATATCCAAATTATTAAAACCCTCCCCCCTTTTTTTTTTAATTGCTCATTTTAGTTGTAAGGGTGGAGAGGTTACATGGAACAGTGGCATCAGAGCCAGATCTGTTAGTTAAGGTAAGGATGAGGTGGCCAATAGGCTTATGGTGTGTCTGGACAAAAATATTTGGAGTGGTGGTTGGGGATTGAGCAAGCAAAAGAGATATTTCAGCACATCATGTCTAGTAGCACATCACAGCACCTGCTTCTAAATTAGCTACAAAAGACAATAGAAAAAAGTGTAGTTACCCACCTGTAACAGGAATTCTCCGGGGACGGCAGGAATCAGTCCTCACTTGTGGGCGATGTCTTTGCCGACGGACCCCACACAGTAGCTTCTCCCCAACTTTCAAACAAAGCCTTTGGGAGATGAACCACACATGCATGGTCCCCTTCCCACCCAAGGGTTTCATCTTGCAAAAATGACACAAAAAGCAACTCCATGGGGAGGAGAGAGGGTTGTGAGGGCTGATTTCTACTGTCCTCAGAGAACACCTGTTACAGACGAGTAACTACGCTTTCTCCAGGAACAAGCAGGAAGTCAGTCCTTACATATGGGACTCCATAGCTACGGGCTATCAAAAATCTGTAACAAGCCATGGTGACCAGGAAAAGGTGAGCAGCAGCATTGAGTCCTTGAGAAGACAGACTCCCAAGAGGCCCAAGTGTCCAGCGAGAAACCAGCCCTGCGGTAGCCTGAACACACAAGGACTGGAGGGCAGGAGTTGCCTACACCCCGAATTGATGACGGAGTACCACCTGGCCAAAGGTATAGTCCCTATGAGATTCCTTCTCCAGGCAGTAATGAGCTGCAAAGGTATGGACTGAGGGACCAGGTGGTGGCCCGGCAGATTTCAGGCAATGGAACGGAATGCAGGTTTGCCACAGATGCCGCCATGGCCCTGACTCTGTGCCGTGACCCAGCGCTCCAGCAAGAGCCCAGCATGCTCATAGGCAAGGACAATGCAATCTGCCACCCAAGTGGACAGAGTCTGCATGGTCACCGCTGCCCCTAGTCGACTGGGGTCATAGGAGACGAAAAGCTGTGAAGCTTTGCGGTGGCCCTGGTTATGTTTAAGGTAGGACAGGGCCCTCTTACAGTCCAGAGTATGAAGGGCAGTCTCTGCCCTGCTAGTGTGAGGCCACAGAAAGAAGATGGGGAGCACCACCTCCTGGTTGAGGTTGAAAGGGAACATCACCTTGGAAAGGAACTTGGGGTGCATGTGGAGCACAACCCTCTTCTTATAGAACCTCTTGTAAGGTGGATCCGCCCTCGCTGACTCTGCAAGCTGACGTGAGTGCCACCAAGAACACAACCTTTTAGGAAAGGTACTGTAGGTGGCAGGTAGCCAGGGGCTCAAACAGTGGACCAGTGAGTTGTGACAGCACCAGGTTGAGGTCCCACTCCACCGCCCAAGAGACCCCACAAGAAGTGATCCATGAGAGACTGGACAAAGAGGGACTTGCCCTCGAAAGGTGGTAGTGCGCTGTGAGTGCACTCAGGTGGACCCTAATGGAGTTGGACTTCAGTCCTGCCTGAGACAGGTGAAGCAAATATTGTAGCACAAGCTGCAGAGAGCACGAGAATGGGTCGACCCGTCGCTCTGTGCACCACAGTGATAATCTTTGCCATTTGAAGGCATAAGCCCATTTTGTGGAGGGACGATCTCCACCTCCCCTGAAAAGTTGAAAGGGGCCAAGGCTACCCTTTCAGCAGCCAGGCTGTTAACGTCAGAGGCCCCAAGTTGCGATGTAGGAGGGAGCCCCCCTCCTGCGACAGCAGCCCCGGGGCACTTCCTAGAGGGATTGGGGCTGTTTTGGATAAGCAAAGGAGCAGTGGAACACGGTTACCTGGGCTACCAAGGAAGTAGTAGTATCAGCGATGCCCCATCTTGCTGAACCTTGAACAAGGTCCTGGCAATCAACTGTGTGGATGGGAAGGCGTAGAGAAGGCCCCCCCCCCCCCGTCCATGGGATGAGAAATGCATCCGCTGCTACCCGAGATGGGTGTTGGCTGCCTGGAGCAGAAGCGGGGCAGCTGGGTGTTGGCTGGACTGGTGAAAAGGTCCATCCGTGGAATCCCCCAGAGCTGGAAGAGCCAGTAGGCCACTCTGTGGTCTAGCCGCCACTCGTGTGGCTGGAGGACTCTGCTTAGCTTATCCGCCAGGCTGTTGTCCTGGCCCGGTAGATACACTGCCCACAGGAGCATCCCGTGGTGGTTCGCATATGAACAGAGAGCTACTGCCTCTTGTCAGAGGGTGTATGACCCCCATGCCCCTCTGCTGGTCGACATAGAACATTGCCACTTGATTGTCTGTCTGGACCAGCACTGAATGGTGTTGAAGGTGGTGACGGAAGGCTCGGAGGGCCAGGGATATGACCCAAAGCTCCAAGAGTTTGATCTGCTGCAGACTGTCTGACTGTGACCAACTGCCCTGAGTGCAGAGGCCATTGCAGTGGGCTCCCCAGCCTAAGAGGGAGGCATCCGTGGTTAGGACCCTCTGGGGGACAGGGGCCTGGAAGGGCATCCTAGCCAGGAGATGCTGGGGGGCTTGCAACCAGGCAAGAGAGTCAGCCAGTTTGGCGGATCACCACCTCCCTATCCCGCAGTCGGCCTAGGTCCACTGAGAGTGGAGGCCCCATTGAGTTGCCCTCATGTGAAGGCAGACATCCGAGGTGACATGAACTGTGAATGCCATGTGACCCAATAGGCAGAGCAGGAGGCAGGCAGGCCTAGTATGTCTGTGCTGCACTGCTATGGCCAGGGCTCTGAAGCGATCGTCCCTGCCCCAAGGGAGAAATACCTTGCCGTGAATGGTATCCAGCCTTGCCCCTATAAACTCCAGACACTGTGTTGGGAGGAGATAGGACTTTGGGTGGTTTATTACAAAAACCCGAAGTGCTGCAGGATGAAGATGGTGTGCACCATTGCGTGTTGCACCTCTGCAGCAGTGCAGCCTCTTATGAGCCAATCATCCAGGTATGGGAAGGTAAAGGCTCCCTGGAGGTGAAGGTAAGCCATGACTGCTATCAGTCACTTGGTGAACACCCTTGGTGTGGAAACCAGCCCAAAGGATAGCATCCTGTACTGGTAGTGGTCACCTTCCACCACAAAGCTGAGGTATTTCCTGTGGCTGAGATGGATGAGAATGTGTGTGTACGCATCCTTTAGGTCCAAGGAGGGAGGGATAGCAGCAGTGTTCCAAGGGAGAGCATTTTGAACTTCTCCTTCACAGGAACCTGTTTAGATCCTGCAGGACCAGAATTGGCCAAAGGCCTCCGGTCCTCTTGGGTACGAGGAAGTACCGGAAGTAGAACCCCTTGTCCTTGAGGTGTGCGGGCACCGGTTCCACCGCCTTGTCCTCAAGAAGGCTTGCAAGCTCTTGCAGTAGTAAAGTTTGGTGGAGGGGAGTCCTGGGTGGCTCTCCCAAAAAGAACAGAGGGGGAGCCTGTGTCAGATGGAGGTAACCCTCCTTCACCACCTGCAGTGTCCAGAAGTCTGTGGTGATGGATGGCTACTGATGGGCGTAGAGAACCAGTCGCCCCCCTATGGGCTGCTGGGCTGGGCCTCCTGGGGGAAGAAAGGCTATGCCCAAGGAGTCAAACACCCCCACCAGGCTGGGCCGATGCCTGATGTTTGGGGGGCCTTAGGCTTACGAGGGCCTGCTGCCCCTGTTGGGGAGCTGGGAAGTCCTGGTACTGAGGGTAGTTTCCATAAGCCTTCCTCTTCAGGTAGAAGGACTTTTTACCTAAAGACTTCCATTAGGAAGGGTCAGCAGTCTTCTTGGAGAGCCTAGTCCTCGTCAGAAACTCTGACTCCAACTCTGCAGTCTTATCAGTCATGGGTTTGCCAAAGAGATTTTCTCCCTGGCAAGGGACATCGACCAAGTTGTCCTGAACCCATTCCTCCAGATTGGAGGCTGTAGCTAGGCCTGGTGTTGGGCATTGATGCCCACCACAGCTACTCTGCTTTACTACGGAAACTCGTTATATCAAGGCCTCCCTCAACAAACCCTACACCCACTCCAAATGGTGCAGAACACCGCAGCATGCATCATTACAGACACCCCAAGATCTGAACACATCACCCCAGTCCTGCAACAACTACACTGGCTACCCATGATGGCCAGAGCAAAATTCAAAATAATCCTAATCATCTTTAAAATCATCTACCACCTCTCGGCAGAGGCACTCCAATACATCATAACAAAGGATACCTGCAACAGACCGAGAAGAACCAATAAAGACAACATGATTGGCACACCTGCAGGATTCCACAAGACCAAACAAACAACATCAAAAAGAGCTCCCTCCTTACTAGCACCCATACTCTGGAACTCCCTCCCAACAAGCCTGAGAGCATTAAATGATCTAATAGACTTCCGAAAGGACCTCAAAACCCACCTCTTTATTGAAGCATATGGTAATGCATCTTCTGCCAAACTCGATACTCACTCATCCCAACTAGGCATACACTAACCCCAAACAAACATAATATAACGTTGTTAATTTCCTCGTAATACCTAAATACCACCCTTACGATAAATGTAACCCTCCAATAGCACTGTCTAGATGTTAAGTTCCCATATGTTAAATGTAACCACTGTCTAGATGTTGTTAAGCTCCCTTATGTTAATTGTAGCCCTCCTATTGTGATGTGACCACTTTGATTGAAGGATAAGGTGGTATACTAATCTGTTTAAATAAAATAAATACTTGAGCCACCAACTCAAAGCCATCATAGGCTGCCCAAGTCATAAACTCAGAGCAGTCTTTGACACCCGAGGCAGGGTCCTGAACCACTGGAGAGGTTCCTTGGAGAGACCAGCTGAGAATCCGGCAAGTTCCTTCGCCAGGTCCTTCAGGTAAATACTTATGTACAGCTGGTATGCCTGGATCCAGCCAATGAGCATCGAGCTCTGATAGCACTTTCTGCCAATGGCATTCAAGATATGGGCCTCCCTACCTGTGGGCACCGAGGAGTTCATCTTCTGGCTTTTAAGGTGATCATGGAGTCATGTGGCAGCTGTCCTTTTTGTCAGTCAATGTACCGGGTCTGCCGGAGCCCTGAGTCCAGCTGTCTGCCCACAATGGCACTGATGCAGGGGTTTCCCACATGTGGAAGAGCAGCAGTTCCAGGATTGGGGGATCGGGCACTCTGAGTGCCTCTTTCGGAGGGGCCTTGTACTGAAGGATCTCTAGTTCCTCGGTCTGAGGGTCCTTTTTCGACTCTGTCTCGAAGGCCAGTGCCTTGGCCATATCTCGCACAAAATCGAGGAAAGTTGTGTCCTCTGGTGTGGACCGATGCTGGGTCTCGGTAGGAGATGGGTCGGAGGGCATGTCCTGGTGATGACAGATATCCGGGGACTCGTCCTCTGTCTTCCAATCCTACTCGTAGTCTGAGGAGGTGTCTGACCAGTCCAGACTCCGGGGTCAGGCCTCGAGCCGATGGCCCCTGGCCCTTGAAGGTCCTGCGGTCGGAGCCATGGGCACTCATTGGGGATGACCTCAGTCCTGAGGACTGGGACTGATATCGAGGGAGCTCTCGAGACTGACAGCGCTTGGGGATCAGCTCAACATCCGGGGACTTTCTTGAGGTCGAGAGCCCAGTAGTTGGGCAGAGCTGGGCATCAGAGTCTGCTGCTGGGCCATGTAGGCACATAAACTGCACTCCAAGGCTGCCATCCTGGTCTTGAGGCCAGATGGCTCCGCAGCCGTTGGCTCCGCAGCCGTTGGCGCAGGTGCCAAGGGACTCTGGCCCAACCCCTGCTCCGACCAGAATGGCCTTGAGGGTCTGAGGCCAGTCGCCAGATGCTGACTTTCCCCGTCTGGATATTTTGTTCGGCCGATCCCGCTCCTTTCCTTTGGACTCATGATTAGGGACTGTGGGCCCAGGGCCCGAAGAACTTGCCCACTTTCCCAGGCACGTCTACTGATACGGTCTTCAAGGGTTTTCAGCTCTTTTTGGGTTCTTCCTCCAGGGTCTGGCTGGAGGACACGCAGCCTTTAGGTTCCAAGGCAGCACAGTCTCCATTTAGTTCTGTGGTTAGGGAGGGGGCCCTGGAGTGCGGTGTTGCCAGGGACTCTGGCGTGGAAGGAGGACTCCAGCTGCTGCTGATGGCTCTTGATAGCCTTGGAGGTAATCTTCTTGCAGAGACCATAATCCAAAGGGTCATGGTCTGGCCTGAGGCATCGGAGGCAGCAGTTGTGTTGGTCGTGCACGACATGGTGTGGGTGCATCGGTCACAATTCTTAAAGCCACTGGCCAAGGCCATGGTGTGGAAAACGGCCCTTACAAGGTCAAAAGCCCCAGGCCGAACTATGGAAAACAGGCACCAAACCAGTCAAAAAGCCCTCAAAAAAAAAAAAAGGAGGAAAAAGAATTGGACCCGAGATGCGCTGCCGAGGCAAGCGAGCTCAAGGAACAGGAAAGGGAGCCGTTATGCAACCGGAGAAGGAAATAAATCAAGACAAAAAAACTAACACTTTGCGGGGAAAACAGACACATGTCCGGTGGACTTCGTGGAAAAAAGAAGACTAAGGCAAGATGGCTCCCTTGGGCGGGAAGGGGACCACGCATGCATGGTGCATCTCCCAAAGACATTCTTTGAAAGCTGGGGAGAAGCTACTCCGCAGGCTCCGTCGGCGCCAACTTCACCCATATGTGAGGACTGACTTCCTGCTTGTTAAGTTCAAGGGCCTTCTGTGAATAAAGAACTCCCCCCGCCAGTGTCGGACATCCAGTAAAACTATCATTATAACTGATAGCATTATTCAGCCTATTTATTCTGTATATGAAATAGTCAGGATTTCGTGCAGGGTTAAGGATTTCACTGTAAAAAGTACCTGCATTTCTATTTCTGTAATGCACATTTCTCATTCCTTGAGCAGTGGTGCTCAGATATTTCCACTTACAATTCACCATACAAAAAAAAAAAATTAAAATTATGGTTTCACCTCGGGAAGAGTATTTCACTCCTTTCCTGACTTAGAAATGAGGTTCATTAGTGTCATGCTGTGTGCAAAACTACCCATTTGAATAAATTACTAAAAACCCTGTATAAAGATACTCGGAACCTATGGCTCATATTTTACTATAACTGTACTAACTCCCAGAACTCCCTTTCTATTAAAAGAGAGCACTGTAAATGTTATACTAGGTCATAGAGTACCAGTGCACCTACTTTTGGAATAGATCCTTACACAAAAGTGAAACACTAGCAAAATTCTTTACCGTATATGCATGACATTGTACAGACCCTCAGCTAATACTAATTTGTGATCCCTTATTCTTTAACAAACATCCAAACTTAAATGGAAACCCAGTAAAATCCTAGACATAATGAATAGTACAATACTGGAGAAAAAAAACAAAAACATTTTCTCCTGTACTGTGCTAAATACAAAAATAGAAAGAATGCACTTTCTCAAAACTGACACATTCCAAATCCTAAAAATTTTAAAAAGTTTCTATATCGTCCTGCTAGACCAGGCCAAACAAGTGGGTTCTGTTCCCCTAACAGCAGATTGTTGGAGACAAAGAACCGATGAAAAACCCAGGTTTCAATGACATCACTCACATGCCTCTATTCGCCTCAGCCACCAGAGGTCCCTTCAGTATTTCTTTCTCTCGAGTAGATGGTGGATGGATTTTCTCCTCTCTGAAGAAAATTCTGAAGATTTGAGAGAAAAAGATTGATTTAAAATATTCGTGAATGACAGCCTGCATGTTGATCTCTCACTGGAGCACGACATGGGAGACTCCACTAGACTCTGCAGTCTTTTCGGTAGCCATAGGAGGAGAGAATATTGATTCAGCTCTGAGCTCTTATCCTAGATAAAAGCTTGTTGAGCAGCTAGATGTTGGAAGGAATCTGGAAGGGCATCACTGCCTCACAGAACCTCAGTGCTCCCTCCCTCCTTTTCCTCCTCTGTTCCTGCTCTCTCCCGAAGATTGTAGAAGGCTCTCTGAGGTATCTGCTTAGCCACCTTAAACACAGTGCTGCAAAGTCAGAAAAAATAGTTCCTGGAGAGTAGAACTGAGCCTGGTATAAGTTTTCGACTTGGGGTTCCCAGGAGGTGAGTACCAAGGCTTGACTTTGTCACTGTCCTTGTTGGGGGGCTCCTGATTCAGTCTTCCTGGGATGCAATTCAGGGTGGACTGCTGGCGACCATTGGTGCAGTGTGGGGGCTTCCTGCATTTTTCTGCACACGTTAGTAGCGTCTTTACCTATTCTGTGCTTGGCAGTTGCTCATTCCACCAAAGTGGCTCTAACATGCGTTGCTTCCCTAGCGCCTTAATGTGCATCGCTCAAAGAAGTGCAGTAAATGTGCAGTTAACGTGCGCTCTCGGGCCACCACAGCCTTAGCACATGCTGTTGTGATACCTTAACTCTCTCTTTCTTCCAGGACTTGTGGCAAGCGTGGTGCCCCCATCTCCAGATTCTGATTGTACTCTTCTTGCATGGCAGTTTGTCATCCCTGGAGGGCCTGCTCCCCTTCTTTCAGCCAGAGGATGCGATTAGTCCGACCTTGCCTTCCTTAGGGCAGGAGGTGACAAATAGAGCTATGGTTAGGCATATCCAGCTGTACCAGAGACCGTGCTGTGAGCTGCTTATTCTCCAGGAACAAGCAGAAAGTCAGTCCTCACATATGGGTGACGTCGGCACCAACTGAGCCCACGCGGAGCGTTTCCCAGCTTTCAAAGAAAGCTTTTGGAAATGCCACTACGCATGCATGGTTCCCTTCCCGCCCAAGGGTGCCATCTTACTCAATCTCCCTTTTTTCATGGAGCCCTCTAGATGTGCGTCTCCTCCCCAGAAAAAAGTGTTTTCAATTCTTACTGTGTTTTGTTCTTTCCAGCCCTCGCTGGTCCTCTTCCCGCCATCTCAAGCACCTCTGTTTCGGCTCTCGGTCTCGGGATTCCCTTTTTCTTCTTCCCACAGTTTGCGCTCTTTCTAATCGCTGGCCGCATCGAGGATCTTCAGCCTTGCAGGGTCCTTTTTGCCTTGATGGCCTCCAGTTTCAAAAAATGTGATAGATGCTCTAAAAACATGTCGCTCACAGACACCCACGACTGTTGTCTCAGGTGTCTGGGAGCTGACCATGAACCCAGAGCTATGCTCCCTCTGCAAGAAGATGTCCTCCAAGGCCATCCAGAGTCGTAAGCAGAAGCTGGAAGATCTCTTCCACAAGGCAGCCCCGGTTTCCCCGGTAGCCTCCCGTTCTACGGCCCTGCAACCCCTGGAGTCTCCCAAGGCTCCTTCACGGGCTCGGTGGCACTCCAACCAGGGGTGAGCGGAAGAAGAAGGCGGCTGTGAGGACTTTGTTGGGGTGCCAGACAAGCATGAGAGGTCACGCGCTCGGTCCCTCAGCCCTCCTCGGCAGACTCAAGAGTCAGAGAGGGAGCGGCCCAGAAAGGTATCTTGAACTGATATGGAGGCTTCCGGCGATGGTGCCTAGTCTCCTGAGGGTTGTCCCGGCGAGGACCCCCCTCTCCTCCTCGACACTTGACCTGGTCACCCTGGCGTCTGTGTCGCAGGGCCCCACTCTGAGTGAGAGACAAAAATGCTGGCCTTGGAACACAGCATTTCTGCTTTCCTCACTGCCCAGCAGGTGCTGATGCCAAGCCTCGCTGGCATGCGCCTCGAGACTGCAGGGAACTCAACCTCGAGGACTCCCTGGGCCACCACAGGTACCCCCGAGAGTCAGAGGCCTCATGAGGGTTCTCGGTGAGGGTCTCTATCTCCGTCCCGGTCCTCGGGCGCGAGATCTTCTCAGGTGAGCGCCTCCGACTCTGGATAGGCTTTGGATTCAGGAGCCAGGGTGTGGGTCACCGACCCCTCTTGAACCACCCAAACCGTGAGTCCTCCACGGACTAGTCGGACTGGGAATACGAGGGGGAAACATCTCCCAAGACCCGGGTCCACCAGGATCTCCCCTTGGACCCCTCCCTGCCAACCCAGAGGTGGCGGTCCCCTCCCGAGGACACCTTTTTGGAGTTAATCTGGGATATGGCGCGGGCCCTGTTGCTTGCCACTGAATCTGAGAAAGAGCTCCGTGTGGAACAGCTTGATATGCTTCAAGATGAAGCTCTTCCAAAGGAAACGCTCACTTTTCCAGTTCCCTCCATTCTGAACCGGCGGCTCCTCCGCCTGTGGGAAGACCCCGGCTTCTGTCCCTATCATCAGCAAATGCCTGGATGCTATGTATAGGGTCCAAAGGGGACCAGGGTTGCGGAAAGCCCAGCTTCTCCACACCTCTATGGTAGTCGAATCGGCCATGTGGAGGAAGAAGAGCCTGAAGACTCATTCTTCGGTTCCACCGGGCAGAAAGTCTCATACCCTCAACACCCTCGGGCGCATGGCTTATCAGGGCTCCATGCTGGCATGCCGCATTCAGGTTTACCAGTTGTATATGGGAATGTTCCTCCGAGACCTCGTTAAGGAGCTCAGTGGTTTTACGGCAGGCCTCGACTGAGACCACCTCTGGCGTTTCCAGGCCCTCTCAAAGTCGGTCAGAGAGTGTTCCAAGTACTTCTCCTGAGCAGCGTATGATTGCTCTGAATCTTCTGCCTGGGTGGCGGCTGCTGGCATCATAGCCCGCCGGCAGGCTTGGCTCCAATCCTTGGACCTGGAACAGTGGGTCCAGGAGAAACTGCTTGATTACCCTTGCCTCAGGGAGCAGCTGTTTGTCAAGCCTATGGAGGACAAAGCAGCGGGGTAGCTCTGGAGATGGCTTTCCTGTTTGCTTGGGCGGAGAAGAACCACCTAGGCTTGTTGGCTCAGCACATTGCTGGGGTGGACAGTGTGGAAGCAGACTTCCTCAGCCAACACGCTTTTGATCCTGGAGAAGTGGGAGATGAGTCAGAAGGCATTTCAGTTGATTCTGCATAATTGGGATCACTCCAAAATGGATCTGATGGTGACTTGCTCCAGTGGTGAAGTTTGCTGCTGCTTCAGTTGCCACAGAGATGGGGGTCAGATGGTGTCAATGCCTTGACCCAGCCTTTGCCAAGTCAGCACTGGCTGTGTGTGTTTCCTCTGTGGCCCCTGGCAGGGCATATGATTTGATCTATAGAATGCCACCCGGGCAGGATTGTTCTGGTGGCACCAGATTGGCTGAGGGGAACGTGGTTCGGAAACTTGATGCAGCTCCTGCAGGCACCTCCTCTTCGATTGTTTCCATCTCAGGGCCTGTTGTGGCAGGGATCGATAATCTTGGAGGACCCAATTCCCTTCTTGCTTACGGCTTGGCTCTTGAAAGGAGACAGCTAGCACATAAAGGTTACTCTCCAGCGGTGGTCTCCACTCTACTCAGAGCCCAAAGATCTACCAAGCTAGCATACATGTGAATCTGGTGCCTCTTTTGAGCGATCGTGCGGCACTCGGCAGTTGGCTCCTGAGGCGGCCAGGTTGCCATCTCTGTTGGCCTTTCTACAGGATGTCCTGGAAAAGGGCCTTTCCCTTAGCTCCCTGAATGTTCAGGTAGCAGCTTTCTTTTTTCAAGGTCCGGTGGCTGGTAAGTCTCTAGCCTTGCACCCAAATGTCTCATGCATTCTACAGGGGGTTTGGCATCTGTGTCCTTCTCTCCAGTCTGTGATCCCTTCTTGGGATCTGTGTCTGGTGCTTGGGGTCCTGATGGCAGTGCCCATTTGTACCATTGAAGCAGGCTACTTTAAAGGATTTGATGCTCAAGATAATCTTCTTGGTTGCGATTTATTCCACAAGGCGGATTTCTGAGCTGCACACTCTCTTATTGCGATCCTTATCTGTCTTTTTAAAGGAGGCCATTTCCATTTGGCCTCTGTCTTCCTTCTTGCCTAAGGTGCTTTCTTCCTTTCACATGAATCGGGTGGTATGCCTGCCCTCCTTCTCTAAGGAGCAGTGTTGGGGGAAGGATAAGGATCTTCGCCTTGTGGTTGTCCAGAGGGTACTTCTCCGGTGCTCGGAGGTTACAAATTCCTTTCGTAAGTTCTGTCATATTTTTGTACTGCTTGCTGGCCTGCGCAAGGGTGACATGGGGTCTAAGTTGACTTTGTGGCGCTGGATTAAGGAGGCCTCTGCCTCGGTGTATCTGTTCCGGAGGTTTTGCACACCTATTCTACCCATGGGTGGAGTGCAGCTTAGTAGCCCCTGCATACATTTGTTGGGCAGCAACGTGGGTGTCACTTTCCACTTTTACCAAGTATTACTGCTTGGATGTCGAAGCGAGCGTGGATACGGCCTTTTGGCTCCAGGGTTTTGTGAGCTGTGTCGTCTTCCCGCCCAGTGGAGTTGTAGCTTTGGTACATCCTGCTTGTCTGGACTGGTCTAGCAGGATGATGTGGAAGGTGACATTTTACTTACTAGTTAATGTCCTTTCCTTGAGTCCTGCTCAACCAGTCCAGGGCCTGCCCCTGGAACTGTATTGCTCTGTTCTTCTGCTGCGGTGCCCTTGGGGGTCCATTCAGATTTTTTTATACTTGGCTCTGCAGTTTCATTGTCTGTCAGCCGTATAGTTTATGCTTTCCTGTACATAGGTCTCTATTGTTGATCACTCATCATTGCCCACAATTGAGGTTGGGTGAGGCTTGCCATGTTTCTCCCATATGCTTTGGGACGAATACTGAAGGGATCTCTGGTGGCTGAAGCGAATAGAGGCTTGGGAGTGATGTCATTGAAACCTGGGTTTTTCATTCGTTCTTTCTGTCCACCAATCTGCTTGTAGGGGAACACAACCCACTTGTCTGGACTGGTCTAGCAAGACTCAAGGAAAAAACATTAACTGGTAAGTAAAATGTAACCTTTCTACCTTTGTGGCCTAAGCATTTTATTTTTCTAAGCAGGTTAGTTCCAATCTCTCTTCCGCTTTCCTTGTGTTGGTCTTGTCCAAGCTCTCTTTTTCATTTTTTCTGTCTTTCTTACCTTCTATACATCTGTCTGGAAGAGGGAACGAGTTTGAGTAACCTGTGGTATTCCATTCAGCCTAGGAGCTGAGTCAAGATAGGGGGAGAGTGTTACCTGAAAACCTTTTGGAAGATGTTGCCTGGAGCAGTGTCCCCTTTCAGCCTTCCTAGTCCCCACCCTTCCCCAAGGTGTGTCTAGCATCGCTCCCCTTCCCTAGTCCCCCTCCCCCTCCCGCTGCTGTCACCTTACCTGAGCCAGAGCCCACCCTGCATATAAAGTACAGTATGGTAATGGACCTTAGATTGTGTGCACCTGTGCACTTAAGGACTCTGCATCCTTCCTTCCCCTGACACGAGGGTTGCTATTTATATTTCTGGCCTAATAATGAAAAAACAAATATTTATGATCGAAATTGGTTTTATTGTTTTTCAAAATATTCTCCATGAAGATCAATACACTTTTGCATGCGTTTGAACCAATTTTCGAAGCACTTTTTCCACTCCGATTGAGGTAACTCCAAAACATGCGTTTTGAATGCATCAACCGCATCTTCGGGTGTTGAAAATCGTTGACCACGTAATTTGTTTTTGATGTGCAGGAATAAAAAGAAGTCATTGGGTGCCAAATCAGGACTGTACGGTGGATGACCCATCAATTCGATGTTTTGGCCGGTCAAAAATTCCTTTGTTTGAGCCGATGTGTGAGAGCTCGCATTGTCATGATGAAGAATTATTCGCCGCCTCTTCGACTTTTTCTGAATTTCTCCGAAGACTTCTGGTAAACAAATGGTCGTGTACCATTCAGAATTGACCGTCCTACGTTGCTCTAACGGCACTGTCGCCACGTGACCGGTAATGCCGAAGAAACAGGCAACCATTTGCTTCAATGTGCTTCTTCCGCAAACATCTTTTGTTGGATTTGGCTCGTCTTGGAAGACCCATACAGTCGATTGCTGTTTTGTTTCGGGCTCATATGCATAGATCCATGATTCGTCACCTGTGTAGATGTTATGCACAGTCTTTGATGCACCTTGAATGTATTTTTTCAACATTTCCTTGCACCAATCGACACAAGCCTTCTTTTGAGTGTTTGTCAGATTATGTGGGATCCAACGCAAACAAATCTTTTTTACGGCCAAATGATCATGCAATATCTTATTGATGCTTGTCATACTAATGCCCAAAGATGCCTCAATCTCACGGTATGTCACATGACGATCTTGCTTTATCAGTTCGCACACAGCATCGATATTTTCTGGCACAACAACCGATTTTGGACGACCCTGACGGAATTCATCCTGGAGCGAACATCGGCCACGATTGAATTCGTTATACCAGTTTTTTACAGTGCTGTAGGATGGTGCTTTATCGCTGTATAAAAAATTAAGTTCATCGATGCACTCTTGTCTTAATAATCCACGTCGAAAGTTATGAAAAATAATCGCACAAAAATGTTCACGAGTTAATTCAATTTTTCACCTGAGATGAATTTTTCAAGTTACTGTAAACAACAAATCGCGCTCAAATGATAAAATGTTATGAATAAGGTTATCTTCAACAATGTCAGTGTTCCAATGGAACCATTGGATGGTGCCTGGCAACACTTACTGTTGCTAAGGCCAGAAATATAAATAGCAACCCTCGTATTAGAGGGAATGGGATGAGGTAGGCCTTGAGCATGTGCAGATGCTCAAAGATCTGTCACTAACAAAGCTTTAAGGGCTGCCCTGCTGCTGTCTGTCTCCGCCATTGCTGCACTGCTACTGTGGCAGGCTATGGCCTAGAATGGTCTGCTAATATGAAAGGCCTGTAAGTTAGGCCTGGACTCCAACCCCCATTATAGCTAGAAAAGAACCAAAAATTTGTGCAAAATGAGAAAACTGTTTTAAACTGCTTAATAAGAAGTTTTACATGAATTCATAAGTCTTTCATTATTCTCTTGTGTGCAAAAGAAAGAAATGTTTCAATACATGCATTCCTGGAGCTAGAAACGACCTTGCAGTAGAGAAGTATCAAACCTAGAAACTGCATCATTGTTAGAACAGTCTTAAGGGAGGGAGCTGGGTGCTAGGCCCAGGAGGGATCTCTGATTGGACAGGTGCAGGGGGCGTTGGAGCCAATGGGATGTTTGCATGTATCAAGCTAGAACCAATAGAGAGTTCTCATGTATCAAACTGAAAAAGAGGTATAAATGAGTATGTCTCTGTAAAAACTTTGCTCAGTTCCTTTTGAAGCTTTGACTGACTGGGCCTTGTGCACAATAAACTGGCTTGGACCCTGTCAATTGACTCCTGGATTTATTCATTGGTTACACTTCGCTGCAGCATATTCTTGGTGCGTTGGCCGGGAAGTGCGAGTATTGAATGGTATTCAAGTGAATGATCTACGCAATTCGCTTCGAGGTTTGACCCGGTTGGAACCGTGTCTGTCCGACCGCGGGGGAAACCTCAGGCGCCGCCGGCCCTTTTGTGCCGGAGAGGGTTCCGCCTGCCTCGGTGGGCCACTGGGTCCAGTTGGCCAACACCTCCGACCCGGGGGGAGTCCAGGATCCAACCCAAGAACTGGTGTGGTATCGGGAACCGGATCCGGTGAGTAGACAATTTTGTGATTTGACAGTCAGTAAGTACAGCCTGGGAAAAAGTCTTGCATGCGCGAGTCTGATTTGGTATAGACTAACTGGAGAAATCTCGCATAAGTATGCGCGAGACAAGAGAGCCTGATCACCTCTCATAAGGGCGGTCCTAGTACGCTCCGCATAAGAGAAAGCGGAAGCCGAAGCCATCGACCCTTCTTGTTTGAAATAGTCAGAAAACCTGGGCACTTGAAAAATGATTTTTGTGATAATACGATTGCCTGTGTGTTTGAGAGGTCTTGAAATACAGACCAAGCGAAAGTGGACTCCTGAGTAGCGCAGTTCCTGGCCAGGCGACCGCGCCCAGGTCGCAAAAAGGAGGAAGCGAGTGGTGTACGTCCCCCCCCAGTGTTTTGTGGGCTGTATGGACCCCTTACCTACAGCCATACTACCTATCCTTACTGTTTGTCTTGTACGTCATTACGTGTACGTAGTTACGTTTAGATTATGGGAGGGGCGGAGTCTACGCAAACTCCGTTGGAATGTATGATGAAGAATTTCCGTAAAGGATTTTCAGGAGACTACGGTATAAAAATGTCTCCGTCTAGATTGAAACTGCTATGTGAAAGAGAGTGGCCTGCATTAGCTACTTCATGGCCCCGCGGGGGCACTTTTGATGTAGAAAAGGTTTCCCGTGTTCATCAGCTTGTACAACGAGTGCATCCTGACCAGTTCCCCTATATAGATTCCTGGTTAGATGCTTGCGAAAGGCAGCCCTCATGGATGAAGCGCTGTTATGAGGAGCATTGTAGAATATTTGTAGCCACCACTAGGGGGAACCTGGAAAGCTGAGGAGGAGAAGCCGCCTGTGTATTCTGCCCCAGATATCCTGACCAGGTTACCGCAGTACCCACATAAGTTAGTTCCCCCAGTACCGTTGCCTGAAGCGGAGCCTGATGAGGAACCCCAGCAAGTGCTGCTGCAGCAACCCAAGAAGCTCCCTCCCCCGAGTGATAGTCCCGAGTCAGGCCCAAGCACGTTGGGGGGGCCCGAGTCCTCCGACGAGGCTGAGAGTGGAGGCTCTCCTGCCAGTTCAGGGTCACCCGCTAAGGAAGTTTGTGCCCGGGAGCCTTATGATTTAAGAAGTGTAACCCCGAGGAAGAAGGAGAAAGCAGGGCATCTAATGCCATTACGCCAAGTGCCTGGTGTACCTGTTTTAAATGACCAGGGCCAGATGGCACCAGGACCAACCAGTCTAGTCTACGTACCCTTTTCTACTACTGATTTATTAAACTGGAAAACGCATTATGCATCCTATACTGCAAAGCCCCAGGAACTAACAGAATTAATGTCCAGCATTATGCAAACCCACCAGCCTACCTGGGCCGATTGTCGCCAACTCCTGTCCACCCTCTTTACTACTGAGGAGCGAGGGCGAATTGGGCAAGCAGCTCTCCATTGGTTAGAAGAAAACCCTGTAGAAGGAGGAGGAATAAATCTCCCACAAGCTGCCGCCGCGGCTTATCCAAATGAAGATCCCGGGTGGGACCCAAAGGATGAAAGGGGGGCAGTGGCCCTGACTAGATTTCGCCAAGCCTTGTTGCAGGGCCTGAGGAAGGGAGGCCAGAGGGCCATGAATATCGGGAAGGTATCGGAAGTCCTCCAGGGTTCAGATGAGAGCCCAGCGGCTTTTTATGAGCGGTTGTCCGAAGCTTATAGATTATACAACCCATATGATCCCGCCGCTCAGGAAAATTTGCGCATGGTCAATGCGGCCTTTGTCAGCCAGTCCCAGAGAGACATAAAACGAAAATTGCAGAAACTGGATGGATTTGCGGGCATGAATACAGCACAGTTAATGGAAGTCGCTCAGAAAGTATTTGTGAATCGTGAAAATGAACGTGACAGAGAAAGTGAACGAAAGATGAAGAAGAAGGCAGATCTTCTTGCTGCCGCTATAGTTGAATGACGTGGAGGAGGTTTTCCTAATCAAAGGACCAGAGAACGTGGAAGAGGCCGCGGAAGCGAAAGGCCTCAATTGGGCCCGAATCAGTGCGCCTACTGCAAAGAAGGACATTGGAGAAGTGAATGCCCGCATCTGGACTCCGCCCCTGCGAGGGGAGGAGGGAGTCCCTGGAGAACAGGAGGTCGATTCCGAAGGAGGGGAGGAATGAACCGAGTACAGTTCCTGCGCGAGAGAGAAGAAGCCATTGAGGGAGTGGCAGTAGCAACGGGCTATGACATGGATGACGTGGATGAAGACTAGGCCAGACCGGGCTCCAAGTTCACCCTGGGTCCCCAGGAGCCTATGGTCAGCTTAAAGATAGGGGACCAATATATGGACTTCATGGTAGATACAGGAGCAGAACATTCAGTAGTGGCTAAGCCAGTGGCTCCTCTTTCCTCTCGATCTGTCACCATTGTTGGGGCCACCGGGAACAAGGCCACAAAGTCATTCCTGCAGAACCGCATGTGTGAACTAGGGGGACAGAAAATAACGCACCAGTTCCTGTATATGCCTGAGCGCCCTATTCCACTTCTGGGCCAAGACATGCTTGCCAAGCTCCAGGCACAGATATCCTTTGCTGAAGGGGGAGAAATGAAAATGACTGTGAACCCAAAGCCTGCTGGATTGATGGTGCTGACTGTTCCCCGAGAAGAAGAATGGTGATTCTATAGTGCACCTCCAATCAAGTCAACCAGTTCCTGTATACCTACCAACCTTATAGCCCCACCTGAAGTATGGGCAGTAGATAATACACCTGGCCTAGCGAAGAACATAGCCCCTGTCATTGTCACCCTCAAGCCAGGAGCGGAACTAGTGCATGTGAAGCAGTATCCTCTTCCCCGACCAGCCATTGAAGGTATCCATTGCCATTTAATGAAACTGCTGAAGTATGGACTTCTCAAGGAATGCCAGTCACCTTGGAACACCCACCTTCTCCCAGTTAAGAAACCGGGGACTGGGGATTACTGCCCTGTACAAGATCTGAGGCGGGTAAATGACGCAGTTGAAACTATACACCCTGTAGTGCCAAATCCCTATACTCTCTTGGGACTGATCTCCGTTGAGGCTACTCATTTCACCGTCCTGGACCTGAAAGATGCCTTTTTCTGTGTACGCCTAGCCCCCACCAGTCAACTTTTGTTCGCTTTTGAATGGCAAGACCCCATAACAGGAAGGTGGGGCCAACTCACCTGGACCAGATTACCCCAAGGATTCAAGAATTCACCCACTCTCTTCAGTGCTGCCCTGAATCAAGATCTTTCAAGTTACCCAGTGAACCCAGGACAAAGGGTTCTCCTCCAGTATGTGGATGACTTGCTCATAGCCACCAACTCAGAAAGTGAATGTCTACAAGCTACTAGTGAACTTTTATACCTTCTAAAAGAGGCTGGATACAAGGTCTCAAGAGCCAAAGCACAATTATGCCAAACTGAAGTCAAGTATCTAGGATTCCAGTTGTCCAGCGGAATCCGACGTTTAGGACCAGAACGCAAAGAAGCTGTATGCAGTATCCCTACTCCAACCACTAGGAGGCAAGTAAGAGCCTTCCTGGGGGCCGCAGGATACTGTCGTATATGGATCCCCAATTTTGCATTGATTGCAAAACCATTGTATCAAGTTACCAAAGCAATGGAAAAGTCTCCACTAGAGTGGGGACCTGAACAGGATGCAGCATTCCAGTCTCTGAAAAGTGCTCTGATGTCATCACCAGCTTTAGGTCTTCCAAATGTCCAGAAACCTTTCCATCTTTTCGTCCATGAGTCACAAGGAAATGCGTTGGGGGTACTGACTCAATCTGTTGGATCTTGGCAACGGCCAGTGGCCTACTTGTCCAAACAGTTGGATGTGGTAGCAAGAGGTTGGCCCCCTTGTTTGAGAGCTGTTGCAGCAACAGCCCTCCTGGTGGGCGAAGCAGATAAGCTCACCCTGGGACAAAATCTCCAAGTTACTGTACCACATTCTGTCCTGACTCTCATGGAACACAAAGGAAACTTCTGGCTAACAAATTCACGAATGTTGAAATATCAGAGCATGCTGTGTGAAAACCCCCAGATACAGTTAAAGGTAAGTCAAGCTTTGAACCCTGCTACGTTGTTCCCAATTGGTCCTGGGCCCCCTGATCATGACTGTTTAGAAACCATGACACTGTATTCTCAAGTCGCCCTGATTTGACTGATGTTCCTCTAGAGGACCCTGAACGGACTTTCTTTGTAGATGGAAGCAGTTTGGTCATCAATGGACATCGTTGTGCTGGATATGCAGTGGTGATCCTTGATCTGGTAGTTGAGAACTCAGCCCTGGCCCCAGGAACGTCGGCTCAGAAAGCTGAATTGATAGCCCTTACTAGAGCATTGACATTAGGAGAAGGACTCTGTTTGAATGTATACACAGATTCCAAGTATGCTTTCACAACTTTGCATGCACATGGAGCCTTGTATAAAGAACGAGGGTTGATCACCTCAGGGGGCAAGTCCATTAGGTATGGGCCCGAGATACTGATGTTATTAGATGCTGTATGGGCCCCTAAACAAGTGGCAGTCATGCACTGCCGAAGTCATCAGGCAGGAGCAGGGGAAGTCACCCGAGGAAACAGGTTTGCTGATGCCACAGCCCGAAAAGCAGCCACAACAGGACAAGTCAGGACCCAAGATACCCCGATGCAAGCAGCTCTATTTCCTGTGCCCCTTAGTTCTTGGGCACCCCGATACACTGTGAGAGTTAGATTATTTCTGTGAAAAGGAGGGAGGGGTCCTGACAGAAACAGGTTGGATAGTGTTGCCCCTCCAGAAGGTAGTTCACCTCCCGGTCCCACAGTTATTCCTGAGGCATTAGGGCTGGCCTTTGTCCATGCTTTTCATCAGGCCACACATTATGGAAAAACAGCCATGGAAAGAGCCCTAAGGCCCCATTTCTGTATCTCACTACTAGGACCCCTGACCACCTCAGTGGCACAGCGATGTTTGATATGTGCCAAGAACAATGCTAAGCAAGGTCCCATTCCACCCCCAAGAGTCCAGTCAGTGGGGGTGGCTCCAATGAGCGATGTATAGGTGGACTTTGCTGAAATGCCCCGTGCAAATGGATATCACTATTTGTTAGTTTTAGTTTGCACATTTTTTGGATGGGTAGAAGCCTATCCCACCCGAACTGAGAAAGCCCGAGAGGTCACTAGGGTGCTGCTCCATGAGATGATTCCTCGATTTGAAATACCATTGATTATAGGATCAGATAATGGACCCTCATTTGTGTCCCAAGTGACTCAACAGTTCGAGCTTTGCAAATACAATGGAAGTTGCACACTGCTTACAGACCCCAGAGTTCAGGGAAAGTGGAATGTATGAATAGAACCCTGAAATCTCAGTTGTCCAAACTTTGTCAAGAAACACACCTAAAATGGCTTCAGGTTCTCCCTATAGCTCTTCTTAGGATATGTTCAGCTCCCACCAAGTCCCTAGACGTTTCCCCTTTTGAGATTTTATATGGGCGACCTCCCCCCATCGTACAGGGAATAAAGGGAGACATGAGACAAATAGGATCTGAAATAACTAGACAAGAACTATTAGCTTTAGGTTCTGTTTTGCAGAGTCTCCATACCTGGATGCAAGATCGATTGCCCATCAACCTGACTGAGCCTCTGCATCCCTTCAAGCCAGGAGCGTCCGTGTGGATTAAAGAGTGGAGAAAGACCCCACTGGCGTCGCATTGGAAGGGAACCTATGTTGTCACCCTGTCAACCCCCACTGCAGTGAAAGTTGCGGAATTTGAACCCTGGATCCACCACAGTCGAGTGAAGCCAGCCGCCGCTCCTGACCCACCCTGGCCAGTGGACTTCAGTGAATGATCCTGAGACTCCATTGCGACTTGCATTGCGGAGACAATCAGCATTATAAGAATCTACAGGGTGACCATCAGAACCGAAGAAGAAGAAGGTTCTACAAGTTCATCATACCCAATACTTCAGTTGACCTCCAAAGACTGTAATCAATATGTTCTTCCACTATTGTCTTGTGGGAGTGGTGATCCTCGGATTTCTGGAAAAGACTTTTGCTTTACCTCCTTGTGCAGCCTGCATAACTACCACCCGAACAGGACAGAAGGTCACTCAGACTTTATCATTCCTATTATACTTGCACTGGTACAGTCAGCTGGTATATTTATAATGGCACAGAATTAAATATCTGTACGAAAGGAAAGAGTAAGACTTGTTATAACCCCTGACAAAACCCTTCATATTATACACTTGAGATACGCTGGAATGATGAGGATGGAGCCCTCATAAATGCCACAAGCCCCCTCGCAGACCCCACAAAAGATGTTATCTTGAACTTTTGATGCCTGTGATGCAATTAACAGAAATGCTTACCACAAGTGTGGGTCATGGGAACGAGCTTACTATCATGATGATAAATATGTGTGTCCGGAAGGAGCCTATGGATGGGGACGGTGTACGGGAAAGAACTCTCCAACCACCGTCTACAGCACTGTATCTAAAGACGCCTACTTCTGTCCAAAGTGGGACTGTGTATACTTTGCTGCTTGGAAGAATGCACCTGTGGGACGAGATGGTGATAGTCGAAAAGGCAGTCTGACAAGGATCAGATTACCTGAGCCCAAGAAATGCCAGAAAGGTGCCTGTAATCCCCTGCAACTTCTCATACTCAACCCCAGCCAGTGGAAGCAAGGATACAGATTTGGATTGCGTATAGCAGGAGGAGGCATAGATCCTGGAACTATCCTGCACATACAGTTAAATACCAAGGCCCATGTATCCTCACCCTATCGCATACATCACTCTTTCTATGAGGCCATGAAAGCAGAGTTTGAGATTCCTCCTGCTTCCCAGAACTTGTTCCTTGAACTAGCGGGAGCAGTAGCATCTAGTTTCCACATATCAGACTGTCTATTCTGTGGAGGAACTAAGATGGGAGACCAATGGCCTTGGGAGGCGCAAGAATTGAACTATTCTGTTCCGTATAATCAGATTGACATACATAATACTACTAGTGAATGGCCCACCCCATTGTGGGTAACTTGTGTTTTGCCCGCTATGGATCACTGTTTAACATGGAGGTGGGGCAGCTGGTCTGTCTCAATCAGAAGTTCTACAACAGTACCACTAAGAAGACGTCTTGGTGGTCAGGAGTCAACGCTTCAGAGCCCTCCATTCATCTAGTCCATTTCCCCAATCTTGCCAGCATCAGGACTAATCTAGCAGCTTATAATTCCTGGCAAGCACCACCTGGACTGTACTGGATTTGCGGAACCCGAGCATATGCTAGGCTCCCTCACCATTGGGGAGGCACATGTGTATTGGGAACCATACGACCATCCCTTTTCCTTTTGCCTACATCCCATGGAGAACAACTGGGATATCCTGTGTACAGAAGTCAACAGCTACAGGAGGCCTTGAAAATAGGCCAATGGGACAAATGGAATGCGAAATCCGAAGAATGGCCACCTGAGAGAATTATCTCATACTATGGACCTGCTACTTGGGAGCAAGATGGGACATGGGGATATCATACCCCTGTTTATATGATAAATCGTATAATACGCTTACAAGCTGTTGTTGAAATAATAACCAATGAAACTAGTAAAGCACTAACCCTCTTGGCTAAGCAAAGTACACAAATGCGCACAGCTATTTATCAGAATCGTTTAGCTCTAGATTATTTGTTAGCAGCTGAAGGTGGGGTATGTGGGAAATTAAATTTAAGCAATTGTTGTTTGCAAATTGATAATAATGGGCATGTTGTTGAGGATATAGCTATCCAGATGAGAAAACAAACATTCGTGCCTGTTCAGACCTGGCATAGTTTGAAACTGGATTGGTGGTTTGGTTCAGTATTTTCATGGTTAGGTGGTCTGAAGACCCTTGCATTTATTGTATTATTCATACTAGCTATGTGCTTGCTGCTCCCATGTCTCCTACCCCTTTGCTTACGCATGGGTAACCTCAGTGATTGATAGTACTGTAGAGCGGAAAGCAGCTACAAAGATACTAGCTATGTGGCAATATTACCCTATACCCCAAGATGATGCTGTTAAACCAGTATAATGTGTGATTTAATTAATGAGTGATTTAATTCTCACCCTTTCTCATTTGCGGGTGAGAATAATCAAAGGGAGGAATGTGGCAGGCTATGGCCTAGAATGGTCTGCTAATATGAAAGGCCTGTAAGTTAGGCCTGGATTCCAACCCCCATTATAGCTAGAAAGGAACCAAAAATCTGTGCAAAATGAGAAAACTGTTTTAAACTGCTTAATAAGAAGTTTTACATGAATTCATAAGTCTTTCATTATTCTCTTGTGTGCAAAAGAAAGAAATGTTTCAATACATGCATTCCTGGAGCTAGAAACGACCTTGCAGTAGAGAAGTATCAAACCTAGAAACTGCACCATTGTTAGAACAATCTTAAGGGAGGGAGCTGGGTGCTAGGCCCAGGAGGGATCTCTGATTGGACAGGTGCAGGGGGCATTGGAGCCAATGGGAAGTTTGCATGTATCAAGCTAGAATCAATAGAGAGTTCTCATGTATCAAACTGAAAAAGAGGTATAAATGAGTATGTCTCTGTAAAAACTTTGCTCAGTTCCTTTTGAAGCTTTGACTGACTGGGCCCAATAAACTGGCTTGGACCCTGTCAATTGACTCCTGGATTTATTCATTGGTTACACTTCGCTGCAGCACTACCTCCTGAAATGTACCACCCTAAGTGGATGCCTAGCCCATTCAGATGTAGGACCTGCCCTAGACATCACTTTTATCTTTTCTGTCTCTCCTTTGGGTTGTAAGGTTTTTTTTGTTTTGTTTTTTTTGAGGATTTCCTCCCCTTTCCTCATTGTACTATAAAAAAAAGGCACTTAGTCATGTACTGTATGTTCATTATAGTCTGCTTTCATTATGCTTTGTATTGTGTACTCTATTTTTGTGTTTTGCCCCAGTAGTTCTAGATGTCTCCTTTCTTTCATGTCATTCAGAATTCGGGCTGGAATCTTTGCACTATGAGCCTTCATTTCCAACTGCCTGGGAATTTTGCTCCTATTTTAATAGATCCAGATTCCCATTGTTTCTAATCCATTCATTGCAGAAGCGGTTCTAAAGGGGGAAGGCGTGAACCAGAGCTGATCCTGTGGTATGGACTCTAAATACAGCCAGCAGGTGTCGTCCTTGTTGAATGGCTCTGTTGCTTAGGCTGTAGTGTGGTGTGTGCTGTGGAATTGGGATCAAGGTTAAGATCCCCTGTCAATTGGGACCAGTTGGGCTAGGGTGTAGGAGGACCTGGAGAGTGAGAGCTGTGGGGGCTGCTTCTGTGGTGATCCTTGCTGGACAATGAGTAGCACTAAGAGTTCTTGCACCCTTTGAATTGACATGCTGTTTGGGGAGGGTGCATGTAAATTCAAAAAATGGCTGCAGAGGAAAACACTGAAAAGGCAAAAGAAGCCAGTAGTTAAAATAAAAAATAGCTTTTCAGAAGAAAAACTAAAGTAGAAAGACTCTTCTTTACTTTTCTGAGTATTTTCATTTGCCTGTTTAAAAGGCTACAAGAATAAGTAAATATTGTGCTTCATTACAGTTTGCTTTTCTTTCCCCAATCTAATGCAAATTTGCTGCCTTTTATTTATTTTGGTATAATAACTGTATTGTAGATGTATAACCAATGCATAACCTATTGAGGAAAGTATCTAGTTTCCCCACTGTACTTTATAAAAAAAAAAAGGGAATTGGTACTTAGGTTAGTTTATCATAAGCTACAAACCAATAAAATTTGTATGAGAAAAGAGGTAGTTTGCAAATTTAGGTTTTGTAAATCCTGTTGTTTTCTGGCCTTCAAGCAACACTTCTCTTTGAGGTTCAAGGTGATACTTTGTGTATGTACATCAAGGATAACTGTATTTACTCTTGTGGAAATTCTTAATAAACCAAAATTCCCCTCTTGCACAGCATTCTGCATTTCTTACACATTGGGATCAGGGGCAGCAGCAATGGACTGCTAGAGGTGGAAGAGATAAGGCTGTAGCATTAGCCTGCAGAAGCTGGAAGAGAAGAGAGATCCTGAAAGAGGAGACAGTGAGCAGGGAAAATGGAGGTTAAAGGGTGGAGGTAGAAGCTAACTTCGGAGCTTTGCTAAAATGGAAGGCGAAAGAGCTGGGGAGAGGGTTAAGCCAAGGGGATGGGAGGTGGGCAGAGAAAAGTAGGGTCTTGCTGGATGGATAGAACTAGGAAGGGGTGAAATCTGAGACACGGAGAGAGAATTTTGGGGGATGGGGGTTTGAGTCTTGGGGGAGGGATCAAGAGAGACACTGAGCTCGGGATTTTTCAATGGAGGGGTGGGAGGGAGGAGAGAACTGGTGGGGCTTGAGCCTAGTGGGGTACAGAGAAAGCTGGAGCAAGGATTGAGGATGAGGAGGATAACCAAGTGAGCTGAAGGGAGTGACCGTGGAAGGGGGAGAGATTAAACTCGGAGGAGAGAAGGGGGTCAAACCAAAAGGGGAGAAAAGAGAAAAGCTACAGGAGGAGAGCTGCTGCAGGTTGGAGTGTCAAACCCGAGAGGGGGGTGCAGCTCTTTGAATATACATTTTTTTTCTGTATTGCATTGTAGTTTATTACTGGATTCTTTGTAGGCTCTGAGAACCTTTTTGTTGGATTATCCAAAGTCCAATATCTATGAGTATCTGAAGATGGGACCTATGTGCATTTCAGAGCTCTTGTACTTGATTTGGAGAATCCTTCCTTTTCTATCCATGCACTCTGCATTTCATTTGCCTTTGCAGAGAGAATGGCCTAATCATTTCTCCAGGAACAAGCAGGACGTTAGTCCTCACATATGGGTGATGTTGGTGCCTCCGGAGCCCACATGGAAGCATCTCTGCAGCTTTTAAGGAAAGCCTTTGGGAGATGCACCACGCATGCGTGGTCCACTTCCCGCCCAAGGGTGCCATCTTGCCTCAGTCTCCTTTTTTCCCACAGAGCCATTTAGACGTTGTCCTTTTTTCCCCAGAAAAAGTCAGATATTTTTTTTTCTTTTATAATTAAATTTTGTCCGGTTTGGTACTGGTTCCTTCCCGCCCCTGAGCCAGCCCGCCTTAGTGTCTCTTCTCAGGTTCGTCTATCCATTTTCCACTTTTTTCATCAAGGTCCGCCTCGAGTGGTGTTCGTGCCCTTTTACAGCCAAAAGCCTTGGACCCCTGCCGGGAGGCAGGGACCTCCTTTTTCTGATGGCCTCGTAGCTTCGAAAAGTGTGACCAGTGTGGCAAAGTCATGTCATTTACCGATCCACATGACTGCTGCCTCCAATGCCTTGGCCTGGAGCACAATGACTCTGACTGCGAGCTCTGCAGAACAATGACCCCAAAGACCTTAAAGAGTCGCCATCAGCAGCAGGAAAAAATTTTTCATAAGTTCGACTCCGCCCCGAAGTCTCTGGTAATACCACGCTCTCTCCAATACCTCGGTGTCCCGTGAAGCCAGAGCCTCCTCGGAATCCCGCGGCCGTGGTTTCTCCCAGTGGAAGTTCCTGGAGGTGGAGCATATGAAGAAGAAATCCCCGAAAACCGCCTCGATGGACGGATCAGGGAAGAAGGTGAAATCCCTCTCCAGGTCCTGCTACTCTAGGCGTGAGTCCGAGGAATCAGGGTAGGAGCAGCCCTCCAAGTTGTCACGCAAGGAGTTGTCTGCTCCCACCGACCGGCCTTGGGCCTCCAAGGCCATCTTCATCGAAGACTCCCCCTTGACAGTACTGATGCCGGGTCCGAAGTCCTCAGTGCCTGCATCGAAGGCTGTGGAGCCAACTGGCATGGAGACCAGAATGGCAGCCCTAGAGAGCAGTATATCTGCCCTAGTAGCTATACAGCAGGCATTTGTCTGGCTCATCCATTTCATCCTCCCTGGCGGGGACCCTCAACATCGAGGGCTTCCCCGGATGTCGAGCCGGTCCTTAAGCGCCATTAGCCTCGAGAGAGCCCCCAGCCCCAGTCGAGGCCCTGGTCCCATTCCTCGGGACACTGGTTCTTCCTGGCGAGCACTTGCCGCTCAGACCAATGATCCTCCAGAGGTCTTGCAACACGGAGATCAGTCCTCAACCAAGGTGATTGTGTGGCGTCGGATTCTTAATCTGACTTAGTCCGAATGGGAGACCAAGGACAAAAAGTCCCTGGACACAAGGCGACACCGTGATGTGCCCTCGGACCCGTCTCCACCAGCGACCCGACACTGCTCCCCACTTGAGGACATTGCATTCCTTGGTTTTGTGAATGATATGGCCAAAGCGTCCTGTGACCGAGGCCAAGGAAGACGCGCGAACCGAGGAATTGGAGATACCGGCTGAATCTGCACCTGGTTGGCATTGGGGCAGGAGAGAGCCAGCCTCCCTCCCTCCACCTCAAGGCCAATCAGGCCCTCTGATCACACAGCTGAGGACATTTAAACATCACCGCCTCCAGACGAGCCCGTGCCTGAGGGCCTTGCCAGAGGGCCCTTTGGCGAAGCCCTTAGGCGACGACTATGGGAGAAGCAGACCCCACATTTCTTGAGTGGGAACAACTGCGATCATTAAGGAACATAGGACTCCAAAACAAGCCCCAATTGAATTCCAGCATGGTCGATACTCTCACACTAGTGATATTCCATTATGTCTAGCAAATCCTTCAGAGACAAAAGATTACTGTGATATAATTCGCCAGCGTATACACTAAAAACCAACTGATCCGGGAGGTGTACTACACCCCATCACGAAGATACCCGGCACAAGCTATGGGAAAAGTAACCATTCCTCATACTTATATGAATAGGATAATTTATTTTTAATCACCTCTCCCTTACCAGAAAGGTCACACTCCAGAGTGCTCTTGCAACCATGGATCACAAAATGAATACTGTTCTTGTAATCCTTATAAACCAAACATACTCACTCACTCAACAGCAACACTACATCCCAATAATCCCATGCTGAAATAGACTCAGGGAGACAGTAGCAAATAGAAATTACACTTACCTGGTAGTTGTCGTTCCTTGAGATGCGTGGCGTCTTTTCATTGAGAGGAACACGGAGGAGTGAGATAAATGAGGAGCAGAAGGCTATCTAAGGAAGCATACAGTTTGAGCCGCATGATTACATGTCTCTCTGGCACAGTGTGAAAGTTGGATCCCCTGAAGAAACCGCTTGCAAGGTGAAACGCTCAAGCGCGCAGGATTAGCGTTGGGATTGAAGCTAAGTTTGTTCATACTGAATTTAATTTCAGCCATTTCAACAGAGTATGATAAATTTGCTCTTCAGCTTTTGAGCGTTTGCACGAACTGAAAAGTTATGCTATATTTTCACTGAAGAGAATATCTTTATCTATTCGTTTGGAAGTAATATCAAAGAACTAATTGAGTTTATTTGAAGCGGATTTTATGCTTAAAATCATAGAGAGGGGGAACGGAAAGGTCCTTGATGCAAAATACGGGGTTGGTTAACCACAGCAAAGGTTTACCTCCTGGGTTCCACCCCTCTAAGTCTGAGACCTGTTCCCTGATTATGGTATTTTTTTGAGTTTGTGGATTGGAGCAATTCTCACACAATTTTGGTTATTTGCTCTAGTAGACCCAGCGATTTTTGTGTTCCTTGAGTTATGACAGTTTAGTCCTCTACAGCTGGGTAGTGCACCTCCTCCTGCAGCTTGGAGACTGGACCAATCAAATCTTCATCCCTCTGGATGTAGCGAGCTGGAAATCCCCATCAGCCCCAGTGAACTATTGACAAAGCAGACTCAAGAGCAACAAATAAGTAGCTAACTTTAATTTTTTTTTTTTTTTGGTTGAACCATCAGAAACTGAATAGAACATAACCTGCCCTCTAACGGAAACAGGGAGGAAGACCCGCCCCAAAAGAGCTCTTCCCCCTTGCCAGGCTGGAAAGAGAGAGAAAGTAAAACTCACCTGTCGCACTGCTCCACGACCATGACTACGTGCCGAGCTAGCCAGAAACCTGAGGGTGGGAAGGAGGACTAAACTGTCGTAACTCAAGGAACGACAATTACCAGGTAAGTGTAATTTCTATTTCCTTATCGTTCCTCCAGTTTAGTCCTCTACAGCTGGGATGTAACAGAGCAGTACTAACGGGAGGAACCCTGCCAGCCGGCACGCAAGACCGCTGACCCGAAATGGGCATCCCCCGCCGCCAACACATCCAAACGGTAGTGTCTACTGAACGTATGTAACGACGACCAGGTGGCCGCCTTGCAAATCTCCACCGGCGGAACCAGACTGTGCTCAGCCCAGGACGCTGCTTGCGCCCGAGTAGAATGCGCCCTGAGGCCTATAGGAGCCGGACGCCCCTGCAACACGTACGCCGAAACAATAGCTTCCTATCTCCAGGAACAAGCAGGAATGAGTCTTCACATATGGGTACGTCGGTACTGACGGAGCCTGCACGGGAATGCTCCCCAGCATCCAATCAGAAAGCTTTTGGGAGCATCCCTCGCGCCTGCGCACTGCCTTCCCACCCTTTCCACTGCCTCTCCTCAGTTTTCGTTTTTCCGCGGAGCCGGCAGGACGTCGTCCTGTCACCGCAGAAACTTTTTTCTTCAAATTCTTTATTTCTTGCTTTCTTGTGGTCGCGGCTGTTTTCCCGCCGCCACCGGTACCGCCGGTGGATTTTTCTTTTCTTTTTCTCAGGGAGATTTTTCCCTCAGTTTTTGTCTTAAACCTTTTGGGCCTACAAGGCCTCTCCAACATGGAGCCTTCGTCTCCTAAGAAGTGCCTTCACTGTGGAAACACAGTTTTCTTTTTAGACTCCAATTCCTGGTGTCTAAACTGTTCGGGTACTTGACCCTTTTTCCCCTGAACACTCAGGCTGCAAAACTGTGAGAAGAACTTCCCTCTTTTGAGTTTCCCTCGATACCGTTTTCCCTCCCGAAGTGCGGGCACCGTTTTTTTCTTCTCTACAGGATCAGGTAACCCACAAACAGTCTGTTAAGACTAGCCAATTCTTGAGTGGTAGGTCTCATGCCAAGCATGATGACGGCTCCGGCCTTGCCCTCAAGACCCCATTGGCATTAAAACCCCGGCAGGAGTCTTCGGGCTCAAAAGCATTTCAGGGGTTTCAGGTTGTTCCTGGGGCTCACCCCTCACAGAACATACCTGAGCCATGCTCGGTGGTGGCATCCGCTTCGAGCGGTACCGATACCCCGGCATCGGCACCGGTGTTGAGTGATCCACTCTTCACCGGGGATCGTCATCGGGCGTCCTCGGTACCTTCGGGACCGATCGATACGACCCAGATTGACTTTCCTATATCTGGGCTATGCTCGGGGTGGCATCCGCTTCCAGCGGTACCGATACCCCGGCATCGGCTCCGGTGTCGAGTGATCTACTCTTCACCAGGAATCGTCATCTGGCGTCCTCGGTACCTTCGGGACCGAACGTTACGACCCAGATTGATTTTCCTGTATCAGCATCGCCGATACCATCACCGACGTCGGTACCCTAGAGACATGCATCGATAGACTCGCTCCCTTCGATGCCGAGTCTGGAATCGCTATCTAGTCTAGATGACTGGGTACCGACGCGTCTCGGAACCGATGTTTACCGATTCCGCATACACGGTACCGAGGATAATCACCAAGGGGTTTTACTTACCTCAGTACCGCTTGAGCTGTCTCCGATGTCTGCTTCGGCGCTTTCGCTGCCGGTATCGGTATCGATGCCGGTACCTACAGCATTATCGGAACCAGCTCCTTCCATGTTTTTGTCACCTGGATCGCTCCTCTCTATGCCTAGTTTAGAGTCGATTCCTGGCATGGATGATGCACTACTGACTGTCTCAACTCATAATTGCCAGTATCCATCCATTGCAAATCCTGGTCTGCACCGGACAGGTATATCCTCCGGTGCCCAGGCTTCCTTTTCAGGTTTAACCCGTCCAGGGATGGTTCCCATCGGAGATCCTTCTTTTCAGAAGTTTCTCCTTGACATGGCAACCTTCCTTAATATTCCTATCCCTGGCTATGAGTCTTCTCAGGGTTTTTCTGCAGGAAAGGAAACTGTAATGCTTCCTTTACATCACTCTTTGCAGAATCTTCTTCTGAAGGTATGGGAAAAACCCTTAAGGGTTTCTTCACCTCCTACAGCAACTGATCTTCTGTATCAGGTGCCCCCCTCTCCAGGATTTCAAAAGCCTCAACTTCCCCATCATTCCATTGTAGTGGAATCAGCAATGAGGAAGGTAAAAAGCAAGAAAAAACATTCTTCTTTCCCGCCAGGGCGTGCATCTAGATTACTGGATGCCTTTGGACGTCAAACCTTCCAAACATCTATGCTATCAAAAAGGATTCTCTCATATATTTTCTATATGAGTCTATCCCTTCAGGAGGTCACAGAGAAATTATCTCTTTTGACTCCTTTTCTATCAGAGCATAAGGCTGCAGACTATTCCTTACTTCTTAGTCATAGCCAACATATCTCTTGGTTTCTTTCTCGTGCTTCCCTAGACTCTTTTGAGTCTGTTAGCAGAACTTCTGCTATAGCCATAGGAGCACGTCGTAAAGCCTGGCTCCAAGCATCAAACTTGAATAGATGGGCACAACAAAGACTGGCTAATACTCCTTGTACTGGAGAAAATCTCTTCAATAAGGAGTCCTTACGTCAGGTTGCTCATTGCTCCACTGACTTTCCTGTCTCTGAGGGCCATCCTAAGCCCTCTCCCTCCTCAGCAGGTAGAAAATGCCCTACCAGACCTTCTTTCCCTAAAAGAAAGAGGTTTTCCTCTTCACCTGCCCATCATTCGGATGTTCCCAAGCAGGGGAAGTCTAGCCCTGGTCTGAAGAATCCAAACTCTAGCCAGGCTGAATAAACACAGTTAACCATAGGTTTCTGATTAATCTTTTTATAACTACAGTTTAACTTCTTTTCAGCAGAAGTTTTTCACTGTTTTTCCATTCAAAACTCTGCTCAGGGATTCCTATTCTCAGGAAATCCATTTACTCTTCACTATGCTGAACTGTCAGGTTATTCATGTCTATAAGTTACAGAGTTTTCCACCTCTTCCTGACTAGAAGAGAGGTTTAGCAACTATCATATGATAGTTTCTCTGTACCAGCATGAATTTTTTCCTTCCATGGACTTACCATGTGGTAAGTCCTTCTTCAGCTTCTAGCTCTACCCTCTTCGCCAGGGTTTCCCCTGTAAGAGTGGTACCCTACCATTGAAAGACTTTTCTTGTCTTTCTTTTCACTGTAGAGTTTCTTCTTCTGAATAAACTCCTTTCTTTATCTGGGCAGCTCTGCAGACAGAGACAGCTTGCTCTCTTTGGTCAGTCTGTTCTCTCTGTTTGACACAGACCGACTCCCTCTGTTTTCTTTCAGTAGCTGCCCATGCAGGAGTTCCAGTGCTTGCCTACTGGTACTTTCCCACAAGTCCCAGTCTTGTTGTCACCACTCCTGTCTGGCCTTAGTAGTGATTCCAAGACAGTTTTCTACATCTTTCTTGGATAATCTTTTTCACTGCAGGCTTCTTACACTATCCTTTACCCTTGCCATCTCCAATCTCTGGGTTTGGCATGTAATGGACGTGGCTGTCAGTTTTCTCCATCAGCCAGTTCTACATCCCAGTTCTCCTATATAATGCTCTCTGCAATCCTACTGAGAAGCTTTCCACTATGGGCCCTTGCTAGAGAGCCAAGAGTTTCTTGAATGACTATCCATCATGGTTGAAAAAGGCTTCCTCAGTCATCCCCTATGACTGTGAGGGTTTTTCATACCCTGTTATCTTCTTTTAAAAAAAAAAAAAAAGACGGAGAAGGACATAAGCCTTCTCCACAGGAAAGTCTGAGAGTTATTCCATTCCTTAGGGAATATACTCTTTTCTTTCTTGCAGCTTGTCCTCATGGTATCCTATTACTTCAAGGACAGCACATATTACTCTGAAAAACGCCTGATACCTCCTTTGTCCCTCATATAGGTCAATCTGGTATCTCATTCTATGCGTTTTCTGTCCTTTTACCATGCTGGAGTTCCGTAGGACTCCGGACTTGCTGTTTACAGACTAATATTATCCTCTGTTTTTTCACATAACTATCCTGGTAATTCACTGGATAGCATTCCTTTATCATTCCTGGAGGAATAGATTCTCTATATATTCTCAAGTAGGTTTCACCTCCTTGTTCTTGGATGAATCTTTTCCTTTCACATCTCCATGTGAATGTCCTGATATGTATAACTCTGTCTGCTCAATGCAGGCATCTCTCTTTAGACCTATATATTCAGGCATATATATCTATATCTATCTATCTATCTATCTATCTATCTATCTATCTATCTATCTATTTAACATCTTTTATATACCGCGCTATTTGTTGTCAGTGCGGTTTACAATTAACAGAAGCTGTATCTCCCTGTCAGCTAAGTGTGCATATGCTGTGCCTTTTAGATCTTATCATTAGATCTATATATATATTTATATACCTATACACATATCTCTACATATATGTCTGTATCTATTCAGTTTCTTATTATAGGTAGATATGTATCTCCATACTGTGAGACTATGCCCGTCTTAGGCACTCGCCTAGACATAGGGTATAGCCTGGGTTGTGAAAGAAATACTCTGTAGTCGTGTCCAAAGTGTAAATTAAAGCTGGGCTTTATTCCCCTTCCCTTGAGGATTGCCTTTAGAATACTTCAAACAAGGATAACATAAATTAACTGTTGCTTCACAGATAAATAAAAGTTTCTTCCAAACAATACTTATGCTTCTTTTTAACAAAGAGATACTATCTCATCTGAAATGCATAAAGCACACTCCATCGGTTCTGGAACGTCCTCTGGGGCTGAACTTTCCCACTGCATAACCTCAGGACCTGGTCCTGTATACGGGCACCAAGTTTCTGTGTCACTGCTTTCAGAACCTTGCCCTCGGGAGACCTCAGCTTCTGGGAGAGGAGACTGCTTTGTGCCGTCAGAGATACCAGGGGCTGTGCTGGGGATTTCTTCCCACCACCTATGCCAATAGGGGTTTTCTAGCTCTCTGTAAGCTTGGCTTTTTATACAAGGACCCACTTCTTTCCCTTTATAGAAGACAGGGTACTTATCTATCTTCTTGGTGAAGATTGTTTCCAACCCTTCCTCCTCCAGCCAAGGCTTCCTCTCTGAAGTGCAAACTGCTTTTCTCCGTGAGTTCCGGTCACTGGGTTTTGCTGAGCAGAATTCACTTCCTGTTCTCAGTGAGCTTTCCTGGACGTGACCTTTGCTCTCTGCCTGCTTGGCTGTTGTCCTCTGCACGAGGACCCCTCTGGCTTGGAAGTCTTTGGCACTGCTCTTCCTAGCCCTCTCGGGTTCAACAGCCTGCTTCTCTTCAGCCCTGGTTCTCCAAGACAGCGTCTCTCTCTGTGTTTGCTCTGGAGTCCTGGTCTCTACTCTCCTCTGAGACTGACTCCCTTGCCTAATCTGCCCTTGTGGGATTTCCCACCTGGTTTTATTTCCCTGCTTGTTAGACGTAGAACGTGACTCTCCCGCCAGGTGAGCCTGATTGGAACCCTGAATTTCTACTGCGTCACTAATGTCATGAGGAAAGTTTGTTTCTCCATTCTCTGCTCCCCTGCATTGTGAATGTCTCAACTGCACATGTGGCTGTGAGGTAAGCTCTTCTTTTACATTTCCTTTTATTATTTCTGGCTCAGTGCTGTCTACCTCATGACATATCCCCCCCCCCTTAAGCTATTTCGGGCTGAGGGACATATGTCCTTACAGCACGGAATACGTGATACCGCATCCGCCTTGAACTGAAGCTGTACCTGTAACTGCCCAACAGCTGCCGTCCGCTCCTGCCAGGATTTTAGGACATTGACATGGTACACCTGACGGCGTCCCTTGTCGGTCTCCACGACATAGGAGACTGGTCCCTTGCGAGCTACTACAGTGTAGGGCCCTCTCCACTGAGCTTCAAATTTTGGCCCAGGGTCTGCAACCATTACAACTACTCTCTCACCTATCGTGAGTTGACGGGGTTTTTTCCCCCGGTCATAATATTTTTTCTGCTGCTGTTGACTACCTTGCAGATGTTGCTCAGCAGCTTGTGAGGCCCTCTGTAACCGCGATCTGAGTTCCTGGAGGAACTGCGGTACCCCTATTTCCTCCCCTTTTGGCTCTGCCCACTGCTCCCTTAAAATGTCAAGGACACCCCTTGGAGCCCGGCCGAACATCAATTCATATGGGGAAGCTCCTAACGAGGCCTGTGTGCGCTCCCTGCTGGCATATAAAGCAAATGGGAGCATAATGTCCCAATCAGCCATCTTCCCGTCTAGTCCCCGCCTCAACATTTGTTTGAGGGTCTGATTAAACCGCTCTACCATTCCGTTGGACTGGGGATGGTAAGCTGATGTTTTTAGGTGACATATCCCGAAGGCGTCCCAGACTTGTGTCGGATATCGTGATAGGAAATTGCTCCCCCTATCCGTTAACATCTCCTTCGGGAATCCTACTTCACAGAATATTTTGATTAATTCCCCCGCTATTGTTTTTGCTGAAATGTTCCTCAGCGGTATGGCCCAGGGGAACCGGGTGGCCTGATCCATTATGACTAGAATATATTGGAACCCCCTAGGGGTTTTTACTAAGGGTCCTACTATATCCATCGCCATCCGGCATACTGGTTCAGATATGGTAGGTATTGGTATCATGGGAACCCCTCTTGGTTTTGCGGCAGAGACCCTCTGACACGAAGGGCATGCCTCGCAAAAACGCTTGGTCTCTTGGAACACACCTGGCCAATAGAAACGGGCCAGTACCTGGTCCAGGGTACCTACAACCCCTTTATGCCCTCCCACCGGGTGGTCATGGGCCAATCTCATTACACTCGCCTTGAAAGCAGTGGGTACCACTAGCTGTTTCCTAACAGCGCCGGTCTGGGGATCGTTACTCTCCCGATACAGTAACTCTTCTTCCAGGAAAAACCTGGGAAGAGAGTCTTTATCAGACTGGGCATACTCAAAAGCACGTTTTAACACGGGATCTGCTTTTTGTTCTTTCGCGAATGAGGGAAACTTCTGTACTAGCTCAGCCGGTACCCAGGGAAAACCTATCCCATCTCCTGCTCCTGCCCTTAGCTGGGCCCTATTGTGGCGCTCTCGCCTCTTATCACCCTTGCTTTTCTTATTAGCTTTTTTAGGATGGTTGATTAAATCCTCGTGTTTGGGTAGTTCTCCTAGCAGGTCCTCTAGGGGCCTATCTTCCTCCACCTGGGGTTCTGCCTCTTCCTCTGAAGGAGGGTCAATGTCCTCCGCGGGTTCAAAACTCTCCCTCGAACTTCGGGCCTGTGACCTTGTGAATACTAGCCCCCTTTTCCCTTGCACTCCTTCCCCAATGCTCCTACAGAAGGGCGGCCAGTCTCGGCCTAAAACTATATCATAGGGCAACCGGGGAATTACCGCTACTAGGACCTTTCTTCGGGTACCTAAAGCTTTTACTACTACCCTATACAGAGGATAAGCAGTGGATGACCCGTGTATACAGCGGATCTTAGTTCTGCCCTCTGGTTGATTCAGGGGAAATGCCCCACTATCCTGTAGGAGGCGCCAGAATTTCTTCGACACCATAGTTTGGTCTGCCCCTGAATCAAGTAGGGCCTTGGCCAACACGCCCTGTACCTCTACATCAAGGCGAAAGTCTTCCTGCCTTTATCTCTCCTTTTCACTCATCAGTGCTGTGCGTGACATGCATTCATCCCTCTTGTGACCCCTCTTCCCACATTTAAAACATATCATGCGAGAGTCATTCCCCATACCTTTATCCATACATTTCTTTGTACCTGGTATACCTGACATTGGGTCTTTCATTACTCTGCTGAAATTTGCCACCCCATACGAGTCGCTAGCTCCTCCGTGCGGTTTATGGGCTACCTGAGCCTCCATGAACATTTCGGTTAAGTGAGCAGCCTCGTCTGACGTCTGGCAATTCTGGAGAGTGAGGAATGCCCTTACTTCATCTGGCACAGCCTCAGAGAACTGCTCAACACGAGCATATCTAGAATACTCTCTATTGTCCTCTCTTCTGGTGTAAGCCACTTCCACACCAGGCTACGTATCCTTTGGCCTAGTGCCTTAGGAGTTTCACCTGGCTGGATTTTTGTTGCCCTTAACATTCGGCGATACACCATAGGCGACAGGCCTAGCCTGTCTCGTATGGCTGCTTTTACATCTTTGTACTCAGTTGCCTGGGCGGCGGGCATAGCCTTATAAGCCGCCAAGGCTTCTCCCGTCAGGGAGGTGGCTAACCGGACCGTCCACTGCTGCTTGGGCCAGCCTGCACCTCGTGCTACCTGCTCAAAGGCCTCGAGAAAGTCATCTATATTGTCTTTTCCTGACCATTGTCCAAAGGATAAAATCCCACATGTTTGTGGGCCTACCCCACAAAAGTGTCCTTCAGTCCTTTTGTCAGTCAGCCGCTCCTGTAGCACAGCCTGTAGCAAGTCCGTCAGTGGCTTCTGCTGCGCCTGCATGGCTGCTAATGCTTGCTCCTGACACTGCTGGGCCAGCTCTCTGTTTTTCAAATTGGAGCCCAATCCATCTCAGCGTGTCTTGTGGAGTCTCCATGATGTCAGCCTACAATAAACCAAGAAAAAAAAACACACCAAGTGCGGTACCTTTTTTTTTTTTTTTTTTTTTCCCCACTTTTCTTTCCTTTTCTTAAATGCGGTTAAGCCGGGGTTTTCAGTCCCCCCTTATACCTCCTCACAGAATCCCACCCTGGCTGTACCCAGATACCGTTATCTGAGTCAGGTGGTGATTCTGGCCTTGAGAAGGTTCTTTGCTTTTCCAGATCCTGGAGTCGTCTGGGGCGTGGTCCACCGTAGTCCCGGTCCTGTCCTCCGGTGCTGGTGACTCCACTCTGCTCCCACGGTATCCTTCTTTTCAGGAATCCAAAGAACTACGCCATTTGTGAGACTATGTCCGTCTTAGGCACTCGCCTAGACATAGGGTATAGCCTGGGTTGTGAAAGAAATACTCTGTAGTCGTGTCCAAAGTGTAAATTAAAGCTGGGCTTTATTCCCCTTCCCTTGAGGATTGCCTTTAGAATACTTCAAACAAGGATAACATAAATTAACTGTTGCTTCACAGATAAATAAAAGTTTCTTCCAAACAATATTTATGCTGCTTCTTGCTTCTTTTTAACAAAGAGATACTATCTCATCTGAAATGCATAAAGCACACTCCATCGGTTCTGGAACGTCCTCTGGGGCTGAACTTTCCCACTGCATAACCTCAGGACCTGGTCCTGTATACGGGCACCAAGTTTCTGTGTCACTGCTTTCAGAACCTTGCCCTCGGGAGACCTCAGCTTCTGGGAGAGGAGACTGCTTTGTGCCGTCAGAGATACCAGGGGCTGTGTTGGGGATTTCTTCCCACCACCTATGCCAATAGGGGTTTTTTAGCTCTCTGTAAGCTTGGCTTTTTATACAAGGACCCACTTCTTTCCCTTTATAGAAGACAGAGTACTTATCTTTCTTCTTGGTGAAGATTGTTTCCAGTCCTCCCTCCTCCAGCCAAGGCTTCCTCTCTGAAGTGCAAACTGCCTTTCTCCATGAGTACCGGTTACTGGGTTTTGCTGAGCAGAATTCACTTCCTGTTCTCAGTGAGCTTTCCTGGACGTGACCTTTGCTCTCTGCCTGCTTGGCTGTTGTCCTCTGCATGAGGACCCCTCTGGCTTGGAAGTCTTTGGCACTGCTCTTCCTAGCCCTCTCGGGTTCAACAGCCTGCTTCTCTTCAGCCCTGGTTCTCCAAGACAGCGTGTCTCTCTGTGTTTGCCCCGGAGTCCTGGTCTCTACTCTCCTCTGAGACTGACTCCCTTGCCTAATCTGCCCTTGTGGGATTTCCCACCTGGTTTTATTTCCCTGCTTGTTAGACGTAGAACGTGACGCTCCCGCCAGGTGAGCCTGATTGGAACCCTGAATTTCTACTGCGTCACTAATGCCATGAGGAAAGTTTGTTTCTCCATTCCCTGCTCCCCTGCATTGTGAATGTCTCAACTGCACATGTGGCTGTGAGGTAAGCTCTTCTTTTACATTTCCCTTTATTATTTCTGGCTCAGTGCTGTCTACCTCATGACAATACTTATCTCCTGACTGTCTATGCTCATAAAGGTTTTTAACTTTCTGTATGTTTCTGACAGTGGGCTTGCACAGCTTCATACTGTTCCACAGTATGTTTCGGATATTTTGCACACAACCACTGCTGTGGAACTGACAGTCCTACCGTATCCTAGATTTACGTATCCCTGAAGCTCCATACCCCAATGTCTTCCTACCTCTCACCAGTTAGGAAAGACATGGTGGATCTTCAGTGGATTTCAGATCAATTCCTCAAACATCTGTCCTTTCTGGGAGTATGGGGTTCTTCTCATACCCTTTCCTCCCTCAAGGACTAGGTCTGTTTGTCAAGATCGGTCAGTCTTCCTCTTTTGCTCCTACCTCTGAATACTTCTGTAGCCAAAAGAGTTTTTCAGCTTTCCATGAAGCTTCCCACTGAAGACCTGCCGTGTTTGTGCTACCCCAATTAATTCCTGGGGTCACCTCTCACTTCCAGATGTGGACCTCCACCTTCACCCAGTGAAGTCACCTTGAACGTTATTCTACTGGATCCCCAGTAGACTCCATCAGCCTCTCTACTTCCTGCAATCCAGTAGGTGAGCATCATAAGGTGATTGTTCATTCCAATATTATGGTGATTGTTCATTTCAATATATCTTTTGATAATGATCATACATACAGGGACTCCTTCCGGGTAGTCCTTTCTTAGCTTAGTTGTTTTTTCAGCAGCTCCTCTCTTTTCAACTCCTGCCCTCCATCCTCAGGATGCCTGGCCATATGAGGTGTAGCATGTTTTCTATCTTCAACATGTTAGGGCTCCAGGCATCTTAGCTTGGGAGTCCCCATATGTGAAGACTCATTCCTGCTTGTTCCTGGAGATAGCACAGTTACTTACCTGTAACAGGTGATCTCTGGGAACAGCAGAAATAAGTCTTCACAACCCACCCACCTCTCCTAGGAGTTGTATTTATCTTTCTATCTCCTTTCCTCTTTCTCTCCTTTTGTCTCAGCTATGAAGCTCAACTGAGCAGAGGCAGTGGAAAGGGCGGGAAGGCAGTGCGCAGGCGCGAGGGATGCTCCCAAAAGCTTTCTGTTTGGATGCTGGGGAGCATTCCCGTGCAGGCTCCGTCGGTACCGACGTACCCATATGTGAAGACTTATTCCTGCTGTTCCCAGAGATCACCTGTTACAGGTAAGTAACTGTGCTTTATCCACCTGGAAATGGATGCCTTGGCCGCAGCTTCACTTTTCCTAGGCCCGCCGAACAACACAAACAGACGATCCGACTTGCGAAAAGCCGCGGAAACCGACAAATAACGACGCAAGGCCCTCTTCACGTCCAATCGACTCAGACCGCGATCCGACGGATGCCACGTTTCTGCTTGCAGAACTGGCAGAGAAACAGTTTGATTCACATGAAAGGGAGAAGACACCTTAGGTAAAAAGGAGGGAACCGGTCTGAGAACCACCTTTTCCCTTGAAAAACAGAGAAACGGCTCCCTACAGGAAAGAGCCTGCAACTCCGAAATGCGCCTCGCCGAACAGATAGCAACTAAGAAGACCACCTTAAGAGTCAAGTCTTTGACAGAACTCCGAGGCAGAGGCTCGAACGGCGCTTTTCCTAATGCCCGCAAGACCAAGTTGAGATCCCAGGACGGAACAGAGATCCGACGAGCTGGGCGCAGCCTGGTCACAGCTTTAAGGAAACGTACGACATCGCCATGAGCACCCAGAGCCACACCCTGGATCTTACCTCGATAGCAGGCCAAGGCCGCCAGTTGCACCCTCAAGGAGCTGGCGGCCAGCCCCTTGTCAAAACCATCTTGCAAAAAATTCAGTACCACTGATACGGAGGCCCTAGAAGCTCTAACCTGATGCCTGGAACACCAGTCTTCAAAGATCCGCCAGATACGCACATAGGCAAGCGAAGTCGACCGCTTTCGCACTTGAAGCAAAGTTGCTATGACCGATCTAGAGTAGCCCTTCTTTAACCTTGCCCTTTCAATAGCCAAGCCGTAAGCGAGAATCGATCCACTTGCGGCATTAGAAGAGGTCCCTGAACCAGGAGTTCCGACGACAACGGGAGACACCACGGAGGACCGTCCAGCAACCTTATCAAATCGGCATACCACGGACGCCGGGGCCAATTTGGCGCCACTAGAAGCACCTTCCCCCGATGGGCTTCGATACGCTGAATCACCCGACCGATGAGGGCCCACGGAGGGAATATGTAGAGGAGCCCCGTCATCGGCCACGGCTGCATCAGGGCATCGATCCCTTCCGACATGGGGTCTCTCCGCCTGCTGAAGAACTGAGGCACTTTTGCGGACCGGCACGTCGCCATCAAATCCATGACTGGCACGCCCCATCGCAGAGTCAACTGGGCAAAGACGTCGGGATGCAACTCCCACTCTCCGGCATCCACCTGGATTCTGCTGAGAAAGTCTGCTGTCACATTTTCCTTGCCGGCGATGTGAGCCGCCGATATCGCCTTCAACCGCAGCTCCACCCAGGCAAACAGCTCTTCGGTCTCTTCCTCCATGGCTGCACTGCCCGTGCCGCCCTGCCGACTTATGTACGCCACCGTGGCAGCATTGTCCGATAATACTCGCACCGCCTGATGCGTCACCAGCTTTTGGAAGCTCTGCAGAGCCAAGAACACCGCCCTGAGTTCCAAACGGTTGATCGACCACCTGCTCTCCTCTGTCGTCCGCCTCCCTTGTGTGAACTGACCTGCACAATGCGCCCCCCAGCCTGTTAGACTCGAATCCGTGAAGAGGGGAAGCTACACCGGCTGTTCCAACGGCATTCCGGCCTGCAAGACTGTGGGATGAAGCCACCACCGCAGCGCCTGACGGACGCGCCAAGGACAAGTGAGCCGCTTGCTCAGCGAGTCGGACTGATTCGAACAACGACGGAGCAAGGATCGCTGCAGAGGCCGCATGTGAAACCTGGCCCACGGCACGACTTCCAGCGTCGCTGCCATCGTCCCCAACACCTGGAGGTACTTCCATGCCGTTGGCGCTGCGAGCCTCTGGAAATCCTGCACTAGACACCGGAGGGATAGAGCCCGGCGCTCCGTTAGAAAAACAGACCCCCGCCGAGTATCGAACTGAACCCCCAAATACTCGAGGACTTGAGTCTGCGCCAAATGACTCTTGAGCGGGTTGACCACCCAGCCCAAGCTCTGAAGAAACTCCACAACCTGTTGCGTGGCTTTCTCGCTCTCGACCTGGGATTTCGCTCTTATCAACCAATCGTCGAGGTAAGGATGAACCAATACTCACTCCTTGCTTTCGCAGCGCCGCCGCAACCACTACCATTATTTTGGTGAACACCTGGGGGGCCGTCGCCAAACCGAAAGGCAGCGCCTGGAACTGAAAATGACCCCATGGCAGGGCGAACCGAAGAAACTTCTGATGGGACTCCCGGATGGGAACATGGAGATAAGCCTCTGAAAGATCGAGAGAGGTGAGATACTCCCCCTGACGAACCACCACCATGACGGACCGCAGGGTCTCCATGCGAAAATGTGGAACTCGGAGACACCGATTCACTCCTTTGAGGTCTAGGATAGGCCGAAGAGAACCGTCCTTCTTTGGCACCACGAAATAAATGGAGTAACGTCCCATTCCGCGAGCGGAACCGGGACGATGGCTGCTAGCTGCAACAGGCGGTCCACCGTTAGACGAACTTGCAAGGCCTTTAGCGAGCTTCTGCAGGGAGAACTGACGAACGAATCCAGCACCGGCCTCGCCAGATCTAATGCATACCCGTCGCGAATGATCTCCAAGACCCACTGGTCTGATGTTATGCGGGTCCAGGCAGAAAGAAACCCCCATAGCCGACCTCCAATCGGTGGTCCTTCTGCCGGGACCCTCTGCCATTCATTGCGGTTTCCGGATGGCTCCCGCAGAAGCCGCCGCGAAACCTCTACTTGCCCCCCGGAAGCCCCGGAATCCTTGAGCTCGGGACAGAAACCTACTTCTTTGAGAACCCGCGAAACGGGGGGAGCGAAATCTCTGAAAATCCCGAAACTGCCCCTGAAAGGACACGGGAAATTTTCCTGGCTTGGGCTTGTCCTCCGGGAGCCGACCCCCTTTGGATTCCCCTAAATCTTTGACTAACTTATCAAGATCCTCACCGAACAATAGCTTGCCCTTGAACGGGAGCTTACCAAGTCGAGACTTGGAGGAACCGTCGGCCGCCCAGTTTTTTAGCCAAAGGACCCTCCGCGCCGCTACCAGAGACGACATACTGTTTGACAGGGCCCTAATCAGGTCATAGTGCACATCTGCTAAATAGGCCGCTCCTGATTCGAGACGCTGTAACTCGCGCACGTCCTCCTGCTCAATTGCCGCTGACTGTCTCAGGCGCTGGACCCACCTTAAACAGGCCCTAGCCACCCAGGCCCCACAGATGGACGCCTGCAAAGAAGCAGCATCTGCCTCGAAGGACTGCTTCAAGAGACCATCCATCTTTCTATCTTGCGACTCTTTCAGAGCCACACTGCCTTCCACCGGAATCGTGGTCTTTTTTGTGACCGCCGACACCGCCCCATCAACCTTCGGGGCACGAAGCCTTTACTTATCACCATCCGATAAAGGATAGAGTCTACTCATGGTTCTTATGCCTTTCAAACCCATTTCAGGGTGATCCCATTCGGTTTGAATCATCTGATCTATCACCTTATGAATGGGGAACACCACCTGTGACTGACGCACCGCCTGAATAATAGGATCCGCCACATCCACTTCAGGTGCGGGTTGTTCAGGAGACAGCCTAAGCGTCTGCAGGACCTCGGAAATGAGGGCCGACAACTCTTCTCTCCGAAACACACGAATGATGCGCGCCTGATCCTCAGGTTCAGGAATCTCACCTTCCTCTAAATCCTCCAACTCGCCAACCACGTCAGAACTGTGCTCTTCCTCCTCCTGGAAATCCAACTCGGAAGAAGAGCGCTCCGCTGGCCGAGGCCGCTTGAGTGGCTGGACAAGTCCACTTGCACGTTCTGCCAGTGTAGCCTGAGCACTGGGAGAAGGCAGCGAGCCAGAACTCGGCAAAAGCCCCTGCCTCTTGCGACAGAAGGCCTGATGCATGAGCAACACAAAGTCCGGAGAAAAATCTTCCATCAAGGTAGGACCCCCAGCTACCGGAGATACACCCAGCAGCCCAGGAGCACCCACCAACTCCGGGGCGGATGGACCAGCCACCCACGCTTCACCCTCTGTCTCCGGAGGGGCTGGAGCAGTAGCCCCCTCCATTTGCTGCTCCACAGTCAGGGATACGGAAGCACAGGAATGGCAAATACCTGTCTCCATATCCGAACCCCGACGGGTGCCACAAATCACGTACTGAGTCCTCGCTGACATGGACTACAGAGCCTGCGAGTCTGAAGGCACCTGAAGCAAGAGGGGATCCTGATATAAATATAGCCTGCTGTTGCTATCTTTCCTCAAGAAAGAGCCTCAGGCAGTTTTTACTTTTCTTTTTTTTTTTTTTTTTTTTGCTGTGAGTTGAGCTTAAATTACTGAGAAATGTTCTGGCACTACCTCGTAGGCCCTCCTAGGGACCCACACACCGACAAAGAGACCCAAAGAAAAGAAGAAAATAAGAAAAGAAATAAAACAACGGCACTGCTGGCTGACTAGTAAAACCGCTGAGAGAACCGCGAGGCTAAAATGGCCGCGGTTTCTCTCAGAGATTTTGGCGCACTTTACACAATGGGTCCCGAAGCACCGCAGATCTCAAAACTGCATGCCGGCGACTTCCCCCGTTGTACCTGTTAATTATATGCTGAAAACAAGAGAAAACGGCGTAGATCGAAGCCTTGATCGCCGAAAGACACAGGATCGCCGCAGGGCCTGTGACATGTGCTCGACCACTTCTCCGGAGCCGGCGCCTGCAGGCTGTCACCCAGCGCACTGCCTGTGGTCCGCACTAGGGGCTCTACCCCGATCAGTCAAGGGGTAAGAGATCCTACTTAGCAAAAGTCGCCAGGGGGAAAATAGAGGCTAGGCAAGGGAGACTCACCCCAGAGCAGAAGCCCCCTCTCTGCCCGCTATGAGGAATGCCAAAGGTGTTTTTTTTAAAGGCACAGTACCCAAATAGTAATTTCTGTAAATCCAATTAAGCCAAATCAAATGACGTGAAAACAAAATCTATCTACATAGCCTGCTTCTTATTAGTTCCTCCAATGAGCCCAGCACCTAGGCTCACAAGGTCCTCCTGCTGCTTGGAGACTGGACACACTGGGGCTGATGGGGATTTCCAGCTCGCTACATCCAGAGGGATGAAGATTTGATTGGTCCAGTCTCCAAGCTGCAGGAGGAGGTGCACTACCCAGCTGTAGAGGACTAAACTGGAGAAACAATAAGAAACAAACACGTACCACACTACACATCATAGCAGGCAACAACAGTTTATATGTATAAAACCACAAATTCAACCATGGAACCACAAACGCTATGAAGAAGAAAACTCATACACTCTGAAATGGATTTTATTAAATGGAAAATCCGTAAAGAATAAGATCCCTATTATATCTGACCTCATTCACAATGCTAAACCATAGAAACATAGAAACATGATGACAGAAAAAGACCACAAGGCCCATCTAGTCTGTCCTTCCATAACAACAACTACAACAGTCCACTTTTTACCTTTAGAGATCCTCTGTGTTGGTCCCATGCTTTTTTGAACTCAGTCACTGTCCTCATCTCCACCACCTCCACTGGGAGACTATTCCACGGATCCACTACTCTTTCCGTAAAGAAATATTTCCGCATATCACTCCTGAATCTATCTCCCTTCACCCTCATCCCATGTCCCCTCGTAGCAGAACTTGCTTTCAATTGAAAGAGGCTCTCTCCCTGAACATTTATGCCACGGAGGTATTTAAACATCTCAATCATATCACCTCTATCCCGCCTTTCCTCTAAGGTGTACATATTAAGATCCTTAAGTCTGTCCTCATATGCTTTATAATGAAGCCCATTAATCATTTTAGTAGCAACCCTCTGCACCGACTCCATCCTGTTCACATCCTTTTGAAGGTGCGGTCTCCAGAATTGCACACCATACTCCAAATGAGGTCGCACCAAAGACTTATAAAGAGGCATTATCACCTCCTTTTTTCTGCTAGCCATTCCTCTCCGTATGCACCCAAGCATCCTTCTAGCTTTTGCCATCGCCTTTTCTACCTGTTTAGCTACTTTAAGATCATCAGACACAACCACGCCTAGGTCCCGCTCTTCTTTAGTGGACAAAAGTACTTCACCTCCTATACTGTATTGCTCCCTTGGCTTGCTGCAGCCCAAATGCATGACCTTACATTTTTTAACATTAAATCCCAGCTGCCAAATTCTAGACCATTCTTCAAGCTTAGCTAGATCCCTCCTCATGTTATCTACACCTTCCTGGGTGTCTACTCTATTACAGATTTTGGTATCATCCGCAAAGAGGCAAACCTTACCCGACAGCCCTTCCGCTATATCACTAATAAAGATGTTAAAAAGAATCGGACCAAGGACAGATCCCTGGGGCACACCACTGGTAACATCCTTCTCCTCAGAGTGAGCTCCATTTACTTGTACTCTTTGTCGCCTCCCACCCAACCAATTTCTAACCCAAGCAGTAACTTTAGGGTCCACCCCTAGGGTGCTCAGTTTGTTTATAAGTCGCCTGTGAGGAACAGTGTCAAAGGCTTTACTGAAATCTAAATACACCACATCTAGAGCTCTCCCTCGGTCCAACTCCCTGGTCACCCAGTCAAAGAAATCGATCAGATTTGTCTGACAAGACCTGCCTCTGGTGAATCCATGCTGCCTCGGATCCTGTAATCCGCCGGACTCCAGAAACCTCACTATTTTCTCTTTCAGCAGCGTTTCCAATAATTTACTCACCACCGAAGTTAAACTAACCGGCCTGTAGTTTTCAACCACATCCTTACTTCCGCTTTTGTGTAAAGGCACCACATGAGCCTCTCTCCAGTCCTTTGGCACCACTCCCGACTCCAACGAGGCATTGAAAAGGTCAGTCAGTGGAGCTGCTAGAACGTCCCCAAGTTCCCTCAGTATTCTAGGGTGTATCCCATCCGGTCCCATCGCTTTGTCTACTTTAAGTTGTATCACAGAAAACCTAGCTCCATGACACGGACACAGTACTCCTTAATCAGATCAAAGCACCAGTACAGCATCTTCCACAGTTCAAGACACAATTAAAAAGGAGGAGGAGTCCTTATTCTAAGTAAAACAAAACTAGGAGCCCATCTAATATCTACTTCAAGCATTGAAGGCCTTGATATGTTAACGATACAATCCAAGCGCATATCAGTAACTCTAATTTATAGATCCCCATCACCAGACACGAATGCATTAGCCAATATAATAGAATCTGTATGCTCTGATACCAAATTGGCAAAGAACATATTATATTAGGGGATTTCAACCTTTCCTCAATAACTAATACTCAAAGTACCTCATTCCTCCAAACAGTGGATGACATTGGTTACCAACAAAACATTGACACCCCAGCACATTCAAGAGGGAACACATTGGACCTTATATTCTCTCCCAAAGAATGGGCAAATAATAGAAAGATATCTCCTATATGAACACAACTTTGGTCAGACCATTACCTTATACAATTCACGGAACTAGACACCTACATCCATAATATACCCCATAGATATCAAACACAGTATTGCTTCAAGAAATTTGACAAAGAGGACTTCTTAAAGAACATCTTACCAGTACTGATGAATAAAAGCAACAATCTTGATAACCTCATCATGATCTGGAACAACACTCTACAAGCGGCATCAACAAATATGCAGAGAAATACCTCAAAGAAACACACAAACCTGCAACCGTGGTACTCTCAGAGCCTGAGAACAATAAAGAGAACATTGAGGAAGGATGAAAGAATATGGAGAGCCACAAAATCCGAAGCAGACTGGCTGACATACATGGACACACTAAAACTATATCATCGAAGTATCAATGACCTAAAAAAAAGAATACTACTCAAAGATACTAATGAAATTACTGAATCGACCTAAGGAACTCTTTCTCATTGTACAGGATCTAATCAAAAAAACAAATACAGATGACCCACAAATAAGTGAGATAAGTGCCCAACAACTAGTCAGTCACTACATGGAGAAATCCAGACCCCAAACAAACAGCCTAATGAAAATGTCACTGGATGAACCAACCAACAACACACTATGGGATACATTCTCTCTAAGCAGCAAAGAACAAATAGAACAATGTATCAAATCCATCAATACAACCACTTCACAACTCAACCCGTGTCCAGTAAGCTGAATTGAAATAAGTAGAGCAGACCTAACACCCTATATCCAAAAAATAGTCAATCTCTCCCTACCCAAGGAGAATACCGAATGATCTAAAGAAGGCTACCATCCGCCCAATTTTAAATAAGCAGTTCACTAAGCAAGTCTCCTGCCCCAGCTCTTTCATACCAATATCAAGTCTCCCGTTCTTATCCAAAGTTACAGAAAAGTCAGTACAGAGGCAACTTCAAGACTTCATAGACACAAATGCCCCACTTGACCCACACCAATATGGTTTCTGAGCACATCATGAAGTGGAAACCCTTCTAACATCTCTATTCAACACGATCATACAAGGAATAGAAAACACAAAACAAGCCTACATACTTGTATTCCTTGACATAACATCAGTCTTTGACACCATAAGTCATAAAATTCGAATCAACCGCCTAAAACATCGTAAAATAGGAAGCAATATAATTGAGTGGTTTGAGTCCTACCTCTCTAACCGCACACAACAAGTTAAATTCAATAATACCCTCTCAAAACAATTCAACCAGACCCAAGGCATTCCACACGGCTCAGCGCTATCCGCAGTACTTTTCAATATCTATCTCCAGCCCATCTGCGACATAATCAGAGCACAGATTACAGAATATATGCTGACATTGTTTTTCATAACAGTCAGTACAATGAACCCAAGCTATAAGAAATTAGTCAACTGCTTCAATGATGTCTCAGACTGGCTCAACTCAGTCACCTATCAGTAAATCTAAAAAAGACTGAAGTCCTTATCACCAGGAACAAAACTTTTTATCCACCCCAGCAACTGCAGGTAAACAATGCCTCCCTAGAAGTCAAAAAGGAAATACATACCTGGGGATCCTATTAGATCAAAACTTCAATATGATCAATCATATTAACATGATAACACGAACAATCTACAACAAAACCAGAATGATACAATATCTAAGATCCCTACTATCGACAGAAGACTTTCGTACAATAGCTCAAGCGCTGATATGCCCACACTTTGATTTCAGTAACATTATCCTCCAAGGCCTCCCTAAAGAAACCTTGAAGCCCCTACAAATGGCACAGAATATGGTAGCTCGCACAATAATGAAAATAGCCAGATCAGAACACATGGGAGGAGTGGTTCTGTGGTTGGGACAGGTTACCTCAGGCTGGAGGGCCAGGGGTTCAGTTCCCATGTAGGGGTCTCTAGTCCCATGGCCACTCCTTGTGGCCTTGGGCAAGCCACTTATCCCTCCACTGCCTCAGGTATGCTTTGATTGTGAGCCCTTCGGGGACAAGGGAATAAAAGAAAATAAAAAATAAGTGCCTGTTAGCATAAATCTGTAAACTGTTTTGATCCGGTGAAAAGCGGTATATAAACACAGCTAAATAAAAAATAACCCCCCCCCCATCCTGTTCCAATCTACATTGGTTATCTGTGATAAAAAGAATCAAATTCAAGGCTCTGACCACATTCAAAACGGTAAACAATATCACACCAACTTATCTTAATACACTAATAAAAATGCAACAAGAAACAAGGGGAAGGGATAATATGCAGAACCTATTATCCCTAAGGCTTTCAGAAGCTCAATCCAATCAACAATTAACCGGGCATTCATGCTCTTTTCCCCAGCCCTATGGAACGCACTACCTAACAACCTGTGAGAAATAAAAGACCTAACTATGTTCAGAAAATACGTTAAAATTTTTCTATTTTCAAAAAACTACCAAAATATATAAGAAACCTACATCTCATATACCTCACGTCCACCTCACCATACAGCCATACCCCTGGTTGCAAAATGCTAATCACTTGTATTATAGCTCGCACCATCTTATAGTAAACAATTACTGTAATAGTTGGTATGACACTACTGCACGCTAAAGCCCTGCACATAATGTAAAATACTGTTAGAATGTTGATTATTGTTATTGTTCAGTATGTTTCATGTTCCTTGTAAACTGCCAAAAGCAGTACATGCCTTTGTTCCCTGTAAACTGCTTTGATTACTTGGATAAAGCGGTATATAAAATAAACAAATAAAATAAATAGTACAATACATATCACCCCCGAAGGAAACCCTTACGGTCCAGTGCCCCTGATCCTCCACTGCTGCCGCCTCCGGATGTGTAAAACACCAGCGTCTGTACCAATTGTCAGCAGGCATCTTGACGCCATGTACTGGGTACTCCAGAGCCCTGGGTTCCAAAAGGCCCAGCTCCCTCCACAACTTAATGGTTGTGGAGTCGGCCATGTGCCGACTTAATAGCCAAAAAACACACTCGGTACCACCTGGTAGGGAGGCCCAAACCCTCAATGCTCTCAGCGAAAAGGCTTTTCAAGGCTCGATGCTAACATGACGAATCCACTCATATCAGCTCTTCATTGGCATGTACCTGAAGGAACTGTCGAGGGAGCTCGGGGGGATTCTTGGCAGGCCTCGATGGAGAACCCCTACAAAGGTTCAAGACCCTAACTTTGGCTGTAAAGGAATGTTCAAAGTTTCTGTCCTGAGCAGCCTATGATGGCTCTGAGTCATTGGTGGCTGCTGCAGGCATTAGGGCACGATGCCAAGCATGGCTGCAGTTGTCTGACCTGGAGCAATGGGTACAGGACAAATTGATTGTCCCCTGAACAGGTGAAAAACCTGTTCGGGAAACCCATTGCGGATAAAACAGCAGAGATAGAGACAGAGTATATGACGAGAACCAGGCTCTCGAAAAAGACCTCGGTGCAACCCCAAAAGAAAACCCCGGGGAAAAAGCCCTTCCCGAGGAAGAAAAGGGGCTTCAGTACTACTCCGCACTTCCAAGCCTTCTCAGGCCCTCAGCAGGCACAGCAACAAAAAGGCCAGAAAGCATAATGTCCCAAAGACCCAGGCACTGGCTCATGTCCATTCTGGGGGAGGCTTTTTGATGGCCTGGGCGCAACCCCCACACCCCAGGAGGTCCTTTGCTGTCCACAGGGGAGCGCTTAGTCCTGTTTGCTCAGTTGGACAGCCATCACCACCGATACATGGGTGTTACAGGTGGTCAAGGAGGGTTACCTCTTCCACCTAGATCAGACAGGCCTCTCCTTCACCAGACCCTGCTCCTCACTTAGCTAACAGTATTACTCGGGGACAAAGCAGTGGAGCCAGTCCCAGAACATCTCTGAGGCACCGGCTTCTACTCCAGGTACTTCCTCATCCCTAAGAGGACTGGGGGCCTCAGGCACATCCTGGACCTGTGAGAGCTCAACAGGTTTCTGGTCAGGTAGAAGTTTAAGATGCTCACCCTTGGAACACTGCTGCCATTCCTCCAGCAGGGAGACTGGCTTTGTTCCTTAGACCTAAAAAGATGCTTACACTCACATCCTAATCCACCCTAGCTGCAGAAAATATCTCCAGTTCATGATGGGGAGACAACACTACCAATACAGGGTACTGTCCTTCATGCTAGCCTCATCTCCAAGGGTCTTTTACAAAATGCCTCGCAGTGGTCACAGCCCACCTTAGGCTTCAAGGGGCCTTTGTCTTCCCCTACCTGGACGACTGGCTCATAAAAGGGGCCACAGCTGCAGAGGCACAATGCGCCACCAGAAACGCCCTGCAGCACCTGGGTTTTGTCATAAACTACCCCAAGTCCCTCCTCGCTCCTGCCCAGAGCGTAGAGTTCATAGGGGTGCAGCTGGACACCCTTCAGTCAAAAGCCTTCCTCCCTCAGGAAAGGACAGCATGCCTCAGGGTACTAGCCGCAGAGATGCAACGGCACAGGACACTACCAGCCTGACTTCTCCTCTGCCTGCTGAGACACATGGCCTCAACGGTCAGCATGACTCCAGAAGCCCGCCTACACTGGAGAGCAGCCCAGTGGTGGCTCTGCTCTCAGAAGATCCAAGCTACAGGCAGGCTCAGGGACAGGGTGCATGTGACCTGCCAGCTGGCATACTCTCTCGGATGATGGCAGAATCCAGGTCACCTTTCCAGGCAACCACCCCCCAGAAAGCCATCAACACAGATGCCTCTCTAATGGGCTGGGGAGCCGCATTGTGACAGCCTCCAGACACAAGGCTGCTGGTCCCAGAGGGAATCTGAAATGCAGATCAACCTGCTGGAAATCAGGGCTATATTCCTGGTCCTCAAGGCCTTCCGCCACCAGCTACAGCACTACACGGTGCTGATCCATACCGACAATCAGATCGCGATGTTCTACGTGAACAAATGAGGGAACAGGGTTGTACCCCCTCTGCAAGAAGGTGATAGCCTTCTACTTTTCTGCCACACGCAGTGGGATGCTCCTTAGAGCAGTCTACCTCCCGGGCCAGGCGCCTGGACCCAGCAGTGACCTCAATGCTGTTCCGGCTCTGGGGCATCCCAGTGATAGACCTGTTTGCCAGCCCAGACAATGTGCAGTTGCCCCATTTCTGCTCCCGCCGACTGCACCTGTCTCGGGTAATGGCAGATGCATTCCTCATCCCGTGGTCGGAAGGCCGCCTGTAAGCCTTCCTTCCAACACTGCTGATAGCCAAGATCCTGTTCTAGGCTCAACACAACAGAGCGCCACTAGTGCTGATAGCCCCTCAGTGGTCCATACAGCCTTGATTCCCATTGATCCTCTCCTTATCAGTGGTACTGCTGATTCCTCTGGGCCAAGCCCCAGGACTACTTGTAGGAGCAGGGCACTCTCCTACAACCCAACCTGGAGTCCCTCTCGCTCATGGCTTGGCTGCTGAAAGGGTAGCACTAGCCCCCTTCAACTTTCCACAGGATGTGGAAGACATTCTCCTGGTGTCTCGGAAGGACTCCACTAGAAGGGCATACACCTTCAAGTGGCAATGTTTCTCACTGTGGTGCACAGAGAAACAAACGAACCAGTTCTCATGCTCGGTGTTCGTGGTGTTCCAGTACCTGCTCCACCTGTCACAGGCAGGACTGAAGTCCAACTTGGTCAGAGTACAACTAAGCGCCATTGTGGCGCATCACCACTCCATCAAAGGAAAGCCCCTCTTGTCTCAGCCCCTTGTGTCTCAGTTCCTTCAGGGCCTCATGTTGTCCAAACCCCTTTCCGCCCTCCAGCGGCGGAATGGAACCTTAATGTGGTGCTCTCGCAACTCACTAAGCCTCCATTTCAGCCTTTAGCTTCCTGCCACCTGCGGTACTTCTCCTGGAAGGTCGCCTTCCTGGTAGCACTTGCATCAACTCGCAGCGAGCTCCAGGCTTTGACGGCAGAGCCTCCTTACACGAGGTTCTACAAGAACAGGGTGGTGCTCCGCACACACCCTAAGTTCCTGCTGAAGGTGGTGTCCTCATTCCATTTCATCCAGGAGGTGGTGCCTCCCCACCTTCTTTCCCAGGCCTCACACTGGCAGGGCGGAGACCATTCTCCATACTCTGGATTGCAAGAGAGCCCTGTCCTCCTACCTGCAACGGATCCAGGGCCACCGCAAAGCTCAACAGCTTTTCGTATTTTATGACCCCCAGCAGTCTGGGGCTCCCAGTGGCCAAGCTATCCACCTGGGTGGCGGATTGATTATCCTTGCCTATGAGCAAGCGAGGATCCCACTGGACCAGAGAGTCACGGCACACTGCATCAGAGCCATGACTACTTCCGTGGCCAATCTGCGTTCTGTCCCCATGACAGAAATTTGCTGGGCCGCAACCTGGTCTTCGGCCCATACCTTTGCAGCTGGAGAGGGAATCCCAACGGAACAGTGCCTTCGGCGAGCCCATACTCCATAATCTTTTTGGGGTCTAGGCAACTCCTGCCCTCCGATCCTTCTTTGTTCAGTCTATCGAAGTGCTGGTGTTCACTGGATGCTTGGGTCTTGCAAGAGTCTCTCCCTTGGGACTCGACTGCCACTGGTCACGACTCTCCCTTTGCAGGTGGACATGGCATTTTTCTTTTGGTTACAGGTTCTCAGTAGCCTGTAGCTGGGGAGTCCCATATGCGAGGACTGACTTCCTGCTTGTTCCCGGAGAAAACATAGTTACTCCCCTGTAACAGGTGTTCTCCAGGAAGAAGCAGGAAGCTAGTCCTCACTTACGGGTGACGTCGGCACTGACGGAGCCCGCGCAGAGCAAGTCACCAGCTTTCAAAGAAAGCCTTTGGGATTGCTGCCACACATGTGTGGTTCTCTTCCCGCCCAAAGGTGCTATCTTGCCCAGTCTCCCTTTTTCCGCAGAACCCTTCGGATACATGTCCTTATCCCTCGGAAAAAGTGTTTTCGTTTTAGTGTTTTTGGCCTCTGGCCCTCTCTTTTCCAGTAGTACTGGTCCTCTCCCGTCCTCCCCTTTACTCTTGTTTCCCCAAGCAAAGGGACGTGTCCTTTATTCCAGCCTTTTTGGAAACATTTTTCTTTTCGGGCCTTTTCACACCCTTTTCAACTGCTGGCCTCGAGGATCTTTGATCTAGCAGGGGGCTCTGTTTTCCCCCATGCCACCGGCTTTAAAAAAAAAAAATGTGACAGATGCTCCAAAAATATGTCGCTCACAGACACCCATGACTGCTATCTCTGGTGTCTGGGGGCTGACCATAACCCGGAGCTCTGCTCTCTCTATAAGACAATGTCTGCCAAGGCCCTGCTAAGTCCTAAGCAGACGTCTGACTATATTTTCCATAAGGCAGCCCCATAATCCTCGTTGGCACCCTCGGCCGTCCCTCTGCTTAAGGGATCCCCGCAGTGGCCCCGCATTCAAGGCAGCACTCCAATTAGGCGTCTCCTGAGGTGGAGAGGTGCAAGAAGAAGACCTCAAAGTCACTGTCGGGGGCTCCGGACAAGCACGAACGTTCCCGCGCTCAGTCGCTCAGCCCTCCCCGGCATTCCCGAGAGTTGGATAAAGTACCTCGTACAGACACGGAGGCCTCCGGCGATGGTGCCCGGTCTCCTGAGGGTCGTCCCAGTGAGGACCCCCTCTCTTCTTCCATGTCAGACCTGGTAACACCAAAGTCGGTATCGCAGGGACCCATGCCTGTGTAGGAGTCCCAAATGCTGGCACTAGAGTGCAGCGTTTCTGCCGCCTTAGCTGCCCAGCAGGTGCTTCTGCCCAGCATGGCTGGCCCGCACCTCGAGACCGAGGTTCCTCCGAGAGGGGCACGTAAACCTGCCCTGGAAACCCCCGAGAGCCGTGGGCTTTGTGAGGGTCCTCGGCGCCAGTCTTGCTCGCTGGCAAGGTCCTCCAGGACCAGTGCTTCCGGTTTCAAGCGGGCCTCGGCTTCTGGACAGGGTGACCGGCCTGACTCGGACTCCTTTTCGGCCCTCTCAGGCTGGGAGTCAGACGGGGATACCTCCCCGGAGACTTGCGCTCACAGGGACCTTCCTTCGGACCCGTCCCCACCCACCTCCCAGAGGCATTTGCCTCCCAAGGACACGTCATTTCTGGTGTTTGTGCGGGACATGGCACGGGCCCTCAATCTAGCTACGCAGGCTGTGGAAGAACTGAGGGCAGAGGAACTTGACATCTTTCAGTATGAGTCCCCACCTCGGGAGTCTCTTACGGTCCCAGTGCCTCCCATTCTGTCCCAGATGCTTCTCCGCATGTGGGAGGGCACCTGCCTCGGTCCCCATTGTGAGCAAACGCCTCAATGCCATATATAGGGTCTAGCGTGACCTGGGGTTCCGGAAGACCCATCTTCCACACACCTCCATGGTAGTGGAATCGGCAATGCGGAAGCAAAAGAGCCTGAAGTCACATTCTTTGGTCCCGCCGGGCAGGGAGTCCAGAGCCCTCGATGCCCTTGGGTGCAAGGCCTATCAGGGGTCCATGATGACGTGTGGCATTCAGGCCTACCAACTGTGCGTGGACATGTTTCTGTGCGACCTCACCAAAGAGTTCGGTGGGTTTTCCACAGGTCTTGGGGGTGGACACCTTCTCAGGTTCCAGAGCCTCCTGAGGTCAGTCGCGGACTGCTCGAAGTACCTCTCCCGCGTCGCGTATGACTGGTTTGAGTCCTCCACCCGAGTGGTGGCGCCAGGCATGGCTCCAGTCTTCAGACTTTGAACAGTGGGTCCAGGAGAAGCTCTTAGATGTCCCCTGCCTAGGTGAACTACTGTTTGGCAAGCCCATGGAGGATAAGGCTGCCGAAATTGAAACTGAGTTCATAACTCAGTCCCGCCTCTCGCGTAAGACCTTTTCTCTCCCACGGAAGAAGCAGCAAACAAAGAAGCCATTCTTCCAGGTAAATGGACTCCCCTACCGGAGATATCCACCCTATCCACCCTATCCGCCCACCCCCCGCACCGACCACCGGCACGCAAGGTATGGGGGGGAGTGCATGGCCATCGCAAGCCTAAAGGACCAAAAGCCCAATCACTGGTGCCACCCCAACCCGCTCAGGATTTTTGACGCCGAAGGCATAGCCTCTTGCCCCCCCCCCCCCCCCCGGTGGCACTTCCGCCTGTGAGGGGATGCCTGTCCCTTTTCGCCCCCCAATGGGCGTCGATCATGTCGGACACCTGGGTCCTCAGGGTGGTCCGGGATGGTTATCGTCTTCACCTGGACAGGCTCCCTCCTCCCTTCTCCCCAGCGGAGCCTTCTCGGCTTCCCAAACACCAGGCTTGCTTGCAACAGGAGCTGACCAACCTCCTCGGCCAGCGGGTGGTCGAAAAGGTACCGCCGCACCTCCGAGGTTGAGGGTTCTACTCCCGATACTTTCTTGTTGTGAAGAAGACGGGGGGCCTACGCCCCATCCTCGCGAGATCTCAGGAACCTAAACAAGTTTCTGGTGCGGGAGAAGTTCAAAATGCTATCGCTTGGTGTCCTGCTGCCCTTCCTCCAGCAGAGCGATTGACTATGCTCCTTGGACCTCAGGGATGCTTACGCCCACATTCTGGTCCACCCCAGCACAGGCAGTACCTGTGCTTCAGGGTACAGGGAGAGCACTACTAATAGAGGGTGCTCCCCTTCGGGCTTGCGTCTGCCCCATGGGTCTTCACCAAGTGCCTTTCCGTGGCCACCGCCTACCTCCGGCAGCAGGGCATACCTGTTTTCACTTACTTAGATGACTGGTTCGTCATGGGGGCATTGGCCGGGGAAACCCGCGCATGATCCTCCTTCTCGAATGCCTTGGCTTCCTGGTCAATTACTCCAAGTCCCACCTCGAACCAGTGCAGACCCTAGAGTTAATTGGCGCACTCCTCGACACGGAGCTGGCGAACGCCTTCCTGCCCCCGGGACCATAGAAACATAGAAATATGACGACAGAAAAAGACCACATGGCCTATCTAGTCTGTCCTTCCATAACAACTACAACAGTCCACTTTTTGCCTTTAGAGATCCTCTGTGTTGGTCCCATGCTTTCTTGAATTCAGTTACTGTCCTCATCTCTACCACCTCCACTGGGAGACTATTCCACGGATCCACTACTCTTTCCGTAAAGAAATATTTCCGCATATCACTCCTGAATCTATCTCCCTTCACCCTCATCCCATGTCCCCTCGTAGCAGAACTTGCTTTCAATTGAAAGAGGCTCTCTCCCTGAACATTTATGCCACGGAGGTATTTAAACATCTCAATCATATCACCTCTATCCCGCCTTTCCTCTAAGGTGTACATATTAAGATCCTTAAGTCTGTCCTCATATGCTTTATAATGAAGCCCATTAATCATTTTGGTAGCAACCCTCTGCACCGACTCCATCCTGTTCACATCCTTTTGAAGGTGCGGTCTCCAGAATTGCACACCATACTCCAAATGAGGTCGCACCAAAGACTTATACAGAGGCATTATCACCTCCTTTTTTCTGCTAGCCATTCCTCTCCGTATGCACCCAAGCATCCTTCTAGCTTTTGCTGTCGACTTTTCCACCTGTTTAGCTACTTTAAGATCATCAGACACAACCACGCCTAGGTCCCGCTCTTCTTTAGTGGACAAAAGTACTTCACCTCCTATACTGTATTGCTCCCTTGGATTGCTGCAGCCCAAATGCATGACCTTACATTTTTTAACATTAAATCCCAGCTGCCAAATTCTAGACCATTCTTCAAGCTTAGCTAGATCCCTCCTCATGTTATCTACCCCTTCCTGGGTGTCTACTCTATTGCAGATTTTGGTATCATCCGCAAAGAGGCAAACCTTACCCGACAGCCCTTCCGCTATATCACTAACAAAGATGTTAAAAAGAATTGGACCAAGGACAGATCCCTGGGGCACACCACTGGTAACATCCTTCTCCTCAGAGTGAGCTCCATTTACTTGTACTCTTTGTCGCCTCCCACCCAACCAATTTCTAACCCAAGCAGTAACTTTATGGTCCATCCCTAGGGTGCTCAGTTTGTTTATAAGTCGCCTGTGAGGAACAGTGTCAAAGGCTTTACGGAAATCTAAATACACCACATCTAGAGCTCTCCCTTGGTCCAACTCCCTGGTCACCCAGTCAAAAAAATCAATCAGATTTGTCTGACAAGACCTACCTCTGGTGAATCCATGCTGCCTCGGATCCTGTAATCCGCTGGACTCCAGAAACCTCACTATTTTCTCTTTCAGCAGCGTTTCCAATAATTTACTCACCACCGAAGTTAAACTAACCGGCCTGTAGTTTTCAACCACATCCTTACTTCCGCTTTTGTGTAAAGGCACCACATGAGCCTCTCTCCAGTCCTTTGGCACCACTCCTGACTCCAACGAGGCATTGAAAAGGTCAGTCTCTGGAGCTGCTAGAACGTCCCCAAGTTCCCTCAGTATTCTAGGGTGTATCCCATCCGGTCCCATCGCTTTGTCTACTTTAAGTTGAGCTAGTTTCTCACGAACACAGTCTTCTGAAAATAGTTCAAGATGTCCCTCGCTTCTGTTCTTATTTGTGGGTGTTTTCTGAGGTCCTGCTCCTGGTTCTTCATCTGTGAACACAGAACAAAAATATTTGTTAAGCAATTCCGCTTTATCCTTATCAGCTTCTACATATTCCCCCCCTGCACCCTTGAGTCTGACAATACCACTTTTGCTCTTCCTCTTCTCACTAATATATCTGAAAAATGTCTTATCCCCCCATTTTATTGCATTGGCTATTTCCTCCTCCTTTTGAATCTTTGCCTTCTTGACTACTTTGCTAGCTTCTCTAAGTTTTTCCAAATACAGATGCTTGTCTTCTGCTCTCTGTGATCTCTTGTATTTCATGAAGGCCTCCCTCTTTTTCTTCACTTTTTCAGCTACTTCCTTCGAAAACCATAGCGGTCTCCTGTTCCTTTTGCCTTTATTTACCATTTTAACAAAAAGGTTGGTTGCCCTTAAAATACCCCCTTTCAGTTTTGCCCACTGTTTTTCTACATCCCCCAGCTGTTCCCATCCCACTAACGACTCCCTGAGGTATTGGCCCATCTTCGCAAAGTTAGTCTTCCTAAAGTCTAAGATCCTCACCTTGGAATGGATTCTAACAGCCCTAGTCCTAATACTGAACCACACCATCTGGTGATCACTGGAAGCAAAATGATCTCCCACTACAACATCAGAAACACTTTCACCATTGGTAAGCACCAAGTCCAGTATGGCCCCTTCACGTGTGGGGTCTGTTACCAATTGCCTGAATAGTTCTCCCTGTAGAGAATCCAGGATCTCCTTACTTCTAGATGATACTGCAGCAGGAATGTGCCAATCAACATCTGGCATATTGAAATCTCCTATCAGTAGCACTTCCCCTTTCTTAGCAATGCTGCGTATGTCTTCAATTAACTCTCTGTCCACCTCTTCCTCTTGTGAGGGAGGTCTGTATATCACTCCAATGCAAATAGATTTCTCTTTCCCTCTTTCTAGTTTAACCCACAATGCCTCCTCTCTCCCTTTAAAGCTCTGTAATTCCAAAGCTTTAATAGTAGTTTTTACATATAGTGCCACTCCTCCTCCTCTTCTTCCTACCCTGTCCTTCCTGAATAAAGTATAGCCAGGTATAGTTACATCCCAGTCATTGTTTTCTGTGAACCATGTTTCTGTAACTGCCACTAAATCCAAGTCAGCCACTCCCACCAAAGCTTCAACCTCAGGGATCTTATTTCCCATGCTACGGGCATTAATACACACTGCTTTCCATATGTTACCCCTGTTACCCATTTCCATAAAGGTATTTAATGTATCACCTACCTGGGGGCTTTCACTTACCTGGGGGCTTTCTTCACCCATCCCCAAGGAATCTAGTTTAAAGCCCTCTTCAGTAGATTAGCCAGTCTACTACCAAAGATGCGTTGACCTCTCTTGGACAGATGGATGCCATCTCTGCTTTGCAGATCGTCTCCGTGCCCTGGTGGCCAAGGTCCAAGGCAGGGCTCAGATTCCAGCACAAGCCATGTTGCACCTCCTGGGCACATGGCCTCCACCATCCACGTTGTTCCCAGCACCCGCATGCACATGCGGACGGCTCAGTGGTGCCTCAGGGTACAATGGAGCCAGGCCTCTGGGACCCTGTCCGGGTCTCCTGCAGTCTTTACACCTCTCTGAGTTGGTGGCAGGATCCCCGAAGCCAACTTTGAGGAATGCCCTTCCAGGCCCCGCAGCACGAGCTTGTCCTGACAACAGATGCTTCCATGCTTGTTTGAGGAGCCCACTGCGGCAACCTATGCACCCAGGGACAGTGGTTGCCTGAAGAATCTCAGCAGCAGATCAATCTGCTTGAACTTCGGGCAGTCCAATGGGCCCTGAGAGCCTTAGTGTACCACCTGAGGGGAAAGTTGGTGCTCGTGTAGACCGACAACAGGGTAGCCATGTTTTACATAAACAAGGAGGGGGAAACAGGTTTCCGCCCCCTCTGCAGGGAGGCGGTCCTCCTTTGCTCCTTTGCCATTCGCCAAGGCATGACCCTCAGAGCGGTCTATCTCTCGGGTCAGGAGAATGTCCTCGCGGACAAACTCAGCAGAATCCTCAGCCGACATGAGTTGCACCTGTATCTGGAGATGGCCATCCTCTTTTTCCATTAGTGGGGGATTCCATCCATGGACCTGTTCGCCAGCTCGGTGAACATGCAGATTCCCCACTTCTGTGGACCAGCACCACACCCGAGCAGGGTGGCTTCGGATGCGTTCCTCTTGAATTGGACCTCCAGGCTCCCTTTATGCCTCCCCCCCCCCCACTCCTCTCATTATAAGGACCCTACACAAGGTCCAGCGGGAGCGAACTTCAATGATTCTCGTGGCTCCTTCATGATCTCGACAGCCTTGGTTCCCGCTTCTGCTTAGGCTTTTGTCTGAGCTTCCAGTCCCCCTAGGCTGCCCCCCGAGCCTGCTAATGCAGGAGGAGGGATGGGTGCTCCACCCAAACCTGGCCTCATTGTCACTTACAGCCTGGCGGCTGAACGGGTCTCTTTAGCCCTTCTGCACCTCCCAGGGGAGGTTGAGATGGTCCTCTGTGCATCGAGGAAGGACTTGACGAGGCGAGCCTATGCCTTTAAATGGCGGCATTTCTCGATCTGGTGCTCCGAGCTCTAGATCGACTCATTCTCCAGTACATCTTCCACCTCTCGAAGGAGGGGCTGAAGTCCAACTCAGGGTACACCTGAGCGCCATCTCGGCTAACCACCTCCCCATCAAAGGTAAACCTCTCTTGGGGCAGCCCCTGGTCTCCTGCTTCATGCGGGGCCTCGTACTTTCCAAGCCTTCTGTCCGTCCTCCTCTGGCGGAGTGGGACCTGAACATCGTGCTCATGCAGCTTACGCAGTCGCCCTTCGAGCCGATGGCGACATGCTTGCTTCGGCACCTCTCCTGGAAGGTAGTCTTCCTGGTAGCTCTGACCTCGGCTCGGCAAGTCACAGAACTCCAGGCCCTCATGGCTGAGGCTTCCTACACCAGGTTCTATTGGAACAGGGTGGTCCTCCACACCCACCCCAAGTTCCTACCGAAGGTTGTCTCAGACCTCCATCTCAATCAGGAGATAGTCTTGCCGACCTTCTTCCTGAGACCTCATGCCGACCGGGCATCAGTGGTCTTACACACACTCGACTGCAAGAGGGCTCTTGCTTTCTACCTGCAGCGCACCCAGTTTCATCGCAAGTCCGATCGTCTCTTTGTTGCCTACGATCCCAACCGCCTGGGGCAGGCAGTCACCAAGCGCACCTTCTTCACCTGGGTGGCGGACTGCATCGCCTTCATCCAGGCAAAGGTGGGCATCCCGCTGGATTGGTGAGTCACCGCACATGGTGTCCGGGCCAAGGCGGCTTCTGTGTCTTCGCTGCGCTCAGTGCCTCTAACGGACATCTGCTGGGCTGTGACCTGATCTTCAGTGAACACTTTCGCTTAGCACTACTGCCTGGAGAGTGAGTCCCACCGGGATAGCACCTTCGGCCAGGCTGTACTCCATAATCTGTTCGGGGTATAAGCAACTCCTGCCCTCCAACCCTTCTTCAGCGGGAACTCGAAGACTCTGGCTCCTTTGGGCATTGACTTCTGCTCACGGCCTTGCAGGGAGCGTTTTTGGGTTACAGGTTCGGTAGCCTGTAGCTGGGGAGTCCCATGTGAGGACTGACTTTCTGCTTATTCCTGGAGAAAGTGTAGTTACTCACATGTAACAGGTGTTCTCCAGGGACAGCAGGAATCAGTCCTCACTATCCTCCCACCTTCCCTGAAGAGTTGCTATTTTTATCCTTCCCTTGCCATCTGCTTAGTAGGGCCAGGGCCGGATTTACCTTGAGTGAGGCTCTACGCCAACAAAAATTGTGGGCCCCCAGCAGGGGCGGCCCAAGGGGGGTGCGGGGCCTCATTTGCATAAGGGGCCTCATTTGCATAAATATTTGCATAATGTTACCATATACTAACTTTTAGTAAACGTGCCTCTTAATGAGTGTATGGATAAAGAAAGACTAAAAGATTTCTACATTACTATAATCCAGTGCCAACTGCCAGACACATTAGGAACTACTACAAACACTGCCCATTTAGAACCCATAGCAAACCCGCCGTATCCTAACAGCACTACCAGGACTCACAAAGCACCATACCCTACCTATCAAAAGGAAACGCTGCAAATATTAAACCAATACATTTCAGAGAACAACAATACATGACCTACTGGGGAAAGAAAACAAGTGGCAATGTCAAATAGGAATTATATAAACAGAACACCTCAGCTCAGTTACACATGCAGAACATAGACCATCACCAAACAAGTAATCACAATTTAGAAACAGGAAGACAATAATTAAACTGGGAATCCCAAAAGCCAAACTTGGAATGCACAACACTGTAGAAATAAAATTATACATTAATTTGCTCTTGTACTAAACAAAGCGCAGAGTTAATGATGCACATTTACCAGAGCTGACATATTCCAATTAATAAATTCAAAATAAAGAGATATTTTTCTACCTTTTGTGCATTTTTTTCAGCTGCAATTGCTCCAGCCACTTTCTTCTGGTTTCTTTGTGTCTTCTGCTAACTCGCCATCGTCTGCTGTCCATTTGTCCTTTCTTCTCTCTTCTAGTTTTTTTCCATTCTCTCTCTACATCTGCTTTAACATACTAATCTTTCTCCTTTTGCTCTTTCCTCATTCCTATTTCATCCACTCAAATTTTACCCCTCCATCCTCAATCCCCACTTACTCTCCCAATACCCGGCCAATTGTAGATTTTTTATCCCTCCCACACAAAATATTTTTCCCTTCTCCATTTTACTCTTCCAGCCCCATCCCATTCTATTCCTCCCCCAACATCAGCTCCCTTCTAGTTCCAGCCTCATCCAGCATCCATTCCCTTCTAGTCCCTGCATCAGCCCATTTCCAGTCCTAGCAACCCCCCAACCCAATACCAGTCCTAGCCCCCCATCAGCCCACAGCCCATTACCAGTCTTAACCCCCCCAAAGCCCATTACCAGTTCTAACCCCCCCAAAGCCCATTACCAGTTCTAACCCCCCCAACAGCCCACAGCCCATTACCAGTCCTAACCCCATCAGCCCACCTCCAGTCTTAACCCCCCAGCCCATTTCCAGTCCTAGCCCCCCCATAGCCCATTACCAGACAGCCCCCATCAGCCCACAGCCCATTACCAGTATTAACCCCCCCCCAAAGCCCATTACCAGTTCTAACCCCCCCAACAGCCCACAGCCCATTACCAGTCCTAACCCCATCAGCCCACCTCCAGCCTTAACCCCCCCAGCCCATTTCCAGTCCCAGCCCCAGCCCCCCCAATAGCCCATTACCAGTCCTACCCCCCCCCCCATCGGCCTAAAGTAAAATTTAATTTAAAAAAAAAAACTGCTGGCTGCCGCCGCGGGGCCCCCTCTGCTGCCGCGGCAGCATGGACAGACCCGCGGGGCCCCCTCTGCAAGCTGAATCAATCGGTCCGTCCGTCCCTCCCTCCCTCCCTCCCTCCGTGCAGGCTTTGAGAGGCGCGAAGGGAGAGTGTCTCCCTCGCGTCTCTGTTAAGCTAACAGAGACGCGAGGGAGACACTCTCCCTTCGCGCCTCTCAAAGCCTGCACGGAGGGAGGGAGGGAGGGAGGGAGGGACGGACGGACGGACCGATTGATTCAGCTTGCAGAGGGGGCCCCGCGGCGGCAGCCAGCAGTTTTTTTTTTTTAAATTTTATTTTAAAAAAAAACTAATTTGTTCGATTTTTGTGGGCCCTTGCCAGCTGTGGGCCCTACGCCACGGCGTAATGGGCGTATAGGTAAATCCGGCCCTGAGTAGGGCTCTAGCTATGGGAACTGACTGAACAAGATGGCATCTTTGGGCGGGAAGAGGACCATGCATGTGTGGCAAAGGCTTTCTTTGAAAGCTGGGGAATTGCTCCATGCAGGCTTTGTTGGTGCTGATGTCACCCTTAAGTGAGGACTGATTCCTGCTGTCCCTGGTAGAACACCTGTTATAGGTGAGTAACTATGCTTTCTTCGGGGACAGCAGGAATCAGTCCTCACACCCCTCCCTCCTCCCCTTGGAATTGCTTCTTTACCATCTTATATTTTTGCCGTCTTAGAGCAAGATGGCACCCTTGGACGGGAAGTGGACCATGCATGCGTGGTGCATCTCCCAAAGGCTTTCCTTGGGAGATGCTTCTGTGCGGGCTCCATCGACACCCATATGTGAGGACTGATTCCTGCTGTCCCTGGAGAATACTTGTTAGAGGTGAGTAACTACGCTTTTAGTAAGGTGGCACCATCTAGCGAGTATGAAATGTCTTGCAGGATATGTAACAACTTGCTCTCTTTATGTAGTGCAAATGGGAGGCCTTTCTGCCTAGAATGTGGAAAGCAATAAAATCACGATCTTTACGGACTTCTCTTTTATGATGCTGTAGAGGCATAAGGAATTCAGGGACTTAAAAACAAAGTTGACAGGGGAAAACATACACTATAGATGGATATTCCCTTTTGGGTTAGAACATAAGATATGCCATACTGGGTCAGGCCAAGGTCCATCAAGCCCAGTATCCTGTTTCCAACAGTGGCCAATCTAGTTCATACGTACCTAGCAGATTCCCCAAAAGACACAGGTTCCACAATGCTTGTACTGGGTCAAGCATTGATATCCTGGGTCCCTTCTTAATAATGGTTTATGGACCTTTCCTCCAGGAACTTGTCCAGACCTTTTTTAAACCCAGCTACACTAACAGCCTTTACTACATCCTCTGGTAACAAATTCCAGAGTTTGATTACACGTTGAGTGAAAAAATATTGTCTTTTATTAGTCTTAAATAGTTTACCCCATAGCTTCATTGCATGTCCCCTAGTCTTTCTATATTCTGATAACATAAACAATTGATCTATGTTTACCTGTTCCATTCCATTCATTAATTTATAGACTTCTATCATATCTCCCCTCAGCCGTCTCTTTTCCAGGTTAAAGAGCCCTAACCTTTTTAGCCTTTCTTCATAGGAGTATCCTTCCATCCCCTTTACCATTTTGGTGGCTCTTCTCTGAACCTTTTCTAATATCGCTATATCCTTTTTAAGATACGGCGACCAGAATTGCACACAATATTCAAGGTGAGGTCTCACCATGGAATGATATAGAGGCATTATAATATCTTTTGTTTTATTTTCCATTCCTTTCCTTATGATACCTAGCATTCTATTTGCTCTCTTGGCCGCCGCTGCACACTGGGCCGAGGGTTTTAACATGTTATCCACAATGACGCCTAAATCTTTTTCCTGGGTGGTGGTTCCTAATGTGGAACCTTGCATCTTGTAACCATAGTTTGGGTTGTTCTTCCCTAGGTGCATAACTTTGCACTTGTCCACATTAAATTTCATCTGCCATTTTGATGCCCAATGTTTTATATAGTTGTTGATTGTTGAGGCTTTGTAGACCCAAGGGAAAATCACATCTTTATGTCAATTTTCTCCATCTCCCTCATCCCTCTGGCAATTAAATCGTAGAAACTCGGCTATAATTTTGGAAAAAAATAACATTTCATATATTGATATTTTGAAATCTTTATGTATTTTCATCTGTGGGGAAAAGTGGGTGAGCAACTGGTCCTCAGGAGAGGAGGTTTAAGGAAACTCAAATGGTGGTGGTTTGTGTTGCGTCTTGTCCTTTGAGTTTTGCATTTCCTTCTCTGGTCCATTATTCCAAGGCTTGAGTGCTTCTGTCTGTCCATATTCTGCCTCAAAGTGAGAGAATTGGTTGCTGAGAAAGTGGAGTATGAAAGGGACAGAGCATCAGAGAGTGAGGGTGGGCATGGAAGGAAGATGTCTGAGTAGGCCTAACACAGAGGAGAAGGGGAGGAGTGATAGTGTCAAGAGAACAATGAAGGTTATAAGAAAGATGCTCCAGAAAAGTGCAGGTCAAGGCATTAAGAGAGAAGAAAGTGGTGAGGAAGGAACAGAGGTAGACTACCCAGCCCAGAGGCATAGAGGAAGGACCCTCACATAGGCCAACTTAGGTCCACTAGACACTGGATAGCAGAGGGAGGAAGGGATGGGACAGCCTTCACTATGGAGAGGAAAACATACTGGATTCAGCAGATCGAAGAGGCAGCAAAAGAACTGAAAGAAGCAGGCATTAAGGGACTGGACCTACCTTGCCAAAGATTGCAGCATTAAGAGTGTGAGTCAGCTAGGTTGAAGAGTGTCAAAAAATAGCCAGAGACTATGCAGGCTGTCAGGTGAGCTTGAGGAGGAGGAGGATGAAGTGGGGACCGGCTTGAAACATGAGAATTTGAGAAGGAATTTACCCAAAGTGCTCCAAGTAGGAGCTCTAAGTCCTAATAATTTTGCAGTATTGCTGAGAGAATGTGTGGTGAGTGTGGAATGGGTGATTGTATTTTTGCAAGAAACACATTTACGGGCCTGGGATGAAGCATTTACAGGATTAGGTTTAAGGGCTTAGCGTATTGCAATTCTAGGTGAGATGGTAAGAGAACTGCAGGAGTCGCTATCTTATTTTGAAAGGGCATCCTATTTAATTTGAAAAATTTTAGAGCAGTGGTTCTCAACCCATTCCTTGGAATACATCTAGCCATTCAGATTTTCAGGGGTATTAGACAACCACTAAGTGAGGAACCTACATATTACCTGACCAGTTTGGGGTGGTTAGCTTAATTGAGAGTTCAAAGCTTTGAAGGTGGCGATTGCAGCTCCCAGGGGGATTAGAATGGTCAGCAAGGGTCTGTGTTGGAGTGATATGCTCTTAGTTCTGTGAAGGGGGGAGGAGGCCATATTATCCTTTGGTAATGGGCAATTAAGGGGCTGACTGGGCTTTAAAGTCTATAATTGTATTGTAATTATGCGGATGTTGCATGTTTGGAAAGTGGAAAAAAAAGCAGTTCCAAATATGGACTAAAGTCCTCTTATGCAAGCATAGGTCACTCACAAGGTAGTATCTTCAAATGATCACCTCTGTAGGGATAGTATAGTTTCTACTTCAGGATTGTATTTATCACGTCTGTCATATACGTGGACCCTATGATCTCTGATGAAGAAAGTGACTTCTGTTTTGTGTACCACAGTAGCCAAGCCTCTGGTTCTTTTTTCTGCAATTTAACATTGTGTGTGCCTAGCACAAATTATTTTCTTCCTTTTGTTTACTCACAGAACAAATCTCACAGCAGAGGAGAATACAATGTTTACAGCACTTTTCAGAGCCACGAACCAGAGTTTGATTACTTGAAAAGCTTAGAAATTGAAGAAAAAATTAATAAAATTAGGTGGTTACCCCAGAAAAATGCTGCTCAGTTTTTGTTATCTACAAATGGTAAGTTATTTTTATTGTGTTGACTGCTAAACTGCCACTATTGACGCTATTATAAAATCTTAAATCTTTTTATAGTTACATTCCTTGAGCTTTGTGGTATTTGTTTTTTGAATAAAAAAGTGATAAAGCCTTGGGTTTTGCAGCACAATTTAATTTGTTAAATCCTGATGTGCAGCAAAGCAAAGTTACTCACCTGTAAAAGGTGATCTCCGGGAACAGCAGGAATTTAGTCCTCACATATGGGTATTGTCGGTACCGACGGAGCCTGCGCGGGAACGCTCCCCAGCGTCCAATCAGAAAGCTTTTGGGAGCATCCCACAGCGCCTGCGTGTTGCCTTCCCACCTTTCCCATCTGCCTCACTCCAGTTGAGTTTAAAGCTGAGACAAAGAGAGAGAGAGAGAGGGAAAGGAAAGAGATAGAGAGATACAACTCCTAGGGGAGGTGGGTGGGTTGTGAGGACTAAATTCCTGCTGTTCCTGGAGATCACCTGTTACAGGTGAGTAACTATGCTATCTCCAGGAACAAGCAGGAATGTAGTCATCACATATGGGGACTCCCTAGCTTTAGGTGCCAGAGAGAGACCCCAGAAGATGTGTGTCCCTGAAAAGGGCTCCACTTCCCCCCATGGATTTCTGGCATCCTACCAGGGATGGTGGGTAGGAGTTGATTAGGTATGGAACAGGTGTTTGAGAACAGCCTGACCAAACAAGGCATCCCAGTGGGAGTCCTTGTCCAAGCAGTAATGGGCTGTAAAGATATGAACCGAGGCCCAAGTGGCTGCTCGACAGATGTCGTCGATAGACACAGAGTGCAGATGAGCCATTGAGGCTGCCATGGCTCTCACATTGTGAGCTGTGACATGGCCCTCCAGAGAAAGGTTCTTACTCTGATAGGCGAAGGAAATACACTGAGCAATCCAGTTAGTGTTCTCTTGGAGACTGGAAGTCCCAAATGAGAAGGATCAAAAGCAACAAAGAGTTGAGAGGACTTTCTGTGTTGCTGTGTTCTTTGTAAGTAAAAAGCTAGAGCTCTATTACAGTCCAAGGTATGAAGATTCCTCTCTGCATTCGATGCATGAGGCCCTGGAAAAACACAGGTAGGTAGACCGCTTGGTTCAGATGAAAAGGCGAGACCACCTTAGGCATAAAGTGTGGATGAGTCCTAAGGACTACCTTGTCATGATGGAACCTTGTATAAGGTGGATTAGCTACTAGCGCTTGCAACTCTCTAATGCGACGTGCTGATGTGATTGCAATGAAAAAGATAACTTTCCAAGAAAGGAATTTCAAGGAAGTGGCAGCTAAAGGTTCGAAAGGTGGCTTCATGAGCTGCCCAAGAACCAGGTTTAAGTCCCATGCCACTGGTTGTGGCCTAATGGGAGGCTTAGTTAGAAGGAGGCCTCTCATAAATCTTGCTATAAGAGGATGAGAGGAAATAGGTTGCCCATTTAGAGGCCTAAGGGAAGCTGCAATAGCACTCAAATGGACTCTTACTGAATTTGTCTTAAGGCTTGCATTAGATAAATGAAGGAGATACTCCAGCAAAGATTCCAGAGGTATCGCAAGAGGGTTAAGACCCTTTTCCGAACTTGAAAGCATAAGAGCGTTTAGTGGAAGGTTTTCTGGAAGCATAAAGAATATCTTTCACTTGCTGAGAAAGATTAAGAACTTGGAGATCTAGACCTTCAGCAGCCAAGCCCTGAGATGCAGAGACTGGGGATTGGGATGCCATAACATTCCGTCCTCCTGAGATAGGAGATCTGGAGCAGACCCTAACTCCAGCGAGGGAGCTTGAGAGAGATGTAGAAGCAGAGGGTACCACACTTGCCTTGGCCAATGTGGTGCTATGAGAATCATACGGTGTCTGTCTCTCTGAAGCTTGAACAGGGTTTTGGGAATTAGGGGAATGGGTGGAAAGGCATACAGGAAGTCTTGACCCCAGTAAAGGAGGAAAGCATCCCTGGCCAGAGCCCCCTGAGCCGGAGTTCTGGAACAGAACCGGGGAAGTTTGGCATTCCATGGACTTGCAAAGAGGTCTATGTCCGGGGTTCCCCAAAGTTGAAAAATCCTGGTCACCTGGTCTGCATGCAGAGACCACTCGTGTGGAAGCAGAACTCGACTGAGTCTGTCTGCCCAAGAGTTTTGAATGCCTGGAAGATATACTGCCAGAAAAAGAATCTGATGCTCTCTGGCGAGGGCCCATAGTCGCAAAGCGTCATTGCAAAGCGACAGAGAGCCCTTTCCCCCTTGCTTGTTCACATAAAACATGGCTACTTGATTGTCCGTATGAATGAGGACTGTCTTGCAGCTGAGCAGGGAGTGGAACACTCACAGAGGCAGGAAGATTGCTCTGAGTTCCAAGAGATTGATATGTAGACAACTCTCTTGTGGAGACCAGGTGCCCTGGGTGGAGAGGTCTTGCAGATGAGCTTCCCAACCCATTGGAGAAGCATCTGTTGTGAGAGTTGCTTGGGGTAAGGGTTGTTGAAAGGGGGACCCCAGCAACAGGTTTTGAGTGAACCTCCACCACTGGAGGGACAAAATGAGGCGACTTGTGTTTGCTATTTTGTCTGACAGGCACCCTGATTCCTGGGTCCATTGGGTGGATAAAGTCCACTGAGCAGCCCTCATGTGGAGGCCAGCATATGGAACCACATGCACGGTGGATGCCATGTGGCCTAGTAATTGCAACATTTCTCGAGCAGTTAGGTGAGGCTTTAGCACTGCTTGAGAAGCTAACTGCACCAAGCGAAGGCAACGGGCCTGGGGGAGATAGACCTTTGCCCTTGTTGTATCCAGGAAAGCTCCTATGAACTCTAAAGACTGAGTGGGAGTTAGACTGTATTTTGGGATGTTTATTACCAGCCCTAAATACTGAAGGATACGCATTGTGCAGGATAGAGAAGTCTTGGCCTCTGACTGTGTTGGAGCTCGAATGAGCCAGTCTTCCAAGTAAGGGAACACAAAAGAAGAAGGTGGTATCCGCAAGGGCAAACCAGACAAAAAGCGGAAACCAAAAAAACAGGCCTACACACAAAAATAATTATGCAAAACACTTTATTGGAGGACCCAACTAAAAGGTTTCGGCCTGAGGCCTTCTTCAGGGGTCTAAAAACAAAATAAAATACATCCATATTAACATATAAACATATTTGTACCATAAGTAAAACATGTAAAAAGCACAAGGATCTTTAATATGGAAATAAAAACATCATCCCTAAAAATACAACTAAAAATAGAAAAAAAGGGGGGAGAAGGCATTGCCTTTCACATAAAAGTGCACAGCTAATTGCAATTTGCACAAAATAAAAAGGTTGCACATAAAATAAATGGAACATCCATATGAACAGATATATATATTCATACCATAAATATAAGGCACAAAACTCTCTATACATAAAAACTATACATCTAGAATTACAACTAAAATAAGAGGAAGAAAGAGGAGGGGGAATAACCTCTGACATAAAAATACACAACTAATTACAATTTACAGATAATTTAAAAATGTCACATAAAACGTAATAAAAGTCATTACCAAAGGCTGTAGCAACAACACATAAATCAGCTGAAAGCTCTCCTCATCTGTGTAAAAAATGATAGTAATATTAGAACTTATCATTATGCCACTGGAAGTAAGCTAGTGCAATGCAGAATGTAATTAAACATAAGTATACGTGCTGCATATGTTGGTCATAAAAGGAGGGCAGCTAAAAGAAAATACTACAGATGGGAAGACAGATAAATAAGACCATCGTAAAAAATGACACAGTCATGCATTAATAAAAGAATTACATAAGACATAAATCCACACTAAAAATATATTAAAAAGATGATGGACAGCAGAAGAAGGAAAACTACCTCGACGTCATATAAAAGAACCGCCACAGTAGCAATGTAAAAAGGGGCAGCATCTTAAAAAACCCCATGAGAGCCAACAGTTAACAAGGCTATAAAGCTGGCACCATTTAAAGATGTCATAGCAATACTGAAAGAGGGAGGGTTTATTGTATTGAAAAATGTTTTATAACAAAACGGCAAGGGCACTTAGAGAATGCTGCCGATGCGATGTAAAAAGGGGCAGCATCTTAAAAAACCACATGAAAGCCAACAGTGAACAAGGCTATAAAGCCGGCACCATTTAGAAATGTCATAGCAATATTGAAAGAAGGAGGGTTTATTGTATTGAAAAATGTTAATAACAAAACAGCAAGGGCACTTAGAGAATGCTGCTGAAAGAACCAAAAACCATGAGAAAACCAAATGTAGACGCGGGAAGAACAAACGCTGCAGAACCAAAAAGAGCAACTATCTTTCAATCATTCAAGCATTAATACATCAGAGAGGCAGTCTCTAAATGTCAGTATGTATGACTATATCAAATAACAAAGAAATATTGTGGAACTAGTCACATAGTGGATATGGTATAAAAAGAAGAAATGTGAAAAGCTACATGCATATAGAAACAAACCATGAACGATAAAATTAAAAACATGCAAGTTCTCCAAACATACATACGAAGAAGAGGGGGGGGGGTTAAATATCCCGTGGAAAACACCATATCGCTGGAAAATTATATGAGAGATGAGAAAAGAAAAAGAAAAAAGGAACTACTCACAGAGAAACTGCAAACATGACCGGTGGTGTTGCTAAGCGCGGGAAAACGCCGCGCAGAAGCAAAGGAGCTATTTAAATCGTACTTGAAACAGGAAACCATTACATAATAGCAAAAATGAAATGCCTAAAGAAAATATTTAGACGACTTAAACAGAAAATCTAAGCCTGTGAAAGGCAAAACGGATACAGTTGCATACTAACTTATCATGCAATAACTGATCCGATTATTAACTGCAAAGTGTGACAGTCATATTAAGTGAGGGGGGGGGGGGGGAAGGGGGAAGGGAAAGAAACAGGAGAAAGGGGAGCGCTATTTCTCTTAGGTGGAAAGACGATAAACACAACCCCATGAAAGATTACTTTTCTAATGTAACCATAAGGATCAATACTAAGACAAAGGGGCACAGCACAACGAGCTGCACTAAAACCAAAATTATAATGAAAAAATGGGGATGTTAAAAGGGGGGGGGGGGGGGAGGAGTGTTAAGGAAAGTGACCGTAAACCAGCCAATAGGATGCAAAAGAACATTTTCCACAACTGTGTCATTTTTTACGATGGTCTTATTTATCTGTCTTCCCATCTGTAGTATTTTCTTTTAGCTGCCCTCCTTTTATGACCAACATATGCAGCACGTATACGTATCATGTTTAATTACTTTCTGCATTGCACTAGCTTACTTCCAGTGGCATAATGATAAGTTCTAATATTACTATCATTTTTTACACAGATGAGAGCTTTCAGCTGATTTATGTGTTGTTGCTACAGCCTTTGGTAATGTTTTTTATTACGTTTTATGTGACATTTTTAAATTATCTGTAAATTGTAATTAGTTGTGTATTTTTATGTTAGAGGTTATTCCCCCTCCTTTTTCTTCCTCTTATTTTAGTTGTAATTCTAGATGTATAGTTTTTATGTGTACATTAGAGAGTTTTGTGCCTTATATTTATGGTATGAATATATATATCTGTTCATATGAATGTTCCATTTATTTTATGTGCAACCTTTTTATTTTGTGCAAATTGCAATTAGCTGTGCACTTTTATGTGAAAGGCAATCCCTTCTCCCCCCTTTTTTTTTCTATTTTTAGTTGTATTTTTAGGGATGATGTTTTTATTTCCATATTAAAGATCCTTGTGCTTTTTACATGTTTTACTTATGGTACAAATATGTTTATATGTTAATATGGATGTATTTTATTTTGTTTTTAGATCCCTGAAGAAGGCCTCAGGCCGAAACCTTTTAGTTGGGTCCTCCAATAAAGTGTTTTGCATAATTATTTTTGTGTGTAGGCCTGTTTTTTGGTTTCTGCTTTTTGTCTGGTCCAAGTAAGGGAAGACAAATATCCCTAGAGTGCGGAGAAATTCTGCTACTACAGCCATGCATTTCGTGAACACTCTTGGTGCCGAGGCCAGACCAAAAGGAAGCACCCTGTATTGGTAGTGCTTTCCTTGAAAAAGGAACCGAAGGAACCTTCCGTGGGTTGGATGGATGAGGACATGTGTGTACACATCCTTGAGATCTAGAGAACAAAGTCAATCCTGACTCTGAAGGTATGGTAACAGAGCTCCAAGATAAACCATCTTGAATTTCTCCTTGACAAGGAATTTGTTCAATTCTCTGAGATCTAAAATAGGCCTGTAACCCCCTGTTTTCTTTGGAATAAGAAAATAAGGGAAATAGAACCCTGTGCCCTGTTGATGAAGAGGTACTTCTTCTATTGCCCCTTGGGCAAGAAGGATGGCAACCTCCTGACCCAACAGGTCGATGAGAGAGGTCGGAGAATTGAACTGCTTCACTATTGTGTGAGGGGGCATGTTTGAAAAATGAAGTTTGTACCCCTCCTTTATGATGGAGAGTGTCCAATGCTCTGCTGTTGTTTGCCCCCATCTGGGGGCAAAATGACATAACCTTCCTGGAATGGTGGACGGTTCTGGTCCTTCCAGAACCAGAAAGGCTAAGTTCTCTAGCTGAAAGTCAAAGGCCCTGAGGAGGCCGAGGCTGCTTGGCCGGTGGAGGCCTAGCAGCCTTTGCTTTCTTCTATTTGGGTGGTTGCTGACGTTTGCTTGAAAACTGACCTGCAGAAGATGCCTGCTGACCATAAGCAGGATAAAATCTTTTCTTTATAGGAAAAGATGTTTTCTTGAACAACTTCTTTCCAACAGGATCAGCAGTGGACTTGGATAGTCTATCCAAGGTGGAATTTTCAGCATCCATTTCATTGGCTTTTTCCTGCCAATCTTTACCAAACAGGTTCTCACCAGTACAAGGGATATTTCCCAATTTATCTTGTACCCAGAGCTCTAGATCAGATACCTTGAGCCAAGCAATTCTACGTGCACCTATGGCGATAGCCGAGGTTCTGCTTATACACTCAAAGCAGTCGAAGGCTGCACGGTTGGAAAATTTAGAAACATCTTGGGCATGTTTGACCCAAGTGAGAAAGTCCTGTCTTTTATCCTCAGAAATGAAAGGACTTAAAGTCTGTAAATTATCTGTGACCTCCTTTAGGAACATTCCCATGTAGAGACTATAGGAACTGATTCTGGCAGAAAGCATGGAAGCTTGGAAGACTCTACGTCCAAAAGCATCCAGGGTTCTGCACTCACGTCCTGGAGGATTAGAGGCATGTCTTTTTGCACTTCTGATCCTTCTCATAGCTGACTCCACCACAATAGAGTGGTGAGGAAGTTGAGTCTTATGGAACCCAGAACAAGGAGGGACTCGATACATAGTATCCAATCTACGAGAATGAGGAGAGGTGGTAAGAGTTGTTTCCCACATCCTCAACATGAGATCATATAGAATCTCATGAATGGGTAAGGTAGCTGCCTCCTTAGGAGTTTTGGGATATTGTAAAATTTCCAACTCCTTGGCCCTTGGCTCTGTTTCAGGGGCCACAGTAATGGACAGGCCCCGAGCCACCTCCCTGATGAAGTCCTGGAAGGACATGTCCTCTGGAGGAGACATCCTGCGTTTAGGGGAGGAGGACTCCTCTGGAAGAAGCATCGCTGCATCGACAGAACTTTCAGAATCCTCAGATTCTTCTGAGGACTCGAAGTATCGTCTGTCCGGATGCTCCTGTAGCGCCCGATACCCGTACCGACCAAGGTCGGTACTGGGAATAACTGGTACCGGAGGGCATCGGAGGACAGGGTACCAGCAGAGCAAACACCGATGTCGATGTCGATGCTACCGGTACCGGTGCCAGTGCCGGTACCGGTGGAGTTGTCTGTTGCAGTACCAAGGGCATCGATGCCGCAAGGAAAGCCGCCAGACTGCGTTCCATAGTCAGAATTCTCTGGTCCATGGATGCTGCCAATGCCTGGATGTCGGTACTGGTGGAGACCACCAGTACCCCAGAGCATGGCACCAGGAGATCTGTTGAGGCCGAGCCATCGAGAACATCCTGGAACCCCGATAATGCTTTGGAAGCCGAAGCCTCCCGCCGGGGTAATTTTTCTGGTGCAGAATCCTCGAGGGCAACACTGGATTACCCTTCGAGGACCGGCTGGATTTATGTTTAGTTACCTGAGATCCACGGGAGGAAGAGGAAGCCCTGGAAGACGTCGATGCCACCGAAGCCGCATCAGAGGGAAGCATGGTACTGAGCTTGGCAGTTCTGTTCTGCTGACCTCTTTTAGACATCATGGCACAGGACACACAATCCATGATGGAGTGGTCAGGACCTAAACATTTTAGACACCATTCATGGGTGTCGGTGACGGAAATGGTACCGCCACACTTGGTGCACTTTTTAAAACCTGAGGCAGGTTTTTCCATGTTAAGGAAAAGTCTTTGGGCCTAAGGCCCAAAAAAAAACCGCGTGCACATGAAGAAAAGAAAAAAAGATTTTTTTTTTTTTACAGAAATAAGAAAGAAAAGACCGGCGATACTGGTAGAGCGTCGAAGAAGGCAGAAGCGACCACAAAAAGAAAGAAAGAAAAAAAGAAATTCTTCTGCAGTGACAGGAACACGACCTGCTGGCTCCGCAGAAAAAGTAGAACTGGAGAGAGGCAGTTGGGAAAGGCGGGAAGGCAGCACGCAGGCGCTGTGGGATGCTCCCAAAAGCTTTCTGATTGGATGCTGGGGAGCGTTCCCGCGTAGGCTCTGTCGGTACCTATGATACCCATATGTGATGACTACATTCCTGCTTGTTCCTGGAGATTGCCAGTATTCCGCATCTGACCTTACCCTAATGATAAGTATGTCTGGTTGGACTGCCATTTTGAGATCTACATAGGAAAAGACAGAGGTGTTAGTTTTTTGAGAAACCTGCATCATGGTTGTCCTAATCAGTTTGAAGGAGTGTTTGAAAGGTCCCTACTTTCCTGTTTCAAATGACATTTTGACTGATCTCTCTCAGTAGCCCTGGAGACGTGCTTATATGCCCTAACATTTTAGAGGGGTAACAGTCATCCATGTGTGCATACAGTGGGGTAAAATGTGTCCTAAAAAAGCACCTGCTAGTAGACATGATTTGTCTTTGCTTTTGAATGTGGCACACAGGATGGTACTAAGTATACACCATAGGAACCTGCCATGAAAATTGAGTAGAACATGGACAAGCTTTTGATAAATGCCCTCCATTTTTTTAAGGATCTAGTTCTTTATTTCTGAATTGGTGAAGCCGTTTTGTAGAAAGAAAATTCACATGTTTTCAAGGATGGCTAAACAAAATGGGAATAGGGTGGGGTTTAATGAAAGCTTTAGTTGTCATGCATAAGGAATGATGTGGCAGAACTTGACCTGATTTCACAACTTGTGAGTAATTTAATTACAAGTGATAATAATGTACTCTTTGCACAAGCACTTTACATAGCTCTTGTTATGTTTCAGTCTGTAACTTAATCTTCCTTCCTTCAACCCCATTCTAATATATATTCATACTTGTTCAAAATTCCTTATATAAAAACCTCCCCAATTCCACTTCCCAGTGACTGCAGCAAGGTGAGTTTACTGGGCCAAAAAATACTCCATTCCATGCAAAGTAATCTTATTTGTACAGCTTAATTTCCAGAGTGAATAAAGTTCATAATTCATATCAATGTACGTAATATGCATTGTAAGCTACATCCTGTAAAAACTCAATGTATTTTAGGCAAATTGTTCTATTGCTTTTAAGAACTGGGTTTATTAAGCATGCATTAAAAAGAATATTGATCTTATAGTAATTAATATGTGAACAATCAGGATGTAATGGTACTGGTACTCTGAGAGCTTGATTAGATCCCTTAACCTGCTATCATTTACCTTCCCTGTGTTATAACCTGTATGTGTTTCATGTTGTGTTGTGCTAAAGAGAAAAATATTTTATATAGATAAATTATATTCTTCAGGAACAAGCAGGAAGTCAGTCCTCACATATGGTTGATGTCTGCGCTGACGGAGCCCGTGCGGAAGCATTTCCCCAGCTTTCAAAGAAAGCCTTTGCAATATGCTACCATGCATGCGTGTCCCCTTTCCGCCCAAAGGTGTCATCTTGCTCAGTCTCCATTTTTCCGTGGAACCCAACCGATGTGAGCCCTGTTTCCCTGGAAAAATTCCTGTTATTTTCCTTAAAAGTTAAGCTTTTCCTGGTAGCAACAGGTTCTTCTTTCTGCCTTGAAGCGGCGCCATTCTCAGCTCCCTTTTTCATCAAGGTCTTCCTCGACCGGCGTTTGTACCTTTTTTCGTTTGGGGATTGTTGACCCTGTCCGGGTGCTACCCATCATGTCTCCTGGTGGGTTCAAAAAATGTGACCGCTGCAGTCAAACCATGTCAGTAACAGACACCCATGACTGCTGCTTGTGCTGCCTTGGCTCAGACCATGACAGCAACACCTGTGACCTGTACCAGGCCATGATGCCTAAAAATAACAGAAAAAGGTCGGAATTGCAGGAGAAATTGTTCCCCAAGTCCGACTCTGCCCCGACCTCCCCAACAGCACATCCCATGGGGCCCGAGCATCCTCGGAGTCCCATGGTGGCAGCTCCTCCGAGAAGACCTCGAATCCAGAGAAAAAGAAGTCATTGAAGTCCACCAAGGTTGCACTGGAGAAACCTGGTAAAACCACCCGTTGGGACTCGGGCGACTCCAAGAAGTGCCCAACCAAGGTCTTCAAGAAGAATTCCTCAGCCGGCAGAGTCCATGCAAGGTTCCTTCAGATCATAGTCCTCATCAAGGACACACTCGCAAGAGTGCTGGTGCTGGCCCAAGATCCTCTGTGCCTGCGCCGAAGGCTGTGGAGCCTTCTGGTCTGGAAACCAGAATGGCGGCCTTGGAGCAGAGTGGCCCTGCAGCAGGTGATGATGGCTGGTTTGTCCGCCTCATCCGTCCCAACGACCGGAGCCTGGACTGCTAGGGAGTCCCCAGTTGTTGAACTGAGACCACTGGCCTCGGGTAAGCCCTCAATGCCTGTCGAGATCATGGTCCTATTTTTCGGGTATTTGATCCTCGCTGGCCAATGTCCGTGATTTGGACCCCAGGTCCTCGACAGGCCGTCAACCCTTTGACGCTGGCCTCGAGGCAAGGAGTCGCAGGGCCTCAAACTCATCTCTGCTCGACTCCAAGTGGGAGACCTATGACGAGGCCACTCCGGACACCAAGCGAAGATATTCCCTTAGACCCATTGCCCCGGCGCCACTTTCCTGAGAGGCGGAGGAAGACCCATGCACCGAGGAGTTGGAGATTCTTCAGTATGAGTTTCCACCCAAGGAAACCCTCACTGTGCCTGTGCAACCAATCCTCGAGAGGCTACTACTTCGGATGTGGGAAATGTGGCATCTGTGCGGGTGGTGAGCCGGCGCCTTGACGCCATGTACCGTGTCTGGAAGGGCCCAGGATTCCAGAAACCCCAGCTTCCACATAACTCCATGATTGTCGAGTCGACCATGCATAAACTCAAGAGCCAGAAGACCTACTCCTTGGTTCCCCCTGGGAGGAAGGCCAGACCCCTCTACATCCTCAGGTGCAAGTTCTACCAAGGCTTGATGCTTGGGTGCCTGATCCAGGCATATGAGCTTTACATAGGCATGTACCTAAAGGTTCTGGGCCAAGAGCTGTCAGAGCTTGCAGCAGGACTTGTCGGGGAACCCCTCCAACGGTTCTGGGCCCTGACCTCAGGGATCAAGGACTGTTCCAAGTTCCTCTCCCGGGCAGCCTATGATGGCCTCGAGTCAGCAGCTCAGGTAGCCACTGTCGGTATCAAGGCCCGACGTCAAACCTAGCTACAATCCTCTGACCTCAAGCAATGAGTCCAAGACAAGCTGCTCGATGTCCCCTGCACTGGGGAGAATCTGTTCAGCAAACCCTTGGCGATGAAGCGGCTGAGATCGAGACTGGCATTGTGACCTGCCAGAGGCTCTCTAAGAAGACCTCATCCCATCCCCGCAAAAAAATATTGGGAAGAGGCCCCTTTTCCTGAGGAAATGGGAGTCCTTTGGGCAGTGTCACCAATACCAGCCCTTCTCAGGCCATCATCAGCAGGCTTCTCACCCCAGAAGCCAAGGGCATGGGGCTCAGCAAACAAAGCACCTAAGCCCCAGACTTCAGCTCCCTCCCACCCTAGGGGAGCTTTTGACTCCAAGGGCAGGGCCTCCCCTCCCCTAGGAGACCTTCACCAGCCCACATGGGGGTGCTTGACACTCTTTGCCCACAGATGGGATACCATGACTTCAGACCAATGGGTACTGCAGGTGGTCAGGGAAGGATATCTTCTTCACCTACGGCAGATTCTACCCAGGTTTTTTCCCCGGAGAACCAGTACAACCTCTCCTTTACCAGACCATGCTGCTAACAGAGCTCGCAGGTCTTCTCAGGAACAATGCAGTAGAGTCTGTACCCAAACACCTATGGGGCAGAGGCTTCTACTCCAGGTAGTTCCTCATCCCAAAGAGGATTGGGGGTCTGAGGCCCATCCTAGACCTGCGAAACTTAAGCAAGTTTCTGGTGAGGGAGAAATTCAAGATGCTTTCCCTTGGAACACTGCTGCCTTACCTCTGCCAGGGAGACTGGCTGTGCTCCTTGGACCTAAAGGTGCGTGTACACACATCCTTATCCTCCCCTCCCACGGGCATTACCTAAGGTTCGTGGTAGGAGAACACTACCAGTACAAGGCGCTACCCTTTGGCCTTGCTTCCTCGCCAAAAGTCTTCACGAAATGCCTAGCAGTGGTTAGTTGCCCACCTGCATCTGCAAGGGGCCTTTGTCTTCCCCTAACTGGACAACTGGCTCATCAGAGGTAGCACAGCCGCAGAGGCCAGTCAGGCCGCAGGATGCACAACCCTTCTGCAGCAGCATCTGGGATTCATCATCAACTACCCCAAATCCCACCTCTCTCCAGCCCAGAGTCTGGAGTTCATAGGTGCTGAGCTCGACACATTACAGGCCCGTGACGGACTCCCATGGAACTTCAGAAAGGAGGTCTCCCTTGAGGGAACAAAAGAAGAAGAAACCCTCAAAGGCAGCGTCCCTGGGTGGTTCCGGCAGGCTGGGTAAACCCTGAACCAGGTCCTGCAGTCCACACTGCTCATCCGAGGGCTTGGAGCGGGAGCAGCCTACCAAGGTCACCCGGAAGGAATTGCCCGAAGATCGGCCCCTGACACACGAGGCAGTCTTTGTTGAGGACTCCCCTTCAGGGGAACCGGCACCAGGCCCAAGTTCCTAGGTGCCTGCGCCAAGGGCTGCGGAGCCATCTGGTCTGGAGACCAGAATGGTGGCCCTGGGGCAAAACGTGCCTGACTTCATGGACCAAATCAAGGCAATCAAAGACGACTTAACATTCTGCAAGGAATTAAAAACACACCTTTTCTCAGAATATTATAATGCCCACCTATCCAACAACACATCCAATAATTCTACCCTCCCTCCTACCCCGACGGCCCAACACATCCTGTCTCCCCTACCTTAACTCATTGTAAATAGCTGAGAGAATCCAGCCATCACTATGCCTTTGTAATAGTGTGAACTGGTATGTATATAGTTCTTGTACTAAGTTCCATGTTCAAATTATGTAGTGGTTAAATATGTTCCATGTACCTTTGAGTTATAGTCTGTAAACGAAAGTCAAATTATCTGACCAATGTGTTTTATTGTTACAATGTAAACCGCACTAATGACAAATAGCGCGGTATATAAGAAATGTTAAATAAATAAATAAAATAGTTCCATGTAAACCGCCTCTGATCGCTGGAAGGAGTGGTATAAAAAAAACAGTTCAAATAAATAAATAAAATCCATGTCAGAGAAGGCTGCTGAGTTGGAGACCGAACTTGTGATGAGGACCAGGCTCTCCAAAAAGACTGCTACTCTTCCCCGACTGAAGGGCTCTGGTAAAAAGCCCTTTTACCAAAGGAAAGGGGCTGCTTACAAAAACTACCCACATTTTCAAGCCTCACCAGCTCCCCAGCAGGGTCAGCAGGCTAAGGGACAGGGGCATGGCCCTCATAAGCAGAAAGCTCACAAGACCCAGGTGTCGGCCCTGGCCCAACCTGGGGGAAGCTTTTGATTCCTTGGGCATAACCTCTCTACCCCAGGGAGGACAGCAGCCCACAGGGGTATGTCTGATCCACTATGCCCACAGGTGGCCAGCCATCACCACCAATTTCTGGGCACTCCAGGTGGTCAGGGAGGGCTTCCTTCTCCACCTGGCACAGACACCAACTCCTTTCTTCCTGGGAGAGCCCTCCAGATATTGCCTTCACTGGGACCTTCTACTGCAGGAGCTCTCAGGTCTTCTCGAGGACAGGGATGTGGAACCAGTGCCCCAACATCTCAGGGTGCTCAAAAGGACAGGAGGTTTAAGGTCCATTCTAGATCTGTGGAACCTGAACAAGTTTCTGGTGAGGGAGATGTTCAAGATATGCTCTCCCTTGGAACATTGCTACCTTACCTCCAACAGGGAGACTGGCTGTGCTCCTTGGATCTGAAGGATGCTTATACCCACATACTCATTCACCCCAGCCACAGGCAGTTTCTTCGCTTCATGGTGGTGGTGGGGGGGGGGGGGCACTACCAGTACAGAGAACTACCCTTTGGCCTGGCGTCCGCCCCCCAGGGTCTTCACCAAATGCCTGGCAATAGTGGCCACTTACCTGTGTCTCCAAGGGGTAGTCATCTTCCCCTTTCTGGATGACTGGCCTATAAAACTGCTAGGTACTTATGACCTAGATTGGCCACTGTTGGAAACAGGATACTGGGCTTGATGGACCTTTGTCTGACCCAGTATGGCATATCTTATGTTCTAAAAAGAGTCTTGGCCTCTGTGGTACAGCAAGCTATAGCTTGCACCATCCACGTCCTACAACATTCTGGGGTTTGTGATAAACTACCCCAAGTCCCACCTCCCCCCGACACAATGTCTGGAGGTCATAGGGGCAAAGCTGGACACTGTTCAGGCAAGGGCATTCCTGCCCCTGGATCGGGCCGACTGCCTCAGGGAATTGGCCGCAGATGTGCAACACTGTCCCTCGGTGTCTGCTCAGTTTCTGCTGCACCTACTTGGCCATAAGGTCCATGTCACCCCAGATGCCCGTCTGCACATGAGGGTTGCCTAGTGGTGCCTTCAAGACCAGTGGACACAGACTATGGGCCCACCTCCAAGACGGTCTCAGTAACCCACCAGTTGGCAGACTTCCTGACGTGGTGGCAAAATATGCAACACTTTCAAGCAGGGATTCCCTTCCAAGCTCCAATTCGTCTAAGAGTCCTCACAATGGACGCCTCCCTGCTGGGATGGGGAGCTCACTGGGAGAAACCTCACACCCAGGACAGCTGGTCACAGGCCTATGGCAACCAGAAAATCAATCTTCTGGAGCTTCGGGCAATATATCTAGCCCTCCAAGCCTTTCGCCACCGTCTGAAGCACCAGCCGATGCTGATCTAAATGGACAACCAAGTGGCGATGTTCTATGTGAATAAGCAAGGGGGCATGGGGTCTTGCACCCTTTGCCGCAAGGCGATGACACTCTGCTCCTATGCAGTTCATCAAGGAATGCTTCTTCAGGCGGTATATCTACCAGGCTAGGATAGTGTCCTGGCAGACAGACTGAGCAGGGTCCTCGAACCACATGAGTGGCAGTTGGACCCCAGAATGGCCACCCAGCTCTTCCAGCTCTGGGGGACCCTGCGGGTAGACCTCTTTGCCAGCCCGGACAATTACCAGTTGCCCCACTTCTGCTCCCATCAGCCCCACCTGGGCTGGGTAGCAGCAGAAGGCCTCATGTACGTCTTCCCACCCACGTGGTTTATTGCCAAGACCCTCTTCAAGGTTCTTTGCAACAGAGAGTTGCTGATCCTGGTGGCTCCATGGTGGCCCAGGCAGCCGTGGTTCTTGTTGCTCCTCCATTTGACAGTGGAGGCACCAATCCCACTGGGGAATCCCAGGGGCTCTCGTCTCAAGAAGAGGGCTCTCTCCTGCACCCCAATTTGGGGTCCCTGTCACTGACAGCGTGGCTGCTGAAAGGGTAACCTTAGCCCCTTTCAACCTCTTCAAGGAAGTGGAGGAGATCCTGCTGGCCTCCCGTAAGACCTCCACCAGGAGGGCTTACGCCTTCAAATGGTGCAGGTTCTCGGTCTGGTGCGCGGAGCAATGGGTGAACCTTTTCTCCTGCCCGGTGCAGCTGGTGCTGCCGTACCTTCTCCATCTTTCCCAATCTGGGCTCAAGTCATAGAAACATAGAAACATAGAAACATGATGACAGAAAAAGACCACATGTCCTATCTAGTCTGCCCTTCTATATCAACCACTACAACAATCCACTTTTTTCCTTTAGAGATCCTGTGTGTTTGTCCCATGCTTCTTTGAATTCAGATACTGCCCTCATCTCTACCACCTCCACTGGGAGACTATTCCACGCATTCACCACTTTTCCCTAAAGAAATATTTCCGTATATCACTCCTGAATCTATCCCCTTTCACCCTCATCCCATGTCCCCTTGTAGCAGAGCTTGCTTTCAGTCGAAAGAGGCTCTCCTATGCAAATCTCCTCCTTAAGAGCCTCACTGCCCTCTCACCCTCCACCTATTCTCTCTCCTCCCCCAGTCGCCTCCCCCCCCTGTCTCTCAACTATCCCACACATGGTCTTCCTTTTCTCTGACCACCACTGCCGAGCTTCACCATCTCATTTCCACATCCAACAAAACCTTTTGCTCCCTTGACCCCATCCCTCCTTCCTGGTTGCTGACTCCCTCTCAATCTTTCCTTCCCTACATTCAAACTATCCTGAACAACAGTCTCTCCACTGGAACTTTTCCCTCTACCTGGAAGCACGCTCTAATCCGTCCTCTCCTCAAGAAACCTTCCCTTGACCCTTTTGACCCTAACAACTACCGCCCAGTCTCCAACCTTCCCTTTCTGTCTAAACTTCTTGAGAAGGTTGTCTTTGCCCAACTGTCGCATCACCTTGACTCCACTAATTTCCTTCACCCCCGCCCATCCGGTTTCCGTCCTGGGCACAGTGTTGAGACTATTCTTCTTGCTTTCACCAACGCCCTGCACGTAGCCCACGACCATGGTGAAATCTCGGTGGCGGTTGCCCTTGATCTTTCCGCTGCATTCGACCTTGTGGATCACTCTCTCCTCCTCTCTCGACTACACGATGCTGGCCTTTGTAGCACTGTCTTTCGGTGGTTCCACTCCTTTCTCTCCTCTCGCTCTGGTGCAGTTCTCTCTTCCTCCCCTTCTTGCCCCTCCTCTGACTCCTTTCCCCTCCCTTGCGGGGTCCCCCAAGGCTCTATGCTGGCTCCCCTCCTTTTTAATCTCTTTCTAACTCCTCTTACTCTCCTTATACAACAATTTGGTATTACAGCTTTTTACTACGCAGATGACATCCTTCTATACCACACCTCCCCGGTTTGCCCCGACCTTGCCCCCTCAATTCCTGCCTGGCCGCTATTTCCGATTGGATGACCCGTAACTGTCTGCATCTCAATCTCTCAAAGACCACAGCTATCTGGTTCCCGCACGGTCATCAGCCCCCCTCCATCGCCCCCTCTTTCCCTGCCACTCCTATCTCTATGGTTTCCACCTTTCGGTATCTTGGGGTACTTTTCGACTCGGATCTCTCTTTCTCTGCCCATGTCTCTCATGTCTCCAAAACCTCCTTTTTCTATCTCAGGCAAATCCGCGCCATTCGCCCCTTCCTCTCTCCCTCCGCTCTTGCTTCCCTGCTGCTGGCTCTTGTTATCTCCCGTATTGACTTCGCTAACTCCATTCTCTCTGGCCTCTTTAAGCTCCAACTCTCTCGTCTTCAAAGAATCCAGAACACCGCTGCCCGTCTCGTGTCCTCCTCCTCCTCCCCTAGAGACCATGTCATACCCCTCCTCTTCCGTCTCCACTGGCTTCCCATTTCCTTTTGAATCCAGTTCAAACTTCTCACACTCGTTCACAAGGCTCTTCATACCTCCACACCACAATACCTGGCCGATCTCATCCACTTTCACACCCCCTGGCACCCCCCCCCCCCCCCGTTCCTTCCACCTCAACCGCCTCACACTACCCTCCCCCTCACTTGCTCACCTTCAATCTACCCGCTCCTCAGTTTTCTTCTTCATAGGTCCGGCTCTTTGGAACTCCCTTCCCTCTACTCTCCGGCTGGAGCCCCATCACCCTACCTTTAAACACGCCCTAAAAACCCATCTCTTTTCCCTTGCCTTTAATCCCCCCTCCCCTCTAGCCTTTACCCTTTACCCTTTCCCTATGCTGACCTTCCTCTCTCGTTCTTTATCTCTCTATCCTCTATTAAGTTGTAACTTTCCTTTCCTTTTCTGGCCATGTGCCTATTGTAATGAAGATTTATTTTATTGTAAACCGCTCTGTTTATCACTGAAGGGCGGTCAATCAAGCCAATAAACATAAACATTTATGCCACGGAGGTATTTAAAAGTCTCAATCATATCACCTTTATCCCGCCTTTCCTTCAAGGTGTACATATTAAGATCCTTAAGTCTGTCCTCGTATGCTTTATAATGAAGACCACTAGCCATTTTAGTAGCCATCCTCTGTACTGACTCCAGCCTGTTTATATCCTTTTGAAGGTGCAGTCTCCAGAATTGCACACAATACTCCAAATGAGGTCGCACCAAAGACGTATGCAGAGGCACTATCACCTCCTTTCTTCTGCTGGCCATTCTCTGCTGGCCATTCCTCTCCGTATGCACCCAAGCATCCTGCTAGCTTTTGCTGTTGTCTTTTCTACCTGTTTAGCTACTTTAAGATCATCAGACACAATCACACCTAGGTCCCGCTCTTTAGTGGACAAAAGTACTTCACCCCCTATACTATGTTGCTCCCTTGGATTGCTGCAGCCCATATCGAACTCAGAGTGCACCTCAGTGCTTTGGCGGTTCACCACCAACCTCTTGAAGGGAAGCCCCTTTCGGCTCAGCCTCTGGAGATCCACTTTCTGAGGGGGTTCCTGCTGTCAAAACTTCCTGTCTGTCCTCTGGCTACGGAGTAGGATCTCAGTGAAGTTCTGGCACAGCTCACCTGCTCATCCTTCGAGCCCCTGGTTACCTGCCACCTGAGGTATCTCTCGGGGAAAGTCGTGTTCCTGGTGGCGCACACCTCTACTCGCAGGGTCAGAAAGTTCCAAGCCCTGGTGGCAGAGGCGCCATATAGCAGGTCTACAAGAACAAGATCATGCTACGCACGCACCCCAGATTCTTCCCAAAGGTGGTGTCTCCTTTTCACCTCAACCAGGAGGTGGTGCTACCCACTTTCTTCCGGAGGCCTCACTCCAGAAGGGCGGAGACTGTCCTGCACACCTTGGACTATAAGAGGTCCCTGTCCTTCTACATTCAACATACCTAGGGTCACTGAAAAGCTTCTCAGCTCTTTGTTTCCTACAACTGCAGTCGTCTGGCGGAAGCAGTGACTAAGCGCACCTGGTCCAGCTGGGTGGCAGACTGCATCACCCTCGCCTATGGGAAGGCTGGATGCACGCGGAATGGCCGGGTCGCGGCACACGGTGTCAGGGCCATGGCGGCCTCTGTGGCAAACCTGCACTCCGTCCTGATGTTGAATATCTTCCACCTGGTTTTCAGTCCATACCTTCACAACTCATTACTGCTTGGAGAAGGAGTCCCAAAAGGACAGCGCCTTTGGCCAGGCTGTGCTCCGTAATCTTTTCAGGGCCTAGGCAACTCCTGCCCTCTGACCCTTCTGTGTTCAGGCTACTGGAGTGTTGGTTTTCACCGGACACACGGAGCCTACTGCAGTCTGTATCTGCTGGCTCAATTGCTGCTGTTCACTGCTCCCCTTGGGGCAACCATGGTTTTTCTCTATGGGCTTTCAGTAGCCTGAAGCTAGGGAGTCCCATATGTGAGGACTGACTTCTGCATGTTCCCAAAGAAAGCGTAGTTATTCACCTGTAACATGTGTTCTCCAGAGACAGCAGGAATCAGTCCTCCCCAACCTCCCTCCTCCCCTTGGAGTTGCTGTACATTTTTGCCATCTTCTTTTGTCTGCTCTAGCTATGTCACCTGACTGCGTAAAATGGCACCTTTGGGCGGTAAGGGGACCATGCATGTGTGGTGGGATCTCCCAAAGGCTTTCTTTGAAAGTTGGGGAGATGCTTCCACGAGAGCTCCGTCTGTGCCGACGTCATCCATATGTGAGGACTGATTCCTGCTGTCCCCAGAGAATACCTGTTACAGGTAAATAACTACACTTTTTTGAAGAATTCTACTTAAAGTAGCAGCTTAAAAGTAGTCACGCTAAAAGAAGGAATCCTTGTGGTCATACCCACTAGAGATACTGATTTAGCAGCAGCTTCTCGTTCAGTCTTTGAGAGAATCCTGAATCCAGTTGGTGGAGCAAGAGGTAGATGTGGATGTCTTTCAGAAGCCAGATCTAGTTTCTTGACAGCAAGTTACTGCTATTCATATGCCTGCTGCCTTAAACAATGTGAACAGTACTGGGAATTTTTGTGTATTTCAGATAAAACAATAAAGTTATGGAAAATCAGCGAAAGGGACAAGAGACCAGAAGGCTATAACTTAAAGGAGGAAGATGGAAGGTATAGGGACCCTACTACTGTTACAACACTTCAGGTGAGCGCTCTTGGATATCTTTCCAAGAAATGTTTCTGGGAACAAGGTACTAAATGCCCAGAATGGAGTAGCTTTTAAATTTTTGCAAACTCTTGCAGGTTCGCAGGCCCAGCATTGGATTTCATTCTAGTTTGTTAGCAGGACATTGAGCCAGAGTTTGTGTCATCACATTGTCTCTATTTTCATACAAGCACCTTCTGTTAAAGACACTGGCAGATTGGGATGACTCCTTAAGACAAGTAACATACTTCATGGTATATAAAAAGCAAGTTTCAAAAGCCTTTTTACCCACTCATTTCTGGAAGCATTCCTGGGATGAGATTAGACCAGGAGAGGCAACAACACACACAGTTTACATTTTCAAAATTATTGTCATTTTTGTCAAGAAATATGCCTGCAGAAAGAAGCAGGTGTAAATCTCTGTGGGCCGATGTCTTCCTTGGGCAATTTTTCAAGAGAAAAGTATACTTGAACTTCCCTTTGACAGTTAGTGCAACATTTGCACCCATGGACAAACCTTAATTTTTATTTCAGTTTTTCATATTCCACCTTTAGGAGGACTGGCAAGATGGTTTATGAATTAAAACATAATATAAATCTAGAGAGAAAGGAACATCTGCTTTTAGTTTTGACAATTTCTGTATTAATTTAAAAAGGTATATTTTTGTATGGTCAGAAATCTTCTGTACTTAAGTATGGAGCATGAGACCGTGAAGGGGGGATTTTTTTGTGACTGGGGGTATTTTGTTTTAGTAAATATACTTGAAAAATTTAGGAAACCATATAAAGAAAACTGATTAATTGCAACAATGTGTTAATTCACTAGCAATACTTTGTTTTCAGATATTGATTGGTATGTTTGGAAGTTCTGTTTTAAACTATAAATGAAATAAAACAAACTAAATATATTTGAACTTACAATAGTAGTAATTCTCCCTGACTCTGAGTGTATGTTAATACGGCTCTTCTCAGTCTCTTTAATTTTCATGGCATACTTTCAAGTTTGCTCAATATTTGTGGCGCACCAAAATAAATTTTGTATAGTCCCCACACTACCTCCCTTCCATTAACAGAAGTGCAGCATCAATCTGTAGCACTAGTAGTGATCGAGCAGTTCATTTTAGTCGGTCTCAGGATATTTCGCAGTGATAATTTATAAACATTCTCTTTCGAGCAGTAAGTTTTCAACTATTGATATATTTGGCTCGATTTACTGCTTCAGCATGTTTCTCCCTCTTCATTCTCTATATTCCTTTGTTTTCCTCTCTTTCCATGGTATTGTTCTTCCTCTTTTATCTCGTTCCTTCAAAGCAAACATTTTTTTCAATCCTTCTCTTCTTTTGATGCTCCTCTTCTCATGTGCTCTCCTTTTCCCTATATAAATTGCTCTTAAGAGCTTTAAGAACTGCTATACTGGGTCAGACCAAAGATCCATCAAGCCCAGTGTCTGTTTTCCAACAGTGGCCAATCCAAGTCATAAATACCTGGCATATCCCAAAAGTAGCCAGCTTCATGGTACTTGTGGCTTTCTTCCGGTCTACCTTAACGGTTTATGGATTTTTTTCTCCAGGAATTTGTCCCTTTTTTTTTAACCCAGCTACTCTACCTGCTTTTACCACATTCGCTAGCAATGCATTCCAAAGCTTAATTATATGTTGAAAGAAAAAGTATTTATCCTATCTATTTTAAATATGCTACTTTCTAACTTCATGATGTGTCCCCCTAGTCCTTGTACTTTTGAAAAAGTAAACAATCAATTCATATTTACCTATTCCATTCCAATTGTGATTTTATAGACCTCTATCATATCTCCCTCAGCCGTCTCTTCTTCAGTTTGAAGAGCCCTACCTCTTTAGCTTTTTCTCATAGGAGAGTCCTTTCATATCCTTTATCATTTTGGTTGCCCTTTTATATACCTTTTCTAATGCAGCTATATCTTTTTTGAGATGTGGAGACTAGAATTGCACACAGTACTCAAGGTGCGGTCGCACCATGGAGAGACAGAGGCATTATGATATTCTTTGTTCTATGTTCTATTCCTTTCCTAATGATTTCCTAACATTCTGTTTACATTTTTGGCTACCACTGTATACTGAACATAAGATTTCAGTGTGTTGTCTGCGATCACACCCAAATCCTTTTCCTAGGTGGTGACTCCTAATGTAGAGCCTCTTCCCTCAAGCATACAGGTCATTCCTTACCTCTACCAATATTCACCAACTTTTACACTGCCTCAAGCATTCATTTCCATTCTCATCTCACTTTACTCCACTTCCCTTTCCACAAAACACTCTCACATGACTGGAGTTCCAGGGAATTTCCACCTCTGCTGTTAGCTGATCCCTTAATAGGGCTAGCTGAAGGGGATGGGAGGTTCCCAGAGCAGGAAGTGCCAATACCCCCTCTCCTCCCCCTCCCCCAATCCAGGAAAAAGAAAGCATGTTGCATCTTGGGGGACTGTGCCACCGTGAGTGCTTCTGGTTTTTCTCTGTGCAGGGTGAGTTGGGGTGGTGGGGAGGCCATGCGGCACTCTTGATTTGTGACTGTAGGGGGTCTGTGAGATGCTTCTGATTCACATCATGCTTTGGGAGCCCTGATGGCATGCTTTATTATGCACTGCCTTGGGTAACTGCTTTATTCACCCTGCACTAAATCTTGCCCTGGTCTCTAGTTTCTTACAGCACAAACATCTAGGATCTGGGGCCGTGCCCCCTCCATGCACAGAAGAGTAGGGCTCTTTACTTGAGGAGCAAGTTGTTGGGGAGGAGGGGTGATTAAAGAAGAGGACTGGAGCAGGGAGCAGAGGGCAATCTCTGCCCTTTACTGCTGCTGTGTAGGTTGCAGTAGTTCCCTGTTTGGGGCTAGGAAGGATAGACTGGAATAGCAAGCACATTTGAGGAATAACTTGAGCAGGGAATTTATGGGGAAGAATTATGCTACATCAGTGTGCTACTCCACACTGGTTGAGAAGTACTTTATTAGTACATATTCTGTTGGAATTATTTATTTCTTTAGCAAGATTTTTATACCACTTTTCACTGGGTCAAAGCAGTTTACAATAAACAATTCAAAGCTGGCTTACAGATAACGGTTAACTATGTACAGTTGCAAGGAATGCATAATAATGAACAGTTGAACATGGCTTACAAGGCCATTTAACTATATACAGTAGATTTTGAGCTCTTTGCTATGTAGAGGTTGGTTACAGTTAAATGGTTGGGGGGAGGGGGTGGGATTGGGATTCAAAATGAGGATAGGAGAGTTACAAGTTGGTTATGTTACATCAGCGAAGTACTTGGTAAATAGGTGAGTTTTTAGCATCTTTCTGAATCCGGTGAGGTCTGTGGAGTTTTTGAGGTCATTTGGGAAGGGGGTTCCATAGAGGGGGAGTGTAAAATTTGAAGGGTCTCAGGCAGGCTTGCTGATTGCTTTTTATTTTTTCGGGTGGTATTGTAAGGGTGTTTTGCAGTGGATTTTCTCATGGTGTCGGGTTGATCAGTGGGGGTGGAGTAAATTTTTCAGGTGAATGGATGAGAGGTTGATGAGGATTTTAAATGTGAGGAGTATGATGGTGTATTCTGGTTTGAAGTGGGAGCCAGTGGAGGCGTTTCAGAATGGGTAATAAGTGGTCTGTTCTGGTGGCCCCTCTGATTGTGTGGGTAGCGGTGTGCAGGGCTGTTTGTAGAGGGTGGAGTGTGGATTGAGGGAGTCCTTGGTATATGGCGTTGCAGTAGTTGGTGTGTAGGATGGTGAGGGTTTGTAGGGCTGATCTGAAGTCAATTGGTTCTAGCAGTGGGTGAAGGCGTTGAAGGGTCCATTTGAGGTAGATAGTTTTTGTTGTCTTTGCGATATGTGGTTTGAAGGTTAGCAGATGGTTGAGGGTGACTCAAAGGTATTTGACTTCATTCTTGACGTGTATTTTGAAGTTGTTGAGCGTTATGGTGGGGGAGGAGTGAATGAGCTGTCCTTGGTGACTAATAAAGCTTTGGTCTTGTTTAGGTTGATGGAGAGGTGATTTTGTTCAAGCCATTTAGATACATCTGTGAAACTCTGCTGGAGTAGAGGCGGGTTGTGGGGTGGTTGGTGTTGAAGAGTGTGTATAACATGTCGTCAGCAGAAATGTGGAAGGAGACATCATGAGATTGGAGGTTTTTGCAGAGTGGTTGCATGTAGCTGTTAAAAAGCAGTGCAGAGAGTGGATCCTTCTGGGATGACTTATGAATTAATTGCATTGGTTTAGATGAAACCATTCAGATTTTGCAAAGTGAATAATCTCTAGGAACAAGCAGGAATGTAGTCTTCAGATAAGGGTATCGTCGGCACCAACAGAACCCATGCAGGAACGCTCCCCAGCATCCTATAGGAAAGATTTTGGGAGCATCCCACTGCGCCTGCGCTGCTGCCTTCCTACCTTTCCAACACTCCCTCCTCAGTTTTTCATTTTCCGCTAAACCGACAGGGAGCAAACCCTGTCACCGCAGAAAATTTTCTTTTTTGTGATCGCGTCTGCCTTCCCGTCGACGCCTATGCCGGCACCACTAGTGTATTCTTTAAAAAAACGACAACTTTTTACCTGAGGGTCTGTCCCCTCTTGGTGCTACAGTGCCATTTTGGGCACTAGGCCCTCTTTTTCTCTAAAATGGAAAAACCAACTAGTGGTTTCAAAAAATGTTCAAAATGTAACAGTACCATGTCTGCTACCGACACCCATGATTGGTGTCTTAAATGTTTGAGTCCTGACCATTTGCCATCGGAGTGTCTCCTTTGCAGAAAGATGACTAAGAGGGGCCTGCAGAATAGAGCTGCAAAACTCGGCACCCTCTTTGCCTCAGATGCAATGTCCGTTGCATCAATGTCGTCCAGGAATTCATCTTTCTCGCATGGATCTAAGGGTAACCAAACCCAGGTCTTCCAAGACCGGCCGGTCCTCGAAGGGTGGATCTCCTCCTAAGCATCGAGATGCTGTTAGCGTTGCCCTCGAGGAGAATACACCGGCCAAACAACCCCAGCGGGAGGTCCTTGCCTCCAAAGCATTAATGGGGTCCCAGGATGTTCCCGAGGCTTCTACCTCCGGAGAACTCTTGGTGCCATGTTCTGGGGTCGTGGCCTGCTCTGCAGTTACCGACACCCAGACATCGGCAGGCTCTATAGATCAACATATCCTAGCCATTGAGCGCAGTCTTGCAGCTTTGTTAGCAGCCTCGGTACCGCTAAAGCTGCTGCAATTGGTTCCGCAACCATCGGTACCGATAACGGTAGAAACATAGAAATATGACAACAGAAAAAGACCACATGGCCTATCTAGTCTGTCCTTCCTATCAACAACTACAACAGTCCCCTTTTTTTCCTTTAGAGATCCTCTGTGTTTGTCACATGCTTTTTTGAATTCAGTTACTGTCCTCATCTCTACCACCTTCACTGGGAGACTATTCCATGGATCCACCACTCTTTCCGTAAAGAAATAGTTCCGCATATCACTCCTGAATCTATCCCCCTTCACCCTCATCCCATGTCCCCTCATAGTAGAACTTGCTTTCAATTGAAAGAGGCTCTTCCCCTGAACATTTATGCCACGGAGGTATTTAAACATCTGTCATATCACCTCCGTAGGCACCCAAGCATCCTTCTAGCTTTTGCCGTCACCTTTTCTACCTGTTTAGCTACTTTAAGATCATCAGACACAACTACACCTAGGTCCCGCTCTTCTTTAGTGGACAAAAGTACTTCACCCCCTTTACTATATTGCTCCCTTGGATTGCTGCAGCCCAAATGCATGACCTTACATTTTTTAACATTAAATCCCAGCTGCCAAATTCTAGACCATTCTTCAAGCTTAGCTAGATCCCTCCTCATGTTATCTACACCTTCCTGGGTGTCTACTCTATTGCAGATTTTGGTATCATCCGCAAATAGGCAAACGTTACCCGACAGCCCTTCCTCTATATCATTAACAAAGATGATAAAAAGAATCGGACCAAGGACTGATCCCTGGGGCACACCACTGGTAACATCCTTCTCCTCAGAGTGAGCTCCATTTACCTTTACTCTTTGTCGCCTCCCACCCAACCAATTTTTAACCCAAGCAGTAACTTTAGGGTCCATCCCTAGGGTGCTCCGTTTGTTTATAAGTCGCCTGTGAGGAACAGTACCAGATGCAGCTGTAGCCACCGGTGCGCCACTCTCCATGCTTCCACCCATGCCAGCCCTTGAATCAGTGTCCGACATAGAAGGTCTGGTATCGATGCATTCCGATGCCAACTTCGATCGGTACCGGCGACAGGCAGTATGAGAGCACCCGGCCGATTCAGATGATTCCGATGACTCGGCTAGTACCAGAGTGATTCTTCCAGAGGATCCCTCTCCTTTGCCACAATGTCGGATATCTCCCCTTGAAGATATGTTTTTTCAAGACTTTATAGGAGGTATAGCTTGAGGCCTCTCGATCACTGTGACCCTTGAGAAGGTACCAAGAGCTGAAGAACTAGAAATTCTTCAGTATCCGACAGTCCCAAAAGAGGCCGCAACCCTTCCCATACACCAGATTTAACGGTGTCTCCATATTCTCAGAGACTCGATACAATGTACCAGGTACCGCAGTGTCCCGAGTTCCAAAAAATGCAATTACCACACCATTCTATGGTGGTGAAATCGGCAGTGCGCCAAATCAAAAGTGCTAAGACACATTCTTCTAATCCTCCGGGAGGTGAGGACTCTCGATGTTATCAGCCAGAATAAGTTCATACATACTCTACATGGGTATGTTTCTTCGAGAGGTTGCGAAAGATTTGGAACTCATGGCTCCTCTTCTTCCCGATGACGAAAGGACCGATTTCCTCATTCTTGTTAAGCGTGCCCAAAATGTTTCAAAGTTCATGAACAGGGCAACCTTTGATTGTTTCAAATGCATTAGCAGAACTTCTGCTATTTCTATCAGTGCATGTCGAATTGCTTGGTTACAAGCATCTGATTTGGAACAGTGGGTGCAAGACAAGCTGGGAAATATTCCTTGCATGGGAGAAAACCTTTTTGGCAAGGATTGGCAGGATAAAGCTTCTCAGCTTTATCCTGCCAATCCTTGCCAAAAACTACATTGAATAGACTTTCCAGGACCACTGCCAACCCAGCTAAGAAAAAGGCAGTTAAGAAACCCTTTTTCAGCAAAAAGAAGAAATTCTATCCATCTTACACCCAAACTGTCCACTGCCCAGTCCATGCTCCCCAAAAGGGGCAGCAGCAGCCCACGCGAGAGAGGAAGGCTCAAGCCTCCAGAGCTCAACCAGCTCAGCAGGCACAGCCTCCACAAGGTCTTTGACTCCTTCCTAGGAAACCTAGTCATCCTACCTCTAAAAGGTCCAGAGCCTCTCAACATTCCAGGCAGACTGTTATTTTGCCAAGAGGTGGCAGCAGATAACATCAGAACAGTGGACTCTCTCCATAGTGGCAGAGGGGTACAAACTCCAATTCCACAGTATGCCCCCTCCCTCTACTCCAAGAGAGTTCAATTCTCGGGCCCCCCCCCCCCTCACCACTCTCTTGTTTCAAGAGGTCACCTCTCTCCTTGCTCAGGGAGCAATAGAGGAGGTACCTCTTTCTCCACAGGGCCTGGGCTTTTACTCCTCCTACTTCCTCATACCAAAGAAGACAGGAGGGTACATGCCCATTCTGGACCTCAGGGAGCAGAACAAGTATCTGTTCCGAGAAAAATTCAAAATGATCTCTCTCGGAACACTTCTACCTTACATCCAGAGTCAGGACTGGCTATGTTGTCTAGACCTAAAGGACGCATATACATACACCCTTATTCATGCAGAACACAGAAGGTTTCTTCAATTCCTCTTTCAGGGAAGACGTTACCAGTACAGAGTTCTACCCTTAGGCCTGGCTTCCGCCCCAGGAGTTTTCACAAAATGCATGGCAGTAGTAGCAGCATTTCCTAGGACTCTAGGGATATTTGTCTTCTCCTACTTAGACGACTGGCTAATCTGAGCATCAACAGCTCCAGAAGCCAGCTCGGCTCTATCCTGCACAATGTAAATCCTGCAATACTTGGGACTGGTCATAAACCTCCCAAAATCCCAGCTCGCCCCATCTCAATCGCTAGAGTTCATAGGGGCTCGCTTAGACACATGACAGTCGAGGGTTTTCCTGCCACAACTCTGTTGTGCTCGGATACTCCAACTGGCCTCTCAAGCAGCTATGAAAACTTTCCTTACTGCTCAAGAAATGCTTCAGTTGCTGGTGCATATGGCGTCCACTGTTCATGTGGTCCCCTACGCTTGCTTATACATGCGAACAGCCCAGTGGACCCTAGCCTCTCAGTGGACAAAGGCGTCAGGTCGTCTGGGGGACAAAACTCAGAAACTCTGCATGCCTCATTTCGTCCCTTCAGTGGTGGCAATCTCTAGAAAACCTTCTTGTAGGGTCACCTTTTCAGCAGCCACTGCACCAAGCTACCTTAACGACAGATGCGTCCAAGTCAGGTTGGGGGGCTTATATGGACGATCCCTCCACTCAAGGTCTTTGGCCCGAACAAGAGGCTCGTCTTCACATAAATCTACTGGAACTCAGAGCCATTTTCTATGCTCTCTGAGTATTTCAGGACCACCTAAGCTACAAGACAGTTCTTGTTCAGGTGGACAATCAGGTAGCCATGTTCTATGTGAACAAACAGGGTGGAACAGGCTCTCAGGCATTGTGCAACAAAGCTCTACGCCTCTGGTCCTTCGCAAGAGGCCTTCAGATTCATCTACTAGCGGTGTATCTTCCAGGCACACACAATCTTCTGGCAGACAAACTCAGTTGAGTACTGCTTCCACACGAGTGGTCATCTGCAGCAAATTGCTTGAATCTTTTGGATCTGGGGAACTCCAGATATAGACCTCTTTGCAAGTCCTCAGAATGCCAAACATCCCCGATTCTGTTTCAGAATTCTGGCTCAGAACAGTCAGGCAATGGATGCTTTCCACCTCCACTGGGGTCAAGACTTCCCCACCCATTCCCCTCATCCCCAAGACTCTGTTCAAGCTTCAGAGAGACAGGGGCCATATAATCCTCATAGCCCCACGTTGGCCACGACAGATGTGGTATCCACTGCTTCTCCGTCTCTCTCAAGCCAGGCCTCTGGACTTGGCATGTGTTCCAGATCTCCTATCCCAGGAGGACGGGACGCTTTTGCACCCGAATCCTCGGTCCTTACACCTGATGGCGTCGCTGCTGAAAGCTTAGGGTTCCAGGATATCAAACTTTCTCAACAAGTTAAGGATATCCTTTTGGCCTCTAGGAAACCTTCCAGAAGGCATGCCTATGCCTTTAAGTGGAGAAGGTTCTCTATCTGGTGTTCAAAAAAGGAACTTGATACTTTGTCAGTTCCAGTGGGGGCGTTACTAGAGTATCTCCTCCACCTATCATCCTCTGGTCTTAAGACTAATTCAGTAAGGGCCCACCTCAGTGCCATTGTGGCTTTCCATAAGCCCTTGGATGGACAACCTATCTCCTCTCAAGCGCTTGTAGCACAATTTAAAGGGCCTACTCTTGATTAGACCTCCCATTAAGCCACCACCCGTGGCATGGGACTTAAATCTTGTCCTTGGGCAGCTTATGAAGCCGCCCTTAGCCACTACATCTCTTAAGTTTCTTTCTTGGAAGGTAATCTTTTTCATTGCCCTCACTTTTGCCAGACGCATTAGTGAGCTACAAGCTTTAGTGGCTGATCCTCCTTATACAAGGTTCCACCATGATAAAGTAGTCCTTAGGACTCATCCTCATTTTATGCCAAAGGTGGTTTCGCCTTTTCATTTGAACCAGTCGGTCTACCTTCCTGTCGTCTTCCCTAGGTCTCACGCCTCTAGTGCAGAAAGGAATCTCCATACTCTGGATTGTAAAAGAGCTTTAGCTTTTTACCTTCAGAGGACTAAGCAACATAGGCTTCATAGCTTTTTGTTGCCTTTGACTCCAGTCACCTGGGCCTACCAGTTTCCAAGAGAACTCTCTAAATGGATTGCAGACTGCATATCCTTTACCTATGAGAGTAAGGGACTTTCTCTCGAAGGTCATGTCACAGTTCACAATGTGAGAGCAATTGCTGTCACTATGGCTAACCTTTGCTCAGTGTCACTTGACGACATTTGCAAAGCAGCCACTTGCTTTTCGGTCCACACCTTTGCAGCCCATTACTGCTTGGACAAGGACTTCCGTCGGGATGCCTTGTTTGGCCAGGCTGTTCTCCAGCATCTCTTTCAGACTTAGAACAACTCCTACCCGCCATCCTGGGTTTCGATGCCAGAGATCCTTGGGAGGAAGCATGACACCCACCTCAGCCTGGGTTTCGCAGCTTCTGGGGTCATCTCCCTGGTATCTCTAAGCTTGGGAGTCCCGATATATGAAGACTACATTCCTGCTTGTTCCTGGAGATAGCGTAGTTACTCACCTGTAACAGGTAATGCCCGGGAACAGCAGAAATTGAGTCTTCACAACCCACCCACTTCCCCTAGAAGTTGTATCTCTCTCTCTCTCTCTCTCTTTCCTTCTCTCCTTTGTCTCAGCTACAAACCTTACTGAGGAGGGAGAGTTGGAAAGGTGGGAAGGCAGCAGTGCAGGCACAGTGGGATGATCCCAAAAGCTCTCCTATAAGATGCTGGGGAGCGTTCCCGCGTGTGCTCCGTCAGTGCTGACGATACCCATATGTGAAGACTCAATTCCTGCTGTTCCCGGAGATCACCTGTTACAGGTGAGTAAGTGCGCTTTATCTGCTAGCAAACATCATTTTCATTGGAGACTGTTACTGATGTCTTCGTTTTTGAGAGTCATAGTAGAAAAATAGGGTCAATATCAGAGTGAGAATCAAAAGCAAAAGGATGTGTAGAGTGATTTTTTTCCTTTTGCTTTAGTTTTTGAGGACAAAAGATTACTGGTATGGTGTACAATATCATTGGATATCCAGTGCTCATGGGATATGCTAGATACATCTGGAAGACACCACCTCCAGTTATGGAGACTGCATTTTGTACTTTGCACGGACTTCATCCTGTTTGTATCTTTTTAAAAGAGTAGCTATTGAAATGGTCAGTAGTCTTTTGTCATAAAGCATATGAGGACAGATATAAAGATCTCAGTATGAATTCTTTGGAAAAAAGGTGAGGGGGGAAATATAATAGACACATTTAAATACCTCCATGGCACAAATGCACTGGAGGCAGGCCCCTTTCAATTGAAAGGAAACTCTGGAACAAGGTGGCTTAGGATGAAGGTGAAAAGGGATTGGCTCGGGAGTAATCTAAGAAATATTTCTTTATGGAAGAGTGGTGGATGTATAAATAACCTCCCAACGGAGGTGGTAAGGCCCAAGGACTGATCTGAATCCAGGAAAACATGGGTCAGGTATAGAGGATCTGTAAGGGAAATGAAGGAATACTCGTAGTAGAGCTTAATAGTTGGTATGGATGGGAGACTGGATAGGCCATGTAGTCTCTTATCTCCAGGAACAAGCAGGAATGTAGTCTTCACATACGGGTGACATCGGCACCGACTGAGCCCACACGGGCACGCTCCCCAGCGTCCTATAGGAAAGCTTTTGGGAGCATCCCACTGCGCCTGCGTAGCTGCCTTCCTGCCTTCCCGCCTTTCCAACTCTCCCTCCTCAGTTTTTCATTTTCCGCGGAGCTGACAGGGAGCAATTTCTGTCACCGCAGAAAATTTACTACTTTTGTTGTCGCATCTGCCTTCCCGTCGACGCTAGCACTGGTATCTTCGGGGTGTCTTTTTTCTTTTCTTCTGTCTATTTTCTTTAAAAAAAAAATGGTTTTCTTTGAGGGTCTTTGCCCTTCAGGTGCTTAGGTGCCATTTTGGGCTTTAGGCCCTTTTGTTCCTACCCGGCCCGTCAATACTTCGAGGATTCAGATTCTTCCGATGAATTGATCGGTACCGTAGAGGCTCTTCCTGAAGATCCTTCTCCTTCCCCACAACGCTGTAAGTCTCCTCTGGAGGACATGTCTTTTCAGGACTTTATACAGGATGTGGCTCGGGGCCTCTCCATTACGGTGACCTCCGAGAAGGAACCGAGAGCTGAAGAACTTGAAATTCTTCAGTATCCGGCAGCCCCTAAGGAGGCCGCTACATTACCCATTTATCGGATATTGCATGGCCTCATGCTTAGGATGTGGGAAACACCTTTAACGGTGTCTCCGCACTCTCGGAGACTCAATACCATGTACCCGGTACCGCAGTGTCCCGGTTTCCAGAAGACGCAGTTACCACACCATTCCATGGTTGTGGAATCGGCAATGCGTCGAATCACGTGCTAAGACACATTGTTCTAATCCTCCCAGCTGTGAGGTAAGAACTCTTGATGCCTTCGGCTGTAGATGTTTTCAGGCCTCCATGTTATTGGCCAGAATAAGTTCATACATACTCTACATGGGTATGTTTCTTCAGGAGGTGACTAAAGATTTAGAACTAATGGCTCCTCATCTCCAGGAACAAGCAGGAATGAGTCTTCACATGTGGGTACGTCGGCGCCGACGGAGCCCGCACGGGAATGCTCCCCAGCATCCAATCAGAAAGTCTTGGGGGCATCCCTTGCGCCTGCGCGGTGACTTCCCGCCTTTCCCACTGCCTCTCCCCAGTTTTCGTTTTTCCGCGGAGCCGGCAGGATGTACCTCCTGTCACTGCAGAAACGTTTTCTCTTAAATCCTTATTTTTTTGTTTTCTTGTGGTCGCGGCCGTTTTCCCGCCGATACCGGCACCGCCGGTGCCTTGTTTTCGTTTTCTTACCACTTCGAGGTCTTTTTCTCCTCGAGTCCTTTCTGAGGCCTTCCAGGCCTTTCCAGCATGGAGCCTTCTTCCCCTAAGAAGTGCCTCCACTGTGGAGACTTAGTCTTCTTTTTAGACTCCACCACTTGGTGTATATCCTGTTTGGGTCCTGATCCTTGTTCCCCCGGTCCATCGGGCTTTAGGGTTGGGAGGAGACCCTCTCTTTTTCGGGTATCCCTCGATGCTGTTTTTCCTCCTGAGGTGAGGACATCGGTTTATTCTTCTCCCCTGGATCAGGTAACCCGCAAACAGTCTGTTAAGACTAGCCATTTCTTGAGGGGTAAGTCTCATGCCCAGCATGACGACGGCTCCGGCCCTCTCCTCAAGACCCCCTTGGCAATAAAACCCCGGCGGGAGTCTTCGGGCTCCAAAGCATTCACGGAGTTTCAGGTTGTTCCTCACAGAACATACCTGAGCCATGCTTGGGGGTGGTATCCGCTTCGAGCGGTGCCGATCCCCCGGTGCCGGCATCGAGTGTTCCACTCTTCGCCAAGGATCGTCAACTGGTGTCCTCGGTGCCTTCGGGGCCGATCGATTCGACCCAGACTGGCCTTCCTGCATACCAGCCATACGCGGGGTGGGTACCGGCTTCGGACGGGGCCGATTCCCCGGCGTCGGCACCGGTGTTGAGTGCTCCGGTTGTCACTAGGGATCGCCATCTGGGGTCCTCGGTGCCTTTTCCTCTGCCCCAGCCAGCCACGAGGTGGGTTCCGGCTTCGAGCGACACCGATGCCCCGGCATCGGCGTCGGCGTCGAGTGTTCCACTTTCCACCGGGGCTCGGCGTCGGGTATCCTGGGCCTCGGGGCCGAGCGATACGCCCCGGATGGTTTTTCCTCTTGCTACGCCATGCTCGGAGGGGGTACCCACTTCGGGCGGTACCTCTGCCCCAACATCGGCGCCGGCGTCGAGTGTTCCTCTCTTCACCGAGTGGCATCGTCGGACGTCTTCGGCGCCTTTGGCGCCGATCGATGCGATTCCGATTAACCTTCCGGGATCGGCGTCGCCTACAACACCACCGACGTCGGTGCCCTCTAGACGGGCGTCGATAACCTCGCTCGGTTCGATGCCCAGTCTAGAATCGTTATCCAGTCTGGATGACTTGGTTCCGACGGTTTTCGGAACCGATCCTTGTCCCTTCCGGCTACGCAGTGCGGTACAGATGTCGACTCCTGTAGTTCCATCGGTGCCTTCGATCCTCTCGATGCCTAGCTTGGAATCGATACCGGGTTCCGACGATGCAGTGCTAACTGCCTCGAACCGGAGCTGTCGGTATCAAAGCTCTCTAGTTGCCTCGGTATCACTCCAGCAGCCGTCGCCGCCGGCTCCGAGGGCATTGCCGTCCCCGATGCCGGTGTCGGTATCGAGGTCGACGCCTGCAGCTCCATCGGTGCCATCAATCCTTTCTATACCTAGCCTGGAATCGATACCGGGAACAGACGATGCAGTACTAACTGCCTCGTATCGGAACTGTCGGTATCATTCTCCATCTAGCAGGATTCCTTTGGTGCACCAGTCCGGTAGGTCTTCTGGTGTTCAAGCTGGTCATTCAACCTCAGCCTACCCAGGAATAGTTCCTCTGGGAGTTCCTTCTTTTCAGGAATTTCTCCTTGACATGGCAGACTTTCTTGCCATTCCTATTCCTGGCCCTACTCTTAACCAAGGTCCTGCAGAAAAAGCAACCATGATGCTTCCTTTGCATCCTTCTTTGCAGGATCTTCTTTTGGGGATTTGGCAGTCGCCTTTAAAGGTTCCTGCACCTTCTACAGCCATGCAGGTTCTGTATCAGGTGCCCCCCTCTCCGGGGTTTCAGAAGAACCAACTTCCACATCATTCCATTGTAGTGGAATCGGCAATGAGGAAGGTCAGAAGCAAGAAGAAGCATTCTTCTTCTCCTCCAGGTCGTGCATCTAAAGCACTTGATGCCTTTGGGCGTCAAACCTTCCAAACTTCCATGTTGGCTTCCAGAATTGTTTCATATATCTTTTATATGAGTCTCTCACTTCGGGAGGTCACAGAGAAATTATCTATTTTGTCTCCCTTTTTGTCAGAACCTAAGGCCTCTGACTATTCCTTGCTTCTTAACCATAGCAGGAATATCTCTTGGTTTCTTTCTCGTGCTTCTCTAGACTCTTTTGAGTCTGTTAGCAGGTCCTCTGCTATTGCTATTGGAGCACGTCGTACCGCCTGACTGCAGGCTTCAGACCTGAGCAGATGGGCACAGCATACACTGGGTAATTCTCCGTGTACTGGAGAAAATCTTTTCAATATCGAGGCTTTACGTCAGGTTGCTCAGTGCTCCACTGACTTTCCTAGTTCTGGAAACCATCCTAAGCCTTCTTTTTCCCCAGGATGTAGGAAATGTCCTACTAAACCTTCTTTCCCTAAGAAAAGAAGGTTTCATTCTCCTTCTGCCCATCCTCCAGAAGTCCCCAAGCAAGGGACATCTCATCCTGGTCTGAAGTTCCCAGGCTCTCACCAGGATAATCATAACCGGCAGCCTTAGGCTCCTGTATGCTGCAGTCTACAATTAGCTGCTTCTTACCAGAAGTTTTTCTTCCAACTCTACACTGGGTTTTCTTTTCAGTATGCTTTTATCCATGGGTCACTGTATTCTCCTTTTCTTATTGCTATAAAGGGAGATCACCACATGGACGTTCTTCCTTCTGCTGACTTACCATATGGTACGTCACCTTCAACCCCTCTCTTCCAGGGTTTCCCCTGCTTGAGTCGGTACCATACTGGAACGTCTCTCTCTCTCTCTCTCTTTCTTTCCAGTGTAGGCCTCCTGTTATCCTTCATCACATGTTCTGGACAACTCCTCAGACAGGGCCGGAATATCCCCGCTCCCTTGGTCTGTCTTCTCCCTGTTTCATACAGGAGAGTCCCCTCTGCTATCTTGTTCAGTTGCTGTGCGTGCAGGAGTTCGTGTGTACTTTAATGCTTCGGCACGCTGCTCTCAACTATTTGCATGCTGACACTCACTGCAGGTTATCTTCTCCTGGCCATGTCCTTATCGAGGATGTGGCAACCTGTCGTCTTCTGTCAGTCCCATCTCCTGCACGATGCTCTCTGCAATCGTCAGAGAGGCTTCCCACTATGGGCCCTTGCCATAGAGCAGTGATGGCTAACCTTTTTGAGCCCGAGTGCCCAAACTGCCGCACAAAACCAAAGAATTTCCTCAAAGTGCCAGCACGTCAATTTGCATAAATATTTGCATAATGCTAACATACACTAACTTTTAGTAAACATGTCTCTTAATGAGTGTATGGATAAAGACAGACTAAAAGATTTCTACATTACTATAATCCAGTGCCAACCGCCAGGCACATTAGGAACTACTACAAACACTGCCCATTTAGAACCAATAGCAAACCCGCCGTATCCTAACAGCACTACCAGGACTCACAAAGCACCACACCATACCTATCAAAAGGCAACACTGCAAATATTAAACCAATACATTTCAGACAATAACAATACATGACCTACTGGGGAAAGAGAACAAGTGGCAATGTCAAAAAGGAATTACATAAACAGAATACCTCAGCTCAGTTGCAATTGCTCCAGCCACTTTCTTCTGGTTTCTTCATGTTTTCTGCTAACTCTCCATCATCTGCTGTCCATTTGTCCTTTCTTCTCTCTTCTAGTTTTTTTTTCCATTCTCTCTCTACATCCGCTTTAACATACTAATCTTTCTCCTTTTGCTCTTTCCTCATTCCTATTTCATCCACTCAAATTTTACCCCTCCATCCTCAATCCCCACTTACTCTCCCAATACCCGGCCAATTGTAGATTTTTTATCCCTCCCACACAAAATATTTTTCCCCTCTCCATTTTACTCTCCCAGCCCCATCCCATTCTAATCCTCCCCCAACATCAGCTCCCTTCTAGTTCCAGCCTCACCCAGCATCCAGTCCCTTCTAGTCCCTGCATCAGCCCATTTCCAGTCCTAGCAACCCCCCAACCCAATACCAGTCCTAGCCCCCCCCCATCAACTCACTTCCAGCCCTAAACCCCCATCACCCCATTTCCAGACAGCCCCCATCAGCCCACAGCCCATTAGCAGTCCTACCCCCCCAGCCCATTAGCAGTCCTACCCCCCCCGCCCGCCCGCCCATTAGCAGTCCTAACCCCCCAGCCCATTAGCAGTCCTAACCCCCCCCCCTGCCCATTAGCAGTCCTAACCCCCCCAGCCCATTAGCAGTCCTAACCCGCCCGCCCATTAGCAGTCCTAACACCCCCCCTCCTGCCCATTAGCAGTCCTAACACCCCCCCTCCTCTCCTGCCCATTAGCAGTCCTAACCCCCCCCTCCTGCCCATTAGCTGTCCTAACCCCCCCTCCTGCCCATTTGCATTCCTAACCCTCCCCCCCCTGCCCATTAGCAGTCCTAACCCTCCCCCCCTGCCCATTAGCAGTCCTAACACCCCCCTCCTGCCCATTAGCAGTCCTAACACCCCCTCCTCCTGCCCATTAGCAGTCCTAACCCCCCCTCCTGCCCATTAGCAGTCCTAACCCCCCCGCCGGGCCATTAGCAGTCCTAACCCCCCCCCCCCTGCCCCTTTGCATTCCTAAACCCCCCCTCCTGCCCATTAGCTGTCCTAACCCCCCCCCCCCCTGCCCATTAGCAGTCCTAACCCTCCCCCCCTGCCCATTAGCAGTCCTAACCCCCCCTCCTGCCCATTAGCAGTCCTAACACACCCCCCCCCCTCCTGCCCATTAGCAGTCCTAACCCCCCCCTCCTGCCCATTAGCAGTCCTAACCCCCCCCTCCTCCTGCCCATTAGCAGTCCTAACCCCCCCCTCCTCCTGCCCATTAGCAGTCCTAACCCCCCCCACCTCCTCCTGCCCGTTAGCAGTCCTAACCCCCCCCCCTCCTGCCCATTAGCAGTCCTAACCCCCCCTCCTCCTCCTGCCCATTAGCAGTCCTAACCCCCCCCCCTCCTCCTGCCCATTAGCAGTCCTAACCCCCCCCCCCCGCGCGCGCAAATTTTTTAAAAAAAAAAGCAGGCTCTGGCTGCTGCCGCGGCAGATTACAATGTCCCGCGGGGCCCCCTCCGCCCGCTAAGCCCCTCTGCAAGGGCTTTCAGATTCGCGAGGGAGAGCGTCTCCCTCGCGTCTCTGTTAAGCCCGCAGGGGCTAATGGGAAATTTCCCATCAGTCCCTCGCGTCTAAAGGGGCTGATGGGAAATTTCCCATTAGCCCCTGCGGGCTTAACAGAGACGTGAGGGAGACGCTCTCCCTCGCGAATCTGAAAGCTCTTGCAGAGGGGCTTAGCGGGCGGAGGGGGCCCCGCGGGACGCTGCATTCTGCCCTTGCCGCGTCCGCGGCAGCAGTCAGAGACAGCTTTTTTCTTTTTTTTGCGGACCTATGGCCCGCGTGCCAGCTGCAAGGCCTTCGCGTGCCACAGCTGGCACGCGTGCCATAGGTTCGCCATCGCTGCCATAGAGCATTCGACTTTGTCTCTGAGGGTCCTCCATATATTAAAAGAGGCTTATATAGTCATTCCATGGCTATCTAGATAATTATACCCTCTTGTCTTCCGTGGTGATGCAGAAGACAAGTTTGCTCTGCGTGAATGTCCAAGGAGCTCCCAATCTGGCAGAAATCCCCCCCCCCCCCCCTGTTTTCCTTATAGCTTGGCGTTATGTCTCTGCTCCACTTGGACATCGCATACTTTTTTTTACTGTACATGATACCCATGAGTCCCTTGGCGGGGTCATCCTGGTATCTTGGTCTATGCGTTTTCTGTCCTTGGGACGCATCAGCAGCCTAAAGTGCTCCTGACGTGCTCTCCCCTGACTGATATTGTCCTCTGTTCTTCACGCAACTATACTGCAGAAAAAGCAGCCATGTGGATGTTTCTTCTGTGGCCCAGTTGCAGGCAGTATTGTTTTCATGTATGTATGTGTCCTATCCATACATGTTTTTTGTACCCTGGGTGGGCATAAACCATGCCCATCTCTATCTGTATATAGTTATATATGTCACACTTGTCTAGACATATATATTCATATCGGTATTGATATGTATATAGTTTTCATATATATATATATATATATATATATATATATGTACATATATCTATCTATCTGGGTATGCGCTTTTTGGGAGATGGTCATAGCACCCTGTGTATTACCCACTATCTCCCTAACTGTCGGGTCCAGACAGTCCGCTTGCCTATTATCATACGGCTCGGTAACTGGGTCCGGTTATACTCACAATTATTGCTGTGGCGTCAACAGCTTCTATTTTGTTATACACCTCCTTATCTATGAGGTATCAAACTTCACTGCCTTCCTATTTCTTATTGGCTAGGGAAGACAGTGTACATCTTCAGTGTTCCGGACTGGGCTAATTCCAGATCGGTCAGTCGTCGTCTTTTAATCCTCAATGTAAATAACTCTGTGCCTAAAAGAGTTCTCAGCTTTTTCACATAAAGCTTTCCATTGAAGACCGGCCGTTCTTCTCCTGCTCCAGTTGACACCTGGGTCACCTGCCCATTCCAGATTTGGAACTTCTTCCTCACTGCCGTGAAGTTCCCTTGAAGATTCCGCTACTGCGTCTACAGTACCTTCCATCACAGTTCTACTTCCTACAATCCAGTAGGTAAGCTCTATCTGGTACTAGTTCATTAAATGCTTTAATGATACCTGACATGCACTCTAAAGACTCATCTTGCACATGTGGTCTTTAGTTTTTTGTTGTTCCTCTGCAACTCTTCTCTCCTCAACTCCTACCCCCCATCCCTCGGGGGATGCCGGGGATCCAGGTTGGGAAAATGCCGTCCTGTCCAGGGATACGCATTTTATGGGATCTCCCATGGCACCCCCAGCTAGGGAGTCCCCACATGTGAAGACTCATTCCTGCTTGTTCCTGGAGATAGCACAGTTACTTAACCTGTAACAGGTGATCTCAAGGAACAGCAGGAATTAGTCTTCACAACCCTCCCACCTCCCCTAGGAGTTGTATCTCTCTATTTTCCTTTCCTCTTCCTCTCCTTCTGTCTCAGCTATGAAACTCAACTGGGGAGAGGCAGTGGGAAAGGCGGGAAGTCACCGCGCAGGCACGAGGGATGCTCCCAAAGGCTTTCTGATTGGATGTTGGGGAGCATTCCGGTGCGGGCTCCATCGGCGCTGACGTACCCACATGTGAAGACTAATTCCTGCTGTTCCCTGAGATCACCTGTTACAGGTAAGTGTGCTTTCTCCTCGATGACAAGAGGGCTGAATACCTGACACTTGTAAAACATTCCCAGAATGTTTCCATATTCATGAACAGGGCAATCTTTGATTGTTTTGAGTGTATTAGCAGGACTTCTGCTATGTGCATCGGTGCATATTGGATTGCTTGGTTACAAGCATCTGACCTTTAGCAGTGGGTGCAAGATAAATTGGGGAATATTCCTTGCACCGGGGAAAACCTCTTTGGCAAGGACTGGCAGGACAAAGCTTCTCAGCTAGAGTCCGAGAATACTACCCTAAATAAGCTCTCTAGGACCACTGCCAACCCAGCTAAGAAAAAGGCGGTAAAGAAATCCTTTTTCAACAAGAAAAAGAAGTTTAATCCTTCTTATACCCATGCTGTGCACTGTCCGGTCCATGCGTGCCAGAAGGGACAGCAACAACTGAAGCAACAAAGGAAGGCTCAGGCCCCCAGAACTCAACCAGCTCAGCAGACCCATCCTTCACAAGGTCTTTGACTCCTTTCTAGAGAACTTAGCTGTCCTACCTCTGGAAATTCCAGAGCCAGTCAACATTCCAGGCAGACTGTTACTTTGTCCAAAGGTGGCACCAGATAACATCAGAGCATTGGACTTTCTCCATAGTGGCAAAGGGGTACAAACTTCACTTCCAAAGTATGCCCCTCTCCCTCCAGTCCAAGAGAGTTCAGCTTTCAGCCCCCTCTCACCACTCTTTTGGGCCAGGAGGTTACCGCCTTTCTTGCTCAGGGTGCGATAGAGGAGGTGCCACTTTCTCAACAAGGCCTGGGCTTCTACTCCCCCTACTTCCTTATCCCAAAGAAGACAGGAAGATACAGGCCCATTCTGGACCTCAGAGAATTAAACAAGTATCTGCTCTGAGAGAAATTCAAGATCTTTCTTGGAACACTTCTCCCTTTGGCCAGGCTGTTTTCCAGGATCTCTTTCAGACTTAGAACAACTCCTACCCCCTGTCCCGGGTTTCGATACCAGAGATCCTTGGGAGGATACATGACCCACTTAAGCCTGTGTTTCACTGCTCTCTCTGGGGTCATCTCCCTGGCATCTCCAAGCTAGGGAGTCCCATATGTGAAGACTACATTCTTGCTTGTTCCTGGAGATAGCATAATTACTCACCTGTAACAGGTGATCTCTGGGAACAGCAGGAATTGTCTTCACAACCCACTCTCTTCCCCTAGGAGTTGTATCTCTCTTTCTCTCTCCTTCTCTCCTTTTATCTCAGCTACAAACCCAACTAAGGAGGGACAGTTGGAAAGGTGGGAAGGCAGCTATGCAGGCGCAGTGGGATGCTCCCAAAAGCTTTCGTATAGGGCACTGGGGAGCATTCCTGCACGGGCTCCATCGGTGCCGACATCACCCATATGTGAAGATTCAATTCCTGCTGTTCCTGGAGATCACCTGTGATAGGTGAGTAACTATGCTTTCTCCGTTGACAAACAGGGGATATGCAGACATACTTGATGGTAAAGCCCGCAGGCTGATCCTTCAAGCAGAGTTCTTCTAGCTTTAGTAAAAAAGTTGTGTTTTAATACAGCATTGGGCATGCGCAGTAGGCTTTACACCTCCTAACACTCTGTCCACCTTCAGTTGTTTTTTTTTCTTCTACATCCTTCTCATGTGCTACCAGATCTTTTCTCTCCTGGCACTCTTATTTTTTTTGTTGGTACCTGCCAGCCATTTTTTTGTCAGCTATCCTGCTTATCTCCAGGAACAAGCAGGAATGAGTCCTCACATATGGGTATCGTCGGTACCGACTGAGCCTGCGCGGGAATGCTCCCCAGCGTCCAGAAAGAAAGCTTTTTTGCGTGCTGCCTTCCCGCCTTTCCCAACCGCCTCTCTCCAGTTCTTCTTTTCCACGGAGCCAGCAGGTCGTGTTCCTGTCACCGCTGAAGAATTCCTTTATTTTCTTTTATTTCTTTGGTCGCGTGTCTGCCTTCTCGATGCCGGACCGGTACCTCCGGTCTTTTCTTTCTTTATTCTAAAAAAACAAAACAAAACAAACTACTGTTTTTCTCACTTCAGTGCATTTTTTTTTCTTTCTTTGGCCTTAGGCCTAGGAAAATTTTTCCTCATGGAAAAGCCCGCCTCCGGGTTTAAAAAGTGCACGAAGTGCAGCGGCACTATTTCTGTTACCGACACCCATGAATGGTGTCTAAAATGTTTAGGCCCTGACCACTCCATTACGGATTGTGAATCCTGTTCCATGATGTCTAAAAGAGACCTACAGAATCGAGCAGCCAAGCTCAGTACCCTGTTTCCCTCTGATGCAGCTTCGGTGGCATCGACGTCTTCCAGGGCTGCTTCTTCCTCCCATGGATCTCAGGTAACCAAACTTAAGTCCAGCCGGTCCTCGAAGGGTAGATCTCCCTCTAAGTATCGAGATGCCTCCGGGCTTGCTCTCGAGGAATCCGCACCGGCAAAATTACCCCGGCAGGAGGCTCCGGCTTCCAAAGCTTTATCTATGGGGTCACAGGTTGACATCGATGGCTCGGCCTCGACCGATCACCTGTTGCCAGGTTCTGGGGTACCGGTGGTTCCCACTGGTACCGACATCCAGACATTGGTGGCGTCCATGAATCAGAATATCCTGACCATGCAGCGTGCCATCACGGCATTCATACAAGCTGCGACGCCTTCGGTACCGCAACAAACTCTGTTGTCGGTACCGACTCCGGCACCGGTACCGATATCGGTTCCAGTGCCGGTACCAATTGCATCGACATCGACATCGGCTTCGGTGTCGACTGCAGCGGTACACTGTTCTGTGATGCCCATCGGTACCGAATCTGTACCGATCACTCCCGATGTCGATACCACCCGGTACGCGTATCGGGCTCTGCAGGAGCATCCAGATAGGCGATACTTCGATTCCTCTGAAGACTCTGATGAATCAGAGGCCTCTGTCGAAGCATCGGTGATCCTTCCTCAGGAGCCCTCTTCTCCAAAAAGGAGAATGTCTCCTCCAGAAGACTTGTCTTTTCAAGACTTTATTAGGGAAGTGGCCAGGGGCCTTTCCATCTCAGTGGCCCCTGAGACAGAGCCTAGAGCCAAAAAATTAGATATTTTACAATATCCTAAGGCTCCTAAAGAGGCAGCCACTTTACCCAATACATGAGATTCTTTATGATCACATGTTGGGCATATGAGAGACTCCTCTCACCACCTCCCCTCATTCTCGTAGGTTGGACACCATGTATCGTGTTCCTCCTTGTCCTGGCTTTCATAAGACTCAGCTTCCTCACCACTCCATTGTGGTGGAGTCTGCTATGAAGAAGATGAAGAGTACAAAAAGGCACTCTAGTACTCCTCCAGGAAGAGAATGCAGAACCTTAGATGCCTTTGGCAGGAGAATTTTCCAGGCCAATATGCTTGTTGCCAGAATCAACTCCTATAGTCTCTATATGGGGATGTTTCTAAAAGAAGTTACAGATCATCTGCAAACTTTGTCTCCTTTTATTTCAGAAGATAAAAGGGAAGAGTTTCTCACCTGGCTCAAACATGCCCAGGATGTTTCCAAGTTTTCCAACCGTGCAGCCTTTGACTCTTTTGAAGGTGCCAGCAGAGCCTCGGCTATTGCCATAGGTGCACGCAGAGTTGCTTGGTTACAAGCTTCTGATTTGGAACCCTGGGTTCAGGATGGACTAGGAAACCTTCCTTGTACAGGTGAAAACCTTTTTGGCAAAGATTGGCAAGCAAAGGCCACCCAGATGGATGCTGAAAATTCTGCTTTAGATAGACTTTCAAAGTCTACTTCTGCTCCTTTTAAGAAAAAGTTGTTCAAAAAGGGATTTTTTCCCAAAAAAGGCAGATATTATTCTGCTTATGGTCAGCAGGCATCTTCTGCAGGTCGTTTTGCTACAAAGAGACAGCAACAACCGAAACAGGCCAAGCCTAAGGCTGCTAGGACTGCTACGGCCCAACAGCCTCAGCCTCCTCAGGGCCTTTGACTTACAACTAGAGAACTTAGCCTTTCTGGCTCTAGAACATCCATAGCCTCTCACCATTCCAGGAAGGTTAGCTCACTTTGCTCCCAGATGGGAACAAATCACAGCAGAGCAATGGACCCTCTCCATCATAAGGGAAGGGTACAAGCTTCATTTCTTAAACCTTCCCCCTCACACCATGGTGAGACAGTTCAATTCTCCAACATCTCTCCTCGACCTTCTGGGTCAGGAGATTGCTACCCTTCTTGCCCAAAGGGCAATAGAAGAAGTACCCCTTCTTCAACAGGGCTCAGGGTTCTACTCCCCCTACTTTCTCATCCCAAAGAAAACAGGGGGCTACAGACCCATATTAGATCTCAGAGAATTGAACAAGTTTCTATGCAAGGAGAAATTCAAGATGACTTCTCTTGGTACTCTCCTTCCATATCTCCAGAGTCAGGACTGGCTTTGTTCTCTAGATCTCAAGGATGCGTACACCCATGTCCTCATCCATCCAACACACAGAAGGTTCCTTTTCCAAGGAAAGCACTATCAATACAGAGTGCTTCCCTTCGGTCTGGCCTCTGCACCAAGGGTGTTCACAAAATGCATGGCAGTAGTAGCTGCATTTCTACGCACTCTAGGAATATTTGTATTCCCATATCTGGACGACTGGCTCATCCGAGCTCCATCCCAGTCAGAGGCCCAGGCTTCCCTGGCCTGCACAAGGCATATCCTTCAGTATCTGGGACTTGTAATAAACATCCCAAAATCCCATCTCACCCCTACTCAATCTCTGGAGTTCATAGGGACCTTACTGGATACCACCACTGCAAGGGCCTATCTTCCCCAGGCCCGTTGCCTACGCTTGGTGCAGTTAGCCTCCCAGATTCAGTTAAAGTCCCATTTAACTGCTCGAGAGATGTTACAACTGTTAGGCCACATGGCATCCATCGTGCATGTGGTCCCTTATGCTCGCCTTCACATGAGGGCAGCTCAATGGACTCTGTCCACCCAATGGGCTCAGGCATCAGGGTGCCTGTCAGACAAAATAGCAACCTCCAGTCGCCTTTTTTACTCTCTCCAGTGGTGGAAGTCCACCCAAAATCTGTTGCTGGGGTCCCCCTTTCAACAGGTGTTACCCCAAGCAACCCTTACAACAGATGCCTCCCCAAGGGGTTGGGGAGCTCATCTACAAGATCTTTCCACCCAGGGCTTCTGGTCTCCACAGGAGACATCTCTACATATCAACCTCTTAGAGCTCAGAGCAATTTTTCTAGCTCTGAGTCTTCCACACCCTGCTCAGCTACAAGACAGTCCTCATCCACACGGACAACCAAGTAGCCATGTTCTACGTGAACAAGCAGGGGGGGACTGGCTCTCTGTTGCTTTGCAACGAAGCTCTGAGATTGTGGGCCTTCGCCAGAGAGCATCAAATTCATCTCATGGCAGTGTATCTTCCAGGGGTTCAAAACTCTTGGGCAGACAGACTCAGTCGAGTTCTGCTTCCCTCCATTGGGGACAAGATAGCCAGGATCTTTCAAATTTGGGGAACCCCAGACATAGACCTGTTTGCAAGTCCGTGGAATGCCAAACTTCCCCGGTTCTGTTCCAGGATTCTGTGTCAGGGAGTTCAGGCCAGGGATGCCTTCCTCCTTCATTGGGGGCAAGACTTCCTCTATGCCTTCCCACCCATTCCCCTAATTCCCAAGACACTTTTCAAGCTTCAGAGAGACCAGGGGTCTGTGATCCTCATAGCACCACATTGGCCACGCCAATTGTGGTACCCTCTACTTCTGCATCTCTCTCAAGCTCCCTCCCTGGACTTGGGATCTGCTCCAGACCTCCTATCCCAGGAGGAAGGAACGTTGTGGCACCGAAATCCCAAGTCTCTTCATCTCAGAGCCTGGTTGCTGAAGGCCTAGACCTTCAAGATTTGCATCTTTCTCAGCAAGTGAAAAATATCCTTCATGCTTCCAGAAAGCCTTCCACCAGACGTTCCTATGCTTTTAAATGGAAAAGGTTTACCATTTGGTGTGCAGAGAAGGGTCTTAACCCTCTTGCAATACCTCTGAATTCTTTACTAGAGTATTTGCTGCATTTATCCCATGCAGGCCTTAAAACGAATTCAGTAAGAGTCCATTTGAGTGCTATTGCAGCATCCCTTAAGCCTCTCAATGGACAGTCTATTTCCTCTCATCCTCTTATAGCAAGATTCATGAGAGGCCTTCTTTTGACTAAACCTCCAATTAGACCACCTCCAGTGGCATGGGACTTGATTCTGGTTCTTGGCCAGCTTATGAAGACACCCTTTGAACCCTTAGCCACTACCTCCTTGAAATTTCTTTCCTGGAAGGTTATTTTTCTCATTGCAGTCACTTCAGCTCACCGCATCAGTGAGCTGCAAGCCTTGGTGGCTAATCCTCCTTATACAAGGTTCCATCATGACAAGGTAGTCCTCAGGACCAATCCACACTTTATGCCTAAAGTGGTTTCACCTTTTCATCTGAATCAGGAGGTGTATTTACCTGTCTTTTTTCCAGGACCTCATGCATCAAGTGCAGAGAGGAATCTCCATACCCTGGATTGTAAGAGAGCACTCGCTTTTTACTTACATAGGACACAGCAACTTAGAAAGTCCTCTCAACTCTTTGTTGCTTTTGATCCCTCTCATTTAGGACTTCCAGTCTCTAAGAGAACTGTCCAATTGGATTGCTCAGTGTATTTCTTTCGCTTACCAGAGTAAGAACCTTTCTCTGGAGGGCCATGTCACAGCTCACAATGTGAGGGCCATGGCAGCCTCTATGGCTCATCTAAACTCTGTGTCCATCGACCAAATCTGTCGAGCGGCCACCTGGGCCTCGGTTCATACCTTTACAGCCCATTACTGCTTGGACAAGGTCTCCCGCCAGGATGCCTTGTTTGGTCAGGCTGTTCTCAAACACCTGTTCCATACTTAAACAACTCCTACCCCCCATCCCTGGTTGCATGCCCGATATCCATGGAGGGAGGTAGAGCCCTTCTCAGGGACTCACAACCTTGGGGATCTCCCTGGCATCTCTAGCTGGGGAGTCCCCATATGTGAGGACTCATTCCTGCTTGTTCCTGGAGATAACACAGTTACTTACCTGTAACAGGTGATCTCTGGGAACAGCAGGAATAAGTCTTCACAACCCACCCACCTCCCCTAGGAGTTGTATCTCTCTATCTATCTTTCCTTTCCTCTCTCTCTCCTTGTCTCAGCTTAAAACTTGAACTGGAGAGAGGCGGTTGGGAAAGGTGGGAAGGCAGCGCTGGGGAGCGTTCCCGCGCAGGCTCCGTCGGTACCGAATATGTGAAGACCTATTCCTGCTGTTCCCAGAGATCACCTGTTACAGGTAAGTAACTGTGCTTTCTCCAGGAACAAGCAGGAAGTCGGCTCTCCCATATGGGTGCCGTCAGCACCGACAGAGCCCTCATGGAAGCATCTCCCCAGCTTTCAAAGAAAACCTTTGAGAGATGCCAACACGCATGCATGGTCCCTTTCCTGCCCAAGGGTGCCATCTTACTCAGTCTCCTTTTTTCCGCTGAGCCCAACAGAAGTCAATCTTATTTCCTTGGAAAAAGTTGATTTATTTGTACTTTAAACTGCCTTTCTTTTCTCCAGTTGCACTGGTCCCTTTCCTGTCTCCGAGCTTCTTTGGATTTCTATGTTTGTGGGCCCCCCCTCCCCCCTGGTCCAGAAACTCGGATCACACTCTACCGATTACCTCCGGCCTTCCTCACAGATTGGCAGTGAGCTTTTCCATCCTATAGATATCCCCCACCTTAACATGCCATTCTGTGCAAGAGGGGGAGGTTCAGGACACTTCCTGTGCCGGGCGACTATTTATTTAACTAGGCTTACATACCACTTTTCTACCAGTCAAAGCAGTGTACATTCAGGTACTGTGTATATATATATCTCCAGGAACAAGCAGGAATAAGTCCTCACATATGGGTACGTCGGTACCGACAGAGCCCGAGCGGGAAAGCTCCCCAGCTTCCCAGAAGGAAAGCTTTTGGGACCTCCCACTGCGCATGCGCGCTGCCTTCCCGCCTTCCTGACCAACTCTCCTCAGTTCTTCTTTTTCCGCGGAGCCAGCAGGTCGTGTTCCTGTCACCGCTGAAGAAGTTATTTTAGTTTATTTCTTTGGCCGCGTGTCTGCCTTCCCCGATTCCAGACCGGTACCGCCGGTCTTTTTTCCTTTATTTAAAAAAAAAAAAAAAAAAATCTCGTTTATTTTCCACACTTGGTGTGTTACTTCTGTGAGGCCTTTAGGCCTTCACTAATTCTCCCTCATGGAGAAACAAGCCTCTGGGTTTAAAAAATGCACCAAGTGCAGCGGTACTATTTCAGTCACAGACACCCATGAATGGTGTCTTAAATGTTTGGGGCCTGACCATTCTATTCCGGATTGCCCATCCTGTTCTTTGATGTCTAAACGTGGCTTACAGAACCGGGCAGCCAAGTTTCACATGCTATTTTCTACAGATACTCCAGCATCGACATCTTTCAGGTCTTCCTCTCCTGATGGATCTCAGGTAACCAAACATTCCTCTGGCAGGTCCTCAAAGGGCAAATCTCCCTCTAAGTATCGAGATACCCCTGGGCTTGACCCCAGCCAAACAACCCCGGCGGGAAGCTCCGGCTTCCAAAGCTCCTCCTATGGGGTTACAGGTTGACATCGATGGCACGGCCTCGACCGATCACCTGTTAGACTGTTCTGCGGTACCGGCTCAATCATCCGGTACCGACATCCAGACAGTCGTGGCGTCCATGGATCATACAGTTCAATCCATGCAGCAGGCCATTCTGGCTTTTATTAAGGCTGCGACGCCCTCGGTACCGCACCCTGCGGTACCGACTCCGGTTCCGGTACCACAACCGATACCGGTACCCATGCCTTCCACATCGACCAGGATACCGATTCCGGTTCCTGGTTCCGGGGTTTTTCCCGATACCGATCCGGTTCCGGGTACCCCCGATGTCGATACCGGTCGATACGCTTATCGATTCCTGGAAGCAAACAGACGATACTTTGAGTCTTCTGATGATCCTGATTCATCAGATGACTCGGCTGAAGTATCCCTTACTCTACCTGAGGAGCCATCTTCTCCAAAGAGGAGAATGTCTCCTCCAGAGGATTTATCCTTCAAGACTTCATCATTGAAGTAGCTAAAGGTCTTTCTATTTCTGTATCCTCTGAAAAAGAACCTAGAGCAAAAAAGTTAGACATTTTAGGATACTCTAAGGTTCCCAAAGAGGCAGTCACCTTGCCCATCCATGAACTTCTTCAAGATCACATGATGGACTTATGGGAGACTCCTCTCACCCTATCTCCACATTCTCGTCGTCTGGACACCATGTATCGTGTCCCCCCTTCTCCTGGGTTTCAAAAAACTCAGCTCCCGCACCACTCCATTGTGGTGCAGTCAGCTATGAAAAGGATCAAGAGTACTAAAAGACACTCTTCTACTCCCCCAGGAAGAGAATGTAGGACTCTGGATGCTTTTGGAAGGAAAATCTTCTAAGCAAGTATGCTTATTGCCAGAATCAACTCATACAGCCTCTATATGGGCATGTTTCTGAAGGAAATTGCATTAAAAATACGCCATTTTCTCCCCTTTATCCCAGAGGATAGAAAGGAGGAGTTCCTTCTTCTGCATAAGCATACTCAAGATATTTCAAAGTTCTCCAACAGAGCAGCCTTTGACTCCTTTGAAGGTGCTAGCAGAGCCTCAGGTATTGCCATAGCGGCTTGCAGAATTGCTTGGCTCCAGGCCTCTAACCTTGAACCCTGGGTCCAGGATGGGTTGGGAAATTTGCCCTGTACAGGTGAGAATCTGTTTGGTAAGGAGTGGCAAATCAAAGCCACTCAAATGGATGCAGAAAATGCTGCTTTGGATAGACTTTCTAAGTCTACCTCTACCCCTGTCGAGAAGAAATCTTTCAAAAAGCCTTTCTACAAGAAGGCCAGATTTGCCACAAATACTGGCCAACAATCTTCTGCAGCTCGCTTTGCTCCTAAGCGTCAGCAGCCTAACCAGGCCAGGGCAAAACCTGCAGGAGCTGCTACAGCCCAACAGTCCCAACCCCCTCAGGGTTTTTGACTTAAAACTAGAGAACTTAACCTTTCTGGCTCTAAAACATCCAGAACCTCTCACCATTCCAGGAAGGTTAACTCATTTTGCTCCCAGATGGGAGCAAATCACATCAGAGCAATGGACCCTCTCTATCATCAGAGAGGGCTACAAACTACATTTCTCCAACCTTCCTCCCCATACCATGGTGAGAAGTTTCAATTCTCCCCCATCTCTCCTAGACCTGTTGGGTCAGGAGGTGACCACTCTTCTCGCCCAAAAAGCAATAGAAGAGGTTCATCTTCCTCAACAAGGGTCAGGTTTTTACTCCCCTTATTTTCTCAATCCCAAGAAAACGGGGGGGGGGGGGGGTACAGACCCATTTTGGATCTCAGAGAATTGAACAAATTTCTATACAGGGAGAAATTCAAGATGCTTTCTCTAGGCACTCTCCTTCCATACCTACAGAGTCAGGACTGGCTTTGTTCTCTAGATCTCAAGGATGCGTACACAGATATACTCATCCATCCATCCCACAGAAAATTCCTACGGTTTCTGTTCCAGGGAAAACACTTCCAATACAGAGTACTTCCCTTCGGTCTAGCCTCTGCTCCAAGGGTATTTACCAAATGCATGGCAATAGTAGCTGCATTCCTACGCACCCTGGGAATTTTTGTCTTCCCATACCTGGACGACTGGCTCATCCGAGCTCCATCTCAATCCGAGGCTCAGACTTCCCTGGATCGCACCAGGCGAATTCTACAGTATCTGGGACTTGTGATCAATCTGCCTAAGTCCCAACTCACCCCTACTCAATCCCTAGAATTCATAGGGGCCTGGTTGGATACCACCACTGCAAGGGCCTATCTACCTCAGGCCCGTTGCCAACATCTAGTGCACTTAGCCTCTCAGACTCAGTCCAGAAGCCACTTGACTGCCAGAGAGATGCTACAACTATTAGGTCACATGGCCTCCACAGTGCATGTGGTGCCTTATGCTCGCCTACATATGAGAGCAGCTCAATGGACTTTATCCACCCAGTGGACTCAAGCATCAGGAGCTCTCTCAGACCAAATAGCAAACTCCAATCATCTTTTTTGGTCTCTCCAATGGTGGATATCCACTCAAAATCTGTTGTTGGGGGCCCCCTTTCAACCATTGTTGCCCCAAGCAACCCTCACAACAGATGCCTCCCAAACAGGTTGGGGGGCTCATCTCCAAGATCTCTCCACTCAGGGAACTTGGTCTCCACAGGAGACCACCCTTCATATCAACCACTTGGAACTTCGAGCAATCTTTCTAGCTCTCAAAGTTTTTCATACCCTCCTCAGCAACATGACAGTCCTTATTCACACGGACAATCAAGTAGCCATGTTTTACATAAACAAACAAGGAGGGACTGGCTCTCTGTCGCTTTGCAACGAAGCTCTAAGATTATGGGCCTTCGCCAGAGAGCATCAAATCCATCTCCTGGCAGTATATCTTCCAGGAATCCAAAACTCTTGGGCAGACAGACTCAGTCGAGTTCTGCTTCCACACGAATGGTCCCTGCACATGGATCAGGTACTCAGAATCTTCCAGAAATGGGGAACCCCGGACATAGACCTCTTTGCAAGTCCATGGAATGCCAAACTTCCCCGGTTCTGTTCCAGAATTCCGTGTCAGGGAGTTCAGACCAAGGATGCCTTCCTCCTGCATTGGGGTCAGGGTTTCCTGTATGCCTTTACACCCATTCCTTTGATTCCCAAGACTCTGTTCAAACTTCAAAGGGATCAAGGGTCCATGATCCTCATAGCACCACGCTGGCCACGCCAAGTGTGGTACCCTCTACTTCTGCATCTCTCCCAAGCCCCCTCCCTGGACTTGGGAGCGGCTCCAGACCTCCTGTCTCAAGAGGAGGGGACTTTGTGGCACCCAAACCCCAAGTCCCTTCACCTCAGAGCTTGGTTACTGAAGGCCTAGACCTTCAACACTTCAATCTTTCGCAGCAAGTGAAGGATATCCTACATGCCTCTAGGAAACCTTCCACTAGGCGTTCTTACGCATTTAAATGGAAAAGATTTTCCATTTGGTGTGCTCAAAAGGGTCTTAACCCTCTGGCACTCCCATTGAATTCTCTTTTGGAATATCTCCTGTATCTCTCCAATGCAAGTCTCAAAACGAATTCAGTAAGAGTCCATTTGAGTGCTATTGCGGCATCACTTAAGCCCATCAATGGACAACCTGTTTCCTCTCATCCTCTTATTGCAAGATTCATGAGAGGCTTAACTTTAACTAAACCTCCCATACAACCTCCTCCAGTGGCATGGGACTTAAACTTGGTTCTTGGTCAGCTTATGAAGCCACCTTTTGAACCCTTAGCCACTGCCTCCTTGAAATTTCTTTCCTGGAAGGTTATTTTCCTCATTGCAGTCACTTCAGCTCGCCGCATCAGTGAACTGCAGGCCTTAGTGGCTAATCCGCCTTATACAAGGTTCCATCATGATAAGGTAGTCCTTAGGACAAATCCTCACTTTATGCCTAAAGTGGTCTCACCTTTTCATCTTAATCAAGAGGTTTATTTACCTGTCTTTTTTCCAGCTCCTCATGCATCCAATGCAGAGAGGAACCTTCATACTCTTGTCTGTAAAAGAGCTCTTGCTTTTTACCTCCACAGGACACAGCAACATCGAAAGTCTTCTCAGCTTTTTGTTGCTTTTGATCCTTCTCATTTAGGACTTCCAGTCTCCAAAAGAACACTCTCCAATTGGATTGCTCAGTGTATCTCTTTTGCTTACCAGAGTAAGAACCTTTCCTGATCGTGTAACCGGTCTAGTCCCGGACCTCTGGGTTCCCTATCTCATCCAGCAGCTTTGGAGACTGAGAAACTCCTCCTTTTTATGATGTCACAGGTATATCTCTCCGGGATCCGCCTCTCAGCACCAGTTACCTCAGTCTCCAAGCAGCTGGATAGATAGGAGCCTGGACAGCCGGGCTCACTGGAGAAACTGTTTACTTATTTTCTTTACTTATTTTCTTTATTTCTCCATTTACTTACTTTATTTTTTGTTGGGTATTTCTTCTTTGGAGGAGAGTTGGTTCTTAGCTATACTGTGCCTTTAAGTTGCAGCAGGCTGTTCTCTCTCCTCCTGTCTCCCTCCTTTTACCCCCCCCCCCCTTTTTTTCCCCCTCCCTCCTCTCTTTCGGGGGTTCAGTGGGTCTTCTCCTGTATCACTCTCTGGGGTCCCCCTGATCGCTGACTTAATGGGAGAGACCCGGAGATTTGCCTAGCCAGCGCCACACAGAAGGTTGCCTGTAAGTGCGCTGGCAGGCCCTCCCGTTTGCCGGCCGAATTGAGCTGTGGGAGAGTGTGCTGCCTCTGGCGTTCTGACCGCGATCGGGGAGCAGAGCGGTGCGATCCCGGTGAGTGTGCTGCACTCCTGGCCTTTACGGCCCGCAGGTAAGAGGGCTCTTCTTTCTGGGCGCGGGAGTGCTAGCAGGCAGATTTTTGGCGCCAAAGTGGAGCGAGCAGGCCTGACCGCGTGGCAGCTCAGCGTGAACGCGCCGTTTCTGCAGGGAGCAGACATTTGCCGGCACTACTCCTCTGCAAAGCTTTAGGGTGCTTGCTCCTGCCCTGCACTCTTGGGAGTCTTCTTTTCCTGGCTGGGTCTTCCTACTACTTGGCTGAGATACTAGAGCCAAGCAATAACAAAAAAAAAAAAATACCGAGGGATCCGGGTTTGTCTTCCTGTCTTCCCTGGAGGGGGTGCAGTGCTTCTGGTGGAGAGCTTTGGCCCTGGACAATTTTTCCTCCCATTTCTTTTCTCTCCCTTCTCTCCTAGTCTGTGGCATGAAGAAGGGGTCTTCCACGGGTGTGTGCAAGTCCTGTGCCAGGGCCACGGACGCCCGGGAACCTCCCGGTACTGCTTCAGGGGACGGTCCTGGCGGAGCGTCAGAGACCTCGGGCGCGCAACTACAGGATTTGCCAGTGGGGGATCCGGTGGCAGGACCCTCATCAGCTCCGGTCTTGTCACCTCCTCCTTCGGCGCTCCCCGGGGACTTGTCTGCCATTTTTTCTGCGTCCTTTATGGCGCTCCTTCAGCAGTCTTTCCTAGCAACACCTCCGCTGGGCTCAGGGGGACTTAAAAGGTCTGCGCCCCCAGCCCAGTCCGAGGTCCTCTCCGGTGCAGCCAAGAGACCGCGCTTGGAAGGACCGTTGGCGGACTGTTCGGTGGCTTCCGAAGGGCCGCTGTCGGATGGCGAGGTCGCTGATTTGGACGCTGAGGAGGAGCTGGAAGACGGTGAGCTGACTGAGCGGGAAGACCAGGCGCGTGTAGTACGTGTCTTCCGCAGGGAAGAGCTTCCTGCGTTGATCTTGGAAGCTCTCAAGGTGTTAAATATGCCGGTTCCCGGGGCCACAGAGGATGACTCTTTGGAGGATCCCCTGCTTCAAGTTTTTCGGAAGACTCAAAGTGTTTCCCGTTCATAGGGTCTTTAGTGAGATGATACAGGAGGAATGGAACCTGCCGGAATCACCTTTGAAGGGGGCCAGGATCATGAACCGCCTTTATCCTTTATCAGATCAGGATAAGGAAGTGTTTAAGTCACCCAAGGTGGATGCGGCAGTCTCGGCAGTCACAAAGAAGACTACCATTCCGGTGGAAGGTAGTACGGCTCTTAAGGACGCTCAAGATAGAAAGCTCGATGTGCTCCTCAGACAGGTGTTTGATGTCAATGCGCTGTCTCTTCAAGCGGCTATCTGCGGTACTTGGGTGGCTAGAGCCTGCCTTCGCTGGTCGCAGCGGGTTCAAGGGAGCCCTGAGGAAGCCGAAGCGGGTGAAGCGACCAGGTTGGAGTCTGGCGCAGCCTACCTAGCAGACATCCAATATGATCTTATGCGGGGATTGGCCAAGAGCATGGCGTCCGCAGTGGCGGCTCGTCGGTATCTGTGGCTCCATAACTGGGCAGCGGATAGCGCCTCGAAGGCCAGGTTAAGCAAGCTCCCGTTTAAGGGTCGTCTCTTATTTGGGGAAGACTTGGAGAAGCTTGTTAAGGACTTAGGTGAATCTAAAGGGGGCAAGTTGCCGGAGGACAAGCCGCGGTCTGCCCGGCAGTTCTCGGCTGGAAAGGGGCAGCAGCGCGATTTTCGCCGTTTTCGTTCCCCCAGATTCAGTGCTGCCCAGAGGGGACGTTTCTTTAATAGAAGTCAGCCCTTTCGGGGGTTCCGCGGTGCCGGAAGAGGCTTTGGTCCTCCAGCCTTCTCCTCCTCCTTCACCGCCAAAAAGCAACAATGAGATACGGGGGGCCCAGGCGCCCTTACTCCCGGTAGGGGGGCGGTTGCAGGAGTTTTACGCTGCCTGGGCCCGAGTCACATCGGATCAGTGGGTGCTGGACGTTGTGCGAGACGGGTATGCTCTCGAATTCTTGCGGCCTGTGCGCGAGTCCTTCGTGCTGTCCCCCGGAAAGTCTCCCGCCAAGCGCGAGGCGCTGCGGGTGACGGTCCGGAGGCTTCTCGACCTCAGGGCAATAGTGCCCGTTCCTCCCGACCAATGCGGCGCCGGTCGCTACTCGATTTACTTTGTGGTCCCCAAAAAGAGCGGGGGCGTCCGTCCGATCCTGGATCTCAAAGGAGTAAATCGTTGTCTCCGCGTTTCCCGCTTCCACATGGAAACCCTTCGGTCGGTCATTGTAGCGGTGCAGAGCGGGGAGTTCCTCACCTCGCTGGACTTGTCGGAGGCCTATTTTCACATTCCCGTACGACAGGATCATCACCAATTTCTCCGTTTCGCTGTCCACTTCGGTCACTTTCAGTTTCGGGCGTTGCCCTTTGGCCTGGCGATGGTTCCTCGCACCTTCACCAAGGTTATGGTAGTGGTGGCGGCGGCTCTCCGAAAGGAGGGGTTCTTGGTGCATCCGTACCTGGACGACTGGTTGATCCATGTGAAGTCCAGGTCGGAGAGTGTCTCGGCCACGGCTCGAGTAGTGTCTTTTTTGGAGGAGCTCGGTTGGGTCGTCAATCTGGCAAAGAGTCACTTGGTTCCCTCTCAGACTCTGGAGTATCTCGGTGCTCGTTTCGACACCAAGGTGGGCAAGGTGTTTCTGACGGAGGGAAGGGCAATGGGTCTTCGGAAGCTGGTTGCCCGGTTTCTTCGATTCAAGGCGCCTTCGGCTTGGCTTTATCTTCAGTTGCTGGGCACGATGGCAGCGACGATAGAGACCGTCCCTTGGGCGAGGGCTCACATGAGACCTCTGCAGAGAGCGTTACTGCGCCGCTGGTCGCACCAACAGCATCCTCTGTCCCGGAGGTTGCCCTGTCCGGAGGATGCTCGTCAGTCCCTGCAGTGGTCGTTGCTTCCCGAGTCCTTGGCGAGAGGCCGGGAGCTGACTACTCCGGACTGGGTGCCTGTAGTGACCGACGCCAGTCTCCTCGGCTGGGGCGCTCACTGTCTCGGGGTGTTTGCGCAGGGACAATGGACAGCGTCGGAGTCAGAGTGGTCCATCAACTGGTTGGAGTTGCGGGCGGTAACGTTAGCACTGCGGGAGTTTCGACAGCTGATTCAGGGCAGGGCGGTCCGTGTGTTTTCCGACAATGCCACGGCGGTCTCGTATGTCAACCGACAGGGAGGCACCAGCAGTGCGACGCTGGAACTCGAGGCCGGGGTCTTGTTCGAGTGGGCCGAGGCGCACCTCCTGGACCTGTCAGCAGCGCATGTCGCCGGAGTGGACAACGTGCAGGCGGATTTTCTCAGTCGGGTTCGGGTGGATCCGGGGGAGTGGGTCCTCCATCCCGAAGTCTTCCAGATGATAGTGCGTCGTTGGGGAACGCCGGTCATGGACCTCATGGCGACCTTTGCCTCGGCGAAGGCCAGCCGTTTTTTCAGCAGGCGCAGAGAAAGGATGTCAGAAGGCTTGGATGCGCTCGTCCAGCGGTGGCCAGTAGGACAGTTGCTGTATGTGTTTCCCCCGTGGGTTCTCATCGGCAGAGTTCTGCAGCGGATCGAAAGATGCAGGGGTCAGGTCATCCTGATCGCTCCGGACTGGCCTCGGCGGCCGTGGTACGGGGATCTGATGCGATTGCTAGTGGCGAAGCCCTGGCGGCTCCCGTCGCGTCCGGATCTTCTGTCGCAGGGACCTCTGCTCATGCCGCACGTGGATCGATTCTCGCTTACGGCCTGGCTCTTGAAAGGGCAAGGATGAAGGCACGGGGCTATTCGTCGGCGGTTATCTCTACCCTTTTGAGGGCTCGGAAGAGCTCCACCTCGCTGGCTTATGTCCGGGTCTGGAGGGTTTTCGAAGCCTGGTGCCTAGACTGGAAGCTCGAGGCTTTGAAATCCTCTGTTGCGCAGATCTTAAATTTTTTGCAGGATGGTTTTGCTAAGGGTCTCGCAGCGGCGTCGTTGCGAGTCCAGGTTGCGGCCTTGTCCTGTTACCGAGGCAAGATAGGGGGCCAGTCGCTCGGCTGCCATGCAGATGTTAAGCGTTTCTTGAGAGCAGGATCCTTACTGCGCCCGCCGGTGCGGCCGATCGTCCTGAAATGGCCTCTCCCGTCAGTTTTGAACGCGCTGGAGCGCGCGCCTTTTGAACCTCTGTCCCGAGCATTGCTCAAGGACCTCACTTTGAAGGTGGTGTTTCTAGTGGCCATCTGCTCGGCGCGGAGGGTCTCCGAGTTGCAGGCGCTCTCCTGTAGGGAGCCTTATCTCTTGTTTTATCCGTCGAAGGTGGTGTTGCGAACGGTGCCGGCCTTCCTTCCTAAGGTAGTCTCCCCTTTCCATGTGAAACAGGAAATTACTTTACCGGTTTTTTCGCAGTCTTCGGATTCTTCGGGTCAGCGGAGTTTCCATTTACTGGATGCTCGTAGAGCGCTGAAGCGGTATCTTCAGCGCACGGCCGATTTTCGCAAGTCCGACAGGCTTTTTGTCCTTTTCGCGGGGCCCAAGAAAGGGGAGGCGGCGTCCAAAGGGTCCATCGCGCGGTGGATCAAGGAGGCGGTTGCCTCGGCCTATATCTTGGGAGGTCGTCCGGTCCCGGAAGGGCTGCGGGCTCATTCCACTAGGGCGCAAGCATCCTCCTGGGCCGAGGTGCATCTCGTGTCTCCAGTGGAGATTTGTAAGGCGGCGACTTGGTCGTCTCTGAATTCTTTTGCACAGCATTACCGTCTGGATGTGCAGAGGGCGGAGGAGACCGCTTTTGGATCAGCAGTACTTCAGGCTGGTCTTCCAAGGCCCTCCCGGATCTGAATTTTTCACTGCTCTGGTACTTACCCAGAGGTCCGGGACTAGACCGGTTACACGATCAGGAAGGTGAAATTAGATTTACCTGCTAATTATTGTTCCTGGAGTGTAGCCGGTCTAGTCCCGTATCCCTCCCCTAGGGTTGCAATTCTGCAGGGGCTTGCTGTGCTCCAGATCTGTACAGGTAAGGGTCTTTTTTCCTGTGTTTTGTTTTGATGGCCGGTAATTCTCTTTATTGGGGAAAGGACCAGCCTGCGTAAGTTTAAGTCACAGTTCTGATCAGACAATTAGTTCAAAGGAGTGTTCCTCTAGCATAAATGCAGGGGGTTGGATTTTGGTTGCATTTCATTGTATTTTTGGCTAATTTCTCCGGTGAAGCTGCTTTGTCAATAGGTTACTGGTGCTGAGAGGCGGATCCCGGAGAGATATACCTGTGACATCATAAAAAGGAGGAGTTTCTCAGTCTCCAAAGCTGCTGGATGAGATAGGGAACCCAGAGGTCCGGGACTAGACCGGCTACACTCCAGGAACAACAATTAGCAGGTAAGTCTAATTTCACCTTCTCTGGAAGGCCATGTCACCGCTCACAACGTGAGGGCCATGGCCACCTCTATGGCTCATCTAAACTCTGTGTCCATTGACCAGATCTGTCGAGCAGCCACCTGGCCCTCGGTTCATACCTTTACAGCCCATTACTGTTTGGACAAGGACTCCCGCCGGGATGCCTTGTTTGGTCAGGCTGTCCTCAGACACCTGTTCCATTCTTGAACAACTCCAGCCCACCTTCCCTGAATGGATGCCTGAGATCCATAGGAAGATGAAGAACCTTTCAGGGTCTCATACCCTTTAGGGGATCTCCCGGGCATCTTAGCTAGGGAGTCCCCATATGTGAGGACTTATTCCTGCTTGTTCCTGGAGATAGCACAGTTACTTACCTGTAACAGGTGATCTCTGGGAACAGCAGGAATTAGTCCTCACAACCCACCCACCTCCCCTAGGAGTTGTATCTCTCTCTCTCTTCCTTCCTCTCTCTATTGTCTCAGCTATAAACTTGAACTGAGGAGAGTTGGTCAGGAAGGCGGGAAGGCAGCGCGCATGCGCAGTGGGAGGTCCCAAAAGCTTTCCTTCTGGGAAGCTGGGGAGCTTTCCCGCTCGGGCTCCGTCGGTACCGACGTACCCATATGTGAGGACTAATTCCTGCTGTTCCCAGAGATCACCTGTTACAGGTAAGTAACTGTGCTTTTCCCTTGTCCCCGAAGGGCTCACAATCTGTGTGTTTATACTTGAGGCAACAGAGGGTTAAGTGGCTTGCCCAAGGCCACAACTAGAAACCCCAATCCTTCCAGCCCAAAGTTGCTGTCCTCTAGCAGGATTCGAACCCCTGGCCCTCCGGCCTGAGGAAACCTGCTCCAACCACTAGGCCACTCAATTTAGAAGACAGCAGAGGTCTGTATCAGCCATATCAGGACTACAGTGGCCCAGATCACAGGATGCAAGTGAAAAGGAGATAAACAGCCTCAGAATTTTGGAAGTATGTATATTGACCTCCAACCAAAAACATTGCAGTTGGGGCAGTTCCACCACATGTGCTCCAGATCACCAAACCCCCCCACAGTTCCATCAGCAAAGAGTGTCATCTGCTCTGCCCCACCGAAAGAGGTCTGCAAGGGTAACCAACATGCACAACAGAATATGGAGTTGAGTACTGAACAGGGACAGGGAAATTGAGCAGACGTAGGTATGTTGATAGACCTCATCCCAAAAGTCCTCAGATTGATCTCCAATCGCCACCTCCCACCTCTTCTTGTATGGCAGCCTCTGATTAGAGTAAGATTGCTTGGAGAAAGGCACCCACTAGAGCTTGGTAGTGAAAGACTTAACCTTGTGGAGTCAAACAGAACTTGCTCCCACCTTTTTGGGGGATGCAACACAGAGGTGCAGCTTCCAGTTGCAGACCCAATGACGTGCTGCAACTGGAAGTATTGAAAAAATTTCAGAGAGACACTGCAAATCACTCCCACCCTATCTTTAGAGGCAAAAGCGGCATCGTCAAAGAGAGAGGATATCAGTGGGGCCTTTCCGAAACCTGGTTTTCCCAGCCCTAGATCCCAAGCAAAGGTGAAAGCCGAAACTGGTGTAAGGGTGAGAGCCATGCTGTCATGTCATGGTGCTTACACAGTGAGCACCATACTTTCCATATGAGCTGTAAAAACGGGTGGGATAATGCTCTGTGGACCTCAGCAGGCTCTTTTAAAAATAGAACTGCTCGGTGAGGGATTGGGGCCATGCAGGCTTCTTCCATACAGATCCAATCCGGCCTTGAGTCCATATACCAAAAATGAACTGTACAAAAACACAAGCACCAGTAATATCGTACTAGGTTCAGAAGCCCAATCCTCCATGCTTCTTAGGCACTACAAGCGTGGACCAGGCTACACAAAGCCTCATCCCCTGCCACACAAATGACGAAAGAGTGCTTTTCATCACTTTGAAAAAGCTCCTGGGCACTTGGTTAGGCAGCTGCATAAATAAGAATAAGATTTTCGATAGGACCAGCATCTAGACTACATTAATACATCCCAGCCATGAAACAGCACAGTTCTTCCACTCATGTAGGTCCCTATTCAATTCAGCAGACATCCCTAGATAATTCACTTGTATAACTTGGTTAGTAGCTTAGACACTCAGATTCCCAGGTATTTAAACTGATCAACCACTTGGAAATCCCCTGGGATCGCTCTGGTCCAGTCTCCTGATCTATGAGGGCCACCATTGTGGTTTGTACAACATCTGGTTCTCAAAGATGTAGATCAGGGTATCGTCAGCATACAAGGGAGATAGTGTATTTGCCCCACCCCCTAATTTTTTGCCCATCTCATCTGCTTTACTCCAAACATGCTGCATAAGTGATTCAATGGCTAAGGTGAATAGCAATGGTGAAAGCAAGTACTCTTGCTGTGTCCCCCCCGTTCCAGGTAGAAGCTCTTCGAATGAAAGCCATTAACTAGCAACGTAGCCACTTGGCTTGCATGCAAAATAAAATGTGTGCCTTTGAGTCAGTCCTGACTCCTGGCGACCCAGAAGCTCCTGGGTTTTCTTGGCAGTGTCACTGGAAGTAGATTGCCAGGCCTTTCTTCCGAGGCAATGGAGGGTTAAGTGACTTGCCCAATGCCACAAGGAGTGCTAGTGGGAATCGAACCCTGGTTGCTTGGTTGCCAAGCCAGTGTTCTAACCACTAGGCTGCTCCTCCACTCTGCAATCCATTTACACAAATTAGGCCAAAAGGCAAATTGTTTAAACACCTCAAACAGATATGGCCATTCAAACTTATCAAATGCCTTCTCCGTGTCGAGGAAGAGGACTGTGTGGGTCTGCACTCCCACATATGTCATGCATCACATCTAGTAGCAATTGGACATTCTCAAAGCCATTTCTATATTTCATAAATCCTTTCTGATCAGGCGAATAAGTCCCTGAAAACTGAATTTGAGATCGAGACGTGCCTATAGGATCTTTGTAAAGAGCTTATAATCAATATTCAGGAGAGATATGGGATCTGTAGTTGCTGCAGAGGAGCACATCCTTATCTTCTTTAGGTATCACAGTAATCAAGACTTGGTAAAAGGATTTTGGGAGCAAACCCTGTGCCAAGATTTCATTAAAGGCCCTTATGAGTATGGATGCAAATTGCTCCTGCAGTGTCCTATAGAGCTCAGCAAGGAGCATATCAGGTCCTGCAGCGTTTGCTAGCTTAAGAATGCAGATAGCGCATTGCACCTCCTCTAGTGTGAACAGCCATTCAGTCACCTCCCGTGTGCCTGAAGATAATTGAGGAAGGTCTGCTGCCTCAATCCACTCCCGGATCTCTCTCTCATTAGTCACCAGACAGGAGGAGTAAAAGTCACCATAAAACTGGGTGAAGGCCTCTACCTTTTCCGAAGAGCGATACTTTAGGGTCCTACTACTTATTCTAAGGGCCTGCACCTTTTTCCTGTCCAACTGCCAGAGGATAGGCAGCTCACTTGTTCCCGTGTTCATAAAAGTTCCATCTCAGTGGAGCATGGTGGCAACAATGGATTCAATTTCTAGGGATGCCAGTTCTCCCCCCTCCCCCCCCATTCACAAGCTGTGTCCACATCTGGTCCCCCAACCCCGCCTATGTAACTTCTCCAGCTCACCTATTTCCCTTTATAAGTTGTCCTTCTGTATGGCTGCCCTCTTAAACTAGCTCGAGAGAGATATAAGTTGACCCTGAAGGATGGCCTTAGTAGCCTCCCACTGAGCGAAGGCTGAGATGTCAGTCGACTCATTAAAGGATAACTATTCCTGCCACCCCTTCAGTAGCAAGTGAAGAAACTACTTTTTCTTGAGAAGATTTTCTTTTTCTTTGAGCACAATGGCAAGAATGGCATGATCTGACACCCACATAGTTTTGATGGACACAGCACTAAGAATCGTGCACAGGCCCTGCGAAAGGAGCCAATAATCTGCTCTAGAATAGCTCTTATGCATAGTGTAGAAATGGGTATAATCTCTCTCCCCCTCTCCCCGCTTGAGTAGCCCTCCGATTAGCAAATAGTCCCAACTGCTTCATCAGGTAACGGAGATTTTTTGAACCCGCTGGAATGATCACGGTATAAAAAGAAACTACATGCAGGAGCAGAGTGGAGGGGGGCAGTAACTAATGGGCTGACAGGCTGCGGTGTTCTCGGCTCATTCATGCAGCAAGCATATCAGGCGGCAAACATGGACAATGCAGTTCCAATACCAGTCAGTCCCCACTACTTTCAGCACCAGACATGCTGCATTTTTTGATCAACTGGGGAGCCTGAGTCTGACTGAGAGCGATTGCTTCCCAGCATGATCAGAATCATGCTGCGGGTGAGGAGCTCCAGGCTTAGGCAGCCATTTTAGATCAGGCTCGTCAGCACCCCCCCCCCCTCCCCCAAAAAATAAAGTAGTTTGATTTATTTTGCTACCACTGTCTTTTGGTGGCATGTCCCAGAAGAAATCTCCCTGTGGTTTAAGAAGTGTGCCCTGGTGCAGCAGAACCATATCCATCATACTTTGTCATTTATATTTATAGATGTCAAGGAGCGTGCTCAAGGTTCAAGAGAAGCAGCACAAATGCATTTCTGGCACTAATAAGTCCAGCCCGAGGAGAGACACTCTGTTTACTGAAATTGTTTGGGGGAGAGGGTGTTTTTTTTTTTTCTTTTTTTCAAGAACACTGTTCATCTCCTGTATAGCTTCTTACTAGCTCTTCATGGGCATGCACTTGTGGAACATTATGCAGCAGATGCAGTTTTCAGACTCTGTCAGAGAAGGCCAAGTAGTTCCATTCCCTGGTGGATAAAGAGGAAGAATGTAGAAAATCCATTGGTCCAAGTGGCCTGTATTTTCAAAACTGCATCATAAGCCTCTTCCCTTGGGAACTGGCACCTGAAGAATCTCATGTCCCAAGTATTTCTTTGAATTCTGCCCATCCTAGACCTAAGGGCCTGCACAAACATTAAATCATAGAAATGTGCAGGATGCTTTCCTTGGGCACTTCATTTCGTCCTTCCTAAAAGATTGGTTATGTTTTCTGGACCAGAGAGATGCTTACACTCACATACATAGATACATCCAAGTCGCAGAAAATATTTGAGAATTTTAATAGAGAAATACCACTAGTACTACATTTTGTCTCTTGACCTTGTGTCAGTTTCTCTGGTAGTCACAAAATGCACTGCAGTAGTTGCATGGAATCTATGCAGACTGGGGTACACCTGTTTCCCTATTTGGACTTTTGGCTGATCAAGAACACATCTCAGGTAGGGGCTTCAGAATCTGCAAAGACCATTCAGGTACTGGAGTAAATAGAGTTCATTATAAATGATTCTAACTCCATCCTAAGCCTATCCTCTGTTGAAATTCTTAAGAGCTCTGCTAGTCGCAACTCGGGTGAAAGCCTTTCTTACACAAGAGAGGATTACCAATCTAGCATTTATAGTGGAAGAAATTCAATGCCCTTGTCTGCTGATTCTCTTGAACATGTTGGGGATGTTGGGCCACATGTAACTCCCTTGGCATGTCTCAAAATGGACTTGGTTCACTCTGGACTTTGGGATGTCCTATTTTACTGTACCCCTCTGGGAATCACTTTCCATATGAATGGTCCATTCCAGTATGGCAAGAGCCATCTTCCTACATATTCCTCCTTATTAAAAGATATTGATGTGTCCAAATTTGGCTAGAGAGCCCATGTAGGTGGGCTTCATACTCTGAGGATTCTGGCCCATTCAGGAGAATTATTCATGTGATAAATTTCCTGGAATTGAGAGCAATTACAAACGCTAAGGGCTTTCAGAGAAGAGTTGGCTAATCTGAATGTCCATATGAATTAGAACAATTTGATGTATTACATCAACAAGCAGAGAAGAACAGGCTTCTACCTCCTTTGTTGGGAAACTGTCAGGATATGGATCTAGGTCATCTTGCAAAGGACCTAAATGAAAGGACAATACAATGACAGACTAGCTGAATCTTGTGCTTCAGTCACATAAGTGGTCCCTTGATATGAAAGTGGCATTGAAGATATTTTGGGAGTGGGGCACCACCCCTTTGATAGATCTGTCTGCCACTCCTCAGAACAACAAAGCACCTCACTTCTGCTCCAGGATAGGGCACATGGCAAACTAGCCTCAGATGCCATCCTCGTAGATTGAGGGGGAGATCCTGTGCTGGAACGCTGTTCCTGTTGGGGGGGGGGGCCCAAGCTCCGCTGCGATTGCCGGCCTTCCTTTCCTGTTTGCCCATGGGGACCTGATCTCCCGCAGACAGACAAGAGGGGTCTTTGCCACATTTGCCACCCAGTATGCAGTGGGCTGCCCATGGGGATCCCATTCCCTGCCAGCAGAAGAGCTCTGCAATCATGGGAAATCCCCTTTCCAGTCTGCCTGTGGGAGATCGGGTCCCCACGGGCAGACAGAAGGGAAAAGCCGGCAATCATGGCAGTGAGGCTTTGGTGGGGTCAGGGACCCATGTGGGGCCACCCCTTTCCAATGCTTCTGTTACAGTACATGTATCTTCTGATACCCTTCATAGTGAAAACTCTCCTGAAATTCAGACAGGACCAGAGACCCATGCTTCTCATTGCCTTCTGTTGGTTGACACAAGCATAGTTACCTCCTCTTCTGGAACTTTCCACAAGAAGGGTCCCATAAGGCTAGGCAATTCTCCAACATTGATCATGCAAGCTGAGGAATCCCAGCATCAAGTCCTTTGGCCCCCTCATAGCTTGGATGTTGAAGGGATAGTGCTGGCTTCCTTAGACTTGTCTGATAGTGTCTCTTGAATTATTCTGCCTTCTAGGAGAGATTCCATTAGAAAGTCAAACGATTTTAAATGGAAGAGGTGTGCTGCTTGCCATGATGGAAAGACCTACAGTAGCTCTCTCTCTAGCCCACACAAATACTCTATATTTATCTGAGTCAGCTGGCATGTATTATCATGTAGAAAGCAAATCCATCTCTGTACAACCTTGTGTTGTGAGCTTCCTCTGATATGTTGTCTCTGTCACAGCTCAGTTCCAGGAACAGTCTAGTCCAATCTAGCCAAAAGAATTCCCTTCCAAATTCTCCTCTACCAAAAAGTACAAATGGCTGATGTGTTTGAAATATGCTGGAGAGCCCATGTAGATTGGTTTCACACCCAGGGCTTATGGTTCCCTCTGAGGAAAGACTTCATCAGATCAATTTCCTGTAACTAAGAGCAAATATGAACATTCTAAAGGCTTTCAGAGATTGGCTGGCCAATCAAATTGTGGTGATATAAATAGACCAGGTAACCATCAGCAAGCCGAGAGAAATGGGATTGTACCCCTTGTGTTCGGAGACAGGATGTGGAACTGGGCCATCTTTCATTGGCCCTGAAAATCTTCCTAATTGGCAGGCGAGGACAATTTCCTGACAGATAAGCTGAGCTGTGTCCTTCAGTCTCACAAATGGATCCTGAATAGAAGGGTAGCACTGAGCATCTTTGAGAATGGATCACCCCTTGACAGATTTATTTGCCACTCCTTAGAACAAGCAGGTGCTTCAGTTGTGCTCCAGGATAGGGACGCATCACAAACTAGTTTTGGATGTCTTTCTCCTTGGTTAGTGGGGCGGGTCTTCTGCATGCTTCTCCTCCTACACCTCTGATAATGACGACTCTTCTGAAACTCAAGGAAGACAAGGGCACTATGATTCTCATAGCAAATCTTTAGCCAAGACAGCTATGGATTTCCTCTTTCTCGAATTTTTGGTCAGAGAACCAATACAGCTGGGCATGTCACTAACCTCTATTATGATGGACTGGGGACACTGTTGCATCCCAGTATCAAGTCCCTAGCCCTCATAGCTTGGATGTTGAGAGGCTACCTTTGTCCTCTTTAAACCTGCTGGTTGATATGGCCATCGTCCTCTTGGCTTCTAGAAGATACTTCTCAAGAAGGGCCAAGAGGTTTGCTATCTGGTGTGATGGAGAAGTTTCAGAGCCTTTCAAATGTCCCACATACAAACTGCCTGAACACTTTGTTTTTGTTAGTCTGTTTGAAGACTAACTCAGTAAGGGAGTCCACTTCAGTGTGATTTGCTCTTATCACCATCCTGTAGAAGTAAGTCCATCTCTTCACACTCTTTAGTTGTTTGCTTCTTTTGAAGCTTTCCTTCAAGCCTCACACTGTCTTGGGATTTCAACATGATTTTGATTCAGTTGATGAAAGATCCTTTTGAGCTGCCAAATACCTGGGGACTGAAGTACCTGACCTTCTTTTTTGTGTCCGTAACTTCAACATAAGGCTGTAGTTAACTGATCCACCCTACACTAAGTTTTACCACAATAGGCTGGTTCTGCATGCTTATCCTAAGTTCCATCCTAAGGTGATGTCTGATTTCCATCTTAATCAGCCAATAGTTCTTTCAACATTTTTTCTCCAAACCAAATGCTCACAAAGGGGAAAATGTGTTGTACTCGGACTATAAAAGGGCCTTGGCCTTCTATCTGAAGTGGACTCAATCCTATAGAAAGTCCAAAACTGTTTCTTTTGACCCAAACAAGCTGGGGTCTGCTATCAATAAACATGCACTATCCAAATGACTAGCAGACTGCATCTCCTTCAGTTATGTTGAGGCAGGCTTAATTCTTGAGGACCATGTCATAGCTCACAGCGGCCGAGTCCTAGCTGTGCTGTTGACTGACTTGAGATTGACCACCATAGTAGTGATCAGTAAGGCTAAGATGTGGACTTCTGTCCACACATTCACATCTTAATACTGTGTGAAAAGGGACTCCCAACACAACAGTGAATTTAGGCAATCTGTTCTTCAGAATCTGTTCAAGGAATAGAATCCAACTCCATCCCCTTGTAGGCCCAGTTGCCAACAAAAACAAGTGTGACGCGTCGGTTCCTTGTGACCCTATTTGTTTATCCTCTTTTTCTTTTGAGGCAGCCTATAGCTAGGGATTCTCATATGTGAGGACATTATCCATGGAGGAAAATAAATTATTTGTGGCAGTTGTTCTCCTTGAACAGCAGGATAATTCCTTGGAACCCTTCCTCCTCCCTTTGGAGTTCAATTTTGATGTCAGCTAGTAAATAGACTGAGAAAATAAGGTGAGGCAGGCAGGAACAGATGTTCAGGCACACAGACTACTCCAAAAGCTTCCAGAAAGGGTTTGGAGAAGTTTCCCTGTACAGGGCTATGTTGGTGATGTCATCCATACATGAAGACTTATCCTGCTATCTGTGAAGAACACTTGCTACAGGTGAGTAGCTTTTCCTCCTGCCACATGGGTTTTGCTTTTGCTCCATAGTCGTCTATTTAGGGGTTTTGAACATTTTTTAAGTGCACTTTATTTTTCAGCATTGCCACTCTGCCATATTTAGGCCCTAGGTACCTTGGCTGGGAGATTTTTTTCAACATCAAGTTGTTTGATTTTATTACGGCTATATTTCCATATGACATGTCCCAGAAGCTCTCCAGCATGTTTAAGAGATGCTCCCAGTGCAACAGGACCATGTTTGTAATGGACACCCATAACTAGTGCCTTCAGTGCATGGCGGGCCCAATCAGCGAACCCTCTAGTTGTCTTTTGTATATCCAGATGATGATGATAACCCTCAAAGGTCAAGAAAAACAGCACAAAATGATTTTTGGTGCAGATAAGTCGATACATCAACTTTGGCATTGGTGACATCTGTCTTCATGTCTTGAGGAGCTGTATCCAATGCTGGAGTGCATCGGCATTGATATGATCTCCTAGGAGTGGTCATCCATTGATTCTCTCCTGAAGAGGAGGAAGGACTTGTCCTTTGCTTCATCTGCATCAGGGATTAGGGATGCCAATAGTCTGACAATGGTCAAGGTGCATCTGCATAGCAGTTCTTCAAAGCATGATATCATGAGCATTGAGGAACTGGATGATGTGTTATCCTTGAAGTGTCCTCAAGATGAGGAACGTTGATCCTCCTCTATACTGGAGGGTCTGTGACAGTCTCCACAGGGTTGGGACCAGTCTGCTAATACTTCCCCACAGAGATTCTACAGACATCGGCCAAATCTGCTGTAGCTCCTCTATCTTTGTCAGTGGCAGCCCTCAATGAGCACCTTTTGAGGAGATTCGCGGACAAAGTAGAGGTTGCCTTTGCCTAGCATGAGGTAGCTGTTTTAACTGCTTTGAGGCTGATGCATCGAGATATTGAACCAATTCTCAAGACTCACTGACTGCCTGCATTAGATTCACTGATATCTAGCCTCAAAAGGTATTGGCAGTGAATGCTCAGCTGGTGTCCACATACAGTGCATTAGGAGGGTGATCACTCCCTAAGATATCAGAGATCATCAGTGCATTGAAACTCTGAATAAAGGTCTGCAGCTTAAAAGGAGCAGAGGTCAGCCCAGGCAATGACTCGCATCTCAAGAATAGTTTTTCTGAGTCAGAATCAGAGAGCTCCTGCAATTCAAGTATGATTCATAGTACATCTCTTAGGAGAGGCTTCCAGAGTTACCCTCGGACCCCTCACCTCCTCATAAGAGGAAGATCACCTCCAGAGGATCTGTCTGAGTTTGTGTGGGAAATGGCTAAGTCAGAGACAGGAGCTCAGGGCTGAAACATTGGAAAGTCTCCAATTCCTCAGTTCCTTTAAGGAGGCTGTGAAAGTGTCTGTTCATAGAATCCTGAAAGATGTACAGATGACAATGTAGGAGACCCCTCTGTCTGTACTGCATGTGAACAAAAATGTCCAAAGGTCTTCTGGATTCAAGAAGCTTCAGCTGCTGCATTACCCCATGGTTGTCTAATCTGCTCTCAAAAGCCAAAAATTCTAAGATCCACTCTTCGTGTCATTGAAGAGAGAGGCTAGGACATTGGAATCTTTTGGGAGAAAGGTCTTTCGTAACACTGTGTTCATATCCCACATAGTAATCTACCAGTTCTATATGGATATGCACGTGAGGATTATGATTGTAATTCGCCTTGAACTTACTACTGGAAAGGCATGAGCTTAATAATAATAATAATATTAACCATTCGTAACTTGCAGGAATTTGCCAACACTCTCCGTCCAGAGAAGACCAAGTCATTCCATTTCCTAATGAATAAAGGGTTTGGACAAGTTCCTGGAGGAAAGGTCCACAAATTATTAAAGAGGACCAGGAAAATTCACTACTTATCCCTGGGATAAGCAGCGTGGAATCTATGTGCCTTTTTGGGAACCTGACAGGTACTTGTGACCTGGATTGGCAGCTGTTAGCAAAAGGGCTTGATGGACCTTGGTCTGACCTAGTATGGTGTTTATGTTCTTGTTTCTTAGGAGCATGGAAAATACATAGCTCGGCAACTTACAGTATATACAGTATCAAGAGCCTCCTCCATGAGTACCGGCTCCCAGAGACACTTATGACTTTGGGCTTCAGACTTAGTTTGATGTCCAGTAAAAGATCACTGACTTTCTGTGCTATGGAAAGAATTTCTTAAGACCCTCTCAAAGCCCACTTCCAACCCTGCCTCCACAGCATCTAGAAGATAGAACCTCCTATGCATGCCATCATATTATATTCATAAGCTTAGATATCTTCCTGCCTCCTGCTCAACCCAGACTATCTAGCTATCTTCAGTAATTTTGGTATATTGCTAATGATTTACAGTAGCACATAATAGCTGTTTACAAATAATACTGAGTTATTTGATCACAGGAGCCACAAGGACAAATGAGACATAGACAGAGGACAACTGGTGAAACATTGAGGGAGGGGCAGAGGAGTGGCACAACAATTTAAATCCAAGAAGAACAACTGGTAAACAAATTGCAAGGAGAAACAATGGGAGGGAAGGGGGATCAGCTTCTAGCTTCAGAAGCCAAAAGAAGAAAGATTTATTCAAAAGCCTGGTTAAAAAGCCAGGTCTTCAGGCCAGATTTAAACTGTGTAGGAGAATTCCATCTGGAGTACAGTGGGCATGGTATTCCATAGAAAAAGGGCTTGAAAACAGAAGGCAACAGACTGCTAAACCTCTAGGCATACTGTGCATTTTGTGGGAGTCACTAAGAGATTGGTATTTGATGAGCGAAGGGTATGGGAAGGACAGTAGGGAATGAGAGATGAGCATAAGTAGGTCAGTGTAGTAAGCCTGTCAGCAGCAGGAGTTTGAACTTGATTCGAAAAATAACAGGGAACCAGTGTCGCTCATGGGGCAAAGGAGGGATACGGTCATTTCATTTTGCATTGTAGATAAGCCTCACTGCTGTGTTCTGTATGAATTGTAGCTGTTCTGCTTTTGTCTGAAATATACTTTTTTTTGTATTTATGTTTTTATTATGGAACCAAACTTAACAAGATATACTTGTACAAACGCTAACATAACAGACTTGTACCCCCACACAGAGATACCTAACATCACTAGCTACAACTTATAACATCTTGATATACAAGAACAAGTCTGAAAAAGCATTATCTCCCCCCACCATCTTGGCTAGAGGACTAGTCCATGATACTATGGGAAAGCAAAAACAAAGGCAACATTGCATATCATGTCCAGCCCTGCCCCAGGATTGCTGGAGCAAGGTTGTACTCATCCGCTTACACTAATTACAGCAAACCCAAAGTAGCCCCCACATAAAGTCACATATTACTAGTCCACCACCCCAACACCCGCTGTATCCCCCTTGATTTTATACCCTCGATCCCCCAGTCCCCCCCTGTCCCCCCCCTTCCCCCCCTCAACCCACCCCCAGCACTCGCGCCAACCTTCCCCACAGCTCCCCAAACTTCTCCCCCCTTTGTTTTCTCACTGCAGTGAGTTTTTCCATTAAGACAATATCCCGCAGCCCGGACACAAACCTGTCCAGCCCTGGCATCTCTTGCTGTTTCCACGCCCGGGCTACCACCCCCCGAGCAGCACATAAACAGGCTAACATCACCTTACCCCCTGCTTAGCTCCTGACCCTCCCCTCCCCAGGAGAGTAAACACACACTAGGCGCAACAGCACCACTACCCCCACGTTCTCCTTAATCCACGCCACCACTATCCTCCAATACGCCTGCACTTTGGGACACCCCCACCAAATATGCCAGAAGTTTCCCACCGCCCCACACTGCCTCCAACACATTGGAGAGACCCCCGGATACATTTTACTAAGGCGATCTGGAGTATAATACCACCGCATCAGCACCTTATAGCAACTTTCTTTAATTCGACTTGCACTGGACCCTCTTTTGATTTGGTCCCAGATCCGTTTCCACTCCTTCTCCTCCAGGGGTCCCCCCAAATCCCTTTCCCACTCCACCATATACCGGTGCTTCCTTACCCCCTCTCTCTTAACCCCTTTATACAGCCCAGAAATCATTCCTCACGTACCCCACTTCCCATACCAGATAGCCTCCAGCCGAGAAACCTCCCGACCCATCTCCGCCTGCCCCAGTTCCTTCCATAAAAAGGAACGGGCCTGCACATAGGCATACCGGTCCTGCTCTCCCAACGCAAAGTCCGCACACACTTCTGCGAAGCTCCGAAACCCCCCCTCCTCCAACAACTGCAACCCACACACTAATCCCTTCTCTCTCCAGGAATCAAACCTACCGCCCTCCCACCCCGGCCTAAATGCCTTCCACCCTCGCCACGGAGTCATGACCGAGAACCCCGAGCCCCTAGTGGCTATCTCCGGAGCTCTGACCCTGTCCCAAATCTTCACCACATGCCGCATCACTGGGGTCCCCCCCCCTAACAGCTTCCTCTCGCCTGGCAGGGCCCACACCCAAGCATCTAAGCGCCCCCCGCTAACCTGTACGCTCTCTAACTGCACCCAGGGTTTCTCCGCCCCTCCACCTCGCCACCCCATAACGTGCGTCAATTGAGCGGCCCAGTAGTAGTCTCTCAAATTGGGGACCCCTAGCCCCCTCTCCTCTTTGGCTGCATACAATACCTCCCGTGCGATCCTAGGGGGGGCGCCTCCGCCATATGTAACAGAAGACCCTCCTCTGTAAGGCCCTCAGCAGCCCATCCGGTATCTCCACGGGCAGAGCCTGAAACATGTACAACAAGCGAGGGAGCACATTCATTTTAATCACAGCAATTCTGCCCAGCCAGGAAGTCTCGAGGCGCATCCAACCTTCCAAATCTCTGCCAATTCGCCCTATTAATCTTGGATAGTTCGCCTGAAAGAGATCTTCATAGCGTACTGTGAGTCTTACTCCCAGGTAGTCTAGTGAGTGATTAACCCACCGTAGGGGGTATAACCGACATAGTCGTCCTTCACTCTCCCCGCCTAACTTAACCTTCATTACTTCGGTTTTATCTATATTCATTTTGAAACCGGACACTGCTCCATAACTCTCCACTGCTCTCATGGCCTCAGGCAACGTATCCAGGGGCGAACTTAAAAAGAGCAAAATATCATCCGCATATAAAGAAATTTTATGATTCTGACCCCCGCAAACCAAGCCTACTATCCTATCATTCCTTCTAATACATTCCGCTAATGGCTCCACCACCAAGGCAAATAGTAGTGGCGAAAGGGGGCACCCCTGCCTAGTCCCCTGCCCTAATTCAAAGTCTCTCGTGTACCTCCCATTGATTTTAATCCGCGCCCTAGGGCCATTGTAAAGGCCCCGTACCCATCGCCGAAAGTTAGCCCTACATCCCACCTTTTCCAATACATGCATCAAAAAGCTCCAATGAACCCTATCAAAGGCCTTCTCGGCATCTATGGACATCACCAAGAAGTCCTCGCTGCCTTTCCCCGCCTCTCCCAGCACCGCAACCGCTCTCTTAATGTTGTCGCCCGCCTGCCGTCCCATAATAAAGCCCGACTGATCCGGGTGAATTATATCCGGCAACCCTCTCGCTAACCTGAGCGCCAAAATCCGGGCCAGGATTTTTACATCCACATTAAGGAGGGAAATAGGCCTATATGATCCACAACTGAGAGGGTCCTTCCCCGGTTTCAGCAGAACCGTTATACCCGCCATCAACATCTCTTGTGAGAGCTCCCCACCAGGCTCCAAAACCCCGTTAAACACCCTCCCTAAGAGCTCCCCAATCTCTTCAATAAAAACCCTGTAAAACACCCCCGGCAGCCCATCCAGCCCTGGCGCCTTGCCTCCATCTAACCCCTTAACCACTCTCCCAATTTCGTCCCTAGAAATAGGGGCCTCCATTGCTGTACATGCCTCCTCTGTTAGACCTCGCAACTCCACCCCGTCCAAATACTCCCTAATCTCCTCCTCCCCCACCCCCTCCTCCCCTTGATATAACCGAATATAAAAATCCCGGAACTGCTCCCTAATCTCCTCTTCCCCCCTACACAACTCCCCATCCCTCCCTCTAATCTGGTATATTAAAGTCGCCCCTTGTTGTTGTTTTAGTCTGCGGGCTAAAAGCCGCCCCGCCTTGTCCCCATGCTCATACACCACTTGCTTGGCCCTTTGCAGTGCAAAGTCCACCTGCGCCAAGTGCACCGCACGGAGCTCCGCCCGCACTCTCTCCATCCCTTCCCTATCCCGCTTCTCCCCCGACAACCGATACTTCTCCTCCGCCACTTGCAACAGTTTCCCCAACTCCTCCTTCCGCCCTTCACGTTCCCGTTTCTTTCTAGCCCCCCACATCACAAACCTACCCCTAACCACCGCCTTCAGTCCCTCCCACACTTTCACCGCAACCAGCCCCCCAACATCATTAAATCTCAAATATTCCTGAATAACCTCCTTAACATCCTTCACCACTCTCGCATCCTTTAGTAAACTTTCATTCAACTTCCAAAACACTATACCACCCTTCCCCCGTCCGCGCCACCCTATCTCCACCGCACTGGTATCCGTCCACTCAACCGTCTTGATGTCTCCCTCCATCACATCCAGCATCCACTCCCTGTCCATAAGGATCATATCTGTCCTGCTCCAGCTATTGTGCGGTGGTGAAAAGAAAGTGAATTGCAAGGCTGAAGGATGCAGCGCTCTCCATGCATCCACCAGGTTAAATCGTTTAATCAAAGTCCTCAATCCTTGGCGATACTTACAACCCCCTCCATCTCCTTTGGGATCCCTATCAAACCCGGGCTCCAGAACTACATTGAAATCCCCTCCCACCACCAACCTCCCCCCCCCCCTCCTTTTCAATAAGCCACCCAACCTCATCCCAAAACTCCCCCTGATTGCCATTGGGACCGTACACCACCACAATCACTATGTCCTCCTCCCCCCAATCTCCCTCGTATCCCCACCACCCGACCCTCACCATCCTGAAAACTGCCCTCTACCTGAATCCCACACCCATCCCGCACCCAGAGAGCCACCCCCCTCTTCTTTTCACCCCCCGGGCAGCATGAAAAATATTGGGCAGAGTAATGCTTATTTTTCAGTCGCCCCACATCGCTTCTACGCAGATGCGTCTCTTGCAGCATCACCACATCCCATTGAAGCTTCCACACCAGCCTAGTCAGCATGCTACGTTTCTCTGGGGAGTTCAAACCTTTAACATTCAGGGTCCCCATGCGCAGCATATTCCCCATCCCCCCTTCCCCCTACCCCCATACTGCAACCCTCCCCCCCTCCCCCCTCCCGTCCACCCCTCCCCCCTCCCCTCTTGTCCACCCCTCCCCCCTCCCCTCTTGTCCACCCCTCCCTCCTCCCCTCCTCCCCACCCCGTCTGCCCTGCACTCCCACCCCGAGACGTCTTGTCCTCTCCCGCCACACCGTGCCCCAAACCCAAAGGCTCCTTAGTGCCTTGGCCGCTCACCCCCTTGTGACCAGCCAGCACCACACCCCCTACCCCTCCATGCCCCTTCCTTCCATCCCCGCTCCCCCACATCCCAACATACAATCACCTCCCACCTCCCCAGCACCCCAGTAACACCCCATCAATTCCAATCACCCAATCCAGTGTCTTTAGCTCAGACACCCCACACCCAAGCCAGCAAACTGTCCAACAGTCCTCTTTACACCCCCTCAGGTAGCAGTCTCGGGGTTCGCTCCAGTTTGTTCTTTGGAAAGCCTCCGCAGCCGCCTGCTCTTTTCCCCAGCACGCTGCCACTGAGAACTTGAAGATAATTTCCCCAGTCCAGAACCGCTTGACTTCGATTGCTCTCTTGCTCCTAGGGAAGAAGGGCAGTCACACCCCAGCTCACGCCGAGTGCTCCACGCCTCATCCACCGTCTTCATCTTCTTAGTCACACCATTCACCGATACCAGCAATCCGAAGGGGAACAACCACCTGTAGCGGTAACTCCTTTCCCGCAAAAAGGCAGTAACTTCCTTCATCGCCCTTCTCCTATCCAGGGTGCCTTTAGAGAGGTCATTAAACACCTCTACTTCTCCTCCGTCCCAGGCAATCCGCCCGAACTTTCTCGCCGTCGTCAGGATCTGTTCCTTCATAGGAAAACTGCTCATGCAGGCAATAATATCGCGCGCCTGCTTCTCCCGCCGGGGCCCCAGGCTTCGGTGGGCCCTCTCCACTCCAACAACCACCTCTGTGGAGCCCGACACCTCCCCCAGGTGTAAAATATGGTTGCAGAGCTTTTGCACCACTAAGACACAGTCATTATGCGCACTGTCCTCAGGCACCCCCCGGATGCGTAAATTATTCCGGCGCGCTCTATCCTCCAACTCTTCAATTTTTTCTTGCAACTCCTGTTGCATCCGAAGTTGTTGGTGCTGCCCCGCCATTTCGCGTACTCCTTCCTCACAGGCCTCCACGTGCCCTTTGAGAGTCTCTACTCTCTGGCCCAGACAACTCACTTCTTTTTGAATCGCTACCAAAGTTTCTTTAACTTCTCTCCGCATCGCTTTGATCTCACCCTGCATATCTTTTTTAAATTCGCTGAGCCACTTCTTCAGGGACCTGGCATCCCGGCTCTCCATTCCCTCCTCCTCAGAGCTCTCCACCGCCGCATCCTCCTCGGAGCCCTCCGTCTCCCCGGTATCTTTCCGCTCCTGCCGCACATATGGGGATTGAAAACTGGCCAGTTTTTTCTTTGTTGCCATCGCTAAGGGGTAGGCTCCCTGCCTGTCCACTTTAATAGCGTTTGGGGCACCGCTAAGACTCCTTAATTGCGGGATTTGGACGGAGCTAGGCTGCTATGCTGCCATCAGCCCCGTGACGTCACCGGAAATCCTTGTCTGAAATATACTTTGAGAGAGTTACAGTAGTCTGGTCTATTTATCACTAATGAGTGACTAACTATTTGTAAAGCCTTTTTATTAAGATACGGTTTCATTGATCTTTCCATCTTCGAGCAAAGAAACAGCTTTGAACAGTTTTCGAAATGAAGGGGAGGAATGTTGGTAATCCAAAAGGACGCCAAGAGAACGAATAGAGGTTTTAATTAAGATTAGGGTAGAAGAAATTTGTGGAATGTAAGGTGGGTGGTTTGGAGAAATCCGAAGCGCCTCTGTTTTACTGAGATTGAGAATCATCTTTTGTGATTCGAGCCAGTCCACCATAGACTGCAGCTTGGAGTTGAGTTCTGACTGAAACTGGGGGTCCCAGGTGTTGTGAGCTATAATGAGCTGAATATTGTCAGCGTAGAAATAAGAACTGATGTTTAGATCTTGGACGAATAGAGCTAGTGGAGATATGAAGAGGTTAAAGAGAGTGGGGGCGAGGATAGATCCCTTTGGTACACTTTGTTTGAGGAATTAAAGTGAATTTGTGGCCATCTATAAATACCTGGAAGGTGCATTCTGAAAAATAGGAGTGGAACCAGTTTAGAGCAACATGTCCCGGGGCGACTCAAGGCAATCTAATGCCTGAGGTGAAGTATGAAATGGCGCCCCCCCCCCACCTTAGAGGGGGCGGGGCTTTTTCAGAAATCCAATCACAGACTGAACCAAACCAAAAAGCCGATTAGATTATATGGAGGAAATGCAAGATTGCACACAGGGCTGTATCGAGCTGCAATCGCACCCTGTGCGACTTGCAGCTCGGGCGCACGCCCCCCTCTCCCTCAATGCCTCCATCCAGCGCTGCCTGCTCTTTCCCTGCTGCTTCTGCCCTCTGTTTTTTCACGGCGGCGCCGGCAGCAAGGAAAGAGCAGGCAGTGCTGGACGGAGGTATGGGGAGGAGGAGGGGGGGGGGCATGCACCCGATCTGAAAGGCACCGGCACTTCAAGCAGATCTGTCCCTCCCTACTCTGACATCGCGTCGGAGGAGGGAGGGACCAGACCTGCTTAAAGTGCTGCGAAAAGGCTTGGGGAGCACATTTTGGCTGTCTGCTATTGTCCTGCCAGCGGCAGCAGGGCAACAGCAGACAGCCGAAATGCGCCCCCCAAGCCTTTCTGCCCTGTGCAGCTGCACCGCTTGCATAGGTCTAGGTACAGTCCCATTTGCACACCAAGGAACTAAAAGACAGCAAGCACCAACAGCACAGTTTTATAAAACTAAACTATAACTCATTTCTATTTTGTTATAAACTGCATTATGGTTTTTGCTTTTTCTTTCTCAACATATGTTTTGCATCCACAGTAGGTGCAGAGCAGAGCCAGGACATTCACCCACAGAACTCAGTATTAAAAAAAAAAAAATCTGATTCTGATCATCTCACTAACAACCACCACCACTATTCTCCAGTACCAGGCATATTGTGAACTAATACAAAACCCTACAACAAAGAGCAAACCGACCATACCATACCATATCAGCACAAACTTCCAAAACTCACATAAGGAGCCCATCCAAAAAAAGCGTCACTGTAAATTCTACAGTGGGCCCTGGAACATCCATACACCTATTTGAAAAGCTGAACAAGTCAAATTACTGCAGTACAGTATGGATCTTTATGTACAAACTCCATGTTAAAAGAACACCTCAGTCCCACACTCACAACATCGACCCTCATCAAGTACAGAATAAGCAACCACAATCTAAAGTAAAAATAAAAATATGTTGACAAAATTTAAATTGAAACCCCAAGAAGCCAGAGTTCACATGCAATGCAACATCAGATAAATAAGAGATGCAGTTCCCAAATACTGTGTAAAATATAAAAATAGCACAAAGTCCACTCACTAAAATTAAATAAAATTATTTTTTCTACCTTTGTTGTCTGACCATTTTATTCTCTGATCATGCTGTTCCCGATCTGCGGCTTCTGCTTTCCTGTCTTCTCTTAGCTCTCTCTCTGTGGTCTATGGTCCATCTGCCATTTTTATCTCTTCTTTTGTTTTCTTCACTTCCTTCCATCAGCCCATTTCCAGTTCCAGTAACCCTCCCCAGTATCAGCCCCCTTTCCAGTCCTTCCCTCCCAGTACCTTCCAGTGTCAACCGCTTTGCATTCCCACAACTGCTACTGGTGTCCATTCCCTTCCAGTTCCTCTCCTTCCCCACTGTCCAGCCCCTTCTAGTCCAAATACCATCCCAGATATCAATTCACTTCCACTCTGTGCCCCCCTCCCAATCAGCTCCCTTCCAGTCTCCCTACCCTCTGTCCATCCCCCTTCCAGTGCCATTTGCATGTCAGCTCCCTTCCAGCCTCCTCCCCATTACCCAACCACCTTACCACTCCCATCCCCAAGTGTCAGCTCCCTTCCAGTCCCCCTTCAGTACATTCCAGGTGTCAGCTCCTTTCCAGCCCCCTTCTTCCCCTGGCAGACCCTCTCATTATCCGCTCCCTTCCAGTCCTATTCTACCATCCTCCCGCATCAGCCCAATTGTAGCCCTAGCCCCTAGTTTTCTTCCAGGGCCAGCAGCACTCTCCTCCTCTCCCCCATTAGCCCATTTCCAATCCCAGCCCCCTTATCAGCCCACTCTAGTCCTAGGCCCCAATCAGCCCATTACCAGTCCTAGCTCATTTCCAGTGCTAGCCCCCCATCTGCCCATTACCAGTCTTAACCCCCCAATAAGTCCATTTCTAGTCCTAGCCCCCCAATCAGCCCATATCCTGTCCTAGCCCCCCTAATCAGCCCATTTCTAGGCCTAACCCACCAATCAGCCCATTACCAGTCCTAGCCCCCTCCTGATCAGCCCATTTCCAGTTCTAACCACCCCATCAGCCTATTTCCAGTCCTAGCCCCCCTCCCAAACAGCCCATTTCCAGTCCTAGCCCCCTTGATAGCCCATTACCAGTCCTAGCCCCCTCCTGATCAGCCCATTTCCAGTTCTAACCCCCCCATCAGCCCACTTCCAGTCCTAACCCCCCACCAGTCCATTTCCAGTCCTAGCCCCCCATAGCCCATTACCAGTCCTAACCCCCCCATCAGCCCACTTCCAGTCCTAACCCCCCATCAGCCCACTTCCAGCCCTAGCCCCCTCACCCCAGGGAAATTGAAAAAAAAACCCTGGCTGCTGAAGCTGCTGCCACTGCGGCAACAGCAGAACGTACTGCCCGCGGCCGCGGCCTCCCCGGTAAAGCCCTCCTATCTCCCTCAGCGCCGGCTTTTCAGAGCCGCGAAGGGAGAGTTTTGTTTTCTCGCGGCTCTGTTAAGCCCGCCGGCGCAGGCATTTCCTGTTTCCCATCAGCGCCGGCGGGGTTAACAGAGCTGCGAGAAAGGGAAGCTCTCCCTTCGCGGCTCTGAAAAGCCAGCACTGAGGGACATAGGAGGGCTCTGCTGGGGAGGTCGCAGGGCACTTCATTCTTTGGCAGCGGCTCCTGTCATCGGGGGGGGGGGGGAGGTTTTTTTTTTTTTTAAGGCTGAGTGAGGCGGGCTTTTTGGGGGCAATTTTTGCCACCCCCAAAAGGTTGCCGCCTGAGGCCACCACCTCACTCGGCCTCATTATAGAACCACCCCCGAAAGTGTCTTATTCCTAATTCTTGTAAGCAGCTAAGCTAGAGAGTATGATTGATTAATGTCAAAGGCTGAGCTTAAATCAAGCTGAATTACAAGTTCCTCGCTCTTCTCCTTATCAGCAGAGAGTCCAGATGTCCCAACCCGCTCCCCAAGCAAAACTAGCGGTGGGATTTTGACTGGCTCCTCAAGAACATAGCTAGCTTCAGTTTCAATGCCAGACACCCTTCCTGTCAGAGGGAGACTGATGTTCTTAACAGACTGATGGCTTGTATAACCTCCCACAGTTGAGTTGGGAAGATTTTCTGGTCCAGGTACAAATTGCACCTATTCAGTCTGACACCAAATTGCTCTCCAAATGTTTCATCCATCAACCCTCAGCACCAGGGGATTTATTTTTTATTTATTTATTTATTTAGTGTACACTTATATCCCGCCACTTCCAGCGATCAGCAGCGGTATTCGACCACAGAAAAAGAGTGGCTGTACTGGCCATAATTTACAATACACAGGATGATTAGTGGAAGAGGTACAGTTCACAGCACACAGTATGATTAGAGGGCATAGTACAGTTCACAGCACACAGGGATAAGGTTTAGACACATTGAGAAGGGAAATATTTACAATTAGTATTTACAAAAGAATTTACAATTTACATAAGCAGATACATATTCACACAACAGTGAGTCTATTGGTGGCGATCTCATTGCTGACATGAATTCATACAATTTGCTTTGTGGATTGAGATTATATAGTGTTGAAGTGTGACTGGAATAGGTACGTCTTGAGTTGTTTTCTGAAGACCATTAAGTCACTGCACGCTCTTAGATCTACTGGTAGCTTGTTCCAGAGTTGAGGTGCTATGAACGAGAATGCTCGGTTGCTGGTCTGGACATTGACGTGCCTCATGCGGCCGGGGACCAGTAGGGTGTTGAGGCTCGGGGAACGTCTGCTCCTGTTATTTGTTTGGGCTGACACAAGTGAGCCGAGGTAAGAGGGCGCGATGTTATGGAGGAGCTTAAATGTGGTGACTATGATTTTGTACTGTATTCGGGCACTGATTGGGAGCCAATGCAGGTCAATTAAAGTAGGTGTGATGTGATCCTTTAGTCTTGTTCCCGTTATGATTCTAGCTGCCACATTCTGCGCCAACTGGAGGATACTGATGGTCTTTTTAGGGAGCCCTTGAAGTATGGCGTTGCAATAGTCTATGTGAGGAATGATGAGGGCTTGCGCTACGGTGCGGAAGTCCGCATGATCTAAGATAGAGCGGAGAGGTTGTAGAATTCTTAACTTATGGAAAATGATCCGATTCGTAATTCTAAGATGCTTCTCTCCATCTTTAAGTTGCAGTCCAGCGTCACTCCAAGGTATTTAATTTCTTTTTTTGTTTCGTATACAATGCCTTTCATGGTTATTGTTGGTGGTGGGTTGAAGTCCGTTTTCATGGATATGCACATCACTTCAGTTTTTTTTTGATTTATGTACATATTGTTGTGTCGCAACCAGGTTTGTAGCTCGTCAAGGCATTTCTCGAGCTGGCTGATGTTTGGGTGATCTACATCCAATTGGGTATAGAGCATAATGTCATCAGCATATATATGGTAACTGATGTCGTTGTTCTTGAAGATTTCACAGGCTGGTCTCAGATAAAGGTTGAACAGGAGCGAAGATAGTGCTGAGCCCTGCGGGATGCCTTGAGTTTGTGGGAATGGCGTCGCTGCTTCATCGCCAAAGTGAACTTGCTGCATTCGGTCTGTAATGTATGAGGCGAACCATTTCAGGGGGATTCCTCTAATGCCTAATGCATCAAGCCTTTTCAAGAGAGTGGGATGATGCACTGTGTCGAAAGCGGCAGATATATCTATGAATATGAGCATGAACATTTTGGTTCTGTTCTCAAGACCTATTAGAAGATTGTCCATCAGGGCTAATAGGAGGGTTTCGACACCATGATGTTGTCGGAAACCATATTGGTGGATGTCCAATGCGTTGGTGTCATCTATGTGGTCTTGAAGTTGTTGCTGCACTGCCTTTTCAGTGATCTTGGCAAGGAATGATATGCTTGATACCGGGCGGTATGATGTTGGATCATTCTTGTTGAGTGATTTGTTTTTCAGTATGGGTCTGATGACTGATTTTTTGAGGTGTGTTGGCATTAGTCCTTGTTGTAAAGATTGGTTCACTATGATGGTGATGATTTTTGCAAGATCCTGCTTTGCACCCTTGACCCATGCCGCTGGGCAGGGGTCCAGTGGGGAGGTAGTGGTCCTTAATGCAGTGATTACGCCTAGAATTTGCTTTTCATCTAGTTTAGTGAATGCAGCCCACTCGTGGTAGAGTGTAGGGCTTCCAGTGGGGTTAGTTGTTTGTAGCATGGTGCCCGTATTTAGATCTTGTGAGGGATCTTCAGGAGTCAGTATTGTTATGCTTCTGGTTTGAGGGTTGAGTTTACTTGCATAATGGTCTGCCAGGATTTGTGCAGACATCTCCCCAAAAGTATTAGATTCTTGTGTATTCCTCGTGAGTGATTTGACCAGCGCAAAGAGTTCCCTGGGTCGATTGAGAGCTTTATTAAGCATGTTGGTGTGGTGAGTTCTTTTCGCAAGGTTGATTGCATTCTTGTATTCAGCCAGAGTTTTGTTGTATGCAATCTTATGGTCCTCGGTTGCATGGCGTCTCCACTTCCTTTCTTGTTTCCGTAGTAATTTCTTGATCTCGCGGAGCGCTGGGGAGAACCATGGTTCGCTCTTGTTTCTGGGTGGGTTTCTTGGGTGCGTCTGTGTTGCGACAGATACTGCTTCAATGGCTTCATTCCATTGGCTTACTAGCGTGTCCATGTCTCTGAGATCCGTATTTAGGTGCGTTGCTATGGATGACACCAGTGTTGGTTTGTCGTACTTCTGGAATCTCCTTTTTTGGCTTGCAGTTGGATTGTGTGATGTATGTTCATGGATGGTGGAAAGGAGTAATGTGAACTCGATTTGGTGATGGTCAGACCATGGTACTGGGGTTATGTGTACATTGGGTTTTCGCACCCCATGGTGCTTGGTGGGTAAAAACACCACGTCCAATATGTTGCCTTTGGCGTGGGTGGCCCCGCAGATTATTTGTTCATAGCCGAGTTGGGTCATGGTTTCATGAAATATTTCTGCTTGAGCTGTTGGGACCGATGCCATGTTTAGGTCGCCGAGGATGATTTGCTGTTTTTTGATTGCAGTGGTGGTGATGACTTCCAGCGCATCTGCCAGTGTCTCATATGGAGCTGATGGCGGTCTGTAAATAAGACATATTGCCATGGATTTATTTTCTACTCTGAGTATGTCAATACTGGTTTCTGTGCTTTGGGACGTGGTTGCTAGGGCAAAGGAGTCCTTAGCAAGGATGATTACTCCTCCTCCCCTTTTCCTGTCACGGGGACAATTGAAGATCTGGTATCCTGGCTTCACAATTTGATTGATGATAGCTGAGTCTGCATCAGTGATCCATGTTTCTGTGATACATAGAATATCGGGTTGTATATCTGTGAGGATGTTGTATATGATGTGTGTCTTGTTTCGGATGGATCTTGCGTTTATAAGCATAAAAGATATTGTGGTTGGTATGGGCTCGCTGGCATTAGAGCTGATTTTTAACTTAGGTCTTTGTTTAACAGTTCCCCTATGGCTCCTCCCCTTGTGTGATCTAGTATGTGGGCTCACTGGGGCGTTTATGAGTGGTGCGTTCTCGTCTTGGTTGTGTGGTGGCGTTGCTGGCCAGTGTGTAGTTGGTGGTGAGTTGGGTAAAATTTCAGGTGTGAGTATGACTGGGTAATAGAGGTGTACTGGCCTCCATAGTAACATAGCATGATATTGATAAACATGGTTGCAGTTACATACGATTAGTAGGGCATAAATACACCATATGATGCAGGCGCTGATGTGGGCCATTTTTAGTGGGTAGCTCGCCTCACAATACAGGGTGGTCAGCTTCGCCTTAGGGGTACGGTTTATTCCATTACGTTCAGGTATCTTTATAGCACCTGTCTTGGCAAGTTACGTTTAGGCAGAGATATTCCTACAGGAACTCTGCCCTTCTACTGGCCATTTTGGGTAAGCCTGTTTCACTAGGGGAAGAAGGGCAGGTATTTTACTCCAAGTATTTCCTGATCGCATAGACAACTAGGGAGGAGGGAGGGGTTTTCATCCCATCCTAAGTCTGAGAAATCTGAACCAAATACCTGGTCCGAACAAAGTTTGGAATCGTTTCCCTCCACACCCCGATTGCTTACCTTCAATTCAAAAGGAAGATTGGCTGTGTTCTCTGGACTTAAAGGACATGTACACCCACATTCAGATATATCTCAGTCGCAAGATGTATCTGCCATTCATCTTAGGGAAATACCACTACCAGTACTGTGTATTTCCCTATCTCCAGGAACAAGCAGGAATGAGTCTTCACATATGGGTACGTCGGTACCGACGGAGCCTGCGCGGGAACGCTCCCCAGCTTCCCAAAAAGGAAAGCTTTTGGGAGCATCCCACAGTGCCTGCGCACTGCCTTCCCGCCTTTCCTAACCGCCTCTCTCCAGTTCTTCTTTTCCGCGGAGCCAGCAGGTCGTGTTCCTGTCACCGCTGAAGAAGTTCTTTATTTTATTTTATTTCTTTGGTCGCGCGTCTGCCTTCTTCGACGTCAGACCGGTACCGCCGGTCTTTTCTTTCTTTTTCTCCAAAAAAAAAAAAAAAAGAATACTTTCTGTTCCACTTCAGTGTATTTTTTCTTCGTTGGGCCTTAGGCCTAACAGAAAATTCCTCATGGAAAAGCCCGCCTCCGGGTTTAAAATATGCACTAAGTGCAGCGGTACCATCTCTGTTACCGACACCCATGACTGGTGTCTTAAGTGTTTGAGTCCTGACCATTCCATCACGGATTGTCCGTCCTGCTCCATGATGTCTAAAAGAGGTTTACAGAACCGAGCAGCCAAGCTCAGTACACTGTTTCCCTCTGAGGCAGCTTCGGTGGCATCGACGTCTTCCAGGGCTGCTTCTTCCTCCTATGGATCTCAGGTAACCAAACATAAGTCCAGCCGGTCCTCGAAGAGTAGATCTCCCTCTAAGCATCGAGATGCCTCCGGGCTTGCCCTCGAGGATCCTGCACCGGCAAAAGTACCCCGGCGGGAAGCTCCGGCTTCCAAAGCTCCTCCTATGGGGTCACAGGTTGACATCGATGGCACGGCCTCGACCGATCACCTGTTGCAATGTTCTGGGGTACCGGTGGAATCCGCCGGTACCGACCTCCAGACATTCATGGCGTCGATGGATCAGAATGTTCTGACCATGCAGCGTGCCATTACGGCATTCATACAAGCTGCGACGCCGCTGGTACCGCAACAAGCTTCGTTGTCGGTACCGGCTCCGATATCGGTTCCGGTGCCGGTACCGGTTGCATCGACATCGGCTTCGGTGTCGACTGCAGTGGTACCCTGTCCGATGTTGCCTATCAGTACCGATCCGGTACCGATGACTCCCGATGTCGATACCACCCGGTATGCGTATCGGGCTTTACAAGCGCATCCAGACAGGCGATACTTCGATTCCTCCGAAGACTCTGATGCATCGGAGGCCTCTGTCGAAGCATCGGTACTTCTTCCTCAGGAGCCGCCTTCTCCAAAAAGAAGAATGTCCCCTCCAGAAGACTTGTCTTTTCAAGACTTCATAAGGGAAGTGGCCAAGGGGCTTTCTATCTCAGTAGCCCCTGAGACAGAGCCTAGAGCCAAAAATTGGATATTTTGCAATATCCCAAGGCTCCTAAAGAAGCAGCCACTTTGCCAGTTCATGAGATCCTTTATGACCACATGATAGGCATATGGGAGACTCCTCTCACCATCTCTTCTCATTCTTGTAGGTTGGATGTATCGTGTATCGTGTCCCTCGTCCTGGATTTCATAAAACTCAGCTTCCTCACCATTCTATTGTGGTGGAGTCTGCTATGAAAAAGTTAAAGAGTGCAAAGAGGCACTCATCTGCTCCTCCAGGAAGAGAATGTAGAACCTTAGATGCTTTTGGCAGGAAACTTTTTCAGGCCAGTATGCTTGTTGCCAGAATCAACTCCTATAGTCCTGTATGTCCATTTCACAATACCTAATATTCTTACACTACTTATTAATACCTGCCTCAATAAAATAAACAATTGCTAAATGAAAACAACTTATTCATTAACCATGCAAAAACCGAAGCCCTAATAGTAACTAAAAACACAACATTCATTCCCCCATCACACATCACACTGCAAAATAATGATATCAATGTAAAAACTGAAATACGCTACCTAGGAGTAATACTAGACAAACACCTCAGTATGGACACACATATAAGAAATATAACAAAAAAAGTTTATTTTAAACTAAAAGTCTTAAAACAACTCCGCCCCCTAATGCATCTACAGGATTTTCAACGTATAATACAAGCTATAATAACTCCCCATTTCGATTTTGCGAACTTAACCCTACTAGGCATAACAAAACAAAATCTAAAAAAACTCCAACTAGCACAAAATGCAGCAGCAAGGACTATCATGAATGCCCCACCATTCCAACATATAACACCTATTTTAGAGAATCTACACTGGCTCCCGATTCAATGCCGGATACATTATAAAACTCTTTTAACTACTTACAAAGTCTTGAACAACACAGCACCTCTTACTCTAAACAACCTTATTAACAAAGAACCCAATCATAATCTCCAAAGGCGAGACCAACTAAACAAACTTATAACACCAAAGGAATTTATAAAGGCCAAAAAATCAACAAACAAGAAAGCATTCTCCCATGCTGCCCCTATAATTTGGAACAACACTCCATCGGAATTAAGATCCTTACCTCAAATCATGGAGTTCAGGAAAAAACTCAAAACTCACTTATTCTCAACATACTACGGATCCTTGTCGAACTCACCTTTTCAACAAGAAAAAGGGATAGCTTCACCAGCTGACATATCCCATCTTTGAACTGGAATAAATGAGAAAACCCCAAACCGACGATCTCGAAAACATACATACCTGTACATAGTTAATATCTGGTTCTTTGTATATAGTTTACAACTGTTAATTGTAAAATTGAATTTCTTTGTAGTTTCACAATGTTATCTGTAAAAGCAGCTTTGCCTGTTTACTGTTGTTCCATGTAAACCGCAACTGATCAATGGAAGGTGCGGTATATAAAAACTCGCTAATTAAATTAAATTAAATTAAATTAAATTATAGTCTCTATATGGGGATGTTTCTGAAGGAAGTTACAGATCTGCAAACTTTCCTCCTTTTTCTTCCAGAAGATAAAAGGGAAGACTTTCTTACCTGGCTTAAGCATGCCCAGGATGTTTCCAAATTTTCTAACCGTGCAGCCTTTGACTCTTTTGAGGGGGCCAGCAGAGCCTCGGCCATTGCCATAGGTGCATGCAGAATTGCTTGGTTACAAGCTTCTGATTTGGAACCCTGGGTCCAAGATGGATTAGGAAATCTTCCTTGTACAGGTGAAAACCTGTTTGGCAAAGATTGGCAAGCAAAGGCCACTCAGATGGATGCAGAAAATTCTGCTTTGGATAGGCTTTCAAAGTCTACCTCTAATCCTGTCCAGAAGAGGTTGTTCAAAAAGACATATTTTCCCAAGAAGGGAAGATATTATCCTGCTTATGGTCAGCAGACATCTTCTGCAGGTCGTTTTGCTGCAAAGCGTCAACAACCTAAACAGGCCAAGTCTAAGGCTGCAAGGCCTACTGTAGCCCAACAGCCTCAGCCTCCTCAGGGCCTTTGACTTGCACCTAGAGAACTTAGCCTTTCTGGCTCTAAAAGAACCAGAGCCTCTCACCATTCCAGTAAGGTCAGCTCACTTTGCTCCCAGATGGGAGCAAATCACAGCAGAGCAGTGGACCCTTTCCATCATAAAGGAAGGGTACAAACTTCATTTCTTAAACCTTCCTCCCCACACCATGGTGAGACAGTTCAATTCTCCAACATCTCTCCTCGACCTTCTGGGTCAAGAGATTTCCACCCTTCTTGCCCAAGGGGCAATAGAAGAAGTACCTATTTTTCAACAGGGCTCAGGGTTCTACTCACCCTACTTTCTAATTCCAAAGAAAACGGGGTTACAGACCCATATTAGATCTCAGAGAATTGAACAAATTCCTATGCAAGGAGAAATTCAAGATGATTTCTCTGGGTACTCTCCTTCCATTCCTTCAGAGTCAGGATTGGCTTTGTTCTCTAGATCTCAAGGATGCGTATACCCATATACTCATCCATCCAGCACACAGAAGGTTCCTTCGGTTCCTTTATCAGGGAAAGCACTATCAATACAGGGTGCTTCCCTTTGGTCTGGCCTCTGCTCCAAGAGTGTTCACAAAATGCATGGCAGTAATAGCTGCATTTCTACGCACTCTGGGAATATTCGTATTCCCATATCTGGACGACTGGCTCATCCGAGCTCCATCCCAGTCAGAGGCCCAGACTTCCCTAGCCTGCACAATGCGTGTCCTGCAGTATCTGGGACTGGTTATAAACATTCCAAAGTCCCAACTCACCCCTACTCAGTCTCTAGAGTTCATAGGGGCCTTGCTGGATACCACAACTGCAAGGGCCTATCTCCCCCAGGCCCGTTGCCTACGCTTAGTGCAGTTAGCCTCTCAGATTCAGTTAAAAACCCACCTAACTGCTCGAGAGATGTTACAACTGCTAGGCCACATGGCATCCACGGTGCATGTGGTCCCTTATGCTCTCCTTCACATGAGGGCAGCTCAATGGACTTTGTCCACCCAGTGGACCCAGGCATCTGGAAGTCTGTCAGACAAAATAGCAACCTCCAGGCGCCTCTTTTGGTCTCTCCAGTGGTGGAAGTCCACTCAAAATCTGTTGCTGGGGTCCCCCTTCCAACAATTGTTACCCCAAGCAATCCTTACAACAGATGCCTCTCCAAAGGGTTGGGGAGCTCATCTTCAAGACTGTTCAGCTACAAGACAGTCCTCATTCACACGGACAACCAAGTAGCCATGTTCTATGTGAACAAGCAGGGAGGAACTGGCTCTCTGTCGCTTTGCAATGAAGCTCTGAGATTGTGGGCCTTCTCCAGAGATCATCAAATTAATCTTCTGGCAGTATACCTTCCAGGAGTTCAAAACTCTTGGGCAGACAGACTCAGTCGAGTTCTGCTTCCACACGAATGGTCCCTTCATATGGACCAGATAGTCAGAATCTTTCGAATTTGGGGAACCCCGGACATAGACCTCTTTGCAAGTCCGTGGAATGCCAAACTTCCCTGATTCTGTTCCAGAATTCCGTGTCAGGGAGTTCAGGCCAGGGATGCCTTCCTCCTTCATTGGGGTCAAGACTTCCTGTACGCGTTTCCACCCATTCCTCTAATTCCCAAGACCCTGTTCAAGCTTCAGAGAGATCAAGGGACTATGATTCTCATAGCTCCACGTTGGCCACGCCAAGTGTGGTACCCTCTACTTCTGCATCTCTCTCAAGCTCCCTCCCTGGACTTGGGGTCTGCTCCAGATCTCCTGTCTCAGGAGGGGGGAACGTTGTGGCACCCAAACCCCCAATCTCTCCATCTCAGGGCTTGGTTGCTGAAGGCTTAGACCTTCAAGATTGGCATCTTTCTCAGCGAGTAAGGGATATCCTTCATGCTTCCAGAAAGCCTTCTACTAGACGTTCCTATGCTTTTAAATGGAAAAGGTTTACCATTTGGTGTGCTGAGAAGGGTATTAACCCTCTAGCAATACCTTTGAATTCTTTACTAGAGTATCTCCTGCATCTTTCCCATGCAGGCCTCAAGACGAATTCAGTAAGGGTCCATTTGAGTGCTATTGCAGCATCCCTCAAGCCTCTCAATGGACAACCTGTCTCCTCTCATCCGCTTATTGCAAGATTCATGAGGCCTTCTTTTAACTAAATCTCCCATTAGACCACCTCCATTGGCATGGGACTTGAATCTGGTTCTTGGTCAGCTCATGAAGCCACCCTTTGAACCCTTAGCCACTACCTCCTTGAAATTTCTTTCCTGGAAGGTTATCTTTCTTATTGCAGTCACCTCAGCTCACCGCTTCAGTTAACTGCAGGCCTTAGTGGTTAATCCACCTTATACAAGGTTCCATCATGATAAGGTAGTCCTTAGGACCAATCCAAACTTTATGCCTAAAGTGGTCTCACCTTTTCATCTTAATCAGGAGGTGTATTTACCTGTCTTTTTTCCAGGTGCTCATGCATCGAGTGCAGAGAGGAATCTTCATACCCTGGATTGTAAGAGAGCTCTTGCTTTTTACTTACAAAGGACACAGCAACATAGAAAGTCTTCTCAACTCTTTGTTGCTTTTGATCCCTCTCATTTGGGACTTCCAGTCTCTAAGAGGACACTGTCCAATTGGATTGCTCAGTGTATTTCTTTCGCCTATCAGAGAAAGAACCTTTGTCTGGAGGGCCATGGCCACCTCTATGGCTCTGTGTCTATCGACCAGATCTGTCGAGCAGCCACCTGGGCCTCGGTTCATACCTTCACAGCCCATTACTGTTTGGACAAGGACTCCCGCCAGGATGCCTTGTTTGGTCAGGCTGTTCTCAAACACCTGTTCCATGCTTAATCAACTCCTACCCTCCATCGCTGGTTGGATGCCTGAGATCCATGGGAGGAGGTAGAGCCCTTCTCAGGGTCTCACAACCTTGGGGATCTCCCTGGCATCTCTAGCTGGGGAGTCCCCATATGTGAAGACTCATTCCTGCTTGTTCCTGGAGATAGCACAGTTACTTACCTGTAACAGGTGATCTCTGGGAACAGCAGGAATAAGTCTTCACAACCCACCCACCTCCCCTAGGAGTTGTATCTCTCTATCTTTCCTTTCCTCTCTCTCTTTCCTTTCCTCTCTCTCTTTGTCTCAGCTTTAAAACTCGAACTGGAGAGAGGCAGTTAGGAAAGGCGGGAAGGCAGCGCGCAGGCGCTGTGGGATGCTCCCAAAAGCTTTCCTTTTTGGGAAGCTGGGGAGCGTTCCCGCGCAGGCTCCGTCTGTACCGACGTACCCATATGTGAAGACTTTTTCCTGCTGTTCCCAGAGATCACCTGTTACAGGTAAGTAACTGTGCTTTAGCCTCACTTCTTCTCCACATGTGTTCAGCAAGTATCTCGCAGTAGTCGCAGTGTATCTACAGTATGTAGGGTGGTAGACGGTGGGTGCTCTAAAGTAGTTGAATGCCTTGTCCAATGCCCCTGGTGAACTTTTATTTATCTAACATCTTTTATATACCGCGCTATTTGATATCAGTGCGGTTTACAATTAACAAAGGTTGCACAATTTAGTCAAGACTGTTTTGCGCTTACTTTGTAACAGGGGATAAAACTTGGAGCAAATACAGGGTAACTATATACATATTGACAAAGCATAAGATTTGATCTTGGTCGGGTTCTTCACAAAATACTAATGGGCAGTGCTGCTATTACTTCAGACCATTTGTTTTTGTAGTGAATGGAGAGATTGTGGGGGTTGGGAGGTGTTGACCGAGGGTGGGGTAGATGCTTGTGCAAAGTGTAAAAGGAAGATGTGGTGTTTGATTGCCTTCCGGAACTGAATGAGGTCTTTGATCGATCTTATTTCTGGTGGGAGGTCATTCCAGCATTTTGGAGTGTAAAAGGCAAAGGCTCTTCTCCTGGTTGTTTGGGTGCTCTTTATGGAGTCTTTGGGGATGATCAACATGTTGTCTGTAGTTGTCCTCCTCGTTCTGTTGTCCGGGGTAGGGGTGATGAGGTCCCTGAGTGTCATGGGGGCTATGTTATTGATGATCTTGAATGTTATGAGAAGAATGTTGTATGTTAACCTGCAGTATATCGGTAGCCAGTGGAGCTCCTTAAGTATCGGAGTGATATGGTCCGATTTGGCTAGGCCACAGAGAACACGGGCCGCAGCATTCATTGTGAGTTGAAGTGGGTTGAGAGTGTTCTTGGGGAGACCATACAGGATTACATTTGCATAGTCAAAGTGTGGTAATATGAGGGCCTGAAATATGGTTCGGAAATCATTAGGGGGTAGCATGGGTCTAAGGTGCCTTAGCGTTCTGATTTTATTGTATATTGTCCTGGTTGTGTTTCTTATGTGCTCTTTAAAGTCCAAATGCTGGTCCAGTGTAATCCCTAGGTAGCGTATGGTGGGTTTACTAGGGAGCTCAGCATCTCTTATTTTTAGAGTGGATGGAGGGGAGAACGTTTTGTTCCTTGAGATGTACAGGACTTTGGTTTTCTTGAAGTTTATGCGGAGATTCTGGGTTAGTAGCCAGTCTGTGATAGCGTTGAAGCAGTTGACAAGGTTGGTGAAGTCTGGGTGCTTGACTTTGAAAGGCATAAACAGCAGGACATCGTCCGCGTAAATTAGAGTAGAGATAGAGTAAGAGCGGATGATGTCGCATATCGGCTGCATGTAGATGTTGAATAGCATCGCAGATAGAGAGGATCCTTGTGGCACACCTTGTTGTTGGTGGAAAGGTACAGATGTGTTGGATCCGACTCGGACATATTGCCAACGATCCGTTAGGTAAGACCTACACCACTCCCAGGCGAGGCCACGGATTCCCTTCTCGTGGAGACAGGTGAGGAGTTGGTTGTGATTGACTGAGTCGAAGGCGGCAGCGATGTCCAGGAAAATGAGAGCAAAGCCATTCTCAACGTTGTCTTTTCCTCTGTTCAAAGTATTGGTTAGGGTGGCAAGCAGTGTTTCTACTCCATGGGATTCCCTAAACCCATGCTGACATGGGTCAAGAGGGGCCGCTATGTCTGTGTTGCTGGATCTGTCTTTGGACAACCTTCTCAATTATTTTGGCTAACAGAGGTATACTCGAGATTGGGCGGTAGGATTCAGACTTCAGTGGGTCAAATCTGATATTCTTCAGGAATGGTCTTATTGATGTTTGTTTGAGGAGTGAGGGGAATGAGCCAGTTGCGAAGGATAGTCCAATGATGTTCACTAGAATTGGACTAAGCTCGACGTGCAAGGTTCTGACCCAGTATGCTGGGCAGGGATCATTTGGAGCTGTGGTGGTGTTGATGATGGTGATGTGGTCTTGGATGTTTTTCTCGGCTGGGGGGTAAACTTTGTGATTGGTGGTTGTAAAGTGGGAGTATGGTAGGGTGTGGCTTCTGGAGCTTTGTCAGTCTTGAGAGTCTTGGATTGAAGGTAGTCAGCATATGACTGGGGGGATATTGGATCGTGTTGGGTAGGGGATGGTTCCTTTATTAGGGATTTTGCTAGGCTGAACAGATCTCTGGGTTTAAGTGAGCGGAGTAGGAGCTTGGCATGGTATTCACTCATTCTGAGGTATATTGTTGCACGGTAGGACTTCAGGTTTCAAAATATGTTGATTTGTTAGTTTGGGAGCGGGATCGTCTCCATTTCCTTTCATGCCTCCTGAGAGCGAGGAGAGATGCCCGAAGATCTGTTGTGAACCATGGAGCTGGTTGTCTTTTACTTTTACTTTTACATCTCTTTGGGGTTGCTGAATTGTCTAAGGCTGGTAGTTGGGTGAATGCTTTCAGTGTGGTGTTCCAGTTGGTGATTGCTTCATCCAGGTTATGTGACGTTTGTTTGAGAGTTGGAAGAGCGTACTTAGTGAACTCTTCTATAACAAGAGGTCTGAATTGTGTAGTATTAGTAGATTCTATTTTTGCGTCGCTGGGAGGAGTTTGAGCTTGATGTGAGGGGATCTGGAAAGTGATGAGTTTATGGTCGGACCAGGGGACAGGGGTGATAGAGATGTTGAGGTTGATCTTGTGACTTGCAGCACAGTAAGGAGCGAAGATTAGGTCTAGTAGGTTTCCTTTGAGATGGGTGGGGGCAATCACTAGTTGTTTGAACCCAAGTGCATGCATTGCTTCTAGGAAGGAGTTGGCATGGTTGGGTTGCAGGGATGATAAGTTGAAGTCACCGAGCAGCCATTTCGGGTTATGTGGGTTAGCAGGGTTGCATGCTAAGTCTATGAAGGTAGAGATGTCCTCTGGGGGGGGAGGAGGGGGCTCTGTATATGACGTTTATCGTGTTATATTTGTTGGCAATGGAGACAGTGTCTGTGTGCGTGGTGCTCTTGGAGGACAGTAATTGATATTTTAGCTCTGTTTTCGCAAGGATAAAAACTCCTCCACCTCTACGGTTAGTTCTATGGCAGGTATGAATGGAGAAGTTGGGAGGGATAAGTTGGTTTATGAGGGCTGTGTCTGTGTCGGTGAGCCATGATTCTGTCACCATGAGGAGATCTAAGTCATGGACAGCTATAAGGTCTGAGATGATAGGCCATTTCCTGCGAACAGAGCGTGAATTTATGAGGGCACATTTCAGGAAGTGTTGTGGTTTTGGTGGAACTGTGTTAGTGTTCTCCGGATGGTTAATGGCCACGTACAATAGGTGTGAGTGTCGGGCGTGGTATGGGTGTCCGAAGGAAAAGTGGTAGGGGTTACCATGATTTTTCTTGCCCAGGTGAGGTAGGGTAGGGATGTGGCTATATCCGTTTGAGAGGGCTATGGTGTATTGTATGGTGTTTGCTAGGAGGTATAAGAAGGTGAGGGTAAGTAGTGAGAGTGCCATGGTGGACTGGTAGATGCTGTGTAGGTCTTATGGTGTGGGTGGGGTGATTCTGCTGGTTAGAGAATGAGTTATCAGGTGTGGATAAATAGTGTAATCACTGAGAGTAATAGCATGTGAAACAGCAAAGACAATAAGACTCATCACATAGTAGTTGGAAATATTCACGTGGTAGCAGGGGTGTAATGTTGTAACACAAAGGAGGTGGAACACAGTAGCACAGTGGAGTTAATTACTTTGTAGCAGTATTAATGAGAGATGAGCTCTGGAGACTATACAGCAGAGGATTCAAGTTAGCAAGAGTACCTGCCTTTGGTGATAAGTTCAAATTGTTGCAAGATGCTGGTGTCATTCTTTAGTGTCATTCTTGGTCAGGATGGCTTTCATTAAAACTTTTGACAGTCTCTCAAAAGACAAAATGTGCTGTATTATCTCAGTAACAAAATAACCCTTTAACCCCACAGTTCATTGGCTCAGTTGCACACACAGCTTTTATGCAAAGCTCTTGAAACAATGGCAGACTTTCAAGTTCTTGCTCTCTATGTAAATGCAATTTAGGCAATGCAGTCCAAGAAAATGAAAATTTCAAGTATAGCAAGTCAAAAGGATTTTGCATATACAAAGCATTCTGTAAGGAAAGAACCTTTTTAGTTAAAGAGTTCTATTCCAGCTCTTAAATCACGGCACAGGTCACATACCTTTCCTGGGCATCATCCAAGCTGTGCACGAACAGTACATAAGGACTTTACCTTTAGTAATCAACTACACCTTGGTTATAATTTCAAGTCCTGGCTTCTCCACTGCACTGGCAGCCTTTGACTCTTAGAGTCAGTGTTAATTGGAGCTTTGTTTTAGAACTTTGTTTTAACAAAGTTTCACACAGCTCCTGTTCCAGTTTCCAAATGGCAGTTAATTAAAACAGCCCCAGTATTGCCACTGAGGTTTCTTAGCCCCATGACTGGCAAACAGCCAGCTCTGTCTGTATGCTAATTAGCCACCTGAAGGCAAGCTTCCAAAGTTGTAATTCTCAGGCAGCGCTTAGCAGTTCAATATAATCAAGCAATAAAGTGATCTCGACATAAAGTTCAGTTCTCACAAGTCTTTTACACCCAACTTAATCTTGCTGTTATGATCTCCAGGAACAAGCAGGAATGTAGTCTTCGCATATGGGTGACGTCTGTATTGATGGAGCCTGCGCGGCACATTGGAAAGCTTTTGGGAGCATTCCACTGTGCCTGCGTGTCTGCCTTCCCATCTCCTTCTCTTCAGTTCTTTGTTTTCCGCAGAGCCAGCAGGAAGCAAATCCTATCGCCACAAAAAACGTCTTTTTGTGGATGGTGCCTCTGCCTTCTCATCAACACCGGCACCTTCGAAGACATTGCTGGTTCCCTTGTTCTTTTCTTTTCCATTCCTTCTTTATCTTTAAAAAAAAAAAAAAAAAAAAAAAAAAGGACTTGGGCGTTGACACCCTTTTTAGGCCTTAAGCCTTCCATAGCCTTCACATCCCTGAAGGCATGGAGTAACCAATTAGTGGTTTCAAAAAATGTTTTAATTGTGCCAGCACCATTTCAGCGATTGACACACATGACTGGTGTTTAAAATGCCTCGGCCCAGACCACCAGCCAAAAGACTGTCTCCTTTGCCAGAAAATGACACAGAGAGGCCTATAAAACTGGGCTTCTAAAGGAGCACTCTTCGCTTCAGATGCGGTATCGATGGTGTCCACTTCGTCAAGGGCCACCTCATCCTCCCATGGATTTTGGGTATCTTCAAAGTCCAAGCACAAGGCCGCAATGAAGTCCAACAATACCTCCAGGGGAAGATCTTGCTCAAGGCATTGAGACCCCCTTGGGTGTTGCCTCAAAGATGGATCAGCCTGCTAAACAGCCCCGGCGGGAGGTCCTGTCCTCCAAAGCCATTGAGGTGCCCCTGGATGCTCCCAAGGCCTCAGCCTCCGAAGAGCTACTCGATAGACCAGTGCATGCTGGCCATCGAGCAGAGCTTGGCAGTCCTTGCAGTCTCTGTATCTATAAAACCATTGGCTACAGGCACCGCCCCGTCGATACCAGTTATGATACAGACATCGACATGAATTCCGGGCACGGCATCATGGCTACTGCAGGTGACATCGACATGGCTCCCACGCATGCCCTCCCTTGAAACTCTTACTGGTGCCAAACCCATGCAGCTTACCGAGGCCGATACCTTGGAGCATCGGTATCGGCAACTAGCTTTCACTGAACACCGTGCCTGTCGATGCTTCAAGCCCTCTAATTCAGATTCACCTGTTTTGGATGTGGAGCCACTCGATTTGCGGGGGGGCCACAGGACCTTCCTTCGGACCTTTCCCTGCCTCGCCTCCGGAAGACATTTCCTTCCAGGAATTCATTCGAGACCTAGCCAAGGGTCTCTCTATCATGGTAACATCGGAGAAGGAGCCAATGGCGGAAGAATTAGAGATCCTCCAATACCCAACAGCATCCAAAGAGGCAGCCACCTTACCGGTGCACTGCATCCTTCATGACCTTATGCTCCATATATGGGAGACACCTCTCACGGTCTCACCTCAATACTATGTATCTGGTACCAGAGTGTCCCGGCATCCAAATACTACAGCTTCCCCAACACTCCATAGTGGTTGAATCGGCAGTGTGTGCCAAATCAAAAGCTCGAAGATTCACTCTTCTAATCCTCTAGGTAGAGAATCAAGAACACTTGATGCTTTTGGGTGGTGATGCTTCCAAGCATCCATGCTCTCGGCTAGGATTAACTCCTATATCCTCTACATGGGAGTGTTCCTGAAAGAGGTCTCCAGGGATCTCAAGGTCTTTGCCCCTCTCTTTCCAGATGACAAAAGGGCAGACTATTATTGCCCTAGTTAAACACAGCCAAAATGTTTTGAAGTTTATCAATAGTGGTGGCCTTTGAATACATAAGCAGGGCCTCATCAATATGCATTGGTGCAAGTACTGTATGGCTTCAAGCCTCAGATCTTGAACAATAGGTTCAAAATAAGCTGTTCAAACATACCTTGCACAGGGGAAAAACCTCCTTGGCAAAGACTGGCAAGATAAGGCCTCTCAATTAGAGTCAGAAAATACTATTCTAAAGAGACTGTCCAGAGTAATAACTAACCCTGCTAGGAAAAAGACACCTGCAAAAGAAGTCTTTCTACAATAAGAAGACATTCTTTTCTTATCCTCCTGTTTATCAGTACTAGGCTCAGGCTCCACAGAAGAGCAGCCTCCTAAGTAACAAAAGAAGCCACAGGTGGCTAAATCTCAACCAGCTATGCAACCGCAGTCTACGCCTGATTTTTGACACTTTCCTAGAGAATGTTGACAACCTGCCTCTGGAGGACCCCCAGTCCCTCCACATGGCAGGCAGACTGTGTCACTATGCCCACAGATGGCACCTCATCACCCTAGAGCAGTGGACACTCACCATAGTCCAGGAAGGGTACAAACTTAATCTACAAATTCTGCCCCCCTCCACTTTCACGGTGAAATATCAAACGCAGCCTCCACTCACTGCTGTACTACAGGACGAAGTGTCCTCTCTTCTGTCTCAAGATTCCATAGAAGATGTCCCAACATCCCAACAGGGAATGGGCTTCTACTCTCTGTACTTTATCATGCCAAAAAAAACCCGGAGGATACAGGCCCATTCTGGATCTCAGAAACCTCAAGTTTCTAAACCACAAAATGTTCAAGATGATCTCTCTCAGGACTCTTCATCCCTACCTGCAGAGTCAGGACTGGCTTTGTTTCTAGATCTAAAAGAAGCATACACACATATCCTCATCTATCCAGGGCACAGGAAACATCTACGCTTTACCTTTCAAGGAAAAACATTATCAATACAGAGTCATGGCTTTTGGACTCGCCTCTGCCCCAAGAGTCTTCACAAAGTACATGGCGGTCATAACTGCTTATCTAAGATCTCTGGGGATATTAGTCTTCCCTTACTTAAATGACTGGCTAATAAAAGCAGACACCTCCCAAGAGGTACCGCTTTCCTTGCATCGTACCATCACAGTACTACAACACTTGGGATTTGTGATAAACTTCCCAAAATTCAACTCAAAAACTAGAGTTCATTGGAGCCCTACTAGACACCCAATAGTTCAGGGCATTTCTGCCCCAGCTCTGTTGTGCACATCTAGTCGAACTAGCGTCCCAGATGCTCCTACGAGACAATCTGACCGCCCGAGAGATGCTGCAGCTTCTGGGGCATATGGCCTCTGCAGTACATATCCTTCCATATGCCTGACTACATATGCGTCAAAAAGTAATGCACATTTGCTCAAAATGCAACTAAAGAGTACAGATGTACTTAAAGTATTTCCAGTGGTTAGACTTCCACACGTCTCAATCCTCTAATCCCTTAAAAAATCATTAAGGAAGGTCTCAGACTCTATGGCACCGATTCAGACGTTAAATATAATATGTCTAATGTAAGTGCCCATTCGCATCAATGACCATTCCCAATGAATATTTCTTTTAGTGTGAAATGTGTTATAAAATCATCTCTCACAATACTTCGAACCAATGTCAGAGATATGCTTAACTTATTTCCAATGTCGTCCTTTGGTACCTCATCCACGTTTCACTTTATTCAAGTTTCCTCAGGGACTTTTCGTAACACAAATATCTATAAATATACAAAATAATACAAATGACCACTAAAGTGACTTTAAACGTCATCTCCTCTAACCCGTATTGCGTCTGATATAACTATACCAGAATCACCTACCAAATTATAAGCAATGCTGCACATGTTCTTCTTACAACAGTCTTCAACTCTCTCAAGACGCCTATCTTCCAAAGACACCGCGCATGCGGGACCAATACTCAACCCCTCTCTCTTAAACCGTATACTCGTGAACCCTATCAATATCAGCTGTTATGCGATTACTTAACCAACTTTACGTTGGTACTAATTGTGTGCTGAGGACTTTCACCTTATTCTTAGATGATCAATTTACCTCACGTTCTTGCTCCTACAGACTTTTCCAACACTTGCTTAATCCAAACACTATGCTGCCCTACTCTACCATTTACAAAGATGTTCAACTTACTCCCTGTTACTCCTCAAACTGAAACAATCGATTCGACCATATACAAAACTTCCAATCTACTTATGTACTTAAACTATCTAACATCACTAAACTCGAAAAAAACATATTAAAGATCCACTACTACTCTCTTGATTCCATAAGTATAACCCTCCCGCCTCATTCAAATACATGACTTCCAATCAATATATGTTTTTAACCCTTCTGGCACCACTGAATTTAAATTAAAGATCCATCGCTGCTCCCTTATAAGCAAGGATGGCTCTTGTGTTTTTCCCGCTAATCCTGATCTTACCCTATCGATGCAGAAGCACCGTAAATCCTCAAACTCGTGCCCTTTTTCCAGGCAATGTTGCACCAATGGTGCTTTTTTTACATTGCATTTCAAACGACTTTTATGTTCACCCATCCTTATTTTAAAAGGTCGAATAGTTTTTCCCACGTAAATCAAATCACAGGGACATTGAATTACATACACTACAAATGTGGAGTCACACGTTGTCCGTTCATGTAAGGTGTATGATGTCGCGTGATATCGGAAGCTATGCACTTCTCTGGTGATCCCACAGATCCCACAAGTGCCACATCTTCTATGACCTTTTTCTGTAACTGTCAACGTATCTACATCCACAGGGGATTTTAATATTGCTGGACTGAGAGATTCCTTCAGATTTCTGTTGCGTTGCCACACGCATCTTATTTTCCTATGCTCAAGCACCGGGACATTGCTTAACACATTTGTGTGTTTCCTCAAAACATGTTGTATTCTAAAACTCAGTGGGGAATATTTTGTAATTAAATTTACATTTTCTATAACCTTGCTTCCTTTTCCTTCTCTAGGTTCCAATAATAACCTTCTATTATTATACAAAGCCCTGCGGTATGCTCGTCTTATAGCGAATGTAAGATATCCCCGCTCCTTAAAACAGTCTGATAATTGTTTCGACTGATTCTGAAAATCCTGACTATCCGAACAATTCCTTTTGTACCTCAAAAATTGTGAAAAAGGAAGACAATTTTTCAAACGCGGGGGATGTGCACTTTCATAGTGTAAAAAAGTGTTACGATCTGTCTGCTTTCGAAAGACTGATGTTACCCAATCCCCATCATTTCTGGTGATGGTCACGTCCAAATATGTCAATGTCTCGCTGTGATGTGTATATGTAAATTGTATATTATTGTCACACTTATTCACCCATTGTCAAAATTGCTCTAAAAGTTCCCTTGTGCCCTTCCATAACATAAAAACATCGTCAATGTAATGTAATCTTAGAACAGTTATCTGCATTCATTGATTCTTATTTACGACCATTGTTAGACATTCCCTCATATGTGAAAGATACCACGCATTTTCTTAAAATTTTGGCCAAGAACTCACAATGGGCTAGCCACGGTGATGTCATCTTGGTAACAATGGATATTACATCGTTGTATAAAAACATTCCTCAATCAGTGGCATACAAAATTGTCAAATGTTGTTTAAGAAAAAGAGGGGATTTATCTGAGGAACAAATAAAATTTCTGTTGCGGTTGGCACACAACCATTTTTCAGAATTATTTCATCTTTGAGAAAGTAATTTACCACCAGATTTCTGGGGTGGCGATGGGGGTAACTTGTGCCCCCTCAATAGCAAATTTATACATGAGTAATTTCGAAGACAAGTGGATAATTAGGTCCCCGTACATTCAAAATATAAAGTTGTGGTGTCGTTACATTGATGATGTTTTTATGTTATGAAAGGGCACAAGGGAACGTTTAGAGCAATTTTGTCAATGGGTGAATAAGTGTGACAAGATGGGCGTCTTGAGAGAGTTGAAGACTGTTGTAAGAAGGATGTGTGCAGCATTGCTTATAATTTGGTAGGTGATTCTGGTATAGTTATATCAGACGCAATACGGGTTAGAGGAGATGACGTTTAAAGTCACTTTAGTGGTCATTTGTATTTTGTATATTTATAGATATTTGTGTTACAAAAAGTCCCTGAGGGAACTTGAATAAAGTGAAACGTGGATGAGGTACCAAAGGACGACATTGGAAATAAGTTAAGCATATTTCTGACATTGGTTCGAAGTATTGTGAGAGATGATTTTGTAACACATTTCACACTAAAAGAAATATTCATTGTGAATAGTCATTGATGCGAATGGGCACTTACATTAGACATATTTATTTATTTAGACAGTTTTGTATACCGCCTTATCCTTCAATCAAAGCGGTCACAACACAATTGGGGGATACATTTAACACGCGGGGATATGAGACACATACACTAATACTTACAGGGAACATGGGCTATGGAGGGTTAAGTGGCTTGCCCAAGACCACAAGGAGCATCTGTGGGACTAGAAACCCCAGTCCTTCCGGCCCAAGGTTGCTGTCCTCTAGTGGGATTTGAACCCCCGACCTTCCGGCCTGAAGTACCTTGCCCCAACCACTCCCTACTCCTCCTCAGTGCCATAGAGTCTGAGACCTTCCTTAATGATTTTTTAAGGGATTAGAGGATTGAGACATATGGAAGTCTAACCACTGGAAATACTTTAAGTACATCTGTACTCTTTAGTTGCATTTTGAGAGAATGTGTATTACTTTTTGACAAATATATCGTTCAAAGAATAGACCATATATAATTGTTTCATGACTACATATGCGGACAGCCCAGTGGACTCTTGCCTCCCAGTGGAAGCAGGCATTGGGCCATCTCCAGGACAGGAGTCAAGTCACTGCCTGTCTAACCACATCCCTTCAGTGGTGGTGCTCTCCAGAAAATCTACTCATAGGGTCACATTTTCAGATGCCTTCACTTAATTCACACTGACGATGGATGCCTCCAAAATGGGTTGGGGAGCCCATTTGGGCAACCTGACTACACAGGGGCTCTGGTCAATGCAAGAGCTACAACTTCAGATCAATCTCCTGGAACTTTGTGCTATCTCGAATGCCCTCCGAGTGTTTCAACACCACCTCAGAGCACAAGAAGTCCTAGTCTTGACGAACAATCAGGTTGACATGTTCTGTGTCAACAAGCAGGGAGGAACAGGCTCTTGGGCCCTCTGCAAGGAGGTTCTACACCTTTGGTCCTTTGCCATTGCTCATCAAATACACCTCCCAGGGGAGTTCATTATCATGGCAGACAGACTGAGTCGCATCCTCCTTCCCCACGAATAGTCTCTCCTTCCGGACACAACATCCTACATTTTCTAGACCTGGAGAACTCCAGACATAGATCTGTTTGCGATTCTCCAAAATGCCAAGCTTCCTCACTTCTGCACAAGAACTCAGACGTCCACCAACCAATAAGTTGATGCCTTCCACCTTCACTGGGGTCAGGGTCTGCTTTATGCTTTTCCTCCTATACTCATTCCCAAGACACTTTTCAAGCTTCAGTCTGACAAGCGTTCCATGATACTCGTAGCCCCTCACTGGCCGCGGCAACCATAGTTTCCACTACTACTACGTTTGACTCAGACTCATCCTCTTCAATTGGGATCCACGCCCGATCTCCTCGCTTAGGATGATGGCTCACTACTCCATCCCAATCCAGTGTCTCTCCACCTCAGTTTGGCTGCTGAGAGTAAGGCTTTGACCTTATTCAAGAGGTTATGGAGATCCTTTTGGCTTCTAGAAAGCGTTCCACTGGATGTTCATATGCTTTTAAGTGGCGTAGATTCTCTGTCTGGTGTTCCCAGATAGATCTCAATCCCTCTTCTGCTCCAGTGGAGTCACTCCTCTAGTATTTCCTCCACATGTCCTTGACAGGTCTTAAGACAAATTCTGTGAGAGTCCACCTCAGTGCCATTGCAGCCTCTCACCATCTACTCGATAGATAGCTCATCTCCATGCAACCCCTAGTCGCGCGGTTCATGAGAGTTCTCCTGTTGTTCAGACCACCTATTAAGCCACCTCCAGTAGCTTGGGACCTCAGTGTCATTCTAGCGCAGCTTCTCAAGCTGCTCTTTGAACCATTAGCCACGACCTCACTTGTTCCTCTCCTGGAAGGTAATCTTCCTAATTGCGTTCAATTCAGCTAGACACATTAGTGAGCTTCAGGCTTTGGTGACGGATCCTCTCTATACCCACTTTCACCATGACAAAAGTAGTCCTTCGGACTCGCCCATACTTTATGCCAAAGGTGGTGTCTCCCTTTCATTTAAACCAGTCAAGTTACCTTTTAGTTTTCTTTCCTAAACTGCATGTGTCTAGAGCAGAAGCAACTTCACGCTCTTGACTGCAAATGTGCCTTGGCTTTCTATATCCATAGGACTCAAGATCATCATAGAGCCTCACAGTTGTTAATCACAGGTGACTGGGATCAAATGAGATAAACTATTTGTAAGCACACACTCTCCAGATGGATAGCGGACTGCATTTCATTTGCCTATGACAAAGCAGGACTCTCCTTGGAAGGGCATGTCACTGCTCACAACATTCACACCATGGTCACCTCAATGGCAAACCTATGCTCAGTAGCCATCGACAAAATTTGCAAAGCAGCAACTTGGTCTTCCGTTCATACCTTTACAGCCCATTATTGTCTGGACAAGGACTCCCATCGGCATGCCATATTTGGTTAGGCTGGATTCCAGCACCTCTTTCAGACTTAGATGTAACTCCTACCCTCTGACTCGGACTTTGAAGACACCAGAAATCCATGTGGGATCCATGACCTCATCATGCCTACTCCTAGGTGAACTGCCACCAGTTATGAGGTCACTTCATCTGGTATCTGGGAGCTAGGGAGTCCCATATGTGAAGACTACATTCCTGCTTGTTCCTGGAGATAGCGTAGTTACTCACTTGTAACAGGTGATCTCCAGGAGACAGCAGGAATTTAGTCTTCACAATCCCCCCTCCTCCCCTATCCCCCCTCCTCCCCTAGAAGTTATAGGGTTTCATCTACTCTTTTCTCAGCTACAAACCCAACTGGATATGGGAAGGTGGGAAGGCAGTCGTGCAGGCACAGTGGAGTGCTCCCAAATGCTTTCCAGTTGGATGCTGGGGAGCGTCCCCGCTCAGGCTGTGTCTATACCGATGTCACCCATATGGGAAGATTAAATTCCTGCTGTTCCCGGAGATCATCTGTTACAGGTGAGTAACTACGCTTTTTCTGCAGCTCCTCCATTTGTACTGAGAAAACTCAGACTGACAGTTCCTCCCTTTGCAGATTAATGCTTGTAACCTTTCAGCATTCCTGCATCTCTCCCAATTGCTGTTGCTGAAAGTTCAGTCAGGTATTGCATATCGCACTTCTAAGAACGCCTGCCTTCTTCCTTGTGAAGTAACATTTCACTTCATCTAGTTCCTGTGCTGGCAGTTGGATCTGTTCTGTGTCAACGAACTCTAGCCCAACCAGTGGCTCTGGAACAAACTGCAGCTCCATACTCCCAGGCAGGAAAGGATCCTGCCCTGCTTCCTTGTTTTACTCCTCCCAGCAAGTCAGGTGCCTTTCTCGTTCTGACTCTAAGTGGTTCTGTGTTATAGGTAGCTGTGGTAGTTTACCTTGCCCCCACCTCCGTACCCCAGGAGCCTTCCCTCCTACACCATTTGCTATTTCTCTGTGTTTTTAATCTTGTCAGCAGTGGAGTGCTGAGCAAAAAGGTACATTTTACCCTGCTGTAGGAGGGACTTCCTATTCTAGCCAGGCCCGGTGGCTTAGCCCTGCCACAGCAGACTCTGTGTGTGTGTCCCCTGTGTGGACGATTGGCTGGTGAAGAGCACGATTCAAGAAACAGTTCCAAGAATCCATGTGCAGAACCATCAAGGTTCTAAGGTTACTAGGATTTGTCATAAATGATCTCAAATCCAATCTATGCCCAACTGCTAGACAAGACTTGTGCAAAGGCTTTTCTTCCAGAAGAGAGACTTGCCAAGCTGGTCACCATTGTGGAAGAAGTACAAGAGTCAGCAGACTTCAGCGAGAAATATGTTGATGTTTGACCATATGGCCTCAATGGTACATGTAAGATACTTGTTACTTTTCAAGAAGAGACAAGCTCAATGGACCTTGAGCATGCAGTGTGTATGCAGGCTGGTCCAAGGCTCCATAATGTTGTTATCTGTCCAAACTCCACTCTTAGATTCTGTACTGGTGGATGGTCCTTTCCAATCTGGCCAAAGGAAATCCTTTCCAAGCTCCTCATTACTAAAAAGTACTTGCAATGGATGCATCCAAATCAGGCTGGGGAGCTCGTATAGATCGGTTTCACATCCAAGTTATATGGTCCTCTCAGGAAAGCCTTTCATCAGATAAATTTCCTAGAACTGAGAGCAATTTTGAATGTCCTACAGATTGTTAGAGAAGTTGGCCAACCAAATTGTAATTGAAATTGATGACCAAATAGCCATCTACCACAATCAACAAGTAGGGAGGAACAGCTTTGTACCTCCTATGTTGGGAGAGAGTCCAAATATGGAACTATGCCTTCTCTCAAGGGTTGACCCTCAGAGCCACATATTTGGCTTACAAAGACAATGCCTTAATGAAAAAACTGAGCTGTGTCCAATTTCATGAATGGACCCTGGACAGAGATGTGGCACTGAGCATCTTTCAGGTGTGGGGTCACTCGATAGATTTATTTATTTATTTTCATTCTCTTATATACCGCGCTATTCTGCATCAGTGCGGTTTACACTGAACAAACTGAAATTACATTGAACAGGGCATTATAACTTGGAGATAACTATTTTACAGGGAACATGGGCTATGGAGGGTTAAGTGGCTTGCCCAAGACCACAAGGAGCACCTGTGGGACTAGAAACCCCAGTCCTTCTGGCCCAAGGTTGCTGTCCTCTAGTGGGATTTGAACCCCCGACCTTCCGGCCTGAAGTACCTTGCCCCAACCACTAGGCCACTCCTCCACTCCAGATCTGTTTGCAGCTCCTCAGAACAGGCAGGCAGGCAGTTCTGCTTCAGAGTGAGGGGACGGGGGGACACATGGCAAACTAGCCTCACACACTTTCCCCTAAATTGTGGGTAGGTGCTTTTGTACGTGTAACTTACGATATCTCTCATAGTGAAAACTATCCTGCAACTCAGGGATAACGGAAGCACTATGATTCTCATAGCACCTTACTGGCCAAGACAGTAGTGGTTCCCTATTCTTCTGGAACCACTGGATCATGGAACCAGGTAGATCAGGGGTGGCTAACTCCGGTCCTAGTCCACGACAATCCAGCCTGCACCAGTATTTTACCCTGATCTACTGGTGCAGTGGGAACAGCGATGGATTTTTAAATTGAACGTTCTTGAACTAGTGGGTTTGAATAATAAAATAGACTGGGATATTTTCCTCTAGGTATTTTTCCTGCCGTGTGGTTTCTGTGTGTGTTCCAAGGGTATCTGCTCCCCTGTTAATTTAACTTTAAATTTCTTGGGCTATCCCTATTAGTATGTTGATTCTAATTGGGTGCTGCTCTGTATTTAAAGCTATGGCGTCTAATATCAGTTTTTTGCACAGAGTATTCTGGTGATATGTCTAACCCCTGAAGAAGCTTTTTAAAAGCAAAACAAAGATCTTTGTAGGGTTATTCTAATATTTAAGGTTAGGTGACTGTATAATCGCTATGCTTTAGGGAGGTCTCTATTCTAGGCGTCTTTTGAAGGAGTTCCTTAATAACGGAAGGAATTCTGTGCTGTGAACCGGCTGCCGACAGTTAAGTACAATGTGCTGAGTAAGTTTTGAATTGTTTCCAGGTTCTTATTGTATCTTTTATATTTCCTTTATAGATATTTTCTTTCCATATGTGGTTATTTTGAGCTCCTTTTTTGCATAATTTTGGTGTTGAACCACTGAGCAACTATTGCTGCCGAGGCGCCTCGGAGTATCTTTTGATCTCCAGGAACAAGCAGGAATGAGTCCTCACATATGGGTACGTCGGAACCGACGGAGCCTGCGCGGGAAAGCTCCCCAGCTTCCCAGAAAGGAAGCTTTTGGGGCCTCCCACAGCGCATGCGCGCTGCCTTCCCGCCTTCCTGACCAACTCTCTTCAGTTCTTCTTTTTCCGCGGAGCCAGCAGGTCATGTTCCTGTCACCACTGAAGAAATTGTTATTTTAATTTGTTTCTTTGACCGCGTGTCTGCCTTCCCCGATTCCGGACCGGTACCGACGGTCCTTTTTTTCGTTTATTTAAAAAAAAAAAAATAAAAATATTACTCTTTCCTACACTTGGTGTATTTTTTCTGTGAGGCCTAGGCCTTCTCAGGTCTCCCTCATGGAAAAACCAGTTCCTGGTTTTAAAAAATGCACTAAGTGTACCGGTACTATTTCAATTACAGACACCCATGAGTGGTGTCTTAAATGTTTGGGGCCTGACCATTCCATTCCGGATTGTCCATCCTTCTCTCTGATGTCCAAAAGGGGCTTACAGAACAGAGCAAATAAATTTCATATGCTGTTTTCTACCGATACTCCAGCATCAACATCCTCCAGGTCTTCTTCTCCTGATGGATCTCAGGTAACCAAACATTCTTTGGGCAAGTCCTCAAAAGGCAAATCTCCCTCTAAGCAGCGAGAGGCCCTTGCAATTGACCCTGAGGACCCTGCCCCAGCCAAAAAACCCCGGCGGGAAGCTCAGGCTTCCAAAGCTGCTCCTATGGGGTTACAGGTAGACATCGATGGCACGGCCTCGACCAATCTCCTGTTAGACTGCTCTGGGGTACCGGCTAACACCGGTACCGACTTCCAGGCAGTTGTGGCGGCTATGGGTACTACGGTACAATCCATGCAGCAGGCCTTACTGACCTTCATTAATGCTGCACCGCCATCGGTACCGCGACAATCGGTTCCGACTCCGATTCCGGTACCGCAACCGATACCGGTACCCAGAGCATCTACTTCCAGTAGCATGCCGGTTCCGGTCTCCGGTTCCGGAGCTTTCTTCGATACCGCTCCGATACCTGGTACGCCGATGTCGGTACCGATCGGTACGCGTATCGATCTCTGGAAGCAAATAGACGATACTTTGAATCCTCTGAAGAGTCTGATACCTCAGATGATTCTGCTGACGTCTCTTTCACTCTTCCTGAGGAGCCCTCTTCTCCAAAAAGGAGAATGTCTCCTCCAGAGGATTTGTCCTTTCAAGACTTCATTATTGAAGTAGCTAAAGGACTCCCCATATCTGTATCCTCAGAAAAGGAACCTAGAGCAAAGAAATTAGATATTTTAGGATACTCTAAGGTTCCTAAAGAGGCAGCCACCTTACCCATACATGCAATTCTTCAAGAACACATGATGGATTTGTGGGAGGCTCCTCTTACCCTATCTCCACATTCTCGACGTTTGGACACCATGTATCGGGTTCCTCCTTCTCCTGGTTTTCAAAAAACTCAGCTTCCTCACCACTCTATTGTGGTGAAGTCTGCTATGAAAAAGATAGAGTACCAAAAGACACTCTTCTACCCCTCCAGGAAGAGAATGTAGGACTCTGGATGCTTTTGGGAGAAAAATCTTCCAAGCTAGCATGCTTATTGCCAGAATCAATTCATACAGCCTTTATATGGGCATGTTTTTGAAAGAGATTGCATTAAAGATACGTTAATTTCTCCCCTTTATCCCAGAGGATAAACAGGAGGAATTCCTTCTTTTGCTAAAGCACACTCAAGATGTTTCCAAGTTCTCAAACAGAGCAGCCTTTGACTCTTTTGAGGGGGCAAGCAGAGCCTCTGGCATAGTCATAGCTGCTCGCAGACTGGCTTGGCTCCAGGCCTCTGATTTGGAACCCTGGGTACAAGAAGGCTTGGGCAATTTGCCCTGTACAGGTGAAAATCTCTGGCAAAGAGTGGCAAATCAAAGCCACTCAAATGGATGCAGAGAATGCTGCTTTAGATAGACTTTCTAAGTCTACCTCTACCCCTGCCAAGAAAAAACCTTTTAAGAAAACTTTCTATAAAAAGACCAGATTTTCCACAAATACTGGCCAGCAATCTTCCCAAGTTCGCTTTGCTCCTAAGCGTCAGCAAACTAAGCAGGCCGGAACAAAGGCCACAGGGACTGCTACAATCCAGCAGTCCCAACCTCCTCAGGGTTTTTGACTTGGTTCTAGAGAACTTACCCTTTCTGGCTCTGCAACAGCCAGAACCTCTCACCATTCCAGGAAGGTTGGCTCTTTTTGCTCCCAGATGGGAACAAATCACATCAGAACCGTGGACCCTCTCTATCATCAGAGAGGGCTACAAACTACATTTCTCCAACCTTCCTCCCCATACCATGGTGAGACAATTCAATTCTCCCCCATCTCTCCTGTACCTGTTGGGACAAGAGGTGACCACTCTTCTCGCCCAAAGGGCAATAGAAGAGGTTCCTCTTCCTCAACAAGGGTCAGGTTTCTACTCCCCCTATTTTCTGATTCCCAAGAAAACAGGGGGATACAGACCCATTCTGGATCTCAGAGAATTGAACAAATTCCTCTACAAAGAGAAATTCAAAATGCTTTCTCTAGGTACTCTCCTTCCCTACCTACAGAGTCAGGACTGGCTTTGTTCTCTAGATCTCAAGGATGCGTACACACATATACTCATCCATCCATCCCACAGAAAATTCCTACGGTTCATATTCCAGGGAAAACATTTCCAATACAGAGTACTCCCCTTCGGTCTAGCCTCTGCTCCAAGGGTATTTACCAAATGCATGGCAATAGTAGCTGCATTTCTACGCACTCTGGGAATCTTTGTCTTCCCGTACCTCGACGACTGGCTCATCCGAGCTCCATCTCAGTCCGAGACTCAGACTTCCCTGGACCACACCAGACGCATACTGCAGTATCTGGGACTTGTCATCAATCTGCCAAAGTCTCAACTCACCCCTACTCAATCCCTAGAGTTCATCGGGGCTTGGCTAGATACTACCACTGCAAGGGCCTATCTTCCTCAGGCCCGTTGCAACCGTCTAGTGCACTTGGCCTCTCAAATTCAGTCCAGAAGCCACTTGACTGCCAGAGAGATGCTACAACTGCTAGGTCATATGGCATCCACGGTTCATGTAGTGCCTTATGCTCGCCTACATATGAGAGCAGCTCAATGGACCTTGTCCACACAGTGGACCCAAGCATCAGGAGCTCTCTCAGACCAAATAGCAACCTCAAAACGTCTTTTTTGGTCTCTCCAATGGTGGATATCCACTCAAAATCTGTTGTTGGGGGCCCCCTTCCAACCTTTGTTACCCCAAGCAACTCTCACTACAGATGCCTCCCGAACAGGTTGGGGAGCTCATCTCCAAGACCTCTCCACTCAGGGCATTTGGTCTCCACAGGAGACCACCCTTCATATCAACCTTTTGGAGCTGCGAGCAATTTTCCTTGCTCTCAAGGTCTTTCATACCCTCCTCATCAACATGACAGTCCTTGTTCATACCGACAATCAAGTAGCCATGTTCTACATAAACAAGCAAGGAGGGACTGGCTCTCTGTCACTTTGCAACAAAGCTCTAAAACTGTGGGCCTTCGCCAGAGAGCATCGGATCCATCTCCTGGCAGTGTACCTCCCAGGAATCCAAAACTCTTGGGCAGACAGACTCAGTCGAGTCCTGCTGCCACACGAATGGTCCCTGAACATGGATCAGGTACTCAGAATCTTTCAAGAATGGGGGACCCCGGACATAGACCTCTTTGCAAGTCCGTACAATGCCAAACTTCCCCGGTTCTGTTCCAGGATTCCGTGCCAGGGAGCTCAGGCCAAGGATGCCTTCCTCCTTCATTGGGGTCAGGCCTTCCTATATGCCTTTCCACCCATTCCCTTGATTCCCAAGACTCTATTCAAACTTCAGAGGGATCAAGGATCCATGATCCTCATAGCTCCACGCTGGCCACGCCAAGTGTGGTACCCTCTACTTCTGCATCTCTCCCAGACACCATCCCTGGATCTGGGAGCTGCTCCAGACCTTCTGTCTCAAGAGGAGGGGACTTTGTGGCACCCAAACCCCAAGTCCCTTCACCTCAGAGCTTGGTTACTGAAGGCCTAGACCTTCAAGACTTGAATCTTTCTCAACAGGTGAAGGATGTCCTCCATGCATCAAGGAAACCTTCCACCAGGCGTTCTTATGCTTTTAAATGGAAAAGATTTTCAATTTGGTGTGCTAACAAAGGTCTTAACCCTCTAGCACTACCTTTAACTTCTTTACTTGAATATCTCCTGCATCTTTCCAATGCAGGACTTAAAACCAATTCGGTAAGAGTCCATTTGAGTGCTATTGCAGCATCTCTTCAGCCTATCAATGGACAATCTGTTTCCTCTCATCCTCTTCTTGCAAGATTCATGAGAGGTCTAACTTTAACTAAACCTCCCATTCGGCCTCCTCCAGTGGCATGGGACTTAAACGTAGTTCTTGGTCAGCTTATGAAGCCGCCCTTTGAACCCTTAGCCACTACCTCCTTGAAATTTCTTTCCTGGAAAGTCATTTTCCTTATTGCAATCACTTCTGCTCGTCGCATCAGTGAACTGCAGGCTTTAGTGGCTAATCCACCTTATACAAGGTTCCATCATGATAAGGTAGTCCTTAGGACAAATCCCCACTTTATGCCTAAAGTGGTCTCACCTTTTCATCTTAATCAAGAGGTATATCTACCTGTCTTTTTTCCAGCTCCTCGTGCATCAAATGCGGAGAGGAACCTTCATACTCTAGACTGTAAAAGAGCTCTTGCCTTTTACCTCCACAGGACACAGCAACATCAAAAGTCTTCTCAACTTTTTGTTGCTTTTGATCCTTCTCATTTAGGACTTCCAGTCTCAAAAGGAACACTGTCAAATTGGATTGCTCAGTGTATTTCTTTTGCTTGCCAGAGTAAGAACCTTTCTCTGGAAGGCCAGGTCACAGCTCACAATGTGAGAGCCATGGCCACATCTATGGCTCATCTTCATTCTGTATCCATCGATCAGATCTGTCGAGCAGCCACTTGGGCCTCGGTTCATACCTTCACAGCCCATTACTGCTTGGACAAGGACTCCCGCCGGGATGCCTTGTTTGGTCAGGCTGTCCTCAGACACCTGTTCCATTCTTAAACAACTCCTGCCCACCTTCCCTGAGTGGATGCCTGAGATCCATGGGAAGATGAGGAATTCTTGCAGGGGGATCTCCCCGGCATCTCAGCTAGGGAGTCCCCATATGTGAGGACTCATTCCTGCTTGTTCCTGGAGATAGCACAGTTACTTACCTGTAACAGGTGATCTCTGGGAACAGCAGGAATTAGTCCTCACAACCCACCCACCTCCCCTAGGAGTTGTATCTCTCTCTCTCTTTCCTTTCCTCTCTCTATTGTCTCAGCTTTAAACTCGAACTGAAGAGAGTTGGTCAGGAAGGCGGGAAGGCAGCGCGCATGCGCTGTCGGAGGCCCCAAAAGCTTCCTTTCTGGGAAGCTGGGGAGCTTTCCCGCGCAGGCTCCGTCGGTTCCGACGTACCCATATGTGAGGACTAATTCCTGCTGTTCCCAGAGATCACCTGTTACAGGTAAGTAACTGTGCTTTCTTTAAGTTTAATTTCTTTTTTAATTTCTTTAATTCGGTAAAAGTAGTGTATAAAAGATAATTAAAGATTTTCTTAAATATTATATGACTATATGGGAAGAGTTTTTTAAGCCCATGATGTGGAGCTGATCTATTCCCCTATGGCATTTTATAGCCACAAAGAGGGATGATTTATTGTCCTGAGGCTTTTTTTCTTACCCTTTATGGTATTGTTCACTTGCTTAACTGTATGAAATATTTCAGACTCTATTTATTGTAGCAATTGTAATTAATTTGAATCTTCTTTATTTATTTTATTTTATTTATTTAAAGTCTCTTTTATACCGCGCTATTGACATCAGCGCGGTTTACAGTGAACATTAAACTACACATCTCAGTTTGGTGATATGTGCTTACAATAAACAGGTATCATAACTTGGATATACATTAAAACAATTTCTTAACAGGGAAAAACATGATAAATATATACAAAACCACTTTATGTAGCTATATAAAGGGTTAAATGGACTGTACAAGCATCTCATAGTGGAGGAAGGTTAAATGTGTGATTGCGGGTATTCAGTCAAGAATGTGAGATGCATGCGCTTGAGGAGCTGCGTTGAGGTGTGGAAGTGGGTGGATGTGAGGTGGGTGGATGTGAGGTGGAGACTGAGGCATCATAGTGAAGGAGAAAAAGGTGATGTTTCAGTGCCTTCTTGAATTGACAGAGATCACTGATGGTTCTGATAGTTGCGGGTAGAGCGTTCCAGCAGGATGGTGCAAAGAAGGCAAAGGCTCTAGAATTGGTTACTTGAGAGCACTTAGTGCTTGCCTTAGGTAGAATGAGGGTATTTGAGGCATTGGCTCTCCTTACCCGATTAGGAGGTGTAATTGATACTAGCTCAGAGACGGCAGTGGCTGGGTATTTCTTGATGGCCTTATGGGTCATAGTTAGAATCTTGAACGAGATCCTGGCTTGTATAGGGAGCCAATGTAACTGCTTTAATATTGGAGTAATGTGAGATCTTCTGGAGGCTCCGTGGAGGAATCTTGCGGCTGAGTTCATTGCAAGTTGTAAGGGGTTGGTCGTACTTTTTGGAAGGCCGTGTAATATCGCATTGGCGTAATCAAGGTGGGGCATTATTAGGGCCTGAAAAACAGTTCGAAAGTCTTCAGGTTCTAACAGTTGACGAAGATGGCGAAGGGTCCGGATTTTATGATATACCAATTTTGTTATGTTGTTGATATGAGCCTTCATGTTGAGCTGCTGATCAAGTGTAACTCCCAGGTATCTTACTGTAGCCTTGCATATGAGCTCTGCGTCACGAACTTTAATGGATATGGGTGGAGTAAATGCTGGATTCCTGGTGACAAAGAGGGCTTCTGTCTTTTTGAAGTTTAACTTAAGCCTTTGAGCATTTATCCAATCTGTGACTGCGTCAAAGCATTTGATTAGAGGGGAGAGGTCAAGATGTTCAGTCGAGATTGGCATGTACATCAAGACGTCGTCAGCATAGACAAGGCAGTTGATGTTAAATGAGTGGATAAGGTCACAGATGGGTTGCATGTAAATGTTAAACAGCAAGGCAGATAGGGAGGAGCCTTGTGGAACACCTTTCGTTTGGAGGAAGGGGTCGGATGTGGAGGGGCCAGAACGGACGTGCTGCCAACGATCCGAGAGGTATGACGCGCACCATGATAGCGCAGAACCGTGGACTCCCTTCTCTCGGAGGCGTCGAAGGAGGACTTCATGGTCTACTGTATCGAAGGCAGCGGCAATGTCCATAAAGATTAGAACGAAGCCTTGTCTGATGTTATCCAGGCCTATGGATAAAGTGTTGAATAGGGTTGTCAGTAGCGTTTCAACACCATGCGCTTCACGAAATCCATGCTGGCAGGGATGCAGGGGCGCGTTGGTATCTATGTGATCCTGTAATTGACGTTGAGTAATCTTTTCAATGATTTTCGATAGGAGGGGTATGCTGGAGATAGGCCTGTAGGATTCCATCATTGAGGGGTCCAACTTATTGTTTTTTAGGAGAGGTCTGATGGCGGTCTGTTTCAGGCTTCTTTATTGTTGTGGGAGGTTTTCTGGGTCTGTGAGTGTGAGGTAGTGTTTTAGTTAGATATTTTCTCCAGACCAATAAGTGTTTGTAGCTATTTGTGTGGGTATGAATATTCATTAGGGACATCCTAAAAACTAGGCTGGATTGTGGTGCACCAGGACCGGAGTTGGCCACCCCTTAGCTAGATGTTTCACCAGCTCTAATCATGCAGGATTGGGGAACATGTTGCACCCCAGCATCAAGTCCCTAGCCCTTATAGCTTGGATATTGAAGGGCTGATATTGGCCACCTGAATCAACAGATTTTTGAGGACAATGTTGTCCTGGCATCCAGGAGAAGTTTTACTAGGAGGTCATACATAGCAACATAGTATATGACGGCAGATGAAGACTAGCATGGTCCATCTAGTCTGCCCAGTAAGGTGGCTGGAATGGTTGTAACCGCCTCTCTGTGCAAGTCACCTCCCCATGCATTTGTTTGGGGTTGTATCTGCTGTCGTATGCTGTGATAGAAAGGCCCTAGATCACTTCATGTGTTCCACACAAAAACTGCTTGAATACATAGAAACATGTCTGCGCTTCCATATTAACTACTAAGCTCTCCTTTAGAGATCTGTATTTGTCCTATGCTTGAATTCAGATAGTCTTTGTCTCTACTACTTCCACTGGGAGACTATTCCACACATCTACCACTCTTTCTGTAAAGAAATATTTCTGCAAATTACTCCGGAGTCTATCGCCTTTCACCTTCATCCTAGGCCCCATTGTTGCAGAGATTTATTTCAGTTGAAAGAGGCTACTCTCCTGTGCATTTATGCCCCAGAGGTATTTAAATGTCTCTATTGTATCTCCCCTTTCCAGTCTTTCTTCTAGATGGGTGGAGTAGTCTTGGAAGAGCAAGATTTTGCAGGCCCCCCAGAGCCACACTTTGCCAGTCCCGTGCTGCTTGTAGGACCAGTTCTTTTAGGACATAATTGTGAAAGTGGGTGAGGACTACATGTGGGAAGGTTCCCCCCCTCTTTCTGGGGCCCCAAATGATGTGCCCTTTCAATGATGATCTCGTTAGCTTGGGGGCCCAGATTTAGATTCAGGGGGAGCCAAGTTTCAAGAAATCCTCTGCGCTCCAAATCTGATACTGTTTCCTTTACCCTTATTGAACTGTATGTTCTTACGCCATCCACAGTTCTCCGAGTCATCCAGCTTATTGCCATGTTGTTTCAACAAATCCTCCAGGCATTCAGTGCTGAGCGCCCTCAAGGTCCAATACCCTCTGTTCAACTTGTCCCATTCTCCTGCCAAAATCAGAGAACGGCTGGGCCACTCGAACTAATTGCTCAGAAAGGCCTTGAAAGCACGCTTCCAAAGCTCTTACTATCATGGATGAGACCTCTTTCACCATTCCTCCCATCTGGCCTGCATGAGGGCTGGGAGGAGAAGAGGCTGCCATCTTAGTATCAAGCATGCAGGCCTTTTCCTTCTGCAAGGCTTTGGTAGCCATCCAATGTGAAATAAGTGGGATGGTACCAAAAAGCACTGCTGTACCCGACAACAAGTAGGTTGGTGCGGGGCGGTGAAAGATCAGATTAATTTAAGATCTAGGCGTGAAGCCCCAGAGCCAAGAGAAACATTTCTTCTCTGGCTAAAGCATCATGTGATCCTCCCCTCCAGTCTTTCTTCCAAAACATACATACTGAGATCTTTAAGTCTGTCCTCAGATGCCTTAAGTCAAAGCATACTGACCATTTTGGTAGCCACCCTCTGCACCGACTCCATTCTGTTTATATCTTTTGAAGGTATAGTCTTCAGAATTGCAGACAATATTCTAAATTAGGTTTTACCAAAGACTTATACAGAGGCACTATCACCACCTCCTTGCTGGCCACAGAAACAATCACCGTTAGGTTCCACTGTTCTGTAATGTACTGTTTCCTTGCATTTTTGCAGCCCAAAAGCATGACCCTGCATTTTTGAGCATTACATGAATATTGACTATTCTTCAAGCTTTGCTAGATCCCTCCTCATGTTATCTATACCTTCCTGGGTGTCCACTCAATTGCAGATTTTGGTATCATCCGCAAAGAGGCAAACTCTACCTGATAGCCCTTCTGCAATATCACTTACAAAAATGTTAAAAATAATCAGACATCAGACAGATCCCTGCTGCACACCACTGGTAGCATCCTTCTCAAAGTGAGCTCCATTTACCTGTAACTTTGTCGTCTCCCACTCAACCAGTTTCTAATCCAGTCAGTCACTTTAGTGTCCATCACTAGGGCACTCAACTTATTTATGAGTTGCCTGTGCGGAACAGTGTCAAAGGCTTTACTAAAATCTAAATACACTACATCTAGAGCTCTCCCTTAGTCCAACTCTCTGGTCACCCAGTTAAAGAAATTAATCATCTTTGTCCAAGGAGACCTGCTGCTCTGGATCCTATAATCCATTGTATTTCAAGTAACCTCACTATCCTCAGTTTTAGCAGCATTTCTATTAGTTTGCACATCACAGAGGTCAAACTATAACTGGCCTGTAATTCCCAATCTCATCCTGTGGCGTGGAGTAGCAGCCTAATGGTTAGAGATTGGCTTGGGAACACAGAGACCAGGGTTTGATTCCCACTAGCACTCCTTGTGGCCTTGGGCAAGTCACCTAACCCTCCATTGCCTTAGAAGAATCCAAGTTTAAGTTACAATGTAAACCACTTTGACTGAAATGATAAAGCAGTATAAAAGCTGTTAAATAAAATAAAATCTTCACGTCTACTTTTGTGAAAAGGGACCACATGCACCCTTCAGTCTTCTGGGACCACGCACGACTTAAAGAAGTATTGAAAAGGTCAGACAGTGGAGCTGCTAGAACTTCCCTAAGTTCCTTCAGTGCTCTGGGATGTATCCCATCTGGTTCCATCGCTCTATCTAGTTTGTTTAGCTAGCTCCTTGTGAGTGCAGTCTTCTGAAAATGGTTCATTTCTGTTCCTATTTCTTGGTGGTTTCTGAGATCCTGCTCCTGATTCCTCTATCTGTGGACACAGAACAGAAATATTTGTTAAGCAATTCCACTTTATTCTCATCAGCTTCTACATCTTCCTCCCCTTCACCCTTCACTTTCTCCTTTGCACTTCCTCCTCTCACTAGTATATCTGAAAAATGTTTTGTTCCCCATTTTATTGCATAGGATATTTTTCCTTTCATTTCTATCTTTGTTTTCCTGACTACTTTCCTAGCTTCTCTTTGCTTTTCTGAGTATTGATGCTCGTCTTTTATGAAGGCCACCACCATTTTCCTCACCTTTTCAGATACTTTTTCGAGAACCACAGTGGCCTCCTTTTCCTTTTACATTTGCTTGCTTTCTTACTAAAAAGGTTTCTTGCCCTTAAAATATCCCCTTCAGTTTCACCCACCATTTTTCAGCATCTTCCAGCTCTTCCCATCCTACTAACTCAGTAAGAGTTGGGGAGCGCTAGTGAGCCCAAGACAAATGGTCATGTGATTGATTACCCAGTTCCTCCAACCTTTGGGCCCCTGATCGCATTTGCTGGGTCCGGGCATGGCGTCAGCGTCGCTGAAGTGAAGAGCAGGGCTGAGAGACCGCTGAGCCCAGCCAGGCCATTCAGCAGTGGCTCCTGCAGTGTGGTGAAAGCAGTGACGAAGAAAGTTGAGGTGGACCTAGTCACATGGGCTGGCGCCAGCGCACCGCAAAGACTGGCGCATGCACCACCATCCTGCAACCTTGCGGACACAGAGGGCAGAGTAAGGTGAGCCTGAGGCTGCGGCCTGATGCGGGAGAGTGTTAGCAATGTGCAGGGCCAGTTGAGAGCCTGGTAGCTTTTGGGCCCACAGAGTATAGATGTGGGGATTGCAGGAGGACTCTGTATGAGTTGCCTTGTCTTTTACTGTGCTGGAAATTTATGGTACCCTCACTCCCCATGCAGGGAATGGTAGTGGAAACAAATGGAGTTTAATTAGGAGTTGGCCACCGCCCTGTCCTATGATTAGCTTTCCGAGGATGGTCTCTGCCCTACCTGCAATGCTGGATTGACTGGTTGTATCCTGCTGCCACCTGAAGGATCAGGATTCTTCCTCTTGCCACCCTCTTCTCTAGTGGGGTTTATGGAATGGCCTGGGGAGTTGATGGGTGCCACCAATGATTTTTGTGTTTTGTTTCTATGTGGACAACTCCAATCTACGTGTACCCGGATTATTGAATATTGTCAGTTGGAGGAATAGTGATGGAATGGTTTACGGCCTAGAAACCTTCCTATGATATGGTATTAGCCTACTTTGCTAGAGACTCTGGAACTGCATCCTCAATATGTCCCTACAAGTGCTATCTTCTCTAACTCCAGGTCCACTGCAGAGAGCGGTATGGAACTGGCCTCTGCCCTTGCTACAAAAGCGGACTTAGTGGAAATTCTGCAGGAACTACGGCTCTTCCGTGCTGATTTTGGGAAAGCTGTTTGTGATATCAAAGTGGATATTAAAGCTTTGGACGACCAGGTCTCTCAGAATGAGATTAATATAGGTGAGCAGATTGACTCCACTGCCCTTTTCCATTCCAACCTCCGCACATTGGACACGCACTAAAGCACTGCAGGAGTGCTAGGACAACTTGGAGAATTGACAGCGGAGGAACAACTTATGCATCCTGGGCTTCCCCAAAGCACCGGGTGGTCGCGAGGATGTGCAACAGCTGGTAAAATAGTTCTTCACTTACTGTGTGTCTGGTGCCTTGGCCTGGTTTGTCTGGAGAGAGCCCACCGGGGGCTGTGGCAATGCTCTGTGGATGACCAGTCTCCATGTCCGATAGCAGTGTGCTTTCATTACTTTGTTTTGTGTAGTTTAATTGCTCCAACAAACCCAGAGATACTTTTTCATTACTTTGAGGACAAGATGTTATGCAATCTCAAAGGTAGCAGAGGGCTATCCTTTCAAGGTCCTGATATCCATATCTTTCAGGACATTGCGATACACTCTAGAGTAGCAGAAAAGCTTTAAGCCTCTTATACAGATCTTGCAAGAATGGGATATATGATAAAGGTAGGACTTCCCCTTCGCTCTCATTTTTGAAGTGGACAATATTAACACAAAACAGATCTGGAAGCATGTCTGAAGATGGCGGAGTCTTTACGAGGTGGGGGGGGGGGGGGGTGGTCGAGCAGACCAGCAGCTGTGAAAGGGGGCAGCGAGTGGAGGGCCTCAACCCCCAAAAGAAGAAAAGTCGTGGGTTCGTGTCACAAACTGTATGATTGGGCAAGGATAAGGACATGGACACTTCTGGACCTCCGTGATCTCTTGTAAAGGGGTCTGGTCTGAATGCTGTTGTGATGGACATCCTTGGCTGGGGAGGTTGTGCCCTGTGATTTAATAACATGCCAGTTATATGTTCATTTTTCTCTTAAGAGATTGTTAGTGTTTGAATCTGGGGGTTGATTTGTTGTGGCAGGAGAAGGTTGAGGGCTCCGGGGAGGGAGTGGCAGTTGTGGTGTGTCAGGGTGGGAGTATTTGTGCAGGGGCAATGAGAGGGAGAAGCTGTGAGGGTCATAGTTGGTGATGGTGGGGGCACTATTGGAATTCCTGGATTAAGGGAACCTAATGATGGAGGGGGGAGGAGAAGCTAGGACATCAGCACCTATCAAGTACCAAGCCACTGGCAGTATACAGGAGCAGTTTACTTAAGAGGAGAGTGTTGGGGGGTGGGAGGGGAAGGACTGATGTGTGTAGTCTATCAGAGGAGTGGGGGGGGGGGCACCAGTGGAAAAGCACTGTTGGGTCAAGGTTAGGATGTGGGCTATTCTCATGTTGGGCGATTACTAACTTGGAATGTCAGAGACCTTCATAGTCCCACTAAGCGACGCAGGGTGTTGCTCCACCTTCGGAGGGACAAAGCTGATATTGTGCTGTTTCAAGAGTCCCATATAATGGGAGAGGGACATCACTATATGAAGTCCAAACATTATCCGCAAGTTTTTGCTGCCATCATTTCCTCATAAAAGAGGAGTGGTAACCTTGATCAGTAAGAGCTGCCCATTTCAAGTTCAGAATGTTATCCCAGATGGGGAGGGTAGATTTTTATTGTGAATGGCTGCCTGAATGGAGTATTATACTCTTTGGTAAATATGTACATACTGCCCACCCAGGTAGTGTCAAGTTTGGAGAAACTGTTCGAGGTGATTAAGGCCAAGGCACGGGGCAAGCTGATTCTAGGGGGGATTTCAATTGTGCCTTGGTGGGGTGGATCATTCCTGTTCAATTGAAGGGGTCCCAACATTTGAAAAGATTGGATGAGTATGGACTGCTGGATGGGTGGAGGAATCTGCACCCGAGTGATAGGGGATTACATTTGTATCTCCAGGAACAAGCAGGAATGAGTCTTCACAAATGGGTACGTTGGTACCGACGGAGCCTGCACGGGAATGCTCCCCAGCATCCAATCAGAAAGCTTTTGGGAGCTTCCCTCGCGCCTGCGCACTGCCTTCCCGCCTTTTCCACTGCCTCTCCTCAGTTTTCGTTTTTCCGCGGAGCCGGCAGGACGTCCTCCTGTCACCACAGAAACTTTTTTCTTTAAATTCTTTATTTTTGTTTTCTTGTGGTCGCGGCTGTGTTCCCCGCCGCCACCGGTACCGCCGGTGGATTTTTCTTTTCTTTTTCTAAAACGCAGAGAGATTTTTTTCCCTCTGTTTCTGTCTTAACTTTTTTGGGCCTACAAGGCCTCTCCATCATGGAGCCTTCTTTTCCTAAGAAGTGCCTTCACTGTGGAAACACAGTCTTCTTTTTAGACTCCAATTCCTGGTGTCTAACCTGTTTGGGTCCCGACCCTTTTTTCCCTGAACATTCAGGCTGCAAAACTGTGAGAAGAACTTCGTTGTTTCGAGTTTCCCTCGATACCGTTTTCCCTCCCGGAGTGAGGGCACCGGCTTTTTCTTCTCTACAGGATCAGGTAACTCACAAACAGTCTGTTAAGACTAGCCAATCCTTGAGTGGTAAGTCTCATACCAAGCATGATGATGGCTCCGGCCTTGCCCTCAGGACCCAATTGGCATTAAAACCCCGGCGGGAGTCTTCGGGCTCCAAAGCATTTCAGGGGTTTCAGGTTGTTCCTGGGGCTCACCCCTCACAGAACATACCTGAGCCATGCTTGGTGGTGGCATCCGCTTCGAGCGGTACCGATACCCCGGCATCGGCACCGGTGTTGAGTGATCCACTCTTCACCAGGGATCGTCATCTGGCGTCCTCGGTACCTTCGGGACCGATCGACACGTTCCAGATTGACTTTCCTGTATCTGAGCCATGCTCGGTGGTGGCATCCGCTTCGAGCGGTACCGACACCCCGGCATCAGCGTCGAGTGATCCATTCTTCACCAGGGATCGTCATCTGGGGTCCTCGGTACCTTCGGGACTGATCGACACGTTCCAGATTGACTTTCCTGTATCTGAGCCATGCTCGGTGGTGGCATCCGCTTCGAGCGGTACCGACACCCCGGCATCGGCACCGGTGTCGAGTGATCCACTCTTCACCAGGGATCGTCATCTGGCGTCCTCGGTACCTTCGGGACCGATCGATACGACCCAGATTGGCTTTCCTGTATTGGCGCCGATACCACCACCGACGTCGGTACCCTCTAGACATGCATCGATAGATTCGCTCCCTTCGATGCCGAGTCTGGAATCGATATCTAGTCTAGATGACTGGGTACCGACGCGTCTCGGAACCGACCCTTATCGTTTCCGGATACGCAGTACTGAGGATATTCACCAAGCGTTTCTGGTTCCCTCGGTACTGCATGAGCAGCCTCTGATGACTCCTTCGATGACGTTACCGTCTCCGATTCCGACTCACCTACCGGTATCGGTATCGATGTTGGTTCCTGTAGTTCCATCGGTACCATCGATCCTTTCTATGCCTAGTTTGGAATCGATACCTGGCATGGACGATGCAGTACTGACTGCCCCAAATCGTGACTGCCAGTACCACTATCCATCTAGTGGGGTTCTTTTTCTCCACCAGACCACTACATCCTCTGGTGCTCAGGCTGCTCCTTCAACCTTAGCTTACCCAGGGATAGTTCCCATTGGAGATCCTTCTTTTCAGAAATTTCTCCTTGATATGGCAACCTTTCTTGCTATTCCTATCCCTGGCTATGATCCTACTCGAGGCTCTCCTGCAGAAAAGGAAAATATAATGCTTCCTTTACATCATTCTTTGCAGGATCTTCTTCTGAGAATGTGGGAATCACCTTTAAGGGTTCCCTCACCTTCTACAGCAACTGATGTTCTGTATTGGGTGCCCCCCTCTCCAGGGTTTCAGAAAATTCAACTTCCCCATCATTCCATTGTAGTGGAATCAGCGATGAGGAAGGTGAAAAGCAAGAAGAAGCATTCTTCTTATCCGCCAGGTCGTGCATCTAAAGCACTAGATACCTTTGGACGTCAAACCTTCCAAACATCTATGCTGGCATCAAGGATTATCTCTTATATTTTTTATATGAGTTTATCTCTCCAGGAGGTCACAAAGAAATTATCTCTTTTGACTCCTTTTCTATCGGAACCTAAGGCTTAATCATAGCCAAAATATCTCTTGGTTTCTTTCTCGTGCTTCTCTAGACTCTTGAGTCTGTTAGCAGATCCTCTGCTATTGCCATAGGAGCACGTCGTAGAGCCTGGCTCCAAGCTTCAGACTTGAGCAGATGGGCACAACACACACTGGGTAATTCTCCTTGTACTGGAGAAAATCTCTTCAATAAAGAGGCTTTACGTCAGGTTGCTAATTGCTCCACTGACTTCCCTGGTTCTAGGGACCATCCTAAGCCGCCTTCTTCCCCAGGAGGTAGGAAATGTCCTACCAAACCTTCTTTCCCTAAGAAAAGAAGGTTTCACTCTTCTCCTGCCCATCATCCAGATGTACCCAAGCAGGGGACACCTCGTCCTGGTCTGAAGAATCCAAACTCTAGCCAGTCTCAGCATACCCAGCAACCATAGGTTCCTGAAGGTTGCAACCTACAGTTAACTTCTTCTTAGCAGAAGTTTGCTCAGTTTTTTTTTTTTTCTTTAAAGCTCTACATGTGCTTTCCTTTCTTCAGGATATGCTAAGCTGTCAGGATATTCTTGTCCAGGGGTTACAGATTTCTCCTCTTCTTCCTACCAAGAAGAGAAGTTAACAACTATCCCATGATAGTTTCTGTCCCACCATGTACATTTTTTCCTTCAGCTGACTCACCATATGGTAAGTCACCCTTCAATTACAGTTTCTCTACCCTCTCATCCAGGTTTTCCCCTGAATGAGTGGTATCATACTGGACAGCTTCTCTAGCCTTTCATTCCAGTGTTGAATTTTTTCCTGGAATAAATTCTCTGGACAGCTGTCAGACAGGGACAGGAATATTCCTCTCCCTTTGTCTGTTCTCTCTGTTTTACACAGGAAGATTCTACTGTTCATGCAGGAGTTCCAGTGACTGAACTACTGGTACTTCCCACAAGTTTCCAGTCTGTCTTCCACTACTTTTGTTCTTTCTGGCCATCTCCATTTACTTGGATGTGGCAACACAGCTGACCTACAGTCAGTTTTATATCCTAATTCTCCTGCATAATGCTCTCTGCAATCTTCAGAGAAGCTTTCTACTATGGGCCCTTGCTAGAGAGCATTGAACTTTGTCTCTGATGGCTATTCTATATAGTAGAAAAGGCTTATCAGTCATTTTCCATGACTGTGAGGGTTCTCCACACCCTCTTGTCTCCTGTTATTATACAGGATATAAGCTTTTTCTGCGTGAATGTCCAAGGAGTTTCCCAATCCTGCAGGAATAAGCTCTTTTTTCCTTACAGCTTGGCCTCATGCTATCCTACTCCTCATGGACAGCACATATTCTACTAGTAACGTATGATACCCCTGTGTCCCTCCAGTGGGTCATCCTGGTATCTCCTTCTATGCGTTTTCTGTCCATTTACCATGTCAGAGTTCTACAGAACTCACGACTTGCTCTCTACAGACTGATATTATCCTCTGTTTTTTCACGCAACCATCCTGGTTATTTCACTGGATAGCATTCCTGCACCCTCTTAGCCCAGAGGACTAGATTCTCTATATACCTTTTCAAGTAGGTTCCACCTTCTTGTTATTAGATGAATCTTTCTCCTTCACATCTCTCATGTGAATGTTCTTATGGGGCTTAGTTGCAGACATGTATCTCAGACTTACACATTCATGTATGTATATATCTATATATATTTCTATACATGCATACGTCTGTAAGCTGTGTGTGCATTGGTTATGCCCCTATATATCTATTCATATATATTACATATATATATATATATATCCTTCTATAGATGTCTCTGTTGAGATGCTTTTTATGGGTAGATATGTATTTACATACTATCTCCCTAACTGTTTCCAGACAGTGGACCAGCATATCTTCATACTGTCCCTTAATATGTGGGGGCTGTTATGCACACAACCACTACTGTGGTACTAACAGCTTCCACTTTACTCTAGGTCTCGTCATCCCTGAAGCATCATGCTTCAATATCTTTCCTATCTCTCACCAGCTAGGAAAGACTTTCTAGATCTTCAGTAGTTCTGAAGTTCAGCCCTTCACACATCTGTCCTCCCTGGGAAGGCGGGTTCTTTTTCCATACCCTTTCTTCCCTCCAGGACTGGGCTACTTGTCCAAATCGGTCAGTCTTCCTTTTAATTCCTCAATGTTAATACCTCTATAGCTAAAGGAGTTTTCAGCTTTTTCCATAAAGCTTTCCACTGAAGACCTGCCATTCTTCTACTACCCCAGTTGACACCTGGGTCACCTGCCAACTCCAGATTTGGACCTTCACCCTCACTGCTGTGAGGTCACCTTGAGGATCCTCTACTGCTTCTCCAGCACTGTTCCCTCTAAGCTGTGCGCGTGTGCGCGCGCACACACCTCGCTGAGTGAGCGCACATACTTTACAACAGAGCGCACAAAATTTACGGCTCTGATTCTGATAGAAAACAACACAGACGTCTTAAAATTTAAAAGTTATGATTGTAATTACTAGAAATTTCCTGCTTCATTTAGTAATCGTCTATTTTCATTTAATTTGATTAAATCAATGTGGTGTACATACTGTATTCTGACGTGTAGTCAAATTTTAAAGTATATAACTCCGAGTGTCGTTATGTGGCGCACAAAAATTTAACTTTCCTTCAAAAGCTGCACACAGCTGATATTTTATGCGCACACAGCCTACAGAAAATTAGAGGGAACATTGTTCTCCAGTAGACTCCATCACACTCTCTACTTCCTACAATTTAGTAAGTAAGATCCATTTTGTGATTGTTCATTAAATATCTTAATGATACTTCTCATACTTACCAAGGACTCCTCTCCTGTAGTCCTTAGCTTTGCTGTTTTTTCCTTACAGCTACTTCTTCTTTCAACTCCTACCCTCCATCCCTCATGGGATGCCGGAGATCCATGTGCGGAGACTGCAGTCCTGATCCAGGGACATGCATTCTATGGGATCTCTCCCTGGCATCTATAGCTAGGGAGTCCCCATATGTGAAGACTCATTCCTGCTTGTTCCTGGAGATAGCACAGTTACTTACCTGTAACAGGTGATCTCTGGGAACAGCAGGAATAAGTCTTCACAACCCACCCACCTCCCCTCGGAGTTGTATCTATCTATCTATTTCCTTTCCTCTTTCTCTCCTTTTGTCTCAGCTATGAAACTCAACTGAGGAGAGGCAGTGGAAAAGGCGGGAAGGCAGTGCGCAGGCGCGAGGGATGCTCCCAAAAACTTTCTGATTGGATGCTGGGGAGCATTCCCGTGCAGGCTCCGTCGGTACCGACGTACCCATTTGTGAAGACTTATTCCTGCTGTTCCCAGAGATCACCTGTTACAGGTAAGTAACTGTGCTTTCTCTGCTTCGTTCAATAGCTACTTCTGAATTAACTTTTGGTTGAAGGCGAAAGAGCTCCATCCGGCCTTGAGTGCCTGTATTATTGGGTTTTTCAGGATCTCTGATTCATGGACCACTGAGCTTGGAACTCCTAGATGGAGTGGCAGAATCCCCGCTGCCATCCTAGTCCATGCAAAGGGTCCTGTTGAAAAATTTGGACTTTCTCCCGGATCTCACGGCAGGATAGCAGGAGTATCTGAATTTTAATAATGTGGATGGTATTACAGCTTCCTCCCTGTGGGAAGTGGGTGAGGTGGTACTTAGAGGGCAAGTGATCTCCCTCCTATGTGGGGTAGGCAAGCAGGAAAAACTGAAAGTCGCCCAGCTACAGAGAGAAATTTGGGAGTTGGAGAGAGAACACAAGCTAGAGGGAGGGGTGAGACTGTGGAGGCTTCTGGAGAGTAAGAGAGGTGAACTAAAGGCATTGGAGACAGAAAAGGTAGCTTCAGATGTGCAGCAGATTAAGTGATTGTTTTACAAGCACAATAACAAAGCCAGCAAGTTGCTGCTGTGGCAGTACGGTTTCCCTTCGGACAGCCAACTTATAAGTCCCCTCAAATGGTGGCTTTGCTGACTTTTATAGAGATCTCTGTACCTCCACTCTAGGGACAGGGGATGTGAAGATTGAGCAGTGGCTAGCGGAGGCATGGGAGGCCATGGCATGCCCAATTTCCCTGGCCGAGGTGATGAGGGCAATGCACAACCTTAACTTGGCAAAGGCAGCAGGGCCAGACTGCCTGCCTGTGGATTTTTAGAAATGTATGCAGGCCTAGTTTGCGCCCCTCCTAGTTAAGGTCTTTAATGAGATCCTGGAATGCCAGGCTTTGCTCCCTTCCTTCTCACAGGTGGTTATTACGGTCATCTCAAAAGAAGGGAAGGATCAACTACTGTGCAGTAATTATAGCCACTTTCCCTCCTCAACATAGACTATAAGATTTTTGTTAAAATACTGTGTGCCCGGCTTAATATGTATATGCACTCTGTGATCCACATGGATCAGATCGGCTTCATGAAAAGTTGCTTTGGATTTGAGAACGTTCGCTGGTTGGTGGATTCAGCACTGCCAGACAGTACATAAACAAGCCACCAACAGCATACAAAAGACTAAGGCCCCTGTAGATAAGCCCATTCTAGAGCACAGGAAAAGACACACAAACAACCTATTCCTGGGTCCTAACCAGCATTGTTATACCCACAGAAGCGGAGAGTGAAAAACAGTAGGACCAAGACGATAACACACGTCAACTGCATAATTCTAAAGCTCCACACTTTTCCCTCCCCAGTACTGGCTTCAGTATCAAGATTCGAGTAGGAGACCCTGGCACATCACAATTCAGCTCCTCAAGCAAACACCCACCCACTACAAGGAATATAGACATGCATGCCATTACCAACATCCACAAGATACTAATTGTTGTCATACTCCTCATCCTCTCAGAAGCCACCCCAGCTCAACATGGACTTATCCCAATAGTCCACAATACCAGGCAAACCACACCATGGAAAAACCTCAACCAACCCACTAACAGACACCCATGCAGACTCATAAAAATCAATACCACACACACAGGTTTGCAAATGGCAGTCCTCCCTCACCCCTTAAGTGCGCTCTAATTAGCGCCCATTCAGTGCATAACAAGATATACACCATTCTGGATTATATCCAAGACGATGATCTAAATATGTGTATTTCTAAATCATGGTTCACAACAGACAATGTGCTCCTGATCAAATCACACACCCCAATTACAAACCTTTCAACTGCCCCAGATCTACAAAAAGAGGAGGAGGTGTCCTCATCCTGGCCAAGGAACACTTAAACTTCTCCGCAATCAGTGTATTCCAGCAGTACCCTTGAAATCCTCAAAATAGCAAACAGGAATCTAACATTAAGCCTAACCTTTAGATCACCATATTCTAAAGCTGATGAACTATCAGCCCTATTGGAAGAAGCATGCACAAATGGCCTCACACAAACCGTTCTTCGTACTAGGAGACCTGAATCTTAACTCCACCCCCCAACCCCCCAAGCAAGCGCATGCCTTCCTCAATGCCATGGAGGCACTACAGCTCAAGCAATTCATTAAAAAAACCACCCACAAAAGAGGAGGGATCCTAGATCTACTCTTTGCACCATGCAACTTCACAAGTGGGCACACCCACCTGACGCATGATATATCACCTGTCCTGTGGTCCAATCATGCTATGATTAAGTTCACACTGCCTTAGGAGCTTTCCTGCCACACAGGTGGACAACCATATAATAGAGATTCAAACCTTTCGAAAAGCAGTCATTCCTAAACTAGGTATGCCCACACCTAAATATGGATGGCCCGGATCTAGACCGATTAATCTATAACTGGAACAACACAATTGCGACTGCTGCAGCCACCACAATCCCTCAAAACAAAAACCGAAGCCTAACAATCAATCGTCAACCAGCCCCTTGGCACACCCTAAGGACATAAAAAATCTAAAACGAAAACTTAAACAACTGGAAAGGAGATGGAGGAACACGAAGGACACCATCCTGAAGGACCTCACAAAATGGATGGAATATACATTATTAATAAACAAATGTAAAATAGTATCACTCTAACATCACCCTGAGGTCACTCATCTGGCCTAGAGTTCTTCGCTATCGCAAATGCACTAAAAAATAATTCCAACCAAGAACTTCATTCAGTCCCAAACCTCAGCTGCAGTCATCTCCACAGCAAATACACCATCTGCCTTCCAAATATGAATGCCCTGCAACTCCCTATGACAATAGATAAGCTCTCATGCATATGGGACATATTCAAGTTGATAACCAATGAAGAACTAAATCATGTCATATAGTATTTATTTATTTGGTTTTTATATACCACACTGATTTAAAATAGTGTGGTACATAAAACCAATTAAATAAATTAATTGGAGCACATTCCACAGCAGCCTCCAGCCCTTAAAAGCGGCGTCCCTGCTCAGAGGGAGCCGCTGCCTGGCCGCATCACTGCCGAGCTCCTGCCCAATCGGGGCAGTGGGAGCACATTCCACAGCAGCCTCCAGCCCTTAAAAGCAGCGTCCCTGCTCAGAGGGAGCCGCTGCCTGGCCGCATCACCGCTGAGCTCCTGCCCAATCGGGCAGTGGGAGCACATTCCACAGCAGCCTTCAGCCCTTAAAAGCGGCGTCCCTGCTCAGAGGGAGCCGCTGCCTGGCCGCATCACCGCCGAGCTCCTGCCCAATCGGGCAGTGGGAGCACATTCCACAGCAGCCTCCAGCCCTTAAAAGCGGCGTCCCTTCAGGGTGCGCCCGCGCCTGAGGGCCTCGCCAGAGGGCCCTTTGGCGTGGCCCTTAGGCGCGGCACAGAGGCGCGAATAAAAAGAAACAGGACTATACCCGACAAGAACTGCGGAGCTCAAAAACAGGGAAACGAAAACCACCGCAGAATACGCCAACCAACTAAAGCGGCAGAAATACAACAACGACGACTAAGGACCCCACCGCGCTAAGGAACCAGCACTGGAACACAGCACGGCCCTAAACACCAAGGTACTCTCACAGACCATGCCACCCTTCTTAGCCCCCATCTACCTCCTCACTCCGCTCCTGACCCTCTACCCCTCCCCCGCAGGCACACTCAATAACCTATCCTGGCCAGACACCACGGTAACACAACCCACACACACCTACAACCCTAAACAAAACCACTCACACACACAGCATACAACAACCCACACCCCCAACCCAACCCCCCAAACTACCACCACCTCTCCATCTCACTAATAAACGCACGCTCAGTCAGAAACAAATACCACATGCTCCAAGACCTAATCACAACTAAGAAAATCAACATCCTATGTGTAGCAGAAACCTGGTTAACAGATAATGACACAGTGATAATGAACCAGCTAACCCCAAAAGGATACAACCTGCACCACTGCTCCCGAACACATGCCAAAGGTGGAGGCGTAGCCATCATAGCAAAAGCCGACCTCCACCTCAGGATCCATTCTTCAGAAACTACCAATGAAGCAGACATACTCACCCTCACCAATAAACACCTCTCAATATGTCTAATCTACCGTGCACCTACCTCAAACACCGACCTACCAAGGATACTTCAATTCATATCGGAGAGCACCAGCTCTGCAAAAGAGCAAATAATCCTAGGAGACTTCAACCTCCCATCACTTCAAGAGGAGCAAACAGAAACCTTTACCACCGCCATGACAGCAATGAACCTGATACAGATCGTACAAAATCCTACACATGAAAAAGGGAATACATTGGACCTCATATTCCTAAACTCCCTAGCTGCCTCCTCATGCAAGAACCCGGAGATCTCACCTGAACCATGGTCAGACCACTACCTCATCACCATATCCCACACCAACCACCATATGACTAACAAGGGAAACGGACACCACACTAGAAGATTTAAAACATTTAACAAAGAGGACTTCTTAGCGCAAACGCTACCTAAACTACAAACAAACTCCAGCAACATTGATGAACTAATTCACAACTGGAGCGCCACCATCTCCACAGCGTCCAGTGCACCCACGAACAAAGCCACCACCAGACCAACTTCCGTAAAAGCCAGATGGTTCACTCCCAGTATCCGAAAGCTAAAAACAAAACTCAGAAGAACAGAAAGAAAATGGAGAAAAACCAAAAATGACGACGACAAAGCAAAATACCTATCTGAACTCAACGCATACCACTCAGAAACCAACAAAGCAAAAAAAACCTACCACTCAAAAATCATAAACACATCCATAAATAAACCTCGAGAACTCTTTCAGATTGTCAAAAATCTGACAAAGGCACCTAATAACTCTGACCAGCTACCGAAGATTCCACCAGAGTTACTAGCCCGACAATACAAACAGCTTCAACAACCACAAAACCCCCATTTGAACGCCGATGCAACCGCAACAAACCACTACCCAAACATCTACAGAGACTGGACTACCTTCAAAGAAACCACAGCAGATGAGATATCATCCACCATCTCCCGCCTAAACACCACCACCTCCCCACTGGACCCCTGTCCCGCTGACTGGATAAAGAAATCCAAAGAGGACCTAAGCACACCATTAACCCATATTGTCAACGAATCCTTCTCCCAAGGGCGCATGCCAGACATCCTCAAAACCACCATCATTCGACCATCCCTAAAAAAGCAAAACCTGGATCCCCTAAACCCCGCGTCCTACAGACCTATAGCAAGCCTACCATTCACCGCCAAGATAATCGAGAAGATAGTCCAGCAGCAGCTTCAAGAACACCTAGACATCAACATACTGGACCCACAACAACATGGCTTCCGCCCATACATGGAGTCGAGACCCTTATGACCACACTGATGAACACCCTCATCATAGGAACCCAAGCAAAACACTCCAGATATGCTCTGATCTTCCTTGATATATCAGCAGCCTTCGACACCATCTCCCACAACATCCTTATACGCAGATTGCAAACAATTGGAATCAAGGACACCATACTTCAATGGTTTCAATCCTACCTAACGTACCAACACATCAACCTCACCCCCCTTCCAGCAACACCAAGGAGTACCTCAAGGATCCACTCTGTCAGCCATGCTCTTCAACATCTACCTACAACCACTCTGCTCAGTCATACGTACCCACAACATCAACTTCCATATATATGCTGATGACATCATGCTCTACGCCCCAATCACAACCACAAACCCAACAAATGAACATCTATCGGCATGCTTCTCCGAAGTGTCCAACTGGCTACAAGAAAATAACCTATCCATAAACATAAAGAAAACTGAAGCTCTCATAGTGACAAAAGACCCAGACTTCACACCACCTACACACCTCAACATAGGAACTACACACATTCAAATACAGCCACAAATCAGATACCTAGCCATTATCATTGACCGAGCTTTAACCCTCAAGCAACAAATTACTAAAACCACCGGAAATATATTCCAGAAAGCTAAAACAGTGCAACGTCTCAGACCCCTCCTCGAACCTCATGACTTCAGGACCGTAATGCAAGCTATGACACTCCCACATCTGGACTACTGCAACATAATCTACCATGGATTACCAACATCACAGACCAACCCCCTCCGAACCGCCTTGAACACCACAGCAAGAATCATTCAGAGAGCAAAGAAATGCGACCACATCACCCCAATTTTGAGAGATCTACACATACTTCCCTTCGAAGCAAGAACTAAATACAAATCCATCCTACTCACCCACAAAGCCATCCACCAAACACAGAACACGCAGCTTCGCACCCTGCTGACTCGTCCAGCCCACGGCAAAACAACCAGACAGACCTCCAGCAACTACCTCACCATCCCACACAAAAGAACCAAATGCTCTCAACGGACATGCAACAGAGCCTTTGAACTTTATTCTCCGTCCCTATGGAATTCTCTACCGACCCATGTCAGGAACAATGGCGATCTCCTATCATTCAGAAAACAGCTAAAAAACATCCTATTCCAAGAATATCTCAAGACAACTCCCACCAAAAAATGCGTTCAACCCCTGAACTCACCCATCATGAACCTATGATTGAAAACTGTACTATGTTGTCCATGTCTACAGTCCGTCCTATGTCGAAATCATCAATGTTGCCCACCTGGTGATGGCCCCATCCTCATTTCTGATTACCCCCCCACCCCCCCCCTTATATGTAACACCGCTTTGACCCGGTGAAAAGCGGGATATAAATTCAGTTAAATAAATAAATAAATAAAATATAAACATCTCCATTGGACCCTTGCCCAGTCTCTTGGATCAAGATAACAAGAACAGACCTGTCCCCAACACTCCCAAAAGTTGTCCACTCCTCGCTCTCCCAAGGTTACGTGCCCACCTCCCACTCAAGAAAGCCTCAATCAGACCAAGCCTAAAAATGCCTTCCCTTGACCCAACACCACCCAGATAATAGAACAAAGTAGCACAACAGCAATTCCAAGAACACATTGATACTCATGCTCCCCTAGACCCCCAACAATACGGTTTCCGTCCTTTTCACAGCGTTGAGACATTCCTTACAACCCTGTTTGACACTCGAGAGGGATCGAAAAAGCTGGGCAGAGCTTCATCATCATGATCCTTGACATTACTGTAGCATTCGATTCCATTAACTACCATATCTTTCTATCCAGGCCACAGGAACTTGATCTCCACAACGCAACTCTGGACTGGTTTAAATCATCCTTAACTGACAGACAGCAACAGGTCAAAGCAGGCACACAGAACTCAAACCCTTTCAAACAGCAACAAGAGGTATCACAGGGGTCTGCTCTGTCTGCATTACTCTTTAATATTTACATACAACTAATATGTGCAGTAATAAGAAAACACAATGTCCTTTTCCATATCTATGCATATGATATAATGATCTACTCCCCTTCTACACAAAAGACCCCGACTACACAGCATAAATTCATGCTTCAACGCCATCACACAATATCTTGCAAACCTTAACCTCTCAGTAAACTATAATAAATCCGAAGTCCTCCACATTACAAGAGATTCAACTTTCATCCCTCTTGCAGAGTTAAGAATTAAGGAGATAGACCTAGATATCAAAACAGAAGTCAAATATTTGGGTGTCACACGACCAGAACATGCTCTCTCACATTAAAAAAAACAACAACAAACTCTGCATACCACAAGCTAAGGACTCTACAAAACTTACACCCACTCCTGGACAAGTGATTTCAGAACTATCTGTCAAGCTATAATTACACCACACCTAGACTATTGTAACATTCTCTACCAAGGCCTCCCTAAACAAACACTATATCCACTATAGATGGCTTAGAATACTGCTGCCAGGATTATAACTGGTTCATCCAGATTCAATCACATCTTACCCATTTTAAAGACTCCCCCCCCCCCCCCCCCACTGGCTAACAATGTCACAACGAATAATATACAAGGCGGTCATCGCAATCTTCAAACTCCTACAAAATTAATCTCCAATCAGACTGCGACATCTAATAAACAAAGCCCCAGACACACAATCACAAAGATGCAGCAATCAGAATCTACTTGCCATCCCAGTTCTCAAGACAGAAAGCACCCAACAGACATGTAACAGAGCCTTCATCCTTTTTACACACATCATCTGGAACTCACTCCCTGAACCTTTACAATCTGCCGAAACTGTACCAGAGCTATGCAAAAAGCCGAAAACACACCTGTTCACTGAATTCTTTGGGTTGGATTATAACTCCACCCATATATATATCATACTGCCCTACCATCCACCAACCTATACACACATCCGCTTACTACAAACCTCCCAGCAAAAGACCTACCAGATACACCACAATAGAACCATGGTCACGAACACCCACACTTCAACCACACTCCCAATATACCACCCGCATAAACATAAGTCTGATAAATGCAAGATCAATATGCAACAAAACAAACACTGTTACAGACTATATCCATGAAAACAACATTGACATACTATGCATTACTGAATCATGGCTCAAGAACACAGACTAGGTAATACTGAACCAAATAACACCACCAGCATTCACAGCATACAACTGCCCAGAACCCACAAATGAGACGGAGTACTAATACTTGCCTGAACAGACCTAAGGCTCAAGACAGCAACCTCCAAAAGCTCCAAACACTGCGAGTTCATCAATACTGAAAACATCTATCCATCTGCCTGATATACCAACGCCCCAACAGAAGACACATCCAACATCCTGGATATGATATATGCAGCTAACTCACCACACAAGACGCTCATTGTGCTAGGAGACCTAAACCTCACATCCGCCTCAACAACAATTGAAATTGCCTTTCACAAAGCTATGGAATCCATTCAACTCAAGCAAGTCCTATTAGGTCCATTCCATCACTCTGGCTCTACACCAGATCACATATTCGTACCAACTAACACCCTAAATCAAGGTCTTATTATACCACCTAAAATAACACCAATACCATGGTCAGATCATCATGCCATATCATTTGTGCTCCACCACAATACCCAAAAGACAGCCTGGAAAACAGAACAACCAACCAGACACTTCAAAGCTTTCAACAAAGAACACTTCCTCAAAGATACCATACAGTCCCTACCCCAAAATTTCAATGACCTCGATGAAGCTATCAACATATGGAATACCACTATCCTTGATGCATCACAACTCATGCCTCGAATGAATTCACACCATAACAGAAACAGGCCCAGATCTACACCATGGTACTCCAACACAATAAGAGAATCCAAAAGAAAATTACGAAAACTGGAACGTCGCTGGAGATGTAACAAATCAGAATCTACATTGTAGCAATATCAGGAAATGCAAAAAGATTACAATAACCTAATAAACATAAACAACAATACCATACAAACCTCGTACTAAAAGCCTGCAATAAACCCAAAGAACTCTTAAACATTGTTCGAACGCTAACAAATGACCCAATACGAAAGATGACTGCACGATACACCCACAAACCTTCGCTGATTATCTAACAGCCAAGTACAGTAACACCACACCCCATGACAACGGCTCTCTTATGGACACACCAACTACAGATGGCTCCACAACTACTAATCAATGGAAGAAGTTCAGCATTCCATCAACTAAACAAACAGAACAAACCATCACTGCTTTAAATACCACCACTTCCCCACTGGACACCTGCCAAAGAAGATCTCAATTCATGCATCCAAAAGATAGTAAGCATCTCTCTTACTCAGGGCTATATGCCAAAAGCACTTGAGCAATCCACCATATGCCCCATTCCTAAAACCAACTCATCCAACAATACCTTCAACCTACCGACCTATATCCAGCCTCCCACTCCTGGCTAAAATAACTGAAAAAATCATACAGAGACAACTCCAAGATCACATTGACTAATTTGCCCCACTAGACCCCCACCAACACGGATTCTGACCAAAACATGGCTTTGAGACGCTCCTCATACATCTATTCGACAACATAATCAAAGGAATAGACAAAATAAAGCAGGGCTTCTTACTAATATTTATAGATATTTCATCAGCCTTTGACACAGTCTTCCATCACATCTTATTGATGCGCCTAATGCAGATTGGCCTTCAAGATACCACTATTAAATGGTTTCAGTCATACCTAGAAGACAGACAGCAGAGAGTAAAATCTGGGGACCTCACTTCAGCACCCTTCAAAACTACTCAAGGAGTTCCCCAAGGCTCATCACTATCGGCTCCTCTCTTCAACATATATATTCAACCTATATGCAATATATTTAACATATACAAGATACAATATGCCATATGTGCTGATGACATCATGGCATATACCCCTATCCAACTGGACTCACCAGACTATACCACCATATCTACCTGCATTCAAGAAATGACAACCTGGCTAAATAACATCAACATAAAAAAATCTGAAGCAATCATCATAACGAGAGACCCCCCACATTCATTCATCCTACCTCTATCAACATATCCAATACACCGATTACAATAAAAGATGAAGTCTGATACCTTGGAGTGATTCTAGACAAGCAACTCATTCTCCAACCGCATATAAACAAGATATCCAAAACAGCCTATTTCAAACTCGCAGTGCTCCGGAGACTAAAACCTCTCCTCAACAAAGAACACTTCCGCACAGTATGCCAGGCTATCATTACACCTGTACTGGATTACTGTAATATACTATACCAAGGGTCTACCCAAACAAATCACCTGTCAACTACAAATAATACAGAACACTGCTGCCCGCATCATTGCCAGCACATCAAGACAAGACCACATAACTGCAATACTACTACATGACCTGCACTGGCTACCAATATCATCACGTGCAAAATATAAATCAGCACTAACCATCTTCAAAATTAAAAACATGTCAGCAGAAATATTACAGGAACTTATCGGAACCAAAACAAGCAGAAGACCAGACAGAAACAGCACCAAAAACAATATACCAACACCCAGTCTATTTACAAGAACCAACAAATCCACATCCATGAGAGCCTTCTTTCTTGCTGCCCCTACTATCTGGAATGTCCTCCCAGATAAACTAAAATCAACAACAGATATAAAAGAATTCAGGAAACTACTAAAAAACACCCTATTAATTGAATAATTCAATGATGACCACCAATTACCCTAATCACTCCACAAACTGATCAAAAACATGGCACACACACCATACAAACACCCCATTACCCTCATTAAGATGTATATAGTTTAGACAATGTTACAAGAGACCACGCAGGTTGTTGAAGTTTTAATGTTACTGTTGATAATTACAAGTTCTTTGTATAAGTTGACATTTTGCAAGTTTTATATATAAGTTAACATTCTTCAAGTTCTATGTATAAGTTGAAGTTTATTGTAAACTGCCTTGATTGAATGAAAAGGTGGTATAGAAAAACTGTTAAATAAAATAAATACCCAAAATGGGGCTGGTGGAGGCCAAAGAGGGAAAAGACCCTGCTTGCTTCCCAGTCCCTTTCAGTCTATCCTCTGGAAGACAATAAAACTTGGCCTCTGCCAAGTCCTTCACCAACTTCCCCCATGCGCCCCCCCACCTACCCTAGCCCCCCTTCCTCCACTATATATACCCCTTGTAAATAGCTCACGTTGTATATATTACATCTGTTAATTAAACTACCCTTGTAGACACCCACACAAACACTTCTATCCAACCACTGCATGCAGACACCCCCTCCCCCTACAACTTGAATCGTTTGAAGTGAAAGCCGCCTTGATTTTAGGATAAGGCAGGATACAAATACCTTTAAATAAATAAATAAATAATGAATAATCCCTCAACCATCAGATAGATGCACAACAGTTGTATAATTCTGTCTGTGTATATCTCTTCACTGTTACCCCAAGTTAATTGTCCCTTCCCTAGTTACTTTTAATTTGTTTAACTGTGCAATTGTTATGGTTTAATGTTAAATGTGAACCGCTTTGTCTGAATGATAAAGCGGTATATAAAACCTGTTAAATAAATAAACATAAGATATTCTCCATTTGCTTCGGAAGTCTGAGGTGCCCCATGCTGTCCTTGGATGCTGAAAAAAATATTTGATAAAGTAGAGTAGCCATAATTACTGGCCATGCTATGATACTTTGGCTTTGGACCATCCTTTTGTGGGTGGATAGCAGCCATGTATGTTTAGCTGGAAGCCTCCGTACTTGTTAAATTCCCTTTGTTTTGGCTTGGACAGGGAACTAGGCAAGGGCGCCCACTCTCCTCACTTTATTCTGGCTATCGAGCTATTAGCTGCGTATATTAGGGCACATGCAAGAGAGCTGGAGGCCATTATGGGAGCCACCAAACGTGATATTCCTATACTCTGATGACACCCTGATATATCTGCAGGAGCCGGCTGTTTTCCTACCTAGGGTTGTTGATATTATTCATTGAGGATGGGTATTGGGGTTCTAGGTGAACTGGCACTAATATTGTGTTGCACCTGAGTGGCAAATGGGCTGGCAGGAGTTGCAGGAGCGTGGTTCTCAATGGTCGACCAGTTCAAATATTTAGGGTTTGTCATCCCCAGCAATTTGTCCCACCTGTACTTTGTTAACTATGGGAAGTTACTGGCGAACATACAGGGGCACCTGCAGTCATGGAAGGACTGCACAGTCATATGGTTGGGGAGAATCAATGCATTCAGAATGTTAATATTGCCCCAAATTCTTTTTTTCTGACAATGCAGCTCCCGATTCATATCCCCAGAAGTTTCTTCAAGAGTTTGCGAGGGGAATTCACTAGGTTTATTTGGCAGGGGCAAAAACCAAGGGTGGGTTGGGTCACACTCACCACCCCCAAGGAGCGAGGGGGACCGGGGATCTCCAATTCTCAGTATACTGTTGGTGTGCGTGCCTGCGAGCAGTCTGGTGTTGGTATAAAAGGGGTGAGACAGACTGGGTACAGCTAGAGGAGTGGTGTATATCCCTTGCCCTCTACCCACGGTGCTTTTTCTTGAGGAATCAGCAGATACATAGAGGGTTTGTACAGCATAGCGTATGCCTTGTGGCGCTTTATAAATGTTTAGTAGTAGGATCCTAGCCCACCCTTTTCTGGGGCCTCACTGGAGAGTGTGGCAGATGCTCTGTAAAAGATTGCGGACCTCCCCTCATTTTATCTGACCAAAATTGTGTTACTCCCTTTGGGGCAGGAGACACAGGTCTCCCCATCCATATCTCTGCCCACAATACCAGGCTGAAATAGAAGTATGAATCTGTAGTTCAACTTTCTGCAGCCTCAAAAGCATTAATAGACCATGCTTTTGAGGCTGGCCTGATACTGGTACTCCTGCGAACAACAAAAACACCACCTGCAGGAACCAAGAGCAGAAAAGAGCAGGACTCATGACACACCGTGGAAATGGCAAAAGGCTTTATTAGGTATCCAGAGGTCAACATCCTACACGTGTTTTGGCAGTTGCCTTCTTCAGAGGTTTTGAGGCCTTATAAAATAAACACTTTAAAATCATAAAATCATAAATACATAAAGCAATATAGAGAGGAACAAATGTTAAACCATAACATAAAACAATATATCAAGAATAAATATGTAAAAAATACAAACAAAAAACCCCACACCTAGTTGTCAAATAAATATAAGGACAATAAATATCAAAGTGGGCCAAATAAAATGTAAAAGTGATAGATAAAACTCATTGCAAATCTATCCAGCCACCAGTTGAATGAGGACTTAATATGCAGAGCCAAGAGAAATTGACCAAGGTAAGCCATGTATAAAAAATTGTATATGTACATGATAAATATCGTTAACAAACTCACCTATAAGGATGGATACAGAGGTAGGCACTCTTGCCAAGAATACATCTAAAACCACTACGATACCGAAGAGATAAAAATAATGTAAACATGTCTAAGGAACACTAAATTAATATGACACATGCAGCAAAAGAACATATAGATATGCAGAGCCAGGAGTGAATATGGTAATCCATTGATGTCGGGGAAGAAACTGATATAGGAGGAAGTCTGTCATAGTATGAAGAGCAGTTAACACAGAGTAGAAACTAAACTGCCAATCACTAAAAAAAAAAAAACAAAGATGATAAATATATATAAAACCCATCAGCCCAAATCGGGGGAACAGGAGGCGAGTCACAGGGCGCCTATTCAACTTCAAAAACTCAAACGGGAGCCATCAGTATTTGAACCTACAGTGATTAACATCCCTGAGACTAACGAAGGGGGGTGACATAATCTCATGTAAGAAGGATTGCACTCTGTGGATTGTAAAAAATAAGAACTGTTTGAAAGCATTCCAAACTAGGTTGCCGACACAGGAAAAAGATACATTATCTCTATCATGCAATCTCTGGGGGATAAGAGTTATGGTATACCTCAGTGCAGCACATAATACATTCTTTTCTCACACCGAATTGAGGTAAAAAAGTAGCCATCCAAATGAAAAATAATGTAAACTCTAAAAAGACAATTTATGCATAGATGAATAAAAAAAATAAAACCAAATTATATCCGGAGATAAAAATCAATACAATTGAATAAAGAGCAGGGGGAACCCATATGGACAAAAATAAAAGCGTTAAAGTAGTGATGAAAAAGTGTCAGGGGGAGGGGAAAGGTGGGTGGGAGGGGGAAAGGGAAAGAGAGAAGAAGGGGGAGAGGGGCCTCAAAGTAAGAACCGGATGAGCAACATCTCCATTGTCCATATAGGAATGTACAAAATAAAATGGAAGTGACCTTAATATTGAACCAATAAAAACTAACTATGTTTCTCCAGGACCAAGCAGGAAGTCAGTCCTCACTTATGGGTGACGTCGGCGCCGACGGAGCCCTCGCGGAGCAATTTTCCCCAGCTTTCAAAGAAAGCCTTTGGGAACTGCAGCGCGCATGCGCGGTCCCCTTCCCGCCCAAGGGTGCCATCTTAGCCAGTCTTCTTTTTTCCGCGGAGCCCTACAGACGTCCCCGTCTTGTCCCCGCGAAAAAGTCGATATTTCTTCATTATTTTATTCTTTTTCCTTCGGTTCGACGCCGGTCTTTTTCCCGCCCGGACTCGCGACGCCGGTCACGAGTCCTCTTCCTTTTTTTCGGTTTTTCTGACTTAGTCAGCTTTCGTTTTCGATTTTTCCCTGGCAGCCCGGTCCTTTGACCTCGCAGGGGCCCTTTTTCCCCCGATGGCTGCCAGTGGTTTCAAGCGGTGTGGTCAGTGTGACCGAAATATGTCACTAACTGACACACACGACTTTTGCCTCCGCTGCCTGGGCCCGGATCATGAGGAACTGATCTGTGGGCCCTGCGGCAAAATGTCCTCCAAAGCGTTGAGAAGTCGGCGGCATCAGCGTGATAGAATCTTCGCTGACCCCAGCCGTACCCGGACCTCGTCGGAGGCCTCCGCGTCCAAAGGCTCCAGCTCGGACCATCGCCGGAGTTCCTCCGACCGGGGTTCTCCCTCCGGGGACCATCGTCAGAAGGTGAAACCCGCGAGGGTGGCGTCGGTGGACGCTCCTGGTTCCGCGAGGGCCAGGTCGCATAGCCCCGACAGCCGCCCCGGGTCCTTGGAGAAGGAACACCTCACGAAGCGACCTCGCCTGGAGTCGGAGTTGCCTGCTCGGGTAAGTCCTGTGGTCCTTCTGGACTCGCCTCCGCGACAGCCGACGTCGGGCCCGACGCCGTCGGGGCCCGAGTCGGGGGCTGCTGGGTCACCTGAGCTCGGACTCAGGTTGACGGCCTTGGAGAGCAGACTGTCTGCCTTCATGGACCAGCAGCGGGCACTGCTCGCTGGCCTCGCTGGCGCCGCTGCCCCGACCGCCGGGACGTCGACGTCCAAGTCGACCCCGGAGACCGAGCCGATCCTCGAGTCGATGCGAACTCGAGTCGATCCTCGGTCGAGGTCACCCTCGGCCTCCCGTTCGGGACCGAGGTCGCCGACGCCGACACCCTCGGCGTCGGGGCGGCAGGCGCCGCGCCCTGCCCGGGCCGACCCCACCGAGTCCTCGTCGGAGTCGGTCTGGGAGTCTGAAGAGGAAGAGTCGCCTGATTCTTTCCGGACTCGGTGTGTCCCCTCGGACTCACCGGAGTCCGAGCCTCGGAAGCAGTCCCCCCCGGAGGATGCCCGGTTCTCGGACTTCGTCAGGGATATGGCCAAGGCTTTGGCCTTCCCTGCGGACCCCGAGGAGGAGCCTCGAGCCGAAGAGCTCGACGCCCTCCAGTATGACTCTCCCGCAAGGGAACACTTTACTGTACCGGTTCCTCCTATGCTGGAACGACTACTCTTCCGCATGTGGGAGAGTCCGGCCTCCTCGCCGGTCCTGAGCAAGCGGGTCGATTCTATCTATCGAGTCCGCAAGAGCCCTGGCTTTCAAAAGGCACAGCTACCACACCATTCCATGGTAGTGGAATCGGCCATGCATCGTCTTAAGAGCCAGAAGATGCACTCCTCGGTGCCTCCTGGCAGGGAGGCCCGTAACCTGGATGGCCTTGGTAAGAAGTGTTTCCAGGGCTCTATGCTCGCATGTCGTGTCCAGACTTACCAGCTCTACATGGGCATGTATCTCCGGGATCTGGCTAAAGAGCTAGCCGGATTCTCCGCTGGTTTGTCCGAGGAACCCTTGCGGAGGTTCCTGGCCTTGTCCACTGGCATTCGGGAATGCTCAAAGTTCATGTCCCGAGCAGCCTATGATGGCTTTGAAGCATCGGCTCGAGTGGCTGCAGCCGGCATCGGTGCCCGCTGACAGGCTTGGCTTCAGTCGTCCGACCTTGAGCCCTGGGTGCAGGACAAGTTGGTCGATGTCCCCTGCCGAGGCGAAAACCTCTTTGGCAAGCCCATGGCGGAAAAGGCTGCACAAATTGAGACTGAGACTCTCACCAGGACCAGGCTTTCTAGGAAGACCTCCGCCCCTTCCCAGAAAAAGAAGGGCTCGGGGAAAAAGTCCTTTTACCCGAGGAAGGCGGCTGCCTACAAACAATACCCCCATTATCAGGCCCCTGCAGCTCCCCAACAGGGCCAGCAGGCCAAGGGACGGGGTAACGGGTCCCGTAGGCAGCAAGCCCCCAAGCCTGCACCACCAGCCCCTGCTCAGCAGGGTGGGGGTTTTTGACTCACTAAGCATAGCCTCTCCCCCCCGCTGGTTCCTCCCAGCACCGGAGGCCGGCTGGTTCACTTCGCCCACAGGTGGTCCAGCATCACCGCAGATGCCTGGGTGCTTCAAGTCGTGCGAGAAGGCTATCTTCTCCACTTCCATCAGGTCCCTCCCTCCTATTTTCCGGGAGAACCTCCGCGACCCCCTCTGCACAGGGAATTACTCCTTCAGGAGTTAGCAGGTCTTCTGCAGGAACAGGCGGTGGAACCGGTGCCCCACCACCTGAGAGGTCAAGGCTTTTATTCCAGGTATTTCCTAATACCAAAAAGGACAGGAGGCCTAAGACCCATCCTGGACTTGCGCAACCTCAACAAGTTCCTTGTGCGGGAGAAGTTCAAAATGCTTACCCTTGGAATCCTTCTGCCCTACCTCCAGCAGGGAGATTGGCTATGCTCCTTGGATCTAAAGGATGCCTACACGCACATCCTCATCCACCCAAGCCACCGCCAATACCTAAGGTTTGTGGTGGCAGGAAATCATTACCAGTACAGAGTACTGCCCTTTGGCCTGTCCTCCACACCGCGAGTCTTCACAAAATGTCTCGCGGTGGTGGCGGCCCATCTCCGGCTTCACGGCCTCTATGTCTTTCCGTACCTCGACGACTGGCTCATCACAGCGGCGTCCGCTCTGGAGGTCACCAACGCCACGCGCCGCACGGTGACTCTCCTGCAGCACTTGGGCTTTGTTATAAACTTCGCAAAGTCCACTTTGCTCCCCTCACAGGATCTCGAGTTCATCGGCGCAAGGCTGCACACTCCTCAGGCACGAGCATACCTACCGCTCGACAGGGCTCAACGGCTCATGGACCTAGCCGACCGTTTTCGCAGCCAGCCCCTGGTCTCCGCCAGGCGCTTCCTGAGACTACTCGGCCATATGGCTTCCACCGTCCATGTGACCCCCAATGCCCGCCTGAATATGCGGCCTGCTCAATGGTGTCTCCGCCAGCAGTGGCGACAAGCCACAGGCGGCCTAGCAGACCTAGTGCGCGTCTCCGAGCCGCTGATCTCGTCTCTCCGGTGGTGGCTTCGGCAGCCGAACCTGATATTCGGAATGCCTTTCCAGTCACCTCAGCCGACCCGGGTGCTGACCACGGATGCATCCCTCCTGGGCTGGGGAGCACATTGCCAAGGGGCACGTACTCAGGGCCTCTGGACCACGTGGGAGTCTGCTCAGCAGATCAACTTCCTGGAGCTCAGGGCGATCCGCCTAGCTCTCAAGGCCTTCTCCCACCTGACTTCCCACCAGTCCGTCCTTGTCCAGACGGACAATCACGTTGCCATGTTCTACGTGAACAAGCAGGGGGGCACGGGCTCCTTCCTCCTCTGCCGGGAGGCACAGAAGCTCTGCTCTTGGGCCGTCAGTCACGGCATTCTCCTCAAGGCAGTTTATCTCCCGGGCCAAGAGAATTGCCTGGCGGACAAACTCAGCAGGATCCTCCAGCCGCACGAGTGGCGTCTGGATCCCTTGGTAGTTCAGAAGCTCTTCCTAAAGTGGGGCCTCCCCACGGTGGATCTCTTTGCCAGTCCTCACAACCGGCAGCTTCCTCGCTTCTGCTCTCGTCAGCCACACCCCCTTCGGGTTGCGGCGGACGCTTTTCTAATTTCATGGTCGGGGAGCCTTCTGTACGCTTTCCCTCCCATCCCGCTAGTCTCTCGGACTCTTTTCAAGGTTCTCCGAGACAAAGCCTTCATGATCCTGGTGGCCCCTCGCTGGCCCAGACAGCCGTGGTTTCCGCTCCTGCTGCAATTAGCGGTGGAGGATCCATTCCCTCTGGGGGTACAACCGGATCTCCTCACTCAGGATCAGGGGTCTCTTCTGCACCCCAACCTCAGGTCTCTCAACCTCATGGCCTGGCTGCTGAGAGGGTAGTCCTTGCTCCCCTTCTCCTGCCGGCAGAGGTGGAGGAGGTCGTCTTAGCTTCGCGATGGCCTTCTACCCGCAAATGCTACGCCCTGAAATGGCGTCGCTTTGCCGTCTGGTGTACCCAACAGTCTCAGGATCCCTTCTCCTGCCCGGTGTCGGTGATCTTGCAGTACTTGCTACACCTCTCTAATCTGGGACTTAAGTCCAACTCCGTCAAAGTTCACCTCAGTGCTCTTTCGGCACATCATGTGCCGGTGGACGGTAGACCTATCTCCAGCGACCCTCTCGTAGCGAGGTTTCTCCGAGGTCTGCTTCTACTTAAACCACCTCTGCGCCCGCCAGCGCCTGACTGGGACCTGAATGTGGTTTTGCAGCGGATCACCTGTCCGCCTTTTGAACCTATGGCTACCTGTTCTCTCCGTTTTCTGTCTTGGAAAACACTATTCTTGATAGCCCTCACTTCCGCTAGACGCGTAAGTGAATTGCAGGCCCTCGTGTCTGATCCCCCTTACACTCGGTTCTACAAAAATAGGGTAGTCCTACGGACTCACCCAAAATTTCTTCCAAAAGTGGTCTCCCCTTTTCACATCAATCAGGAGGTGGTACTTCCAACCTTCTTTCCCAGACCACACTCCAGCCGAGCTGAAACGGTCCTCCATACCCTGGACTGTAGAAGGGCTTTGAACTTCTACCTTGACCGTACGCGGGAGCACCGTAAAGCTGCTCAGCTTTTTGTGTCTTTTGACCCCAATAAATTGGGGCTCCCGGTCTCCAAGCGTACTCTGTCCATCTGGGTTGCGGACTGTATCTCTTGGGCTTATGGGGCAGCCGGACTCTCCTTAGAAAGTCGAGTCACGGCTCATTGCGTTCGGGCAAAGGCTACGTCAGTGGCTTACCTCCGCTCTGTTCCGCTGGCAGTCATCTGCCGGGCCGCTACTTGGTCTTCGAGCCAGACTTTTGCGGTCCATTACTGTCTCGAGAGGGAGTCCCGCAGGGACAGTGCTTTCGGACAGGCAGTCCTCCGTAATCTCTTTGAGGTCTGAGCAACTCCTACCCTCCATCCCGGATGTGGGCTACCGGTGGGTGATAATTCAGCGAAGATTCTTTCCTTCTGTGCTGCTGAGCTAGAGGGAGCTCATTTTTGTGCTTAGGGTCTCCGGTAGCCTTAAGCTTGGGAGTCCCATAAGTGAGGACTGACTTCCTGCTTGGTCCTGGAGAAAGCGTAGTTACTCACCTGTAACAGGTGTTCTCCAGGAGCAGCAGGAATCAGTCCTCACTACCCTCCCTCCTCCCCTTGGAGTTGCAATCGTCTGCTTATGTTCTTTTGCAAAATTTTTTATGCTGTCTTTTTTAGCTATGTCATCTGACTGGCTAAGATGGCACCCTTGGGCGGGAAGGGGACCGCGCATGCGCGCTGCAATTCCCAAAGGCTTTCTTTGAAAGCTGGGGAAAATTGCTCCGCGAGGACTCCGTCGGCGCCGACGTCACCCATAAGTGAGGACTGATTCCTGCTGCTCCTGGAGAACACCTGTTACAGGTGAGTAACTACGTTTTCTATCAACCCACGTAACATACAAAGCTTTAAAACAATAAATACCATAAACCAATTATAAGAAATCAAAAATGATGGAATAAAATGAATAAGAGAAGGTGTAAGTGTAAGGTAAAAAACAAATAAAGGAAATGAATGAATAAAAAGATAGAAAATACCAGCATTGGTCCCTTATTATACACTGGATTCTGCCCATATCATTCAAATATTACAGGATTTTGATGGATGCCATGGGGCTTGATTTTAGTCACCATGGATATATCTTTACTTTATACGAATATCCTTGAGAGGCAATCAAAATAGTGGAGCAGACTTTACTTAATCATACACAGTACAAGAGGATTTCTACCTTTTTCTTCATGCAACTTGCCAGATTGATACTTACTGTGAATTTTTTTTTTATTTGTTGGATTGTTTTTTATAAACAGACCAAAGGGGTGGCGATGGGGTCCTCGATGGCCCCAGATATTGCTAACTTATATATTGCACAATTCATATCTATGTTTTTAACCAGTCATCCTTTGAAGACCATGTGAAACTTTGGAAACGCTATATTGATGATTTCTTACTTAGGATGGTGATTAGGATTGTCTGGAATGTTTTTTAGGTTGGATCAATACCCTTGATCATAACTTACAATTTCAGGCACAAACGAATAGGGAGGAGATTTCCTATCTGGATATCAAGATCAAAAAGGGACAACGTGGATTTTCTACTGACCTGTATTGCAAACCAACAGATCAGAATAATTCATCATTAGAATTTCCACAGCAGTTTTCTTAAGAAGAATCTCCCGATCAGCCAGTTCTTGAAGATGAAGCGTATTTGTTCAGACCCGCAGTATTTTGAAAGGAATGCTGAAGAGATGTGAAACAGGTTTAGTGAGAAGGGATATCCGAGAAGATTTTAACACACAAGGCCCGATTCTGAAGGGGGAACGTCTTGCCTGCCCGGATGTCCTGGATCTGGACAGGCCGGTCTAGTCCCCGATTCTGAGCCCACGGGAGCTAGACTTTCCCGCAGGATCAAAATTGGGTCTAGATGGCCGGCAAATGCCTGAATGGGCAGGCCATCAGCCGATTCTGTGCCGCCGGACATCCAATTGTTGAACATAGAATTGTCTGAAGCTCAGTCTCGAAGGAAAACTGGTTGTCCACTGGCGAGATAAAGGACACGCCCTGTCAGACCTGAAGTTTTTAATTTTGAAACGGGTCCGTCCGTCATTGGTGTGGGGGTGATCCTGATGTGACACTACTCCCTCCTGGAACAGAGACCGAAATGAAGACACTGCATCCTAATAGATGAATCAGGATATAGACCTCTGTTTTTCTCTGACTCCCATTATAGCGTTCCCAGTGCTGGTCTTTTCTTTTTCTTTTTTATGATTTTAACTTACCTGTTCTTATTCATTTGTATTCTATCATTTTTAATTTTTTATCATTGGTTTACATTATTTGTTTTAAAACTCATTGCATTTTATGTCGCTTTTATTGGTTCATTATTAAGGTCGCTCCCTATTTTATCTTGTACATTCCTATATGGACAGTGGGATCTGGTTCTTCCTTTGAGGCTCCCCTCTCTCCTTCCCCCACCCACCCCCCTTTTTCATCAGTGCTTTTTAAATTTATTTTATTTTTGTTCGTGTGGGTTCCCCCTGTTCCTTTTTCAATTGTGTTGATTTTTATCTCCGTATTCAATTGTTTTTTATTTTTCTTTATTCATCTATACATAAATTGTCTTTTTAGCGTTTACATTATTTTTCATTTGGATCCTCATTCTTAACTCTCAGCACGATTTTCGTTTGCCTCTCCACGTCCACTGTGATTTTCATAATGCCCTGATCACAAAATTTTGCTTTTATTTTTCGTTGTTTAATGTTTTCCATTTTGTAGAATTTCTCTCGAATGAATTACCCAGTCTGCTGCTTATTATTGAATGATCTCACCACTGACATTGGGATGACGTCACTGTGCTCTTGGTCGAAATGTGAAACTTACCTGATTTCTTGCTCAAAGAATGCTGTGACTTAGACATCCACAGGGTACATGTCTCACTGTTTCTCCCCCCCCCCCCCTTTTTTTTTGTTGTTTGTAAAGGATATATGGCTCTCAAGTCTCTATGGTTCTTTACTATCATTTTTGGCCATTTTTTAGTAACAGTTTTGGCTACTTTTTTTTGCCTCAATTTGGTGTGAGAAAAGAATGTATTATGTGCTGTACTGAGGTATACAATAGCTCTTATTCCCCAGAGATTACACGATTGAGACAATGTATCTTTTTCCTGTGTTGGCAACCTAGTTTGGAATGCTTTCAAACAGTTCTTATTTTTACAGTCCTTGGAGGATTCTAATTGTGAGTGCAATCCTACTTTTTATTTTTATTTTTAAAGTGCCATCAAGTCAGTGCTGACTTCTGGCAACACAGCAGCTCCTGGGTTTTCCTGGCAAGGTATGACCGGAAGTAGATTGCCAGGCCTTTTCTTCTGAGGCATTGGAGGGTAAATTGACTTGCCCAAGGTCACAAGGAAGGCTAGTGGGAATCAAACCCAGATCTCTTGGGTGCTAGACTGTTGCTCTAACCACTAGGCTACTCCTCCTCCCATTTCTACTTACATGAGAATAAGACACCCCTTTCTTAATCTCAGGGCTTTTAATCACTGTAGGTTTGAATATTTATGGCTCCCGTTTGATTTTTTGGGGTTTTTTAAAGTTTAATAGGCACCTGTGACTAACTGTCCTATTCCCTGATTTGGGCTGATGGGTTTTATGTAACACAACATTTATTATTTTATTTATTTAACCAGTTTTCTATACCGCCTTATCCTTCAATCTAAGCGGTTTACATTATGCAGCTACCACAAACAGGCACTGGATATATTCCCTCATCCCCAAAGGGCTCTCAATCTGTGTACCTGAGGCAATGGAGCGTTAAGTGGCTTGCCCAAGGCCACAAGGCGTGCCTAATATATGACGGCAGATAAAGACCATCATGGTCCATCTAGTCTGCCCAGCAAGGTGGCAAGATTAGGTGCACTTGGCGCTCCATGCAGGTCACCCCTCACCATGCCTTTGTTTAGGGGTGTACCCACTGCTCCGTGCAGGTCACCCCCTATGTATATTTATCATCTTTGTTTTTTAGCAATTGGAAGTTTAGCTTCTACCCTGCGTTAACTACTCTTCACTGGACTTCCCCACTCCTATATCAGTTTGGCAGGCCAACTCCTATATCAGTTTCTTCCCCAATGGCAATGGATTACCATATTCACTCCTGGCTCTGCATGTCTATATGTTCTTTTGCTGCATATGTCATATTAATTTGGTGTTCCTTAGATGTGTTTACATTATTTTTCTCTTCACTATTGTAGTGTTTTTAGATGTATTCTTGGCAAGAGTGCCTAGCTGTGTAGCCATCCTTGTAGGTGAGTTTGCTAACAGCATTCTATCATGTACACGTGCTTTTTTTTATATATGGTTTATCCTTGGTCAATTTCTCTTGGCTTTGCATGTTAAGTCCCCATTCAATTGGTGGCTGGATATGTTGTTTGCAATGAGTTTTATCTATCGCTTTTACATTTTATTTGTCCCACCTTGATATTTATTGTTCCTATATTTGACAGCTAGATATGGTTTTTATGTTTTTTATCTTTTTACGTATTTATTCTTGATACATCATTTTATGGTTTTACGTTTGTTCCTCTCCATATTACTTTATGCATTTATGATTTTAAAGTTTTTATTTTATTGCTTTTACGAGGTCTCAAGCCCCTGAAGAAGGCAACTGCTGAAACACAGGTAGAGTGTTGACCTCTGGATACCTAATAAAACCTTTTGCCACTTCTATGGTGTATCTTGAGTCCTGCTCTTTTCTGTTGATACTGGTGGTCCTCCATGCTACTGTGCTATGTATTTGGGTAGTTCCTTTTCGTCCCTCTAGTCCAGTCCCATAGAGTTTAGAATCTCCTCCAGCAGCCTTGGAGACTGAATGACATCGCTTTACTGACTGTGGTATAAGTAGGCAAGGACTGCCTCCTATCTCCAGTACTTCAGTCTCCAAGCAGCTGAGGAGGTTCTGAGCCTGGGACTGGGCTCAATACAAATAAGCAGAGCTAGGGGTTTATAGCTCCTTTTGGGGTTTTTTTGTTGTTATCTTTAATTTCTATATTGTTTCCCTTCAGAATTTTAAAGTTTTTTTCCTTTTCTTTTGACTTAGATTCGGTGTTGACTCCATCCTGCTCCCTGGCCCCCCCCCCGCCTTCCTTCCCCTCCTCCCCGACCCCTCTCGGTGCTAATTCCACATCATTTAAACGAGCACAGGGGGAGAAATTGAGGTGTTCGCCTCCCTGCTCCCGAACCCGATAATAGGGGTGAGGAGCAGGTAGCAGGCTTGCTCACGGGGAATCCCGACTGCAGACTTGGGTAGTGAGCAGCGTCGGAGCCGAAGCCACGGTAGGTTGAGCTCTGACGCCGGTGTGCCTCTCGGCAGCAGGACAAGCACTGTGAGTTTTAGCGCTGAGCGCTTGGGGCTTTGATTTTCTTTCTTTTCTTTTCTTTGATTTCCCTTTTGGCCTCTTCTTTACGGGCAGTACGAGTTGGTCTCATTGGGGGTGCTTGTCCTAGCCGCGTGTGTGAGCGCGGGAAGAAAGCCGGTGGCCATTTTGGGAACCGCAGTTCCTTGCTGCCCGCTTCTGTGCAGCTGATTTGGTAGTGTTAGAGGCCTCGTTTTTGCGCGGCCCTATTCCCCCCCCTGTCTGGGCACCTCTGTGGGGTGGCTTCGAAAAAAAAAGAAAAAAAAAAGTGCATTTTTGATGGGGGGTGCTGCAGCGTACAGAAGAGGGGCGGCAGCCTAGTTTCAGCGCCGTCACATAATCTGCAGGGTTTCTCCCGTCTGAGCTGCAGGTGGTCAGTTCAGGGGCTGGTAGAATGCAGGAACAAAGCAAGTGGGGGCGTTTGCTTCTCAGGGCTATGCCTTCTAAGCCACGGTGTTTGGTGTGTGGCTTGCGGCGCAGTTCTGTGCAGGACTCTGGGGTGTGTTCTGCGTGTGCGCTGGTAGCAGTAGGAATGAATAAGGTGCCGGAGCAGCCTGTGGCGGAAGCCGTGGGCTCGTTGCCTCCGGTCCTAGCTCAGGAGGAGCCGGTGGCGGGGCCTTCCTCGGGGGATGGTTCCTCGGTAGCGCTAGGGCTGGAACAGGGGGCTGCTTCTCCGGGGGTCCCGCCAAATTTCTTTACCGTACTTCAGCAGGCGTTTGCCTTGCTGCAGCCCGCAATGCCGGTTCCGCCGACGGGGTGCCAGGGGCAGAAGAGATTAGGGCCCTTGGGCAGTCCAGCAGAGGGCGCGCTGGTGGCTAAGAAGTGTAAGGGGGCCGGCGTTGAGGGGGCGGCCTCGCTACTCGGCGAGGACCCCGCGGAGCTGGACGAGGAAATGGACTTCATTTCGGATGAGGAGTTGGAAGAGGGGGAGTTGCCTAGCGCCGAGCAGCAGTCGGGTGGTCAGGGTGTTTTGTCGCGAGGAGCTTTCGGCCCTGATCACGGAGACTCTCAAGACCCTCAACATGCCCGTGGGGGAGCCAGTGGCTGATGAGGTCTTGGAGGATCCGCTGTTGCAGGCGGTTCGGTCGTCCAAGAAAGTGTTTCCCCTTCATCGGGTCTTTAGGAATATCATCCAAGAGGAATGGGATGTGCCGGAGGTGGCTCTCAAGGGTACCAGAGCCTTGGCTCGCCTTTATCCGCTGGCAGACCAGGATAGGGAGCTGTTTCGTTCCCCGAAGGTGGATGTGGCAGTGTCGGTGGTTACGAAGAAAACTACGATTCCGGTCGAGGGGGCCGCAGCGTTGAAAGATGTGCAAGACAGGAGGCTGGATTCCTTGCTGAAACAGGTTTTCGATGTGAGCGCCCTTTCCATGCAGGCTTCCATAGCGGGGGCCTGGGTGGCTCGGGGCTGTTTGCGGTGGTCCCAAAAGTTGCAGGGGGAGCCGTTGGAGGACCGCCTCGATGATGCGTTGCGGCTGGAATCCAGAACGGCGTACTTAGCGGATATCCATTATGATCTCATCCGCGGTTTAGCTAAGAGTATGGCCTCAGTAGTAGCAGCTCGACGGTATCTCTGGTTGTGTAATTGGTCGGCTGATAGTTCCTCTAAGGCTCGTCTCAGTAAACTGCTTTTTAGGGGTAAGCTCTTGTTTGGAGAGGATTTGGAGAAGTTGGTCAAGGATCTCGGGGAGTCCAAGGGGGGTCGGCTCCCAGAGGATAAGCCAAAGCAGGGTCATGCTCCGGCGGGGTTCAGAGGAACCGCTAGGGAGTTTCGCAGATTTCGTTCCTCTCGGTTTGGCCCGTCTCAGCGGGGGAGGTTCCCAGTTAGGGGTCAAGGGTTTCGGGGCTTCCGCGGAGCGGGAAGGGGCTTCGCTCCTTACCAGTCTTCGGGCCCTAAAAAGGCACAATGAGATACGGCGGGCTCAGGTGGGGGTGGTTCCCGTGGGAGGTCGGTTGTGGGACTTTTACCCTGCCTGGGTCCAGATAATGTCGGACCGGTGGGTCCTGGAGGTCATTCGCGAAGGGTTGGAGCTCCACCATCCCATATTAGATTCCTTTGTCAGATCCCCTTGCGCATCTCCGGCCAAGTTACAGGCGGTCTCGGACACACTGCAGCGACTAATTCAGCTCGGGGCGGTGGTGCCGGTTCCGGCGGCTCAGTGCGGGTTCGGTCGGTACTCTATATATTTCGTCGTGCCAAAAAAGGAAGGCTCGTTTTGGCCGATTTTAGATCTGAAGCGCGTGAATCTGTGTCTCCAGGTGACCCATTTTCGGATGGAGACTCTGCGGTCCGTGATAGCGGCGGTCCGAGCGGGGGAATTTCTTACGTCCCTGGACCTGACGGAGGCTTATCTTCATATCCCCATTCGGCAAGAACATCAAAAATATCTCCATTTTGCGGTTCCAATGGGGCACTATCAGTTTTAAGCGTTGCCCTTCGGCCTGGCTACGGCCCCTCGGATTTTCACCAAGATCATGGTGGTGGTGGTGGCGGCAGTGCTCCGCAAGGAGGGAGTGTTGGTCCACCCATATTTGGACAATTGGCTGATTCAAGCAAAGTCGAGAGAGGAGAGTTTGACTGCGACCGCCCGGGTGGTGGAGATGTTGGAGTCCCTGGGCTGGTTGTCAACTTTGCAAAGAGCAACCTGGTTCCTTCGCAGTCCCTGGTCTTTCTGGGGGCCCGCTTCGACATGAGTCAGGAGGCAGTGTTCCTGCCCACCCCTCGAGCGCGGGGGCTGCGCGACCTGGTCAGGCGGTTTTTGTCGACTCCAGCACCAACGGCGTGGCAGTATCTTCAGTTGTTGGGCACGATGGCGGCTACGATCGAGGTGGTGCCGTGGGCCCAGGCTCACATGCGGCCTTTGCAGATTGCGCTGCTTCGCCGGTGGTCGCATCAGCGGGATGCGTTGTCTCAGTGCTTGGTGTGTCCCCTCGGGGTACGTCAAGAGCTTCGCTGGTGGTTGCGACAGAGTTTGGAGGCAGGCATGCCTCTCGAGTCCCCCTCCTGGAGATTGCTGACGACGGATGCCAGTCTCTTGGGGTGGGGGGCGCATTACGGGGGCAGGTTTGCTCAGGGGGGCTTGGTCTCCGGAGGAGTCGGTTTGGTCCATCAATAGGTTGGAGATGAGAGCGGTGTTCCTGGCACTACAGAAATTTCAGGACAGTTTCCGTCAGAAGGCGGTTCATTTTCTGTCCGACAATGCAACAACGGTGGCGTATATCAATTGACAGGGCGGCACGGGCAGTGCGGCTCTAGAAGCCGAGGCGAGTCAGCTCTTAGAGTGGGCCGAAAGGCACCTGGGAGCTCTCTCGGCTCAGCATGTGGCCGGCGTGGACAATGTCGAAGAGGATTTCCTAAGCCGTCGCAGGGTGGACCCGGGAGAGTGGCGACTGCACCCGGACGTGTTTGCGCTGTTGATGCAGCGCTGGGGGATTCCGCTGATGGATCTCATGGTGACCTTCGAATCGGCGCAGGTGCCGCGGTTTTTCAGCAGGCGCTGGGAACGGATTCAGAGGGGCTCGATGCGTTGGCGCAGAGGTGGCCGGTCAGCGGCCTTCTCTGTGTTCCCACCTTGGGCTCTTATAGGCTGGGTGGTGCAGCGCATAGAGAAGCACCACGGCCTGGTATTGGTGGCTCCCGATTGGCCTCGACGGCCCTGGTACCTGGACGTAGTGCGGTTGCTGGCCGACAGTCCGTTGAGGTTGCCGCAGCGGGAAGATCTCTTGAGGCAGGGGCCGTTTACGCATGCCCCAGGTGAATCAATTCTCGCTTACGGCTTGGCTCTTGAAAGGGCTAGGATGACAGCCAAGGGGTATTCGGCTACGGTTATTTCTACCTTGCTAAAAGCGCGCAGGCGCTCCACCTCGTTGGCGTACATTCGAGTTTGGTGTATTTTTGAGGCCTGGTGTGCGGAGCGCGATGTTCAGCCCTTGGGGGCTTTGGTAGCTCAGATCCTTTCGTTCTTGCAGGATGGCGTGGACAAAGGTTTGGCGGCTAGTTCCTTGCGGATTCAGTTAGCGGCCATTTCCTGTTACCGTGGAAAGATTCGTGGTCAGTCGTTGGGGTCGCACGGCGACATTCGGCGGTTTCTGCGGGCGGTGTTGCTTATGCGTCCGCCGGTGCGTAGTGCTGTGCCGACCTGGGATCTGAATCTGGTGTTAGAGGCCTTGCTCAAGGCGCCGTTTAAGCCTTTGGACAAGGCCTCTCTGAAAGACCTCACTTTGAAGACAGTATTTCTGGTGGCGATTTGTTCTGCGTGGCGCATTTCAGAGTTGCAAGCCTTGTCTTGTAGAGAACCTTATCTTTCCTTCTTCCATCACAAAGTTGTGCTGCGTACAGTGCCGGCCTTTCTGCCTAAGGTCGTTTCACCTTTTCATGTTAACCAGGTGGTTTTGCTTCCCGTGTTTTCGGGCCATCAGAAGGGCGAGTCGGGAAGGCGCTTGCACCTCTTAGATGTGCGTAGGGTGTTGCGTAAGTACCTTCGTATGACAGCGGACTTTCGGAAGTCCGATAGGCTGTTTGTGGCTTTTGGGGGGCCACGAAAAGGGAGGTGGCGGCGAAGAAGGCATCCATTTCGCGTTGGTTGAAGACAGCTATTGCTTCGGCGTACATGTTGAAGGGGAGAGTGGTGCCGGAAGGTCTCCGAGCGCATTCAACTAGAGCGCAGGCGGCGTCTTGGGCAGAGTTCAGTTTGGTCCCGGTTGGTGACATTTGTCGGGCAGCGACCTGGTCGTCGTTGCACTCTTTTGACAAGCATTATAGGCTCGATGTGCAGGCGGCGGGGGATGGTCGTTTTGGCTCGGTGGTTCTTCAGGCTGGGCTTGCTGGTCCCTCCCGTTGAGATTTACTGCTCTGTTACATCCTCTATGGTTCCGGGACTGGACTAGAGGGACGAAAAGGAAAAGTAAATTAGACTTACCTGCTAATTGTTGTTCCTTAAGGAACTCTATTCCAGTCCCGGAGCCCTCCCTGGGGTTATCAGCTCGTTTGCCTGAAGTGGTGAAAAAAAAAAGAAATAAGATGTACGTAGAAGAGGAAGTCAAAGCCAAGCGAATTCGGCGTAGGCTGCAGAAGACAGCGATAGCGATGGAGAGGGTTTTCCACGGGCGTAGAGTGGAGCCATAGGGGGACCCTTTTGCTAAGACGGGAAATGTATCCTGTTCCTAATTCTGTTTGTTTGATGATACTTTATCTACTTATTTGTTGCTCTGCTCAGTTTGCTTTGTCAATAGGTACTGGAGATAGGGGGCAGTACTTGCCTACTTATACCACAGTCAGTAAAGCGATGATGTCATTCAGTCTCCAAGGCTGCTGGAGGAGATCCTAAACTCTATGGTTCCGGGACTGGACTAGAGTTCCTTAAGGAACAACAATTAGCAGGTAAGTCTAATTTACTTATTCCTGAGCACAGCTTCTGCTGCTTCGAATGACTAGGACTGGTGGATGCTGTAGGGGTGCATTCATGACTGTTTTTTTTTTTGGGGGGGGGGGGGAGAGTCACAGCCATTGTACAACCGCCATGCTTAATGGGTTCCATAGGGAGTTTCATTCTGTGGACCCTAGCTGAAGATTGTTGCCCTGATGCTTGGTGTATATGCAAGAGATTAACATAGGAGGGCATAAATCTGAGGAGTTCCAAATGAAGACTCCATGGCACTATATTAGTGGTACTGATTTGAATTTGAAACACAAATAAAATAAGAAAGTGCTATGTGAAAAGAAAGCGATGCATTCTTTGGGAAATGGATCATAATTTGTACAAGAATAAGGAAATTTCTTTCTAAACATGTAAGACAACCTAATCATGCTTCTGAAATCTGACAAATTTGACTCATACTGGCATGGAGTGGAGGAGTAGCCTAGTGGTTAGAGCACTGGCTTGGGAACCAAGAGACCAGTGTTCGATTCCCACTAGCACTCCTTGTGGCTTTGGGCAAGTCACTTAACCCTCCATTGCTCAGAAAAATCTAAGTTATCAATGTTCCTGTTTAATGTACGTTTACCAAGTTTAAGTTACAATGTAAACCGCTTTGATTGAAATGATAAAGCGGTATAAAAAAAACTGTTAAATAAATAAAATTTCGGCACAAATATATGATCTCGAGGAACAAGCAAGAATATAGTCTTCACATATGGGTGACATTGGTACTGACGGAGCCCACATGGGAATGCTCTCCAGCATCCAATAAGAAAGCTTTTGGGAGCATCCCACTGTGCCTGCGTTGCTGCCTTTCTGCCCTTGGAACTCTCCATCCGCAGTTCTTTGTTTTCTGTGGAACCAGCAGGAAACAAATCCTGTCACCGCAGAAAATTTCTTCATTCTTCTTCTTTTGCTAGTTTTTGTGGTTGCCTCTGACGTTCCATCGACGCCGGAACTGATATCTTCGATTCTGTTTCTTTCTTTGTGTAAAAAAAAAAAAAGAACTTTAATTCCTTCAGGCGCATCAATGCCATTTTATGCCTTAGGCTTTCCATCCGGCCTACCGACATGATGGAAAAAACAGTCAGTGGTTTTAAAAAATGTTCTAAATGTGGTAGCACCATCTCTGCTTCTGATACCCATGACTGGTGTCTTAAAGGCCTTGGCCCAGATTACCACACTCATCTGAATGTCCCCTATGCAAGAAGATGACAGAGAGGCCTACAGAATCAGGCCGCGAAACTCGGCTCCATCTTTGCTTCAGATGTGGTTTCACTTGCTTTGATGTTGAGGGCATCGTCTTCCTCTCATGGATCTCAGGTATCGAAACACAAGTCTGCTTCAGACAGGTCATCCTCCCAAGGGTAGATCTCTATCTAAACATAGAGATGCCTCAAGCATTGCCCTGAAGCTAGATCGACCAGCCAAACAACCCCGGTGGGAGGACCTCCCTTCCAAAGCCACCAAATAGGATGCTCCTGAGGCCTCCACCTCAGGAGAGCTCCTGGTGCCATGCTCTGGGACAGTAGCCCATGCTCCCTCTTTACCCCCTCTTGTTTACCTTCCCACGTCAACATACATTCTTTGTCCATCTGTCTACTACCCCTTTTATTATTATTTGTACTCTTTGCCTTTTTTCTCCACTAATTCTTTTGCTATTTTCTGTCCCTTTTTACTGATTTTATGGTGTTCCTTTCTTTTCCTTTTTTCACAGCCTTATGTTAATCTTGTTTGTAAACCGCCCAGATGCTATTGTTTATGGGTGGTATATAAAGTTTTAAATAAACATAAATAAACATATACCCAGGCATAGGCAGCTCTATAGATCAGCATATCCTGGCCATTGAGCGGAGTCTAGCGGCTCTGTTAGTGGCGTCAGTACCTGTCAGGACATTACCAGTGGTACCATTGGCACCGGTGCCATCGATGGTGCCGATACAGTCGGCATGGGTTTCATACCACTTGACACATTCCCATCCATGCTGGCCCTCAAGTTCATTCCCGGTTCCGAGGTACCGGTATGACAAGTCTCTCGGGCCGATACCGATCTCGATCAGTACCTGAGCTTACAAGAGAAGGAGCATCGCTCCCACCAATACTTTGACTCTACCGATTACGATTCTTCAGATGATGAATCAATCGGTACCCAAGAAATGTGAAGTTTTCCAGAGGGACCCTCACTGTCACCGCAATGGCACATGTCCCCTCCAAAGATATGTCTTTTCAAGAGTTTATCAAGGATATGGTGAGGGGCCTATCCATTACACCAACATCTGAGAAAGAGCCCAGAGCCAGAGGAATTAGAGATCCTCCAATACCCTACAGCTCCTAAGGTGGTGACTACTCTGCCTATTCACCATATACTCCAGGATCTTATGCTCTGTGCTCTGGATGTGGGAACGCCCCTCACCATTTTTCCCCATACTCAGTGACTCGATACCATGTATCGGGTACCAGAAAGTCCCGGTTTCCAGAAAACGCAGTTTCCACACCACTGAATGGTAGTGGAATCGGCTATGCGTCAAATTAAGAGTTCTAAGACGCATTCCTCCAATTGCCCAGGTATGAAATCGAGAACCCTTGATGCCTTTGGGCAGCAGCGCTTTCAGGCCTCCATGCTTTCAGCCTTCATAAGTTCATACATACTATACATGGGTATGTTCCTTAAGGAGGTAACTAGGGATCTGGAATCAATGGTTCCTCCCGGATGATAAGAGGGCAATCTAACATTAGTCAAACATGCTCAGAATGTTTCTAAGTTTGTCAATAGGGCAACCTTGGACTGTTTTGCGTGCACTAGCAGAGCAACATGGCTTCAAGCATCAGACCTTGAACAATGGTTTCAAGACAAGCTGGGTAATATTCCCTGTACTGGTGAGAACCTGTTTGGGAAGGCTTGGCAAGATAAGGCTTCTCAGAATCTGAGGATACCACCCTCAATAAGCTTTCCAAAACTATTGCCAACCCTGCCAAGAAGAAAGCAGCTGCAAAAAAAGCTTTCTATGGTAAGAAGAAGAAATTTTACCTTTCTTAACCCTCCAGCTTCTCAGTACCAACCTCAGGGTACCCAGAAGAGGCAACAGCCTCCCAAGCAACAGAAGAAGCCACAGACTCCTAAATCTCAACCAGTTGCGCAGACCCAAACTGCACCTGTTTTTTGACTTCTTCCTAGAGAACATAGCCACCCTGCCTCTGGAAAACCCCCACCCCCTCCACATAGCAGGCAGACTTTGCCATTATGCCCACAGGTGGCATCTTATGACCTCGGAGCAGTGGACACTAATCACAGTGCGAGAAGGGTACAGGTTTCATTTACGAAGTGTATCCCCTCCACCCTAGTGTGGGAATATCATTCTCAATCCCCACTCACTGCTCTCCTGCAGCAAGAAGTCACTTCTCTTCTGTCATAGTGTGCCATAGAAGAGGTTCTAACATCCCAACAAGGGATGGGGTTCTAGTCTCTCTACTTTCTCATACCAAAGAAAAATGGAGGGTACAGACCCATCTTATGCCCCAATCGACTTGCAATCACCTGACATGACATTGTTGACAAGCTGCCTTGAGGACATGGACACCTGGCTCACTGCTAACAATCTGATGGTCAACTTTGATAAAACAGAGGCTGTGTTCATCACCAGAGACTCCACATTCAAGCCGCCCCAAACAGTCAGCATTCTAAACAAAACTATAGCAATCAAGGACGAAGTGAGGTACCTGGGCATCACCCTGGACAGATCTCTGAACCTACAATCTCACATTACTAAAACTGCAGCAAAAAGCCTACCACTGATTGAGGATCATCAGAAAACTCAAACCAGTCTTTGACCAAGACCACTTCCGCACAGTTTGCCAAGCACTCATCACCCCACTGCTAGACTATGGAAACTCACTATACCAAGGCCTCCCCCAGCAGTCTATTCACCCACTCCAAATGGTGCAGAATACTGCAGCATGCATCATCACAGGTACTGCAAGATCTTAACACATCACCCCGTCCTGCGACAGCTGCACTGACTCTCAATAATTGCAAGGGCAAAATTCAAATCAATCCTGAACATTTTCAAAATCTTCCACCACCGCTCTGCAGATGCACTCCAGTATGTAATAACCAAGGATGTCAGTAACAGGCCTAGAAGAACCAACAATGACAACAGGATCACCTTACCCACAGGTTATCACAAGACTAAACAAGTAGCATCTAAGAGAGCTCCCTCGCTACTGGCGCCTGCATTATGGAACTCCTACTCCATGGACTTAAGGACCCTAAGTGATACCAAGGACTTCCGCAAAGCTCTCAAGACCTATCTCTTCACTGAGGCCTATGAGCAACCACCTTAAGTTGCCAAACACTAGATACCACCCAAGTGGCCCACTAGCTACCCTCACCACTTAGCCCCAACCGCCCATCCCCATTTAGACCTATAAGTAGATAGCCTTTCATGTATATGAATCATATCCCCTCCTGTTGAATGTATGCCTCCCAATGTGGTGTTGACCACTTTGATTGAAGGATAAGATGGTATACAAAACGGTCTAAATAAATAAATTTTAGCCCTCAGAAACCTAAACAAGTTTCTAGTCTGCGAGAAATTCAAAGTGATCTCACAAGGAACCTTTTCTATCTTATCTCCAGAATCAGGACTGGTTCTGTTCTCTAGATCTAAAAGAAGCATATACTCGTATCCTCATTCATCCAGAACACTGGAAGTATCTATGCTTCATCTTACAGGGAAATCACTATCAATACAGAGTCCTTCCCTTCGGACTCGTCTCTGCCCCAAGAGTCTTCACAAAGTGCATGGTGGTCATAGCCGCATATCTAAGGACTCTCGGGATATTTGTCTTCCCTTACTTAGACGACTGGCTAATAAGGGCAGACACTTCACTGGAGGTTCATCTGTCCCTTCTTCATACAATTCAGATGCTGCAAGATTTGGGATAAATCTTCTAAAATCCCATTGAGTTCCCACTCAAACACTAGAATTCATTGCAGCTCTTCTAGACACTCAATTGTCAAGGGCATTTCTACCCCAGGACATTTGTACTTGGCTAGTACAGCTCGCATCTCAAGTATGGCTCAGGGACCATCTCTTGGTCAGAGAGATGCTACAGCCTCTGGGCCAATTGGTCTCTACAGTACATGTGGTCCCATATGCCCGGTTGCACATGCGAACAACTCAATGGACCCTTGCATTACAGTGGAAGCAGGTCTCCATGGCCCTCAAGGACTGGATCCAAGTCACAGACTTACTCACCAAGTCCCTTCTGTGGTGACGTACCCCAACAAATCTTCTCGTAGTCATCTTTTCAAATGCCTCCACATCAATGCATCCTGACAACAGATGCCTCTACACTGGGTTAGGGAGACCACTTAGGCCCTTTCTTCACTCAGGGTCTCTGGACAGAGCAGGAGTCGTAGCGCCAGGTAAATCTCCTGGAGCTTTGTGTTATCTTCAGTGCCCTCAAGGCATCTCAACAACTTCTATAGTGCCACAGAATTGTCATCCAGACGGACAATCAGGTAGCCATGTTCTGTGTGAACAAACAGGGAGGAACAAGCTCTTGGGCCCTCTGCCGGGAGGCTCTCCTGCTGTATTTGGTCTTTGGCCATTGCTCTTTGGATAGACCTCCAAGCGGTATATCTACCGGGACAGCAAAATGTCCTAGAAGACAGACTGAGTCGGATTCTTCTTCCACACGAATGGTTCCTCCATCCACAGAGAACCTCCTTCATCTTTCAGACCTGGTGAATTCTGAAAATAGACCTTTTTGCCACGCCGCAAAACACAAAACTTCCTTGTTTCTGCACCAGAATCCTGATGTCCATCTTACAGGAGGTGGATGCTTTCCACCTTTACTGGGTCAGGATTTCCTGTATGCTTTTCTCCCATCCCCCTGATTCCTAAAACAAGCTTCAAGCAGCCCTGTGCTGGCCATGTCAACCGTGGTTTCCTCTCCTGCTACGTCTGTCTCAGACTCGCCCCCCTGAGTCTCAGGTCAGCTCCCGATCTCCTCTCCCAGGAGGAAGGCATGCTACTCCATCCCAGTATGCAGTCTCTCCATCTCACAGCTTGGCTGCTGGAAGCTTAGTCTTACAAAATCTTAACCTGATTCAGGAAGTAGCCTCTAGGAAACTGTCCACCAGATGTTCTTATGAGCTCATGGCATAGGTTCTCCACCTGGTGTTCACTGAAGGAGCTTAATCCCTTTTCAGCTCCTGTGGAGGCTCTCCTTCAGTAGCTCCTGCATCTTTTCTCCCCTGGTCTCAAGACAAACTCGGTCAGGGTTCATAAGAACATAAGATATGCCATACTGGGTCAGACCAAGGTCCATCAAGCCCAGCATCCTGTTTCCAACAGTGACCAATCTAGGTCATACGTACCTAGCAGCTTCCCCAAAAGACACAGGTTCCACAGTGCTTGTATTGGGTCAAGCATTGATATCCTGGGTCCCTTTTTAATAATGGTTTATGGACCTTTCCTTCAGGAACTTGTTCAAACATTTTTTAAACCCAGCTACACCAACAGCCTATACTACATCCTCCGGTAACAAATTCCAGAGTTTGATTACACGTTGAGTGAAAAAATATTTTCTCTTATTCGTCTTAAATAGTTTACCCTGTAGCTTGTCCCCTAGTCTTTCTATATTCTGTTAACGTAAACAATCGATCTACGTTTAGCCGTTACACTCCGTTCATCAATTTATAGACTTCTATCATATCTCCCCTCAGCCGTCTCTTTTCCATGTTAAAGAGCCCTAAACCTTTTAGCCTTTCTTCATAGGGGTATCCTTCCATCCCCTTTACCATTTTGGTGGCTCTTCTCTGAACCTTTTCTAATAATGCTATATCCTTTTTCAGATACGGTGACCAGAATTGCACACAATATTCAAGATGCGGTTGCACCATGGAATGATACAGAGGCATTATAATATCCTTTGTTTTATTTTCCATTCCTTTCCTTATGATACCTAGCATTCTATTTGCTCTCTTGGCCGCCGCTGCACACTGGGTGGAGGGGTTTAACATGTTATCCACAATGACGCCTAAATCTTTTTCCTGGGTGGTGGTTCCTAATGTGGAACCTTGCATTGTGTAACCATAGTTTGGGTTGTTCTTCCCTAGGTGCATAACTTTGCACTTGTCCACATTAAATTTCATCTGCCATTTTGATGCCCAGTCTTCCAATTTATCAAGATCCTCTTGCAATTTTCCACAATCCTCATGGGTTTTAGCAACTTTAAATAGTTTTGTGTCATCTGCCAATTTGATAACCTCACTCGCTATTCCCTTTTCCGGGTCATTTATGAATATGTCAAAAAGCAGCGGACCCAGCACAGATCCCTGGGGTACACCACTATTCACCTTTCTCAATTAGGAAAATTGGCCATTTAGCCCTACCCTCTGCCTTCTGTCTTTTAACCAGTTCCTGAGCCACAATAGTACACTGCCTCCTATCCCATGACTCTTTAGTTTTGCCAAAAGTCTCTGATGAGGGACCTTGTCAAAAGACTTTCTGAAAGTCCAAATACACTATATCAACCAACTTCACCTTTGTCTACCTGTTTATTCACACCTTCAAAAAAACATAACAGATTAGTAATACAAGATCTTCCTTGTCTAAAGCCATGTTGGCTGTCTCCCATTAAGCCATGACTATCTACATGTTCAGCAAGTTTGTTCTTTATGATGGTTTATACCATTTTTCCCGGTACTGACATCAGGCTCACCGGTCTGTAGTTTCCAGATCACCCCGGAACACTTTTTAAAAATTGGCGTTACGTTCACCATCCTCCAGTTTTTAGGTATTACAGATTATTTTAATGATAGTTCACAGATTACTAATAGCAAGTCTGCAATCTCATATTTCAGTTCTTTCAACACCCTTGGATGTATATCATCCGGTCCAGGTGATTTGCTACTCTTTAGTTTATCAAATAGTTGTAATACATCTTCCCGATGTATTGATATTTCCTTCAATTCTTCCGCACCTTTAAATACAACTTCAGTCATGGGTAACATCCCTACATCTTCCTCAGTAAAGACCGAAGCAAAGAATTCATTCAGTCTCTCCGCTATCACCTTGTCGCCTCTTAGTGCCCCTTTAACCCCTCTATCATCTAATGGACCAACTGACTTTCTCACAGGTTTTTTGCTACGAATGTACTTGAAAAAGTCTTTATTACGCGTTTTTGCTTCCGCAGCAAGCTTCTTCTCAAATTCTCCCTTTGCCTGCCTTATCAATGCCTTGCATTTAACTTGCCAGTGCTTGTTTTGTTTCCAGTTTTCGTCGTTTGGCTCTTTTTTCCATTTCCTAAAAGATGCTCTGTCCTCACCTTTAAACCATGCTGGCAGTTTTTTGGACTTCCTTTTACTTTTCTTAAAGTGTGGAATACAGCTGGTCTGGGCTTCCAAGATAGTATTTTTCAACAATACCCAAGCTTGATGTAAGTCTTTAACCTTTGCAACAGCTCCTTTTAGTTTTTTCTTAACTATTTTCCTCATTTTAACATAGTCTCCCTTTCGAAAGTTAAAAGGTAGTACTGTGTATTTCCTTACCATACCTCCTCTACTAATTAAATCAAACGTGATCATGCTATATTCATTATTGCCAAGTGGCCCCAACACCCTTATCTCTTGCACCAGATCTGGTGGTCCACTAAGGACTAGGTTCAATATGGCTTCCCCTCTGGTTGGTTCATGAACCAGCTGCTCCAAGAAGCAGTCATTTATTTCATCTAGGAACTTTATCTCCCTAGCATGTCCTGCCGTGACACTGACCCAGTCGATAATGGGGTAATTGAAATCACCCATTATTATTACTGTGCTGTAACGTTTGTTAGCTTCCTTGATTTCTTTGAGCATTTCATCATCCATTTGTTCATTCTGGTCAGGCGGTCGATAGTACACCCCCACTGCCATCGCCTTCCCCTTTTTACATGGTATTTCAATCATAGAGATTCTACAGCAAATTTTGTTTCCTGCAAAACTTTAATCCTTTCTGACTCAATGCCCTCTCTAACCTAGAGTGCAACCCCTCCATCAATTTGATCAGCTCTATCATTATGATATAGTTTTTACCCAGGTTCGCAGTGTCCCACTGGTTGTCCTCCTACCACCATGTCTCTGAGATTCCAATCATATCTAACCTCTCATTTAGTGCTAGACATTCTAACTCTCCCATCTTATTTTTTAGACTTCTAGCATTTGCATACAAGCATTTGCACTTCAGCGCAATTGCTGCTTCTCACCATCACTTGGATGGACAGCCTACCACCTCGCTGTCGCCTGTGGTGCGTTTCATGAAAGGGCTCTTATTGACCAAGCCTCCTATCAGGCCATCACTGGTGGCATGGGATCTTAATGTCGTCTTAGGGCAGCTCCTCAAGCTGCCTTTTGAACCTTTAGCCACAACCTCACTAAAGTCTCCCCCATGGAAGGTTATCTTCCTGATTGCCCTCGCTTTGGCTAGACACATTAGTGAGCTTCAGACTTTGGTGGCAGACCCATCTTATATCCGATTCCACCATAAGGTTGTTCTCAGGACTCACCCCCATTTCATGCCAAAGGTGGTGTCTTCTTTCCATCTCAATCAATCTATTTACTTTCCTGTCTTTTTCCCTAGGGCATGCCCTAGCTTTTTATCTTCAAAGGACTTGCGAGCACCATAGAGCTTTGCAGTTGTTCATTTCCTTTGACCCTAGTCACTTGGGTCTCCCACTTTCTAAACATACTCTGTCCAATTGGATAGCAGATTGCATCACATTTGTTTATGCTAAGGCAGGATTATCCCTTGAGGGGCACGTCACTGCCTATAATATTTGTGCTATGGCTGCCTCGTCTGCAAACTTACGGTCTGTAGCCATTGATGAAATCTGCAAAGCAGCTACCTGGTCTTCAATGCATACCTTTGCTGCTCATTGTTGTCTAGACAAGAACTCCCGCTGGGATGCGTGTTTGGTCAGGCTGTACTCCAGCACCTCTTTCAGACTTAGGGCAAGTCCTACCCTTCATCTCGAAATTTAACGATACCAGACATCCATAGAGGATCCATGACTTCTTGATGCCTAGTCTGAGGCAAATCTTGTGATTCTGAGGTAATTTCTCTGGCATCTGGGAGCTAGGGAGTCCCATATCTGAAGACTACATTTCTGCTTGTTCCTGGAGATGGCATAGTTACTCATCTGTAATAGGTGATCTCCGGGAACAGCAGGAATTTAGTCTTCACAACCCACCCTCCTCCCCTAGGAGTTGTAGGGTTTCTCTCTTTTCTCTTTCTCTCCTTTTATCTCATCTACAAACTCATCTGAGGAGGGAGATCCAAGGGCAGAAAGTTAGTGACACAGGAGCAGTGAGATGCTCCCAAAGCTTTCCTATTGGACGCTGGGGAGCGTTCCCATGCTGGCTCCATCAGTACCGACGTCACCCATATGTGAAGACTAAATTCCTGCTGTTCCTGGAGATCACCTGTTACAGGTGAGTAACTACTCTTTGTTACATCTGCAGGTACCAGTATTCAGGCCCATGGATCTCATGGTGGAAGCCAGTCCCCGGAGAATATTTGCCAATGCCCACACATACCACATCAACTCCATCTCCATCAATAGTGACTATGAAACATACCTGTCTGCAGATGACTTGCGGATTAATCTTTGGCACCTAGAAATTACAGACAGAAGTTTTAGTATCCTTTTCGAGTGAAAATGAAATGCTTGCATAAGAGTGACTTTTGCCACAAAGAACTGCTGTTTCGGCTGGAACTGGTAAACAGTTGAGAAGTAACTACATTATGACCAAACCACAAGTTTGTGGTTTGTTTGAGATATTTTAAACCGGCATATTTAAGATGAATGTGTCCACAGGGTGGAGGTGTGTCTTCCAAATTTAGAACCTACCTAGTGGGATAAAACCACATGGTTTGCTCAGAGTAAGTCACGATACAAAAATATAACACTTAATCTGCAGTAGCAGTACAAGGGACAGTTAAGTGTGTGTTGAAGTTGGGAAACAGACTAGATCTTTGTTCTAGAGGTGTCATTAATAAATTGATAAAGATATTTCATACAGATGATGATGCTGGGAGTAACTGTTGTCTTACCTTTCCTTTAACTAGCAGAGACCCATGCTGCCAGTTAAGTTTATGGAGTGGAGGAGTAGCCTAATGGTTAGAGACCAGGGTTAGATTCTCACAAGCACTCCTTGTGGCCTTGGGCAAGTCACTTAACCCTCCATTGCCTCAGAAAAAAATCCAAGTTGTCAATGTCCCTGTTTGATGTATATTATCAAGTTTAAGTTACAATGTAAACTGCTTTGATTGAAATGATAAAGCGGTATTAAAAACCTTTTAAATAGATTTTATTTTATTTAGAAAATTAAAATTTTTGTTATGACTTTGCAAATTCCTTCACAATATGTCCACCAGATATTGTAGATATCAAGCCAGCCAACATGGAAGAGTTGACGGAGGTAATTACAGCTGCTGAGTTTCATCCAAACCACTGTAACACATTTGTATACAGCAGCAGCAAAGGAAATATTCGGCTGTGTGACATGAGGGCAGCAGCACTCTGTGACAGGCATTCTAAATGTGAGTCTTGCCAGCATCTATCATCTCCACATATTTCCCTCCTTTTTCCTAAAAACATTCCTTTCACTTTTTTGCAGATAAGGATGTAACGGCACAATTGATTTTTGGGCTGCAGTTATAGAGGACACCACCACAGTTAACCTGTTTCAAGTTATTAAAGTTGTCAGCTGTAGAAGAGGTCTTCTGAAAGACATGCAGAATGTTTTAAACTGTGGAGGCCATGTTTTCTTCATTGGCAATCAGGATTAAATTATGTGCACAAGTGGGTGATGTCATCACACAGTGCCAGGACAGAACATTCTGCCCGAAGTGAAGAACTAGTACAAAGTTAAGAACATCGTCTCCTCATCGCCCTCTGTTTTGTTTCTTCCACTCTGCTGAACAGACGTGAAACAAAGTTCTCTTGAACCTTTTCAAGAGTTTATTCTTAGTCTTCCAACATTGTTTTTCTTCATCTTTATTCTTGAAAAAAAAAATCATTTCTATATCGTCCTTCTAGACCAGTCCAGACAAGTGGGTTGTGTTCACCTACCAGCAGATTGGTGGAGACAAAGAACCAATGAAAAGCCAGGTTTCAATGGCATCACTCCCATTCCTCTTTTCATCTCACCCACCAGAGGTCCCTTCAGTATTTCTTTGTCTCTCTCAGATGGTGGGTGTATTTCTTCTCTCTGAAGAAAATCTGAGGATTGAGAGGAAAGGTTTGATTAAACATTTGTGAATGACCACCTTGAAGGGGGGTCTGTCTCACTTGAGCATGACATGGGAGGCTCCATTAGACTATGGTCTTTTCGGTTGCCATAGGAGGAGGAGGAAAAATTGCTTCATCTCCACGCCATTAAGATAGGAACCTGTTGAGCAGCCAGAAAATTGGAAGGATCTGGAAGAGTGCAGCAGCCTTACACAACTTCAATGCCCCCTCCCTCCTCCTCTGTCATCCCCCCCTCCTCTTTCCTGAAGATTGCAGAAGGCTCTCGGAGGGATCTACCTGCCAGCCATATTAAATGCAGTGCTGCCAAAGCCAGTGAAACAGTATCATGGGAATAGGGCTCAGCCTGGCATGGATCCTTTGCCTGGGGCTTTCAGGGGGCAAGTACCAAGACTTGACCTCCTCATTCTTCTTGTTGGGGGCTCCTGATTCCATCTGTGTGTAAGTAGCATTTTCTCCTTTTGTGCACTTGGAGGTTGCACAGCCAGTATGCGCATTCCGCCCAAGCAACTCCAATGCGCATTCCTTCCCCGGCACCTGTAATGCACATTGCAGTAAAAACACAGTTAACGCGTGCCGCAACTAAAGTACAGTATATGGCAGCCTTAGAATGTGGTGTTGTGATATTTGCCTTTACTCTGTCTTCTTCTAGGAAATGTTTCTTGACCTGTGGCAAGCGAGGTGCTTCATCGCTGGATTCTTTTCTTTTGGCATGGCAATTTGAGTCATCCCTGGAGGGCCTGCTCCCCCTCTTTCATCCAGGGGATGTGATTAGTCTGGCCTTCCCTGCCTCAGGGCAGGAGGTGTGACAGATGGTGCTATGGGTAAGAATATCCAGCTGCCGGAGGATCCAGCAACCATGCTATGAGACGCTTATTGTCCTCTAGTGGTCTCTGGTGTCTCTGCCCCCTGGTGTTAGGGGATCATTTCCGAGAGGAGAGCTTCTAGACTCTGGATTGTCCTCTCCAGAATTCTTTCTTAATTTGCAACAGGCCTGGTCCTTCTGGCATGGAAATTCAGACCCTGCGGCCTCTGAGTTCCCCCAGGTGCAGTCTCATGCGGGACAGGCAGAGAGTGGAAGCCTTTGACTAAGCATCCCTGGCGTGGGACGCCCTCTGGAGATGGTAAACAGCTGGGAGCAGTCCAAGATTTTGACTATGACTTAGATTCTGATGGCTCAGTACTGGGCTCTGACGTGGATGTAGAAGTACTCTTGCCTTCAGAAGATTGTGAGGAGACCGGTGTGATCCGCTTATTCAGGAAGGAGGAGCTGGCAGCATTGATTGCCAGGGTCTTATCTGCCTTGAACTTGACGGATGCTTCTGGCACGGAGAAGAAGCCAAAGGTACACCCCCCTCCTTCAAGGGGTGTGAAAATCCACTATTATGTACCCGTTTCCGGATGTGATCAGATCAGAGTGGGATTCTTCCGGCTCCCTGTCTAAAAGGTTAAGAGTATGTAAGAAGATCTCTGCTCTCCTGGAGGAGGACTGCGTTGAGTGGTTTGGCATTCCCAAGGTGGATGTACAGGTCACAGCAATTACCAGATGGACCACTATTCCTGTGGAAGGCGGATCGACTTTAAAGGCTTTTCTGGACCATAAGGTGGATTCTTGGTTCAGGAACCAATTTCGTCATGGCATTGGCTATTCTGCAGCTGGTGGTATTGTACCAGCCTGACGTCTCGAGCCCTGCTTCAATGGATACAGTCTCTTCTGCTGGCGGATACTACCCCTCTTTTGGAGTCTGCTATGGCCTTCCTTTCTGATGCCATGTGTGACCTGGTATGTTTGGTGGCCACAGATGATGCCCTGGCGACAGTGTCATGGCATTGGATTTGGCTCTGGCACTAGGCTGCAGACACATGTTCCAAAGCTGGTTGGCCCAACTGGTTTTTAAGGGAAAGCTTCTATTTGGAACAGCTGGTGAAGGACCGGGCAAGACAAAATCTACCACTTTGTGGAAGATGAGTCTAAGGGGCCTGTAAAGCAGGCCGGTGTACTTTCTCTTCTGCCTCCACCCATCTACTGAGGATGCGCTATCCAAATTCCTGGAGAGCCTTGGGACTATTGTCGATACCGACCTGGAAAACCTTTCTTCCAATCTGCTTCTGGGCTCGATCTCAGTTCTTTCATGGAGCGTTTGGGTCCAGGGACTCTGTCCCTTCCAGACTGCGCAGTGAAGGTTTTGGGGCCCATTCCCTGGTTCTTCCAGTTGGAGGCAGGCTTTGCCCTTTCTTTCAGGAATGGGCCTGAGTTGTCGAGGATCACTGAGTACCAGACACCATTCAGTTTGGCTATGACCTAGAATGCAAAGAGCCGAGTCTGAACGCCTTTGTCCATCTCTCCTTGTGCATCTGTGATCAAAGTGCCGCTGTGCAGATCACTTTGGACAAATTGCTACGCCTAAAGGCAGTGATGCCCTTCCTGCTGGGTGAGTGGAGCAAGGGCAGATACTACATATATTTCATGGTACCCAAAAGGGTGGTTCCTTCTGGCGCATTCCAGACCTCAAGGGGCTTAATGAGTACTTGCGTGTCCTGCGCTTCCAGGTGGAATCCTTGCACTTTGTGATTCAAGCAGTGCACCGAAAGGAGTTCTTGGCTTCTCTGGATCTGGCTGAAGCATATCTTCATATCCCGATCCGGGCAGATCTGCAAACTACTACTTATCATTTGTATAATTCTACAAGGTGTACATAGCGCTGTACAGACACATGTAAAAGACTGAGCCTGCTCATCAGAGCTTACAATCTAGTCAAGACAGACAACAAAACAGCTGAGGACAAGGGATATTCAAAGCGAATGGTAAAGAAACACATAGGAGACTAAACGGATCAGGATCCAAAAGTGGCTTTGAAGAAGTGAGTTTTCAGCCTGGAATTGAAAAGGGACAGAAATGAAGCCTGATGCTTAGACTCAGGTAGTTTGTTCCAAGCATAAGAAGCAGCAAGGTAAAAGGATCAAAGTCTGGAGTTGGCAATAGAAGAGAAGGACGCAAATAGACGGGATCTGCCAGAAGAGCGGAGTCCTTGAAGTGTGTACGGAAAGATAAGAGAGGAAAAGTAGTGAGAAGCAGCAGAATGAGTGCACCTTTAGGCCAGTAGGAGAAGTTTGAACTGAATACAGAAAGCAAAGTATCTGCATGTTGCCATGCTTGGCTCTTAATATCAGTTTGCCGTCCTCCCTTTTGGACTTCTAACATCCCGAAGATGTTCTCCCAGCTCATGGTGGTGGCAGCTACGGCGCCATAGGATCTGTGTCCTCCTTAGTAAGCCTTGCCTGGGTGATCAATCCGGGAAGAGCCAGTTTTGGTGTTCCCAGTCCCTGGAGTTTCTGTGAGCACGTTTCGACTCCTTGAGTGGATAGTTTTCCTGCCAGAGGAGAATGTCAGAGTCTGTTGGATTGCCTGGCATTGTTCACCGGCAACAAGCAGGAAGTCAGTCCTCACATATGGGTGACGTCAGTGCCATCTGGTCCTCTATACACACCTTCGCTGTACACTACTGTTTGGAAGAGACCTCCAGAAGGGATAGTGCCTTTGGCCAGGGTGTATTCCGTCACCTCTTTGGGGAATAGTGCAACTCCTCCCTCCAACTCGTGATGTCCGGGCTACCGAAGTGGAGATTGCATCTTTGCTGCTGCAGTGTCAGACTTCCAGCCAATTAGTGCCCTCCGCTGCCCTTTACTATTTGCTTTTTAGGTCGCCGTGGCTTTTATAGGTTTTTTTTCAGTAGCCTGTAGCTTGGGAGTTCCATAAGCGAGGACTGGCTTCCTGCTTGTTCCCAGAGAAAGCGTAGTTACTCACCTGTAACAGGTGTTCTCTGGGGACAACAGTAATCAGTCTTTACAACCCTCCCTCCTCCCTGTGGTGTTTGTTTTTTCTTTTTTTTCTGCTTTTGAGCTATATCGAGGGAAGATGACATCTTTGGGCAGGAAGGTGAACACACATGCACAGTGTAGGTCCCAGAAGGCTTTCTTTGAAAGCTGGGGATTGGATCTGTGCAGGCTCTATAGCTGCCAAAGTCATCCATATGAGAGGACTGATTTCTGCTGTCCCTGGAGAACACCTGTACAGGTGAGTAACTATGCTTTTTGTGAGCAGCAGGTTCCCAGAGTCTGGGATTCTGTTCAGCTCCTCAGAATGAGGGTGGCGACCATAGAGATGGTGCTTTGGGCATGTGATCACATGCAAACGCTCCAGTGGTCCTTGTTTAGTCTGTGGTTCCTGAGTTCTCAGGAGTTCAAGCACAGGCTCCCACTCCTGTTGATGGTGAAGTCCAGCCTGCAGTGGTGGCAGCAGCCCTGTCATCTGAGAAATAGCATGCCACTGGACTATTTCTCCTGATGATGGATGCCAGTCTCTCGGGCTGGGGAGCCTTTTGCCAAGTCCGTACGGCCTAGGGCCATTGAAACCACAGGGAAGCTGTGTGGTCCATCAATCGCCTCTGGGTGAGGGCCATCATGTTGGCTCATCTGCATTTCCGGCCTCCGATCGAGGACCAGGAGGTTAGAGTGTTTTTAGACAATGTCACAGCAGTGGCTTATGTCAATCGGCAAGGCGGCATGAGGAGTGCTGAAGTAGCTCTGGAAATGGTTCTCCTATTTGCCTGGGTGGAGAAGAACCTCCTAGCCTTGTCGACTTGGCACATTGCTAGGGTGGACAATGTGGAAGTGGACTTCCTCTGCTCGGCACTCTCTGGATCCTGGAGAATGTGAGTTGAGTCACGAGGCCTTTCAGTTAATTCTGCCCTGCTGGGGTCGCCTCAAAATGGATTTGATGGAGACCCGCTCCAATGCCGAAGTTTGCTGCTACTTCAGTCATCACACAGAGATGTCCTGACCCAACCTTGGCTAAGTCAGCACCGGCTGTACGTGTTTCCTCTATGGCCCCTGGTGGGGTGTGTGATTTGGCGTATAGACCACCACTCAGGCAGGATTGTTCTGGTGGCGCTGGATTGGCTGAGCCAAACGTGGTTTGAAGACTTGATGTGGCTCCTGCATTCGCCTCCTCTTCGGTTGCCTCTGTCTCAGGGCCTATTGTGGCAAGGACTGATTGTCTTTGAGGACCCGGTTCCCTTCTCGCCTACAACTAGCACGTAAGGGTTACTCTCCAGCAGTGGTCTCCACTCTGCTCAGAGCCCAAAGGAGATCTACCAAGCTAGCATACGTACGGATCTGGTGCCTCTTTTGAGTGATGGCTGCTCCTTGTGGCCTTGGGCAAGCCACTTAACCCTCCATTGCCTCAGGTACACTTAGATTGTGAGCCCTTCGGGGACAAGGGAATAAAAAAGTACCTGTTAGTATATACATGTAAACCGCTCTGATGCATATGTAAAGGGCGGTATATCAAATGCCTAACCATAACCATAACCATGGCGTGGTGCTTGGCAGTTGGCTCTTGAGGCAGCCAAGCAGCTATCTCTGTTGGCCTTTCTACAGGATGGCCTGGAGAAGGGCCTTTCCCTTAGCTTCCCAAATGTTCAGATAGCAGTTTTGGTTTGTTTCTGAGGTCAAGTGGCTGGTAAGTCTCTACCCTTGCACCCAGATGTCTCACACTTTCTCCAGGGCGTTCAGTGTCTGTGTCCTCCCCTCTGGTCTGTGATCCCTTCCTGGGATCCATGTCTAGTGCTCAGGGCCCTGATGACTGTCCCCTTTGAGCTGTTGAAGTGCACTACTTTAAAGGATTTGACCTTCAAGACTGTCGTCTTGGTGGTGGTTTGTTCTGCAAGGCAAATTTCCAATCTGAAGGCTCTGTCTTGCTGAGTTCTTTATATATTTTTTTCAAGGAGGCAGTTTCCATTCGGCCTGTGCTTTCCTTCTTGCCTAAGGTGCTTTCTCCTTTTCACGTGAACCAACCGGTATGCCTGCCCGCCACCTCTAAGGAGTAGTGTTGGGGGAAGGATAATCTTCACCTTGTGGTTGTCTGGAGGACGCTTCTCTGGTACTTGGTTATGAATTCCTTTCATAAGTTCGACCATCTTTTTTTGTGCTGTTTGCTGGCCCATGTAAGGGTGTCACGGCGGCTAAGTTGATCTTGTGGTGCTGGATTAAGGAGGCTTTTGCCTCAGTGTATCTAATGGAACTGGCTGGCTCCGGAGGGTTTGCACGGCCATTCTACGTGAGTATCGGCATCCTCATGGGTGGAGCAGAGCTTGGTAGCCCCCTACAGACGTTTGTCAAGCAGCAATGTGTGTATCACTTTCCACTTTTGTGAAGCATTACCACTTGGATGACCACACGAGGGTGGACATGACCTTTGGCTCAAGGGTTTTGCAAGCTGCTGTCTTCTTCCCGCCCAGTGGAGTTATAGCTTTGGTACATCCCACTTGTCTGGACTAGTCTAGCAGGATGATAGGGAAGGTAACGTTTTACTTACCAGTTAATGTCCTTTCCTTGAGTCCTGCTAGACCAGTCCAGGGTCCGCACCTGGAACTGTACTCGCTCTGTTTTACTGCTGCGGTACCCTTGGATCCGCTATGATTCTGCATTTGGCTCTGCAGGCTCATCTTCTACTGACAGCCTTCTAGTAATCTCTTTTTCTACATCGTTCTCTGTTTACTCATGGTTGCCCACATTGAGGTTGTATGAGGCTTGCTCTCTATCCCCATTTGCTTTGGGACAAATACTAAAGGGACCTCTGGTGGCTAAGGTGGATAGAGGCACAGGAGTGATATCATTGAAATCTGGGCTTTTCATTGATTCCTTGTCTCCACCAATCTGCTGATAGGGGAACACAACCCACTTGTCTAGACCTTTCTTGCAGGACTCGAGGAAAGGGCATTAACTTTATGTAAAATGTCACCTTTTGTTAGTTGTGATTACCACAGACCATGGTGCAGTCAGGTTTCTGAACCTGCCCAACCTGTGCAAGAAAGATTGTAAACTTCAGTACCTATGCAAGATGTCATATATCTTTGGGTTTAGAACACAAGCAGGAGGAATGCAAATGCTGTGGACAAATGTCCCGCAACTTGAAGAGAAGGCTAAATCAACTCTGGGCTTAGAATTTAGAAGAAAAGGCTTCCTTATTCTGCTAAATCAGTCCAGATGAGTGGGTTATGCTCCCCGTCCAGCAGATGGAGGCAGAGAACATGGAGTTTATGACAGGACAAGGGTTGGTGCAGCCCTGAAACTTGCCAGTATTTCTATCCCTCTATTAGATGGTGCAGATGGATTGATGCAGCAGAACTTCTTCTCAGGCCTGGCTTCCTAAGGAGCAGACTACGGCCTGTGGCCCCAGTTGTGCCTTATCTGTGTGAGCTCTCGGGGATCGGACTACAGACCTTTACCCTGATTGAGCCAAGAGAAACCTCCTCCCTGCCCCCAAGTTTTGGCCCAGAATTTTTTGGTGAGGCTATCCTGGTAGGTGGAGGAGTAGTCTAGTGGGTAGAGCAACAGTCAAGTACCCAAGATTATCAGGGTTTGAGTCCCACTGGCACTCCTTGTGACCTTGGGCAAGTCGCTTTACACCCTCCATTGTCTTAGAAGAAAAGGCCTGGCAATCTACTTTTGGTCATATCTTGCCAAGAAAACCCAGGGGCTGCAGGGTCGCCAGGAATCCGTATTGACTTAATGGCGCTTAAAAAAAAGAAATTTCTGGTAAGAGATCTGTGGGGCTACTGCTGGTGTGGTTGAATAGCCTGAAGCCCCCCTCACATTCCATTATGTCTCATGGATGAAGACCCTTGCCTGGAAATCTGTCCTTTGGGCCCGACTCCACAAGCTCCAGTGTTCTGTCTGTGCAGCCCTGACAGGGGTGGTGAGTGGACTATAAGAGTCTACCAAGTTCCCCCTTTTTATTCTCCTACCCCCCATGCTCTCCCTCTCTCTTTCTGCTAACTCTTTCTCTATGCTGCCTTAAAGTTTGTTTAAAAAACAAACAAATAACATAAAAGCAGCAGTTGCAATGAGTGTTATTGCTTTTGTGCAGTATTCCAGACTTTGTTGTCAGGGGTGTGTGGTATCCCGGCCATCCATAGGTAATGCCAGGGGCATGGAGCAGGAATATTGGCTGTTGCTGCTCAGAATGATCGATCTTGACAGTCACTGTGCCTTGCTGCATCAAGCTCTGATTCTCCTTGGGGGAGTATCCGAGCTGGTAGCTAGTCTAGCAGGCAGTATTGTGGAGCTGCAGGGGAGAGAACTGACCATGTCTGTGGCTCCCAGGATCTTTCTCATGGCTATGTGCTGGTGTTCTTCTGATGGCACCAGGGAGCCTGGACCCAGCAGTAGCAGTAAAGCTTAAATTTGTCTTTTAAGATCTGAGAGTATGACTGTTTTTTGGCTTGAAGGTTTTTCTCAAGGGTGGAAGCTGTGGCCATTTTGTGCTTCCTGTGGGGTTTACATGCAAGTGATAGGAGTCTCTGCTACCCGAGCAAGAGTTCTGATCCAGCATTTACAGCAAAGCTAAGTTTTTCTAAATTTATTATTTTGGCTGGTTTTGATATAAATTTTCTTTGCCTATTTATTATCTGTTTATATTCTCTTAGATCTAAGTGTACCCTCAGTTCACAGAAGGTCTACTTGATAGCTGTCTATTAAGACTTGCAGTACACATTTGCTTTTAGATTTGCAAAGACCTGGTTTCCTACTAAATTTTGCAGAAAAGGTATACATGTTAAAGTTCCAAGGTCCTTTACAGAGTAGACTGGTTACATAGAAGTAAGATTTCATTTGAAAGCTTAACGTTCCATTGCTCTATTACAGGGGTGTCAAACTCAAATACACAGTGGGCCAAAATGTAAAACTTGAACAAAGTCGCGGGCCAGCATTGAACAAATGAACCTTTTAATATGGACCCAAACAAGATTTGCTTTAACATTGAATATGAAGCAACACTTATTACTATACAATTTATAACTTAATAGTTCAGATATGCAAAAACCAATTTCAAATAAAAAAAACCATCAATGACATTCATTTATTAAATAAGATTTAAATAATAATAAATAATAATTTTTAAAATAAAATAACAATAATAAAATTAATCAACCATTCAAGCCCATGTCTTGGAGTAGCAAGAAAAAGTGCATAAAGAAAACGTTAATTATTGCTCAGTTTGCTGCACACTGATCTAATCTGATGTGCCCAAGCCAGATACCTGGCATCTCTTCTTGGATGATAGTTCATCAATGTCTGGGCTCAGGCTTTGAGCTGAGGAAATCCTCAGTATCGAGCGAAGGTGTTCATCAGTCAGACGTCTCCTGTGAGATGTTTTGGTCATCTTCATCGAGGAGAAAAGTTGCTCACATAGATAAGTGCTGCCGAACATGGAGAGCATCTGAGCAGCTTGGGTGCGGAGCTGAGGCATTGTGTCAGGGATGAACTGTGGAAACTGGGCGGCGCCCACAGCATCATACTTTGACTTCAGCGTGTCATTACACTGGAGTTCAATTAGCTCCATTTGGAGGTTGGTTGGTGCGTTTTCCACATTAACTGCAAAGGGATTACTGAGCAGTTCAAACCTACATTTCTGGACATCAAAGTCGGCAAATCGCCGGCTAAACTCAGCGCCGAGTACACTGAGTTTTTCAGCAAACTGTGCGCATGGGAACAAGTTGGTAAAGAACTGCGTTTTCATGGTTTGGCAGCAGGGAAAATGGCCAAGGTTTCCTTGCAGCATCTGATTCTCCCACAGGCACAGTTTAGTTTTAAAAGCCCTCACTGCAGCGTACATGTCTGTGATGATGCGCCCCCGCCCCTGAAGCTGCAGGTTCAGCGCATCGAGATGGCTCGAGATGTCACACAGAAAGGCCAGCTCACACAGAAACTTTTTCTCCCGAAGCTCTGCTGTGTCCTTCCCTTTGCTTTCCAGAAACTGACATATTTCCTCATGCAGCTCAAAACATCTATTCAGTACTTTTCCTCGGCTTAACCATCTCACCTCTGTGTGATACGGCACGTCTGCGTATTCCGAACCACACTCCTCCAGAAAAGACTTAAACTGGCGGTGATTCAGACCTTTGGCTCTTATAAAGTTAACTACTTGTGTTACTGTGGTCATAACATGTTCCATCTTTAGGGCTTTGCCACACAATGATTCCTGATGTATGATGCAGTGATAAACAGTTAGTTCACCTGCACAGTTCTCTTCCTGCATCTTCTCCCGGACCTTGCCCACCAGTCCACTTGTTTTACCGCACATCGCTGGCGCACCATCTGTCGTTAATCCCACGAGTTTATCCCACGGCAGCTTTATTTCAGTTACGCATTTGGAAACCTCCTCAAAAATTTCCTTTCCTGTGGTTGTGCCATGCATTGATTTGAATCCCAATAGCTCCTCCGTAACACACATATTTGAGTCCACTCCACGGATGAAGACTGACAGCTGAGCAGTATCAGATGCGTCGCTGCTCTCATCCACAGCAAGGGAGAATGCAACGAAATCTTTTCCCTTTTCCAAAAGCTGGTCATACAGATTGGTGGCAAGATCACATGTGCGATCAGCTACTGTGTTTCTGCTCAGGCTCACGTTTGAAAAGGCTTGCTTTTTCTCTGGGCACACGATGTCACAAACTTTCAACATGCACTTTTTCACAAACTCTCCCTCATTAAAGGGCCGGGCTGATTTTGCGATCTCTGCTGCCACAATATAACTAGCCTTTACAGCAGCCTCACTTTGTGATGTGGCTTTTTTGAACATATTCTGTTGTGAAACCAAACTTCTTTTCATCTCCTCCACTTTCTGGCTCCTTTGAGTCATGTCCAGGTCCTTGTACTTGTCATGGTGTTTTGTTTCATAGTGTCGTTGAATGTTATACTCCTTAGTTATAGCCACGTTGACTCCACAAATCAGACAAACAGGTCTGTCTTTTACATATGTAAACAAATATTCTGTCTCCCACCTGTCCAGAAAGTTCCTGTTGTCTGCCTTTCTTTTTGCCATTTTTGGGAAGGGGTTCCACAGTGACAGTTGTAGCTTGAGATCGCTATGACTTCTGTCACACAGGAGAGGGCGTTTCTGGGACCTGTCCTGATTGACGCGCCAAAACAACAGCAAGGCATTATGGGATTTGTAGTATTAGCGATGAATGAATGCGCTGTATAATACCGGCGGGCTAGCTCTAGTAGTCATTTGGTATAGCCTCGCGGGCCAAATATAATTACACTACGGGCCAAATTTGGCCCGCAGGCCAGAGTTTGACACCTATGCTCTATTAGAAGCCCACCTCATAGGGTGTGGTTAATTCAATCAGTCTGCTGCCTGAGAGTTAATTCAATCAGTCTTTGTTACCTGAGCAAGAGTTTTGATCCAACATCTACTGCAAAGCTAAGTCTTTCTAAATGTACTATATTGGCTGGTTTTGATATAAATTTCCCCTGCCTATTTACTACCTGTTAATATTCTCTTGGATCTAAGTGTACCCTCAGTTCATAAAATGTCTACTGGCCAGGGACATTTACATTCCTGCCCACCCTACCCGGCACCCCACCCACCCCAGGGTTGCATTGCCTATATAGCCATCATATAGATTGACATCTGTCCTTCAATTATGTGTAATACCCACCTTTTCTCCTGGTCTTAGAACTGTTTTATAACCATCTTAATCAGCATGTCGTGTATTCAAAGCAATAGTTGTGGTCCTTCATTCTAAGAAGAAACATTTGAAGCCTAAGCACTTGCCCTTATATGTCTCAAGTTATCTGCCATGTAGAAAGAATTGATTCTGTTAAGGGAAGAATTAGCTGCAATTAAACACATCTCCTCTAGTTTAAAAAAATCCACCACCACCACTCCTACAAAGAATCAAGCAGCTCAGGAACAAATGGATCACAGTGGGCTCTGGTAGGTTGTGATCTGTAACATGGAGATACCCTTGTTATCAAGAGAGATCCCTGCATAACGCCATCTCCAAGAACAAGCAGGAATGTAGTCTTCACATATGGGTATCGTTGGCACCGACGGAGCCTGCGCGGGAACGCTCCCCAGCGTCCAATAGGAAAGCTTTTGGGAGCATCCCACAGCGCCTGCGTGCTGCCTTCCCGCCTTTCCCAACTGCTCCTCTCCTTCGTTTTCCGCGGAGCTGGCAGGTCGCACTTCCTGTCACCACAGAAAATATCCCATTTATTCTTCTTTTTTGTGTGGTCGCGTCTGCCTTCCTTCGATGCTACACCGGTACCGCCAGTTCTTTCTTTTCATTGTTAAAAAAAAAAAAAAATCTTTTCCTGGAGTCTTCCAGCTTTTTTCTCCTCTGGTGCCACGCGCCATTTTGGGCACTAGGCCCAACTTTCCTCTACAATGGAAAAAACCGCTTCGGGTTTTAAAAAGTGTTCCAAGTGTGGCGGTACCATCTCCGTCACCCACACCCATGAGTGGTGCCTCAAATGTTTAAGTCCTGACCACTCTATCTCCGAGTGTGTTGCCTGTGGGATGATGTCAAAGAGGGGTCGGCAAAACCGAGCAGCTAAACTTAGCACCCTTTTTCCCTCTGATGCAGCATCTGTGGCATCAACATCTTCCAGGGCTTCGTCTTCCTCCCTTGAATCTCAGGTAACTAAACATAAGTCTAGCCGGTCCTCAAAGGGTAGATCTCCTAAGTATCGAGAGGCCTCTGGTGTTGCCCTTGAGGGACTCACACCGGCAAAATTGCGCCGGCAGGAGGCTTCGGCTTCCAAAGCATCATCAGGGCTCCAGGATGTTCTCGAGGCCCCAATCTCGGCAGAACTACTGGTGCCATGCTCTGGGGTACCGGCCGCTTTGTCCGGTACCGATACCCAGGCATCGGCGGCATAGATAGACCAGAGATTCCTGGCTATTGAACGCAGTCTGGCGGCTCTTCTCTAGTCATCGATGCCCCCGAAACCGCTTCAGACAATTCAACCGGTACCGGCACTTACATCAGTACCGGGGACAATTGCATCGACGTCATCAGGTGAACTACCGGTACCGACGCATGCTGTGCCCTCCGGTACTGACAAGTTGGTACCGGACCCTGTCGATACCGACTTTGATCGGTACCGGTATCATGCGCTGCATGATTACCCGGACAGGAGATACTTTGAATCCTCCGAGTCTGAAGACTCTGACAGCTCTGTCGATACCAGAGGCTCCTAAACATAGGATGTCTCCTCCAGAGGATATATCCTTCCAGGATTTTATCCAGGATGTGGCTCGAGGTCTTTCCATCACAGTGGCTCCTGAAACAGAGCCTAGGGCAAAGGAATTGGAGATTTTACAGTATCCTAAAGCTCCCAAAGAGGCAGCTACTTTCCTATTCATGAGATCTTGCATGATCTAATGCGGGAAACACCTCTCACCACTTCTCCTCATTCTCGTAGGCTCGATACTATGTATCGAGTTCCTCCCTGTCCTGGATTTCAAAAACCTCAGCTGCCCCACCATTCCATGGTGGTGGAATCAGCTATGAGAAGGATCAAGAGTGCAAAAAGACATTTATTTATTTAATTTTCTTATATACCGGTCTATTTGTCATCAGTGCGGTTTACATTGAAACAATACAACAATTGGTCAGATATAACAGACCTATTACAAGTAACAGGAAAATTAACATGGAAGTAAACAGGGAAATCATTTATATTTCTAGAAAATACATGTTGGAGATATATAAAATCTATACAGTTAGGGTAGGTATGAGGTTAAAAGGATGGGGGAGGGGAAGGGATGTTTAGGTGTTTGAAGTGTGCGATGAAAAGGTGGTGTTTAAGGGCTTTTTTGAATTGTTTGATGTCTTTAATTGCTCTGATATTGGGAGGGAGTTTGTTCCAACATCTAGGAGCATAATTCGAAAAAGCCCTATTGATGGATGATTGATTAGCTTTTAAGGAAACTTTTGGTATAAGTAGTGTGTCAACAGCTGGAGATCTCCTGGACCTGTTATTTGTTGTGTGTATGATGAGATCAGAGATGGAATCTGGAGAAATATTATTGAAAGCCCTAAAGGTGGTAAGGATGGCCTTATATTGGATTCTACAGTTTATTGATAACCAATGAAGCTTCTCTAGAATGGGGGAAATATGCTCACACTTTGATGATCCGCAGAGGACACGAGCAGCTGCGTTCATGGCTAATTGTAGAGGATTATTAGTTATATTTGGTAAGCCATGGAGTATTATGTTAGCATAATCAAAGTGCGGCGTGACTAGAGCTTGAAAGATGGTGCGGAAGTCATCAGACTTCATCATAGGTCTCAGATGACGAAGGGTTTTTATCTTGAAGTAAACGGCCTTTACGGTGCGTTTTATATGTTCCTTGAAGTCTAACCTTTGATCCAGAATTACTCCTAGATATCGAATATTTGATTTGACTGGGAGATCAGCATCTCTGACTTTTAGAATTGATGGAGGGGAGAAAGATTTATTCCTTGTGATTATTAGAACCTCTGTTTTTTTAAAGTTAATACGGAGGTTTTGAGAGAGAAGCCAATCAGTTATTGAATTAAAACAGTTGATTAGCACTGTATAGTTTGGGTATGATACAGATATTGGTGAGAATAATAGCACATCATCCGCATACATAAGGCAGGATATACCAAAAGAGCGTGCAATGTCACAGATTGGCTGCATATAGATGTTGAACAGCAGCGTAGACAAGGAGGAGCCTTGTGGTACACCTTGTTTCTGCTGAAAGGGATTTGAAGTAGCATTACCAATACGAACTTGATGTAATCTACCTTCCAGGTAGGATTTGCACCAGTCCCAAGCACGGTTCTTGATTCCCTTCTCATGAAGTCGCTTTAGTAGGTGTATGTGATCCACAGAATCGAACGCAGCAGCTATATCAAGAAATATTAGAGCAAAGCCATTTTTCAGATTGTCAATGCCGTTGATAAGTGTATTGATTAATGTTGTTAGGAGAGTTTCTACACCGTGGGCTTCCCTGAATCCATGTTGACATGGATCTAAAGGGGAAAATGAGTCTATATGCTGTTGTATCTGCCTGAGAGTTAATTTCTCAAGAATTTTGGCTAGAAATGAGATACTAGAGATTGGACGGTATGAGTCCTCCTTCTTTGGGTCAAGCTGGTTGTTTTTCAGCAGTGGTCGGATGGATGGATGTTTGAGAGCATCTGGGAAGACACCAGATTCAAATGACAGCTTCGCTATGTTAGCTATAAAAGGGCTGAATTCTGTGCGCATAGATCTTATCCAGTGTGCTGGGCATGGGTCAGATGGTGAAGCTGTCATGTTGATGGAGGTAATAACTTCATTTATGGTTTTTACAGAGGGTGGTGAGAGGTTGGTGATTGAAAACTGCGGAAGGGAAGTTTGGACAGGTTCATGTAATGATGTAGTATTTGTTTTTATTGATTTGGATTGAATGTAGTTCGCATAGGCTTGGGGCTGAATCCCTTCTTGTTGTGGCGGAGATGGTTGATTGATAAAGGACTTTACTAGATTAAATAAGTCTCTTGGTTTATTCAGAGAGCGGCTGAGGATATCAGCATGGTATTCTTTTCTCTTAGCCCAAGTTGATTCACGATGTTGTTTAAGATGTTCTAAGTAGGTGGTTTGATCAGAGGAATTACGTGTATTTCTCCATTTTCTCTCAAGCTTTCTGAGGTGGAGGAGAGAGGTACGTAGTTCATGTGAGAACCATGGGGCAGATTGTTTTTTAGTAACTCGGTTGTCAGATGTTGATTTTTTGATCAAGGCTGGGAGTTGCGAGTATGAGGAGAGGATATTGTTCCAGTTATTTACAATATCATTGAGATTATCTGATAGTTTGGCAAGCTTTGGGAGAGCATGGTTTTTGAAGTCATCACTGTCTAGTTGCTTGAATCTTGTAGATCTTTTGCATCCAGTTGAGTTTAGACAGTAGTCTGTGGATTGATATGCTGGTATCTGTAAAGTTATTAGGTTATGGTCAGACCATGGGACAGGGGTAATAGATCAATTTTGTTCATCATAATCATGTCATGTTGAGGGATAAAGATTAGGTCCAAGAAATTCCCACTTTGATGGGTGGGATTAGCCACTACTTGTTTGTAGTTGAGGTCAGACATTGCTTCTAAGAAAGACTTGGCTAGGGTAGGTTGAGTAGAAGCCAGATTAAAGTTGCCTAATAGCCAGTTTGGTTTGGAGGGGTCTTCTAAGTTACAGGCTAGGTCAATGATGTCTGAAAGTTCATCAGAGACAGCATTTGGTGCTCTGTAGATGAGGTTAATGGAGTTGGATTTGTTGGTAATAGTTAGTGTGTTTAAGTGTTGTGTACTTTTGATTAAATTTATGCGATATATTAGCACGGTTTTTGCAAATATTAGGACACCACCGCCTCTTCTGTGTTCTCTGTTGCAGGTGTAGATTGTGAAGTTGGGTGGAGTAAGGTGGTTTAATGTTACGTTGTCTGTATTAGAGAGCCAAGTTTCAGTAACCAAAAGTATATCTAAATTGTATTTGGTTATTAGGTCTGTGATTACAGGCCATTTATTGCGTGTAGAGCGTGCATTAACAAGTGCACATTTTAGGTCTGGTTGATGTTTCGCTTTTTTGTTTTTGTCTTTGGTGGAGTTTGTAAGATCAAGAGATACTTAAAGAAGATGTGATTGTCTCTTGTGATAAGTGTTTTGGGAGTATGTGGTTTCGATTCGTAGAATGTTTCCTGCTTGTATTGTGGATTAGATGAATCGGGTTGTAGTGATTTGTAAAAGTAGCAGAGACATGAAAAGTACAGGTTAGCGTGTAGATTAGGGTAATAGTAAATAGTAAATAATGCATAGTAAACATAATGCATATAAATAGTAAACATGCATCTAATCCTCCAGGACGTGAATGTAGAACTTTTGATGCCTTTGGGCGTCGAACCTTCCAGGCCTCTATGCTTTCTGCCAGGATTAGTTCCTACATTTTATATATGGGAATGTTCCTTAAGGAAGTTACAGGAGATCTAGAGCTTATGAGCCCTCTCCTTCCTGATGATAAGAGACAAGATTATCTTGCACTTATCAAACATGCTCAGGATGTTTCCAAATTCATAAATTGTGCAGCTTTTGATTGTTTTGAGTACATAAGCAGAACTTCTGCTATTGCCATAGGCGCACGTAGGATTGCCTGGCTCCAGGCATCTGACTTGGAACTTTGGGTACAGGACAAACTGGGGAATATTCCTTGCACAGGAGAAAATCTCTTTGGCAAAAATTGGCAAGAGAAAGCTAATGAGATAGATGCTGATAATCTCACCTTGGGTAGATTATCAAAATCTACAGCTGATCCTGCAAGGAAAAAGTCCTACAAAAAATCATTCTTCACTAGAAAGAAGTTCTACCCCCCCTATACCTAGCTAGGGCATCGTTCAGGTCAGTCTGCCCAAAAGGGTCAGCAACAACCTAAACAAAGAAAAACAAAGGCTGCTAAGCCTCAACCGGCTCAGCAGACTCGGCCTCCACAGGGACTTTGACTCCCATCTAGAGAACTTTGTCTTCCTGGCCTTGAATGGGCCAGAGCCTTCCACCATTCCAGGAAGATTGTTATTTTGCCCCCAGATGGGGACAGATAACAGCAGAAAGTTGGACTCTGTCCATTGTAAGAGAGGGATACAAGCTTCACTTCCTCAGCATGCCCCCTCCTACAATGGTAAGACAGTTAAATTCTCAGACCTCTCTCAACTCCCAGTTAGAGCACGAGGTCAGTCTGCTTCTTGCCCAAGGGGCAATAGAAGAAGTACCTATTCATCAACAAGGTGCAGGGTTCTATTCCCCCTTTTCCCTTATTCCAAAGAAAACAGGAGGGCACAGACCCATTTTGGACCTCAGAGAATTGAACAAATTCCTGTTCAAAGAGAAATTCAAAATGATTTCTCTGGGAACTCTACTGCAATACCTTCAGAGTCAGGACTGGCTTTGTTCTCTAGATCTCAAGGATGCGTACACTCATGTTCTTATCCATCCAACTCACGGAAGGTTTCTTCGCTTTCTATTTCAGGGGAAGCACTACCAATACAGAGTTCTTCCTTTTGGCCTGGCCTCGGCACCAAGGGTGTTCACAAAATGCATGGCTATGGTGGCAGCATTTCTCCGCACCCTAAAAATATTCGTCTTCCCTTACTTGATCGATTGGCTCATTCGAGCCCAATCAGAGCCAGAGGCCAGGTTTTCTCTATCTCGCACAATGCGTATCCTTCAATATTTGGGACTTGTCATAAACTTCCCAAAATCCAACCTAGCTCCCACTCAGTCTCTAGAGTTCATAGGAGCCTTGCTGGATACCAAGCAGACAAGGGCCTATCTTCCACAGTCCTGCTGCCTTCGCATTGTGCAGTTAGCTTCCCAAGCAATGCTAAAGTCTCACCTCACTGCTCGGGAAATGTTACAATTGCTAGGCCACATGGCATCCACCGTTCATGTGGTCCCTTATGCCCGCCTCCATATGAGGGCAGCCCAGTGGACTCTATCCATTCAGTGGACTCAGGCGTCAGGTTGCCTGTCAGACAAAATAGCAACCGCAGATCATCTTATTTTGTCTCTCCAATGGTGGTAGTCGCCCCACAATCTGTTGGTCCCCTTTTCAGCAACCCCCACCCCAAGTAACTCTAACAACAGATGCCTCACAGATGGGTTGGGGAGCCCATTTGCAAGGCCTCTCTACTCAGGGTTCCTGGACTGCACAGGAGACCGATCTACACATCAATCTCCTAGAGCTCAGAGCAATCTTTCTTGCTCTTCGAGTGTTTCACACCCAGCTCAGCTACAAAACTGTCCTAATTCAAACAGACAACCAGGTAGCCATGTTCTATGTGAACAAGCAGGGCGGAACAGGCTCTCTGTCGCTCTGCAACGAAGCTTTGCGACTTTGGGCCCTCGCCAGAGAGCATCAGATTCATCTCCTTGCAGTGTATCTTCCAGGCATTCAAAACTCTTGGGCAGACAGACTCAGTCGAGTTCTGCTTCCACACGAATGGTCTCTCCATGCAGACCAGGTGGTCAAAATTTTCCAATTTTGGGGAACCCCGGACATAGACCTCTTTGCAAGTCTGCTTAATGCCAAACTTCCCCGGTTCTGTTCCAAAATTCCAGCTCAGGGGTGTCAGGCCAGGGATGCCTTCCTCCTCCATTGGGGTCGGGACTTCCTGTATGCCTTCTCACCCATTCCCCTAATTCCCAGAACCCTCTTCATGCTTCAGAGAGACAGAGGCCGTATGATTCTCTATCTTATAATGGCGTTCTTTTCTTATTTCCTTAAATGATGTAGTATTGTAAACCGCTCTAATACCTTTTGGTCTGAGCGGTATATCAAATTCAAATAAACATAAACATAAACATATACCCCACATTGGCCACGACAAGTATGGTAACCTCTGCTCTTACATCTCTCTCAAGCTCCATCTCTGGAGTTAGGATCTGCTCCGAATCTCCTATCCCAGGAGGACGGGATGCTGTGGCATCCCAATCCCCAGTCTCTACATCTCAGGACCTGGTTACTGAAGGCCTAGAACTTCACGGTCTTAACCTTTCTCAGCAAGTAAAGGATATCCTTTATGCTTCCAGAAAACCATCCACAAGATGCTCTTATGCTTTCAAGTGGAAAAGGTTTACCATATGATGTTCGCAGAAGGGTCTTAACCCTCTTGCAATACCTCTGGAATCATTACTGGAATATCTCCTTAATTTGTCTAATGCAGGGCTTAAGACCAATTCAGTGAGAGTTCATTTGAGTGATATTGAAGCTTACCTCAAACCTTTAAATGGACAACCTATTTCCTCTCATCCTATCATAGCGAGATTTATGAGAGGCCTTCTTCTAACTAAGCCTCCCCTTAAGCCACCACCGGTGGCATGGGATTTAAATCTGGTTCTTGGCCAGCTCATGAAGCCGCCTTTTGAGCCATTAGCTACTACTTCATTAAAATTCCTTTCCTAGAAGGTTATTTTTCTTATTGCAATCACATCAGCACGTCGCATTAGTGAGTTGCAAGCATTGGTGGCTGATCCCCCTTATACAAGGTTCCATCACGATAAGGTAGTCCTTAGGACTCATCCTCACTTTATGCCAAAGGTGGTTTCACCTTTTCATTTGAACCAAGCAGTTTTCCTTCCTGTTTTTTTCCCAAAGCCTCATGCCTCTAATGCAGAAAGGAATCTTCATACTTTGGACTGTAAAAGAGCTTTGGCCTTTTACTTGCAAAGAACGCAGCAACATAAAGTCCTCTCAACTCTTTGTTGCTTTTGATCCTAGTCATTTAGGACTTCCAGTCTCCAAAAGGACTCTGTCCAACTGGATTGCACAGTGTATATCTTTTGCCTATCGGAGTAAGAACCTTCCTCTTGAAGGCCATGTCACAGCGCACAATGTCAGAGCCATGACAGCCTCTATGGCTCATCTTCACTCTGTGTCTATCGATGACATCTGTCGAGCAGCTACCTGGGCCTCGGTTCATACTTTCATAGCCCATTACTGCTTGGACAAGGACTCCCGCCGGGATGCCTTGTTTGGTCAGGCTGTTCTTCAACACCTGTTCCATACTTAATCAACTCCAACCCACCATCCCTGGTAGGATGCCAGAGATCCATGGGGGGAAGTGGAGCCCTTTCAAAAGGGCACACAACTTCTGGGGCTTCTCCCTAGCATCTGTAGCTAGGGAATCCCCATATGTGAAGACTACATTCCTGCTTGTTCCTGGAGATAGCATAGTTACTCACCTGTAACAGGTGATCTCCAGGAACAGCAGGAATTTAGTCTTCACAACCTGCCCACCTCCCCTAGGAGTTGTAGTTCTCTCTCTCTCTCAGCTATAAACTCAACTGGAGAGGAGCAGTTGGGAAAGGCGGGAAGGCAGCATGCAGGCGCTGTGGGATGCTCCCAAAAGCTTTTCTATTGGACACTGGGGAGCGTTCCCACACAGGCTCCGTTGGTGCCGACGATACCCATATGTGAAGACTAAATTCCTGCTGTTCCCGGAGATCACCTGTTACAGGTGAGTAACTATGCTTTCTCTGCCTTGGGAAATTTGAGTGCCCAATTAGTGGGAACTAAAGTGCCGTTAAACAAGAAGGTTAATATCCAATCTACTAATAATGTCCTAAATACGAAGAAACACTCACAAAAGAGGAAACTACTACTACTTGGAGATTCCATCATCAGAGGCGCCAACTTGGGAACACAGTTCAAAGGGGAGAAGATGGTCAAATCCCTCCCAGGCTCTTCAGCTAGCGGGAATACAAAGCAAATTGCTAGCATAGCTATTGCGGAAAGTGAGCACTCCAAAATTGATGATGTTATCCACTTGGGTACAAATGACCTGGCTAGAAACAGTGCTTCTACAGTTCAGAGAGACTTCCAGATTCTGGGAGAGAAACTCAAACCCATTGCTAAGACTAGAGCATTTTCAGAGGTCCTACCTGTTCTTGGTAAGGAAGCAGAAAGGCTGCATCACATAATTAACTTTAATACATGACTTCAAACCTGCTGCAAACAAGAAGGATTTAGATATATAGGCAACTGGGGAAATAGATGGAACAATAAGGGGCTATACGCCTCAGACCTCTCCTTGAACCACAGGACTTCAGAACAGTAATGCAAGCCTTGACACTCCCACACCTGGACTACTGCAATATAATATACCATGGACTTCCAGACACTCATACAAACCCACTTCAAACTGCCTTAAACACCACAGTAAGAATTATCAAGAATGCAAAAAAACAGGACCACATCACCCTAGTCCTGAGGGAACTACACATACTCCCTCTAGAAGCAAGAATCAAATACAGAGCCGCACTACTCACCCATAAAGCTCTCTACCAACCCCAGACTTCCCAGCTCCACACTCTATTGCCTCAACCAGCCCACAACAGAACAACCAGACAAACCACCAACAACTCCCTCACCATCCCTCACAAAAGAACGAAGTACAATCAACGGACCTGCAACAGAGCCTTTGAACTATATGCACCATCCCTCTGGAACTCTCTACCCAATCACATCAGAAGCAACACAGATCCATCATCTTTCAGGAAACAACTTAAAACTGCACTGTTCCAACAATTCCTCGGACCAGAAACAAGCACCCACCACTGACTCCCCTCCCAACCACCATGTCTCATCCCCCGAACATATGTCCTATGTATCCAGTACACAATGTCTATGTCTATGTCCCAACTAACTGTCAAAAAATCATTATTGTTGGCCACCTGGTGACGGCCCCAAACCCCTCTACTTGATTATTGCATGTTCCACCGCTTTGACCCGGTGAAAAGCAGGATATAAATACAGCTAAATAAATAAAATAAATAAATAAATAAATATCCGGGTGGGTGCCCATGTGAGCAGCAGCGATCATCACAAGGTGTGGTTTGAGATAAAAGCCAAGGCAGAGTCCAATCACAGCAAGCTCAAAGTCCTAGACTTCAAAAACACTGACTTCAGTAAAATGGCCAAGTGCCTGAAGGAGGAGTTGGCAGAGTGGGAGGGGATGGAATTGCAGTGGGCTAAACTAAAGGAGGCAATAAAAGGGGCAGCAGATACATATGTAAGGAAAGTAAATAAAAACAAGAGGAAAAGGAAGCCTATTTGGTTCTCCAAAGAAGTGGCTGCACAAATAAAGGTGAAAACACAGCTTTTACAAAATTCAGAAGTTCGCAAAGAGAGGAACACAGAAAAGAATACAGGATAAAACTAAAAGAGCCAAAAAGAGAAATAAGGATAGCAAAATCAAAGGAAGAAAAGATGGCTAAAGATGTAAAGTGTGGCAACGACTTTTTTTCAGGTATATTCGGGAGAGGTGGAATTGCAGGACTCAAAAGTGCCGGGAATGGATTTGTAGAAAGTGACATTGAAAAAGCGAAAATGCTAATCAAATACTTCTGTTTTGTTTTTACTAAAGAAAATCCTGGAGAAGGACCACCTGTGATTGACAAATATATAAATGGGAATGGAGTAGATACCACACTATTCACAGAAGAAGATGTGTTAGAACAGCTTGCAAAACTGAAAGTGGACAGGGCCATGGGACCGGATGGGATACATCCCAGGGTACTGAAAGAACTTGGAGAGGTTCTTGCAGGGCCATTAAAGGATGTTTTTAATAGATTCGTGGAGGCAGGAGAAGTTCCACAGGATTGGAGAAGGGCTGATGTGGTACCTCTTCACAAAAGTGGCAGTAGAGAAGAAGTGACAAACTACAGTGGCGTACAAAAGTCTGGAATCACTTGTAAATTTGACATTTTTTCAACCTCGTGACCTTATATCTTAATTTCATTTTCCTCCCAGTGGCTTTTTCTGTGTATCTCATGATAAGTGATAGATTTGGCTATTTTAGTATTAGTTTGGCCCATATTTTCAGAGTTTGTTCCCCATAGTTGTCCTGTTGATAGATTTTCTGTAAAAATCGCATAATGTACATCGTTGGCCAACGATATATTATTGTAAGTATGCTCTAAAATATTATGGACGCACGCCAGGTTTCCTTCAAATTAATGTATGTGGCCTTGAAAAAGGCTGTTTTTATGTGTCAGTAATGGCTCAGTATTTGATGGTACTACACACACCAACAAAAAAGCACTGTGCCACGCAAAACCAGGAGCCCAAGTCCAAAAACCTAGCACCAGGAAGGGAATGCTTAAAACATTGTTATTTTAAATTGAAATTGCGTGCCAAAGACCAACACAGGCCGTGTTTCATCACAACTTCATCAGGGGTATTGGCATACTAAAATCATAAAATAAACATAATTAAAACCCATTTAAATAACCATAAAAAATACATTAAAAACATAAATAATGACCAATGAAATATATAAAAGAAGAAAGGGAATTAATATAATTACATTTATACATGTAAATTATTACCATAATAATACCGCTGAATTTTATATAAGGAGAATCGTATATTAATTTGTACGGCAATTAAGTTGCCACGTTTTTCTCTTTCTCTTTATTCATTGCTTGATATACCGCCCAAGCATGTGCGTCAGGGCGGTGTACAATATAATCGATAAAAGCAAGAAAACTCTAAAAACAAATGCGTCGCAAAATGAATCGTGCTATAAGGATAATCGGTTATTGGTCTGTCAAGCCCTCACAATCCCTTCTCTTGATTACTGCAACCATATCTATCATGGCCTTCCCAAGAACACTATACAGCCACTCCAACTAGCCCAAAATACGGTAGCGCGGCTTATAGCTAACAACCCCAGGCGATCCCACATTACACCAGTTCTCTATGATCTCCACTGGCTCCCTGTTCAACAGAGTTAAATTCAAGGTGTTTACTCTTATACATAAAATTATTTCCAACGAATCAGCTCCATGCCTCTCTCCACTCCTTCCCTGCTCCAACAACACAAGAACACGCCGCTCTATTACTAAAAACCTACTCACCATCCTGACAACTAAAAGACATTGCAAGCAATTGACTAATAACAGGACCTTCTCACTCTATGCTCCATCCTTATGGAATACCCTTCCCCACGAGCTGCGGAACTGTTCAAACCACTCTGTGTTCCGAAAGAAGTTAAAAACCTTTCTCTTCCTTGAACATTTTTCCCTTCCACCTTAGTACTTAACCCCTATACACCTTCCTCCCCACATTTTGGCCTCTCATATCCTATTATGCAGCCTTTTGGTCTCCTTGTAAATACCTATGTAAATAGTTAATCACTGTTCACTGTTCATTGTAATTAGTTCTCGTTGTTATCCTTTGTATTCCTGTTACTTTGTTCCTTGTAAACAATTGAAACATACTGCCAAGAAATGTTCTGTGTAAACCGTCTTGACTTGTAGAAAGACTGTATATAAATCTTGTTAAATAAATAAATAAATACATGACAATTATGTTGCCACATTATAACTTTCATTTAAGTTTGGGCGGTATAAGTTTTAATCTTGTCATGAATATTGATCATCATAAGTTTCATTTTTAATATAGCTGAACAATGGAGCTCAGATGTATTATGGAGGGACGTGCTGGTGGGGAGATTTATTATAAAATAGCTAGATCTATCTAAAGAAGGAACTAAAAATACATATCTACTGTCACAGGGCCTACCTTGGCAGTGTACTGGACCGAGGTAGGTGGGACATAAAAACATTTAAGATTGGGTTTGGCCAATATCATACAGGGCCCAGGGACTTTCAGCCCTGGTAGCGTCCTTTGGTACCAAAATCCCACAGAAAACAAAAGGTCCGAGTGGAGGGAAAACAAAAGGCATTTATTTCCCTTTCATGCAAAAAGGTTCATATGCTTGGACACAAAAACATCAAACACAAATTCCTTACTTCAGGATAAAGAAAAAGAAAACATCAAAGCAAAACTGTTATCTTCACAGTAAACGGTATAGCAGGCAAACAAACAGTCTCAACTCCCAAGACAGAGCTTAGTTGCTTAGTAAGGACTCCAAGCTTCCTGTCTTACAGAAGCTACAGTCCATCTCAGTGTCTGATGCAAATTCCACCTGCATCAGTTCCCCTTCTGAAGCCTCTGAGCCTAAGTCAGGACTTGGTAAGTTGTAATAAGGCTTTTTATATATCTTCTGCACAACCTCCCAATGCTCAGGGTTGAATACAGGGCGTCGGTCCTGCGCCCACAGATACTGGGAACTGTCTTCCTTTTGCAAGTGTTTTGTCTTAGCTTTCTGTAAAGCTTGGTCACTAACAAGTCTCTTAGTTGGTGCGTGTTTCTTGCACCTTATCTCATAAGCATTCTCACAAGGATAATATTCCTGTGCTCCCTGTACTCCCCATACATCAGCAGTTTGTACCTGCTTTTAGTTAAACATGGGTTACCTTTTCTTCTTGGCTTGTCTGTTCCAGGTGAGGTTTGAGGCCTGCTCCAGTTGGGATCCTGCCTGGCCTGAGCAATAGGCCTTGAGCTCTCCAAGCGTCTTTCTGTTAGCTTTAGACCACAGTCACAGCCACGCCTTTGCCTCTCTATTTATTTATTTATTTTATTTCAGTTTTTTATATACCGCACTATTTATAATCGGCGCGGTTTACAGATGAACACAAAGACCAGAACAACAGGCTGTTCGGTATTACATATAACAGGAGTATAAACTTGGATAACATGGGAGAACTATATACATAGAATAAACAAACACTCACTCTGGCTGGAGTTGTCCCACCTTCTCCACGGGGTCTCCTTTCTCCAAGCCAATGCGGCTGCTGCTGCCTCCTGCGGAACCGTGGTTCAGGGATTACTGCTCCTTCTGGATATCTAGCCCATGCACTCGGATGTCCTGCCCAACCTGCTGGTTCTGCTGGTTCTCCTGGCAGTCCTCCTTTCCCAGGACGTCCTGCCTGTGCCTTTCTCCGGGGCTGTCCTGTCTCCTCAGGATATCCTCCTTTCCAGGGCTGTACCACTTTCCCAGCCTGTTCTCCTTTCTCAGGCTGTTCTCCCTGTTCTGATTCCGCCTCCACCTGTTCTGATTCTGAATCTTTCAAATTCCCTTTAAGAGGTACTCCTCTCTTTCTTGATTGGAGGCTGGCTGGCATTACCTCATGACCTAGGAGGTGTGGTTACTCGGTTCCTTGGAGGTTCCTCCTGCTCCCCCTATGTTGTTCCTCACAATATTGCAGGTTGTGCTTGACTTTTCCTGCATTTAAAACATTTTCTTCCCCTCTCAGAGGGTCTGCAGCATCACACAACACAGTATAAAATTCAGCGGTTTATTCTGTAGTCATTAGCGATTTGCTTATGTGGATATGTAGTTAAGTTCACCATTTCTCTCTTTCGTTCTAAATGAGAGGCAAAAATGAATATGTTCTCATTTTATAGTTCTAATATTCATTGAGGTTTGGGTCCTCAGTTTTTTATACAGTTTTTTTATACAATTCTTTTTTATACAGTTCCTTTATGTAGGTGTTTGCAAAGCTTCACTCCTGCTTCCTTTTATCGTTTTATCCTTTTGTTTTAATTTCTGTGTTTTAATATTTTTGTTTTTACTTCTTAAGATTGGCTTATTTGTTGGTTTTATTCTATAATTTTGTTATAGTACATGACAATTGTGCACAATCGGCACAACCATGTAAAGAGAAATCGGAACAGTTATCTATGTGTTAATAGCGAATTTTGCATAAGACAGCCAAGAGAGGTATTTGTACCATTTACAGTTCTCCATGTATGTTCAGTTGTTGTCTCATTAATTTAAAGCGGTTCACTTGATATTAAAGATTTTAATTGTATTTATTGTTTTAGTATGAATGTATTTATTATGGTAATAATTTACGTGTGTGTATAAATGTAATTATATTAATTCCCTTCCTTCTTTTATATATTTCATTGGTCATTATTTGTTTTTAATGTATTTTTTATGGTTATTTAAATGGGCTTTAATTATGTTTATTTTATGATTTTAGTATGCCAATACCCCTGATAAAGTTGTGACGAACCATGGCCTGCGTTGGGTCTTTGGCACGCAATTTCAATTTAAAATAAACAAAATTTAAGTATTCCCTTCCTGGTGCTACGTTTTTGGACTTGGGCTCTCAGTATTTGATGGGCCACCCTTTGTTCTTGATCACCTGACTGCACCTTGTCAGCATTGAATGAACCAGTCTGACAAGGTGATCGTTGGTGACAACGTGGTTCCAAGCTGCAATGAGTGACTCAGTCAGCTCACGCTTTGATGTTGGATGCCTCTTGGATATTTCCAAGGCCACCTTGTGCCACAGGTTCTCGATTGGATTCAGATCTGGAGACTGGGCAGGCCAGTCCATTGACTTGATGCTGTTCCGCTGCTTCCAGCTGATCACCTGTCTGGAGTGATGGCAGGGTGCATTGTCATCTTGGAACAGGAACTGGCCAGGAAACAGCTGGTGTGCTGATGGCACCAGGCACTTTTGCAGTATGGTGATGTACTTGGCCCCGTTGACCATTCCATCGACGATTTGAGGACATCCAACACCACTGGCAGCCATGCAACTCCAGACCATGACCTTCAAAGGATGCTTCACAGTGACACTCAGGCTTGAATTCCTCTCCAGGAAATCTCCTCACATAGGTGTGGGCCTGGTTATCAAACAGGCAGAAGGTGCTTTCATCGCTGAATAGCACCTTTTCCCACGTTTCAGTTGACCAGGTTTGAGTGCTTTCTCACCCACACGATCCGGTTGCGCCTTTGTCAGTCATCAGTGGCTTATTCCGTGCTTTGCAGCCCCGGAGACCAAACTGCAGGCAACAGCGGCGAACTGTTGATGAGCTGACACTGACCTTACTCTTGTTGGACCACTCTCGAAGTAGCTGAGGAGACGTCAACTTGCGATTAGTCAGTGAAATGTGTCGTGCGCGGTCCTGGCGTGATGTTGATGCACGTGAACGACCTGAACGAGGCTTGTCCACCACTGAACCCGTTTCTTTCTTCTTCTGTACAATCTTAACAGCAGCGCTCTGACGGCAGCCAACTTTCCTGGCTAGCTGACGGCTTGAAAATCCTTCCTCGCTCATAAAGGACACATGAACATGCTCCTCCAGCGTCAGGATCCAAGTCTTCTTCATGGTCGATCCAGAAAGCGTATGAAATTCAAAAATTACATGCGTTTTTATAGCTGCAGTGTTGGCTAGATATCTGCATTGTGATTGGTTAGTGAAACCTTTCTCCTGATTGGTCAGAAATAACGTGTGCATATTGGATAATCTCGATCCAGTTCTGACACAGGATCCACAAAAGTCGCAGTATCTATCTACCAGTGTCTGTAAAGTATTTAAATTGGAAGCAAGGAATGCAAAAAAGTCAACTCTAATAGCCAAATGTATCCCTTTTAACGTGGTAGAAAGATGAATATGCTGGGCTAACGCAAAATTAAAAAAAAAAAAAAAGTTAGAAAGTACGAAAAACGTAAAACTCACAAGTGATTCCAGACTTTTTCACACCACTGTACAGGCCAGTAAGCCTTACCTCGGTGGCGGGAAATGTAATGGAGGTGCTGCAGAAAGAGCGAATAGTGGACTTTCTCAGAACCAGCAGGTTACATGATCCGAGGCAACATGGTTTTATCAAAGGACAATCTTGCCAAAGAAATCTGTTTGAGTTCTTTCACTAGGTACCAGAGAACTAGATCAAGGGCATGCGATGGATGTGATCTACCTAGATTTCAGCAAAGCCTTTGATGCTGTTCCTCATAAGAGGCTTTTCAATAAACTCAACAGCTTGGGGATGGGTCCCAAGGTGGTGAACTGGATCAGAAATTGGTTGATTGACAGATGACAGAAGGTGATGGTAAACAAACTCACTTGGATGAAAGGAAGGTGATTAGCGGTGTGCCCCAGGGTTCGGTTCTGGGACTGGTACTGTTCAACGTATTTGTGAATGATTTTGCTGAAGGACTGAATGGAAAAGTCTATCTTTTTTCAGATAAAACGAAAATTTGCAACAGACTGGACTCCCCTGAGGGGGAGTGTATAGCATAAGGAAAGATCTTCAAAAGCCAGAAGAATGGTCTAATGCTTGGCAATTAAGATTTAATGTGAAGAAGTGCACTTGGGAAGCAGCAATCCAAGGGAATTGTATGTGAGAAGGGGCGAGAGGTTGGTGTGCATGGACCAGGAGAAGGACCTCGGAGTGATTGTTTCTGAGGATCTCAAGGTGGCAAAACAGTGTGACAAGGCAGTGGCAAAAGCCAGAAGGATGCTGGGTTGCATATAGAGAGGAATTACCAGCAGAAAGGAAGAGATAAAGAGTAGTTACTCACCTGTAACAGGTGTTCTCCAGGAGCAGCAGGAATCAGTCCTCACATATGGGTGACGTCGGCGCCGACGGAGCCCCTGTGCGGAGCATTTCCCCAGCTTTCAAGGAAAGCCTTTGGGAATGCAGCGCGTATGCGTGGTCCCCTTCCCGCCCAAGGGGGTGCCATCTTGCTCAGTCTGATGACATAGCTAAAAGACAGCAAAAACCAAAATGAAATATATGACTGAACTCCAGGGGAGGAGGGGAGGGTCGTGAAGACTGATTCCTGCTGCTCCTGGAGAACATCTGTTACAGGTGAGTAACTACTCTTTCTCCAGGACCAAGCAGGAAGTCAGTCCTCACATATGGGACTCCCCAGCTCTCTAGGCTACTGGGAACCCAAAGCTGAAAAAATGTCTCCCTCTTAAGAGCCTCAGCATCCGTGATAAGAATATCCTCTGAGAATGCCCCCGTATGGTAGCCCAACACAAGGGCTGGAGGGTAGGAGTTGCCTAAACCTCAAAGAGATTACGGAGTACCACCTGTCCGAAAGCACTGTCCCTTCGGGACTCTCTCTCTCGAGGCAGTAGTGGGCTGCAAATGTCTGGCTTGAAGACCAAGTAGCGGCCTTGCAGATGTCTGCCAACGGAACAGAGCGGAGTTGAGCTACTGACGCGGCTTTCGCCCTGACACGGTGGGCCATGACTTTACCCTGCAAGGAGAGGCCGACTGCCTTGTACGCCCAGGCGAATACAATTTGGAGACAGGCAATCCCAGTTTATTAGGGTCAAAGGAGACGAAGAGCTGAGAAGCCCTTCGATGCCCCCGCGTACGTTCTTTGTAAAAGGACAACGCCCTCTTACAGTCCAGGGTATGCAAGACTGTTTCAGCCTGGCTGGTATGCGGCCTGGGAAAGAATGTCGGAAGAACCACCTCCTGGTTGAGGTGGAAGGAGGAGACAACTTTTGGAAGGAACTTTGGATGGGTCTGTAGGACCACCCTGTTCCTATAGAAACCGTGTGTACGGTCTATCAGAAACCAGAGCTTGTAGCTCACTCACACATCTGGCCGAGGTGAGAGCTACCAGGAAGAGCGCCTTCCAAGAAAGGAAGTGTAAATGGCAAGTGCCCACCGTTTGAGCCGATGGCTGAGTAAGTTGCTGCAAGACCACGTTCAAATCCCACTCAGTGGCTGGTGGACGAATCGGAGGCTTGAGCAGAAGCCGGCCTCTGAGGAAGTGGGACTGACCCTCCACCGGTGAGTGGTGTGCTGATAGAGCACTGAGGTGGACCCGAACAGAGTTGGACTTAAGGCCTAGGTCTGACAGGTGAAGTAGGTATTGTAGTACTACTGGCACAAGACAGGAGAAAGGGTCTTCATTGCGCTGAGCACACCATATTGAGAACCTACCCCACTTGAGGGCATAGGACTTTCTGGTGGACTGCCTCCTAGAGGCCAAGACCACCTCCTCAACTTCCCTAGGTAGAAGTAAGGGAGCTAGCACTATCCTTTCAGCAGCCAGGCCATCAGATGGAGGGATCTGAGATTGGGGTGCAGAAGGGGAACCCTGATCCTGAGACAGGAGATCTGGTTGCAACCCCAGAGGGAATGGAGTGTCCACCGCCAACTGCAGAAGAAGTGGAAACCATGGTTGCCTCGGCCATCTGGGGGCTACCAGAATCACCGAGGCCTTGTCCTGTAGAATCTTGAACAGAGTTCGGGCCACCAGGGGCGTGGGAGAAAACGCATACAGGAGGCCCGAAGACCAAGAGATCAGAAACGCATCTGCTGCCATTCTCAGCTGGGCAGCTGCCGGTTTAGTGGACTTGCAAAGAGATCGATTGATGGAAGTCCCCATCGTAGAAAGATCTGCTGGACCACCAGAGGATTCAACTGCCATTTGTGAGGCTGGAGAATCCTGCTTAGTTTGTCTGCCAAGAAGTTCTCCTGACCAGGTAGATAAAGTGCTTTGAGAAACATGCCCTGTCTGACTGCAAAGGAGCAAAGGGCTTGCGCCTCCTGACATAGGAGTCTGGACCCTGTGCCCCCTTGCTTGTTCACATAGAACATTGCTACCTGATTGTCTGTCTGAACTAAGACAGACTGGTGAGAGAGGGCATGAGAAAAAGTCTGGAGAGCCAAGCGGATTGCTCGCAGCTCCAACAGATTGATCTGCTGTGTGGTCTCCTGAGGAGACCAGAGGCCTTGAGTGCATGTGCCCTGGCAATGTGCACCCCAGCCCTTTAAGGAAGCATTGGTCGTCAGCACCCTTGTGTGTGCTAGGGCCTGAAAAGATACCCCCCTGAGAAGGTTTGGGAGATGTAGCCACCACTGCAAGGAGTCCAAAAGTGGTTTGGACACCTTTACTCTGTCTCGGAGGTTGCCTGTGGCCTGCGCCCACTGAGCTCTGAGGCACCACTGAACAGCCCGCATGTGCAGACGGGCATTCGGAGTCACATGTACCGTGGATGCCATGTGGCCCAGGAGCTGCAGGAAGTGCCTGGCAGAGACCTGAGAATTGCTTTGGAACCGGTTGGCCAAGTCCATCAGTCTGTGGGCCCTGTCCTCGGGCAAGTAGGCTTTTGCCTGCAGGGTGTCTAACCTTGCCCCTATAAACTCTAGGTTTTGTGAGGGGAGCAAAGTGGACTTTGTGTAGTTTATGACAAAGCCCAGATGCTGAAACATAGAAACATAGAAATATGACGACAGAAAAAGACCACTTAGTCTATCTAGTCTGTCCTTCCATAACAACTACAACAGTCCCCTTTTTACCTTTAGAGATCCTCTGTGTTTGTCCCATGCTTTTTTGAATTCAGTTACTCTCCTCATCTCTACCACCTCCACTGGGAGACTATTCCACAGATCCACTACTCTGAAGAAGAGAGAGACAGTGCGAAGAGTGGCTTGTCTGGCCTCCTGGAGAGACTGACCCCTGATGAGCCAGTCGTCCAGATATGGGAAGACGAAAATTCCCTGATTCCTGAGATAGGCCGCCACCACCGCCAGGCATTTGGTGAAAACCCTGGGGGCGGAAGTTAGGCCAAAGGGAAGTACTCTGTACTGGAAATGGTTTCCTCCCACCACAAATTTGAGATATTGTCTGTGGTCTGGATGGATGAGAATGTGAATATAAGCATCCTTTAGATCCAAGGAGCATAGCCAATCTCCCTGATGGAGGTAGGGCAGCAGTATCCCAAGGGTAAGCATCTTGAACTTTTCCCTCTCCAGAAACTTGTTTAAGTTTCACAAGTCTAGGATAGGCCAGAGGCGGCCTGTCCTTTTTGGTACCAAGAAGTACCTGGAGTAGAAGCCTTGCCCTTCCAGGTGGTGGGGCACCGGTTCCACCGCCTGTTCCTTTAGAAGACTTGCCAACTCCTGAAGCAGGAGATTTCTGTGCAGAGGGAGTCTTGGAGGCTCCCCTGGAAAATAGGAGGGGGGTTATCTGGTGGAAATGGAGCGAGTAGCCCTTCTGGACTATGCTGAGAACCCAGGTATCCCCTGTGATGGCTGGCCACCTGTAAGCGTACAGGGTCAGCCGACCTCCTGTGCTGAGTGGAGCCAGCTGTGGAGAAGAGGCTATGCTGTAGGAGTCAAAACCACGCTCTCTGCTGTGCAGGAGCCGGAGCTGACGGCTTGGGGGCACATGCCCCTGCCTTTTGGCCTGCTGGCCCTGTTGGGGAGCTGGAGAGGCCTGGTATTGAGGGTAGGATTTGTAGGCAGCACCCTTCCTCGGGGAAAAAGGGCTTCTTTCCTGAGCCCTTCTTTTTCTGAGAAGGGGCAGAAGTCTTCCTGGACAGCCTTGTCCTGGTGAGAGTCTCAGTCTCGATTTCCGCAGCCTTTTCAGTCATGGGCTTACTGAAAAGGTTTTCACCCCGGCAGGGGACATCGACCAACTTGTCCTGCACCCTTGGCTCCAGGTCTGATGACTGTAGCCAGGCCTGGCGACGTGTACCGATGCCAGCCGCGGCTACCCGGGCCGAAGCCTCAAAGCCATCATAGGCTGCTCGAGAGAGAAAGTTCAAGCACTCTCGAATCCCTATTGACAAAGCCTTGAACCTCTGCAAAGGTTCCTCTGAGAGGCCAGCTGAGAACCCAGAAATCTCCTTTGCCAGGTCTCGTAGGTACATGCCCATGTACAGCTGGTAGGTCTGGACATGGCAAGATAGCATAGAGCCCAGGAAGCACTTTCTACCGAGGGCATCCAGGTGTGGAGTAGATATTTTTTGGACTGTGTTAGATCACGTTCCATCAAATCCCCGTGGTGGTAATCGAATAGCCCTGCTGCAACGCCATGAGCAACAATTGATTTTTGATCTGGCTGTGGTCCATCCGATGGGTTTGAACAAGGAAGTGGATTGGCCAAGTTTACTGTGACGTCACCTGTGACACCAAGGGATTCCCCGATGTTCAGTGGGGTCTCCCATTTGGTGATTGGTGCTCCTGATTGACTGACAAATATATTAGCCAATGTGTGTGACTCACCCTCTATATCCGGTGTTAGATGTTTTTTGAGATGTTGAAGCGGGACTTTTGCGCGCTTATGAACACTTGATACAGGGCTTGGGGCCCGAAACGTGCGCGTCGTGGGAAAAACTGCTTTTGACCGCTATCACAACGAGGACTGTATGAGGAATTTACCAGGAGAATGATTTTGATGGATATTACACACATCTCACTGGGATATTACTTGGATAAGTACCATATTTATTTGGTTTGATTAAAAAGGAACTGGCTGTCTGGAGCGGCTGTGTTGTTCTTTCAGTCGCCTCCAGCCTGCTCCAACAAAAAGATATATTAGATAGGGGAATTATAATTTTGATTTGGGTTTGGTTCTATTTTGTGATTGTATATTGTTACCGAACCAGGGGACTTTTTTCACCTTTTGCTGTCCACATGAAAGAGACATACGATAACTTAAAGCATTACTGACTTCCGTTAACTATAACAAGTACAGCTGGCACCTCTGTGGTGACTAGAAGGTAGTTGCCCTTTTAATGGGACTGCAGCAGGGATATATAAAATACATGTGTTTCTTATGTTAGTGGGATAGCCGAGCAAGGGATTGGCACTACTTGCGGAAGGAATGGAATCGTAGACAAAATGTAACAGTTGGAGATAAGAATATCCAGCACCCAGCTCTGGTTGAGGCTCACAAAATCTTGCTACCACCCCTTCACATCAAACTAGGTTTGATGAAAAACTTTGTGAAAGCCATGGACCGCATTTCGCCAGCTTTCCGATACCTGCATGAAAAATTCCCTTGACTCAGCGAAGCAAAGATTAAAGAGGGAGTTTTTGTGGGTCCTCAGATTCGAGAGCTCTTCAAAGATGACCGGTTCAACAACTTGCTGCAGGGTGATGCGAAACAAGCATGGAATGCTTTTCGCCTAGTGTCAACAAACTTTCTCGGGAATGTTAGGGCAGAAAACTACAAGGAACTAATAGAATACATGCTGATGCAGTATCAGAAACTTGGCTGCAATATGTCTCTAAAGATCCATTTCCTTGATTCCCATCTCAATTTCTTTCCTGAGAACTGTGGTATGGTTAGTGATGAACAGGGCGAACGTTTTCACCAGGATATCGCAACGATGGAGCAAAGATACCAGGGAAAATGGTCCACTACAATGCTGGCTGACTACTGCTGGATACTCCCCAGAGAAGCTCCCGAACAGCTGTACAAGAGACAGGCGAAAAACATCTAAGAAGTAGTCTATGACTTGGTTTTTTACAGGTATTAACCGAAGGCCTATTATATATTTACTATTGACATGCATTTTGTGATGTAAACATTAATTCTTGTAGATTACTAAAAAAACTAGAGCCAATTTTGCAAGTTCAGTGTCATATTCGTGTTCAGCATATAAAAATTGATAAGAAATGAATATTTTATTTCAGTAACATGACTTTTGTAAAAATTTGTTGATCAGTGATATATTACTAATTAATGACAGCACCATTTTGTGCTATATCTCATATACAGGTATATCAACCTCCAAAAGGGCTCTGCAAAACAAAATTAGATAACCCCGATGATTATCAAACTTTTCACTATATAATAAGGTACATAAATTACTTAGCTGCAAAGCTTCACTCCCGAAGTTCAAAACATTATCACCTGCCCAAATTCTTTTCACCCAGCAAAGATCTTCATTTCTCCTTCACAAAAGCTTCATCAAGGGTATGTTCACCCTACAGATGACAATCTCAGGAGATAACTGCAGCACTAAAGAGCAGTCCTGAGGTCATTTTTTCCCTTTATAGAGCTATAATTTTGAAGTTGTTATAGGAGTGTGTTGGTAGGTTAATCTTGTGAAATTTTAAATTTTAGGAAAAGTTAGGGGTAGACCTAAGGGATTGTTTGGAGAGAGAGCATATGTTTATTTTCCCTTGCTGCAATGGTGTGTGTTAATCAGCTACAATTAAAGGCCATTGTTCCACCTTGCAGCATATTTATGCTAATAACATCAAAGCCTACATCATCCTCTAGATTTTAAGAGTGCAATCAAATACAGGAGACTTTTCTCTTTCAGGAAGAGAAGCCATCTCTCTTTTTATTAGGCAGTCACAACAGACACAGCATCAGTCTTACTCTAGGCCTTACATATGTGAAAAAGACAACCTAAATGGTTGTTTCTGCTCAATCCGAGCAGACTTCCTTTTTTTTGTCTGGACCAGCTGGATACTGCCAATTTAATTTCAAATCCACATCTTTACCCTACCTATCAGGGGTTCAGAAGCAATACTTTCTTCCAGAATGACAGAAAATAACAATGGATATTTGGGTACACAGAATTGCGAGGACTGGATACAATCAAGTGAAGGTTTAGCCTAGTGGTTTAGGGCAACAGCCTGGGACCAGAAAGACCAGGGTTCAAATCCCACTGGTGCTTTTTGTGGCCTTAGGCAAGTCACTTGACCCTCCACTGCTTCAGGTACAAACTTAAGTTGTAAGCTCTCTGGGGGATAGTGAAATGCCTTCTGTATCTGAATGTAATTGCCTTGAACTACTAATGGACAGGCATGAACTAAATTAAAAACAAACAAACTCTGGTTTCTAGTCATTCCCCTTTAAAGATTCCTTATTTGGTCTTAACTTTATCAGGTCCTTACCCAGTTTCTTCAGGACAAAGTCCTCCAATGCAATAAAACCTGTTCCGATACAAAAGAAAAATCAAAGGTTCTACTGCATATATACTCATCCCCCAAGATGACAGGATTTCAGAGACCTCAATCTCTTTCTCTATAAGGAAATTATCAAGACAAACACTCTTTCCACCATGCCTAGTTAACCAAGGGAGACTGATTGTGGGATGAATTGGTCTATGCATATATTCTAACTCTCCCATCTTATTTTTTAGACTTCTAGAATTCGCATGCAGGCATTTCAGAGGGTTTCTTTGTTCATATTAACAGTCTTGCTATTGGATGACAGGGTAATCTGGAATCTTTCAACTCAATCTGATTTTTACTTAAAGGCACCTGAGTTACATTTATTTATTTATTTTATTTTATTTAATTTACATTCTCTTATATACCGCGCTATTCTGCATCAGTGCGGTTTATATTGAACAAACTGAAATTACATTGAACAGGGCATTATAACTTGGAGATAACTATTTTACAGGGAACATGGGCTATGGAGGGTTAAGTGGCTTGCCCAAGACCACAAGGAGCACCTGTGGGACTAGAAACCCCAGTCCTTCCGGCCCAAGGTTGCTGTCCTCTAGTGGGATTTGAACCCCTGACCTTCTGGCCTGAAGTACCTTGCCCCAACCACTAGGCCACTCCTGCACTCCAATTTTCTTTTATTGGGACCTCTCGGATGCCTTAACTTCCCTGTTTTACTAGTATCCTTGAAAGATACATCATTCTGAACCATGCACACTTGGACACTGTCATCTTTCCTCCATTATTTAGTTTAAAAGCTGCTCCATTTCCTTTTTAAAAGTTAAATGCCAGCAGCCTGGTTCCACTCTGGTTACATAGTAACATAGTAAATGACGGCAGATAAAGACCAGCATGGTCCATCCAGTCTGCCCAGCAAATATACGGCAAGAGTAGGTGCACCAGTCGCTCCGTGCAGGCCACCCCTCCCCATGTCTTTGTTTAGGGATGGACCCACCACTCCATGTAGGACACCCCTATTTGTTGAGAAGTTAGATGGTTCTGTTTATTTTGTTTTTATCCTGTTGCTATAAAGGGATCCACAATGCTTGTCCCATGCTGTTTTGAATTCCGTCACCATGTTTGCCCCCAACACTTCCATCAGGAGAGCATTCCAAGCATCCACCACCCTTTCAGTGAAAAAATATTTCCTGACATTGCCTTTCAATTTTCCACCTTGCAGCTTCATGTTATGCCCTCTCGTTTTGCAGCTTCCCCGTCTTTGGAAGAGGTTTGTTTGTTCATCGTTCCTCTAAGTATTTAAAGGTCTGAAACGTATCTCCCCTATCCCTCTTCTCCTCCAAAGTGTACATATTTAGGTCTTCAAGTGTCTTCTGATAGGGTTTCTTACGCAGGCTCCAAATCATTTTGGTCGCCTTCCTCTGAACAGTTTCCAGTCTTTTTGCATCTTTTGCAAGATATGGTCTCCAAAAAGGAACACAGTATTCTAAGTGAGGCCTCACCAGCGACCTGTACAGTGGCATAAGTACCTCTTCCTTTCTCCTGGTAATCTCTCTTTGTATGCAGCCCAACATCCTCCTGGCTTTTGCCACTGCCTTGTCGGTGGAGCCCATCCTTTTGAAACACCTCCAACCCCCCCCCCCCCAAGATGTTGTCCCGTTCCTAAAACGTCCAAAACCCTCTTTCTTGCACCATTGTTTCATCCACACATTGAGACACTGGAGCTCTGCCTGCCTTTTGAATTCTGTGCATGGAACAGGAAGCATTTCTGAGAATGTGAGAATGTTACCCTGGAAGTTCTGGATTTCAGCTTCCTACCTAAAAGCCTAAATTTGGCTTCCAGAGCCTCCCTCCCTCATTTTCCTATGTCATTGGTACCAACATGTGCTGAGAGAGCAGGCTCCTCCCCAGCACTTGCTAAAACCTTATCCAGGTGGCGTGAGGTCTGCTGTCTTCGCAGGCAGATAACCAGGCGATCCTTATGTCCACCAGCTACCTTAAGATTGGAGGATGGCGAACGTAACGCCAATTTTTAAAAAGGGTTCCAGGGGTGATCCGGGAAACTACAGACCGGTGGGCCTGACGTCAGTACCGGGGAAAAATGGTAGAAACCATCATAAAGAACAAAATTGCTGAACATGTAGATAGTCATGGCTTAATGGGAGACAGCCAACATGGCTTTAGACAAGGAAGATCTTGTCTTACTAGTCTGTTATGTTTTTTTGAAGGTGTGAATGAACAGGTAGACAAAGGTGAGTTGGTTGATATAGTGTATTTGGACTTTCAGAAAGCCTTTGACAAGGTCCCTCATCAGAGACTTTTAGCAAAACTAAAGAGTCATGGGATAGGAGGCTGTGTACTATTATGGATCAGGAACTAGTTAAAAGATAGAAAGCAGAGGGTAGGGCTAAATGGCCAATTTTCCCAATGGAGAAAGGTGAATAGTAGTGTACCCCAGGGATCTGTGCTGGGTCCGCTGCTTTTTGACATATTCATAAATGACCTGGAAAAGGGAATAACGAGTGAGGTTATCAAATTTGCAGATGACACAAATCTATTTAAAGTTGTTAAAACCCAAGAGGATTGTGGAAAATTGCAAGAGGATCTTGATAAATTGGAAGACTGGGCATCAAAATGGCAGATGAAATTTAATGTGGACAAGTGCAAAGTTATGTACCTAGGGAAGAAAACCCCAAACTATGGTTACATGATGCAAGGTTCCACATTAGGAACCACCACCCAGGAAAAAGATTTAGGCATCATTGTGTATAACATGTTAAAACCCTCGGCCCAGTGTGCAGTGGCGGCCAAGAGAGCAAATAGAATGCTAGGTATCATAAGGAAAGGAATGGAAAATGAAACAAAGGATATTATAATGCCTCTATATCGTTCCATGGTGGGACCACACCTTGAATATTGTGTGCAGTTCTGGTCGCCTTATCTTAAAAAGGATATAGCATTATTAGAAAAGGTTCAGAGAAGAGCCACCAAAATGGTAAAGGGGATGGAAGGCTACCCCTATGAAGAAAGGCTAAAAAGGTTAGGGCTCTTTAACCTGGAAAAGAGACGGCTGAGGGGAGATATTATAGAAGTCTATAAATTAATGAACGGAGTGGAACAGGTAAACGTAGATCAATTATTTACGTTATCAGAATATAGAAAGACTAGGGGACATGCAATGAAGTTACAGGGTAAACTATTTAAGACTAATAAAAGAAAATATTTTTTCACTCAACGTGTAATCAAACTCTGGAATTTGATACCGGAGGATGTAGTAAAGGCTGTTAGTGTAGCTGGGTTTAAAAAAGGTTTGGACAAGTTCCTGGAGGAAAGGTCCATAAACCATTATTAAGAAGGGACCCAGGATATCAATGCTTGACCCAATACAAGCATTGTGGAACCTGTGTCTTTTGGGGAAACTGCTAGGTACATATGACCTAGATTGGCCATGGCTGGAAACGGGATACTGGGCTTGATGGACCTTGGTCTGACCCAGAATGGCATATCTTATGTTCCTAAAGGATGTGCAACAAAGCTCTTTTTATCAATGACTTTTTTCATTATGTTTGTTTATTTCTGAACATTTGAAATATCTTTCCAAAAAAAAAATTCCCAAAGCGATTTACAAATTATTAATAAAATACAATAAAAGAACAACAATAAATAAGAAAAGTAGAGCAGTAAAACAAACTCCAATTAATAACAATTGGTACTTAAAATATTATTGGCAAACAACCTATAGTAAAAAAACATAAGTGCAGTCATGGAAGAGAGATAAGAATAGAGAAGAGAAACATGAGAAGAGTAGATGAGGATAAGAACTAGTGAGTGGAACCACCGCCACTCAGTTGATCCCCAAAGGCTTAAGTGGAAAAAAAAAAGGCTTGAAGGTCCTTCTTGAATTTTACATAATTGGATTCTGCACGTAGATATGGAGGAGTCAGCAAAATATGACAGACTGCCAGGTGGTAATGGGCATGGTTAGTTGGAGGAAGGTAGAGAGGGTATTGACATGCTAAGAACAGGTAGGACGAGAGGAGAAGGAGCCAGATGAGATGACGGAAAGAGGATAACCAGTGTAAAAGGCCTTGTCAATAAAATCTTAAATTTGATAAAGAAGGCTATATGATAATGTGTGCAAAAGGGTGTAAGATGGTCAAACTTGTAAAAGCCCTGGATAAGTTGATCATAATATTTTGTATATTCTGGAGCTATTTAAGTAAAGAGATGGGAAGGCTATGTTAAACAACATTATCATAGTCTAGCCTAAATAGGATCAAAGCCCTCACTGTGCCACTGTAATGAGGGCCTCTTGAATAAGGTAAGATTTTAGAGAACGAAGTTGGCGGAGGAAGAAATAGTAGTACTTAACAAAAAATTTGCAAATTCTTACGAACACTGATTATGACTTCAAAAGCTGATTTTCGACCCTTTTCTAAGTATGGACAGAAGATTCAGAATTTTGACTCACATTCTAAGTGTATTATGTCTTACGTAGTCCAGACCATAATCACAAGGACTGCAAACATTGACTGTCTGAATCGCCTTTAGGCACATTTTAAAGCTAAGAGAAAGCTTCAAGGAAATGCCCAGAAGAAATCATCCTCTGTGCAGATAATATCAACTCCTGCTAAAATCAGTCAAGAATCTTCCATAGAGAAATCATTCACCTCCAGGCACAGTGACTCCAAATGTCCAGCTGCCAATGGGAACTTGCCACTCTGAGCAAAACGCCATGTGATCTTCCTTGGAAATTTCCAGGATTCCCATGCAGCCATTTCTCAGGTGCCTGCAAGTGCCTGATAAGTGCTATTCGGCTTTGCCAACCAAAGCGCTGATGAAGCAATAACATTCTAGCGCAGCGACATACCCTCTAAAAGATGTTTCACTTCAGAAAAGCCTTTGCACCATCAGCTCAGTTCTGATTCAGAATTTGTGCAAGACACTTTAAAATTCCCATACCATAGTATCAACTTCTATGCAACCTATGCAGACCCATGCACAGAAGCAAGCTTCTAATATAGCAGTTTTAGCCCTCGAAGAAGTTGATTGCTTTTTTGCTTTTATCTGTTCACCCACTAGAACATACACTTGCTTTTCTGCACAAGATGATAGAGGATTTTTGTCAAGGGATATTATCAAAACTTGTATGATGATCATATGTAGTTGCAGACTCAGCTGTCTTCAACTTCCACTGGTTTTACCCTAGCACAAAGAGACACCCTCCCTAATCCCATGGTTTCCTTATTGACCACTTCTGATTCTGAACCAGAGCATACCTCATACAGTCTTCATCTCCAGAATCCTATATGTTACAACCTGGAAGACTCTGTGATATTCTTCCTCCTTTTCCTGATCATGAGGTGGTGGGCTCCTTGGACATTCCCTTGGATTCCTCTTCTCAGCTGCAGAGAAATGAATCTCCTTATGAGAACATCTATTCTCCAGGACCAAGCAGGAAGTCAGTCCTCACTTATGGGTGACGTCGGCGCCGACGGAGCCCTCGCGGAGCAATTTTCCCCAGCTTTCAAAGAAAGCCTTTGGGAATTGCAGCGCGCATGCGCGGTCCTCTTCCCGCCCAAGGGTGCCATCTTAGCCAGTCTTCTTTTTTCCGCGGAGCCCTACAGACGTCCCCGTCTTGTCCCCGCGAAAAGTCGATATTTCTTCATTATTTTATTCTTTTTCCTTCGGTTCGACGCCGGTCTTTTTCCCGCCCAGACTCGCGACGCCGGTCACGAGTCCTCTTCCTTTTTTTCGGTTTTTCTGACTTAGTCAGCTTTCGTTTTCGATTTTTTCCCTGGCAGCCCGGTCCTTTGACCTCGCAGGGGCCCTTTTTCCCCCGATGGCTGCCAGTGGTTTCAAGCGGTGTGGTCAGTGTGACCGAAATATGTCACTAACTGACACACACGACTTTTGCCTCCGCTGCCTGGGCCCGGATCATGAGGAACTGCTCTGTGGGCCCTGCGGCAAAATGTCCTCCAAAGCGTTGAGAAGTCGGCGGCATCAGCGTGATAGAATCTTCGCTGACCCCAGCCGTACCCGGACCTCGTCGGAGGCCTCCGCGTCCAAAGGCTCCAGCTCGGACCGTCGCCGGAGTTCCTCCGACCGGGGTTCTCCCTCCGGGGACCATCGTCGGAAGGTGAAACCCGCGAGGGCGGCGTCGGTGGACGCTCCTGGTTCCGCGAGGGCCAGGTCGCATAGCCCCGACAGCCGCCCCGGGTCCTTGGAGAAGGAACACCTCACGAAGCGACCTCGCCTGGAGTCGGAGATGCCTGCTCGGGTAAGTCCTGTGGTCCTTCTGGACTCGCATCCGCGACAGCCGACGTCGGGCCCTACGCCGTCGGGGCCCGAGTCGGGGGCTGCTGGGTCACCTGAGCTCGGACTCAGGTTGACGGCCTTGGAGAGCAGACTGTCTGCCTTCATGGACCAGCAGCGGGCACTGCTCGCTGGCGCCGCTGCCCCGACCGCCGGGACGTCGACGTCCAAGTCGACCCCGGAGACCGAGCCGATCCTCGAGTCGATGCGAACTCGAGTCGATCCTCGGTCGAGGTCACCCTCGGCCTCCCGTTCGGGACCGAGGTCGCCGACGCCGACTCCCTCGGCGTCGGGGCGGCAGGCGCCGCGCCCTGCCCGGGCCGACCCCACCGAGTCCTCGTCGGAGTCGGTCTGGGAGTCTGAAGAGGAAGAGTCGCCTGATTCTTTCCGGACTCGGTGTGTCCCCTCGGACTCACCGGAGTCCGAGCCTCGGAAGCAGTCCCCCCCGGAGGATGCCCGGTTCTCGGACTTCGTCAGGGATATGGCCAAGGCTTTGGCCTTCCCTGCGGACCCCGAGGAGGAGCCTCGAGCCGAAGAGCTCGACGCCCTCCAGTATGACTCTCCCGCAAGGGAACACTTTACTGTACCGGTTCCTCCTATGCTGGAACGACTACTCTTCCGCATGTGGGAGAGTCCGGCCTCCTCGCCGGTCCTGAGCAAGCGGGTCGATTCTATCTATCGAGTCCGCAAGAGCCCTGGCTTTCAAAAGGCACAGCTACCACACCATTCCATGGTAGTGGAATCGGCCATGCATCGTCTTAAGAGCCAGAAGATGCACTCCTCGGTGCCTCCTGGCAGGGAGGCCCGTAACCTGGATGGCCTTGGTAAGAAGTGTTTCCAGGGCTCTATGCTCGCATGTCGTGTCCAGACTTACCAGCTATACATGGGCATGTATCTCCGGGATCTGGCTAAAGAGCTAGCCGGATTCTCCGCTGGTTTGTCCGAGGAACCCTTGCGGAGGTTCCTGGCCTTGTCCACTGGCATTCGGGAATGCTCAAAGTTCATGTCCCGAGCAGCCTATGATGGCTTTGAAGCATCGGCTCGAGTGGCTGCAGCCGGCATCGGTGCCCGCCGACAGGCTTGGCTTCAGTCGTCCGACCTTGAGCCCTGGGTGCAGGACAAGTTGGTCGATGTCCCCTGCCGAGGCGAAAACCTCTTTGGCAAGCCCATGGCGGAAAAGGCTGCACAAATTGAGACTGAGACTCTCACCAGGACCAGGCTTTCTAGGAAGACCTCCGCCCCTTCCCAGAAAAAGAAGGGCTCGGGGAAAAAGTCCTTTTACCCGAGGAAGGCGGCTGCCTACAAACAATACCCCCATTATCAGGCCCCTGCAGCTCCCCAACAGGGCCAGCAGGCCAAGGGACGGGGTAACGGGTCCCGTAGGCAGCAAGCCCCCAAGCCTGCACCACCAGCCCCTGCTCAGCAGGGTGGGGGTTTTTGACTCACTAAGCATAGCCTCTCCCCCCCCGCTGGTTCCTCCCAGCACCGGAGGCCGGCTGGTTCACTTCGCCCACAGGTGGTCCAGCATCACCGCAGATGCCTGGGTGCTTCAAGTCGTGCGAGAAGGCTATCTTCTCCACTTCCACCAGGTCCCTCCCTCCTATTTTCCGGGAGAACCTCCACGACCCCCTCTGCACAAGGAATTACTCCTTCAGGAGTTAGCAGGTCTTCTGCAGGAACAGGCGGTGGAACCGGTGCCACACCACCTGAGAGGTCAAGGCTTTTATTCCAGGTATTTTCTAATACCAAAGAGAACAGGGGGCCTCAGACCCATCCTGGACTTGCGCAACCTCAACAAGTTCCTTGTGCGGGAGAAGTTCAAAATGCTTACCCTTGGAATCCTTCTGCCCTACCTCCAGCAGGGAGATTGGCTATGCTCCTTGGATCTAAAGGATGCCTACACGCACATCCTCATCCACCCAAGCCACCGCCAATACCTAAGGTTTGTGGTGGCAGGAAATCATTACCAGTACAGAGTACTGCCCTTTGGCCTGTCCTCCGCACCGCGAGTCTTCACAAAATGTCTCGCGGTGGTGGCGGCCCATCTCCGGCTTCACGGCCTCTATGTCTTTCCGTACCTCGACGACTGGCTCATCAGAGCGGCGTCCGCTCTGGAGGTCACCAACGCCACGCGCCGCACGGTGACTCTCCTGCAGCACTTGGGCTTTGTTATAAACTTCGCAAAGTCCACTTTGCTCCCCTCACAGGATCTCGAGTTCATCGGCGCAAGGCTGCACACTCCTCAGGCACGAGCATACCTACCGCTCGACAGGGCTCACCGGCTCATGGACCTAGCCGTCCGTTTTCGCAGCCAGCCCCTGGTCTCCGCCAGGCGCTTCCTGAGACTACTCGGCCATATGGCTTCCACCGTCCATGTGACCCCCAATGCCCACCTGAATATGCGGCCTGCTCAATGGTGTCTCCGCCAGCAGTGGCGACAAGCCACAGGCGGCCTAGCAGACCTAGTGCACGTCTCCGAGCCGCTGATCTCGTCTCTCCGGTGGTGGCTTCGGCAGCCGAACCTGATATTCGGAATGCCTTTCCAGTCACCTCAGCCGACCCGGGTGCTGACCACGGATGCATCCCTCCTGGGCTGGGGAGCACATTGCCAAGGGGCACGTACTCAGGGCCTCTGGACCACGTGGGAGTCTGCGCAGCAGATCAACTTCCTGGAGCTCAGGGCGATCCGCCTAGCTCTCAAGGCCTTCTCCCACCTGACTTCCCACCAGTCCGTCCTTGTCCAGACGGACAATCAAGTTGCCATGTTCTACGTGAACAAGCAGGGGGGCACGGGCTCCTTCCTCCTCTGCCGGGAGGCACAGAAGCTCTGCTCTTGGGCCGTCAGTCACGGCATTCTCCTCAAGGCAGTTTATCTCCCGGGCCAAGAGAATTGCCTGGCGGAAAACCTCAGCAGGATCCTCCAGCCGCACGAGTGGCGTCTGGATCCCTTGGTAGTTCAGAAGCTCTTCCTAAAGTGGGGCCTCCCCACGGTGGATCTCTTTGCCAGTCCTCACAACCGGCAGCTTCCTCGCTTCTGCTCTCGTCAGCCACACCCCCTTCGGGTTGCGGCGGACGCTTTTCTAATTTCATGGTCGGGGAGCCTTCTGTACGCTTTCCCTCCCATCCCGCTGGTCTCTCGGACTCTTTTCAAGGTTCTCCGAGACAAAGCCTTCATGATCCTGGTGGCCCCTCGCTGGCCCAGACAGCCGTGGTTTCCGCTCCTGCTGCAATTAGCGGTAGAGGATCCATTCCCTCTGGGGGTACAACCGGATCTCCTCACTCAGGATCAGGGGTCTCTTCTGCACCCCAACCTCAGGTCTCTCCACCACATGGCCTGGCTGCTGAGAGGGTAGTCCTTGCTCCCCTTCTCCTGCCGGCAGAGGTGGAGGAGGTCGTCTTAGCTTCGCGACGGCCTTCTACCCGCAAATGCTACGCCCTTAAATGGCGTCGCTTTGCCGTCTGGTGTACCCAACAGTCTCAGGATCCCTTCTCCTGCCCGGTGTCGGTGATCTTGCAGTACTTGCTACACCTCTCTAATCTGGGACTTAAGTCCAACTCCGTCAAAGTTCACCTCAGTGCTCTTTCGGCACATCATGTGCCGGTGGACGGTAGACCTATCTCCAGCGACCCTCTCGTAGCGAGGTTTCTCCGAGGTCTGCTTCTACTTAAACCACCTCTGCGCCCGCCAGCGCCTGACTGGGACCTGAATGTGGTTTTGCAGCGGATCACCTGTCCGCCTTTTGAACCTATGGCTACCTGTTCTCTCCTCCGTTTTCTGTCTTGGAAAACACTATTCTTGATAGCCCTCACTTCCGCTAGACGCGTAAGTGAATTGCAGGCCCTCGTGTCTGATCCCCCTTACACTCGGTTCTACAAAAATAGGGTAGTCCTACGGACTCACCCAAAATTTCTTCCAAAAGTGGTCTCCCCTTTTCACATCAATCAGGAGGTGGTACTTCCAACCTTCTTTCCCAGACCACACTCCAGCCGAGCTGAAACGGTCCTCCATACCCTGGACTGTAGAAGGGCTTTGAACTTCTACCTTGACCGTACGCGGGAGCACCGTAAAGCTGCTCAGCTTTTTGTGTCTTTTGACCCCAATAAATTGGGGCTCCCGGTCTCCAAGCGTACTCTGTCCATCTGGGTTGCGGACTGTATCTCTTGGGCTTATGGGGCAGCCGGACTCTCCTTAGAAAGTCGAGTCACGGCTCATTGCGTTCGGGCAAAGGCTACGTCAGTGGCTTACCTCCGCTCTGTTCCGCTGGCAGACATCTGCCGGGCCGCTACTTGGTCTTCGAGCCAGACTTTTGCGGTCCATTACTGTCTCGAGAGGGAGTCCCGCAGGGACAGTGCTTTCGGACAGGCAGTCCTCCGTAATCTCTTTGAGGTCTGAGCAACTCCTACCCTCCATCCCGGATGTGGGCTACCAGTGGGTGATAATTCAGCGAAGATTCTTTCCTTCTGTGCTGCTGAGCTAGAGGGAGCTCATTTTTGTGCTTAGGGTCTCCGGTAGCCTTGAGCTTGGGAGTCCCATAAGTGAGGACTGACTTCCTGCTTGGTCCTGGAGAAAGCGTAGTTACTCACCTGTAACAGGTGTTCTCCAGGAGCAGCAGGAATCAGTCCTCACTACCCTCCCTCCTCCCCTTAGAGTTGCAATCGTCTGCTTATGTTCTTTTGCAAAATTTTTTATGCTGTCTTTTTTAGCTATGTCATCTGACTGGCTAAGATGGCACCCTTGGGCGGGAAGAGGACCGCGCATGCGCGCTGCAATTCCCAAAGGCTTTCTTTGAAAGCTGGGAAAATTGCTCCGCGAGGGCTCCGTCGGCGCCGACGTCACCCATAAGTGAGGACTGATTCCTGCTGCTCCTGGAGAACACCTGTTACAGGTGAGTAACTACGCTTTATCCTAAGATGTCAAAGGACGTTCTTTTTCCATTGCAGCAAGAATCAGAACCCCAGGTGTATATCAAATGCTCCAATAAAAATAAACATAAACATTCCAGTGTCTTTGGATTTCTCAAGTATATTGACGCTCCAAAAATGATTGGTGGTTCCCGTGCATGGCCTCTTAAAGGAGTAGCAACAGCATATGTGGGAAATTCCACTTAGAATTCATTCAGTTTCAAAGATATTAGATCTTAAGTATAAAGTCCTACCATCTTGGGGATTTAAGAAACAGCCACTTTTCCATGCTTTAGTAGTTGTATAAGGAAATCCAAAAAATGCAAGAATTTATCTAATACGCTGCCAGGAAGAGATCCTCAAATGATGGATCACATCAGAAAGAAAATTCTTCTAAGGAGCCATGTTTATTGTTCACATTGTGGTTCATTACTTATATATGGTCCTATACATGCATACCATTTTTCAAAAAGTGCATATTTTCACTCCTGCTCTAGCACAAGCAGAGCAGGACCAACTTGCTGCCATTCTCATCGAAGCAGATAAATGTGACACTCATTCAGTAGACTTATGATGTCTTGCTTCCTCAAGAATTTCTGCTTCCGCTATAACAGCTTGGCACCTGGAGTGGCTGCATCCTTCCAGATAAGAGAGGATGTTCACTCTAAACTGGTGATGTCCCTTGCAGTGGGAATTCCTTACTTGGAGAAGAAGTTAAAGAAGCAGTTGATGTAATTATAGATAATTGTGCCATCTTGCAACATCTCTCGGCTGTCCAGCCCTCTACTTCTATCTCTTCCTCCAGACAACCCTCTTTCAATCAATATAGTAGGGGATTCTACTATCATAGGCAGCAGTATTATCAAAGATAGCCTCAGCATATTCAGAGATCTACTTTGACCAAATCTCACCAAAGAGCGTGCTCAGCAGAAGCAGCAGGCATCTTTTTGACCACCAAATCTCAATCCCTTACCTTCAGAATATCTACGCTCCTCTGCCAGTGAGAAGCATATTCAGTTCTTCCTTATGGCTTGGCAGAAAATCACTATAGATACTCTATCATCTGTCATGTCTACCATTTCAGATTCTCCAGTTGTCTGCCAGATTATCCATTGCTTGGGACCAATTTACTTATGGACTGTCGGACCCTTTTACAGGAAGAAGTTGTACTGCTCCAAGCTAATGTAATAGATTCTGTTCCCTTGCATAACATAATCAGGGGTTTTATTCCAGCTATTTGCTGATATCAAAGAAGATGGGGGAGGGGAGATTGCATGTATCTTAGATCTTAGAGACCTCAGTCTGTTTCTGATGAAAGAAAAGTTCAGAATAACTATATTATTTTCCATTCTGCTAAACAAAGGGGACTAGATGTGTACGTTAGACCTCAAAGATGCTTACATTCACATCCCCATTCATCCATGTTAATACCTAGTTTTTGATTCAGTCCTGTCATTGCCAGTACAAAATACTTCCATTTGTTCTTTTGTCTGAATAAAGGGTATTTTCAGCGTGCCTTGTGATGGCAATGACACATGTTCACAAGCGAGGGACATCTAGTCTTCTCTTATCTGGATGATTGGTTGCTGATGGCTTCCACCCATTCCTAGGCTGCCACCCTTCTACAAGTGAGGGAAGGGGATACTGGTATCCCTGTGCAGGTGGTTGGTGGAGCCTTGTTTGGAGTGTTGTGTTGAGTTTGAGAAGACTATACCTTGTAAAGGATATAAGAAGACATGAAACAGTTCAAATGAAGGTGACCAAAATAATATGGGGCCTGCGCCAGAAAGCATATGAGAAAAGACTTGAAGACTTAAATATATACAGTCTACCCTAGCGGGGAGAGGAGGGGGGGCTATGATACTTAAAAGGTTTGTTTCTTCATTAAGAACCTTTCAAAGACTGGTATGCTGCGGAACTAGAGGACATGAAATGAAGTTGCAAGGGGGTAATCTTAAAAGCAACATCATGGAAAGGGTGAGAGATGCCTGGAGTGCCCTCCTGAAGGAGGTGGTGGGAGCAAAGACGGTAACGGAATTCAGAAAAGCATGGGATAGACACAGAGGATCACAATATAGCAGAGGATGGAAGCAAAGTAAATGTATATAACTTCATAAACAGAGGGGTAACCTGCCTAGAGTGGCAGGTATAAGCAACCGTATGCAAAGGCATAGAAGGGAAGTAACCTGCACAAAGCAGCAGGTGCAACTCCTACAACTCTATCCAGCCACCTTACTGGGAAGACTAGATGGACCATGCTGGCCTTTATCTGCAGTCATTTACTATGTTACACTAAATAAAAACAGAGTTTTGCGGTCTCTGAGACTCCCCATCAACATTCAGTAATCCACCCTATCTCCAACCAACATTATAACGTTTATAGGAGTAGTTTTGGACTCTTTGAAATCCAGAGTCTTCCTATCAGAAGGCAGAATTCTGCTGTGAATGAGCTAATTTTCATCTCCGCTCTGAAGTGGGGCCTCATCAGATCAGTGCTACTGCAGCAACACTAACTCTCCTGAAGTCTGCCTCGTATGTAGAACAGCTACTTGGTCTTCTCTTTGTACTTTTGCTGCTCACTGATGTCTAGATCAGGAATCAAAGGACAATGTTTTAGGTCAGGCTGTATTGAACAATCTCTCCTTTCCTCTAAGTAACTCACACAATAGACTATATGAACTGCTTCAAAGACTAAGTTAGATATACAGCAAGAACAGCCCTAAGCTTGGGAGTTGGCCAATTCTGTGCCTCATAACCATAGGCTGAGAAACTGTTTAGAGGATTGTTTGTTGGGGCCTTTACAGTAATGTTTTCTCCAGGAGCAAGCAGGAAATCAGTTCTCGCATGTGGGTGACATGGGCACCGACTGAGCCCGTGCGGAGTATTTCCCCAGCTTTCAAAGAAAGCCTTTGGTAATGCCACCACGCATGTGTGGTCCCCTTCCCGCCCAAAGAGCCATCTTGCTCAGTCTCTCTTTTTCCGCGGAACCCTTTGGACGTGCGTCTCGTCCCCGGAAAATGTTTTCCCTGTTTTCAACCAGTTTCTGCTCTACTGGCCTTTGCCAATCCTCTTCCGGCCTCCTGGGCACCTCTGCTTCAGCCCTGGTCTTGTTTTTTTTTTCTTTTTTGTTTTTAATCGCGCTTCATGCCCTTTTTAACCACTGGCCACGTCAAGAATCTTCGACCTCACAGGGGTCCTTTTCCCCCTATGACCTCTGGTTTTAAGAAATGTGATAGATGCTCCCAAAACATGTCGCTCATGGACACACATGACTGTTGTCTCAGGTGTCTAGGAGCCGACCATGACCCAGAGCTATGCTCCCTCTGTAAGATGATGTCCTTCATTGCCATTCAGAGTCGTAAGCAGAAGCTGGATGATCTCTTCGGTAAGGCAGCCCTGGTATCCCCGGTAGCCTTCCGCTCTTTGTCCCGCCAACTTCCGGAGTCTCCCAAGGCTCCTCCAAGGGCCTGGAGGCACTCTGATCAGGAGTTGCCTGAACGCGACTGGAAGAAGAAAAAGAAGGCGGCCTTGAGGATTCTGTTGAGGGTGCCAGACAAGCATGAGAGTTCACGCGCCCGGTCTCTCAGCCCTCCTTGGCAGTCTCTGGAGTTGGACATGGAGCGGCCCAGTAAGGTACCTTGGCAAAGGCACCGGTCTCCCGAGGGTCATCCCAGCGAGGACCTCCTCGACACCAGAGCCGGTAAACCCGGCATCGGTGTCGCAGGGCCCCACTCCTGAGTGGGAGGCCCGAATGCTGGCCTTGGAATGCAGCGTGTCTGTGTTCCATGCTGCCCAGCATGCGCTGATGCCCTGCCCTGCCAGCACACGCTTCAAGACCGCAGGGACCTCAATCTCGAAGACTCCCCAGGCTGCTGTTGTGACCACCGAGAGCCAGAAGTCTTGTGAGGATCCTCGGCGCGGGTCTCGATCTCCATACCGTTCCTCAGACGCGAGATCCTTGCGGGCGAGCACCTCCGGCTCCAGGCAAGTTTTGGCCTTGGGGATCCAAAGCGGGTCATCTGCAGCTGCAGGGCACCTTCATCTATCCTTATTTAGATGATTGGCTCATAACAGGGGGCACGGCCTCTGAAGCCAGGCAGGCAACGGACCACACCATTTGTCTCCTCGAGCATCTGGGGTTCGTGATCAATTACCCAAAGTCCTATCTCACTCCAGTTCAGTCCCTGGAGTTCATCGGGGTTGCTTGGATACTCTTCGAGTCATGGCTTTTCTTCCTCAGGACAGGGCGGACTGCCTCTTTTCCCTGGCGTCCGAGGTGCAGTGCTGTCCAGGCCCGGATGATGCTTCGCTTTCTTGGCCACATGGCCTCCACGGTCCATGTCGTGCCCTATGCCCGTCTCAACATGCGGGTGACACAGTGGTGCCTCTGAGTGCAATGGGCGCAGTCGACCGGCCACCTCTGAGACCCCATCTTGATCTTTCCCAGCATGGCAGAATCCCTGCCTTGATGGCAGGAGTTTTGGAACCTGCTTCATGGTATGCCCTTCCAGGCCCTGGCGCATCAGGTGGTCTATGCACTCAGGGGACTTGGTCCCTCGAGGAGTCTCAGCAGCAGATCAACCTGCTGGAGCTTCGGGCCATTCGTCTCACTCTGAGGGCTTTCAGGGACCACTTGCAGCACTGAGTGGTACTGGTCCAGATGGACAACGAGGTCACGATGTTCTATGTGAACAAATGGGGATACCGGCTCCTACAGCCTCTGTTTGGAGGCGATGGCCCTGTGCTCCTTTGCGGTGAGCCAGAGCATGACCTTCCGGGCCACTTGCTTCCTGGATCAGGACAATGCATTGCCGGACCAGCTCAGCAGAGTCCTCTGTCCGCATGAGTGGAACCTGTGTCCCCGAACGGTTCAGCGCCTCTTCCAGCATTGGGGGACTACAGACCTGGACCTCTTTGCCAGCCCGGCAAACTCGCAGCTTCGTCGGTTCTGTGGTCCCCTCTTGCACCTGGGGAAGGTGGCCCCTGATGCCTTCCTCATCTCGTGGGACATGGGTCTGCTATATGCCTTTCTCCCCCACGCCCCTCATCGCCTGGACCCTTCTCAAGGTCCCTAAGAACATAAGATATGCCATACTGGGTCAGACCAAGGTCCATCAAGCCCAGTATCCTGTTTCGAACAGTGGCCAATCTAGGTCGTACGTACCTAGCAGTTTCCCCAAAAGACACAGGTTCCGCAATGCTTGTACTGAGTCAAGCATTGATATCCCATGTCCCTTTTAATAATGGTTTATGGACCTTTCCTCCAGGAACTTGTCCAAACCTTTTTTAAACCCAGCTACACTAACAGCTTTTACTACATCCTCCAGTAACAAATTCCAGAGTTTGATTACACGTTGAGTGAAAAAATATTTTCTCTTATTAGTCTTAAATAGTTTACCCTGTAGCTTCATTGCATGTCCCCTAGTCTTTTTTTATAATCTGACGACTTAAGAAATCGATCTACGTTTACCCGTTCCACTCCATTCATTAATTTATAGACCTCTATCATATCTCCCCTCAGCCATATCTTTTCCAGGTCGAAGAGCCCTAACCTTTTTAGCTTATCTTCATAGGAGTATCCTTCCATCCCCTTTACCATTTTCGTGGCTCTTCTCCGTACCTTTTCTAATAACGCTCTTCTCTGTACCTTTTCTAATACGGCGACCAGAATTGCACACAATATTCAAGGTGCAGTCTCACAATGGAACGATACAGAGGCATTATAATATCTTTTGTTTTATTTTCCATTCCTTTCCTTATGATAACTACCATTCTATTTGCTCTCTTGGCCGCCGCTGCACACTGGGCGGAGGGTTTTAACATGTTATCCACGATGACGCCTAAATCTTTTTCCTGGATGGTGGTTCCCGATGTAGAATCTTGTATCGTGTAACCATAGTTTGGGTTTTTCTTTCCTAGGTGCATAACTTTGCATTTGTCCACATTAAATTTAATCTGCCATTTGGATGCCCAGTCTCTTGCAATTTTCCACAATCCTCTGGGGTTTTAACAGCTTTAAATAGTTTTGTGTCATCTGCAAATTTGATAACCTCACTCGTTATTCCCTTTTCCAGGTCATTTATGAATATGTTAAAAAGCAGCGGATCCAGCACAGATCCCTGGGTTACATCACTATTCACCTTTTTCATTGGAAAAAGTGTCCATTTAGCCCTACCCTCTGCTTTCTATCTTTTAACTAATTCCTGATCCACAATAGTATATCACCTCCTACCCCATGACTTTTTAGTGTTGCCAAACGTCTGATGAGGGACCTTGTCAAAAGCTTTCTGAAAGTCCAGATAACACTATATCAACTGATTCACATTTGTCCACCTTCAAAAAAACATAACAGATTAGTAAGACAAGATCTTCCTGGTCTAAAGCCATGATGGCTGTCTCCCATTAAGCCATGACTATCTATATGCTGAGTAATTTTGTTCTTTATGATGGTTTCTACCATTTTTCCTGGTACTGATGTCAGGCTCACCAGTCTGTAGTTTCCCGGATCACCCCTGGAACCCTTTTTAAAAATTGGCGTTACATTGGCGATCCTCCAATCTTCAGGTATAACAAATGATTTTAATGATAGTTCGCAGATTACTAATAGCAGGTCTGCAATCTTATATTTCAGTTCTTTCAACACCCTTGGATGTATACCATGCGGGCCAGGTGATTTGCTACTCTTCAATTTATCAAATAGTTGTAATACATCTTCCCTGTGCAGCGATATTTCTTTCAATTCTTCTGCAGCATCACCTTTAAATACCACTTCAGTCATGGGTAACATCCCTACATCTTCCTCAGTAAAGACTGAAGCAAAGAATTCATTCAGTCTCTCTGCTATAGCCTTGTCCCCTCTTACTGCCCCTTTTACCCCTCTATCATGTAAATGGTCCAACTGACTCACAGGTTTTTTTGCTATGAATGTACTTGAAAAAGTCTTATGTGTTTTTGCTTCCACAGCAAGTTTCTTCTCAAATTCTCTCTTTGCCTGCTTTATCAATGCCTTGCATTTAACTTGCCAGTGCTTGTGCTATTTTCAGTTTTCATTATTTGTCTCTTTTTTTCCCATTTCCTGAAAGATGCTTTTTTAGCAACAGCCTCTCTGACCTCACCTTTAAAACATGCTGGCAGCTTTATGGACTTCCTTCCACTTTAATTAATTAAAGCGTGGAATACAGCTACTCTGGGCTTCCAAGATAGTATTTTTAAACAACACCCAAGCTTGATGTAAGTCTTTAACCTTTGCAACTGCTCTTTTAAAATTTTTTCTTAACTATTTTTCTCATTTTATCATAGTCTCCCTTTAGAAAGTTAAAAAGTAGTACTGTGGATTTCCTTACCATCCCTCCATTAATTAAATCAAACGCGATCATGCTATGATCACTATTGTCAAGTGGCCCCAACACCTTTATCTCTTGCACCAGATCTGGTATTCCACTAAGGACTAAGTCCAAAATGGCTTCCCCTCTGGTAGGTTCATGAACCAGCAGCTCCAAGAAGCAGTCATTTATTTCATCTAGAAACTTTATCTCCCTAGCATGTCCTGCCGTGACACTGACCCAGTCAATTGAAATCACCCATCATTATTACCGTTCTGTAACTTTTATTAGCTTCCCTGATTTCTTTGAGCATTTTATCATCCATTTGTTCATTCTGGCCAGGCGGTCGATAGTACACCCCCACTGCCATCACCTTCCCCTTTTTACATGGAATTTCAATCCATAGAGATTCTACAGCGAATTTTGTTTCCTGTAGAACCTTAATCCTTTGTGACTCAGTGCCCTCTCTAACATAGAGCGCAACTCCTCCACCAATTTGATCAGCTCTATCATTATGATATAGTTTGTACCCAGCTATCACAGTGTCCCACTGGTTGTCCTCCTTCCACCATGTCTCTGAGATACCAATCATATCTAACTTCTCATTTAGTGCTATATATTCTAACTCTGCCATCTTATTTTTTAGACTTCTAGCATTTTAGAGACTGAATTTTATTCATATTAATCTGGTTATCGGTAGGCAGGGGTAATTTGGAATCTTTAAGCTCTGTCTGCTCTGTACTCGAGCATTTGGACTACCTTTGTCTTTATTGGAACCTCTCTGCTGATGTGCCCTAACTTCATTTTTTTGGTAGTATTCTTCAAGGATACATTGTTCTGAACCATGCTCTCTTGAGCGACTGTTGGCTCTCCCTTATTATCTAGTTTAAAAGCTGCACTATCTCCTTTTTTTTTTTTTTTTAAACTTTTATTTTCATTTTGCAACAAACAAAAGAAACAACACACCAAAGGAGACAAAACAAGTATACAATAAAGAAAAGTAAACCCAATTACCCCCCACCCCCACGCTTCTTCTCTAGCTGATTATGTCAGCATGTGAGCGCTTCCAAACAACAGTGATTATACATCAAAACCAATCAAAAGAGTATCTGCGATACAGAAATAATCATGGGACAAAGATATATACAAATTTAGACAGTCAGATGAGAGCATTGAGCAGAATGTACATAGTCATTGAGCATCTTCCATTTAGACCGATGATGAGGAGTCTGAATGGGGGAAGCAAACATACGAGGTATTTGTTCATATTTACTGTAGAGACAGACATGATTCCACCATTCATTGGGGCTCAGCTGAGAGCTATTTTTCCAGTATTTCGTAATTAGGGAAATAGCAATGCCAAGCATAAAGTCCAAAAGGAAGTAAGCCGTTTTTGGAAGAGAGGGGATCCCCGCAGCTGAGCGAAGTCCCACTATCCTCCAAGAAAGGGGCTCTTGAAAGTGCAAAATAGACTGGATACGACCCCAGACCCGACGCCAGTAATACTGTAGTGCGGGGCATTCATACATAACATGAGGTAGTGAACCAATGGCCGCATGGCATGTCCAACAGCTATTGCCCTGAGTAGTGTTCCATTTGGCTAATCTGTCAGGAGTGTAAAAACACCGGTGGGCTAGAAAGAAGAGTGTCTGAGTGAGTGAGGCGGATCGGGAGACCCGTGTCACTCTACTCCAGACAAGGCTCCATTGCTCCGGGGTCAAAGTCACATGCAATTCTCTCTCCCATGCTTTCTGCGCTATAGGGGTATCTCTAGTTATAGCATTACATAAGGTTTTGTAAAAATTGGATGCTACACCCGGTGAACTACCGATAGATCGGATAGTCTCCAACCAACCTTGTGTAGGGGAGGCCGATGGCGGGAGCACCCTAGCACTCCGAAGGCAATGCTGAAGTTGCATCAACTGAAAGTAGTGTTTCGCTGGGAGACCAAATTCAATTTGCAATTCACTAAAAGTTTTCCAGCGACCTTCATGGAACAACTGACTAGGAATCCAAATGCCCCTAGTGTACCAGGGGCTCCACGCCATCGGCTTATTTTGTATTCGAAATCGAGTGTTATACCAAAGTGGGAGCTTGTCTAACGGACAGAGTCGGGAGTCTAAAGAGTGCATAAGATTATTAAAGGCACCTAAGGTGTCTAAAAGCATTGGTGGAAAGTGGGAGTCTGATGGGAGAGTCATACCAGGGAGAAAAGTAAGAGGAATCGGTTTGCAAAGGTCCTCTTCTATGTCTAGCCACACAGGTCTACTCGGTACTGGATCTTCCAGCCAGCGAGCACCTTGTTTGAGAAGAAAAGATTGATGATACTTCAGGAAATCAGGGAATCTGACACCCCCATTTTCCTTATCTGCTTGCAGCTTATGTTTCGCTATCCTAGGTGTCTTGTTTTGCCACAAGTATCTAGTCAGAAGGCCCTCTATATCTTTATATATACGGCGAGGGAAGAGACAGGGCAACATTTCTAAGATATAATTCACTTTCGGAACAATCATCATTTTTATGGTTTCTAATCGACCCCACCAGGTAAGTGTTAAAGGAGTCCAGCGGTGAGTAAGCGCCCGGACTTTAGAGGTTAAGTCTTTGGCATTGAAGGAGATAGTGTCTGCCAAAGGAGAACAATAGTGAACCCCAAGGTATTTGACCATGCGAGGTTGCCATAAAAAGGGGAAGGGTTGCATATCTGCCTGATGAAGCAAAGGATTTAATGGAAAGGCTACCGACTTGGTCCAATTTATCTTATAACCGGACAGTTGTGAGTATTTACCAATTTGCTCTAGGACAGCCGGTACTGAGTCTATAGAGACAAAAAGCATAAGGTCATCAGCATACGCTGAAATTTTGATTTCCCTATGGGTGAAGGGGACTCCATGAATCTCCTCCGATTGCCGGATTAGTAAAGCCAAGGGTTCAAGTGCAAGATCGAAGAGAAGTGGAGACAGTGGGCATCCCTGGCGAGTGCCGCGTTGAAGGGGAAAAGGCTGAGACTTTAAAGCATTGGCACATATACTGGCTGTAGGCTGTGCGTACATGGTGCGAAGACAACGGAGAAAACCTTCCCCGAATCCGTACCAGCGGAGGACTGCAAACAGGAAGGGCCACTCTAAGCGATCAAAGGCCTTCTCAGCATCAAGTGAGAGGCCAACAAATGGGCGATCAAGATTAACTGCGGTAGTCAGTACATGGCATAGAGTCCGAGCATTGTCAGCAGTTGATCTACCAGGAATGAAACCGCATTGATCTGGGTGTATTAAGGTAGGCATCCTATCCGAGAGCCGGGTAGAGAGAATGGTGGCAAATATTTTATAGTCCGCGTTTAGGAGGGAATTTGGACGATAATTAGCTGTTAGTTGCGGGTCTCTCCCCTCTTTCTCAAAAACTACTACATTTGCCATTGAAAAGGACCCAGAAGGAGAACCCTCCTCGGCCAGAGCAGAAAAATAAATTTTCAAAACTGGAGTTAAGTCAGCGTGAAAAGTTTTGTAGAATTCAGCAGGGAGACCGTCTGGGCCTGCGGCTCGACCTGAGGCACATTTCTTGATAGCAGAATGAATTTCTGAGACAGTAAATGGTGTGTCCAAAGCCACTCTATCTTCGTCAGATAGGGTCGGTCTTTGTACCCCTGAAAGTAAGCGTTCAAATACATCTGGCTCAAAATCACATTCAGATTGATAAAGCCGAGTATAAAAATCACGAAAGAGTTCTAAGATTTCGGTATCTTTAGTGACCAAGCCCCCCCCCGACGGATTACGGAGGGCGGTAACACGCTTGGCTTCTTTTTGACCTTTTAGGGCATTTGCTAATAATTTGCCAGCACGATTATTTTCCCGATAATATAGCCCTTGTTGTGATTCGATATTTTTAACAGCAGCAGTGTACAAAAGCTGATTGTATTGAAAACGCAAGCGTTGTAAACGGAGTAAAATACATGGGTCAGTACGGGACGTGAGGAGACGCTCCCCAGCTTGTATCTGCTGCTCTAGAATCAGTAAATGCTGCTTTCTTTGTTTCCCCTGCCGAATTTGATAGCTAGTTATAGTGGCGCGGATAGATGCTTTAAAACCCTCCCACCAAGCCCAGCTCGCTGTATCATGGGGGGAGTTAAAATGAAAATAATCTTGGATAGCGGCCTTTATATCAACCTGAAAATCTTTTTGACCCAGTAGGGATCTATCAAAAAACCAAGCTCGGGGAGAATCGTCCCGCGCAGTGACACGTAATGATAAAGATATGGCAGCATGATCTGAAATATGGAGAGGATGAGTCCTAGTCGTGTCTACTTGAGAAATCAGTGCTTTGGAAATGAGAAAGAAATCTATTCTAGATTGGGAGTGATGGGGGGCAGAAAAGAAAGTGAACTCTAAGTCGGAGGGGTGAAGCAGCCTCCATATATCTACCAGCGCAAGGTCTTGCATCAGAGCTGTAAGGGTAGCAAGACTCTTGGGTGGACTACTCGTTCTAGGCGGCTGTCTATCTATCAGAGGGTCTAACACTTGATTAAAATCACCACCAAGTATTAATGGAGTATTGGCAGAGGCCTGTGCCAACTGCGCAATACTTGCATAGTAAGCAGGGTTGTCCACATTCGGGGCATAAATGCAAATACATGTAAATTCACTATCTCCAACCTTAAGATGTACGCGGGCCCATCTACCCTCCTTGTCAGCGCTAGTATCAATTACAGTAGCTTGCAAAGATTTCTTAACCAGAATGGCTACCCCGCACCGTTTGGAAATGGCGGGAGAATAGGCAGCCACCATGTAAGGCTTAACATTGAGTTTCAGTGTTTCAGCAGAGTTTAAGTGCGTTTCCTGAAGAAACGCTAAGTCAGCATGCTCATGGCTAAGATAGCTAAGGATTTTCTTTCTCTTGATTGGACTATTAATGCCCTTTACGTTGAGTGATAAGATTTTACATAAAGCCATTCAGACAAGTTAAAAATTCTGAGCATGATAGCGCACATAATTTCACAATGTCCCTCATATTGACTGTATCTGGCTGTACATATGGCAGAAAAGAAAATAAGCTTAGATAATACAATGAAGCGCCCCACATGAAAAAGAAAAACCGCAGCGCGGTAGAGAAGAAGCAGAACCCCAAAAATTACTGGCGACCATGTGTCTGCGGGGAGAAGCCCCAGAGAAGGCCGAAATTGAAAAAACACATAACCTGTAGGACTGTGCGTGCTCCGAATCCGACCGAGGCACACATCATGGAGGGACAGGAGACCACACAACAAAAGTCATAGAAAGAAAGAAAGAAAGTCCAGGCAGTCTCTGTACTGAATTATGACCGCCGCATCGGGCCCTTGAAAATGGCGGACAGAGCCGGCAAATAAAAGTCCAAGTCGTTGGATTAGCGCATCTGCTCTGCTTCTTTGGAGTCTAAAAATGTTGATAGTAGATCAGGATCTTCGAATGTCCTGGTTTGGTTGTGGAGAGTCACTCGGAGCTTCGCGGGATACAACAGGCCAAAGCGAGCCTGTAGCTGTTGAAGTCGAGGGCGAAAAGCAAGGAGTTTCTTCCGTCGGTCGACTGTAGGCTTTGCCAAGTCAGGGAAGAAGGAGACTTTGTGACCTTCAAATTCCAAATGATGGTTCGCCCGGGCAGCATTTAAAATTTGTTCCACTTGTTGATATCGTAGCAAGCGAAAGATAATAGGCCGGGGGGTCGTTCGGTTGAGCGCCATGTGGGTAGGAACACGGTGTGCTCGATCGATTTCCAGTTCTTTATGAAAGGTGATCTTCAGCAAGGAAGGAAGAGTTTTGAGCAGGAATTCTCTCATATCTCCCGCTTCCGCCCCCTCCGGTATTCCAATGAGCCTCACATTGTTGCGACGGGCTCGATTATTGCTATCTTCTAACTCCTTTTGAAGATTCTGTATCTGGCGCTCAGCCTTGTCCAGTGTGCCCAAGCGCACCGCGTGCGAGTCGAGGACCCCCGCCATATTGTCCTGCCGTAATGAGAGACCTTCAAGTCGGTCCTGGAGCACTCCAAAGTCTTCTCGCATGGCTCTAAGCGCTTCTCCATTGGACTGCACCAATTCCTTCACGCCGCGTATTTCCTCTAAAATCTCCAGGTGCATTTCGGGGTTCTCCCGAAATGGAGCCATCTTCTGTGGGGAGGACACCTCTGTTTTGGAGCGTTTTCCGTGAGAAGAAGAAGGAGACCCGAAGTCCAAGCGCGCTGGTTTATGGGCCGCCATCCCCCCCGAGGTACCCCGGTCAGCCCGGAGCGAAATAGTAAGTTTGTGTAGGTATTATGTCAGGATTCTAAGTAGGCCTCTCGGGAGCTTCAGCGCGAAGCGTCTTACCCGCTGGACATCAGGCTCCGCCCCCTGCACTATCTCCTTTTTAAAGGTTAATGCCAGCAGCCTGGTTCCATCCCGGTTAAGATGAAGCCCATCCCTTCAGAAGAGCCCCTCCTTTACCCAGAATGTTCCCCAGTTCCTAACAAATCCAAAATCCTCATCCTTGCACCATTGTCTCATCCACGCATTGAGACTCCAGAGCTCTGCCTGCCTTTTGGGTCCTGCACGTGGAACTGGAAGCATTTCGGAGAACGCTACCCTGGAAGTTCTGGATTTCAACTTCCTACCTAAAAGCTTAAATTTAGCCTCCAGAACTTCCCTACAACATTTTCCTATGTCATTGGTATCAACATGTACAAGACAGTAGACTCCTCCCCAGCACTAAGACCTTGTCTAGGTGGCACATTAGGTCCGCTACCTTCACACCAGGCAGGCATGTTACTAAGAAATCCTCACGTCCACCAACCACCCAGCTATCTACATGCCTAATGATCGAATCACCAACTATAACGGCTGTCCTAACCCTTCCCTCATGGGCACATGACCCTGGAGAAACGTCCTCGGTGCGAGAGGGTTTTACATCACCTGGAGGACAGGTCCTAGCTATAGGATCACTTCCTGCCACACCATGGAGAAGCTCTCCTGTCACGTGACCTCTCTCCTCCATGGCAACAGGGATGCTGCCAGACTGGAGGTGGCACTTCAGGACTGTAGGTCTCATCTATGTATCTCTCTGACTTCCTTATGTCTTCCAAGTCTGCTACTCTTGCCTCCAGAGATCGGAGTCATTCCCTTAGAGCAAAGAACTCCTTGCACCTTGTGTGCACGTAAGACCCCTCACCAACTGGGAGAAAATCATACATGTGACATTCAGTGGAAAAGACTGGAAAGCCGCCATCTCGCTGCTGGACTGCTGTCTGCATATTCATTTTAAGGTTGTGTTTAGATATTTAAGTTCTTTACTTACTAAGGGTTGCTGGGGATACTTATACTAATAAAACTATACCTAATACGTTTAATGCACTTTGTTCACCTGGAATTTAATTAATCTCAGGTCCTTAATGTGTGCTGAAGAGAATAAACAGCTGCACCTGAGTGAGTATAGCACCTCCTTTCCTTTAAGAGGTTTAAGCACCTATAAAGCTACGATTATCCCAGAGGTGGGTGGATATTGGGGAGGGAGGGAGGGAAAAATACTTATTAAAAGCTGTCTGCTACACAGTACCCTGTCCTTTGCTTCTAAGGTAATCTGTGACCAATCTCTAGGGGGAGTCCCACAGCCCTTGCTTGGATAGAGGGAGTCTTGGGTTCTAAATCTAACCAGAAAGCTCTCCTCTGTGTTTTAAATTTAAACTGAAAACTCTTTGCTGCTACTAAGCCCTGACCTATTTAACAAATACACTGGATTCACAGATTAATCAGCTTTACTCTAAAGAAGTCCTTTTCCCCCTAGATTTAGAAAAATTCCCAGAAATAATACTTACAATTGCAGATCTCTCTCCAGAAGTAGCAGTCCCATTTTGTAGTCACAGGGCCTCGATGATTTTCATAGCCCCAAGGTGTGGCCCAGGCAGCTTTGGTTGGTTTCCCCTGCTGCTCCGTCTCTCGACAGAGGCCCCAGTCCTGCTCAGGTTCACACCAGAGCTGCTGACGCAGGAGGAGGGTCTGCTTCTTCACCCCAGTGTAAGGTCCCTCAGAGCTTGGCGGCTGAGCGGGTCACTATAGCCTCCCACCATCTCCCCGTGGTGATCGTGGACATTCTTTTGGCCTCATGGAAGGACTCGACCAGACGGGTTACGCCTTCAAGTGGCGTCTGTTCTCTGTGTGGTGCTCCGAGTGGACCCATTTTCATGCCTACTAGTTTGGTCTTGCAGTACCTGCTCCACCTCTCGCAATCTAACTCGTTCAGGGTTCACCTGAGTGCCATCTCAGCGAACCACCACCCCATTGAGGGCAAACCTCTTTTGGGGCACTGCTTATCTCTCGTTTCATGTGAGGCTTGCTTCTTTCCAACCCTCCTACCCGCCCTCCTCCAGCAGAGTAGGACCTCAATGTGCCCTTTGAGAGCCCATGGCTACCTACCCGCTGTGGCACCTGTTATGGAAGGTGGGGCCTTCCTGATAGCTCTCACCTCCGCCCAGAGAGTCAGTGAACTCCAGGCCCTGATGGCTGAGGCACCGTACATCAGCTGCAGACTCACCCCAAGTTTCTTTGAAAGGTTGTCTCGGATTTTCATCTCAATCAAGAGATAGTGCTGCCCACTTTCTTCCCGAAGCCCCATGCTGACTGGGCATCGGCAGTCCTCCACAACCTGGATTGTAAGAGGGTTCTCTCTCTCTACTTGCAGCAGACTCGGGACTACTGCAGATCCGGGCAGCTCTTTGTTTCCTTCAATCCCAGCCGTCTGGGGCTGACGATCACAAAGCATACCTTGTCCATCTGGGTGGCGGACTGCATCGCCTTTGCCCAGGCCTAGGCTGGGTTTCCCCTAGAACGCTGAGTCACGGCTCAGTGTCTGAGCGATGGCGACGTCTGCCACTAGCCTGCGCTCTGTGCCACTGGCACTGGCAAACATCTGCCGGGCCGCCACCTGGTCCTCCACTCACACCTTCATGGTGAATTACTGCCTGGAGAAGGAGTCCTGTCGGGACGTCGCCTTCGGCCAGGCTGTACTCCATAATCTGTTTGGGCTTTAAGCAACTCCTGCCTTCTGACTCTTCTTGTTCCGGCTAATGGGAGCGTTGGCCATCCATGGACCTGGGGTCCTCGGGCTGCCTTCGGTTTTCACTGGCAACTGCTCACGGTGATGCCATGCTTTTTTCTAGAGTTCCTTGGTAGCCTGTAGTTATTGAGTCCCATATGTGGGATTCAGTAACTACAGGCTGTTATGGAAGGTGGGGCCTTCCTGATAGCTCTCACCTCCGTGAGGACTGACTTCCTGCTTGTTCGTGGAGAAAGCATAGCTATTCATCAGTAACAGGTGTTCTTCATGGACAGCAGGAATCAGTCCTCACAGCCCTCCCTCCTCCCCTTGGAATTGCTGTATATTTTTGCCATCTTCTTGAAGGGGCTTATAGCTATGGCACCTGACTGAGCAAGATGGCACCTTTGGATGGGACGGGAACCACGCATGCGTAGTGGCATTCCCAAAGGCTTTCTTTGAAAGCCGGGGAAATGCTCCGTGTAGGCTCTGTCAGTGCCAACGTCAGCCATCTATGAGGACTGATTCCTGCTGTCCCTGAAGAACACCTGTTATAGGTGAGTAACTATACTTTCCCTCCTTATTGCAGTCCTGTCAAACCTTCCATATTAATAGGCTTAGTTACTAGCTGTATGAAATTGTTCACAAAACCTAAAAAGCACAAAGTCCTGTCTAAAGGCTGATTCTTCTAGGCTAAGAAAGATAGTACATGAATATGGAACTTTTGCAGGTCTGTTGACAATTACTAATCAGTGTTAATACATATTAATACATTATTAGTAAATAGGCCCCACTGACAGTATTGGAGCCTGTATGAAATGCATTAACACAGGTCTAAAGCACATTTAGTTGCAAACAGGGGCCAGATTGCACAGCCTCTTACAATGCTACTCTTCGAAGAAGAGTTCCAAAGGCTGTAATAAAACAGCTCTCCTTGTTTTTTTGGTAACTGCTTATTAGTGCTGATGATCCAGATTCTTCCTTTATGGCTCTTCTGCAAAGAACAGTTTAATTCTTCATCTGTGAATTATGGTCTAAGTGGTTGAAAGCCATTATCTCCAGGAACAAGCAGGAATGTAGTCTTCACATATGGGTATCGTCGGCACCGATGGAGCCCGCGCAGGAATGCTCCCCAGCGTCCAATAGGAAAGCTTTTGGGAGCATCCCACTGCGCCTGCGCCACTGCCTTCCCGCCTTTCCAACTCTCTCTCTTCAGTTTTTCTTTTTCCATGGAGCCGCCAGACAGCAAACCCTATCACCGCAGAAAATTTCCTTTTTTGTGGTCGCGTCTGCCTTCCCGTCAACAACTATACCGGTACCACCGGTGCCTTCTTTATTTTCTTATTTCTTTTCTTTAAAAAAAAAAAGAATAACTTCTTTTTTGAGGGTCTGTCCCCTCTTGGTGGTAGGTGCCATTTTAGGCACTAGGCCCTCTTTTATTCCAAAATGGAGAAACCCATCTAGTGGTTTCAAAATATATTCAAAATGTAGCAGTACCATTTCTGCTACCGACACCCATGATTAGTGTCTTAAATGTTTAGGTACTGACCATTTGCCATTGGAGTGTCTCCTTTGTAGAAAGATGACCAAAAGAGGCCTGCAGAACAGAGCTGCAAAACTCGGCACCCTCTTTGCCTCGGATGCAATGTCTGTTGCATCGACGTTGTCCAGGGCTTCATCTCCTCCCATGGTTCTCAGGTAACTAAACCAAGGTCTTCCAAGACCAGCTGGTCCTCAAAGGGTAGATCTCCTTCTAGGCATCGAGATGCTACTAGCGTTGCCCTCGAGGAAAACACACCGGCCAAACAACCCCGGCGGGAGACCCCTGCCTCTAAAGCATTAACAGGGTTCCAGGATGTTCCCGAAGCTTCCACCTCCGGAGAACTCTTGGTGCCGTGTTCTGGTGTCGTAGCCTGCTCCGCCGGTATGGACACCCAGACATCGGCAGACTCCATGGATCAACGTTTCTCCAGGACCAAGCAGGAAGTCAGTCCTCACTTATGGGTGACGTCGGCGCCGACGGAGCCCTCGCGGAGCAATTTTCCCCAGCTTTCAAAGAAAGCCTTTGGGAATTGCAGCGCGCATGCGCGGTCGTCTTCCCGCCCGAGGGTGCCATCTTAGCCAGTCTTCTTTTTTCCGCGGAGCCCTACAGACGTCCCCGTCTTGTCCCCGCGAAAAAGTCGATTTTATTCATTATTTTATCCTTTTTTCCTTTGGTTCGACACCGATCGTTTTCCCGCCCGGACTCGCGACGCCGGTCACGAGTCCTCTTACTTTTTTCGGTTTTTCTGACTTTGTCAGCTTTCGTTTTCAATTTTTCCCTGGCAGCCCGGTCCTTTGACCTCGCAGGGGCCCTTTTTCCCTCGATGGCTGCCAGTGGCTTTAAGCGGTGTGGTCAGTGTGACCGAAATATGTCACTAACTGACACACACGACTTTTGCCTCCGCTGCCTGGGCCCGGATCATGAGGAACTGATCTGTGGGCCCTGTGGCAAAATGTCCTCAAAAGCGTTGAGAAGTCGGCGGCATCAGCGTGATCGAATCTTCGCTGACCCCAGCCGTACCCGGACCTCGTCGGAGGCCTCCGCGTCAAAAGGCTCCAGCTCGGACCGTCGCCGGAGTTCCTCCGACCGGGGTTCTCCCTCCGGGGACCATCGTCGGACGGTGAAACCCGCGAGGGCGGCGTCGGTGGACGCTCCTGGTTCCGCGAGGGCCAGGTCGCATAGCCCCGATAGCCGCCCCGGGTCCTTGGAGAAGGAACACCTCCCGAAGCGACCTCGCCTGGAGTCGGAGATGCCTGCTCGGGTAAGTCCTGTAGTCCTTCTGGACTCGCCTCCGCGACAGCCGACGTCGGGCCCGACGCCGTCGGGGCCCGAGTCGGGGGCTGCTGGGTCACCTGAGCTCGGACTCAGGTTGACGGCCTTGGAGAGCAGACTGTCTGCCTTCATGGACCAGCAGCGGGCACTGCTCGCTGGCTTCGCTGGCGCCGCTGCCCCGACCGCCGGGACGTCGACGTCCAAGTCGACCCCGGAGACCGAGCCGATCCTCGAGTCGATGAGAACTCGAGTCGATCCTCGGTCGAGGTCACCCTCGGCCTCCCGTTTGGGACCGAGGTCGCCGACGCCGACTCCCTCGGCGTCGGGGCGGCAGGCGCCGCGCCCTGCCCGGGCCGACCCCACCGAGTCCTCATCGGAGTCGGTCTGGGAGTCTGAAGAGGAAGAGTCGCCTGATTCTTTCCGGACTCGGTGTGTCCCCTCGGACTCACCGGAGTCCGAGCCTCGGAAGCAGTCCCCCCCGGAGGATGCCCGGTTCTCGGACTTCGTTAGGGATATGGCCAAGGCTTTGGCCTTCCCTGCGGATCCCGAGGAGGAGCCTCGAGCCGAAGAGCTCGACGCCCTCCAGTATGACTCTCCCGCGAGGGAACACTTTACTGTACCGGTTCCTCCTATGCTGGAACGACTACTCTTCCGCATGTGGGAGAGTCCGGCCTCCTCGCCGGTCCTGAGCAAGCGGGTCGATTCTATCTATCGAGTCCGCAAGAGCCCTGGCTTTCAAAAGGCACAGCTACCACACCATTCCATGGTAGTGGAATCGGCCATGCATCGTCTTAAGAGCCAGAAGATGCACTCCTCGGTGCCTCCTGGCAGGGAGGCCCGTAACCTGGATGGCCTTGGTAAGAAGTGTTTCCAGGGCTCTATGCTCGCATGTCGTGTCCAGACTTACCAGCTCTACATGGGCATGTATCTCCGGGATCTGGCTAAAGAGCTAGCCGGATTCTCCGCTGGTTTGTCCGAGGAACCCTTGCGGAGGTTCCTGGCCTTGTCCACTGGCATTCGGGAATGCTCAAAGTTCATGTCCCGAGCAGCCTATGATGGCTTTGAAGCATCGGCTCGAGTGGCCGCAGCCGGCATCGGTGCCCGCCGACAGGCTTGGCTTCAGTCGTCAGACCTCGAGCCCTGGGTGCAGGACAAGTTGGTCGATGTCCCCTGCCGAGGCGATAACCTCTTTGGCAAGCCCATGGCGGAAAAGGCTGCACAAATTGAGACTGAGACTCTCACTAGGACCAGGCTTTCTAGGAAGACCTCCGCCCCTTCCCAGAAAAAGAAGGGCTCGGGGAAAAAGTCCTTTTACCCGAGGAAGGCGGCTGCCTACAAACAGTACCCCCATTATCAGGCCCCCTGCAGCTCCCCAACAGGGCCAGCAGGCCAAGGGACGGGGTAACGGGTCCCGTAGGCAGCAAGCCCCCAAGCCTGCACCACCAGCCCCTGCTCAGCAGGGTGGGGGTTTTTGACTCACAAAGCATAGCCTCTCCCCCCCCGCTGGTTCCTCCCAGCACCGGAGGCCGGCTGGTTCACTTCGCCCACAGGTGGTCCAGCATCACCGCAGATGCCTGGGTGCTTCAAGTCGTGCGAGAAGGCTATCTTCTCCACTTCCATCAGGTCCCTCCCTCCTATTTTCCGGGAGAACCTCCGCGACCCCCTCTGCACAGGGAATTACTCCTTCAGGAGTTAGCAGGTCTTCTGCAGGAACAGGCGGTGGAACCGGTGCCCCACCACCTGAGAGGTCAAGGCTTTTATTCCAGGTATTTTCTGATACCAAAGAGAACAGGGGGCCTCAGACCCATCCTGGACTTACGCAACCTCAACAAGTTCCTTGTGCGGGAGAAGTTCAAAATGCTTACCCTTGGAATCCTTCTGCCCTACCTCCAGCAGGGAGATTGGCTATGCTCCTTGGATCTAAAGGATGCCTACACGCACATACTCATCCACCCAAGCCACCGCCAATACCTAAGGTTTGTGGTGGCAGGAAATCATTACCAGTACAGATTACTGCCCTTTGGCCTGTCCTCCGCACCGCGAGTCTTCACAAAATGTCTCGCGGTCGTGGCGGCCCATCTCCGGCTTCACGGCCTCTATGTCTTTCCGTACCTCGACGACTGGCTCATCAGAGCAGCGTCCGCTCAGGAGGTCACCAACGCCACGTGCCGCACGGTGACTCTTCTGCAGCACTTGGGCTTTGTTATAAACTTCGCAAAGTCCACTTTGCTCCCCTCACAGGATCTCGAGTTCATCGGCGCGAGGCTGCACACTCCTCAGGCGCGAGCATACCTACCGCTCGACAGGGCTCAACGGCTCATGGACCTAGCCGACCGTTTTCGCAGCCAGCCCCTGGTCTCCGCCAGGCGCTTCCTGAGACTGCTCGGCCATATGGCTTCCACCGTCCATGTGACCCCCAATGCCCGCCTGAATATGCGGTCTGCTCAATGGTGTCTCCGCCAGCAGTGGCGACAAGCCACAGGCGGCCTAGCAGACCTAGTGCGCGTCTCCGAGCCGCTGGTCTCGTCTCTCCGGTGGTGGCTCCGGCAGCCGAACCTGATATTCGGAATGCCTTTCCAGTCACCTCAACCGACCCGGGTGCTGACCACCGATGCATCCCTCCTGGGCTGGGGAGCACATTGCCAAGAGGCACGTACTCAGGGCCTCTGGACCACGTGGGAGTCTGCTCAGCAGATCAACTTCCTGGAGCTCAGGGCGATCCACCTAGCTCTCAAGGCCTTCTCCCACCTGACTTCCCAACAGTCCGTCCTTGTACAGACGGACAATCAAGTTGCCATGTTCTACGTGAACAAACAGGGGGGCACGGGCTCCTTCCTCCTCTGCTGGGAGGCACAGAAGCTCTGCTCTTGGGCCGTCAGTCACGGCATTCTCCTCAAGGCAGTTTATCTCCCGGGCCAGGAAAATTGCCTTGCGGACAAACTCAGCAGGGTCCTCCAGCCGCACGAGTGGCGTCTGGATCCCTTGATAGTTCAGAAGCTCTTCCTCAAGTGGGGCCTCCCCACGGTGGATCTCTTTGCCAGTCCTCACAACCGGCAGCTTCCTCGCTTCTGCTCTCGTCAGCCACACCCCCTTCGGGTTGCGGCGGACGCCTTTCTGATCTCATGGTCGGGGAGCCTTCTGTACGCTTTCCCTCCCATCCCGCTAGTCTCTCGGACTCTTTTCAAGGCTCTCCGAGACAAAGCCTTCATGATCCTGGTGGCCCCTCGCTGGCCCAGGCAGCCGTGGTTTCCGCTCCTGCTGCAACTGGCGGTGGAGGATCCAATCCCTCTGGGGGTACAACTGGATCTCCTCACTCAGGATCAGGGGTCCCTACTGCACCCCAACCTCAAGTCTCTCAACCTCATGGCCTGGCTGCTGAGAGGGTAGTCCTTGCTCCCCTTCTCCTGCCGGCGGAGGTGGAGGAGGTCGTCTTGGCTTCGCGACGGCCTTCTACCCGCAAATGCTACGCCCTTAAATGGCGTCGCTTTGCAGTCTGGTGTACCCAACAGTCTCAGGATCCCTTCTCCTGCCCGGTGTCGGTGATCTTGCAGTACTTGCTGCACCTCTCTAATCTGGGACTTAAGTCCACCTCCGTCAAAGTTCACCTCAGTGCTCTTTCAGCACATCATGTGCCGGTGGACGGCAGACCTCTCTCCAACGACCCTCTCGTAGCGAGGTTTCTCCGAGGTCTCCTTCTACTTAAACCACCTCTGCGCCCGCCGGCGCCTGACTGGGACCTGAATGTGGTTTTGCAGCGGATCACCTGTCCGCCTTTTGAACCTATGGCTACCTGTTCTCTCCGTTTTCTGTCTTGGAAAACACTGTTCTTGATAGCCCTCACTTCCGCTAGAAGCGTAAGTGAATTGCAGGCCCTCGTGTCTGATCCCCCTTACACTAGGTTCTACAAGAATAGGGTAGTCCTACGGACTCACCCAAAATTTCTGCCTAAAGTGGTCTCCCCTTTTCACATCAATCAGGAGGTGGTACTTCCAACCTTCTTTCCCAGACCACACTCCAGCCGAGCTGAAACGATCCTCCATACCCTGGACTGTAGAAGGGCATTGAACTTCTACCTTGACCGTACGCGGGAGCACCGTAAAGCTGCTCAGCTTTTTGTGTCTTTTGACCCCAATAAATTGGGGCTCCCGGTCTCCAAGCGTACTCTGTCCATCTGGGTTGCGGACTGTATCTCTTGGGCTTATGGGGCAGCCGGACTCTCCTTAGAAAGTCGAGTCACGGCTCATTGCGTTCGGGCAAAGGCTACGTCAGTGGCTTACCTCCGCTCTGTTCCGCTGGCAGACATCTGCCGGGCCGCTACTTGGTCTTCGAGCCAGACTTTTGCGGTCCATTACTGTCTCGAGAGGGAGTCCCGTAGGGACAGTGCTTTCGGACAGGCAGTCCTCCGTAATCTCTTTGAGGTCTGAGCAACTCCTACCCTCCATCCCGGATGTGGGCTACCGGTGGGTGATAATTCAGCGAAGATTCTATCCTTCTGTGCTGCTGAGCTAGAGGGAGCTCATTTTTGTGCTTAGGGTCTCCGGTAGCCTTGAGCTTGGGAGTCCCATAAGTGAGGACTGACTTCCTGCTTGGTCCTGGAGAAAGCGTAGTTACTCACCTGTAACAGGTGTTCTCCAGGAGCAGCAGGAATCAGTCCTCACTACCCTCCCTCCTCCCCTTGGAGTTGCAATCGTCTGCTTATGTCTTTTGCAAATTTTTATGCTGTCTTTTTTAGCTATGTCATCTGACTGGCTAAGATGGCACCCTCGGGCGGGAAGACGACCGCGCATGCGCGCTGCAATTCCCAAAGGCTTTCTTTGAAAGCTGGGGAAAATTGCTCCGCGAGGGCTCCGTCGGCGCCGACGTCACCCATAAGTGAGGACTGATTCCTGCTGCTCCTGGAGAACACCTGTTACAGGTGAGTAACTACGCTATCCTGGCCATTGAGTGCAGTCTTGCGGCTTTATTAGCACTCGGTACTGCTAAAACTGCTAAATCGACGCAGTTATCCATACCGGTACCGAATGTACCTACATAGACTGATGCAGCTCTCCCCATGCTTCCTCCCATGCCGGTCCTGGAATCGGTCTCTGGCATCAAGGACCCGGTATCGAGGCATCCCGCCCGACACTACTTTGAATCCTCCGATTCGATGATTCCGAGGACTGTCGGTACCAGGGTGGTTCTTCCAGAGGATCCCTCTCCTTCACCACAGCGTCAGATGTCTCCTCTGGAGGACATGTCCTTTCAGGACTTCATACGTGATATAGCACGGGGACTCTCGATCACCGTGACACCTGAGAAGGAACCGAGAGCGGAAGAATTCGAAATTCTTCAGTATCCGGCTGCTCCTAAGGAGGCTGCTACCCATTCACTGAAGTTTGCATAATCTCATGCTTAGGATGTGGGAAACACCCCTGAAGGTATCTCCACATTCTAGGAGACTCGATACAATGTACCGGGTACCGCAATGTCCCGGTTTCCAAAAAACACAATTACCACCATTCCATGGTGGTGGAATCGGCAATGTGCAGAATCAAGAGTGTTAAGACGCATTCATCCAACCCTCCAGGTCGTGAATCGAGGACGCTTGATGCTTTTGAGCATCGATGCTTTCAGTCCTAGATGCTATCGACCAGAATAAGCTCTTACATACTTTATATGGGTATGTTTCTTCAGGAGGTCACAAGAGATTTGGAACTCATGGCTCCACTTCTTCCCGATGACAAGAAGGCTGACTTCCTCACTCTGGTCAAACATGCCCAGAATGTTTCTAAGTTCATGAACCGTGCAACCTTTGATTGCTTTGAGTGCATTAGCAGAACCTCTGCTATTTCCATCGGTGCACGTCGTATTGCCTGGTTACAAGCATCTGATTTAGAACAATGGGTGCAAGACAAGCTGAGGAATACTCCTTGCACAGGAGAAAACCTCTTTGGCAAGGATTGGCACGACAAAGCTTCTCAGCTTGAGTCCGAAAACACCACCTTGAGCAGACTGTCAAGGACCACAGCCAACCCAGCGAAGAAAAAGACAGCTAAGAAACCCTTTTTCAACAGGAAAATGAAATTCTATCCGTCTTACACCCAGGCTGTCCACTGCCCAGTTCATGCTCTCCAAAAGGGGCAGCAGCAACCCAAACAATAGAGGAAGGCCCAAGTCCCCAGAGCTCAACCAGCTCAGCAGACACAGCCTCCTCAGGGGCTTTGACTCCTTCTTAGGGAACTTAGTCATCCTACCTCTAAAGGGTCCAGAGCCTCTCACCATTTCAGGCAGACTCTGTCATTTTGCCGAAAGGTGGTGACAGATAACATCAGAGCAGTGGACTCTCCATTGTAACAGAGGGGTACAAACTCCATTTCTACAGTATGCCCCCTCCCACCATCACAAGACAGTTCAATTCTTGGGCCCCCATCACCTCACTACTTGCTCAAGGAGCAATAGAAGGAGGTACCTGTGTCCCAACAGGGCATGGGTTTCTATTCCCCTACTTCCTCATTCCAAAGAAGACAGGGGGATACAGGTCCATACTGGACCTCAGGGAGTTAAACGAGTATCTGTTCCGGGAAAAATTCAAGATGTCTCTCGGAACACTTCTACCTTACATTCAGAGTCAGGATTGGCTATGTTCTCTAGATCTAAAGGATTGATACACACATATCCTCATTCATATAGATCACAGGAGGTTTCTTTGATTCCTCTTTCAAGGATGACACTACCAGTACAGGGTTCTACCTTTTGGACTGGCTTCTGCCCCAAGAGTCTTCACAAAATGCATGGCAGTAGTAGCAGCATTCTTGAGAACTCTGGGTATATTCGTCTTCCCCTACTTAGACGACTGGCTTATTTGAGCATCAACAGCTCCAGAAGCCTGCTCTGCTCTCTCATGTACCATGCAAATCCTGCAGTACTTGGGGAATGGTCATAAACCTCCCAAAATGTTATCTCATCCCTTCTCAGTCTAGACACAAGGCAGGCAAAGGCTTTCCTGCCACAGCCACGTTGCATTCGAATACTCCAGCTGGCCTCTCAAGCAGCTATGAGAACTTTTCTAACTGCTCAAGAGATGCTTCAGCTGCTGGGGCATATGGCATCCACTGTCCATGTGGTTCCCTATGCTCGCCTACACATGTGGGCAGCCCAGTGGACCCTAGTCTCTGTGTCCACAGGCATCGGGTTGCCTGGGGGACAAAATCAGAAACTCTGTATGCCTCATTTCGTCCCTACAGTGGTGGCAATCGCTGAAAAACCTTCTCATCTTTTCAGCAGCCACTACACCAGGCCATCTTGACAACAAATGCATCCAAATTAGGTTAGGGGGCTCACTTGGACAATCTCTCCACTCAGGGTCTCTGGAATGAGCAAGAGGCTTGTCTTCACATAAACCTCCTGGAACTCAGAGACATTTTCTATGCTTTTCAAGTATTTCAGGACCGCCTGAGCTACAAGACGGTTTTTGTCCAGACCGACAATCAAGTAGCCATGTTCTATGTGAACAAGCAGGGTGGGACGGGCTCTCAGGCATTGTGCCACAAAGCTCTACACCTCTGGGCCTTCGCCAGAGGCCTTCAGATCCACCTTATTAGTGGTGTATCTTCTGGGCACACACAATCTCTTGGCAGACAAACTCAGTCGAGTGCTGCTGCCACACGAGTGGTCTCTTCATCCAGAGCAAATTGCTCGAATCTTTCAGATCTGGGGAACTCCAGATTTAAACCTCTTTGCAAGTCCTCAGAATGCCAAACTTCCCCAGTTCTGTTCCAGAATTCCGGCTCAGAACTGTCAGGCAAGGGATGCCTTCCATCTCCATTGGGGTCAGGACTTCCTCTATGCTACCCACCCATTCCCTTCATTCCCAAAACTCTATTCAAGCTTCAGAGAGACAGGGGCCATATGATCCTCATAGCCCCACGCTGGCCATGATAGACGTGGTATCCACTGCTTCTATGTCTCTCTCAAGCCAAGCCTCTGGAGTTGGGATGTGCTACAGGTCTTCTTTCCCAGGAGAACCGGACGCTATTGCACCCAAATCCTCAGTCTTTACACCTGAGGGCGTGGCTGCTGAGAGCCTAGACTTCCAGGATATCAACCTTTCTCAACAGGTTAAGGATATCCTTTTGGCTTCAAGAAAACCTTCCACAAGGCGGGCCTATGCCTTTAAGTGGAGAAGGTTCTCTATCTGGTGTTCAAAAAAGGAACTTAATCCTTTTTCAGTTCCTGTGGAGGCGTCACTTGAGTACCTCCTCCATTTATCATCCTCTGGTCTTAAGACAACTCAGTAAAGGTCCACCTTAGTGTCATTGCAGCTTTCCACAAGCCCTTTGATGGACAACCTGTCTCCTCTCAACCGCTTGTAGCACGGTTTATGAGAGGCCTACTCTTAACTAAACCTCCCATTAAGCCACCACCCGTGGCATGGGATTTGAACCTTATCCTCGGGCAACTTATGAAACCGCCATTCGAACCCTTAACCACTACATCTCTGAAATTTCTTTCTTGGAAGGTAATCTTCCTAATTGCCCTCACTTCCTGCAAGACGCATCCGTGAGCTACATGCTTTAGTGGCTGATCCTCCTTATACAAGGTTCCACCATGATAAAGTAGTTCTTAGGACTCACCCTCATTTTATGCCAAAGGTGGTTTCGCCTTTTCATTTGAACCAATCGGTTTACCTATAGGCCTCATGCCTCTAATGCAGAAAGGAATCTCCATACTCTAGATTGTAAAAGAGCTTTAGCTTTTTACCTTCAGAGAACTAAGCAACAAAGAAAGGCTTCTCAGCTTTTTGTTGCCTTTGATTCCAGTCATCTTGGATTACCAGTTTCCAAACAAATTCTTTCTAACTTGATTGCAGAATGCATATACTTTGCCTATGAGAGTAAGAGACTTTCTCTCGAAGGTCATGTCACAGCTCGCAATGTGAGAGCAATGGCAGCCTCTATGGGCCAACCTTCGCTCAGTGTCCATTGACGACATTTGCAGAGCAGCCACTTGGGCTTCGGTACACACCTTTGCAGTCCACTACTGCTTAGACAAGGACTCCTGTCGGGATGCCTCGTTTGGCCAGGCTGTTCTCCAGCATCTCTTTCAGACTTAGAACAACTCCTACCCTCCATCCTGGGTTTCGATGCCAGAGATCCGTGGGAGGAAGCATGACCCATCTCAACCTGGGTTTCGCAGCTTTCTGGGGTCATCTCCCTGGCATCTCTCAGCTTGGGAGTCCCCCATATGTGAAGACTACATTCCTGCTTGTTCCTGGAGATAGCATAGTTACTCACCTGTAACAGGTGATCTCCAGGAACAGCAGGAATTGAATCTTCACAACCCACCCACCTCCCCTGGGAGTTGTATCTCTCTCTTTCTCTCTCCTTCTCCTTTTGTCCCAGCTATAAACTCAACTGAAGAGGGAGAGTTGGGAAGGCAGTGGCGTAGGCTCAGTGGGATGATCCTAAAAACTTTCCTATTGGACGCTGGGGAGCGTTCCCGCGCAGGCTCCGTCGGTGCCGACTATACCCATATGTGAAGACTCAATTCCTGCTGTTCCCGGAGATCACCTGTTACAGGTGAGTAACTATGCTTTCTCCAATTTCTGTTTCATTACTCTAGCATAGTTTAGAAACCCTAGAATATACACTAATAATCTGCCAATCTTAGCACAGTTTACAGAAAACGTCACTTTGATGCTGGTATTTGCAGGATGGTTCTCACCTGGTTTACCTCATTTCTTAGAAAATGTTTTCCAGGTTAGTGTCTGCAATAATCTATTCACCCCATGCAAGCTCATCCATGGAGTTCCACAAGGCTCAAACTCTTGCTGCTACTATTTAACATTTTTCTTAGTTCCCTACTCACTCTATTTCAAAGTTTAGGCATTTCAAGTTATATGTATGCAGATGGCATTTTGTTTTTACATTCAACAGATATTTCACTAGACCTCACTCCTGTCAGTAACTGTTTAACCCAAATTTCCACATGGTTACATGATAACTCTTTAAAACGGAACCCTTCAAAATCCCTAGCCATCTGGCTCACGGGAACACATTCAACTCCTACACTAACTAGCACCTGTGCTCGATGGCTTGTCATTACAGCTACAGACCACCCTAAAATATCTGGGAATCATCATAGATTCTGAACTTACTTTCTCTCCCCAACTGGCGAGGGTTTCCGAAGCATCCTTCATGACTTTATGCAGATTTCGTGCTATTCAACCATTCCTCGATAGACCTGCACAGATCACTGTTGTAGTATATGCAGTAATCCAGACGAGTTAATATTATAATATCGTTTACCTTGGCTTCCCTCAATACCAAATTAAAAGGCTCCAGACAGTTCAAAATACAGCAATTCGAACCCTTCATCGCACTTGAAAATATGATCATGCTATCCCTCTTCTCATTCAGTGTCACTGGCTCCCTATCAATACACGAATCCAGTTTAAAGTGCTGACCTTGGTTCATAAAACGCTGTATGATGCTGCCCCAGAGAATGTATCCTCTCTCATTTCCTTACATGTCCCTGCTATGATGTTGCGATCATTACGTGGTCAGTGACTGCACTTTCCTATCCCCTGCTGCTGTCAGATTTGACAGCACACGAAAATCTGCCGCCTTTGCAGTAGCTCCTGCTCTCTGGAGCTGCCTTCCTGCCCCAAATTGTATGGAGCACTGCTTTAAGAGTTTTTAGAAAACACTTACGTGCTTATTTTTGGAGCTGCTTTCAGCTTCAAACTCTCTTCCTTTTGAGGACTGCATCCTAAGATGCCTCTAGTAACATTGCTTGCCTTCCTAACCCTACCACTGTTTCCAGATTATGCCTACCTATCTATCAGCTACTACTGTTTGCTCTTTCCTTTTCTTTTCTGTTTTTAAATGGAAGTTCTTTTCTATTTTCTTTTATTATGATTTTAAATTGTAAACCGCATAGCTTGCACATAGTATTGCAGTATATCAAATGAAGAACAAACAATTTAAGAGTTACATGCTTAAATAATAACAATCTCCAGGAACAAGCAGGAATGTAGTCTTCACATATGGGTATCGGCACCAACGGAGCCCGCGCGGGAACGCTCCCCAGCGTCCAATAGGAAAGCCTTTGGGAGCATCCTACAGCGCATGCGTTCTGCCTTCCCGCCTCTGTACCTCTCTCACTTCAGTTCTTTGTTTTCCGCGGAGCCGACAGGACACGGTACCCTGTCACCGCAGAAAATCTACCTTTATTTCTTATTTTTTGTGGTCGCCTCTGCCTTCATTCGACACCTACCGATACCGCCGGTTCTCCTCTTCTTTTTTTCTTAAGAAAAATATGGGGTTTTTTTGGGGGGGGGGTTTCGGGGATCTTTCCCTGTTTCTGGTGCTAGGCGCCATTTTGGGGCACTAGGCCTATTTTTCTTCAAGCATGGAGAAACCAGCCGTGGTTTCAAAAAATGCTTAAAATATGGCGGTACCATTTCCGTCACAGATACCCATGATTGGTGTCTAAAATGTTTGGGTCCTGAACATTGTCCAACGGATTGTCATTCCTGCACAAGGATGACCAAGAGGGGCCGTCAGAATAGTGCTGCAAAACTCGGTACCCTTTTTGCCTCTGACACGATGTCAGTTGCATCGACGTCTTCCAGGGCTTCATCTTCCTCCCATGGATCTCAGGTAACCAAAAGTAAAACTTAGCCGGTCCTCGAAGGGAAAATCTCCGAAGTATCAAGATGCCTCGGGCGTTTCCCTCGGACACTTCACCGGCAAAACAGCCCCAGCGGGAGTCTTCGAGCTCCAAAGCATTAACGGGGCTCCAGGATGTTCCTCGACCTCTGTGGAACTACTGGTGCCATGCCCTGGGGTCGTGGCCGCATCCACCGGTACTGGCACCCAGGCATCGGCAGGGGCAATGGATCACAGAATCCTCGCTATCGAACGCAGTCTAGCAGCCCTCTTAGCAGCCTCAGTACCGCTAAGACCGCAACAGACGGTTCCACAGGTATCGGTACCGACAACACCTGCTTTGACAAGACTGCTTCCCTCTATGTCGATGTCCGGTATCGGGGATCAGGAATAGAGACACTTCGGTACCGACTTCCAGCGGTACCGATACCATGCGTCACAGGAGCACCCGGTGCTTGAGTCTTCCGATTCCGATGACTCTGATGATTCTACCGGCACCAGAGTGAATCTATTAAAAGATTCAACTCCCTCTCTTCAACGCAGGATGTCTCCTCCAGAGGATATGTGCTTCCAGGACTTCATACGTGATTTAGCAAAAGGCCTTGCAATCACTGTGATTCCAGAAAAAGAACCTAGGGCAGAGGAATTAAGAATTCTACAATACCCTGTGGCTCCCAAGGAGGCAGCTATGCTTCCCATTCACAAGATCTTACATGATCTGATGTTGAGAATGTGGGAGACTCCTTTTAACAATATCTTCACATTCCTGACGCATGGACACTATGTACCGAGTGCCAAGTTGTCCTGGTTTTCAAAAAACTCAGTTACCACACCATTCAATGGTAGTGGAATCAGCCATGTGAAGAATCAAGAGTGCAAAAACACACTCTTCTAATCCTCCAGGCTGTAAATCCAGGACACTCGATGCCTTTGGCCGTCCATGTTTTCAATCCTCCATGCTGGGAGCCAGGATCAGTTCCTGGAAGAAGTCACAAAGGACTTGGAGCTCATTAGTCCTTCTGTCTCAGAGGAAAAAAGAGCAGACCACCTTATTCTGGTCAAACATGCCCAGAATGTCTCTAAATTTATGAACCGTGCTACCTTTGACTGTTCTGAATGTCTTAGCAGAACCTCTGCTATATCCATAGGAGCATGTCGTAAGCATCAGACTTGGAACAATGGGTGCAAGAAAAACTGGGAAACATTCCTTGCACAGGAGAAAATCTCTTTGGTAAGGACTGGCAAGACGAGGCTAATCAGCTTGAATCTGACAATACTACTTTGAACAGATTGTCAAAGGCTACAGCCAACCCAGCAAAAAAAACATTCAAGAAACCTTTTTCAGTAAGAAAAAGAAATCTTACCAATCTTACACCCATCAAACTCACTGTCCACTTCATATTTCCCAAAAGGGACAACAGAACAGAACAGACAGCAGAGAAAGCCACAAGCTCAACCAGCTCAACAGACCCAGCCCCCTCAGGGTCTTTGACTTCCACCTAGAGAACTTAGTCATTCTGCCCCTTAAAGGTCCGGAACCCTTGACCATTCCAGACAGACTATGCCATTTTGTCAAAAGATGGCAACAAATAACATCAGAAAATTGGACTCTGTCCATTGTAAGATTGGGATACAAGCTTCATTTCCTCAACTTACAATTCTGAGACAGTTCAATTCTCAGGGCCCTGCCACCGACCTCTTGTGGCAGGAGGTCATGTCACTTCTGGCTCAAGGAGCAATAGAAGAAGTGCCCATATCCCAACAGGGGGCAGGGTTCTACTCCCCCTATTTTCTTATTCCAAAGAAGACGGGGACACAGGTCTATACTAGACCTCAGAGAATTAAACAAGTATTTGTTCCGAGAAAAGTTCAAGATCTCCCTCGGAACACTTTTACCATACCTTCAGAGTCAAGATTGGCTATGTTCTATAGATCTAAGAGATGCATACACACATATTCTCATCCACTCAGATCACAGGAAGTTCCTTCGATTCTTGATCCAAGGAAGACACTTCCAGTACAGGACTTGCCTCTGCTCTGTGAGTCTTCACAAAATGCATGGCAGTGGTAGCAGCATTTATGAGGGGACTGGGGAATATTCATCTTTCCTTACTTAGATAATTGGCTCATTCGAGCATCGACAGCTCCAGAGGACAGCTAAGCTCTCTCTCGAGAAATGACAATTCTTCAGTACTTGGAGTTGGTCATAAACCTCCCAAAATCTCATCTCATCCCCTCTCAATCTCTAGAATTCATAGGAGCTCATCTAGATCCACGGCAGTCAAAGGCTTTCCTGCCCCAGCCACGCTGTCTACATATAATACAACTGGCATCTCAAGCATCTATGAAGGTAATTCTTACTGCTTGGGAGATGCTTCAACTGCTGGGACACATGGCATCCGCTGTCCATGTGGTTCCCTATGCTCGCCTGCACATGCGAGCAGCCCAGTGGACCCTTTCCTCTCAGTGGTCACAAGCCTCGGGTCGACTAACAGACAAAATCAGAACTTCCACACGTCTGATTTCATCCCGGCAATGGTGGCAATCCTGGAAAACCACCTTCTAGGCTCCCCTTTCCAGCAGCCTCTATGCCATACCACTCTGATGACAGATGTTTTCAAGATGGGTTGGGGGGCCTACTTGCATGATCTCTCCACTCAGGGTCTTTGGACCTCACAGGAGGTTTCCCTTCACATAAACCCCCTAGAGCTGAGAGCCATTTTCAATGCTATTCAAGTCTTTCAGGGCCATCTCAGCAACAAAACAATTCTGGTCCAAACCGATAATCAGGTAGCTATGTTCTATGTGAACAAGCAAGGCAGAACAAGCTCTCTGTCTCTATGCAACGAAGCTTTGCGACTATAGGCCCTCGCCAGAGAGTTACAAATTCACCTGCTTGCGGTATACCTTCTGAGCATTCAAAACTTGTGGGCAGACAAACTCAGTCGAATATTGCTGCCACACGAGTGGTCCCTCCACTCATACCAGCTTGCTCGAGTGTTTCGAATCTGGGGAACACCAGATATAGACCTTCTTTGCAAGTCCACAGAATGCCAAACTTCCCTGATTCTGTGCTAGAATTCCGACTCAAAACTGTCAGGCAAGAGATGCTTTCCTACTCCACTGGGGACAGGACTTCCTCTATGCCTTCCCACCCATTCCTCTCATTCCCAAGACTTTATTCAAACTTCAGAGAGACAGAGGTCGTATGATACTCATAGCCCCACAATGGCCACGGCAGACATGGTATCCTCTTCTGCGTCTCTCTCAAACCAATCTTCTGGAGTTGGGGAATGCTCCAGATCTCCTGTCGCAGGAGGATGGATCTTTACTGCATCCCAATCCCCAGTCCCTACATCTCAGGGCCTGGTTACTGAAAGACTAGAATTCCAAGATGTTAACCTTTCTCAACAAGTAAAGGATATCCTCCTGGCTTCCAGAAAACCTTCCACAAGACGTTCCTACGCTTTCAAGTGGAAAAGGTTCTCTATCTGGTGTTCACAAAAGAGTTGCTACTAGAGTATCTTCTACAATTATCAACTTCTGGTCTGAAGACCAATTCAGTTAGAGTCCATCTTAATGCTATTGCTGCTTTCATAAACCTTTTGATGAACAACCTATTTCCTCTCATCCACTTATATCAAGATTTATGAGAGGCCTACTTTTAACAAAACCTCCCATCAAACCACCACCGGTGGCATGCGATCTAAATCTTGTTCTTGGTCAGTTTATGAAACCGCCCTTTGAATCTTTAGCCACTTCAGACCTAAAGTTTCTTTCATGGAAAGTTATTTTCCTAATTGCCATCACTTCTGCAAGACGCATTAGTGAACTATGATAAAATAGTCCTCAGGACTCATCCTCACTTTCTGCCAAAGGTGGTATCGCCTTTTCATTTAAACCAGTCTGTTTATCTTACTGTATTCTTCCCTAGGCCTCATGCCTCCAGTGCGGAAAGAAATCTTCACACATTGGATTGTAAAAGAGCCTTGGCTTTTTATCTCCAAAGAACTAAGCCACGTAGAAAATCTTCTCAGCTTTTTGTGGCTTTTGACTCTAGTCATTTGGGACTTCCAGTTTCCAAAAGAACTCTGTCAAATTGGGTTGAAGATTGCATATCCTATAAATATTAGAGTAAGGGACTTTCTCTCGAAGGTCATGTCACAGCTCACAATGTGAGAGCAATGGCAGCCTCAATAGCTAACCTTCGTTCTGTCTCTATTGATGACATCTGCAAATCAGCGACTTGGACTTCGGTACATACCTTCACAGCCCACTATTGCTTAGACAAGGACTCCCATCGGGATGCCTCTTTTGCCAGGCTGTTCTACAACATCTCTTCCATACTTAATACAGCTCCTACCCACCATCCACAGTTTGGATGCCTAAGGTCCATGGGAGGAAGCATGACCCATCTCACCTGGGTTCGCAGCTAGCTGGGGTCACCCCTTGGTATCTTTCAGTGGGGAGTCCCCATATGTGAAGACTACATTCCTGCTTGTTCCTGGAGATAACGAGGTTACTCACCTGTAACAGGTGATCTCCGGGAACAGCAGGAATTTAGTCTTCACAACCCACCCACCTCCCCTAGGAGTTGTCTCTATCTCTCTATTTCTCTGCTTCTCTCCTTTGGTCTCAGCTATAAACTCAACTGAAGTGAGAGAGGTACAGAGGCGGAAAGGCAGCACGCATGCCCTGTGGGATGCTCCCAAAAGCTTTCCTATTGGATGCTGGGGAGCGTTCCCACGCGGGCTCTGTCAGTACCGATGATACCCATATGTGAAGACTAAACTCCTGCTGTTCCCGGAGATCACCTGTTACAGGTGAGTAACTATGCTTTATTGTATAATGAACCTGTAATTAAGACTTCTGTGGAATTAAGTTGTTGATACAAGCCAAGTGCCGGACCACAGAGGTCTTAAGAAGTGCCAAGTAGGATCAGATCAAAGATCCATGTAAGTGACAGTTGTGGACAGCAGGTTCTTATGAGTACTTTGCTATTAAATTGCTTCTCTGTGAACAAGAAGGATATGAAGTCTTTTCAGATGGATATCATCGCCAATGGGAACCCAGCATGGGAAACAGCTTAGGATCTTTCCTAAAGCTTTTGAGAGGATTCACTGCACAGTAGATATTACTTCCTGTATGTTGCTGTTGTGCAGGGACCACCTCAATCTTCATTCTTCCATAGAACCAAACAATCGTGTTGGTGCTGCTCTCAACAGAGATTTTGAATTCTCTCTCTCTCCCTGTCTCAGATTTTATATATCTAGATAGATAGCGGCCATCAGTAGAGGCCATTGGGAGCAGTCATTTGTTGTCATCGTCTTCATCGATGTTGAGGGCTTATGAGGCTGATCACTTAGCAGCGGAGTGCACTGACATCACACATATCATTTTCATGGTACAGGAGAAGCGCAGCAGACTCAAAGGACCCAGAACCATCCATTGACACTCCCATTGTGACTCAGGAGGACGTGGCCACTCCTCCTGGATTCCTGTGCCTTTCGGTATCATCAGCCTTTGAGGAGCAACTCTTGAGGAAGATCAGTTAATGGTTAGAATTATTCCTTAATACAGATAATAAAACTACCGCCTGAGAGGGAATACACTCCAAATCAAAACGCAACACCTCTCAGTAAACTACCAATATATAAACCAACTTTAAAACAATAACAGTAGGTTCTCACCGGACCTCAGGAATCATACACCCTCCATCTGGCGAAATACATCACCATAGGGAAATGGTGGACACTTACATCATAGGTCCTTCACCTCAATAACCTTATTAATTATTGCACCCAAATATTTCATTCAACACTATAGACCAATAACTTACCCTATCTATAACCTCATATAGGAATTTGTTCAACACTTCCACAACATATCAAAACCATAAATAATATATCACATTACATAGAAGACACACATTACTACAAAGTGTCCACATCTCCATAAAGCAGAAGGAACAGAAAAAATTATGCAGATCTTTTAGGTGAAGATATATTCAAACTTGATGTCCGCAAAGATTCGCTGAAAAATAAAGCATAAGTCTTAAGACAATTATTCAGCAAGCACCATTATATAAGGCATAATCTGTTACTTATCTGCTAAAAAGCAAGAAGTCGACAAATCTTTCAGCAAAACTGCTCCTTACGCCGCCATCCAATGTCCAACGAAAGCTTCCGTTTCGCCACAAGGCTTCGTCAGGAACTAAGGTTAAACAAACTTTTCAATTGCTTCATTTTAGGCACAAAGTTGCCTCCTCTGCCTCCTCTAACAGCAGTGCACATTAGCGTCTGATGTCAGCAGCTTTCAAAACCAGGCACCAATCAGCTAACTTATGCCAAACACTCCACAACTTTCAACAACTTTATACAACACACAATACAAAAAACTAACACAAGCAAATAAAACCAGGAGAAGGATGAGTGGAAACTGCAACAGTCAAAAGTTATTAAAAAAATAAAGCCCAATCGATTTTATTGTTCAATCCTCCCGGATCTAATGTATGCAAGGAGTAAATCCACCTTTGCTCTTTCTGAAGTAAATGCAGTCCTCTGTTACCTCGTCGAATATTGAACGGCACAACCTCCAAAACTGTACATCGAATATCCTCAAAGGTATGAGGAAAAGTAAGCCAATGCTGTACTAATGGAGTCTCCAATTGAGCTTTGGAAATACTATATTTATGCTCAGCCAATCTAGTTCTTAGGGGACGCGTTGTCTTTCCCACATATGTATTGTGTGTTGTATAAAGTTGTTGAAAGTTGTGGAGTGTTTGGCATAAGTTAGCTGATTGGTGCCTGGTTTTGAAAGCTGCTGACATCAGACGCTAATGTGCACTGCTGTTAGAGGAGGCCTAAAATGAAGCAATTGAAAAGTTTGTTTAACCTTAGTTCCTGACGAAGCCTTGTGGCGAAACGGAAGCTTTCGTTGGACATTGGATGGCGGCGTATGGAGCAGTTTTGCTGAAAGATTTGTCGACTTCTTGCTTTTTAGCAGATAAGTAACAGATTATGCCTTGTATAATGGTGCTTGCTGAATAATTGTCTTAAGACTTATGCTTTATTTTTCAGCGAATCTTTGCGGACATCAAGTTTGAATATATCTTCACCTAAAAGATCTGCATAATTTTTTCTGTTCCTTCTGCTTTATGGAGATGTGGACACTTTGTAGTAATGTGTGTCTTCTATGTAATGTGATATATTATTTATGGTTTTGATATGTTGTGGAAGTGTTGAACGAATTCCTATATGAGGTTATAGATAGGGTAAGTTATTGGTCTATAGTGTTGAATGAAATATTTGGGTGCAATAATTAATAAGGTTATTGAGGTGAAGGACCTATGATGTAAGTGTCCACCATTTCCCTATGGTGATGTATTTCGCCAGATGGAGGGTGTATGATTCCTGAGGTCCGGTGAGAACCTACTGTTATTGTTTTAAAGTTGGTTTATATATTGGTAGTTTACTGAGAGGTGTTGCGTTTTGATTTAGAATTATTCCTTAGCCATCATGAGACTTCAAAATCATTGATGCTGGTCCACCAAAGTCCCAGTTGGTCCTGGAATCCATTAATATTACATTAATATTTAATGTACTGCCCTTAGTTCAAGAAGAGCAAAGCGGTTTACAGTACAAATTAAAAGAAATATACAGGCTATGCTTCCAGGACCTAGTACTAGCTGCTAGGGTTTGAATCACCAAATCATAAGTCGCCAAAAAACTGAAGAAATATTTATTGTATTTAGCTTACGCCTTTCCAATGGTAGCCCCAGAGGGCTTACAGTCTGTTTGTACCTGAGGCAATGGAGGGTTAAGGGATTTGCCCAAGGTCACAAGCAGCCCCAGTGGGAATCAAACTGTGATCTCTTGGGTACTAGGCTGCTGTTTTAACCACTAGGCTACGCCTTCACTCGATATTTTAGGTTTGTTTTTGTTTTTAAATGAGACCTAGGTGCCTCACTCTTTACAGGTGGAGGTAATTTGTAATCAAGATGATTCAAAAATAATGCAAAGGCTAAAATGTTCTAATCTTCAGTGCTTAGGTACAGTCTCACTGTCAGATTTTGCCATAATGCCCTAAAAAGAGAACCTGAAAATGGTTGATATGTGTTGATAAATTAAAAATGAATCAGGGTGCACACTAAAGACTCATCTTTCTGAACAGATACTGCAGTGTCTTTAATGAAAGGGATAGTAGTGGAGTATGGAAAGTTTCTTGCAACCCACATCGTCATAGATCTAGATGTGTTGAGCTTTAATCCATTCTGAGTTAGCCACTCATTTGTAGAGTTCAGTCCTTGATTGAGATGGTTAAGATTAGGCGAGAGACCATCTACAACTAACACCTGGATATCATCTGCAAATAAAAACCCACGGAGGCCTAGATTTTGAATAAGCATGGCAAGGGGATGCCAGAAAAATATTAGATAGATGGGGGATAGGACTGACTCCTGTGGGACACCGCATAACTAAAATTCTTTTAGAAAACCTCTTTTTAAATGAGGCAATATAGGAGCAACTTGATAAATAAAATCTGAAAAACATGTTGGTAATGAGAAATCCACCAAATCGAAAGGAGCACGTAAATGTAATGAAACAATAATAGCAATCTTATCAGCATGTAATTACACCTTAACTTAAAACCAACAGGGTTTCTTGAGTACAACCTGGATGGAACTCTGCTTGTCTGGGATGGAGTACATCGGTGTTATCTAAAGATTTTCATAGTTGATTATGGACTGATTTTTTTTTTAAACTTAAAATGGAAAAGACAAAGTGGAAATCGGCTGATAATTAGCATAATTTGTTGGCTCTAATGATGGCTGTTTAAACAAAAGAATTAAAGCATGTTTTCAACCTGAAGGAAACAGGCCTGAAGCTAAACTATTATTGATCAAGGCTAAAGGAAAGGGGAAGATCCGATGGAGACTTATCACTACTGAAGGGGGGAACAGGTCTCCAAAGATGGAACTGCAGTACTCATGATGGCCAAAATTTGGGCAAGAAAAAGTTTCCTAAATTAAAAGTGAACCATGTAAGAGCATGAGTACATGGCGGTCAAGGTGTAGGTGAAAGATCTAATGAATGAGAGGTTACGCTCATAGGTGGAGACTTTAGCTGTAAAAATTCTGCAAACCTGTTAGGTGATGAGAAAGATTTAGAAGGAATAAATGAAATGGGAGAAGGCTTAGTCAAACGAGAAAACATATTGAAAAGCTTCTAGGACAGGAAGCAATTATGTAGGTGAAGTTAGAAAATGGAATCTTTGGTCTCCTTAGGAAAAGCAAACCTTAGTGATCCTATCTATTAACATGTATAGCAGGAAATAGAAGACATTTTAATAGGAGCTAATTTATTTAGTACACTGTGGGGGGAGCACTATTCTAACAATTAACTAGCTTGTCAATAGAATATAAAAATCATCAGAAAAGTACAAACGGTGCCTGGTGTAGAGACACTGGCATGGATGACATTTATTTCATAGTATTTAGCTCACGCCTTTCCAGAGTAGTTCAAGGTGAATTACATTCAGGTACAGTAGGTATTTCTCTATCCCTGGGAGCTTACAATCTAAGTTGGTACCTCAGGCAGTGGAGGGTTAAGTGACTTGCTCAAGGCCACAAGGAGTACCAGTGGGATTTGAACCCTGGTCTTTCTAGTCCTAGGCTTTTGCCCTAACCACTAGACTACTCCTCCACTTATTACCCTTGTCGCACCCCCAGGTGCCCTACCGGTGAGGCCTTGGTACTGCCTGAGGACTCCCCTGAGGGTGGTAGTTGTACCTTCTCTATAAACCACAAAAGACACTTGTGTTCAAAACTCAGGGTTTTATTCCCCGTCCGTGAGGTATTTTCTCCTTGGCAAAACAAAGCAAACAACCCACTTCGGGCATATAACAGAAATCAAAAGGTTAAACAAAAATAGCTTACTTCAGCTTAAATGCAAAAAGAAAAGCATTAAACATTCTCAATGTTTTTCACAGGCTTTCCTTTTTGCTGCCAGAGCACAGCTCATTCACATGGTTTTCTGTGAGACACGTTTTCCAGCCCACACCTTGTGACTCTTACTCAGGTTATCTTCAACCCTTTTCACCTTAAGGAAAACTCTGGGTCAATTACCGAGACTGAGCATTCCATGGGCTCAGGAACTGTTGCTAACTCTGTATTCTCATATTCCATAGATTCTGGTTCATTAACACTCACGTTTTCAAGGTCAGCTGTTTCAAAAGGATAATGTAGGTTTTCCTCGTCAAGCAGGAAGTTATGCTGTCCTTCTCTCTCAAAGCCTCCCTGGGAACTACCATATACTTTTGCATGAGGCTTATGAGAACTCAGCCCCTGCAGGTAATCATAAGGACATTCAGGAACTTCCCTGGCTCTGCTGTTAGAGTGATTACGGTAGACTCTGAGCGTGCTCGGGTCTAGCCTTTTCCTCACAGCTGCCCTGGATTGCACTGCTCTATACGGAGGTTGCTCAAACTCTGGGAGTTTAAAGTGGATACTAGAATCTCTAGCTTTTCCAAGTAAGTGAGTTTCTCTTCTCCTGGGTTTTCTAGCACAAGGGAAGGGATTATTTCTAAAGCTTATTTCAGGGTGGCTTTTTCTATTGCTGCAGGGTTTTACCCACTCGGGTAGAAAACAGCCACTATCAACACTTCTGGCTTTGTTACCTTGTACTGCAACTCTCCCACGTCTCTCGTGCTCTTCACACATGCATTCAATATCTGGCTTCTGCCTTCCAAATGTTTCACTCTGGGTTTGAGACTCACTCAGACCTTCGTGTGGGCTTGCATGCTGTCCCAGTAATTCAGACTCTCTTCCATTCCACTTCCATACTTTTCCCAGCTTCTGCTGCGCTGACCGTTGTCTCCCTTGCTGTGAGACCTGCTGGTTCACCTCCTCTCCCCCTCTAACTATTTGGGAGCGTATTATATCTCTGTGTTTCTGGGCTCCACCTCTACCCAGCTGATTCCTATCAGGCAAAGCAGACTCCCTTTGCTTGCTATCTGGGTGTGTCTTCTCAGCCCTTACCCACGTGTGCCTAGGTTGTCTATAGCAACCATCTGACAGTTTTTTGTTTATACTGTCATGTCTCCCCTGATCACTGCTGCTGATTTCCATTTTCTCAGGCTCCGATAGGTCTACCTTGTGACACCCTTCAGGGCCTCCATTGTCGGTATGACAGGGGAGGAGGCTTCACCAAGGCAGTACCTCGATTCTCACTCAAGACATACTTACACCAGTGTGCAAAGATTGGACCAGGCAGAGACTCTGACATCTCCTTTAGAGGTTGTATCAGGGTCTGATTCAGAGTGCTCCTGGTGTTCTGACTATAAACCAGAAAGAATCTCCATAGAGGAGGGTTCAACTGGTCTACCATTGGATCCATTGACATCACATGAAAGAAGGATGTCCCTCCCTGAGGAACTCTCCTTTATTGACTTAAATGGAACAGCCTGCATCCTTTCCTTTAAAGTTAGATCAGTTATACCCATCTCCTCTGGGTTGGTCTGGAAGATCATCATTGAAGTTAGAGACAGGGAAGGAACCCAGAGCAGAAACATTGGATATCCTTCAGTTCCTCGACTTGCCTAGGGAAGCTGTGAAAATGCCTGCTCACTGAATTGTCAGTCCTCTGTTCATCCCATAAATAAGATTGACTCCATATACATAATCCAATAAGGCTCTTGGATTTGAAAAGCAACAGCAGTTTCACCCTTAGTGGTGGTTAAACCCGCTCTCAAAGAGGGGGGAGAGGTATGGTTCTCCCAGGAGAAACTTGATCAGAAAGATACGTTTTCTAAAGTTGAGGATGGTTTGGAATGCTCTAAAAGCTTTCAGAAAATTGGTTGACCAACAAAATATTAATTCAGACAGACAACCAAATGGCGATGCACTATATCATAAGCAAGGAGTAACTGGGTTGTATCTCATATGTTGGGAAACTGTCAAAGTATGGAACTGGTCATCTCTCATGAGAGAGAACCTTCAGGGTCCCTTATCTGGCAGGCAAAGATAATCTCCTGGCAGATAAGTTGAGTTGTCTCCTTCAGTCTCACTAGAGATCCCTGAACGACGAAGTGGCAAAAATGATTTTTCTTGAATAGGGCACACCTGAGAGAGATCTTTGCCACTTCTCAGAATAAAGAAGGCACCTCAGTTTGAATCCAAAATAATGTTAAAAGGCAAACTAGCCTTGGATGTCTTCCTCATGATGTGGGAGGAGGGTTTTCTATATCAATATACTTTAATACTCCTAATAGCGAAGACTCTTCTGAAACTTAAATGGGACACAGGGAATCATATTGCTTGTATCATCATACTGGTTAAGGCAAATGTGGTTTCCTGCTTTTGTGGAGCTTTTTGCTTGCATTACAGAGGTGGTGTGCTCAGGCCTAGGGAGGGAAGGAAAATGGCTGCAGTTAGAGAGGCAGCTCCTGGCAGTCAGCAAGTGATATTGATGGAATGCCTCTGAGGAGATGCCCCTTCAGTCCTCAAACTGGTGAGGATTCCACCAACTGCCCAAAGATACCACCTGAATAGGGGAATTCAAAGATAGGAAGTTGTAAAAGGGGAAAAGACGAAAAAAAATCCCCACAAAATAAACTAAATTTTGCGAATTGTCTTACATAACACTTGATGAGTCTGACTTGTGCTTACTGAAAACCTAAACAGGTAGTCTTGATGAAATCATATACATATATGTTTCAAGATTGTTTAATGCCATTAGCGTATGAGAAATAACTTGTTCTATTAGTCGAAAAAGAAAAAAGTACATTAAGGAGAGTTCTTGAAAATTATGTAGCAATTTCTAAATCAACATTTATCTTTTATTTACTACTTTTTGTTTATAGTGTTTGAAGAACCAGAAGATCCCAGTAACCGTTCATTTTTCTCTGAAATCATCTCTTCAATATCAGATGTTAAATTCAGCCATAACGGTCGTTATATGATGACTAGAGATTACCTTTCAGTCAAAATCTGGGATCTGAACATGGAGAATAGGCCTGTGGAAACATACCAGGTATGTCCCGCTTGGAATTGATCATAACACAATTCAGATACAGAAGCAAAGAAACAGAAAATGATGTTTAAATAAAGATCATATGGCCTATCCAGTCTGCTCATCTACATCAATAGTTAAGCTCTACAATCCCTTCCTCTCCCTCAGAGATTATCTGTACTTGTCCATGCTTTATTGAATTTAAATACCGTCCTCATCACCACCACCTGCAGTGGGAGGCAATTTCACACAACTACAATTCTTTCAGTAAAGAAGCATTTCTTTAGATTATGCCTGAGTCTACTTCATCTTAATTTCATCCCCTTGTTCGAGAGCATCCTTTCAATTGAAAAAGGCCTGTCTCCTATGTATTTGTACCTTGGAGGTCTTTGAATGCCACTCTTCCAAAGTATAATTATTCTTATCTATTACGTTTGTCTTCATATGTTTTATGATGAAGACATGGACCATTTTAGTAGCCACTCTCTGGACAAACTCCAGAACTGCACACAGCATTCCGAATTAGGTCTCACCAGAGACTTATACAGAGAGAGTTGCCTCCCTTTTCCAGTTACCACCCCTCTCTCTGTGTACTCAAGTATCCTTCTGGCTTTTGCCATTATTTTTCTACTTGTTTGGCCTTCTTAAGATCATCAGATATGATCATCTCCAGATCCCACTTTTCTTTTGTGTACAGAAGTATTTCACCCCATATACAGTACCAGTCCATTAGGTTTTCACAGCCCAAATGCATGACCCTGCATTCTCTAGCATTAGATTTTATTTGCCATACTATGGACCACTCCTCAAGCTTAGCTAAGTCTCTCCTGATGTCCATACCTTCCAGGGTGTCTACCCTGTTGCAGACATGGGTATCTTCTGCAAAAAGGCAAAACTTTGCTGACTGCCCTTCCACAATATTGCTTACAAAATGTTGAACTGGACCAAAGGAACAGTCCTTCTGGCACACCCCTGTCCTCAGTGAACTCCATTTACCACTGTTGCCTCCTACTTTACCAGTTTCTGACCCAGTTGGTCACTTTAGAGTCCATACCAAGCATACTCAGTTTGAGTCACTTATGTGGAACCTTGTCAAAGGCCTTGCTGAAACGTATGTACACTACGTCTAGTGCTCTCCCTGATCACATTTCTGGACATCCAGTTAAACAAAGGAACTAGATTTTCTTTTTTGGCAAGCAGCATTCCAGTCAAGCAGTGTCTGCTCTTTGTGATTAAAAACTTGATATTATAGCACTTCCTCCTACTGGCAGCAGTGTGGTTGAAGGGCTCAAGCAAAGCTTGGTTGGAGCATTGATGGCAAGACCTACATCTAGTAAAGCGTAGTTACTCACCTGTAACAGGTGATCTCTGGGAACAGCAGGAATTTAGTCTTTACATATGGGTAATGGTACCAACGGAGCCTGCGTGGGAACGGTCCCCAGCGTCCAATAGGAAAGCTTTTGGGAGCATCCCACTGTGCCTGCATAGCTGCCTTCCCGCCTTTCCAGCTCTCCCTCCTCAGTTGAGTTTGTAGCCGAGATAAAAGGAGGGAAGGAGAAGAGAAGAAGACCTACAACTCCTAGTGGAAGAGGATGGGTTGTGAAAACTAAATTCCTGCTGTTCCCGGAGATAGCGTAGTTACTCACCTGTAACAGGTGTTCTCCAGGGACAGCAGGAATCAGCCCTCACTTATGGGTGGCATCGGCATCGACGGAACCTGCGTGGAGCCTTTGGGATTGCTGCCACGCATGCGTGGTCCTCTTTCCACCCAAGGATGCCATCTTGCTCAGTCAGGTCCCATAGCTAGAGCCCTACTAAGCAGATGGCAAGGGAAGGATACGAATAGCAACTCTTAAGGGGAGGTGGGAGGGTAGTGAGGACTGATTCCTGCTGTCCCTGGAGAACACCTGTTACAGGTGAGTAACTACACTTTCTCCAGGAACAAGCAGGAAGTCAGTCCTCACTTATGTGACTCCCCAGCTACAGGCTACTGAAACTCGTAAGCAAAAATGCCTCCGCGAAGCCGTGAGCAGAAGATGATCCGAAGGGAGCCCAGGTTCTCGGGGACCAAGTTTTGGTAGCCACAGAAGAAGGGTCGGTGGGCAGCAGTTGCTTATACCCCAAACAGATTACGGAGTACAGCCTGGCTGAAGGCGCTGTCCCGGTGGGACTCCCTCTCCAGGCAGTAATGTGCCGCGAAGGTATTCGCTGAAGACCAGGTCGCAGCCCGACAAATGTCTGTCAGAGGCACTGAGCGCTGCAATGCTACTGATGCCGCCTTGGCATGGACGCCGTGCACGGTGACTCGCCAATCCAGCGGGGCCCCAGCCTTCACCTGAGTGAAGGTGATGCAATCCGCCACCCAAACGGGTGACTGCAAGCCCCAGACGGTTAGGATCGTAGGCAGTGATGAGCTGGTTGGACGTGCGATGAGCCTGGGTGCGCTGCAGGTAGAAGGCAAGAGCCCTCTTGCAGTTGAGCATATGCAGAAACGCCGATGCCCGGTCGGCGTGAGGTCTCGGGAAGAAAGTTGGTAAGACTATCTTGGTTGAGATGGAAATCAGAGAACGTTCGGTAGGAACTTGGGGTGAGTCTGGAGGACCCCCCCTGTTTCCATAGAACCTGGTGTAAAGAGCCTCGGCCATGAGGGCTTGCAGCTTGCTAATTTGCTGAGCCGAGGTCAGCGCCACCAGGAAGACTACCTTCCAGGAGAGGTGCCGAAGTGAGCACGTTGCCACTGGCTTGAAGGGCGGCTGTGTCAGCTGCCATGAGCACAATGTTCAGGTCCCACTCCGCTGGCGGAGTCTGGACGACGGGGGGGTGGGTGGTTTGGAAAGCAAGAGACCCCGCATGAAGCAGGAGACCGGAGGCTGGCTCGAGAGGGGTTTACCGTCGACGGGGAAGTGGTTGGCTGAAATTGTGCTCAGGTGAACCCTGACCAAATTGGATTTCAGCCCCAACTGCGAGAGATGGAGGTGGTACTGGAGAACCCACCGGGTGGAGCAGGAGACCGGGTCGATCTGGAGCTTGGAGCATCAGACCGAGTAGCGCCACCACTTGAAGGCATAGGCCTATCTCGTTGAGTCCTTCCTCGATCTCCTCTGGGAGGTGTAACGAGGCTAAAGAGACCCGTTCAGCTGCCAGGCTGTTAGGGATAGCGAGTCCAGGTTCGGGTGAAGCACCCATTCCTTCTCCTGTGTCAGCAGACGCGGGGCACTGCCCAAGGCTGACGAGGCCACGAGGGAGCCACGTGGATCACTGAGGCTTGGTCCCACTGAATTTTGTGGAGGGTCCTTGCAATGAGAGGAGTGGGGGGGGGGGGAACGCATACAGAGGCCCAGCTCAGAAGGAATGCGTCCGGGGCTACCCTGCTTGGGTGCGGTATCGGCCCGCAAAAACGGGGGAGCTGTGTGTTCGCCAGAGTGGTGAACAGGTCTATGGATGGGGGTCCCCCAGCAGCGAAACAGGTGGGGAACCACCTCTGGATTGATGCGCCACTTGTGCGGGCGGAGAAGCCTGCTGAGCCTGTCTGTGAGGACATTGTCTTGGCCCGGGAGGTAGACAGCTCTTAGAGTCATACCTCAGCGTACAGCAGAGCAGTGGACGACTGCCTCCTGACAGAGGAGGAGGGAGCCCATACCCTCTTCCTTGTTTATGAAAACATCACGACCTTGTTGTCGGTCTGCACTAGCACCGACTTGCTTTGCAAGTGGTGCTCAAAGACCTTCAGGGCCAACCAGACTGCTCGAGCAGGTTGATCTGCTGCCGAGATTCCTCGGCTGATCACCATCCCTGGGTATATGGAGGTTGTTGCAGTGGGCTCCCCAGCCCGACAGCAATGCATCCGTCATCAAGATGAGCTCATTTATTTATTTATTTATAGCTTTACTATACCGTGCTATTTGACATCAGTGCGGTTTACAATTAACAGTTTTGAACAGGGCAGGGGGAGATGCCTTGTGCTTACATCGAACAGGACATGGTAACTTGGATTCCTAACATTGAACTATATACATCTAAACAAATGAGAGAATATTAGTGACACTTTTACATTATGAATGCTGATGGGGAGTCGTGTTGGTGCAAGGTGCAGTTGGATTGCGAGAAGTACAATAGGAATGTTGTGGGATCTGTAAGGGCATGCCCCAAAGAAGGCTTCAGGGATCCTGCCACCACTCCAGAGAACTGGATAGGCTGCGTGAGACCGAGATGGGGTCCCGGAGCTGGCCCGAGGCTTAGGACGATTGCACTCTGAGGCACCATTGAGCCGCTCACATATGCATGCGAGCATGGGGAATGACATGCACGGTCGAGGCCATGTGCCCCAGAAGGCACAGCATGACCCGCCCCGAGACCCTGGACCGGCTTTGGACCTCGGCAGCCAGAGCGCGGAGGCGGTCCACACGTGCTCGGGGAAGGAAGGCGGTCGCCCGTTCCTTGTCAAGCAGAGTGCCATGAACTCCATTGCCTGCACTGGTTCAAAGTGGGATTTGGAGTAGTTGATTAGGAAACGCAGGCGCTCAAGGAGGAAGACTGTGCGTGATGCCGAAAGGCAAGCCTCCTTTGCCAATGCGCCTGTGACAAACTAGTCGTCTAGGTAAGGTAGATGGCTATACCCTACAGCCGGAGGTGGGCTGCAGCTGCTGACAGGCACTTTGTGAAGACTTGCGGGGCAGACGCGAGCCCGAAGGGGAGCACTCTGTACTGGAAGTGAACCCTGCACCCTGAAATGCAGGTACTTCCTGTGCTTGGAATGGACAGGGATGTGGGTGTAAACGTCTTTGAGGTCCAAGGAGCATAGCCTATCGCCCTGCCGGAGGAGGGGCAGCAGGATGCCAAGCGATAGCATTCTGAACTTCTCCCGCACCAGAAAATTGTTTAGGTTCCTGAGATCGAGGATGGGGCGCAGGCCCCCTGTCTTCTTTGGAATGAGGAAGTAACGGGAGTAAAACCCCCAACCTCAAAGATGCGGTGGGACCCTTACGACGTCCTGTTGACCGAGGAGGTTGTTCAACTCTTGTTGTAGGCAAGTCTGGTGTGAGGGGAGCCGAGAAGGCTCTGCTGAGGAGAAGAGAGGAGGGAATCTGTCCGGTGAAGATGATAACCGTCCTGGACTACCTGGAAGACCAGTTGTCCTATGTGATGGCCTCCCACTCGGGGGCGAAAAGGGAGAGACATCCCCACATCGGTGGGGGTGTTGCCGGGGGGGGGGGGGGGGTGAGAGGCTATGCGTTCGGCATCAAAACTCAGGAGCTGGCTGGGGTGGCGCCGGTGATTGGGTCTTTGGCCCCTTAGGTTTCTGGTGACTCTGAGCTCTCTCCCTTTGCCTTGGCCACTGGGTGCCGGCGCAGGAGCGGGTGGATAGGGTGGATATCTCCAGCAAGGGAGCCCCTTCCTCTGGAAGAAGGGCTTCTTACTGTGCTGTTTCTTATGGGGAAGGGAAGAGGTTTTGCAAGAGAGACGGGTATTGGTCACAAACTCTGTCTCAATCTTGGCCTCTTTGTCCTCCATGGGCTTGCCGAACAGCCGTTCGCCAAGGCAGGAGATATCCAAGAGTTTCTCCTGGACCCACTGTTCCAGGTCTGAGGACTGGAGCCACGCTTTATGTTGGGCTCTGATGCCGGCCGCTGCCACATGCGCAGAAGATTCGAACCAGTCATGCGGCGTGGGAAAGGTATTTTGAGCAGTCCGTGACCAATCTCAGGAATGTCTGAAAACTGAGGTGTTCACCTCCGAGGCCCGCAGAGAAACTGCCGAGCTCTTTAGCGAGGTCATGAAGGAACATATCCATATATAGCTGGTACGCCTGGATGCAGCATGCTAGCATGGAACCCTGAAGGCCTTGCGCCTGAGGGCTTCGAGGGCTTGGGATTCTGTACCAGGTGGGACCGAAGAGTGTGACTTTGGAAACACAGGGCCGTGCTGGACTCTACATGGCGTCAAGTCTTTTACTGGCAATAGGGACTGAGGCGGGTGCTTTCCACATGCAGAGGAGCAGCCGGGTCAAGATGGACGGCACAGGGACCGTGAGAGACTCCCTAGTGGGAGACTCATATTGTATGCAAAATGTCAAGTTCCTCTGCCCTTGGCTCTTCCTCAGTCTGTGTGGGCAGATTGAGAGCCCGAGCCATATCCCGCACAAATACCAAGAAGGAGGTATCTTCAGGAGGTGATGCCTTTGCGAGGCGGGCGGGAACGGGTTAGAAGGAAGGTCCCTATGGGCGCAGGTTTCAGGGGACATGTCCCCATCTGATTACCAGCCCGAGAGGTCTGAGGAGGACGGAGTCAGGCTGATCTCTATGTCCGGTGGCCGAGGCTCGCTTGAAGCTGGAGGCACTGACTCTGGAAGACCTCACCCCTGAAGAACGGGGATAGCGAGCGAGACCAGTGCCAAGGACCCTCATGAGGCCTATGGCTCTTGGGAGTTTCCAAGGCAGTTTTCGGGACTGCAGTCAAGGGCCCCTCAGTTTTGAGACGCGAGCCAGCTGTGCTGGGCAAAAGCAACTGCTGGGCAGCTAGGAAGGCAGAAATGCTGCACTCTAGTGCCAGCATACGGGACTCCCACTTAGCGGTGGGGGTCCCTGTGACGCTGACGCTGGGCTTACCGGGTCTGGCATGGAGGAGGAGAGGGGGTCCTCACTGGGATGACCCTCAGGAGACTGGGTGCCATCGCTGGAGGCCTCTGTATCTGTACGAGGTACCTTTCATGGCCACTTCTTGTCTGACTCTCAGGAACGCCAGGGAGGGCTAAGGGAACGAGCCGGAGACCGCTCACGCTTATCCGGAGCCCCCGACAGTGACTTCGAGGTCGTCATCTTCTTGCGCTGTTCCACCTCGGGCGAACTCTGGTAGGAGTGATGCTTGGGACGCGGAGTCACTGCGGGGGACCCTGCAAGTGGTGGATCGGTATAGCGGCCCACCACCAGGGACCCCCGAGGCTGCTTTACAAAAAATGTCGTCCGACTTCTGCATACAGCTTAACAAGGCCTTAGCGGACATTTTCTTACAGAGCTCCGGTTTGTGGTCAGCCCCAAGACACCACAGACAACAGTCATGGGTGTCGGCGAGCAACATATTTTTGGAGCATCTTTCACATTTTTTGAAGCCAGTGGCTATGGGGGCAAAAAGAGCCCCTGCGATATCGAATGCTCTCGAGGCTAGTGGTTAGAAAAAGGGCCTGAAGCAAGAAAAAATAAATCAGCTGGTCCACAGTCGAAGCGGGGGCGTCGGGGAGGACAGGGGAGGACCGGTGTAACTGGAAAAAAGGCTGAAGGGCCAGAAGAGAAAAAATTTTTTCCGAGGGACGAGGACGTGCGTCCAAAAGGCTCTGCCGAAAAAGGGAAACTGAACAAGATGGCACCTTTGGGCAGGAAGAGGGACCACGCATGCATGGCAGCAATTCCAAAGGATTTCTTTGAAAGCTGGGGAATTGCTTCGCGTGGGCTCCGTCGGTGCCAATGTCACCCATAAGTGAGGACTGACTTCCTGCTTGTTCCTGGAGAACACCTGTTACAGGTGAGTAACTACACTATCTCCAGGAACAAGCAGGAATGCAGTCTGAACATATGGGACTCCCTAGCTCGGAGATGCCAGAGAGATGACCTCAAAGTGAGCTGTGGATCAGAGGCATAACTAAATAGGTCATATATCCTCCAAGGATGTCTGGTATCGAAACATGGGATGGAGCGTAGGAGTTGATCTAAGTCTGAAAGAGATGCTGGAGAATAGCTTGGCCAAACAAAGCATCCCGGCAGGAATCCTTGTCTAGGCAATAGTGAGCAGTAAAAGTGTGGACAGAAGACCAAGTTGCTGCTTTGCATATCTCATCAATTGCTACAGAGCGTAGATTTGCCATAGAGGTAGCCATGGCCCGAACATTGTGCAGTTACGTGACCCTCAAGAGAGTCCTGCACTTTCATAAGCAAAGGAGATGCAATCCGCTATCCACCTGGAGAGAGTTCGCTTGGATACTGGCAATCCCAGGTGACTCGAGTTAAAGGCGATGGAAAGCTGGGAAGCTTTTCTGTGCTCTCAAGTTCTCTGGAGATAAAAAGTCAAGGCATGTTTGCAATCCAGAGTGTGAAGAGTTGCCTCTACCCTAGAGGAATGAGGTCTAGGGAAAAAGTCAGGGAGGCAGACTGACTGGTTTAAATGTAAGGGCGAGACCACCTTTGGCATAAAGTGCGGATGAGTCCTAAGGACTATCTTATCATGATGGAATCGTGTATAAGGAGGGTCAGCCACCAAACTCTGGAGCTCACTAATGCGTCTTGCTGAAGTGAGGGCAATAAGGAAGGTGACCTTCCACGTGAAAAACTTCAGAGAGGTAGTGGCTAGAGGTTCAAAGGGGGTGGCTTGAGAAGCTGTCCTAAAACATTAAAATCCCATGCCACTGAAGGGGGTCTTAAAGGGAGGTTTGGTTAATAGAAGACCCCTCATGAAGCATGCTACAAGTGGCTGAAAAGAGATGGTCTGACCATCTAAGGGCATGTGAGATGCCGCAATTGCACTTAGGTGTACTCTTAGCATATTGGTTTTGAGTCCAGATGAAAATACTCAAGTAATGCATCCACCGGAGCTGAGAAGGAGTTAACCACCCTCTGCGAACACCAGAGAGAAAATCTACGCCATTTGAAGGTGTAGGAGCACCAAGTGGAAGGCTTCCTAGAAGCTAAAAGGATATCCTTAACCTGTTGAGAGAGGTTAATGTCCTGGAAGGCTATGCCTTCAGCAGCCATACTGTAAGATGGAGGGACTGCGGATTGGAATGGAGCAGCGTCCCCTCCTCCTGAGAGAGGTGACCTGGAGCAGACCCCAGATCTACGGGTTGAACCTGAGACAGATGTAAAAGGAGAGGATACCACGGTTGACATGGCCAGCGTGGGGCTTTGAGTATCATGTAGCCCCTGTCTCTCTGAAGTTTTAAAAGTGTCTTGGGAATGAGGAGAATGGGAGGGAAGGCATATAGGAAGCCTTGACCCCAATGGAGGTGAAGAGCATTTACCTGCTGGCTGTGCGGTGCAGGAGTCCTGGAGCAGAAGTGAGGAAGCTTGGCATTCTGAGGACTTGCGAATAGGTCTATTTCTGGGTTTCCCCAGATCTGAAAAATGTGAGCGACCTTGTCTGCATGGAAAGACCACTCATGGGGTAGAAGGACTTTGTCTGCCAAGACATTGTGTTTGCCCGGAAGATACACCACAAGTAGGTGAATGTGATACTGTATGGCAAAGGACCACAGATGCAGGGTCTCGCTGCAGAGGGTCCAAGAGCCTGTTCCATCCTGCTTGTTCAAGTAGAACATGGTTACTCGATTTTCTGTCTGGACTACAACTGTGCAGAATCGAAGATGGTCCTGGAAGTCTTTGAGAGCATTTTGAATGGCTCAGAGTTCCAGCAGATTTATGTGGTGGTGTGACTCCTGATGAGACCAAAGTCCCTGAGTAGAGAGATTGTCCAGATGAGCTCCCCAGCCCAATTTGGACACATCCATCGTCAGGATACATTGATGTGCTGGCATCTGAAAAAGTGACCCTACCAGGATGTTTTCTGGGGATTGCCACCACTGGAGAGACGAGATTATGCGAGTAGAGACCATTATTTTGTCTCCCAGGCGACCCGATGCCTGAGACCACTGGGAAGCCAGTATCCATTGAGCTGCACGCATATGTAGACAACCATAAGGCACAACATGCACTGTTGATGCCATATGACCCAGGAGCTGTAGCAGTTCTCGAGCAGTGAGGAAGTTCTTGAGGCATGCCTGAGATGCTAACTGAGTCGAGTGCAGCAGGGTTGAAGCAGAAATGCCTTTGATTGTTGAGTGTTAAGAGAGTCCCTATGAACTCTAGAGTTTGAGAGGGAACGATTTGGGACTTTGGAAAATTTATTACAAATCCCAAGTGTTGCAGCACTTGCATGGTGCACGAGATGGCAAGACTGGCCTCTAGAGAGGTGTTTGTTTGAATGAGCCAGTCGTCTAAGTAAGGGAAGAAAAATATCCCAAGAGTCTTTAGTAATGTGGCTACTACCACCATGCACTTTGTGAGAACTCTTGGGGCAGAAGCGAGGCCAAAAGGCAGGACTCTGTATTGATGATGTTTCCCTTGAAACATGAAGCGCAGGAACTTTTCTGTGCTGTGAGTAAATAAGTATGTGAGTGTATGCCTCCTTTAGACCTAGAGGACAGAGCCAATCCTGACTCTGGAGATAGGGGAGAAGGGTGCCTAGGGAGATCATTTTGAATTTCTCCCATAGAAGGTATTTTTTCAGTTTTTACAGGTCCAGAATTGGCCTGTACCCTCCTGTTTTCTTTGGAATGAGGAAGTATGGAGAATAAAAGCCCATTCCCTGCTGGGATGGTGTAACCTCTATTGCGCTCTGAAAGAGAAGGGAAGTGACCTCTTGCAACAAAAGAGCAGTGAGAGGGGTCTGAGAGCGGAACTATCTTGGAGGATTCCGGGGGGGTAGATTTTGTAGATGAAGCTTGTACCCCTCCCGCACTATGGACAGTGTCCACTGCTCTGATGTGATAAGATGCCATCTGTGGGCAAAATGACAGTCTGCCAGGAATGTGGATGGTGGCCGCCTTGGTGGCATTGACGTCCGCTCGCAGAGTAAACGAGCTGCAGGCCCTGGTGGCGGACACGTCCTATTCCAGATTATATACCAACATCGGTGGCCAATCTACGCGCAACGCCAGTGCAAGAAATCTGTAAGGCTGCCACATGGTCTTCAGTCCATACGTTCGCAGCCCACTACTACCTTGAGAGTGAGTTCCGCAGGGACAGTGCCTTGGGCCAGGCAATGATCAGAAGCATTCTTGGAATATCGGCAACTCCTGCCCTCCATGCCCAGTTCTAGTGATGCTGGACGCTTGGGTCTGCAGTTTCTCTTGGTAGGAACTCACCTTCTACAACTCACGACCTCCCTTGGGTCGCCGCTGCTGCTGTCGTGGTTTGGGCCCCGGCAACCTGGAGCTAGGGAGTCCCATATGTGAGGACTGACTTCCTGCTTGTTCTTGGAGAAAGCGTAGTTACTCACCTGTAACAGGTGTTCTCCAGGGACAGCAGGAATCAGTCCTCACAACCCTCTCTCCTCCTCTTGGAATTGCCTCCTTTACCTTTTTGTCTTTTGCCTAAGCTATGTCATCTGACTGAGCAAGATGGTACCCTTGGGTGAGAAAGGGGACCACGCATACGTGGTAGCATTCCCAAAGGCTTTCCTTTAAAGCTGGGGAAATGCTCCACATGGGCTCTGTTGGTGCTGACGTCATCCATATGTGAGAACTGATTCCTACTGTCCCTGGAGAATACTTGTTACAGGTGCGTAACTACGCTAAATCTCTCTTCAGTTCTGCCCACTGCTTTTCTACTCTCCCCAGATGTCCCTATCCTGCAAATTTATTTATTTATTTATTTTTATTTCTTTGTTTTTCTATACCGTGCTATTACAGATCAGTGCGGTTTACATAAACATGGTTTACCGCACTGTTATAGAACAGTGCGGTTTACATAAAACATATGAACTAGGTTTACATATAACTAATTATTAACATATTTACATTAAAACAAGATTGACTCCTTGAAGTATTCCCCCATCTTGACAAAGTTAGCTGAAGTCTAAGGACCCTCCATTTTGAAACCTCTCCACCGATGTCCAAATACTGAACTACACTATCTGGTGATCACTGGATGCCAGATGATTCATCCATTACAACATCAGAAATACATTCCCCATTCATAAGCATCAGGTCCAGTATTGACCCTCTCCCACGTAGGTTGCTTTCCCAGTTGCTGAAATTTCTGCCTGTAGAAATTGCAGAATTTCCCTATTTTTTTTTTTTTAGACACCACAGCAGTCATGACATCTCCATCAGCATCCAGCAAATTGAAATTGCCTATCAATAGCACTTCCCCTTTCATAGCAGTATTGTGAATGTCTTGAATTAAACCTCTATTTTTCTGCCTCTGAGAGAGATCTATATATCTCACCAATATAAATAGATATTCTCCAGGACCAAGCAGGAAGTCAGTCCTCACATATGGGTGATGTCGGCGCCGATGGAGCCCTCGTGCGGAGCATTTCCCCAGCTTTCAAAGAAAGCCTTTGGGAATTGCAGCATGCATGCGTGGTCCCCTTCCCGCCCAAGGGTGCCATCTTGCTCAGTCTTCTTTTTTCCGCGGAGCCCGACGGACGTTGTTCGTTTTTCCCCGAGGAAAAAGTTGATTTTCTTTGTTTTTCTCTTTCTCCGGTTCGACGCCGGATCCTTTTCCCACTCGGACCGATACGCCGGTATCGAGTCCTTTTCTCTCTCTTTCGGTTTTTGTCCTTTGTGACTGGCGTTCGCGCCTTTTTTCTTTTTTCCCTGGCAGCCCGGTCTTTTGACCTAGCAGGGGCCCTTTTTCCCCCGATGGCTACCAGCGGGTTTAAGAAATGTGATCGGTGTAAGAAACTTATGTCTCTTACCGACACACGACTGCTGTCTCCGTTGCCTCGGATCCGATCATGACCCGATGATCTGTGGTCCGTGTGGCAAAATGTCCTCGAAGGCGTTGAGTCGGCAGCACCAGAAGGATAGGATTTTTTCTGACTTCGCGTCCGGCCGGGCCCGGACCTCGTCAGAGGCCTTGATGTCTCGGGGTTCCTCTGAGCGGGGGTCTCCTTCGCGGGAACATCGAAGGAAGAAGAAACCCACGAGGGCAGCCTCAGTGGATGCTCCTGGTTCCTCGAGGGCCAGGTCGCATAGCCCCGATAGCCGTCCCGGGTCTTCAGAGTCGGAGAGGCCTGCCAAGCATCCTCATGTTGAGATGGAGTCTCCTGGACACGTAAGTGCTGTTGTCCTCGTTGACTCTCCTCCGAGGGAGCCGAGTCGGGGGGCTGCTGGGCAATGTTCCCTCTAATTTTCTGTAGGCTGTGTGCGCATAAAATATCAGCTGTGTGCAGCTTTTGAAGGAAGGTTAAATTTTTGTGCGCCACATAACAACACTCGAAGTTATATACTTTAAAATTTGACTACACGTCAGAATACAGTATGTACACCACATTGATTTTAATCAAATTAAATGAAAATAGACAATTACTAAATGAAGCAGGAAATTTCTAGTAATTACAATCATAACTTTTAAATTTTAAGACGTTTGTGTTGTTTTCTATCAGAATCAGAGCCGTAATTTTTGTGCGCTCTGTTGTAAAGTATGTGCGCTCGCTCGGCGAGGTGTGTGCGCGCGCACACGCGCACAGCTTAGAGGGAACAGTGCTGCTGGGTCTCCTGAGCTCGGACTCAGGTTGACGGCCTTGGAGAGCAGCTTCTCTGCCTTCATGGAACAGCAGCGGGCATTGATCGCCGGTCTCACCGGTGCATCTGCCCCGACCACCGGGACCTCGACATCCAAGTCGACCCCGGAGGCCGAGCCGATCCTCGAGTCCATGCGGGCTCGAGTCGATCCTCGGCCACAATCTCCCTCGACCTCCCGTTCGGGGCCGAGGTCGTCGATGCCGATACCCTCGGCGTCGGGGCAGAGGGCATCGGTGCCCGCCCGACTGGAGCCGCTTGATTCCTTCTCCGAGGAGTTGGGCTGAGAGACGGAGGACGAAGAGTCACACGACACTCATCGGACTCGGTGTGTCCCATCGGACTCGCCCGAGTCCGAACCTCAGAGACGGTCCCCACCGGAGGATACCCAGTTCTCGGACTTCGTGCGGGATATGGCCAAGGCCTTGGCCTTCCCCGCGGATCCCGAGGAGGAGCCTCGAGCCGAGGAGCTCGAGGCCCTCCAGTATGATTCTCCCCCGAAGGAGGCCTTTACAGTTCCGGTTCCTCCGATGCTGGAGCGGCTGCTCTTCCACATGTGGGAGACCCCGGCCTCGACGCCGGTGTTAAGCAAGCGGGTCGATTCCATCTATTGAGTCCGCAAGAGCCCCGGGTTCCAAAAGGCACAGTTACCGCACCACTCCATGGTTGTGGAATCGGCCATGCATCGACTGAAAAGTCAGAAGATGCACTCCTCGGTGTCTCACGGCTGGGAGGCCCGGAACCTGGATGCCCTTGGTAAGAAGTGCTTCCAGGGCTCTATGCTTGCTTGCCGTGTCCAGACTTACCAGCTCTACATGGGCATGTACCTCCGAGACCTGGCAAAGGAGATTGCCGGGTTCTCTGCTGGTCTCTTCGAGGAACCTTTGCAGAGGTTCCAGGCCTTGTCCACCGGTATTCGAGAGTGCTCGAAGTTTATCTCTCGAGCAGCCTACGATGGCTTTGAGGCTTCGGCCCGAGTAGCCGGGGCCGGCATCGGTGCCCACCGACAGGCTTGGCTACAGTCATCCGACCTTGAGCCATGGGTCCAGGACAAGTTGGTTGATGTCCCCTGCCGAGGTGAAAACCTCTTTGGCAAGCCCATGGCTGAAAAGGCTGCAGAACTCGAGACCGAGACTCTGACCAGGACTAGGCTTTCCAGGAAAACCTCTGCCCCTTCTCAGAAGAAGAAGGGCTCGGAAAAAAAGACCTTTTACCCGAGGAAGTCATCTGCCTAAAAACAATACCCTCATTATCAGGCCTCTGCAGCTCCCCAACAGGGTCAGCAGGCCAAGGGGCAGGGTCAAGGGCCCCGTAGGCAGAAGGACCCCAAGCCACCAACACTGGCCCCTGCTCAGCAGGGTGGGGGTTTTTGACTCAAAATGCATAGCCTCTTCTCCTCAGCTGGCTTCTCTCAGCACAGGAGGCCGGCTGGCCCACTTTGCCCACAGGTGGTCAGCCGTCACATCAGATACCTGGGTTCTTCATATAGTCCAAAAGGGCTATCTTCTCCATTTTCACCGGGTACCTCCCTCCTTTTTTCCAGGGGAGCCTCCAAGACCCCCTCTGCACAGGGACCTACTCCTTCAGGAGTTAGCAAGTCTGCTGAAGGATCAGGCTGTGGAACCGGTGCCCCACCACCTGAGAGGTCACGGCTTTTATTCCAGGTACTTTCTGGTACCAAAAAGAACAGGAGGCCTCAGACCCATCCTAGACTTGCGAAACCTCAACAAGTTCCTGGAGAGGGAAATTTTCAAGATGCTTACCCTTGGAATCCTGCTGCCCTACCTCCAGCAGGGAGACTGGCTATGCTCCTTAGATCTAAAGGATGCGTATACTCACATCCTTATTCATCCAGACCACAGACAATATCTCAGGTTTGTTGTGGGAGGAAACCACTATCAGTACAGAGTACTACCCTTTGGCCTGTCCTCCGCTCCCAGGGTGTTCACCAAGTACCTGGCAGTGGTGGCGGCTTACCTGAGGCTTCAGGGTCTTTTTGTGTTTCCGTACCTGGACGACTGGCTCATAAGGGGCCAATCTTCCCAGGAGGCTAACCAGGCCACCCTTCGCACTGTGGCTCTGCTTCAGCACTTGGGGTTTGTCATAAACTTCGCAAAGTCCACTTTGCTCCCGTCCCAGAACTTGGAGTTCATAGGGGCCAGGCTCGACACTCTTCAAGCAAAGGCTTTTCTGCCTCTGGACAGGGCCCACAGGCTGATGGATCTGGCCAGCCAGTTTCACAGCAATTCCCTGGTCTCTGCCAGGCAATTCCTGAGACTACTCGGCCATATGGCTTCCACGGTTCATGTCACCCCCAATGCCCACCTGCACATGCGGCCTGCTCAGTGGAGCCTTCGCACTCAGTGGCATCAAGCCACAGGGAGCCTAGCGGACTCAGTAAAGATATCCGACCTACTGGTGGCTGCAATCGTGGCTTCATCTTCCGAATCTGGTGCTCGGAGTGGTTTTTCAATCCCCTCCGCCTTCTCAAGTGCTCACAACAGATGCTTCTCTTCTCGGTTGGGGAGCACATTGCCAAGGGACATGTACTCAGGGTCTCTGGAACCCTTGGGAGGCTACTCAACAGATAAACTTCCTGGAGCTACGGGCGATACGCCTAGCTCTGAGAGCCTTCTCCCACCTCGCCTCTCACCAGTCTGTACTGGTTCAGACGGACAATCAAGTTGCCATGTTCTGTGTGAACAAACAAGGAGGCACAGGCTCCTTCTTTCTTTGTCAGGAGGCACAACGGCTGTGCTCTTGGGCTGTCAATCACGGGATCCTTCTCAAGGCTGTCTACCTCCCAGGTCAGGAAAATTACCTGGCGGACAGTTCTGAGCAGGATCCTGCAACCACACGAATGGAGATTGAACCCATTGGTGGTTCAGCAGGTCTTTCTCAGGTGGGGACTCCCCACCATGGATCTTTTCGCCAGTCCTCTGAACCGGCAACTCCCGAGATTTTGCTCCAGACAACCGCATCCCCTCAGAGTAGCAGCGGATGCGTTTCTGATCTTGTGGTCCACAGGCCTCTACTGTATGCGTTTCCTCCCACACCACTAGTGTCCGGAACGCTGTTCAAAGTCCTCAAGGACGGGGCTTCATTGATTCTCATAGCCCCCAGGTGGCCGAGGCAACCGTGGTTCCCGCTTCTGCTACAGCTAGCGGTGGACACCCCTCTTCCTCTGGGGTTTCAACACGATCTCCTGTCTCAGGATCAGGGGACTCTCTTGCACCCCAACCTCCAGTCCCTTCATCTGATGGCCTGGCTGCTGAAAGGGTAGTCCTGGCTCCCCTACTACTGCCTCGAGAGGTGGAAGATGTCATCTTAGCTTCTAGACGGCAATCCACCAGGAAATCCTACGCTCTTAAGTGGCGTAGATTCTCCGCCTGGTGTGCCCAGCACAGCGAGAATCCCTTCTCGTGCTTGGTAGCGGTAGTATTGCAATATTTGCTTTACCTCTCCAATCTGGGCCTTAAGTCTAACTCTGTCAGAGTTCACCTTAGTGCTCTCTCAGCACACCACTCGCCGGTGGACGGCAGGCCTCTTTCCAACCACCCTTTGGTGGCTCGTTTCCTCCGAGGCCTCCTGCTTAAGCCTCCTTTGCGTTCACCGGCCCCTGAGTGGGATCTGAATGTGGTCTTACAGCTGCTTACTTGTACGCCTTTTGAACCTATGGCTACCTGCCCTCTCCGTTTTCTCTCCTGGAAAACTTTATTTCTGGTAGCTCTCACCTCTGCTAGGCGAGTGAGTGAACTGCAGGCACTAGTGTCTGATCCTCCTTACACTAGGTTCTACAGGAATAGGGTAGTCTTACGGACTCACCCTAAGTTTCTTCCTAAAGTTGTCTCACCTTTTCACCTCAATCAGGAGGTGGTTCTTCCGACCTTCTTTCCCAGGCCGCATGCCAACAGGGCTGAGATGGTCTTGCATACCCTGGACTGTAGGAGGGCGCTATCCTTCTACCTTGACCATACGCGGGAGCATCGGAAGGCTGTTCAGCTTTTCGTTTCTTTTGACCCCAATAAGTTGGGACTCCCTGTCTCCAAGCGTATGTTGTCCATATGGGTCGCTGACTGTATCGCCTGGGCTTATGGGGCAGCCGGCCTCTCGGAGGGTCGAGTCACGGCTCATCGTGTCAGGGCGAAGGCTGCGTCAGTGGCTCATCTCCGCTCTGTTCCGTTGGCAGACATCTGCCGGGCCGCTACTTGGTCTTCAAGCCAGACTTTTGCAGCCCATTACTGCCTTGAGAGGGAGTCCCGCAGGGACAGTGCTTTCGGACAGGCAGTACTCCATAATCTCTTTGGGGTTTAGGCAACTCCTACCCTCCGGCCCTGATGTTGGGCTACCGGTCGGGGGCGTTCTCAGAGAAGATTCCTTCCTTCTGTGCTGACGAGCTAGAGGGAGCTCATTTTTCCACTTGAGGTCTCCGGTAGCCTTAAGCTAGGGAGTCCCATATGTGAGGACTGACTTCCTGCTTGGTCCTGGAGAAAGAGTAGTTACTCACCTGTAACAGGTGTTCTCCAGGAGCAGCAGGAATCAGTCCTCACAACCCTCCCTCCTCCCCTTGGAGTTGCAGTCATATGATTTATTTTTGCTAATTTTTTGCTGTCTTTTAGCTATGTCATCAGACTGAGCAAGATGGCGGGAAGGGGACCGCGCATGCGTGCTGCAATTCCCAAAGGCTTTCTTTGAAAGCTGGGGAAATGCTCCGCACGAGGGCTCCGTCGGCGCCGACGTCACCCATATGTGAGGACTGATTCCTGCTACTCCTGGAGAACACCTGTTACAGGTGAGTAACTACTCTTTCCATTCTCTCTTTCCAGCATAACCCACAATGCCGCCACCTCACTTTGTCATAAGCTCTGCAGATCTGTTGCTTTAATATTGTTTTTTACATTTAGTGCCAATCCTCCCTTTATTCGTACCCTGTCCTTCCTGAAAAGATTATAACCCGATATAACTATATCTCAAGCATGGTTTATTGCGACTATATCTAAGTCAGCTTCTTCCATTACAGCCTCTGGATCTAGAACTTTTTCCCATACTTCTGGCATTAGTATACACTGCTTTCCAGATGTTGTCTCTGTTCACTTTTTTATACAAGTGTTTAATGTTATACTTTCATGAAGGCTTTTACTTACCAGGGGCATTGTACACCCATTCTAAATGATCCTTGTTTAAAGCCCTCTTCAGTAGGTTAGCCAATGAGAAAACAGACATTCCTTTTTCTCCAGGAACAAGCAGGAAGTCCGTCCTCAAATATGGGTGACGACTGCGCCGACTGAGCCCGCGCGGAGCATTTCCCCAGCTTTCAAAGAAAGCCTTTGGGACATGCTACCCCTTCCCGCTCAAGGGTGCCATCTTGCTCAGTCTCCTTTTTTCTGCAGAGCCCGACGGACGTCTCTCCCGTTTCCCTGGAAAAAAGTTTTGCTATCTCCTTAAAAGTTAGCTTTTCAGGTTTGCGTACCGGTTCCTTTTCCCACCTTACTCTGGTACTCTTCTTGGCTTTTTCCCCTTTTTTTCAATAGAGGCTTGCCTCAACTGGCGTTGGTGCCTTTTTTCACCCGGAGGTTGTTGACCCCGGCTAGGAGACCCAGGTGTCGGTACCAGTGGTCAGCCGGTGACACCATGTACCACGTCAGGACAAGGCTGGGGTTGCACAAACCCCAACTCCCACATAACTCCATGGTTGTTGAGTCAACCATGCTAAAGCTTAAGAGCGAAAACCTATTCTTCTGTTTCCCCTGGTAGGGATGCTAGAGCCCTTGATGCCCTTGGGCGCAAGTGCTACCAGGGCTCGATGCTGGGGTGTCAGATTCAGGCCTCTGAGTTATACATAGGCATGTACATCAAGGCCCTAACCAAAGAGTTGTCCAGGTTTTCAGCAGGGTTTGCTGGGGAACCCCTCCAATAGTTCCAATCCCTGACTTGTAGGATCAAGGGCTGCTCTAAGTTCCTTTCCTATGCTGGCTTCGAGTCAGCGGTTTGGGTAGCAGCAGCCGGCATTGGTGCCTGCGCCAAACCTGGCTGTAGTCTTCGGATCTCAAGCAGTAGGTCCAAGACAAGCTGCACGATGTCCCTTGTACCGAGGAGAACCTGTTTGGCAAACATAATGGCTGACAAGGCAGCCGAAATAGAGACAGACGTAGTGACTTGACAGAGGCTCTCCAAAAAGATCTCATCCTTCCCTCATAAGAAACCATTAGGGAAAAGACCCCTGTTTCCGAGGAAAAAGGGGCCCTTTCATCAGAGTCACCACTACCAGCCCTTAACGGGCCAGCAGCAAAGTTCTCACCCTAAAAGACAAAATCATGGTGCCCAGAAGCCCCAGGCCCCATCTCTCACCCAGCCTGGGGGGAGCTTTTAACTCCAGGGCAGGGCCTCCCCTTTTCTTGGAGACTTTCACCAGCCCACAGGGGGCCACATGACACTCTTTGACCACAAATGGGCCAGTGTCACCTCTGACCAGTAGATTACTGCAGGTGGTAAGGGAGGGATACCTCTTCCACCTGTACCAGGTACCACCCAGGTTCTTTCAAGGAGAGCCAGTGCAACCTCTCCTTCACCAGACCCTTCTGCTCTCAGAGCTCACAGGTCTGTTCAGGGACAATGCAGAGCCTGTACCCAAACATCTATGGGGAAAAGGCTTCTACACTAGATACTTCCTTGTCCCAAAGAGAACCGGGGGCCTCAGGCCCATACTAGACCCGAGAAACTTAAACAAGTTTCTGGTGAGGGAGAAGTTCAAGATGTTCTCCCTTGGAACACTGCTGCCTTACCTCCACCAGGGAGATTGGCTGTGCTTCTTGGACCTAAAGGATGCGTGTACATATATTCTGATCCATCCCTCCCACAGACAGTACCTACGGATCGTGGTGGGAGGAGGACACTACCATTACAAGGTGTTACCCTTCAGCCTGGCCTTTTCACCAAGGGTCTTTACCAAATGCCTACCTGCGCCTACAAGGAGCTTTTGTCTTCCCCTACCTGGATGACTGGTTCATCAGGGGCGGTATGGCCTCAGAGGTCAGTCAGGCCACAGAACATGCAGCCCTTCTGTTGCAGCATCTGGGGTTCTTCATCAGCTACCCCAAATCCCATCTCTCTCCAGCCCAAAGTCTGGAGTTCATAGGTGCCCAGTTGGATACATTACAGGTCAAAGCCGTCCTCCCAAGAGAAAGGGCAGATTGCCTCAGGCAACTAGCATGAGAGGTACAACACCGCTGGTCAGTGCCGGGTCGTCTCCTCTGCCTACTGGGCTATATGGCCTCGATGATCCACATCACGTCTTCAGCCTGCTTACACATGCAGACAGCCCAGTGGTGCCTCTGCTCGCAGTGGACACAGGCCATGGGCAAACTACGAGACAGGTCAGGGTACCCGCATCTGGCAGTCCATCAACCTGTGGCAAAACCTGCGTCACCTGCAGGAAGGAATATCCTTTCAGGCACCCACGCCGCAGCGGACCCTGACCACAGATGCCTCCCTCCTGGGTTGGGGGCACATTGTGGAGACCGCCACACACAGGGCAGCTGGTCTGAGGAGGAGGCGGTCCTACAGATCAATCTCCTGGAGCTCAGGACAATCTTCTTGGCTCTACGAGCATTCTTCCACCGCCTATGGCACTGGCCTGTACTGATACAGCTGGACAAGCAGGTCACCATGTTTTATATCAACAAGCAGGGGGGCACGGGTTCATACGCCCTCTGCCAGGAGGCAGAGGCCGCCCTCCTTTGCAGCACGCAACAACATGCTTCTGCGAGCAGTATACCTCCCGACCAGGACAACTGCCTAGCAGACAGGCTGAGCAGAATCCTTTGTCCAAACACATGGCACTTAAACCACAGAGTGACGAAGCAGCTCTTCCACCTCTGGGGCAGGCCTGTGATGGACCTATTCGCCTCTCCAGACAACACACAGCTACCCTGCTTCTGCTCCCGTCAGCCGTACCCGGCAAGAGTGGCGGCAGATGCCTTCCTGATCTCATGGTCGGAGGGCCTACTCTATGCGTTCCCACAGAACCCCCCTAGTCGCCAGGATCCTCTTCAAGGTTTAGGATGAAAGGGCCTCAGTTATACTGATTGCCCCTAGGTGGCCCAGGCAACCTTGGTTCCCTCTGCTGCTTTCCATATCTGTGGCACTCCCAGTCCCTCTGGGCCAAGCCTTGGACCTCCAGGAGGAGGGCTGTCTCCTGCACTCCAATCTGGGGTCGCTAACTCTAACAACGTGGCTGCTGAAAAGGTAGCATTGGCCCCTTTCAATCTTCTAGGAGAAGTTGAGGAGATCCTACTGGCCTCCAGAAAACCCTCCACCAGGCAGGATTATGCCTTTAAGTGGAGAAGGTTCTCTGCCTGGTGTGCGGAAAGAAGAGAGAATCCCTTCTCCTGCCATGTGCAATTAGTACTCCAGTACATACTGCACCTGTCCCACACCGGGCTGAAATCTAACTCGATGAGGGTACATCTGAGTGTCATAGCCGTTCACCACCACCCAGTTGAGGGAAAACCCCCCTCAAGACAGCCCCTGGTCTCCAGGTTCCTCCAGAGCCTTCTATTATCCAAGCCCCCTCTCTGCCCTCTAGCAGCAGAATGGTACCACAACGTGGTGCTCTCTCAACTCACCAAACCACCGTTCAATCCCCTAGCCACTTTCCATGACAGGTACCGCAGGTGGCAAGTGGCTTTTCTGGTAGCCCTCGAAGGGTGTGCGAACTCCAGCCTCTGGTGGCAGATCTACCATATGCAAGGTTCTACAAGAACAGGGTAGTGCTCCGCACGCACCCCAAATTCCTCTCAAAGGCGGTGTCTCCTTTCCACCTCAACCAACAGGTGTTCCTTCCCACCTTCTTCCTGTGAACTCACGCTGATAAGGAGGAACTAGTGCTTCATACACTAGTTTGCAAACGGGCTTTGTCCTGTTTACAGTGGACTCGGGCCCATTGAAAAGCTCCTCAGCTTTTTGTGTCTTATGACCCCAGCAGACTGGGACTTTCCATGATTAAGCAAACTGTTCACTTGAGTGGCGGACTGTATTGCCCTCGCCTATGAGCGAGCTAGCCTCTCCCTTGATGGTGATGGAGATTTGCAAGGCCATCACATGGTCTTCAATACATACGTTCACAGCTCACTACTGCCTGGAGAGCGAGTCCTGCAGGGACAGTACGTTTGGCCAGGTAGCACTCCATAATATTCTCTGGGTATAGGCAACTTCTGCCCTCCAACCTTTTTGTGTTCAGGATACAGGAGTGATAGTGTCACTGGATCCTAGGATCTTGTAGAGTCTTTCAGTGGGGACTCAACTTCTGCAACTCACGGCTACCCGATTGGTCGCTGTTGGTGCTGTCGTGGTTCAGTCCTCGAAAGCCTGGAACTGGGGAGTCCCATTTGTAAGGACTGCCTTCCTGCTTGTTTCTGGAGAAAGCATAGTTACTCACCTGTAAAAGGTGTTCTCCAGGGACAGCAGGAATCAGTCTTCACAACTCTCCCTCCTCCCCTAGGAGTTGCCTCCCTATCTTGTTTTAGTTTTTACTGCCGTCCTAGCTGTCATCTGACTGAGCAAGATGGCACTCTTGGGCGAGAAGGGGTGCACGCATGTATGGTAGCATGTCCCAAAGGCTTTCTTTGAAAACTGATGAAATGCTCCATGTGGACTCCATTGGTGCCGACATCACCCATATGTGAGGACTGATTCCTGCTGTCTCTGGAGAACACCTGTTACAGGTGAGTAACTACGCTTTCTATATTGTCCTGCTAGACCAGTCCAGACAAGTGGGTTGTGTTTCCCTACCAGCAGATTGGTGGAGACAAAAGCCAATGAAATGCCCAAGTTTCAATGACAATAGACCCTAAAGTTACTGCTTGGGTTAGAAATTGGTAGGGTGGGAGGTGACAAAGAGTACAAGTAAATGGAGCTCACTCTGAGGAGAAGGATGTTACCAGTGGTGTGCCCCAGGGATCTGTCCTTGGTCTGATTCTTTTTAACATCTTTGTTAGTGATATAGCAGAAGGGCTGTCGGGTAAGGTTTTCCTCTTTGCGGATGATACCAAAATCTGCAATAGAGTAGACACCCAGGAAGGTGTAGATAACAGGAGGGATCTAGCTAAGCTTAAAGAATGGTCTAGAATTTGGCAGCTGGGATTTAATGTTAAAAAATGTAAGGTCATGCATTTGGGCTGCAGCAATCCAAGGGAGCAATATAGTATAGGGGGTGAAATACTTTTGTCCACTAAAGAAGAGCGGGAGCTAGGCGTGGTTGTGTCTGATGATCTTAAAGTAGCTAAACAGGTAGAAAAGGCGACGGCAAAAGCTAGAAGGATGCTTGGGTGCATACGGAGAGGAATGGCTAGCAGAAAAAAGGAGGTGATAGTGCCTCTGTATAAGTCTTTGGTGCGACCTCATTTGGAGTACAGTGTGCAATTCTGGAGACTGGACCTTCAAATGGATGTGAACAGGATGGAGTCGGTGCAGAGGGTGGCTACTAAAATGATTAGTGGTCTTCATTATAAAGCATATGAGAACAGACTGAAGGATCTTAATATGTACACCTTAGAGGAAAGGCAGGATAGAGGTGATATGACTGAGATGTTTAAATACCTCCGTGGCATAAATGTTCAGGGAGAGAGCCTCTGTCAATTGAAAGCAAGTTCTGCTACGAGGGGACATGGGATGAGGGTGAAGGGAGATAGATTCAGGAGTGATATGCGGAAATATTTCTTTACGGAAAGAGTAGTGGATCCACGGAATAGTCTCCCAGTGGAGGTGGTAGAGATGAGGACAGTAACTGAATTCAAAAAAGCATGGCACAAACACAGAGGATCTCTAAAGGTAAAAAGGGGACTGTTCTAGTTGTTATGGAAGGACAGACTAGATAGGCCATGTGGTCTTTTTCTGTCATCATATTTCTATGTTTCTATCACTCCCATGCCTCTATCAGCCTGAGCCATTATAGGGTACCTCAGTATTCTTCTGTCTCCAGCAGATGGTGGATGGATTTTCTCATCTCTGAAGAAAAACTGAACAAGTGAGAGGAAAAAGATTTCTCTCATGAATGACCACCTTGAGATTGACTGTCTCACTTGAGCATGACATGGGAGGCTCCACTAGACTAAGGTCTTTTCAGTAGCCAGAGGAGGGGAAATTGGTTCAGCTGCATGTGCTTATCCTTTTAAGGACCTCTTGAGCAACCAGAAAATTAGAAAGATTTGGAAAAGTTCTGCAGCCTCACACAACCTTGACATTCCCTCCTTCCTCCGCTGTCTCACCTTGCTCTCCCCAAAGACTGAAGACACCTCAGAGGTACAGTTATGATCAACATTATTGGCACCCTTGCATTTTAGATATGGTGTAGATTAGAATATCTTGAGAAATAATTGGAAATATTCCAACTGTATGTTGTCATAATATTTTAATAGTATGTTCAAAGGTATACAAGAAAATAAAAATGTCTGTGCAACATAGTCACTTCTGAGAAAAAAATCTAAATATGACCTGGACAAGTTTAATGGCACCCTTCACTAATATCCTTAGCAGTGATGACAGCCTCCAAACATTTCTTGTAGCTATCTATAAGTTTTGTTCATCTGTCTGCTGGTAGTTTCTCCTACCCTTCAATTGCGATTTGTTCCAGCTCATGATTGTTTCTAGGATTCCTTTTACCAATTGCAGATTTCAGCTCTTTCCAAAGGCTCTCGATTGGATTGAGATCAGGCCTCATTGCTGGCCAGTTAAAACAGTCCATTTGTTCCTTTTTAACCGTTCTTTTGTACTTTTGGCTGTATGCTTTGGATCATTGTTCTTCTGGAGGACCTGTGACCTTCGACTCAGACCTAGCTTTGTGACACTAGGTAGCACATTTCGCTCCAAAATACTTTGGTAGTCCTCTAACTTTATGATTCTTTTAATATGTTCCAGGCCTCCATTTCTAGAGGCAGCAAAACAACCCATCTCTTATGCTGAAAACTCATCTCTTCCTGGAACATTTTTCCCTACCACCATAGTCCTCAGTCCTCTGTCTTCATCCCTTCACCTCTGCCCTCTCAAACTCAATCCTGCAGCCATGCTGTACCTGTATATACCTATGTAATTAGTTGATCGTTGTAAATAGTTTCACATTTATACCTATGTATCATTGTTATATTGTTCCATGTAAACAGTTGAAATATACTGTCATGATATGTTCTATGTAAACCGTCTTGATTTGCAGAAAGACGGTATATAAAAAATGTTAAATAAATAAACCCCTCAACATTATGGAACCTCTACCATATTTAACTGTAGATCTCCAGGAACAAGCAGGAATGTAGTCTTCACATATGGGTATCGTCAGTACCGACGGAGCCTGTGCGGAAACGCTCCCCAGCGTCAAATAGGAACGCTTTTGGGAGCATCCCTCAGCACATGCGTGCTGCCTTCCCGCCTTTCCAACTGTCCCTCTTCAGTTCTTCGTTTTCCGCGGAGCTGACAGGACACACACCCTGTCACCGCAGAAAATTTCTTCTTTAAACTTGTTTTCTTGTGGTCGCGCCTGCCTCCGTACGACACCTACCGGTACCGCCGGTTCTTTCTTTCTTTCTTTTTAAAAAAAAAAACTTCAGAAACTTTTTCTTTTGGTGCTAGGCACCATTTTGGGAATTAGGCCCCATTTCTCCCAAGAGATGGAAAAACTAGCTAGTGGTTTTAAAAAAAATGTACTAAATGGCAGTACCATTTCCGTCACCGACACACATGACTGGTGTCTAAAATGTTTAGGCCCTGACCATTCTCCTTCTGAGTGTTCCATTCTCCTTCTGAGTGTTCCTCCTGTATGGGGATGACTAAAAGAGGAAGACACCCTCTTTTCTTCGTATACCAGGTCCATTGCATCGAAGTCTTCAAGAGCCTCGTCTTCCTCCCATGGATCTCAGGTAACTAAACATAAGAGCCGGTCCTCAAAGGGTAGCTCTCCTTCAAAGCATCGAGAGGCCATTGGCATTGCCTTTGAGGAAACTACACTGGCAAAACAGCCCCGGCGGGAGGCTTCGGCCTCCAAAGCATCAACGGGGTTCCAGGATGTTCTCGAGGCTTCGACCTCGGCAGAACTACTGGTGCCATGCTCAGGGGTTCCAGCCGCTTTTACCGGTACCGATACCCAGGCATCGGCAGCGTCGATAGACCAGAGATTCCTCGCTATCAAATGCAGTCTTGCAGCTGTCCTTACAGCTGCGGTACCATTGACACCAGTGGTTCAACGGGCACCGGTACCGATGCCGGTACCAGTACCGACAGTACCGGCCCCGGTGGGAATCCTTCCCATGCAGCCATTTTCTGGCATAGACAGATCGGTACCGGACCAATTCGGTACCGACTTTGATCGATACCGAGACCGTGCTTTGCATGAACATCATGATCAGAGATACTTTGAATCCTCCAATTCTGATGACTCTGATAATTCTGCTGGTACCAGAGTGTTTCTCCCGGAAGACTCCTCTTCTCCCCAACGCAGAATGTCCTCCGGAAGACATGTCTTTTCAGGATTTTATTCGTGATGTGGCCCGAGGCCTTTCAATCACGTTAGCTCCTGAAAAAGAACCTAGAGCAAAGGAATTGGAAATTCTCCAGTACCCTAAGGCTCCCAAGGAAGCAGCCACTCTGCCCATTCATGAAATTCTTCATGATTTGATGCTCAGAATGTGGGAGACACCTTTGACCACATCTCTTCATTCTAGGAGACTCGATACCATGGATCGAGTTCCACCATGTCCTGGTTTTCAAAAGACTCAGCTGCCACACCATTCAATGGTAGTGGAGTCAGCCATGCGTAGGATGAAAAGTGCAAAGAGACATGCATCCAATCCTCCAGGTCGTGAATGCAGGACTCTTGACGCTTTTGGGCGTCAAACCTTTCAGGCTTCCATGCTTTCAGCTAGGATCAGCTCATATATTTTATATATGGGAATGTTCCTCAAAGAGGTCACAGGAGATTTGGAGCTTATGAGCCCCCTTCTCCCTGAGGACAAACGACAGGACTTTCTCACTCTGGTCAAGCATGCTCAAGATGTCTCCAAGTTTGTAAACCGTGCAGCCTTTGACTGCTTTGAATGCATCAGCAGAACCTCTGCTATTGCCATTGGTGCACGTTGGATTGCCTGGCTTCAGGCATCAGACTTGGAGATTTGGGTACAGGATAAATTGGGAAACATCCCTTGCACAGGAGAAAACCTCTTTGGCAAGAATTGGCAGGAGAAGGCTAATGGGATAGATACTGACAATCTCACCTTAGACAGATTGTCAAAATCTACAGCCACTCCAGCCAAACCAAAAAGAAACCCTATAAAAAAAACCTTTTTCAGCAAAAAGAGGAAGTTTTATCCATCCTATACCCAGCAAGGGAAAGCTCAGGGTCAAGTTGCCCAGAAGGGTCAACAACAACAATCCAGACAAAAGAAGCCAAAAGGCCTTAGAGCTCAACCAGCTCCACAAGCCCAGCCCTTTCAAGGGCTTTGACTCCTTCATAGAGAACTTAGCCTTCCTGCCTCTGAAGGGGCCAGAACCCCTAAACATTCCAGGCAGGTTGTGTCATTTTGCCAACAGATGGCACCAGATAATAACAGAAAACTGGACTCTGTCCATTGTGGGAGACGAGTACAAGCTTCATTTTCATAGTATTTGCATAGTATGCCCCCTCCTACAATCGTAAGACAGTTCAATTCTCAAACCTCTACAGGCAATCTACTGGATCAAGAGGTCTCAACACTCCTTTCTCAAGGAGCAATAGAGGAGGTGCCCATTCTTCAGCAGGGTGCAGGGTTCTACTCCCCCCTATTATCTTATTCCAAAGAAAACAGGAGGACACAGACCCATTCTAGACCTCAGAGAATTGAACAAATATCTGTTCCGAGAGAAGTTCAAAATGATTTCTCTGGGAACTCTTCTGCCATACCTTCAAATTCAGGATTGGCTTTGTTCTCTAGATGTAAAGGATGCATATACTCACATTCTGATCCATCCAGATCACAGGAAATTCTTGGGAAAACATTTCCAATACTGGGTTCTTCCCTTTGGTCTGGCTTCGGCACCAAGAGTATTCATGAAATGCATGGCAGTAGTAGCTGCATTTCTGCGAACCCTGGGGATATTCATCTTCCCTTACTTCAGGGGTCACCAACCTGCGGCCCGCGGGCCGCATGCGGCCCACGAGGTCCCTTCGTGCGGCCCGCGAGGCTCTACCCCGGTTAACATTACGTGCGGCCCGCCAAGGATTCCCGCCATTGTATCTGTGGCCCGCGGCATGCTCGGCGGGTTCAACAGCACGTGACCGGTTTCCCAAGAGCAGCGCGCAAATTAGAGGACCAATCAGCAATAAGACTTCACCAAGCACTCGCAAGACTTTGCCCTCTTCAGTGCCCCCTTCGAGATGAACCCCACCGACGTGCCCTCTGACCTTCAAATGGACTTGATCGAACTGCAGTGTGACGACGCACAGAAGTCGCGCTTCATGGCTATCAGGTGATCAGCCATTGTTTTCATAATTTTGCGTTTGTTGTTTTTTTTCGCGGGGGGCGGGGAGAAGGGGGGTGCGGCCCGCGAGGCTCCCGGTAGTCGGCTGTGTGGCCCGCGGCCCTCTGGAGGTTGGTGACCCCAGCCTTACTTGGACGACTGGCTCATTCGAGCCCCCACGGTTCCAGAAGCCAGATTTGCACTGTCTCGCACAATGCGAATCCTTCAGTATTTGGGATTGGTCATAAACCTCCCAAAATCCCAACTTGCTCCGTCTCAGTCCCTAGAGTTCATAGGAGCTCATCTAGATACCAGTCAAGGGCTTTTCTCCCACAACCCCGCTGTCTTCGTATAATGCAGCTAGCTTCTCAAGCAGCGGTGAAGTCCTCCCTAACTGCTCGAGAACTACTACAACTGTTGGGACATATGGCATCCACGGTTCATGTGGTTCCCTACACTCGCCTTCATATGCGAGCAGCCCAGTGGACCCTATCCACACAGTGGACAAAGGCCACAGGATGTCTGTCGATATCAAACTCACAATGACTGATCTTGTCCCTACAGTGGTGGCAATCACTGGAAAATATTCTAGTGGGGTCTCCTTTCCATCAACCCCTATTCCAGGCCACTCTAACAACAGATGAATCACAGGTGGGATGGGGAGCACACCTGCATCATCTCTCTACCCAGGGTACCTGGACTCCACAGGAGTCCTAGTCCAAACAGACAATCAGATAGCTGTGTTCTACGTGAACAAGCAGGGTGGAACAGGCTATCTCCAGGAACAAGCAGGAATGAGTCTTCACATATGGGTATCGTCGGTACCGACGGAGCCTGCGCAGGAACGCTCCCCAGCGTCCAAAAGGAAAGCTTTTGGGAGCATCCCCCAGCGCCTGCGCGCTGCCTTCCCGCCTTTTCCAACTGCCTTTCTCCAGTTCTTCTTTTCCGCGGAGCCAGCAGGTTGTGTTCCTGTCACCGCTGAAGAATTTCTTTATTTTCTTTTATTTCTTTGGTTGCATGTCTGCCTTCTCGACGCCAGACCGGTACCGCCGGTCTTTTCTTTCTTTATTCTAAAAAAAAAAAAACTACTGTTTCTCACTTCAGTGCTTTTTTCTTTCTTGGGCCTTAGGCCTACGGAAATTTTTTCCTCGTGGAAAAGCCCGCCTCTGGGTTTAAAAAGTGCACGAAGTGGAGCGGCACTATTTCTGTCACCGACACACATGAATGGTGTCTGAAATGTTTAGGTCCTGACCATTCCATCACGGATTGTGAGTCCTGTTCCATGATGTCAAAAAGAGGTCTACAGAATCGAGCAGCCAAGCTCAGTACCCTGTTTCCCTCTGATGCAGCTTCGGTTGCAGCGACGTCTTCCAGGGCTGCTTCTTCCTCACATGGATCTCAGGTAACCAAACTAAAGTCCAGTCGGTCCTCGAAGGGTAAATCTCCCTCTAAGTATCGAGATGCCTCCGGGCTTGCCCTCGAGGAATCCGCACCGGCAAAATTACCCTGGCGGGAGGCTCCGGCTTCCAAAGCTTTATCTATGGGGTCACAGGTTGATATTGATGGCTCGGCCTCGACCGATCACCTGTTGCCATGTTCTGGGGTACCGGTGGTTCCCACCGGTACCAACATCCAGACATTGGTGGCGTCGATGGATGGGAATATCCTGACCATGCAGCGTGCCATCACGGCATTCATACAAGCTGCGACGCCTTCGGTACCGCAACAAACTCCGTTGTTGGTACCGACTCCGGCACCGGTACCGATATTGGTGCCAGTACCGATTGCATCAACATCTGCTTCGGTGTCGACTGCAGCGGTACACTGTTCTGTGATGCCCATCGGGTACCGATCACTCCCGATGTCGATACCACCCGGTACGCGTATCGGGCCCTGCAGGAGCATCCAGACAGGCGATACTTCGATTCCTCTGAAGACTCTAATGAATCAGGGGTCTTGTCGAAGCATCGGTGATCCATCCTCAGGAGCCCTCTTCTCCAAAAAGGAGAATGTCTCCTCCAGAGGACTTGTCTTTCCATTAGAGAAGTGGCCAGGGGCCTTTCCATCTCAGTGGCCCCTGAGACAGAGCCTAGAGCCAAAAAATTAGATATTTTACAATATCCTAAGGCTCCTAAAGAGGTAGCCACTTTACTAATACATGAGATTCTTTATGATCACATGTTGGGCATATGGGAGACTACTCTCACCACTTCCCCTCATTCTCGCAGGTTGGACACCATGTATCGTGTTCCTCCTTGTCCTGGCTTCCATAAGACTCAGCTTCCTCACCACTCCATTGTGGTGGAGTCTGCTATGAAGAAGATCAAGAGTATGAAAAGGCACTCTTCTGCTCCTCCAGAAAGAGAATGCAGAAATTTAGATGCCTTTGGCAGGAGAATTTTCCAGGCCAGTATGCTAGTTGCCAGAATCGACTCCTATAGTCTCTATATGGGGATGTTTCTAAAAGAGGTTACAGATCACCTGCAAACTTTATCTCCTTTTATTTCAGAAGATAAAAGGGAAGAGTTCCTTACCTGGCTCAAACATGCCCAAGATATTTCTAAGTTTTCCAACCATGCAGCCTTTGACTCTTTTGAAGGTGCCAGCAGAGCCTCGGCTATTGCCATAGGTGCACGCAGAGTTGCTTGGTTACAAGCTTCTGATTTGGAACCTTGGGTTCAAGATGGCCTAGGAAACCTTCCTTGTACAGGTGAAAACCTTTTTGGCAAAGATTGGCAAGCAAAGGCCACCCAGATGGATGCTGAAAATTCTGCTTTAGATAGACTTTCAAAGTCTACTTCAGCTCCTTTTTAGAAAAGGTTGTTCAAAAAGGGGTTTTTTTCCCAAAAAAGGGAAATATTATTCTGCTTATGGTCAGCAGTCATCTTCTGCAGGTCGTTTTGCTACAAAGAGACAGCAACAACCGAAACAGGCCAAGCCTAAGGCTGCTAGGACTGCTACGGCCCAACAGCCTCAGCCTCCTCAGGGCCTTTGACTTACACCTAGAGAACTTAGCCTTTCTGGCTCTAGAACATCCAGAGCCTCTCACCATTCCAGGAAGGTTAGTTCACTTTGCTCCCAGATGGGAACAAATCACAACAGAGCAATGGACCCTCTCCATCATAAAGGAAGGGTACAAGCTTCATTTCTTAAACCTTCCCCCTCACACCATGGTGAGACAGTTCAATTCTCCAACATCTCTTCTCGACCTTCTGGGTCAGGAGATTGCTACCCTTCTTGTCCAAGGGGCAATAGAAGAAGTAGCCCTTCTTCAACAGGGTTCAGGGTTCTACTCCCCCTACTTTCTCATCCCAAAGAAAACAGGTGGCTACAGACCCATATTAGATCTCAGAGAATTGAACAAGTTTCTATGCAAGGAGAAATTCAAGATGACTTCTCTTGGTACTCTCCTTCCATACCTCCAGAGTCAGGACTGGCTTTGTTCTCTAGATCTCAAGGATGCGTACACCCATGTTCTCTTCCATCCAACACACAGAAGGTTCCTTCGGTTCCTTTTCCAAGGAAAGCACTATCAGTACAGAGTGCTTCCCTTCGGTCTGGCCTCTGCTCCAAGGGTGTTCACAAAATGCATGGCAGTAGTAGCTGCATTTCTATGCACTCTAGGAATATTTGTATTCCCATATCTGCATGACTGGCTCATCAGAGCTCCATCCCAGTCAGAGGCCCAGGCTTCCCTGGCCTGCACAAGGCATATTCTTCAGTATCTGGGACTTGTAATAAACATCCCAAAATCCCATCTCACCCCCTACTCAATCTCTAGAGTTCATAGGGGCCTTACTGGATACCACCACTGCAAGGGCCTATCTTCCCCAGGCCCGTTGCCTACGCTTGGTGCAGTTAGCCTCCCAGATTCAGTTAAAGTCCCATTTAACTGCTCGAGAGATGTTAAAACTGTTAGGCCACATGGCATCAACCGTGCATGTGGTCCCTTATGCTCATCTTCACATGAGGGCAGCTCAATGGACTTTGTCCACCCAATGGACCCAGGCATCAGGGTGCCTGTCAGACAAAATAGCAACCTCCAGTCGCCTTTTTTGCTCTCTCCAGCGGTGGAAGTCCATCCAAAATCTGTTGCTGGGGTCCCCCTTTCAACAGGTGTTACCCCAAGCAACCCTTACAACAGATGCCTTCCCAAAGGGCTGGGGGGCTCATCTACAAGATCTCGCCACCCAAGGCATCTGGTCTCCACAGGAGACATCTCTACATATCAACCTCTTAGAGCTCAGAGCAATTTTTCTAGCTCTGAGTCTTCCACACCCTGCTCAGCTACAAGACAGTCCTCATCCACACGGACAACCAAGTAGCCATGTTCTACGTGAACAAGCAGGGGGGGACTGGCTCTCTCTCGCTTTGCAACGAAGCTCTGAGATTGTGGGCCTTCGCCAGAGAGCATCAAATTCATCTCATGGCAGTGTATCTTCCAGGAGTTCAAAACTCTTGGGCAGACAGACTCAGTCGAGTTCTGCTTCCACACGAATGGTCACTCCATGGGGACCAGATAGCCAGGATCTTTCAAATTTGGGGAACCCCAGACATAGACCTGTTTGCAAGTCCGTGGAATGCCAAACTTCCCCGGTTCTGTTCCAGGATTCCATGTCAGGGAGTTCAGGCCAGGGATGCCTTCCTCCTTCACTGGGGGCAAGACTTCCTCTATGCCTTCCCACCCATTACCCTAATTCCCAAGACACTGTTCAAGCTTCAGAGAGACAGGGGGTCTATGATCCTCATAGCACCACGTTGGCCACGCCAAGTGTGGTACCCTCTACTTCTGCTTCTCTCTCAAGCTCCCTCCCTGGACTTGGGATCTGCTCCAGACCTCCTGTCCCAGGAGCAGGGAACGTTGTGGCACCCAAATCCCCAGTCTCTTCATCTCAGGGCCTGGTTGCTGAAGGCCTAGACCTTCAGGATTTGCATCTTTCTCAGCAAGTGAAGGATATCCTTCATGCTTCCAGAAAGCCTTCCACCAGACGTTTCTATGCTTTTAAATGGAAGGGGTTTATCATTTGGTGTGCAGAGAAGGGTCTTAACCCTCTGGCAATACCTCTGAATTCTTTACTGGAGTATTTGCTGCATTTATCCCATGCAGGCCTTAAAACGAATTCAGTCAGAGTCCATTTGAGTGCTATTGCAGCATCCCTTAAGCCTCTCAGTGTACAACCTATTTCCTCTCATTCTCTTATAGCAAGGTTCATGAGAGACCTTCTTTTGACTAAACCTCCCATTAGACCACCTCCAGTGGCATGGGACTTGAATCTAGTTCTTGTCCAGCTTATGGAGCCACCCTTTGAACCCTTAGCCACTACCTCCTTGAAATTTCTTTCATGGAAGGTTATTTTTCTCATTGCAGTCACTTCAGCTCGCCGCATCAGTGAGCTGCAAGCCTTGGTGGCTAATCCTCCTTACACAAGGTTCCATCATGACAAGGTAGTCCTCAAGACCAATCCACACTTTATGCCTAAAGTGGTTTCACCTTTTCATCTGAATCGGGAGGTGTATTTACCTGTCTTTTTTCCAGGACCTCATGCATCAAGTGCAGAGAGGAATCTCCATACCCTGGATTGTAAGAGAGCACTTGCTTTTTACTTACAAAGGACACAGCAACATAGGCAGTCTTCTCAACTCTTTGTTGCTTTTGATCCCTCTCATTTAGGACTTCCAGTCTCTAAGAGAACTCTGTCCAATTGGATTGCTCAGTGTATTTCTTTTGCCTACCAGAGTAAGAACCATTCTTTAGAGGGCCATGTCACAGCTCACAATGTGAGAGCCATGGCAGCCTCAATGGCTTATCTCAACTCTGTGTCCATCGACCAAATCTGTCGAGCGGCCACCTAGGCTTCGGTTCATACCTTTACAGCCCATTACTGCTTGGACAAGGACTCCCGCCGGGATGCCTTGTTTGGTCAGGCTGTTCTCAAACACCTGTCCCATACTTAGACAACTCCTACCCCCCATCCCTGGTTGCATGCCCGAGATCCATGGAGGGAGGTAGAGCCCTTCTCAGGGACTCACAACCTTGGGGATCTCTCTGGCATCTCTAGCTGGGGAGTCCCATATGTGAAGACTCATTCCTGCTTGTTCCTGTAGATAGCACAGTTACTTACCTGTAACAGGTGATCTCTGGGAACAGCAGGAATAAGTCTTCACAACCCACCCACCTCCTCTAGGCGTTGTATCTCTCTATCTGTCTTTCCTTTCCTCTCTCTCTCTTCTTGTCTCAGCTTAAAACTCGAACTGGAGAGAGGCAGTTGGAAAAGGCGGGAAGGCAGCGCCGGTGCTGTGGGATGCTCCCAAAAGCTTTCCTTTTGGACGCTGGGGAGTGTTCCCGCGCAGGCTCCGTCGGTACCGACGATACCCATATGTGAAGACTTATTCCTGCTGTTCCCAGAGATCACCTGTTACAGGTAAGTAACTGTGCTCTCTGTCGTTATGCAACAAAGCTTTACGACTATGGGCCCTTGCCAGAGAGCATCAAATTCACCTTCTCATGGTATATCTTCCAGGCATTCAAAACCTTTGGGCAGACAAACTCAGCCGAGTACTGCTGCTTCACGAATGGTCTCTCCACCTAGACCAGGTGGCCAAGATATTTCAGATCTGGGGAACCCCAGACATAGACTTATTTGCAAGTCCACTGAATGCCAAACTTCCCCGGTTCTGTTCTAGGATTCCGGATCAAAATTGCCAAGCAAGGGACGCCTTCCTTCTTCACTGGGGTCAAGACTTCCTCTATGCCTTCCCACCCATTCCCCTCATCCCCAAAACACTCTTCAAGCTTCAGAGAGACAGAGGTCATATGATCCTCATAGCGCCATGGTGGCCACGCCAAACGTGATATCCCCTGCTTCTACATCTCTCTCAAGCTGCACCTCTGGAGTTAGGCTATGCTCCAGATCTCCTCTCCCAAGAGAACGGTATGCTATGGCACCCTAATCCCCAGTCCCTGCATCTCAGGGCCTGGTTGCTGAAAGCTTAGACCTTCAGGATCTTAACCTTTCCCAACAGGTAAAGGATATCCTTCAGGCTTCTAGAAAACCTTCCACAAGACGCTTTTACGCCTTCAAGTGGAAACGTTTTACTATATGGTGTTCACAGAAGGGGTTAAACCCCCTTATGATACCTTTGGAATCAATACTAGAGTGTCTACTTCATTTATCAAATTCTGGTCTAAAGACCAATTCAGTAAGAGTCCATCTTAGTGCAATTGCAGCTTCCTATAAGCCTCTAAATGGACAACCAATTTCCTCTCATCCATTCATAACAAGATTTATGAGAGGTCTTCTATTAACAAAGCCTCCCATCAGGCCACCACCAGTAGCATGGGATTTAAACCTAGTTCTCGGACAGCTCATGAAACCGCCTTTTGAACCTTTAGTCACTACAACCCTAAAGCTTTTGTCCTGGAAGGCCATCTTCCTAATTGCAATCACCTCTGCACGTCGCATTAGTGAATTGCAAGCTTTAGTGGCTGATCCTCCTTATACTAGGTTTCACCATGATAAGGTTGTTCTTAGAACTCATACACACTTTATGCCAAAGGTGGTTTCGCCTTTTCATTTAAATCAATCAATTTATCTTCGTGTATTCTTTCCGAGGCCTCATGCCTCTAATGCAGAAAGGAACCTTCATACTTTGGATTGTAAAAGAGCCTTGGCTTTTTACCTACAAAGAACACAGCGACATAGAAAGTCTTCTCAACTTTTTATTGCTTTTGATTCTAGTCATTTGGGATTTCCAGTCTCCAAGAGAACTCTGTCCAAATGGATTGCACAATGCATATCCTTTGCTTATGAGAGTAAGAGTCTTCCTCTTCAAGGCCATGTCACAGCTCATAATGTGAGAGCCATGGCAGCCTCTATGGCTAACCTTCACTCTGTGTCTATTGCTGACATTTGTCAAGCAGCCACCTGGGCTTCGGTACACACCTTTACAGCCCACTACTGCCTAGATAAAGCCTCCCGTCGGGATGCCTTCTTTGGCCAAGCTGTTCTTCAAAATCTCTTCCAGACCTAATTCAACTCCTACCCACCAACCCTGGTGGGATGCCAGAGGTCCATGGGAGGAAGCATGGCCCACCTTACTTGGGTGGCAGTTTCCTGGGGCCATCTCCCTGGCATCTTCAGCTAGGGAGTCCCCATATGTGAAGTCTGCATTCCTGCTTGTACCTGGAGACAGCATAGTTACTCACCTGTAACAGGTGATCTCTGGGAACAGCAGGAATTTAGTCTTCACAACCCACCCACCTCCCCTAGGAGTTGTCTCTCTGTCTCTTTCCTCTCTCTCTCTATCCTTTAATTCAGCTACAAACTTAACTGAAGAGGGACAGTTGGGAAGACAGCGTGCATGTGCTGAGGGATGCTCCCAAAAGCGTTCCTATTGGACACTGGGGAGCGTTCTCGCGCAGGCTCCATCGGTACTGACGATACCCATATGTGAAGACTAAATTCCTTCTGTTCCCGGAGATCACCTGTTACAGGTGAGTAACTGCGCTGAAGGGGTTTTTTTTCCTTATAAGCTTCATTTCTTTGCCTGTAAATATATCTCTAGTCTGTATTGCCAAAGAGCTCAAGTTTGGTTTCATCTGTCCACAGAACATTTTCCCAAAAGGACTGTGGTTTCTCAAGGTGGGTTTGGATAAAGATTAGGATTTTTTGTCTCTCTTTGAGCTGTGAGGTCTTCCTTGGCCTTTGCCCATGAAGTCCTCCTTTATTTAGTGTGCGGCATATGGTGTTGGTTGAAACCACCACTCCAGATTTCTCCAGGTCAGCCTTAAGCTCTTTGGATGTTGTATGTGGTGTTTTTCCAACAGTTTGCACTGACCTTTGAAGACTTCTTTGATTAATTTCCTTTCCCCACCAGATCCTGAGAGGTTCTTGACAGTTCTATGAGCAGAAAAGTTCTTAATACTGTGAACTGTAGAGACAGGAATACCAAGGTCTTTGGAGAAGGCCTTGTACCCCTTTGAAGTTTGATGTTTGGTGATAATGGCTTATCTGACGGTCTAGGGCAGCTTTCTTGTCTTCACCTTTGTGAAAATGGAACAGGGAGTGAATGTGGCCATTTTAAACATTAGAGCCATTACTCATTGGTTGATTCAAGTCATGTGAGTACTGACAATTGATCATAGGTGCGTCTAATTTTGTGGCAATGGGAATGCGGTTCTTCTATTCAAACTGATTTGAATGGTTCATAAGGGTGCCAGTAATCATGCCCTTAACTATTAACCCTACTAAACCCATACAACATATCCCACGTGTAATAATCCCAAGTCAAAGAGATATGTAACCTAAATTTTTTCGGAACTAATGCCTTGAAGATACACAATCTCCTCGTAGCATGAACCTTCCTTTTTTCTATTTTATAAAATGGGGACGCAACCCCTAAAATCAATGGCTTGAAGATACCCAAATCCTAGGGCAGCATCGATTAGTGTAGGAAATAAATCCAGCTGAACTGTTAGGCACTTAGTCTTGATAGATCAATCTCGTCCAAACACAGCCGACCTTCAGCAATGGTTATATCTGCTGCTGATCCGACTAAGATTGTGGAAGTATACTTTATTTATTTAGACAGTTTTGTATACCGCCTTATCCTTCAATCAAAGTGGTCACAACACAATTGGGGATACATTTAACATGCAGGGATATGAGACACATACACTAATACTTACAGGGAACATGGGCAATGGAGGGTTAAGTGGCTTGCCCAAGACCACAAGGAGCATCTGTGGGACTAGAAACCCCAGTCTTTCCAGCCCAAGGTTGCTGTCCTCTAGTGGGATTTGAACCCCCGACCTTCCGGCCTGAAGTACCTTGCCCCAACCACTAGGCTACTCCTCCCTAAACTGTTAGGCACTTAGTCTTGATCGATTTCGTCCAAACACAGCCGACCTTCAGCAATGGTTATATCTGCTGCTGATCTGACTAAGATTATGGAAGTATACTTAGCTTTCCAAAAACTCCCCACATGATGTCAGCTGACTTTGGAGGTTGTGCTGCTTGATTTTTCTCCCCTGTAGTTTTTGTTCTCTCAGCGGTATCGCAGAAGAATTGAAATGTACTCTCAGGACATCGTGTGGGGAGTTTTTGGAAAGCTAAGTATACTTCCACAATCTTAGTCGGATCAGCAGCAGATATAACCATTGCTGAAGGTCGGCTGTGTTTGGACGAAATCGATCTATCAAGACTAAGTGCCTAACAGTTTAGCTGGATTTATTTCCTACACTAAATCGATACTGCCCTAGGCTTTGGGTATCTTGAGGGCATTGATTGTAGGGGTTGCGTCCCCATTATATAAAATAGAAAAAAGGAATGTTCATGCTATGAAGAGATTGTGTATCTTCAAGGCATTAGTTCCGACAAAAATTTAGGTTACATATCTCTTTGAATTGGGATTAGTAATCATGCCCTGGCAATGTCCCAGTTTTTATATATTCCCTATTTCCTTTGTAATTGGCCTGGTTTTATTTGATTATTTTGTGTCTCAAATATGTGTGCATATATAGTCCAAAGTCATTTCACTGGCCACATTTTTTAGGAGATATTGGACATTAAAGGGTTGAACTGCAAGGGTGCCAATAATGTTGGCCACAACTGTATGTGGATGTTAGCCTGTTATGCAAACATGTGAAAGAAAGACAGAAGCTGAGGAGTAACATTGAGCCTGGCATGGTTTGCCTGCCTGGCACTCACAGAAAGTGAGTATCAAGGCTTGACATAGTCATTGTCCTTGTCGGGGGCTTCTGCTCTCCTTTGGGATGACGGTTGGGGTGGATGATGTGTGAACTATAACTCTGCATTGATGCTTTCTGTCATTTTCCAGGGCATGCCGTTAATGTTTTCCAGTAATGTTTTCTGTGTTGGTGTGCCTTGCGCCCAAGAGGTCCTAGTATGCATTCTGTCTGAGTGGCTACAACACACATTTTACCCAAGCACCCATAACGCACACTCTTGTAAGCCCTCCGTTAGCGTGCGCCTTTATGTCTATGTGGTCTTAGCACATACAAATGTTTGCCTTGCCTTAACTCTTCTGTCGTCTTCCAGGAAGCGTTGTTTGACCTATGGCAAGAGAAGAGTCTTCTCACTGGATTCATCCTGAATGGCAGCCTCTGAATCTTCACTGGGGAGCCTGTCTCCCCCCTTCCATAGAAGGGATTCGGTTGGCCCGGCATTTTCTGCCTCAAGGTAGGAAGTGACGGCGCTGTGGGTAAGAATCCTAGCCCGGCCTTGAGATTTGGTGTTGTGCTGCTGATAGCTCCACTTCTGAGGGCTCAGCTCCTGTTGTGTCCCCTGTGTTGGGGATCCTTCTCAGGGTGGGGAGCTCCCAGAGTCTGGGTTGTCTTCCCCGGAATTATTTTCCTCCTTCGACAAGCCTGGTCGTTAACACTGAAACTCAGACCCTGCAGCCTTTGAATTCCCTCGAGCTTAATCATGTGAGGGATGGACAGTGTAGAAGCCCAGCTCGAGTGCCGCCTCCTAAACGATTTTGACAGAGGTTGCCTCCTGGAGATGCGGGTCAGATGGAGGTCTATCGGAGACCTGGATTTGAGTTCCAGTCCTGGCATCTTGGCTGAGGATTCGGATGCAATAACAAAAAAAAAAAAAGAAAGGAAGAGTGTTTTCTCTGTAGGAGGTTCATGTGGAAGCTGACATTTTCTGCCTAGCGGCTTTGATTGCTCATGTTTTCCATCAGGTGATATGCAGCTGATCCAGCGATGGAGCAGGGGCCACAGGTTCCCCGCTTCTATAGGCAATGTGGATAGTTACTGCAGTCTTACAGATTTAATCCAGAACATAATCCAGTCAGAATGGATCCTGAACAGTTTCCAGTCTGGGGGATATACGGTCCTGTTAAGGGATGGCGAGCTGTCCCTCAGAGAAGTGCGTTGCTTGATCTGACCCTCCCAAGGTGAAGGCGAAAGTCATGGCAGTCACTCAGTGGGCTTCCATCCCAATGGGAGTCAGCTTGGCCATGAAGGGCACTATATGGATAGACAGGTGGCTCTCTGCTGAAGAGCCACTTCACAGTGGCAGCTTTCTCCCGCTGGCTGTGTGTTCAGGACTGGTGCTGCAAGTTCTGTTTAGTATATCCCGCTGGATGATGCTCTGATGCCATGCCTATTCTAGCCTATTGGCAGCTAGGGATATCTTCCTTTTGGCAGCAATGCAGAGTTGATCATGGCTTTGTCGCTGGGCAGCGGATACATCTTCCAGAATAACTCAACTGGCCTTAAGGGGAGTCTTCCTTGTGGGGCTGATTGGAAAAGTTGGTGAAAGTCTTGGCCGAGGCCATTTCTTCTCTCTTTCTAGAGGATAGACCTAAAGAGCCTGAGAAACAAGTGGGAGCCTTCCCTCCTTGGCCTCTGCACACCAGTGCAGATGCACTGGATTGATTCCAGGGATCTCTGTACTCCTGGTATTTCATCCTGGAAAGCCCCCCGTTATCTGCTTCTTGATTGCAGTTCTGTAATTAGTCCTTTCAATAGAGCTCATGGGCCCAGAGGCTCAGTCCTCTCCAGAGGAGGTTACTCCCATTCTTCACTATGTAGGTGTTGGGTCCATTCCCACATGTCATCAAGGATAGAAGGTGCTAGACACCATTCAGAGTGAATGTGTCTTGGATTGCAAGCAGCCAATCCTGGAGGCATTTGTCCAACTCTCCATATGGGTTGGCGGTCATGAGAGTCACCGCACGGATCACAGATAAGTTATTGCACCTACAGGCAGTGATTCTAGGGCCCCAGCAAGGACAACTGGGATGGCAAAGAAGGGTCTCCTTCCAATCCATGGCTTCTAGGTGAACAGTGCTCCTTTGCGTGTTGCACCCCCAAATGGCAAAATGACCCAGTACAAGCATTGTGGAACTTGTGTCTCTTGGGGAAACTGCTAGGTACATATGACCTAGATTGGCCACTGTTGGAAACAGAATACTGGGCTTGATGGACCTTGGTCTGACCCAGTATGGCATTTCTTATGTTCTTATGTAACTGAGATCATGATTTTGGGGATGCTCCAAAGGCAGTTTTTAGCTACTGAGATGTGATTGCTTTTCTGCACGTTGCATGCCTTTTAACCCAAAGATTGCTGGTTCAAGACCAGCCTCTGACTGTAATAAAAAAAACAAACAGTTTCTGGCTTCTCTGGTTTTGGTCGAATCTTGTAGTTATATCCCGATCTGGGAAGATCAGCAGGGAGGTCTGTGTTTTGCCATGTTTGGCTCATGCCTTCAGTTTGCCACCCTACCTTTGGCCTCTCCCCTGCCCTGAGGGTGCTCTCCAGGGTCATGGTGGTGGTGGCTGCTGCATTATGGCACTAAGGACTATGCGTACACCCATTCCTGGATGACTAGCTCATCTGAGCCGGTTCTTGTCAAAGATCTTTCAGGTGTTGGCCCGAGTGGTGACCCTCCTGAAGGCCTCAGTTGGGTGGTAAATCGGGGAAAGCATCTGTTGGTATCTCTCCAATCCCTGAGATGGTTGGAACGACTTCTACTGTACAGTTCTCGACAGGCTCCTAGGGTACGGGATTATCCCCAATTTCTTGGCTTGATGGTGTCAGCCCTTCTAACCGGAGCTCAAGCTCAGGCTCCCACTCCAACTTGAGAGTAAGAGCCAGCTTGAGGTGGTGGCTATGCCCACGTTATCTGATGGAGGGCATACCACCGGATATCATTTATGGATTCTGGAGTCAGGCTCCCGTCTTTCAGCAGGAAAGCCCTTGTCCAGACTGAGCGGTCCAGGGCTGTTGGAGCCGCATGTAAGCGGTGTGGTCTGAGAGGCCCTCTTGCATTTTCCTGGGTAGGATGGTGTGAGTGATCAAGGGCAATGCCATGGCTATGGCATCTGTCAATCAGCAAGGCAGCACAAGCTGTGCAGAGGTAGCCTGGGGGATGACTCTCTGGTTTGCCTGGGTGGAGATGAGCCTCCTAGCTCTGACAGCTCAGCAAACTGCCAGGATGATCAGTGTGGAAGTTGTCTTCCATCATCACTCTCTCGATCCTGGGGAGTGGGCGTTGAGTCAGGAGGCGTTTCAGATGCTTCTCTGCCATTGTTGTTGCCCCGGGATAAAACTGAAGGTGTCCCATTCCAAATCTCAAGAGTGCCATTGCTTCACTCACCACACAGAAACTGGGTCCAAGGGCTTGTTGCCCTGGTTCAGTCCTGGCCACGGCAATGCCTACTGTATGTGCTTCCTTCATGGCTGCTTTTGGGGCAGTGTTTCGGTGCATGAAGCGCCATCCGGACAGGATTGTACTGGTGGTGCTGGATTGGACAAGGGGAATGTGGATAAGGAACCTGATGCGGTTCCTCTTTATCTGCCCCATTTTGGGGCCAGCCGGTTGCATCAGAGACTGTTTGTCCTGGATGACGCGGCTCCCTTCTGACTTATGGCTTGGCTCTTGAAGGGAGTCTGTTGCGTAAGTGCTAGTCTCCTACAGCAATTTCCACTCTGTTCAGAGCCCGGAGGGGTTCTACCAGTCTATCATGCATTTGAGCTTGGTAATTCTTGGAGCGTGGATGCTGCATACGATAGCTTGTTCCTGAGTCTGCAAAGGTGCTAGTTCTGTTGGTCTTCTGCAGGATTATCTGGAAAAGGGGTTTCTCCCTTACCTCTCTAAAACTCCGGATGGCAGCCTTATCTTGTTTCAGCAGTCTGGTGGCTGGAAAGTCTTCAGCCTTGCACCCAGATGTTTCACGTTTTCTTCAAGCGGTTCAGCATCTGAGGCCTCCCCTCTGACTTTTTCCCCCTTCCTGGGATTTCTATCTTGTGCTCAGGGTCCTGGGGTCAGAGCCCTTCGAAGCATGCTGTTCTGAGGGGCGTGACTCTCAAGACTTTTCATGGTCGTAATTTGTTTGGCAAGGCACATTTCCAAGCGGCAGGTGCTTTCTTGCCGAAATCCATTTGTCCTTTTCAGAGCAGGCCGTTCCATTTGTGTTTTCCTTTTGCCTAAGGTGATAGTTCCCTTTGATGTGAATCAGATGGTTTGCTTGCCTTCCTTCTCAGAAGAGAAGTGTAGAGGAAAAGACAAGGGTCTTTGCCTTGTGGATGCCCGGAGGATGCGTATCCGAGACTTGAAGGTTACATTTTCATGTGTCCGATCATCTTTTGTGTTTGCTGACCTGCATGAGGAGGTTGCAACAGTCTAGTTTAACTTGGGATGCTTGGTCACAGAGGCATTTGCCTCAGTATATGTTACAGATCCAGCTGGTTCTGAAGGGTTTGCGCGCCCATTCTTCTGGGGCGTCAGTGTCCTCAGAGCAGAGCTCAGTAGCCCCTTCAGGCATTGTCAAAAGGCACTCTGGGCATCACTTTCCACTTTTTATCAAGCATTATAGCTTGGATGTCCACGCTCAGGTGAAAACGGCCGTTAGCTTCAATGTTTTGTGAGCTGCTATGTCTTCTTCCCACCTAGCGGAGGCATAGCTTTAGTACATTCCACTTGTCTGGACTGGTCTAGCAGGATGGTATAGAAGCTGATGTTTTACTTACCAGATAATGTCATTTCCTTATGTCCTGCTAGACCACTCCAGGACTCACCCCTGTAATTGTGTTTGGTCTGTTATTCTGCAGTGGTATCTTGATCTGCTAGGATTTTCTGTTTGGCTCTGCAGGTTCATTTCCTACAGACAGCCTTCTGGTCAATTTTTCCTATATATAGTTTTCTACATGGGTTCTCAACTGATTCATCATTGTTGCCCACGTTGAGGTTATGTGAGGTTTGCCATGCTTTCCCATATGCTTTGGGACGAATACTGAGGTATGCCCTCTAATGGCTCAGGCTGGTAGAAGCATGAGAATGTTGTCATTGGAACCTGGGCATTTCATTGGTTTCTGTCTCCATCAGTCTGCTGGTAGGGGAGCACAAACCATTTGTCTGGACTGGTCTAGCAGGACTCAAAGAAAGGACTTTGTCTTGTAAGTAAAATGTCACCTTATGTTATCCAGCCCCTTAACTGGTGAGTTAGCCTGTATAGCTAGACTGCAGTGTGGGGTTGGTAGGAACCTGGGATAGAGAGGGAGGGAGGGAGAGAGCAAACACCACAACAGTGCAGTATTAATTGCCTTCCACTCTCTTCAACTTCTAAGATTATTAGAGAAAACAGAAGCCCCTTCAGTAGAGAAAAAAGGTTTTTCCTATAAAATAACCCAGCAACTTAACCAGCAATTTATTTTTAAAAAATCCCCCCTTTTTCTTTTTAAGATCTCAGGCAGAGCCCTTGTAGAAGCCAGAAAGTTACATTAGCTTGAAATGAGCCCCTCTAAGCATAGCTATAATAATCCATATATGCTTGTTTTATAGCCTTTACTTGGAGAAGTGATTACTATCTTCTTTCTTTTCGAAATGAGGAGTTATAAAATGAAGGGATAGCCCGCTACAACAATCTAATTTTTCCAAATTTGTAGCTTTTTGTAATAAATCTCTTGTTTGAGCTTGTCAAACTAAGGGGCCCTTTTACTAAAGGTGTGCACTTACGCATGATTAGTGGCAAAACTAATATGCGATAAGTGCAATCGTTGTGCATTGTTGGAGGCAGGCCCAGCAAGTTTTTGGCAGTTAGTGCACAATCATATACCCAAACGCATGTCCTAAGTAAAGTGGGTGCACCTAACGACACACAGAAGCATGTTATATGCACTTGTGCTAATTGCCACATTTCCACTAAGCAAGTAGCAGTTGCACTAGCGGTAATATGTTCTTTATGCGCACACACTCTGCTCCTAACCTGTCCACTCATTGCCCTGGCACGCGATAGCCACTTAAAGTGCGTTTTAGTGTTTGATAGCAGGCATGAACATACATTAGCATTCTCAACTGCCAGTTACCGCACTCTAAAATGTGCATTATCTGTTTAATGGTCTTTAGTCAAATGGTCCCTAAATCACCTAACTGATAGGTTCTGCCACATTTAAAGTTAACACTACTAAAATGTTTTTCATATTTTATTGAACCTCCCCCCCAATCCCCTTGGCCTGATTTTGATTTTATCCCTCAAGTAAGATTAGTGTGTTAATGTTTTTGAAAGCATGCCCTTTGTTGTCAATCTAAAATAAGAGCAAAGTTGTGCTCATCCTTATGAGAATCCCATGTAGATATTACACTGCTAGAAGTGAATAACTTTGCATTTGCAGTTAATATATAAACTTAAGGAGTCCTTTCTTTTTTAGCACGGAAACTGCATCTTGGTTGCAAGAAACCATAAGTATTATCTATGTAATATCTATACCATGTGAACATGTTCTTTACATATTATAAGAAAGTGCTCACATCACCATAAGGACAGGAATTTTCTGCAATGGATATTCTGATGTTCAGTCTGGTTCTGGATAAACATAAAGCACAACCTTCACTAATGTGAAAATGAAACAGCAGTAAGTTATTCATTATTTACGTTACACCAGGCCTTGACATATTTTCTTGGAATCTAGAAGTTGGCTGCCAAAACCTAAATGCATGCCCCTGCCCCCCCCCCCCCCCCAAAAAAAGGTGCATCAGTTATTTTTTAGATTTAAGAGCTGATTTACTAAAACTGCTTTCTGTCTATTGTGCTGGGGGTGGAGTACCTGCCTGTATGTGTGTATTGTGCTGGTCAGGTACCTGACTCTGTGTGTATTGTGCTGGGGGTGGGGTGCCTGCCTCTGTGTGTGTGTGGGGGGGAGTACTTGCCTGCCTAGGGGTGGGGTGCCTGCCTCTGTGTGTGTGGGGGGGGGGGGAAGTACTTGTCTGCCTGGGGGTGGGGTTGCCCACCTTTGTGTGTATATGCGCGCGTGTGTGGCGCCTGTGCATATCGTGCCTGCGTGGGTGCGTGAAAGCGCATCGTGCGTGCGATGCATGAGTGCTATGACTGCATGTTTGTGTGGTGAGAGAGGGATGTCTTTTGTACATACACATTGTGCTCTTCCCATGCATTCATCTCTTCACCCTCCAATGCCTTGCATTCTTTCTCCCCCCCCCACTCCACCCCATCTCCTGCTGTCTCTCTCTCACCCAAACTCCATTTCTCTTCCCAGACTCTCTCCCCTTCTCCCTCCCACCTTGCAGTCACCCATGCCCTCCATTCTCCCCACCATTCTTTATTTAACCTATTGCCCCTTTAAATTTGTTAAGCCATTTGTTCAGCAAACTCCCCCATCTGTAAACTTACAGGTGATGGGCTGTTTGCAACCATCTGTCTGAGCCCCTGGCATCTGAGATTTGTTGAACCATGTGTTACATAATGCTAAAATTCCCACAGATTTTCAGCTAAAAAGAGAACTATTTTCTTCTTCCCCTCTCCTCCTCAAAATTGAGATAGTTAAATGACACATTTATTGATAGTAATTGAGATAGCTAACTCAAAACCAGGAATGCACTCATACTGGCTATTTTGCCCCTCTATCATTTTAAGGGCTTTTTATAAATAAAAAAATATCTATGGAAAAACAAGTATTTTGCAGCCTTTGGGGAATTCCTTATTGATGGGTTAGTTCATACTTTGTTGTTTAATTGTGCTAGACTGCATTTATCTGGAAAAACTATAGATATATTTTGATAGATATTATCCATTTACATATATAAAAACAATAAGAAATGCATTCATCTTTCTTTAGGTTCATGAATACCTCAGAAGTAAACTTTGTTCACTGTATGAGAATGACTGCATTTTTGACAAATTTGAATGCTGTTGGAATGGCTCTGACAGGTACTATGACATTTTTCTTTGTATGTTATATACATATTTAACAGTTTAGCACTACAAAAGAGACTGCTTTATACTGCAGTCTCTTTACATATCTGGCCCTAGTTGAATCATTGTTAGCCAAGTAACATAATTGATTACATTTGTATCTATGTGCTGGCTTTTTGTCCTAAAATTTATTGTAATACATCATTTTTTTGTTCAGGGACCTGTAATTTTCCTTGTTCGGCCTTTTCTGAATGATTTAAGCCTAGCATAGTTTTGTTTAAAATGCGTCCATCGACATCTCATTTGTACTACTTCAATATTTGGAAAATAATTTATGAATGAATGCATTTCATTAGTTTCCATTTATTCTTCATGTACACTATTCTTTGAATGTATTTTTGTGTATATACAAATATTTGAAAGCAAATTGAAGAGGACCCGTCTCACCTCATATTAATCATTTTAACTGGCAAAAAATATTTGCTCATTTGTATCTGGAATAAATAGTTGTAACTCAATGACAGGATTAAAGGGGCTAGTTACTAAGCTGCAGTAAAATTTTACCACAGCTTATTTTACTGATAGAACCACAGCTTATTTTACTGCTAGAGTCTCTAACCTACAATAACTGGAAGAGGAGGAGTAGCCTTCGTGATTAGGACAACAGACTGGGACCAGAAAAAACAGGGTTCAAATCTCACTGGTACTCCTTTTGGCCTTCGGAAAGTCACTTAACCCTCCACTGCCTAAGGTACAAACTTAAATTGTAAGCCCTCTGGGGATAGGGAAATTAGACCTACAGTAGCTGAATGCACGTTGAACTACGACTGGAAAGGCATGAGCTAACTCATCACTGTAGATTAGTGATGTCCGTGGTAAATGAATAACACAACTTGCAATCAACCTCACAGGCTGAGTTTATTCTGTGACCTCATGCTCTTGATGAGTTGGTAGCTGTCAGAAAAAAAAATATTGTAGACCCTGTCCCCCTTGAAGAGACCTTTAAGGACCCACTCCCCCCTTCCTCCCCCCTCAAACCTTCCTCAAGCAATCCCTAATTGTCTAGGATAAAGAGGCAGGGGCAATCCTCATTTCCTTCTGTCCCTTCTGGTATGAGGTTCAAAATGGTGTCAGTTGACTCCTAGTGGTAGTCTCATGATATTACTTCTAGGGGTCAAACTGAAACATGAGGGGTGGGGAAAGAGGGTCTGCGCAGTCTCTTCAAGGGGGAGAGGATCTGGACTAGGGGAGGAGGGGGTCTGCAAGATTTTTGACAACTAGCAGACCTTTTAAAATGGAGCATCAGGCCATTGTTAGCAGTCCAGTGATCCCAGGCGGGAAAAATGCCAGCTTTGAGCTAGTGTTATTGTTCTAGGAATTATGTAGTTTACAAAGTTCATTGCAAGCTGTGTTATTCGATTTACATACTGTAATAATGAGGTGCTTTGCATCTCATTTGCAAATACACGTTGTGGCAAACTAATGTATGTTATGGTAAAATAATGCACAATTTTGCCATTTAACGAGTAAATTACTCTTCCGTAGCTGATTGCTTGATGGTATGGTTTGTGATTCCTCACTGTGAGCTGTGAATATATATGAAGACCTTCATTTTTAACGACCATTTAGATTTTCTTGAACTGTGAGTTCAGTTACCATCTAGGAATTACAGGACATAAATAAGACAGGCCAAGGACAAAAAAAAACAACAAGAAATGGGAGAATCTGATGAGAAGTAAGCTCGAAAATAGATCATATTTCACATTACATTAAAACAAATGCACAGGAAGTAATCATAAACAGATTCCAACGGTTACCAGAGGTGAAGCAGTCATCTAATTGAGTGACTTATAAATGTTAAGGAATGGTAGAGGTAATTTTAACAAAGGATGACTAATCTCCATATATACAAAATGAAAGAATAAATTCTGGCATCACTATGTACAAACTTTCAACTGTGCTATATGTTCATAGGGCAATAATAACCTATTATGTCTGGTTTTAACTAAAACTTTGTTCTAAATCAGTGATACAAATGATAAACAGGTGGACAATGTAAGTTTTGATCTGCTGTTTCAATATCTCCAGGAACAAGCAGGAATGAGTCTTCACATATGGGTACGTCGGTACCGACGGAGCCTGCGCGGGAACGCTCCCCAGCTTCCCAAAAAAGGAAAGCTTTTGGGAGCATCCCACAGCGCCTGCGCGCTGCCTTCCCGCCTTTCCTAACCGCCTCTCCTCAGTTCTTCTTTGCCGCGGAGCCAGCAGGTCGAGCCCTGTCACCGCTGAAGAAGTTCTTTATTTTATTTCTTTGGTCGCGTGTCTGCCTCCCCCGACTCCGGACCGGTACCGCCGGTCTTTTCTTTCTTTCTTTTAAAAAAAAAAAATATATATACTTTTCCTCACTTAGTGTACTTTTTCTCTTTGGGCCTTAGGGCCCACAAGAAAATTTCCCTCAAGGAAAAACCAGCCTCCGGGTTCAAGAAATGCACTAAGTGTAGCGGTACTATTTCTGTTACAGACACCCATGAATGGTGCCTTAAATGTTTGGGTCCTGAACACTCCATTCCGGATTGTCCGTCCTGCTCTCTGTCTAAACGGGGTTTACAGAACCGAGCAGCTAAGCTCCATGTGCTGTTTCCCGCTGATGCAGCTTTGGTAGCATCGACATCTTCCAGGTCGTCTTCTCCCAATGGATCTCAGGTAACCAAACATAAATCTAGCAGGTCCTCGAAGGGTAAATCTCCCTCTAAGCATCGAGATGCCTCCGGGCTTGCCCTCGAGGATCCTGCACCAGCAAAACAACCCCGGCGGGAAGCTCCGGCTTCCAAAGCGCCTCCTATGGGGTTACAGGTTGACATCGATGGCACAGCCTCGACCGATCACCTGTTAGAATGCTCTGGGGTACCGGCACAATCTTCCGGTACCGAATTCCAGGCATTCATGGCGTCGATGGATCAGAATGTTCTGTCCATGCAGCGGGCTATCAATGCCTTCATTCAAGCTGCGACGCCGTTGATACCACAACAAACTCCGTTGTCGGTATCGACTCGGGTACCGGCACCAGCACCGATACCGGTACCGACTGCATCGGCATCGACCAGGATACTGACTGCAGCGGTTCCTTGTCCAGGGTTGCTTATTGGTACCGATCCGGTACCGATGACGCCCGATGTCGATACTGCTCGATACGCGTACCGAGCGTTAGAAGAGCACCCTGACAGACCGTACTTTGATTCCTCTGGTGATTCTGATACATCAGAGGAGTCTGCTGAAGTATCCATAGCCCTTCCTGAAGAGCCGCCTTCTCCAAAAAGAAGAATGTCTCCTCCAGAAGACTTGTCCTTTCAAGACTTCATAAGAGAAGTAGCTAAAGGACTTTCTATTTCAGTAACCTCGGAATCAGAGCCTAGAGCAAAAAAATTAGATATTTTGGGTTATTCTAAGGCTCCCAAAGAGGCAGTCACCTTACCAATTCATGAGATTCTTTATGAACACATGATTGATCTATGGGAGACTCCTCTCACTATCTCTCCTCATTCTCGCAGATTGGACACTATGTATCGTGTCCCTCCCTGTCCTGGTTTTCATAAAACACAGCTTCCTCACCATTCCATTGTGGTGCAGTCAGCTATGAAGAGGATAAAGAGTACAAAGAGGCACTCTTCTGCTCCTCCAGGAAGAGAATGCAGGACCTTGGATGCTTTTGGTAGGAAAATCTTTCAAGCCAGTATGCTCATTGCCAGAATCAACTCCTATAGTCTTTACATGGGTATGTTTCTAAAGGAAGTTGCAGATAAGCTGCACACTTTCCTCCCTTTTCTTCCAGAGGATAAAAGGGATGAATTCCTCGTTTGGCTTAAGCATACTCAAAAAATTGTATGTGGTCTTTTCGGAGCTATATATATCTAATATAAATAAATGAATTGCTCCACTCCAACTTATTGCTAGATATAAAATATTTATAGGAATGTTCCTCATTCAACTTATAATGCCCAATTTGTAGTCTCAGATTCACACGGCACTGATTATCATAAGATTCAATGAAAATCAACGTGCCCAAAAACATCAATGACTACTGGGCTTTTTTCTTTTTTTGTATAATGCTGATACAACCCTTCTGTGCTTGTCTTCCCTTATGAAAAAATATATATATATCTTTATTAAAACATGTTTTCAAGATGCCATTTCTCTTTGTTGGTTACCACTATGTTGGTTTTTTGCAGATAAATATATATATATTCATATTGATAAACTTATCTTTTTTGTGTTGGTTCGTCTTGTGCTTGAGAATACTAATTCTTCTCTTGGCGATAAGCACTGATTTGTCTGTACTCAACGCTCCATTTGGCGCCTATGCGTTTCACTCCCTGATTAGGAGTTTCATCAGGAGATCTATATATGAGCAAAAATAGCATTATAGATAACGGGACCAAAATCCACTGAAATTAGCTAGTTGTGTTACAATGCCTAATACGAACGTGCTGACCTTAAAACTTTTAAAACCTATATCACAAAACTATAGTTAAAAAGCTAGTTAACTGTTCAAACCTGTTTCTTTATGTTTGTACCACCTCTTTGCTGGTCATACAGCATGTGGACAATGCACTATTTGCCAGATAACAGAGGAAATTTCAGAGTTCACTTATGCCGATAAAAAATACGTACTCAAAAAAACTACGACATGTAATACTACATCTGTGATTTATGCAATTAAATGTCCTTGTGAAAAATTATACATTGGAAAGACCAGCCGTAGTTTCAGGGTCCGGATACAAGAACACAAGAGCCGGTTGAAAAATAAAATCATGACGGCACCTCTAGTACAACATTGTATAGAACTGAATCATGAATTTTTACAACTCCGCTGTTTTTGTATTGACCATATCAGTAAATCTAAAAAAGGCAAAACACTGGATGAAACTTTATCGTTCTATGAACAACGCTGGATCTTCACCTTAAATACAGTTCAGCCACTAGGTTTAAATGCGTGCATAGAATGGCAAGTGTGTAAATGATTTCCGATCTAGGAGGAACAGCTGAGCACTTTAAAAGGAGGCAGTGGAGAGAAACCCGCATGCGCGGCGTTTTTTGCTACGAAAATCACAGAGAGACGTGGGCAGCAGTTAACAAAGAGGTGGTACAAACATAAAGAAACAGGTTTGAACAGTTAACTAGCTTTTTAACTATAGTTTTGTGATATAGGTTTTAAAAGTTTTAAGGTCAGCACGTTCGTATTAGGCATTGTAACACAACTAGCTAATTCCAGTGGATTTTGGTCCCGTTATCTATAATGCTATTTTTGCTCATATATAGATCTCCTGATGAAACTCCTAATCAGGGAGTGAAACGCATAGGCGCCAAATGGAGCGTTGAGTACAGACAAATCAGTGCTTATCGCCAAGAGAAGAATTAGTATTCTCAAGCACAAGACGAACCAACACAAAAAAGATAAGTTTATCAATATGAATATATATATATTTATCTGCAAAAAACCAACATAGTGGTAACCAACAAAGAGAAATGGCATCTTGAAAACATGTTTTAATAAAGATATATATATTTTTTTTCATAAGGGAAGACAAGCACAGAAGGGTTGTATCAGCATTATACAAAAAAAGAAAAAAGCCCAGTAGTCATTGATGTTTTTGGGCACGTTGATTTTCATTGAATCTTATGATAATCAGTGCCGTGTGAATCTGAGACTACAAATTGGGCATTATAAGTTGAATGAGGAACATTCCTATAAATATTTTATATCTAGCAATAAGTTGGAGTGGAGCAATTCATTTATTTATATTAAGCATACTCAAGACATTTCAAAGTTTTCCAACCGGGCAGCCTTTGACTCCTTTGAAGGTGCCAGCAGAGCTTCTGGCATTGCCATAGCTGCTCGCAGAATTGCTTGGCTCCAAGCTTCTGACTTAGAACCCTGGGTCCAAGATGGCTTAGGAAATCTTCCCTGTACAGGTGAAAACCTGTTTGGCAAAGAATGGCAAATAAAAGCCACTCAAATGGATGCAGAGAATTCTGCTCTAGATAGACTTTCAAAGTCAACCTCCATTCCTGCCAAGAAAAAACCCTTCAAGAAGTCTTTTTTCAAAAAGAGCAGATTCCCTTCTGCTTCTGGCCAACAATCCTCTACAGGTTGCTTTGCTACTAAGCGTCAGCAACCTAAACAGGCCAGGCCTAAGACTACAGGGGCTGCTGCAACTCAGCAGACCCAACCCCCTCAGGGTTTTTGACTTGATGCTAGAGAACTTAGCCTTTCTGGCTTTAAAACAGCCAGAACCCCTCACCATTCCAGGAAGGTTAGCTCATTTTGCTCCCAGATGGGAGCAGATTACATCAGAGCAGTGGACCCTCTCCGTCATAAGAGTGGGCTACAAACTTCATTTCTCAGACCTTCCTCCCCACACCATGGTGAGACACTTCAATTCTCCCACATCTCTTCTCGACCTTCTAGGTCAAGAGGTGGCTACCCTTCTTGCCCAAGGGGCAATAGAAGAAGTTCCCCTTCTTCAACAAGGGTCAGGGTTTTACTCCCCCTATTTTCTCATTCCCAAGAAGACAGGGGGATACAGACCCATATTAGACCTCAGGGAATTGAACAAATTTCTATGCAAGGAGAAGTTCAAGATGCTTTCTCTGGGCACTCTCCTTCCATACCTTCAAAGTCAGGATTGGCTTTGTTCTCTAGATCTCAAGGATGCGTACACACATGTCCTCATCCATCCATCTCACAGAAGATTCCTCCGTTTTCTTTTCCAAGAAAAACATTATCAATACAGGGTGCTTCCTTTTGGTCTGGCCTCTGCTCCAAGAGTGTTCACCAAATGCATGGCAACAGTAGCTGCATTTCTATGCACTCTGGGAATATTTGTATTCCCATACCTGGACGACTGGCTCATCCGAGCTCCATCTCAGTCAGAGGCCCAGATTTCCCTGGACCGCACAAGATGCATTCTGCAGTATCTGGGACTTGTGGTAAACCTCCCAAAGTCTCAGCTCACCCCTACTCAATCCCTCGAATTCATAGGGGCCTGGTTGGATACTACCACTGCAAAGGCCTACCTTCCTCAGGCCCGTTGCCAACGTCTAGTGCAGTTAGCCTCCCAGATTCAGTCAAAGAGCCACTTAACTGCCCGGGAGATGCTACAACTGCTAGGCCACATGGCTTCCACAGTGCATGTGGTACCCTATGCTCGCCTACACATGAGAGCAGCCAATGGACTTTGTCCACCCAGTGGACTCAAGCATCAGGAGCTCTCTCAGACCAAATAGCAACCTCCAAACATCTCTTTTGGTCTCTCCAATGGTGGATGTCCACTCAAAATCTGTTGCTGGGGTCCCCCTTCCAACAGTTGTTGCCCCAAGCAACCCTCACAACAGATGCCTCCCAAACAGGTTGGGGAGCTCATCTACAAGACCTCTCCACTCAAGGCACTTGGTCCCCACAGGAGACCTTTCTTCATATCAACCACTTGGAGCTTCGAGCAGTCTTTCTAGCTCTCAAGGTCTTTCATACCCTGCTCAGCTACAAGACAGTCCTCATTCATACGGACAGTCAAGTAGCCATGTTTTACATAAACAAGCAAGGAGGAACTGGCTCTCTGTTGCTTTGCAATGAAGCTTTAAGATTGTGGGCCTTCGCCAGAGAGCATCAGATCCATCTCCTGGCAGTATACCTCCCAGAAATCCAAAACTCTTGGGCAGACAGACTCAGTCGAGTTCTGCTCCCACATGAATGGTCCCTGCACATGGATCAGGTACACAGAATCTTCCAAGAGTGGGGAACCCCGGACATAGACCTCTTTGCAAGTCCGTGGAATGCCAAACTTCCACGGTTCTGTTCCAGAATTCCATGTCAGGGAGTTCAGGCCAAGGATGCCTTCCTCCTTCATTGGGGTCAGGGCTTTCTGTATGCCTTTCCACCCATTCCCTTGATTCCCAAGACTCTGTTCAAACTCCAGAGGGATCAAGGATCTATGATCCTCATAGCTCCACGCTGGCCACGCCAAGTGTGGTTCCCTCTACTTCTGCATCTCTCCCAAGCCCCCTCCCTGGACTTGGGAGCTGCTCCAGACCTTCTGTCCCAGGAGGAAGGGACTTTGTGGCACCCAAACCCCAAGTCCCTTCACCTCAGAGCTTGGTTACTGAAGGCCTAGACCTTCAAGGCTTGAATCTTTCTCAGCAAGTAAAGGAAATCCTCCATGCTTCCAGAAAACCTTCCACTAGGCGTTCCTATGCTTTTAAATGGAAAAGATTTTCCATTTGGTGTGCTGAAAAGGGTCTCGACCCTCTAGCACTACCTTTAAATTCTCTATTAGACTATCTCCTGCATCTTTCCAATGCAGGCCTTAAGACGAATTCAGTAAGAGTCCATTTGAGTGCTATTGCAGCATCCCTTAAGCCTATCAATGGATAACCTATTTCCTCTCATCCTCTCATTGCAAGATTCATGAGAGGCCTAACTTTAACTAAACTTCCCATTAGGCCTCCTCCGGTGGCATGGGATTTAAATCTGGTTCTTGGTCAGCTTATGAAGCCTCCTTTTGAACCCTTAGCCACCACCTCCTTGAAATTCCTTTCTTGGAAAGTTATTTTCCTTATTGCAGTCACCTCAGCTCGCCGCATCAGTGAGCTACAGACCTTAGTGGCTAATCCACCTTATACCAGGTTCCATCATGATAAGGTAGTCCTTAGGACCAATCCACACGTTATGCCTAAAGTGGTCTCACCTTTTCATCTTAATCAAGAGGTATATTTACCTGTCTTTTTTCCAGCTCCTCATGCATCCAGTGCAGAGAAGAATCTTCATACTCTGGATTGTAAAAGAGCTCTTGCCTTTTACTTACAAAGGACACAGCAACATAGAAAGTCTTCCCAGCTTTTTGTTGCTTTTGATCCTTCTCATTTGGGACTTCCAGTCTCTAAGAGGACACTGTCCAATTGGATTGCTCAGTGTATTTCTTTCGCCTACCAGAGTAAGAACCTTTCTCTGGAGAGCCATGTCACAGCTCATAATGTGAGGGCCATGGCCACCTCTATGGCTCATCTAAATTCTGTGTCCATCGACCAGATCTGTCGAGCAGCCACCTGGGCCTCGGATCATACCTTCACAGCCCATTACTGCTTGGACAAGGACTCCCGCCGGGATGCCTTGTTTGGTCAGGCTGTCCTCAAACACCTGTTCCATTCTTAAACAACTCCTACCCTCCTTCCCTGGATGGATGCCTGAGATCCATAGGAGGACGTAGAACCCTTCCCAGGGTCTCATATCCTTGGGGATCTCCCAGGCATCTTAGCTAGGGAGTCCCCATATGTGAAGACTCATTCCTGCTTGTTCCTGGAGATAGCACAGTTACTTACCTGTAACAGGTGATCTCTGGGAACAGCAGGAATAAGTCTTCACAACCCTCCCACCTCCCCTAGGAGTTGTATCTCTCTATCTATCTTTCCTTTCCTCTCTCTCTCTATTGTCTCAGCTTTAAACTTGAACTGAGGAGAGGCGGTTAGGAAAGGCGGGAAGGCAGCGCGCAGGCACTGTGGGATTCTCCCAAAAGCTTTCCGTTTTTGGGAAGCTGGGGAGCGTTCCCGCGCAGGCTCCATCGGTACCGACGTACCCATATGTGAAGACTTATTCCTGCTGTTCCCAGAGATCACCTGTTACAGGTAAGTAACTGTGCTTTCTCTTCCAGATCCCATTGAATCAGCATGTAGTTTTTCTTCTTGTATATACTATCAATATCTAGGGTCTACCTGAAGGACTAGCAAAATGGATGACAGTATTCTTATAATGTCCCACTTATTTCATGCCTATTTTATAAAATACAGTACTTGTGTACTTTATTTTATAAAGCAGGAACATAAATTAGTAAAAGCACACATTAAAACTAGGCGCAATTATACTAGCCATGTAGAGATTTGGCAAGTACGCATGCAAATTGTAGTATTTTATCATTTATGCATATACTTGTGCACTCTCCTTCCAAATGTGCATGCCTACAGTGACTGTGTGCGTCATCAGGCTTAACACATAGAATAGCGATTGGCTAAAATATGCTTAAATTACTAAAATACCATGATAGTCACATGTAGATGGTGCATAATTTTACACAGCTCCTTATAAAATTACCCTTATCTATATTTCTTTAATGTGGTATGTATCTGTGTATCCATATTGAAACATTGTGTATTACTGTAAAATGTAAGGTATGATTAATAAAATATCTTTATTATAGCAGAACCATATAAAAACAGTCATCTTCTGTTAAATAATGTAAACTATGCTTCTCATCTCAATGTGATAACAAAGCAGAAATAATGCAGCATTCCTAAAAGTTTGATTCCTTATCGTGTTCCAGTCTAGTCCCGAGACCTCTGGGTTCTCCATCTTATCCAGCAGCTTGGAGACTGAGAAACTCCTCTTTTTGTGACATCATTAGTATATCTCTCCGGTGCCCGCCTCATGCCACCAGTTGCCTCAGTCTCCAAGCAGCTGGATAGATGGGAGCCCGGGGGTCTCGGGCTCACTTGAGAAACAATTGAGGATCTAGGATAGTTTAACTTCCTTTCTTTTGGGGTTATTATCAGTTTTTTCTGTTTTCCCTGGGTTCCTGTAACTTTAAAGCTGGCAGCACAAATTTACCCCCCCCCCCCTCTGTGCCTGATTTAGAACGGGGCCTGCCTCAGACGTTTGCCTGTTTCGGCAGCGCTGCTGTTCAGCCGAGCGGCTTCAGTATTTTAAGAGTGTGAGGGGAGTTTTGCCTGGCCTTTATCCCGCTGCATGATCCTCTGCCTCAGGGGTTTTGCTTCAGCGGGCGGAGACTTAACTGCCTTCGGTCCAGGGGCGGCGAATCAGTTGGCAGTCACTGTCGCACGAGCAGGACAATTTGCTTGAGAGCGCAGCTTCTAAAGGTAAGGGCTTTGGGTCTGGCAGCTCGCATTTGGTGCGGCGCGCTTTTGGGCGCGTTTTTCGGTGCTGGGCCTAGCCGCGTGGCGGCGGCACGGTCTCACAGACTGTTTGGCAGCACAGTGAGTTGAGGAGACCAGGGGGTCCTTTTGCTGGAGCGCAAACAGGTGGACCTAGATTTATTTTAGCCGTGGGTATCAGACATTTCCCTGTCTGGCCTGCCAGAAAATTTTAGGGGGGGATCTGCCGGCCTTTCGGCGGTTTTCTTTTTTTGACCTTGGACAGTTGAGAGCTGATCTGGGGAGGTGTCTCCCTCTGCGATACCTCTAAGACAAAGGAATTAATTAGCCATAATGCCTTCCAAGCCCCTCTGCTTGGTGTGTGGGGTCAGGAAGGTTTCTAATACCGGGGTCTGCAAGGCCTGTGTGGGGGAGGCTGGGGAATTGGAGCAGCCTTCCACACAGACAGACAGGACCTCAGGGGCTGGGCCTGAGGCTTCGGCTGCTCCCTTACCAGCTTTGGAGCAGGACGAGCCTGTGGCTGGCCCATCTTCCGGTCCTAGCGGTCCCTCCTCTCAGGTGGTTTTCCCCAGGGAGCTGTCTGCCATTTTTTCACAGCAGTTTGTGGCCCTGCTGCAGCAGTCCGCATTTAGCAATGTGCTACAACAGAATCTAGGAGCGGGGTCCGAGGGCGAAAGAAAGTGCTCGGCATCCCAACAAATCCAGCCTCCCCCGTCGCATGGCAAGAAGCCCCGTGGCGAAAGGGAGTTGTCAGAGCTTACAGGGGTTTCGGAGGACCCTTTGTCAGATGAGGATAGTCCCACTGTGGCTTTGGAAGAGGAATTAGAAGAGGGTGAGATCTCTGAGCGTGAAGATCAGGCCAGGGTGGTGCGAGTCTTCAGAAAAGAGGAGTTGCCAGCTCTCATTGCCGAGTCTCTTAAGGCGCTCAACATGCCAGTGCCAGGGGAAGCGGAGGATGAAACGCTAGAGGATCCTTTGCTGCAGGTGTTCAGACGGACTCAGAGAGCGTTTCCAATCCATAGGGTATTTACGGAAATGATTCAGGAAGAGTGGAACATTCCGGAGGGCCCATTGAAGGGCTCTCGGGTTATGAGCCGGTTGTACCCATTATTGGACCAGGACAAAGAGGTATTTAAATCGCCCAGAGTGGACGTGCCGTGCCGGCTGTGACCAAGAAGACAACCATACCAGTTGAAGGTAGTGCTGCCCTCAAGGATATTCAGGACAGAAAATAGGACGTGCTCTTGCTGCAGGTTTTTGACATCAATGCTATCTCACTACAAGCGGCTATCTGCGGTGCTTGGGTGGCTAGAGCCTGCCTCCGCTGGGCTCAGCAGGTGCAGGAGGGGCAACCGAGTCCTTTGGCGGCAGAGGCTTCGCGGCTAGAATCGGGGGCGGCCTATTTAGCGGACATGCAATGTGACCTTATGAGAGGGCTATCCAAAAGTATGGCGTCGGCGGTGGCAGCCCGGCGGTACTTGTGGTTGCGCAATTGGGCAGCGGATAGCTCATCTAAGGCTAGATTAAGTAAGCTGCCTTTTAAGGGCCGTCTGCTGTTCGGTGAGGATTTAGACAAGCTCGTTAAAGATCTAGGAGAGTTCAAAGGTGGGAGATTACGAGAGGATAAGCCCAAGCCGGCTCGGGGGGTCCCAGGTGGTCGGGGACAGTTTCGGGACTTCCGCCGGTTTCGTTCGCAAAGATTTGCATCAGGCCACAGGGGGCGTTTTACCTATAGAAACCAAGGGTTTCGAGGGTTCTGGGGAGCGGGAAGAGGTTTTGGAGCCGCTTCCGCCGCTTCCTCCCTTAACTTCAAGAAATCGCAATGAGATGAGGAGGGCCCAGTCGCCCCTCATTCCCGTGGGGGGGCGCTTGCGGGAATTTCTTCCTGCCTGGGCCCAAATTACTTCAGATCAATGGGTGCTAGAAGTCATTCGGGAGGGTTACGCCCTGGAGTTCTTGCATCCAGTACGAGAGGCTTTTGTGCAGTACCCCGGAAGGTCCGTCACAAAGTGTGCGGCACTGTGGGAGACGGTTCAAAAGTTATTGGACCTCAGGGCGATAGCTCCCGTTCCCCCAGACCAGTACGGCTGCGGTCGGTACTCCATCTATTTCATTGTTCCAAAGAAAGACGGGGGAGTTCGGCCCATTCTCCATCTCAAAGGGGTCAATCGGTGCTTACGAGTGTCGCATTTTCACATGGAAACCCTCCGTTCCGTCATAGTAGTGGTGTGGCAAGGGGAGTACCTCACCTCACTGGACTTGTCGGAGGCATATCTGCATATTCCGATAAGACCGGTTCATCACCAGTTTCTCAGGTTCACGGTGCCCTTCGGTCATTATCAGTTCCAAGCTTTGCCGTTCGGACTAGCAACTGCCCCAAGGGTCTTCACCAAAGAGATGGTGGTGTTGGCTGCGGCGCTTCGCAAAGAGGGCATTCTCGTTCACCCTTATCTGGACGATTGGCTGAACGAGAGGGTCACGGCCCGAGTGGTGGAATTCTTATAAGGCCTCGGGAGGATTGTCAATATGGCAAAAAGTCACTTGCAACCTTCCCAGAATCTGGAGTACCTGGGGACGCGCTTCGACACGAGCATTGGGAGGGTGTTCCTCCCGGAGCAGCGCACGCAGAGCTTGCGACGTATGGTAGAGAGGTTTCTACGGCTCAAGGCCCCCTCGGCGTGGCAGTACCTGCAGTTGTTGGGCACCATGGCGGCTTCGATAGAGACGGTGTCATGGGCCAGAGCTCACATGAGAGGCCCTTGCAAAGGGCGTTGCTTCGCCGCTGGTCGCATCAATTGCATCCCCTGTCCCGGAGATTAGTCTGCCCGGAGGAGACCCGTCGGGCTCTACTCTGGTGGTTGGTTCCCGACTCTCTGGAGCGGGGGAAGGCCCTGGAAGCGCCCACGTGGGTAGCAGTGATGACAGACGCCAGCTTGTTGGGCTGGGGGGCTCATTGTCAAGGCAGCTTTGCTCAGGGGACTTGGAATTCGCAGGAGAAACAGTGGACGATCAATCGCCTAGAATTAAGAGCGGTGCTCCTAGCTCTGAGGGAGTTTTAGCAGATGCTTGCGGGAAAGGCGGTGAGAGTGCTGTCGGACAACGCGACGGCGGTTGCCTTTGTCAACAGACAGGGGGGCACCAGCAGCATGGCCCTTGAAGCCGAAGCCAAAGTCCTGTGCGGATGGGCGGAAGCACACCTCTTAGATCTGTCAGCGGCTCATGTAGCAGGGGTGGACAATGTGGAAGCCGATTTCCTCAGCCGGGTGCACGTAGATCCAGGAGAATGGGTTCTACATCCCGAGGTGTTCGAAATGCTTGCCCGCCACAGGGGGACGCCGGTCATGGATCTCATGGCGACTCTCGTCTCAACAAAGTGCAGCCGCTTCTTCAGCAGGCGCAGGGAGCGAATGTCCGAAGGCTTAGACGCTCTCCTTCAGCCCTGCCGGAGGGGCAGCTGCTTTGTCTTTCCTCCTTGGGTTCTGATAGGAAGGGTCCTGCAAAGGGTGGAGAGATTCAAAGGTCACGTGATTCTGATAGCGCTGGACTGGCCCTGTCGTCCCTGGTACACAGACCTGGTGAGGTTACTGGTGGCAAAGCCCTGGCGTCTTCCCTGCCGGGCGGACTTGCTGTCTCAAGGTCCCCTGTTCATGCCTCACGTGGATCGGTTCTCGCTTACGGCCTGGCTCTTGAGAGGGCGAGACTAAGCTCTCGGGGATACTCGTCGGCGGTCATCTCTACCTTGCTAAAGTCCAGGAGGCATTCTACTTCTATGGCGTATGTGCGGGTCTGGAGGATTTTTGAGGCGTGGTGCGCGGATAGGAAGCTAGAGGCTTTGAAAGCTTCTCTCCCCCAGATCCTGGAGTTCTTGCAGGATGGCTTCGATAAGGGTGTTGCGGCTGCGTCGTTACGTGTTCAGGTAGCCACCTTGTTTTGCTACAGGGGCAGCAGGATGGCTGGTCAGTCGATCGGCGAACAGCGGGATGTAAAGAGATTCCTGAGGGCGGTGTCGCTTGCTAGACCTCCATCTCGCCCAGTTTTTCCCAAATGGCATCTTCCCTTTTGTGTTGGAGGCGTTGGAGCGGGAACCGTTTGAACCCTTGACGCGTGCATCGCTCAAGGACCTTACGTTGAAAGTGGTCTTCTTGGTGGCTGTCTGTTCGGCTAGACGAGTGTCGGAACTGCAAGCACTCTCCTATCGGGAGCCATTCCTGTCTTTCTTGGCCTCTAAGGTCGTTTTGAGACCGGTGCCGGCTTTTCTCCCGAAGGTGCTCTCGGCCTTTCATGTCAATCAAGAAATTTCTTTGCCTGTTTTTGACGGGGGCTCGGATTCCCCTTCTTCGAGAAAGTTGCATCTCTTGGATGTCCGTCGGGCGTTGAAAAAGTATCTCAAGCGGATGGCGAGTTTTCGGAAGTCCGACAGACTATTTGTTCTCTTCACGGGGCAACGGAAGGGGCACGCAGCGTCCAGGGCTTCCATTGCATGCTGGATTAAAGAAGCTATTGCGTCGGCTTATGTGTTGCGTGGTAAGGCAGTGCCGGAAGGTTTGAGGGCACATTCCACGAGAGCACAGGCCACTTCCTGGGCGGAAGTGCGGTTGGTGTCGCCGGTGGAGATTTGTAGGGCGGCGACATGGTCATCTCTGAACTCTTTTGTGAAGCACTATTGGCTGGATGTGCAAAGGGCGGAGGAGACTTCATTTGGTTCCGCAGTCTTGCAAGCTGGTTTGCCAGGACCCGCCCGTGCTTAACAGTTTCTACACTGCTCTGGTAAGGACCCAGAGGTCTCGGGACTAGACTGGGACACGATCAGGAAAATGAAATTAGACTTACCTGCTAATTGTTGTTCCTGGAGTGGAACCAGTCTAGTCCCGTATCCCTCCCAGCGTCCCTTGGCAAACGAAGGTCTGGACTTGGTCTGTAGTGCACAGGTAAGATAATTTTCCTTTGGGGTTTTTTGTCCAGTTTAAAACAAAAAAAAAAGAAAGAAAGAGAAAGGGAAATTGAATGGGAGGGGAGAAAAAGGCTAATAGCTACGGCTACTCGCATCAGTTGTCCGGGTTGGCTGACCACCTTTTTGGTTGGCAGAGGGCCTGGTCTGTTTACATTTTCTAGTCACAGTAAGGACGAAGTTTTGTCCTTTGTCACAGTTACTATATTACGTTAGGTGTTTTTGATTTAGCTTGTTGGATAGATACTTACTTGTTTCTCCAGTGAGCCTGCTTTGTCAATAGGTCACTGGTGGCATGAAGCGGGCACCGGAGAGATATACTGATGTCACAAAAAGAGGAGTTTCTCAGTCTCCAAGCTGCTGGATAAGATGGAGAACCCAGAGGTCTCGGGACTAGACTGGTTCCACTCCAGGAACAACAATTAGCAGGTAAGTCTAATTTCATTTTTTATTGCAACAGGAAGGATAAGATTCTAACTTATATTCTCTGGGAACAAGCAGGAAGTCGGTCTTCACATATGGGTGATGTCGGCAACAACAGAGCCCACGTGGCATCCATTCCCCAGCTTTCATAAAAAGCCCTTGGGAGTTCTACCATGCAAGCATGGTCACCTTCCCACCCAAAGGTGCTATCTTAGGTCAGTCTTTGTTTCTCTGCAGAGCCCATCTGTGTTCTCAGAAAAAGTTTATTTTTGAGACTTAATTTTTCAATCTTTTCTCCGGTGGCGTACCATCACCTTACCGGTTCCTGGGTCCGTCGCCTCAGTGTCGCATTTTTTTGGGATTCCCTCCTCTTCTTTTTTCTTCTTCAGTGCACGGGTTTTTCTCGTGCCCTTGTGACCAAGACATTGGAGTTTGACCTTGCGGGTGCCATCTTCCCCACTATATCTTCGGTCAATGGCTTTAAGCAGTGTAATGGTTCTATCTGTACTATGTCTTGCATGGACGGTCATGACTGTTGCCTGTGGTGCCTTGGCGCTGACAACAATGATTCTTTCTGCCTGCTCTTTCTCCAGATGATGAGCAAGGGCCGGAAGAATCATGAAAGGCAGCAGGAGTCGCTGTTTGGCCCTAAGGCCTCCCATTTGGCTCCAGCGTCATCCGGGGAATAGATGCCCTCGGGGGCTGTGGATGAGGCCGTGGCCTCACGTGTGCAGACTGTGATTGCTCTGAGCCCTGAGGTCACAGGGCATTGGACCCAGGATCGGCCGCAGAAGACCATACATGGAAGGATTGGTCCCCATTAAAGTCTGCATTGAAGAAAGATTCCAGTGCCAAGGGTAAGTCTTATGGTCACTGGCATGGGAGTCAGCGAGCCGGTGCAGAGGACGAGGGCCAGGAGGAGACTCGCAAAGCCTTGAGGAATCTGCAACAGTCCTCTGAGATCATCCTCCTTGAGGAAACTCCCTTGATGGAGCCAACGTCGGGCCAGATGCCCTTGGTGCCTACACCGATGGCTGCGGAGCATACTGTCCTGGAGGTCAGGATGGCCATCTTGGATCACTGTCTTGCTGCCCTCCTGGCACTGCAGCAGGCCCCAAAGACCGATACCTCTGGTTCAGCATGTGCTGGAACGGTTCTAACCCAGCTCCGATTCCAGGCATCGGTTCACCTCCCCCTCAAGGGCCCAGATATCCTCACTGAGTGCCTCTAGAATGGATCACCGGGAGCCTCAGGCTCTGGTGATTCCCCCGCCAGGCACTGGGCCAATGCCCGCTGGATCCTAGAAGTATCTTCTGATACCAATTCTGAGTGGGAGATGGATGATGAATCCCGAGATATCCGTTGGCATCGAAACATTCCCTTGGACCTGTCCCCACTGCAGGAGCATCATTGATCCCCGCCCGAGGACCTCTCCTTCCGGGAGTCTGTGCAGGAGATAGCCAAGGCAAGAAGATACACTCCTCGTTGCCCCCATGGATTCCTGTGGTAGGAAGTGTTACCAGGATGTGATGCTCGTGGCCCTCATCCAGGCCTACCAGCTGTACATAGGCATATATTTGAGAGACCTGGTGAAGGAGCTTGCCAGGTTCTCAACTAGCCTGTCTGATGAATCTCTCTAGTGGTTCTGGACCCTGGTCAAGGAGTGCTCCAAATATATTACTCGGGCGGCCTATGACTGCTTCAAGTCAATGGCTAGAGTGGCTGCGATGGGCATTGGTGCGCAGTGCCTGGCATGGCTACAGTCCTCAGACCCGGAGCAATGGTTTCAAGACAAATTGGTTGATGTCCCATATCAGAGAGAGAACCTTTTTGGCAAGCCCATGGCAGACAAGGCCGCAGAGTTGAAGTCTAAGTTCATGACCAGGAACCTTCCCGATGAAAGGTTTTGGGGGAAAAAGGCCTTTTACTCAAAAAAGAGGAAGGCTTACAGAACATATCCCCAATTTCCAACCTATCCAGATCCCTCACAGGGACAGCAGGCCAAGGGACAGGGGCACAGCCCTAATAAGCCTAAGGCCACCACGTCCCAGACAGCACTTCTGCCGCAGACTGAGGGGAGGACAGGTTTGACTCCTTGGGCATAACTGCTTTTCCCCTCCCGGGTCAGGAGCCGCAGCACATGGAGGGATGTCTGATCGTCTTTGTCCACTGGTGGCTCAGCTTCACCACCAGTGCTTGGGCTTTGAAGGCGGTTAGGGAGGGTTGCCTCCTCCACTTCAAACAGATGCCACCTCCTTTCTTCCCCAGGGAACTTCCTCTGATTCCTCTTCACTGAGGGCTTCTGCAACACGAGCTTGTCGACCTCCTGGCAGACAAGGCAGTGGAGCCCGTTCCCCCTGCTCAAAGAGGAACAGGGTTCTACTCCCATACTTCCTGATTCTAAAAAGGATATGAGGCCCATCTTGGATCTGTGGGACCTCAATCAGTTCTTGGTGAACGAGAAGTTCAAAGTAGCTTCCTTTGGAACTTTGCTGCCTACTTCCAGCAGGAAGATTGGCTATGCTCCTTAGATCTCAGATGCTTATACCCACATCCTGATCCATCCATTGCACCAGCAGTACCTCTGCTTCATCATCGGAGGACAGCACTACCAGTACAGCATGCTGCTGTTCAGTCTGGGGTCCGCCCCCCAAGTGTTCTCAAAGTGCTTGGCACCGTTCACCTACACTTCCGGGGGGGGGGGGGGGGGGTGTTTGTGTTCCTCTACCTGGACGACTGGCTTATAAGGGACAGTTCTGCAGATTATGTCCGTCAGGCGGGACGACACACCATCCTCGTCCTGGAACACTTGGGGTTTGTCATCAGTTATCCCAAGTCCCACCTGCAGCCTACTCAGCACCTAGAATTCATCGTGGCCCTCCTGGACACAGTTCAGGCCAAGGCCTGTCTTCCCTTAAATCGAGCTCTGCACCTGGCAGCCCTGGCGCACAACCTGCAGAGTCGCACAATGGTCCCGGCCCACCTGATGTTGCACCTTCTGGGACACATGGCCTTGATTGTGCATGGGCCGAACACATGTGGAGGCAGGCGTGACAATGGACTGTCAGTTCCCAATGGACCTGGCAATGGGCCATCTCCACAATTGGGTGTGAGTGACCCCATCACTGGTGGCATCCCTTGATTGGTGGCAGAAGCCACAGCACCTCCTGGCGGGGATGCCTTTTCAGTCCCCTTCCCCTGACTCGACTCTCACGACAGAAGCATCCAAGCTGGGCTGGGGGGAACACTGTGGTGAACTACGGATCCAGGGCATCTAGTTGGCAGAGGAATGTCTCCATCAGATCAACTTCTTCGAACTCAGGGCCATTGTATACGCTCTGCTAGACCAATCCAGGACTCACCCCCTTCTCTCTGTTCTGGGAATTAGCCTTGCTGATTCTCAGCTGTGATCCTGTATACTTGTTAGGCAGCCTCCAGCAATTCTCTGCTCTGTACATACCTCGACAGCCTTGCAGCCTTGTAAATGTTTCTTCGCTGGTTTTGCCTTCTCGTTGGGCTGTTTCTAAGTCCTCATGTTTTGCCAGTGGCATCCTGAAGCTGACCCCTAGGGGTCTAGGGTTATCTACCAGTGGTGATGTCACTGAAGATTTTGTTTTCTTTCTCTGTCTCCCATCATCTGCTGGCAGGGGGAGATAACCCACTAGTCTGGACTGGTCTAGGAGGATTCCAGGAAAGGAAATTAACGGTAAGTGAAATGCCTCCATTTGTTTTTGTGGACACAGTGAGAAGAGATGTAGTATTTTATGAGGAATTGGTTTTTTTTTATAGGTATACATGAATTTAAGGGATGCTGTATTTTCCTCAATTAGTAAGAGGACTTGGGGTTAGTTTTAGAAACCTTATTTGCAATTTCCACATGCAAACTCAGGCATTTACATGTGGAAATGTCAATTTAGAAAGCACTGAATTTACAAGTGAGTGTCTTTGCTATGTAAAAATTACAAGGGAAACTATATTGAGGGTGTGGTTAGGAAATAGACAAGTTTGGTTGTACTTGTTCACATTGGGATTTACAGTTGCTTCCTGGAATGTACATATTTTTAAAAAGTGCTTGTTTTGGCTAGCTGTTTACAAGAGGGATTAAAGGGGTTTTTCATGGACAAGCAAGATTAGTGCTCACATATGGGTGACAACATTGATGGAGCCTCATGAGAGAACATCTGCCATTTCCTTCTAGAAACTGCATGATTGACTCTACTACACATGCACGAGTGTTTTCACCTGCCACCACTATGCCTTATCTCCTCAGTCTTCATTTGTCTGTGGAGCCCCAAAGACGTCCTCTTTATGTGCTTATTGTAGTTTTTGCTTATTTTTGTAAGTTCTCTTTCTGCCATCACTGCCACTGCAAGTTCATTACCCTTTTAGGTAGGTTTTACGGGTGTTCTTAAGTTTCCTTATTTTTTTTACTGCATCACCATTAGAGATCACAACACACAATAACACAACACACAATAACTCCATCTCACATATATACAGTTACCTATTTCAATGTTCCAAACATGTACATAGTTTCCCCCGTTATCCAAGTTGATTGCTCCTGTTCATTGTAATGACCTGACTCTTGTTTATTGTCGGATACTGTTTGTTTTATGTAAACCGCGCTGATCGCAAATAGTGCGGTATATAAGAAATGTAAAATAAATAAATAAATAAATAAATCACATTTAAGCCTCAGGCATTCTGGATGAGTTATTTTTTTCTTTGAAAATCATGTCGTTGGATTTTGCTGCAGCTATTTGTCCCTCAAACTAGCCAGCAGGTTCAAAAAGTGAGCCCAGTGTGACAACACTTGTGATTGGTGCCTGCAATGATTGGGGGAGTCAATCCATGAACCATCACTTTGTTGTTTTGTGCCTCCAGATAACAAGAAGATGGCTCGGTTGTTGTGAAGGAGAAGTGCATTAGTATTTTTGGTGCTAAGACCAGCCCATCAACATTGGTGGCATCAGCCTTCATGGCCTTAGGCTCTGCACTGGGCAGTGGTGGAGCATGAACATAGAGGGGTCATTCAGAGTTAAGCACTAGCTAGGGTCTTCAGGGGTCAGTCTCCTAACAAATCTTTCCTGAATAAGAGGAAGGATTCACTCTCATCTTGAGATACCTTGAGAAGCAAGAATGCCAAGTATCAGCATAATTGTTCATTAGAGCACAGAGGTATCAGAGGGATCATGCTAGACTCCGCAAGTCCAAGATCAGTATGACCATACTCCCTGCAGATTTTAAAGACATCTGCTGTTTCTGCTGAGAACACAACACCTTTGTCGGTGGCAGCCCTTGAAGAGCATTTTATGAAAGGCCTCTGGGAGAGGATGTTGTCGATGCAGGCACATTGTGGCATCGAGCCCATTTTCAAGACTCATTGCCTGTCTGCTGGAGAAGAATAGTTGACCTTGAAGGGCCTAGATGCCTTTCCCTGCCCAGCCATTATCTGTCTGAACTGCATCTGAGGGAGATTGATCTCCATGGCATCAGAGATCATCGGTGCATCAATATTCTCATAGGAGATCTGCCTTCAGAGAATATTGAAAGTCTGCTCAAATAAAGACTCAAATGTCCTTTGAGTATCTCTTCATCTGAGCACTCCTGGGAGTTTTGACTATGACTTGGTGTATTACTTGTAGGAGAGATCTCTTTAGTTTCCTTGTGATCCCATGCCACCTCCTGAGCATTGCAAGTCTGTGCCCGAGGAGCTGTCTATTCATAATTTTGTCAGGTTAATGGCCAAGTCCATTCCATTTCAGCTGGAAATGGAGGAGGAGCCTAGGACCAACCTAGTATTCTGATCCCCATAAGGAGGCAGTGATGATGCCTATGCACAGCATACTTCATAAACTACAGATGAGAATGTGGGAGACAATACCCTCTCTGTGCCTCCAGTTAGTAAGAAGGTCAACTCTATATACAGAGTTTAAAAGGCACCTGGATTTAAGAAGCTACAGCTGCAGTACCATTCCATGGTTGCCAAATCTGCTCTTAAGAGACAAGAGTTCCAGGTTGTACTCTTTGGTGCTCCAGAGAGAGAGGCTAGAGTCTTGGATTCTTCTGAGAAGATTTTTCAGAACACTATGATCACACCTTGTGTAGCGTCCTATCAGCTCATTATAGTCATGCACTTGCAGCACAACATGCACAATCTTGATGAGTTTGTGGACTTTCTCCCTCCAAAGAAGGTTGCCCAATACTGGTCCCCGATGAGTCAAGGGAAGGAGTGTGGAAAATGTCCAAGAAACACATGATAATTTTGCTACAGTATCGAGACCCTCTTCTATTAGTATGGGTCTGGACCTCAGACTTAGAGCCCAGTATATGGGAGCAGTTCACTTCTGTGTTATGCCATGGAGAGAATCTCTTTGGAGATAAGGTGCAGGAGGCTGTCACTCTCAGCAAGCAGCACATTAACACCCTTAAGACCTTCTCCAGGCCCAATTCCAATCTGACTACTGTGGTACTGCAGAGCCTATGCAAACAGAAAAAAAGGTTTTAAATTCAGAAAAAAGATTCCAACACCAGATGCGACATTACGAGGAGCCAGATAGGGGGAGCAAGAGAGACCTTCCAGGGCCTAGAGAACCGCACCCCAGAGCTTGTGATGTGATGCCGGCCAACAGCCAATCCAGGAAAGGGGGAGTTCCTCTTAAGAAAGGCTGGGAAGTTGGAAATGGAAGAAGAGGAGAGGGGAAGGAAAAGAAGGAGTCTTGGCAAAGAGATCCGAGAGGAAGGAGTTCCTGGCAAGGAGACACAGGGAGTCCGGTGCAGCAAGATACCAGGAGTTCTTGGCAAAGAGACACTGGGAGGAAAGGTACCAGGAGAGAAGCAGAGGTCAGAGGTTTATCTGATGAACCGGTACCAGCAGACTCAGGACCCTGTGGAAGTTACCAGAAGGGTGGTGAAGTCATTGCCATAGGAGGTAACACTCCTTATTCAAGGAGAAAGAGGTATGGGTGTGAAAGAGATATAACTCCACCCGAAGGCCAGCTGGACAGTGGGAGGCCTGCTACTCGAGTAAGGCTGAATTGCAGCAGGACTAGGCCTCAAACCTCAGCTCACTGGGATAGGCCTGGAGAACAAGGTAATCCACATTTTTATACTTCTAATCGTTATAACCTGGTGACACAGGGGGCACAAGGGTGTGCTCGCCTTATCAAGCTGTTAGTAAGACAAGACACAAGCTTTTACCAGATAAAAGACTGTTTAATACAAGGCACCAAGACAAAGGAAGGTATTCTCATAGCAAGCATTCGTATGACCGAGGCCCAAACCTAGGCCCAGAACATTGAAGGCTGGTACAAGCTGTGTATGAAAAGTCTCAGCGTATTTCACCAGACTGCACTGATACAGAGTCACAGCTCTCAGACAGACCCACAGCCCATGCAGGTGGAATTTATTGAGGACCCTTCTGAAGTGCCCATGGATTGTAGCTACTGTCAGGCAGGAAGCCTAGAATCCCTGCCTAGTGTATAAAGCAGGGCTCAGCAAGCAAAGACTGTGTGTTTTAAAATGTATAAATTCCTGTGAAGATAACAGTGGATAAAGTAATCTGGTTATGTTTCTTTTCTACCTGAAGTAAGGTTTCTTTATGTTGACGTAGATTCCACTACCTGAATCATTGTGCATTAAGGGAAATAAAAAGCCTTTCTTTCCCTACCCTCGGACTTTGTGTTTACTTGAAGCTTTGGTACACGGAAGGCCACTGGGAACAGATACCCAGACCCCGCATACAAGAACCAAACTCAAACTAGAAAAATAACTCATGTCCACCCGACCTGCCTTAACCACCTTTGACCACTAGGGCGGCGGTGCGACATGAAAAATGGCGTAGTTGTTGGATATATTGTGGGAGCCTATGTCAGCCACAAAGAGAAGAAGCTTGAGCTGCAAGTTTCAGAAAGAAAAAACAAATAAACCCAGGTTGGAATACAAAACCGGAACGGATGGTCTAAAGAAACCGGATTGAAGGAAGACCCGGAGTGGAGCAGTATAAACCGGAGTGGAGTGGAGAAAATCCTGAAAAGGAAAAATCCTGTGCCCAACTGTCAGCGTGGAGAACCGCGGAGTATGACAGCAACGAGTACTGTTCCAGAGCTGATTCAACCCTACCATCAGGTAAAATGTAAATATACCTGAATAAGTGTAGGATGCCAGGTAGAGTATAGAAGGAAAAAAAAAAAAAAAAAAAAAAGGAAAGGAAAAAAAAAACTGTTAGAAGAGCCACACTTGGTTGTGTTTTTTTTGTGTTTCCTTGTTGCAGATTCGCCATGGAGCCCAAAGAGTTGTGTGCATGGATGGCTCATCAGTTTGATAAGCAGGCAGAACTGGCGTTGCAAAATCAAGCACAAGCGTTGAAAGCCATGCAAGACCAGCAATTACCCGTCCTGCAGACAATGGACAGTTGGCTAACCCAGCAGCGGGAGGAGATGGCGAAGGTGAAGGCCGAGAAGTTGCAAGCAACTGGACTGTACAATACGGAGCTTGGACAATGGTCATGCAATGATCTAACGGTGGGGAAATTAAGTCCCAATGATAACCTAGATGATTTCTTAGATTCCTTTAGTAGGATAGTGAGGTCAGCTTGGTGGCCGACCGAACAGTGGGCTGTCAGACTAGCCGCGTCCCTGACAGGGGAGGCGCTGGCTGCCTACCGGTCAATGCCTCCATCATTAGCGGATAATTACGAAGAAGTAGTGATGGCAATCAGAGATCGCCTAGGCCTCACCCCATTGGCATATAAAAAAATGTTTAGGGCCACTATCCTTAGCCCAGACGAAACACCAAAAGCCCTAGGGCATAGAATAAAGAGCCTGGCGTATAAATGGCTACAGCCAGAGAAAAAAAATATAGAAACTCTGATGGACGCCGTAATATTGGAGCAATTCTTAGACGCAGTGCCGAGTAGGGTATAGAATTTTTTAATCCTCCAAAATTGCTGTACCACTACCGAGGCAATATCCCTTACTGAGAGATATCTAGAAGCAGAGGGAGTGACCCAGCCAAAGATAGGGGTTCCCAAACTGACTATAGGGATGGAAGCTCAAAGGGTAGGTAGTCCTTCCAGACCCACGTATAGCACTAGGAAAGGTAATGACCCTAAGGATATTGAAACTGTGAAAAGATGTTTTTCCTGTGGTAAGAGAGGACATGTGGAAAAAGAATGCTATTCTCGCATTGCTCTAGTGGGAGAAGTCCCAAAGACAATGAGAGAGGGCTTTGTATTAAAGGTAAAAATACATGGAGTTAACGCAAAAGCACTTCTGGATTCAGGTGCTGACCAAACCATGATCTCCAAACGGCTATGGTTTGTGATCAGAAGCCAGGGTTGGTCAGTCCCTGAATGTCCAGAAGGGCAGGTTAAAATAAAGTGCATCCACGGATCAGCTACAAGCTACCCCGTGTATAAACTTTGGGTTAAAGGTTTGGGAATAAAAAAGGAAATGTTGGTGGCCGTGGTCCCAAAACTTCCACAAGAGTTGGTATTGGGCCGCGACTGGCCACAGTTTCGAAAGAGTCTGAGAGAGGGTTTATCTCCTCAGAAGGTCCCAAATTCCACCTGTAGTGGGCATGAGCATATGGGTAGCCCTGAGCCTACTGATTGCCTTGGCACCCAACGAAGCAGCCTAGCCGCAACCACTAACTCCATGGTCCTTAGTCCACTCTGGGGGAAACCAAAGAGAGTCCCTGTAAAGGAAGCACAAGAGTCACCTAAAAAGTTCGTGTTGAAATTCTGTAAGACTTTGGAAAAGGCCCGTAGCCCTCAGAGCATCAACACAAGCCGCGGGCTATGATCTCCATAGTGTTGAAGACCAGGTCATCCCGAAGCAGGGGCGGAAATTAATTAGTACTGGAATACAGGTGGAGCTCCCTCCAGGATGTTATGGAAGGATAGCGCCACGATCAGGGCTGGCCGCCAAACGCAGCCTGGATGTAGCAGCGGGGGTAATTGATCCCGACTATAGGGGAATAGTAAAAGTTCTTCTGTGTAACTTTTCAAAAGAAGATTTCAAGGTTCAAGTTGGGGACAGAATAGCGCAATTGATTTGCGAGCGAGTCGGGTTCCCCAGCTTGGAAGAAGTCACCATGCTAACTCCCACTAGCCTGGGAGCAGACGGTTTCGGCTCTACAGGGAAGGCAGAGCTGGAAGGCCTCATGGCCATAGGAAGTGATTCTCCCGAAGAAGACCTGGGTCCCCATGTAGAAGACCACAAGGAGGACTCTGTGCCGAAGATCGGGGAGGAACTCTCCTTAAGCCAACAGGATGACTTAGCCCAATTGTTGGGAGAATACAAGGATGTATTAACTCCGATACTGGGAGAAACGTCATTGGTGGCTCACGAAATACTCACGCCCCCAGGCAAAATCATCCGACAACGTCCCTATCGTTTGCCGGAGGCAAAAAGGCAGGAAATTATTAAACAAGTAGAAGAAATGCTGCAAATGGACATTATCGAAGAATCATATAGCCCGTGGTGCAGCCCGGTCGTTCTGGTGCCTAAGCCAGATGGCTCGATGCGTTTCTGTATTGACTTTCGCCAATTAAATGCCGTGTCTACGTTTGATGCCTACCCCATGCCTCGTATTGAGGAGTTACTAGACCGGCTGGGACAAGCAAAATTCTTGACAACATTGGATATGACGAAAGGGTACTGGCAGGTCCCTTTGACACGGGATGCCAGACCCAAAACTGCCTTCAGCACGCCATTCGGTCTGCATGGGGCAGCGGCCACGTGTCAACGTTTGATGGATATCATCCTGAGGCCATACCAAACGTTCGCGACTGCTTACATGGACGATGTGGTGATCCACAGCGCCACCTGGATGGACCATCTCGGCCACGTGCGCACCATATTAGAAGCCATGAGAAGAGCGGGCCTCACGTTGAACCCAACAAAATGTATGTTCGCTGCTAAAGAGGTCAAATATTTGGGTCACCTCGTGGGCCGTGGAACAGTGCGGCCTCTGCGGGATAAGGTGGAAAGTGTGAGACAGTTTCCGGTCCCACAGAACAAAAAACAATTAAGAAGCTTCCTGGGCCTCATCGGCTATTACCGACGTTTTATACCGCATTTTGCGGAGGAAAGCAGTATCTTCACTGAAATGTTAAGGAAAAATGCCCCGAACCTGCTAATATGGTCGCCTGAAGCGGAGACAGCTTTCCAACGTCTAAAGGGAAGGCTATGTCAAGCCCCCATATTACGTGGAGTAGACTTCCAGCAACCCTTCCTGTTGCAAACAGATGCCTCCGAGATGGGCTTAGGTGTGGTTCTGTCCCAGATACAAGAAGGGGCAGAACATCCCATTATGTTCCTTAGCCGAAAACTTTCAGTGGCTGAACAGAAATATGCTACAATAGAGCGAGAATGTCTAGCCATTAAATGGGCCATTGAGGCGTTACGATTTTATCTGACGGGGAGAAAATTCATCCTCATAACAGATCACGCCCCGTTAAAATGGTTACATACTATGATGAATGAAAATAACAGGTTAACCAGATGGTATATGGCTCTGCAGCCGTATGATTTTCGAGTGGAACATCGAGCGGGCAAACTACACTTCAACGCCGACGCCATGTCACGTATTCCGTGCTGTGTGAAGGAGGCTTCACCAGCCCGTCATATTTTAAGAGGGGGGATATGTGGTACTGCAGAGCCTATGCAAACAGAAAAAAAGGTTTTAAATTCAGAAAAAAGATTCCAACACCAGATGCGACATTACGAGGAGCCAGATAGGGGGAGCAAGAGAGACCTTCCAGGGCCTAGAGAACCGCACCCCAGAGCTTGTGATGTGATGCCGGCCAACAGCCAATCCAGGAAAGGGGGAGTTCCTCTTAAGAAAGGCTGGGAAGTTGGAAATGGAAGAAGAGGAGAGGAGAAGGAAAAGAAGGAGTCTTGGCAAAGAGACCCGAGAGGAAGGAGTTCCTGGCAAGGAGACACAGGGAGTCCGGTGCAGCAAGATACCAGGAGTTCTTGGCAAAGAGACACTGGGAGGAAAGGTACCAGGAGAGAAGCAGAGGTCAGAGGTTTATCTGATGAACCAGTACCAGCAGACTCAGGACCCTGTGGAAGTTACCAGAAGGGTGGTGAAGTCATTGCCATAGGAGGTAACACTCCTTATTCAAGGAGAAAGGAGGTATGGGTGTGAAAGAGAGATAACTCCACCCGAAGGCCAGCTGGACAGTGGGAGGCCTGCTACTCGAGTAAGGCTGAATTGCAGCAGGACTAGGCCTCAAACCTCAGCTCACTGGGATAGGCCTGGAGAACAAGGTAATCCACATTTTTATACTTCTAATCGTTATAACCTGGTGACACAGGGGGCACAAGGAGCAAGGGTGTGCTCGCCTTATCAAGCTGTTAGTAAGACAAGACACAAGCTTTTACCAGATAAAAGACTGTTTAATACAAGGCACCAAGACAAAGGAAGGTATTCTCATAGCAAGCATTCGTATGACCGAGGCCCAAACCTAGGCCCAGAACATTGGAGGCTGGTACAAGCTGTGTATGAAAAGACTCAGCGTATTTCACCAGACTGCACTGATACAGAGTCACAGCTCTCAGACCCACAGCCCATGCAGGTGGAATTTATTGAGGACCCTTCTGAAGTGCCCATGGATTGTAGCTACTGTCAGGCAGGAAGCCTAAAATCCCTGCCTAGTGTATAAAGCAGGGCTCAGCAAGCAAAGACTGTGTGTTTTAAAATGTATAAATTCCTGTGAAGATAACAGTGGATAAAGTAATCTGGTTATGTTTCTTTTCTACCTGAAGTAAGGTTTCTTTATGTTGACGTAGATTCCACTACCTGAATCATTGTGCATTAAGGGAAATAAAAAGCCTTTCTTTCCCTACCCTCGGACTTTGTGTTTACTTGAAGCTTTGGTACACGGAAGGCCACTGGGAACAGATACCCAGACCCCGCATACAAGAACCAAATTCAAACTAGAAAAATAACTCATGTCCACCCGACCTGCCTTAACCACCTTTGACCACTAGGGCGGCGATGCGACACTACCTCCTCCTCATAGAGGTTCTACAATGGGGGGCCAGAGGAGATCCTGTTGCCCTAATAGATGTAGGTATCATCTTGCTTTTCACTCAGCTCAGACCAAGCAAGGTTCTTGGTCCCATCTTCAGCTGCAGAGGACACTAAAGACCCAGCCTGCATTCCAGCCAAAACCCAGGATTGGGTTTTGACTGGCTCCTATTTATTTTATTTTATTTATTTATTTAACAAGCTTTTATATAGCTCCCCTTCCTGAGATCAAGGGCGGTTTACATGAAACGTCACAGCAAATTTTACATTAAACTTTGAAACTATGTACATTTAACTTATTATAACTATATACAATAAACTGTGTAAAGTATGGTTGAAGATATTTGTATCATGAGGTTTGCTGTATCATTATTTTATGAATATTGAATTGCTGCATGGTGGTGTGTTATAGTGCTTTAGATATCTTGGGATTTAGGAACATTGTTTGAATCGTCAAAAAGTTCAATGAAAAGAAATGTCTTTAAGTCCTTACGGAATTGCAGAGGGTCTTTTGTCGCTCTTAAGTCATTGGGAAGTGTGTTCCACAGTATTGGGGCAATGTAAGAGAAGGCTCTGGAGCTGGTGTATTGGTTTGTGTTAGGGATGTGGGAGGGAATTTTATAGGTGTTTTGAGAACAATTTCTTCTTACCCTTGAGGTGTTGGGTGTTGTGAGGAGGGCGGATAGAGTGGTTGAGGCAATGTTGTTATGATGCTTAAATATAATCATTAGGTATTTGTATTTTATTCTTGAGGTGACTGGTAACCAGTGGAGGTCATGGAGTATAGGAGTGATATGATCAGTATGTCTTGACTTTGATGCTATGCGTGCGGCAATGTTTTGTGCTAGTTGGAGATGGTGGGTGTTTTGGGAAGTCCCTGGAAGATACTATTGCAGTAATCGATGTGTGGAGTTATTAGTGATAGTAGGACAGTTCTGAAGTCATGATCTTCTAAAAGTGGTCTGATTGTTCTTATTTTAAAGTATATACTTTTGTAACTGATTTTATGTGTGGGGTCATGCTTAGAGTTCTGTCTAAAACTATGCCTAGGTATTTCACTTCCTCCTTAACTTCAAGTTTTGTCTCTTGTAAGAGTATTTTATTGGTGGGGGGTGAAGTTTGGATTTCTTGAGATATAAAGGACTTCAGTTTTTTTAAGACTGATTTTGAGATTATGGGTATTGAGCCACTCTGTTATTTCGGTCATGCATGCGGTTATTTGGGAATGGTCTAGGTTGGTAATATCTATCGGGTGGTACATCATAAGATCATTCGCATAGAGAATGATAGTTAATGTGTGTTTTGAATATGTTGCAAATTGGCCGAATATAAATGGTGAACAATAGGGCAGATAGGGAAGAGCCTTGGGGGGATACCCTGTTTCTGAGTAAAGATTAAGGATGAGTTTTGGCCTATTCGTACCTGTTGTGTTCGATTGGTTAGATAAGATTTAAACCATCTTATGACTGTTCCTTGCAGTCCAATTTGTTTTAATCTGTTTATAAGAAGATTGTGATTTATGCTATCAAATGCAGCCGGTATGTCTATAAAAATTAGTATAAAAGCCTGTTTACTAGAGTCTAGGTCACATATCAGCTTGTCCAAAAATGATAGCATAAGGGTCTCAACACTATGTTGTGGTCTAAATCCATGTTGATTCTCATCCAGTGGTGCATTTAGTTCAATGAAATCTTGTAGCTGTGATTGCACAACTTTTTCTATAACCTTCGTTAGGAATGGCAAGCTTGATATTGGGCGATATGCTCCTAGTCCTTGTCCCAGACATCCTTCCTTTTGGAGGGATGCTCAAGTTTTTCGCAGATCATTTGTCCCTTGTAGTATCTGAAAATTGGGTTCTCAGAATAGTTGGCAATGAGTACAGGTTTCATCTATTCAGCCTACCACCATATTGTCATTGAAGAGGTCAGATACACCTCTCAGCACCAGGGGAGGTACTCCTTCAGGAACTCTGCACTCTTCAGTAGGCAAATATGATCAAGGCTATTGTACTAAGGCAAGAGGGCAAGGATTTTTCTTGATGTATTTCCTGGTAAGAAAGTAGGACAGATCTCTCCCCCCCCCCCACCCCTCATATCTTGGATCTGAGGGATCTGAACAGGTGCCTCATATACACAATGTTCAGCATGCTTTATTTATTTTGAGGTTTTTCTATACTGCGCTTTTTAAAATCAGCTCCGGTTTACAGTTAAAACAAATTTGTACAGTGCAGGCAATGTCTACACTGTACTTACAAGAAACAGGGTTTACAACTTGGCTAACTGGGGGAACTATGTACAGGCTACTCAGGTAACTATATACAGATGAATCAGTTGGGCCAGCGGAACGGGTGGCGACATGGCTGTTTGGTGGCTATTTACAAGATTGTGTGCTATCTACAACATTGTGTGCAATATACAGTTTCCCTTGACACCCTACTTCCCTTAATTCAAAAAGATTGGCTATGTTCTTTGGACCTAAAAGATGGTTACACCCACATAAAGATACAAATACGAGCATTTCAGTCACAGGAAGTATCTATGATTCAATGTAGGAAAACGCCACTTCTAATATTATGTACTGCCATTTAGCTTCATGTCTGCTCCTTGTGTCTTTTCCAAGTGTCTCACTGTTATCTTATGTGTTACAAACCGGGCGTGCACATGTTTCCCTACTTGGATGATTGGCTGGTCAAGAGCATAACTCAGGATAGAGTTCAAGAATCTGTATGCATCACCATCTAGGTGTTCGAGTTGCTAGAGTTGTCCTAGATTATCCAAATTAAGCCTGTCGCACCAATTGGAATTTATTGTATCTCTATTAAACATGACTCGGACAAAGGCTTTTCTTTGACAATATAGACTCAGCCTGTCTGGTGACCTATTGGAGGAAATACAAAAGTATCAGCAGATGTCTCCATTCCGGCCTCCCCATACTTCTCTCTTCTCATCCCGTACTACCCTTCTCGTGCACTTCGCTTGGCAAACATGAACCTCTTAGTTATCCCCACTAAGTGTATATTATGACTTGAAACCTATTGTTCCATGGCCTTCAGCTTTTTAGTTCCTCAGTTATGGAATACCATGCCAACTGAACTCCATAAGGAATCTTCCTTTAAAAAAATTCAAGATCAGCCTGAAGATCTGGCTTTTTACCAAGACCTTCAATGGCATCTAGTCATATTCCTTTCTGGGTCTGTCCTACCAAAGCGCCCTCCCTCCCTCTCCCTCTACTCCATATGTTTTCCCTCCATGCTGTGAGAACTCAAGATTCTCCATGTTTTACTTGGTAATTTCATTGTTTTGCAACCAGAGCCCTCTCCCTTGATGTTCATCCTTATCTGTCTTGTGCTTGTTCTGTCTTATCACTTTTAACTTATACTTTTTTGATGTCTCTGAAATAATTGATCTCCATTGTGAACCACCTTGAAGCATTTTGCAACTGTGCAATATAACAAATCTTCCCAAATAAATAAATACAAATGTCAGTAAGAGCCATATTGAGACCGCTGGGCCACATGGCTTCCACAGTTCACATCACACCCTTGGCACGTTTCAAAATGAGACAAGCTCTCCATGAACCTTAGCATGTAGTTGGTGCAGCCCAGTCACATGCTCAGCAACATAATATTGGTCACGGTTCACCTTCAGGACTCTCTGCCTTGGTGGTTGGTCCATTCCAATGTAGCTAAACGATTGCCTTTTCAAATCTTTTTCAAGAATTATTCACAACAGATGTATCCAAACTGGGTTGGGCTGGGGATCCCATGTAGATGGATTGCACACTTTGGGCATATGGTTCTTCAAGGAGAATCTCTGTCAAATCAATTTCCTGTAACTGACAGCAATCAAATGTTCTGAAGGCTTTCAGAGATTGGTTAGCAAATCAAATTGTTGTAATTCAAATCGACAACCAAGTAGTCATCTACTGCATGGACAAGTGGGGAGGAATGGGTTCATACCTACTGTGTTAGGAAACAGACTAGCTGAGCCATTTTCTTCAACCTCACGAATGAACCCTGTGCAGGGGAGTCACTTAAGTAACTTTCAGGACTGGTGCGTTTTCTTGATTTGATTTTTTTTTTTTACTATTCCTCTTGCATGGGGAGACATGGCAAACTAGCTTCTGATTTCTTCCTCCTTGACTGGGAATGGGGTCTGCTCTATGTGTATTCCCCATACTTCTGATAGCAAAGACGCTGAAACTCAGACAACGGAGACATGATTCATCTCATTGCTCTTTATTGGCCCAGACAACCGTGGGTCCCTCTTCTCCTCAAATTTCATCTGGGCACTTGACAAACCCTGGTTCTCCAGGAACAAGCAGGAAGTCAGTCCTCACTTATGGCTGACATAGGCACCGATGGAGCCCACGTGGAGCAATTCCCCAGCTTTCAAAGAAAGCCTTTGGGATTGCTACCATGCATGCGTGGTCCTCTTCCCACCCAAGGGTGCCATCTTGCTCAGTCTCACGTTTTCTGTGGAGCCCTTTGGACGCACGTCCTCGTCCCTCGGAAAAAGTTTCATTTTTTCGCCTTACAGACTTCATTATTTTTCCGGTTGCACGAGTCCTCTACCCGTCCTTCCCCTGCTCTATTTCAGAGCTATCAGGGATACTCTTCTTTCATTTTTTTCGTATGGGCTTTGTGCCCTTTTTTCTTTTCTAACTGCTGGCCGCGTGGGTCTTTGACCATGAAGGGGCCATTTTTGCCCACATGGCCACCAGATTAAAAAAATGCGATAGATGCTCTAAGAACATGTCGCTCATGGACACTCATGACTGTTGTCTGCGGTGCCTCGGAGCTGACCATAATCCAGAGCTCTGTTTGCTCTGCAAGAAAATGTCCTCTAAGGCCCTGCTCAGCCGTAAGCAGAAGTCCGAAGACATTTTACGAAAGGCCGCCTCGGAATCCCCAGTAGGTCGTCTCTCCATAAGAACATAAGATATGCCATACTGGGTCAGACCAAGGTCCATCAAGCCCAGTATCCTGTTTCCAGCAGTGGCCAATCTAGGTCATACGTACCTAGCAGTTTCCCCAAAAGACACAGGTTCCGCAATGCTTGTACTGGGTCAAGCATTGATATCCTGGGTCCCTTCTTGATAATGGTTTATGGACCTTTCCTCCACGAACTTGTCCAAACCTTTTTTAAACCCAGCTACACTAACAGCCTTTACTACATCCTCCGGTAACAAATTCCAGAGTTTGATTACACGTTGAGTGAAAAAATATTTTCTTTTATTAGTCTTAAATAGTTTACCCTGTAGCTTCATTGCATGTCCCCTAGTCTTTCTATATTCTGATAATGTGAACAATCGATCTACGTTTACCCTCTCATGATGATTTAATAACCCCATCATCTGGTAAAGTAAGAAAGTTGAAAGCACAAAAGAGGCGTGAGAGACTTTGCAGAGCACAGGGTAGGGCTGAGATGTTAGCTGGTCAAAGTTTACCCTGGGTGCCAGCTGAGTTAGTGGCAAAGTTTCCTAACTTTCCACAAGAGCAACGAGCTGATCAAGCTCTCACCCGAGCTTTTAAGTATGCTCAGGAGGTCAGGGAGGAATTGCCCAGATTCAGACTAGATAATGAAATATTATATAGAGAGAGTCAGGACCCCAGGAATGGGACCATACTTAAACAATTGGTGGTACCCACAACTTTCAAAGGGCTAGTACTTAGATTAGCACATGATCATCCAGTTGGAGGTCATAAAGGGATGCAAGGAACGCTGGATCAAATACTTATGCGTTTTTACTGGCCAGGTATTTTCAAAGAAACTGCCCAGTTTTGTGCGGCATGTCCAGCGTGTCAGCGAGTTACAGCGGCTCACCCACCGGTGGTGCCTTTGATTCCCATGCCAATTATCACAGACCCAATTGGTCGCATTGCCATGGATATTGTAGGCCCATTAGTCAAAACGCCCCGAGGTTTCCAATACATCCTAGTTATGGTAGATCAGGCAACAAGGTTTCCCTGGGCCATACCATTGAGGAATGTTTCTGCAAAAACAATAGCTTTAGAGCTAGTAAAATTGTTTTGTGAAGTGGGATTCCCAAGAGAGGTGTTGACTGACCGAGGGTCCAATTTTGTATCCAAATATTTGGCCCAGGTCTGGGATGCCTTTGGCATTCATCACGTGAAAACCTCAGCCTACCATCCACAATCAAACGGTTTGGTGGAGAGATTCAACCAAACTCTCAAACAAATGTTGAGAAGGGGGTTAGCAGGAGAGGTAAAAGAATGGGATATGTTATTGCCCTTTGCCTTATATGCCTGCAGGGAAAGAATTCAGGTGTCCCTAGGTGTAACTCCATATGAATTGATGTATGGTAGGGCTCCACGGGGTTTGTTAGACATTTTGAGGGAATAATGGATTGATCCTGAACCAGGAAGTCAAGAGGTGCCACAGTTTCTACGTGACTTGAGAGCACGTTTGAAAAGGACCTCGCAGGTTGCTGAGAGGAACCTGCAGGACAGTCAAGTACGCCAGAAAGGGTGGTATGATAGGAAGGCCAAAAGCCGCCAATTAAGCATTGGTGAAAAGGTTTTGGTTCAAGTAGCAGGTACAGCCCCAAAATTTGAAGTACAGTGGAAAGGGCCATGGAAGGTTGTTAAACAAGTGAGCCCAGTGTCTTATATGGTAGAAAATGCAAGAGGGCGTAGGCAGACCTACCATATTAATGTACTTAAGTCTTGGAAGGAGAGGCCTGTAAATAATAATGACCCTGAAGCCAGTCAGGAAGTAAGTGAGCTTCAAAAAGAGAACACACTCGTAGGTATTACGGACTGTAGGAAAGACGTTTCACCAGTGACACCAGTCCCTAATAACTTAAGCAGGGGGGTATGTGATAAGGAAACTTATCATAGCTCAGGAAGGAGCTATAGAAAAGGTGAAGTGACTCTGAACAAGCAACCTGTCAGTTCTGGTAGAAATAAGAAAACAGAATTTTCCCATAAAAGACTACCAGTCCCAGAATGCACCAGGTTTCCAACAGCCATTAGAGGAGCTGAAGTGGGGAAACGTGTGTTCAATCAGGAGGGCTATGAGGTAATCCCTAAGCACTCATCTCAAAGGGCAGGGCCTGATTCAGCACAGCTGCGCTGTATTAGGGGGGAGCACTCATCTAAGCAGAATAAAGGTAGAGTTTATTCTACAGAGAATTATCCTGAGGATCATCATCATCTTCATGATCAGCTTGAGCTTGAGCTTGATCATCTTCATCATCAGGAGAATCATCAGAAGCAGAAGCCAAACCGGACGGACAGAGAGGGAAAGAAACCCTTTGGAAGAAAGAGGAGAAAAGCCTTTGAGAGGTCTAGAAGAGTCCAGAGCAGTACGTATACTGGGAGGCATTCCAAGGGCCAGCATACACCATTGGACTGGGGAAAGCCAGAGGAATGGTGCTGCAGAGCTAGGAATCTCCAGACGGTACCTGTGAGGGAGACGGCTGCACGTGGAAGGGACCCTAAGACCCGTGCCAGAAGGTATGTGAAGAGAGATCCAGTGTCCAGGGATCTGGATTGGAAGGCTGGACATAAGAACTGGACTACATACTGGCCAGGCTATATAGAGAGGAACTCTTAACAGCAATGGAAGCTCAGGTATGAACACTGTTCTATGCCCTAGCTATAACCTTGAAAGACAGCAGGGAAACAAGTATTCTCCTGAAAGTGCTCCATTGGGAGATTCATCTGTGCCAATCCATGATATTGAACCCATGCTTGTTGAAGAAGAGGGGGTGATAGCAGATGAAGAATCTGTTTACATGGACTGCTCTCTGTCTAAACTCCTTTGGTGATTTTCTGTTATAAAGTACAGCAACCATCACAAAGAAATACAAACTTGTTCGTTAATATACTCAGAAAAGCTCCTGAGTAAGATTTTTAGCCACGCAGTAGAAAGCAAGCCAGCTAAGGGCTTTCAGCTGGATAACTGCTAGCAATTGAGCCTTACCTAATTGCTTGTGAGCTCTGAGAGAATCACTTCTGAATCTATGTGGGAAGATATAAGAAGTTTACCTGAAAAGAACAGTTTTTCTCTTCTTTGTGGCTTTTGGTTTGTTGTTTGATACGTTGCTAAGAGAATATTAGCTAAAGCTTACAGAAAAGACCAGTTTGTTGCCAACCAGGTCTTATTTCTTTTGCTTTGATTGCCTGACAGTTCAAATGTTGTTTTCCTGATTTTGTTTTTTTCAAGTTTAACACTGAAAGCAAGTAACCTGATTTATGTGCTACCAAGCATATCTGTGTTGGGAGAAATAACCCCATAAATAAATATCTTATTGGCTTTACCCAAAAGCACAACTAATTATTGTGGGCAGCTGTGTCTGGTGTGAATGAACTGCATTGCCCACAATCCCTTGCAAATCATATAGATATATGCACTTGCCAAGACTGTGAAGATTCTCACCCAGGCAGCCGTCTGACACGCTATATCCTTTTTAAGATACGGCAACCAGAATTGCACACAGTATTCAAGGTGCGGTCTCACCATGGAACGATATAGAGGCATTATAATATCTTTTGTTTTATTTTCCATTCCTTTCTTTATTTGCTCTCTTGGCTGCCGCTGCACACTGGGCTGAGGGTTTTAACATGTTATCCACAATGATGCCTAAATCTTTTTCCTGGGTTGTGGTTCCTAATGTGGAACCTTGCATCCTGTAACCATAGTTTGGATTGTTCTTCCCTAGGTACATAACTTTGCGCTTGTCCACATTAAATTTCATCTGCCATTTTGATGCCCAGTCTTCGAATTTATCAAGATCCTCTTGCACTTTTCCACAATGTTCTTGGGTTTTAACAACTTTAAATAGTTTTGTGTCATCTGCAAATTTGATAACCTTACTCGTTCCACTTTCCAGGTTATTTATGAATATGTCAAAAAGCAGCGGACCCAGCACAGATCCCTGGGGTACACCACTATTCACCTTTCTCCATTGGGAAAATTGGCCATTTAGCCCAACCCTCTGCTTTCTATCTTTTAACCAGTTCCTGATCCACAGTAGTACACTGCCTCCTATCCCATGACTCTTTAGTTTTGCCAAAAGTCTCTGATGAGGGACCTTGTCAAAGGTTTTCTGAAAGTCCAGATACACTATATCAACCGACTCACCTTTGTCCACCTGTTTATTCACACTTTCAAAAAAACATAAAATCTTCCTTGTCTAAAGCCATGTTGGCTGTCTCCCATTAGGCCATGACTATCTACATGCTGAGTAATTTTATTCTTTATAATGGTTTCTATCATTTTTCCTGGTACTGACGTGAGGCTCACCGGTCTGTAGTTTCCTTGTTCACCCCTGGAACCCTTTTTAAAAATTGGTGTTACATTGGTGATCTTCCAATCTTCAAGTATTAGAGATGATTTTAATGATAGTTCACAGGTTACTAATAGCAGGTATGCAATCTCATATTTCAGTTCTTTCAACACCCTTGGATGTATACCATCCGGCCCAGGTGATTTGCTACTCTTCAGTTTATCTAATAGTTGTAATACATCTTCCCGATGTATCGATATTTCCTTCAATTCTTCCGCACCTTTAAATACCACTTCAGTCATGGGTAACATACCTACATCTTCCTCAGTAAAGACCGAAGCAAAGAATTCATTCAGTCTCTCCGCTATCGCCTTCTCGCCTCTTAAGTGCCGCTTTAACTCCTCTATCATCTAATGGACCAACTGACTCTCTCACAGGTTTTTTGCTACGAATGTACTTGAAAAAATCTTTATTCACGTTTTTGCTTCCGCAGCGAGCTTCTTCTCAAATTCTCCCTTTGCCTGCTTTATCAATGCCTTGCATTTGACTTGCCAGTGCTTGTGCTGTTTCCAGGTTTCGTCATTTGGCTCTTTTTTTCCATTTCCTAAAAGATGCTTTTTTGACAGCCTCTCTGACCTCACCTTTAAACCATGCTGGCAGTTTTTTGGACTTCCTTACACTTTTCTTAAAGCGTGGAATACAGCTGGTCTGGGCTTCCAAGATAGTATTTTTCAACAACACCCAAGCTTGATGTAAGTCTTTAACCTTTGCAACGGCTCCTTTTAGTTTTTTCTTAACTATTTTCCTCATTTTATCATAGTCTCCCTTTCGAAAGTTAAAAGGTAATACTGTGGATTTCCTTACTATCCCTCCTCCACTAATTAAATCAAAGGCGATCATGCTATGATCACTATTGCCAAGTGGCCCCAACACCCTTATCTCTTGCACTAGATCTGGTGTTCCACTAAGGACTAGGTCTAATATGGCTTCCCCTCTGGTCGGTTCATGGAGCAGCTGCTCCAAGAAGCAGTTATTTATGTCATCTAGGAACTTTATCTCCCTAGCATGTCCTGCCGTGACACTGACCCAGTCGATACCGGGGTAATTGAAATCACCCATTATTATTACTGCGCTGTAACTTTTGTTAGCTTCCTTGATTTCTTTGAGCATTTCATCATCCATTTGTTTATTCTGGTCAGGCGGTCGATAGTACACCCCCACTGCCATCGCCTTCCCCTTTTTACATGGAATTTCAATCCATAGAGATTCTACAGCAAATTTTGTTTCCTGCAAAACTTTAATCCTTTCTGACTCAATGCCCTCTCTAACATAGAGTGCAACCTCTCCATCACCCCTCCAGTGGGTTCTCCCCCTGTGGCCCTGCGCTCTCTGCGGCACTCTGACCAGGGGTCCCCCAAGGTGGAGTGTCGCAAAAAGAAGGTGTCCCCGAAGTCGCTGTCGGGGGCTCCCAACAAGCGCGAGCTCTCCCATGCTTGGTTGCTTAGCCCCCTTTGGCGTTCCTGAGAGTCAGACAAGCGGTCCCGCAAGGTACCCCGAACGGAAGTGAGAGGCCTCCGGCGAAGGCACCCGGTCTCCTGAGGGTCGTCCCGGTGAGGACCCCCTCTCCTCCTCGACGCCCAACCCATTGACCCCAGGATCGGTGTCGCAGGGCCCCACGCCCACGTGGGAGTCCCGCATGCTGGCGATGGAACTCAGGGTTTTTGTGTTCATTGCTTCCCAGCAGATACTCACGGCCAGCTTTGCTGACTCGCGCCCAGAGACCCTGGGTCCGTCCAGGAAACCCCCGGAGCCACGGGCCTCATGAGGGTCCTCAACGTCGATCTCGCTCGCCCTCACGTTCCTTGGAGGCGAGACTGTCCAGGGCCTCCGGCACCGGGCCAACAGCCATTGGACAGGGTGATCTCTCAGAGTGGGAGTCCGATGGGGACACCTCCCCGGAAACCCGTACCCACCGGGATCTTCGGTCGGACTCCTCACCGCCTGCGTTCCAGCGGCACTCGCCACCCGAAGACACCTCCTTCCTGGTGTTCGTTCAGGAAATGGCACAGGCCCTTAACCTGGTTACCGAGGCTGAGAAGGACTTTCCTGCTGAAGAACTCGACATTCTTCAGTATAAGTCCCTGCCCAGGGAATCCCTCACGGTGCCCGTACCTCCTATCCTATCTCGGCTGTTGCTCTGCATGTGGGAGACCCCAGCCTTGGTCCACATTGTAAACAAGAGCCTTGACACGATGTACAAAGTACAACGTGGGCCATGCTTCCGAAAGACCCAACTCCCACACACCTCAATGGTGGTGGAATTGGCCACGAGGAAGCTAAAGAGCCCGAAATCACACTCATTGGTACCACCCAGCCGAGAGTCGAGAGCCCTTGATGCCCTAGGCCGCAAGGCCTACCATGCTCTCTTGTTGCATCCAGGCATATCAACTGTACCTCCTCACAGTCTTCTGAAGGTGAGAGTACTTCTACATCAACATCAGAGCCCAGTACCGAACTATCTGAATCTAAGTCATAGTCAAAATCTCAAACAACAAGAGCAGGCAGAGCTCCACCACTGGTAGAGAGAGCTTTATTGTAGTGTCAAAGGTCGGCCTTACACGTGTTTTGGCAGAAGCCTTCTTCAGGGGACTGTGCCTCAACGCAGTGCTCCTACCAAGGGACATTTTCGGTGCGGTTCCTGCTCCGCCTGTGACCATATTCTCACTTGCCGCAGAATTTTTCAACATCTTTGTATAAGAAAGGAGTACACTCTTGATAAATTCATGAATTGTAACTCAGATAATTCATTTATATCATAGTCTGTGTCAACTTCTTTATGTAGGCAAGAGCAATAGGCTAGTAAATACTGTGATACCGCAAGCCCTCTGATGCAAGAAAGGAAACTTTTAAATCTTGAAAAAAACAGGATTTGCCTGCAATTACGAGAAGGGACACATAGAGGGAGCAGGAGAACAAACCTGAAAGTGGAAGAACCACACCTCTATGGGCAGGACTCAGAAGCAGCTGCTCTGGATTTAAGTAGGAACAGAGCACTGCAAGAGGGAGAGCCAAGAGAGAGAGAGCCGAGAGAGGCAAAGGTGCCAGGAGGGCAGTCAAGAGAGCCAGAAAGGCAACAGAGAAATCCCGAAGGGAAGAACCCAGAGGAGAAGCACAGGAGGAGGCAAGGAGCTTGGCAGAGACCTTCATGTGGAGAACAGGAGGCAGTGCCAAGGGAAGCTCCAGAGGCCAGACTCAGAGACCGAGGTGAGGTCACTGACAAACCCAGCAGAGCTAAAGGAAAGGAAGCTACTGGGAGAGCAGGCCTAGAGAAAGGCCATACACAACTTCAAGGGGCAGTATCACGGACTGCAGCCAAGGAAGGAAGTGCTTATCCCTCCGGTTGGAGAAGAAACCTTCAAGAGAAAAAAGGTACTTTTAAAAGCTTTTACAAAAGTAACTTGAAAGATAAAGGAAAAGTTCATAGCCTTGAGAGAAAGGATATACCTGGAGCACAAAACTCTCAGACTAGGCCTCAAGCCTTTTTCAAGAAGCCTAGAGAGGAACAAAGGGCTAGTTTTTATCTGGACAATAAGGACTGTTTTAAACCAGATATAACTGATAAGTTTTACAGGAAAAAGTTTAATGTTGCCAGAGAATGGAAGGAGCAAACTTTTAGTCCTGAAACGACAGCAAGCCCAGGGAGATATACTAGACCTAAAAGCCGACGCCCCAAACTCCCAAGCCAGCACTGGGATACAGTATGGCATGCTTTTAGGAAACCAGGTTTTAATATCCAAGAGATCTCAGAGACCTCCGTTTCAGATCCCATAGACATGGAATGGCTGCCAGGGGAATCTGAGAGCACTGAAGATATAGAACCAATGGAATGTGACTTTTGCACAAGAAGATATCTCTGAGTAAAAGGCAAACAAATCTAAAGTGTGCAAACTGTACTGGAAAGTTTATGCTTTAAGTTGGTGAAGGAACCATGTTATTTTGAGTGTTTTGCTGACTCACGTTTTGATGCAACTGAATTTATGTTCTGTTACTCATTACCTCATATTTTGAATTTCTTCATGCGAAAAGGGGAAATAAAAGCCTTTTTGTACCCTACACTTGGCAAGAGTTACTTTTTAGGTTGTTGACCCTGAGGCTGACAATGTGACCTGTTATCCCATTGACCCTCACAACAGATCAACCCTGAACCTTTTAATTCTTATGCGCTCCCCAGCCCCTGTGGAACCACTACGCCGCCACTAGAGGGGGCTGAGGGGGACAATACTCGTATCATGGAACACAGGAGTTGCCTTAAATGAAACAATATTGAGAAGCTTCTTGTCGAACATTGGATCAAGGCAAATCATAAAATCTCTGATCTCAAATATCTGGTCTACAATACAAGCAAGTCCACCCACATTGGAGAGGTGGTAATTTGAAGAAAACTCTTCTCAGGTTAGAGCAGAAAACCATTTTTATATGGATACCTTGCATCCTAAAAGTCTTAACCAAGAGGTTGATCTTTCAGTATTTTTATGAGAGTACTGTTTAATTTATTCATGTCACTGTGGATACAACAGACCTGACCTGTTTTGGTCCCTCTTCCCACCTTGTCCTTTTATTTTATTTTGTTCTTAATGGTTTTTTTATTGTGGTTTTAATATTTTTATGGTTTGTGTACTTGCATATTTATATTTTTATTGTTTTTTATCACTTTTATATGCTTTTTATTAAGGATTTTTAAAATATGGTTTTATGTTCCCTTGCGCCTGATCTCATGGCTTTCTCTTTATCAACATGTTTATTACTATTTTGGTTCACCATATTAACATTTTTATTACTGTGTTTCACTGTTATAGTCCTCCCCGTTACATCTGTGGTGTATATTTTTTTTACCATGGCTACACATTCACAGTTGGGCATTTTATCCTATTTATTCTATTTTATGGTACACTTTTTTATTCATGCGGATTTTTATGCCCTTTTATATTGTCTTTTTTATGTAATTTTGGTTTTATAGAATGTTTGTGCAATTTCAATACCATTCATATGACCCAGTGATTTTGAATATGTCTATAAAACTCCTCTACATTGTCCAGCTGTTCATAGTGTGTTTTGTTCTCATATACACAAATTTAAAAATGTTAAAACACAGCGTCTCCTCAATTCGGCTCCGTTGTGCACATTCTGTTGGGCAGTGTGCTTTTTTTCAGGCAAGTATAGCTTCGCTTTATACTGCGTTGCCTTGTGCCCTCTCTCCCATTTTAAACCACGAAGTTTGCATATGTTTCTTAGATTATGATGACTCTGTAGCAACCTTTTTTTTTTGTCTAGGCATACTAAATATATATTTTATTGTCAATCCATTCCTTCCTCTTATGGTCTTTGAATGATCCAATTTGTAACGGGTTCTTTTACTATTTATTTTTCTTTTTGTTTCCACTTTTGGCCTCGCATTGCCTTTTGGGATTGTTGATTAATTGCTCCACATCATTGATTAGGTTTAACGTTTTGGATTTAAAAGTCCTCATCTACTTTCTAGCCTCCCTTTATCTGCTTTTACGTTTGACTCAAGGTATGTACACTACAGGCTTTATAAAGATACTAGCTTAGTTCTCCAGGACCAAGCAGGAAGTCAGTCCTCACTTATGGGTGACGTCGGCGCCGACGGAGCCCTCGCGGAGCAATTTTCCCCAGCTTTCAAAGAAAGCCTTTGGGAATTGCAGCGCGCATGCGCGGTCGTCTTCCCGCCCGAGGGTGCCATCTTAGCCAGTCTTCTTTTTTCCGCGGAGCCCTACAGACGTCCCCGTCTTGTCCCCGCGAAAAAGTTGATTTTCTTCTTTGTTTTATCCTTTTTTCTTTCGGTTCGACGCCGATCGTTTTCCCCGCCCGGACTCGCGACGCCGGTCTCGAGTCCGCTTATTTTTTTCGGTTTTTCTGACTTAGTCAGCTTTCGTTTTCGGTTTCCCTGGCAGCCCGGTCCTTTGACCTCGCAGGGGCCCTTTTTCCCCCGATGGCTGCCAGTGGGTTTAAGCGGTGTGGTCGGTGTGACCGAAATATGTCACTAACCGACACACACGACTTTTGCCTCCGCTGCCTGGGCCCGGATCATGAGGAACTGATCTGTGGGCCCTGCAGCAAACTGTCCTCAAAGGCGTTGAGGAGTCGGCGGCATCAGCGTGAGAGAATCTTCGCTGACCCCAGCCGTACCCGGACCTCGTCGGAGGCCTCCGCGTCGAAAGGCTCCAGCTCGGACCGTCGCCGGAGCTCCTCCGACCGGGGTTCTCCCTCCGGGGACCATCGTCGGAAGGAAAAACCCGCGAGGGCGGCGTCGGTGGACGCTCCTGGTTCCGCGAGGGCCAGGTCGCATAGCCCCGACAGCCGCCCCGGGTCCTTGGAGAAGGAACACATCCCGAAGCGACCTCGCCTGGAGTCGGAGATGCCTGCCCGGGTAAGTCCTGTGGTCCTTCTGGACTCGCCTCCGCGACAGCCGCCGTCGGGGCCCGAGTCGGGGGCTGCTGGGTCACCTGAGCTCGGACTCAGGTTGACGGCCTTGGAGAGCAGACTGTCTGCCTTCATGGACCAGCAGCGGGCACTGCTCGCTGGCCTCGCTGGCGCCGCTGCCCCCCCCGCCGGGACGTCGACGTCCAAGTCGACCCCGGAGACCGAGCCGATCCTCGAGTCGATGAGAACTCGAGTCGATCCTCGGTCGAGGTCACCCTCGGCCTCCCGTTCGGGACCGAGGTCGCCGACGCCGACTCCCTCGACGTCGGGGCGGCTGGCGCCGCACCCTGCCCGGGCCGACCCCACCGAGTCCTCGTCGGAGTCGGTCTGGGAGTCTGAGGAGGAAGAGTCACCTGATTCTTTCCGGACTCGGTGTGTCCCATCGGACTCACCGGGGTCCGAGCCTCAAAAGCAGTCCCCCCCAGAGGATGCCCGGTTCTCGGACTTCGTTAGGGATATGGCCAAGGCTTTGGCCTTCCCTGCGGATCCCGAGGAGGAGCCTCGAGCCGAAGAGCTCGACGCCCTCCAGTATGACTCTCCCGCGAGGGAACACTTTACTGTGCCGGTTCCTCCTATGCTGGAACGACTACTCTTCCGCATGTGGGAGAGTCCGGCCTCCTCGCCGGTCCTGAGCAAGCGGGTCGATTCTATCTATCGGGTCCGCAAGAGCCCTGGCTTTCAAAAGGCACAGCTGCCACACCATTCCATGGTAGTGGAATCGGCCATGCATCGTCTTAAGAGCCAGAAGATGCACTCCTCGGTGCCTCCTGGAAGGGAGGCCCGTAACCTGGATGGCCTTGGCAAGAAGTGCTTCCAGGGCTCTATGCTCGCATGTCGTGTCCAGACTTACCAGCTCTACATGGGCATGTATCTCCGGGATCTGGCTAAAGAGCTAGCCGGATTCTCCGCTGGTCTCTCCGAGGAGCCCTTGCGGAGGTTCCTAGCCTTGTCCACGGGCATTCGGGAATGCTCAAAGTTCATGTCCCGAGCAGCCTATGATGGCTTTGAGGCCTCGGCTAGAGTGGCCGCAGCCGGCATCGGTGCCCGCCGACAGGCTTGGCTTCAGTCGTCAGACCTTGAGCCCTGGGTACAGGACAAGTTGGTCGATGTCCCCTGCCGAGGCGAAAACCTCTTTGGCAAGCCCATGGCGGAAAAGGCTGCACAAATTGAGACTGAGACTCTCACCAGGACCAGGCTTTCTAGGAAGACCTCCGCCCCTTCCCAGAAAAAGAAGGGCTCGGGAAAAAAGTCCTTTTACCCGAGGAAGGCGGCTGCCTACAAACAATACCCCCATTATCAGGCCCCTGCAGCTCCCCAACAGGGCCAGCAGGCCAAGGGACGGGGTAACGGGTCCCGTAGGCAGCAAGCCCCCAAGCCTGCACCACCAGCCCCTGCTCAGCAGGGTGGGGGTTTTTGACTCGCTCAGCATAGCCTCTCCCCCCCCCGCTGGTTCCTCCCAGCACCGGAGGCCGGCTGGTTCACTTCGCCCACAGGTGGTCCAGCATCACCGCAGATGCCTGGGTACTTCAGGTCGTGCGAGAAGGCTACCTTCTCCACTTCCATCAGGTCCCTCCCTCCTATTTTCCGGGAGAACCTCCGCGCCCCCCTCTGCACAGGGAGTTGCTCCTTCAGGAGTTAGCAGGTCTTCTGCAGGAACAGGCGGTGGAACCGGTGCCCCCCCCACCTGAGAGGTCAAGGCTTTTATTCAAGGTATTTTCTGATACCAAAGAGAACAGGGGGCCTCAGACCCATCCTGGACTTGCGCAACCTCAACAAGTTCCTTGTGCGGGAAAAGTTCAAAATGCTTACCCTTGGAATCCTTCTGCCCTACCTCCAGCAGGGAGATTGGCTATGCTCCTTGGATCTAAAGGATGCCTACACGCACATCCTCATCCACCCAAGCCACCGCCAATACCTACGGTTTGTGGTGGCAGGAAATCATTACCAGTACAGAGTACTGCCCTTTGGCCTATCCTCCGCACCGCGAGTCTTCACAAAATGTCTCGCGGTCGTGGCGGCCCATCTCCGGCTTCACGGCCTCTATGTCTTTCCGTACCTCGACGACTGGCTCATCAGAGCAGCGTCCGCTCAGGAGGTCACCAACGCCACGTGCCGCACGGTGACTCTGCTGCAGCACTTGGGCTTTGTTATAAACTTCGCAAAGTCCACTTTGCTCCCCTCACAGGATCTTGAGTTCATCGGCGCAAGGCTGCACACTCTTCGGGCGCGAGCGTACCTACCGCTCGACAGGGCTCAACGGCTCATGGACCTAGCCGACCGCTTTCGCAGCCAGCCCCTGGTCTCCGCCAGGCGCTTCCTGAGACTGCTCGGCCATATGGCTTCCACCGTCCATGTGACCCCCAATGCCCGCCTGAATATGCGGTCTGCTCAATGGTGTCTCCGCCAGCAGTGGCGACAAGCCACAGGCGGCCTAGCAGACCTAGTGCGCGTCTCCGAGCCGCTGCTCTCGTCTCTCCGGTGGTGGCTCCGGCAGCCGAACCTGATATTCGGAATGCCTTTCCAGTCACCTCAGCCGACCCGGGTGCTGACCACCGATGCATCCCTCCTGGGCTGGGGAGCACATTGCCAAGCGGCACGTACTCAGGGCCTCTGGACCACGTGGGAGTCTGCTCAGCAGATCAACTTCCTGGAGCTCAGGGCGATCCGCCTAGCTCTCAAGGCCTTCTCCCACCTGACTTCCCAACAGTCCGTCCTTGTCCAGACGGACAATCAAGTTGCCATGTTCTACGTGAAAAAGCAGGGGTGCACGGGCTCCTTCCTCCTCTGCCGGGAGGCACAGAAGCTCTGCTCTTGGGCCGTCAGTCACGGCATTCTCCTCAAGGCGGTTTATCTCCCGGGCCAAGAAAATTGCCTTGCAGACAAACTCAGCAGGGTCCTCCAGCCGCACGAGTGGCGTCTGGATCCCTTGGTAGTTCAGGAGCTCTTCCTCAAGTGGGGTCTCCCCACGGTAGATCTCTTTGCCAGTCCTCACAACCGGCAACTTCCTCGCTTCTGCTCTCGTCAGCCGCACCCCCTTCGGGTTGCGGCGGACGCCTTTCTGATCTCATGGTCGGGGAGCCTTCTGTATGCTTTCCCTCCCATCCCGCTAGTCTCTCGGACTCTTTTCAAGGTTCTCCGAGACAAAGCCTTCATGATCCTGGTGGCCCCTCGCTGGCCCAGACAGCCGTGGTTTCCGCTCCTGCTGCAACTGGCGGTGGAGGATCCCATCCCTCTGGGGGTACAACCGGATCTCCTCACTCAGGATCAGGGGTCCCTCCTGCACCCCAACCTCAGGTCTCTCAACCTCATGGCCTGGCTGCTGAGAGGGTAGTCCTTGCTCCCCTTCTCCTGCCGGCGGAGGTGGAGGAGGTCGTCTTGGCTTCGCGACGGCCTTCTACCCGCAAATGCTACGCCCTCAAATGGCGTCGCTTTGCAGTCTGGTGTACCCAACAGTCTCAGGATCCCTTCTCCTGCCCGGTGTCGGTGATCTTGCAGTACTTGCTGCACCTCTCTAATCTGGGACTTAAGTCCAACTCCGTCAAAGTTCACCTCGGTGCTCTTTCAGCACATCATGTGCCGGTGGACGGCAGACCTCTCTCCAATGACCCTCTCGTAGCGAGGTTTCTCCGAGGTCTCCTTCTACTTAAACCACCTCTGCGCCCACCAGCGCCTGACTGGGACCTGAATGTGGTGTTGCAGCGGATCACCTGTCCGCCTTTTGAACCTATGGCTACCTGTTCTCTCCGTTTTCTGTCTTGGAAAACACTGTTCTTGATAGCCCTCACTTCCGCTAGGCGCGTAAGTGAATTGCAGGCCCTCGTGTCTGATCCCCCTTACACTAGGTTCTACAAGACTAGGGTGGTCCTACGGACTCATCCGAAATTTCTGCCTAAAGTGGTCTCCCCTTTTCACATCAATCAGGAGGTGGTACTTCCAACCTTCTTTCCCAGACCACACTCCAGCCGAGCTGAGACGGTCCTCCATACCCTGGACTGTAGAAGGGCTCTGAACTTCTACCTTGACCGTACGCGGGAGCACCGTAAAGCTGCTCAGCTTTTTGTGTCTTTTGACCCCAATAGATTGGGGCTCCCGGTCTCCAAGCGTACTCTGTCCATCTGGGTTGCGGACTGTATCTCTTGGGCTTATGGGGCAGCCGGACTCTCCTTAGAAGGTCGAGTCACGGCTCATTGTGTTCGGGCAAAGGCCACGTCAGTGGCTTACCTCCGCTCTGTTCCGCTGGCAGACATCTGCCGGGCCGCTACTTGGTCTTCGAGCCAGACTTTTGCGGTCCATTACTGTCTCAAGAGGGAGTCCCGTAGGGACAGTGCTTTCGGACAGGCAGTCCTCCGTAATCTCTTTGAGGTCTGAGCAACTCCTACCCTCCATCCCGGATGTGGGCTACCGGTGGGTGGTATTTCAGCGAAGATTCTATCCTTCTGTGCTGCTGAGCTAGAGGGAGCTCATTTTTGTGCTTAGGGTCTCCGGTAGCCTTGAGCTTGGGAGTCCCATAAATGAGGACTGACTTCCTGCTTGGTCCTGGAGAAAGCGTAGTTACTCACCTGTAACAGGTGTTCTCCAGGAGCAGCAGGAATCAGTCCTCACTACCCTCCCTCCTCCCCTTGGAGTTGCAATCGTCTGCTTATGTTCTTTTGCAAATTTTTATGCTGTCTTTTTTAGCTATGTCATCTGACTGGCTAAGATGGCACCCTCGGGCGGGAAGACGACCGCGCATGCGCGCTGCAATTCCCAAAGGCTTTCTTTGAAAGCTGGGGAAAATTGCTCCGCGAGGGCTCCGTCGGCGCCGACGTCACCCATAAGTGAGGACTGATTCCTGCTGCTCCTGGAGAACACCTGTTACAGGTGAGTAACTACGCTTTCTCTCTAGCGCTCCATGGTGTTTCCCCCTCCTCTTCTCCCTCTCTTCCCACACTCTCTAGGCGTTTTGTAATGTGTTTGGATTGGGTCTCTCTTGCGATAGTTTTCATTTCATGGTTTAGCTTTTTGAGTTTTTAACATCTACCATAGTTCACAAATGTTTGAGCTTGTTCAAGATGGCATGCAATGACACACTTTTCTTACCGACTGTCTTTCCCAACAATCATTTGTTCATCATTTTTTAGCGTTTCATTTGTGTGCTAGCAAATCAAATAATTGTCAATCCGGTGGTGAGTGTGGCTTCTTGATTAACACTTAAGATGTGCCTTCATATATTCTATGGTGGATGGCTTTTCTACTTTTGCTGTTTTTTTCTGTATAATGTTATTTTTAATGTTGTATATTTATATAAGATGTGTCTTTGTGTCCCATGGTGAGTGGTTTTCCTGCCTTGCTATTACCCCTCCCATATATTAGTGTCTTCAACAATGTATTTGTGCTTTTGGTACCCATTCTACAAGCCAAAATATGTCCCTGTGGTGGATGGTTTCTTCTGTGTGTTATCACCTTTCCCAATATGGCATCTCCAACCATCTTTTATTACCTATTGCACTATTTCACTGGATTTGTGTTTTATTGTTTATGGAATATTTATTTGCTTATTGGCTATATTTTACTATTATGCTTTTAACTATGTGTCCTCTCATCTTTATTGCTTATAAATTATATTTGGCTCGTTTGGTTTTAACTTCTCACTTTTAATATGCTTGTGTTTTTACTTTTTAGTATATCATTTTTATATTAGTTAACTTAATATTATGTATATTTTTATACTGTATTTTGTGTCTATTTGATATGTTTTGTTTTATATATGTATTATGTTCTAAGGTCACACTCCCCTGAAGAAGGCTTCTGCCGAAACAAGTGTAGGGCCGACCTTTGACACTACAATAAAGCTCTGCCTACCAGTGGTAGGGCTCTGCCTGCTCTTTTTGTATGAGATTCTGACTATTACTTAGATTCAGATGGTTCGGTACTGGGCTCTGATGTTGATGTAGAAGTACTCTCGCCTTCAGAAAACTGTGAGGAGGCCAGTGATACACCTATTCTGGAAGGAGGAGCTGGAGACAATGATTGCCAGGGTCTTATCTGCCTTGAACTTGTCGAATGCTTCCAGCATGGAGCAGGAGCCGAAGGTACATACCTTATCCCATTTCCAGATGTGATCAAGGATATGATCTGGTCTGAGCAAGATTCTCCCAACTCCCTGCCCAAAGTGTTAAAGGGATTAAGGAGTTCTCTGCTCTCCCAGAGGAGTGCATTGAGTGGTTTGGCATTCCAGAAGGGGATGCGCAGGTTACAGCATTTACCAGACTGACCACAATTCCTATGGAAAGCGTATCGGCCGTAAAGGATTTTCTGGACCATATAGTGGTTGAGGAGCCAGTTTTTGCCATGGTGGCAGTATGTACCAGTTTGATGTCTTGAGCCTTGCTCCAGTGAATTCAGTCTCTTCTGCCAGATGATGCTACCCCTTTTTTGGAGTCTGTTATGCACTCCAATTCCCCACAAGGTCAGCTACTCCCCCTCCTCCCTCCCAACTTCCACCCCCTGCCTCTGCTACCCTTTCTTCCTTTTCTGTGATCTCAGAGGAGGAAACCACTCACCTTCTTTCCTCATCCAAGCTCACTAACTTCTCCTCTGATCCTGCTCCCACCCGTCTCCTTAGCTACATCTCCTCCAGTGTAATCTCTTCCATCTCTCATATTCTCAACCGATCGCTCGCCATTGCAACTTTACCTGTAGCCTTCAGGCATTCTGTGGTCACTCCTCTCCTCAAGAAACTCTCACTAGACCCTATCTGTCCTCCTCCCTCCTCCCCTTCGTTTCTAAACTACTTGAATGTGCGGGTCACCGCCATTGCCTCAGCTTTCTCTCCTCTCAAGCCCTTACAGATCTTCTACAATCTGGCTTTTGTTCTTTACATTCTACCGAAACAGCTCTTGCCAAAGTCTCCAGTGACCTGTTCCTGGCAAAATCTAAGGGTCTTTACTCTATCCTCATCCTTCTTGACCTTTCTGCTGCTTTTGACACTGTTGACCACAACCTTCTCCTTGATACCTTATCCTCACTTTGTTTTAAGGGCTCTGTGCTATCCTGGTTCTCTGCTAATCTCTCCCATCGCTCTCAATGTTTGTTCTGGTGGATGATCCTCTACTGCTATCCCGCTCTCAGTTGGTGTACCCCAAGTATCTGTTTTTGGTCCACTCCTTTTCTGTCTCTATACCCAGTCCCTTGGTGCACTCATATCTTCCCATGGCTTTCAGTACCATTTTATGCTGATTACTCCCAGATCTACCTCTCTATACCTGAAATCTCTCCGGCAGTCCAGGACCGGATCTCTGCCTGCCTTTCTGACATTGCTGCTTGGATGTCTCACTGCCACTTGAAATTGAACATGGCCAAAACCTGAGCTGCTTATTTCCCCCCCCCCCCAAACCCTCCTCTCCCTCTTCCTCCTTTTTCAGTCTCTAGATAACTCTCTACTCCTCCCTATCTCCTCAGCTCACAACCTTGGCATCGTCTTTGATGGCTTCTCTCTCCTTCTCCACACACATCCAACTGATAGCTAAAAACTGCTGTTTCTTTCTCTACAACATCAACAAATTTTGCCTATTCCTTTCTGAACACACTATTAATACACATCCACTCATTAGTCAACTCCCATCTAGACTATTGCAACCTACTCCATTCTGGTCTCCCTCTGAATCATCTCTCTTCCCTTCAATCTGTTCAACACTCTGCTGCGTGGCTAATCTTCAGCCAGCCTCGTCATGCTCATATTACCTCTCTTCTCAAGTTACTTCATTGGTTCCCATATCTGTTTCCGCTTCCAGTTCAAACTTCTCCTGCTGATCTATAAATGCATTCACTCTGCAGCTCCTCACTACCTTTCCTCTCTTCCTACACCCCTCCTTGGGAACTCCGCTCTTCTGGCAAATCGATTCTATCTTTGCCCTTCTCTTCTATTGCTAACTCCAGACTTCGCTCCTTTAACTTTGCTGCTCCTTATGCCTGGAACAAACTACCTGAGTCTGTATGTCAGGCGCCTTCTCTGACCCTTTTCATATCCAGGCTGAAAACTCACCTCTTCGCTGCTGCTTTCGGATCTTGGCTCATGGCTCACCTGATCTACTTTGTTTCCTTACCCCTTATCCCATATCTACAGCTATTGTGTTGTCTGCCTTGACTAGATTGTAAGCTCTGATGAGCAGGGACCGTCTTTTACATGTGACTGTGCAGCGGTGCGTACATCTTGTAGCGCTATACAAATATTCAGTAGTAAGCTATGGCCTTCCTTTCTGATGCCATGTAGGACTTGGTATGTTTGGTGACCATGGTTGGTGCCCTGACAACGGTTTCACGACATTGAATTTGGCTCCAGCACTGGGCAGCGAACACATCTTCCAAAGCCCTGTTGGCCTAACTGGTTTTTAAGGGGACGCTTCTGTTTGGAGTCAATTTGGAGAAGTTGGTAAAGGACCTGGCGAAACAAAATCCAGAAGATCCTTCCAAGGGGTCTGTGAAGTGGGCTGGTGCCCCTTCTCATCAGCCTCCATCTGTCCACCGAGGGCGTGCTGGTTGGATTCCCAGGGCCCTTGGTACTCTCGTCATTACTGACCTGCAAAACCTTTCTTTCCCTCTGCTTCTGGGCTTCAGGCTTTTTCTCAGTCCTTTCGTGGAGCATGTGGGCCCAGGGACTCGGTGCCTCCCAGAAGAGGCCCCTCACAGCTTCACAGTGAAGGCTTTGGGCCCATTTCCTGGTTGTTCCATTTGGAGGCAGGCTTCAGCTTTTCTTTCAGGAATAGGCCCAGGTTGCCAAGGATCACTGGGTGCTAGACACCATTCAGTTCAGCTATGTCTTGGAATTCAAAGAGCTGATTTCGGATGCCTTGTTATCTCCCATTGTGGGTCTGCGATCAATGTGCTGCTATGTGGATCACCTTGGACAAGTTGCTGCACCTAAAGACTGTGATGCCCTTCCTGCCAGACGAGTGGGACTAGGGCAGATACTCCATCTATTTCGTGGTGCCCAGTATGATGGTTCCTTCTGGCCCATTCCGGACCTTAAGAGGATCAACAAACATTTGCGCGTCCCGCGCTTCCAGATGAAATCCTTGCGCTCTGTGATTCAAGCAGTGCATGGAGGGAAGCTGGTTTCTCTGGATCTGGCAGAGGTGTATTTTCATATCCCGATCCAAGCAGATCAGCAAAGCATCTGCATATTGTCGTGCTTGGCTTTCACTATCAGTTCGCCAATTCCCCTCTCCCACCTTCGGGCTTCCACCGCCCCAAAGGTGTTCTCTCAGGTCATTGTGGTGGTGGCTGCAGCACCAAGGGATCTGTGTCCTTAGAAAGCCTTGGCTGGGTGATCAATCTGGGAAGAGTCAGCTTTGGCCTTCACAATCCCTGGAGTTTTTGAGAGCACATTTCAGCTCTCAAGTGGGCAGAGTTTTCCTGCCAGAGGAGAACGTCCAGGTCTGTTGGATTGCCCTGTACTGTTCTGTGCGCAGCAGGCTCACAGAATCTGGGATTCTCTACAGCTCCTCGGATTAATGGTGGTGACCATAGAGATGGTGCTGTGTGCGCCTGTTCATATGCAACCACTCCAGTGGTCCTTCTTGACTTGGTCCCCGAGTTCTCAGCAGTTTGAGCATAGGCTTTTACTCCCGTTGATGGTGAAATTCAGCCTGTAGTAGTGGCAGTGGCCCTGTTGTCTGAGGGAGGGCGTGCCACTGGACAATTTCTCCTGGATCCTCCTAATGATGGATGCCAGTCTTTCGGGCTAAGGAGCCCATTGCCAGGACCATACGGCCTAGGGCCATTGGAACCTTAGGGGAAGCGGTGTGGTTCATCAGCCATCTCAAGGCGAGAGCCATCAGGTTGGCTCTTTTGCATTTCTGGCCTCTGATCGAGGGCCAGGCAGTTTGAGTGTTTTCAGACAATGCCACGGTTATGGTTTGTCAGTCAGCAGTGTGGCATGAGGAGTGCTGGGGTAGCTCTGGAGATGACTCTCCTGTTTTGCCTGGGCAGAGAAGAACCTCCTAGCCCTGTCGGCTCAGCACATTGTAGGGGTGGACTTCCTCATCTTACACTCTCTGGATCCTGGAGAGTGGGAGTTGAGTCAGAAGGCATTTCAGTTGATTTTGTACTCTGGGGTCACCCTGAAATGGATCTGATGGCGACCCGCTCCAATGCCAAAATTTGCTGCTTCTTCAATCGCCACATGGAGATGGGGTCAGAGGAAGTCGATGCCCTGTCCCAGCCTTGGTGACCGCACCTTGAATATCGTGTGCAATTCTGGTAGCTGTATCTTAAAAAGGATATAGCGGAATTAGAAAAGGTACAGAGACAAGCCACGAAAATGGTAAAGGGGGATGGAAGGATATACCCCTATGAGGAGAGACTAAAAAGGTTAGAGCTTTTCAACCTGGAAAAGAGATGGCTGAGGGGATATATGATAGAGGTCTATAAATTAATGAATGGAGTGGAACGAGTAAATGTAGATCGATTGTTCACACCATCAAAAAGTAGAAAGACTAGGGGATATGCAGTGAAGCTACAGTGTAATCTGTTTAAGACTAATAAGAGAAAATATTTTTTTCACTCAGTGCGTAATCAAACTCTGGAATTCGTTACTGGGGGATGTAGTAAAAGCTGTTAGTGTGCTGGATTTAAAAAAGGTTTGGACAAATTCCTGGAGGAAAGGTCCATAAACCATTATTAAAGAGGACCCAGGTAATCCCCCAATACAAGCATTATGGAATCTGTGTGACTTTTTGGGAAACTGCTAGTTACTTGGGACCTGGATTGGCCACATGTTTCCTCCATGGCCACTGGTGGGGCATTTGATTCGGCATATAGAACGCTACCTGGGCAAGATTGTTCTGATGCCGCCGGTTTGACTGAGGAGGGTGTGGTTCCGAGACCTGATGCAGTTCCTGCAAGCGCCGCCTCTTCTGTTGCCTCTGTCTCAGGTCCTGTTGCGGCAGAGACCAATTGTCCTGGAGGACCCGGTTGCCTTCTCACTTATGGCTTGGCTCTTGAATGGAGACGGCTACCCATGTCTACCAATAGCCAAATTAATATGAATAAAATACAGTCTCTAAAATGCTTGTATGCAAATGCTAGAAGTCTACAAAACAAGATGGGAGAGTTAGAATATATAGCACTAAACGAGAGGTTAGATATGATTGGAATATCAGAGACATGGTGGAAGGAGGACAACCAGTGGGACACTGTGATACCTGGGTACAAACTATATCGAAATGATAGAGCTGATCAAATTGGTGGAGGGGTTGCGCTCTATGTTAGAGAGGGCATTGAGTCAGAAAGGATTAAAGTTTTGCAAGAAACAAAATTTGCTGTAGAATCTCTATGGATTGAAATTCCATGTAAAAAGGGGAAGGCGATGGCAGTGGGGGTGTACTATCGTCCGCCTGGCCAGAATGACCAAATGGATGATGAAATGCTCAAAGAAATCAAGGAAGCTAGCAAAAGTTACAGTGCAGTAATAATAATGGGTGATTTCAATTACCCCGGCATCGACTGGGTCAGTGTCACAACAGGACATGCTAGGGAGATAAAGTTCCTAGATGAAATAAATGACTGCTTCTTGGAGCAGCTGGTTCATGAACCGACCAGAGGGGAAGCAATATTAGACCTAGTCCTTAGTGGAACACCAGATGTAGTGCAAGAGATAAGGGTGTTGGGGCCACTTGGCAATAGTGATCATAGCATGATCGCCTTTGATTTAATTAGTGGAGGAGGGATAGTAAGGAAATCCACAGTACTACCCTTTAACTTTCGAAAGGGAGACTATGATAGAATGAGGAAAACAGTTAAGAAAACACTAAAAGGAGCAGTTGCAAAGGTTAAAGACGTACATCAAGCTTGGGTGTTGTTGAAAAATACTATCTTGGAAGCCCAGACCAGCTGTATTCCACGCTTTAAGAAAAGTGGAAGGAAGTCCAAAAAATTGCCAGCATGGTTTAAAGCTGAGGTCAGAGAGGCTGTTGTTGCCAAAAAAGCATCTTTCAAGAAATGGAAAAAAGAGCCAAATGATGAAACCTGGAAACAGCACAAGCACTGGCAAGTCAAATGCAAGGCATTGATAAGGCAGGCAAAGAGAGAATTTGAGAAGAAGCTTGCTGCGGAAGCAAAAACGCGAAATAAAGAGCTTTTCAAGTACATTCGTAGCAAAAAACCCGTGAGAGAGTCAGTTGGTCCATTAGATGATAAAGGGGTTAAAGGAGCACTAAGAGGTGACAAGGCGATAGCGGAGAGACTGAATGAATTCTTTGCTTCGGTCTTTACTGAGGAAGATGTAGGGATGTTACCCACGACTGAAGTGGTATTTAAAGGTGTGGAAGAATTGAAGGAAATATCGATACATCGGGAAGATGTCCTACAACTATTAGATAAACTGAAGAGTAGCAAATCACCTGGGCCGGATGGTATACATCCAAGGGTGTTGAAAGAACTGAAATTTGAGATTGCAGACCTGCTATCAGTAATCTGTGAACTATCATTAAAATCATCTCTAATACCTGAGGATTGGAGGATCGCCAATGTAACACCAATTTTTAAAAAGGGTTCGAGGGGTGATCCGGGAAACTACAGACCGGTGCGCCTGACATCAGTACCGGGAAAAATGGTAGAAACCATCATAAAGAATAAAATTACTCAGCATATAGATAGTCATGACCTAATGGGAGACAGCCAACATGGCTTTAGACAAGGAAGATCTTGTCTTACTAATCTGTTATGTTTTTTTGAAGGAGTGAATAAACAGGTGGACAAAGGTGAGTCGGTTGATATTGTGTATCTGGACTTTCAGAAAGCCTTTGACAAGGTCCCTCATGAGAGACTTTTGGCAAAACTAAAGAGTCATGGGATAGGAGGCAGTGTACTACTGTGGATCAGGAACTGGTTAAAAGATAGAAAGCAGAGGGTAGGGCTAAATGGCCAATTTTCCCAATGGAGAAAGGTGAATAGTGGTGTACCCCAGGGATCTGTGCTGGGTCCGCTGCTTTTTGACATATTCATAAATGACCTGGAAAGTGGAATAACGAGTGAGGTTATCAAATTTGCTGATGACACAAAACTATTTAAAGTTGTTAAAACCCAGGAGGATTGTGGAAAATTGCAAGAGGATCTTGATAAATTGGAAGACTGGGCATCAAAATGGCAGATTAAATTTAATGTGGAGAAGTGCAAGGTTATGCACCTAGGGAAGAACAACCCAAACTATGGTTACACGATGCAAGGTTCCACATTAGGAACCACCACCCAAGAAAAAGATTTAGGCGTCCTTGTGGATACCATGTTAAAACCCTCGGCCCAGTGTGCAGCGGCGGCCAAGAGAGCAAATAGAATGCTAGGTATGATAAGGAAAGGAATGGAAAATAAAACAAAAGATATTATAATGCCTCTATATCGTTCCATGGTGAGACCGCACCTTGAATATTGTGTGCAATTCTGGTCGCCATAATCTTAAAAAGGATATAGCAATTTTAGAAAAGGTTCAGAGAAGAGCCACCAAAATGGTAAAGGGGATGGAAGGCTACTCCTATGAAGAAAGGCTAAAAAGGTTGGGGCTCTTTAACCTGGAAAAGAGACGGCTGAGGGGAGATATGATAGAAGTCTATAAATTAATGAACGGAGTGGAACGGGTAAACGTAGATCGATTGTTTACCTTATCAGAATATAGAAAGACTAGGGGACATGCAATGAAGCTACAGGGTAAACTATTTAAGACTAATAAAAGAAAATATTTTTTCACTCAACGTGTAATCAAACTCTGGAATTTGTTACCGGAGGATGTAGTAAAGGCTGTTAGTGTAGCTGGGTTTAAAAAAGGTTTGGACAAGTTCCTGGAGGAAAGGTCCATAAACCATTATTAAGAAGGGACCCAGGATATCAATGCTTGAACCAATACAAGCATTGTGGAACCTGTGTCCCTTGGGGTAACTGCTAGGTACGTATGACCTAGATTGGCCACTGTTGGAAACAGAATACTGGGCTTGATGGACCTTGGTCTGACCCAGTATGGCATATCTTATGTTCTTATGTTCTTATGTAAGGGTTACTCTCTAGCAGTGGTCTCCACTCTGCTGAGAGCCCGGAGGAGGTCTGCGGAGCTAGCATACATGTGGATCTGGTGCCTCTTGAGCGATGGTGCGGTGCTCAGCAGTTGGCTCCTGAGGCATTCAAGCTGCCATTTCTGTTAGCCTTTCTACAGGATGGCTTGGAGAAGGGCCTTTCCCTAAGCTCCCTGAATGTTCAGGTAGCAGTTTTGGCCTGTTTCTGAGGTCCGGTGGCTGGTATGTTCTAGCCTTGCCCCTGAGGTCTTGTGCTTTCTCTAGGGGGTTCTACATCTGCATCCTCCCCTCTTGCTGAGATCCTTATATGTCTTTTTCATGCAGGCCATTTCCATTTGGCCTGTGCCTTCTTTCTTGCCTAAGGTGCTTTCTCCCTTTGACGTGAACCAGGTGGTACGCCTGTCCCCCCTCCTCTAAGGAGTAGTGTCCGGGAGAAGGATAAAGGATCTTTGCCTTGTGGTTCTCTGGAGGGTGCTCCTCTGGTACTTGGAGGTTACGAATTCCTTTCGTAAGTCAGACCATCTTTTGTACTGTTAGCCACTGTGTCACCCTTGTACAGGCCAGCAAAGTTGACTTTGGGACACAGTATTAAGGAGGCCCTTGCCTCGGCGTATCTGTTACAGAAGCGGCTGGTTCCAGAAGGTGTGCATGCCCATTCTACCCAAGCACAGGTGTCCTCGTGGGCAGAGAGGAGCTCGATAGTCCCAGCAGAGATTTGTCAGGCAGCAATGTGGGCATTACTGTCCACTTTTGTCAAGTATTACCACTTTGATATCCATGCAAGGGCGGCAACGGCCTTTGGCTCAAGGGGTTTGCAAGCTGCTGTGTTGTCTTGCTGCCCAGTGGAGTTGTAGCTTTGGTACATCCCACTTGTCTGGACTGGTCTAGCTTGACAATATGGAAGGTGACATTATACTTACCAGTTAATGTCATTTCCTTGAGTTCTGCTAGACCAGCTCTGGAACTGTATTGCTCTGTTCTGCTTCTGCACTACCCTTCGGTCTGCTCTGATTTTTTTATACCTGGTTCTACAGGTTCATTGTCTACTGTCAGCCTTATATTCTGTTTTCCTGTGCATAGTTCTCTACTGTTGATCATTCATTGTTGTCCACAGCTGAGGTTGTGTGAGGCTTGCCATGTTTCTCCCATATGCTTTGGGATGAATACTAAAGGGGCCTCTGATGGTTGAAGTGGATAGAGGCATGGGAGTGATAAGAACATAAGGAATGCCATACTGGGTCAGACCACGGTCCATCAAGCCCAGTATCCTTTTTCCAACAATGGCCAGTCCAGGTCGCAAATACCTGGCAGATTCCCAAAAAGGAGACACAGGTTCCACAATGCTTGTCCCAGGGCAAGCAGTGGATTTCCTGGGTCCTCTTTAATAATGGTTTATGGTTTTTCATTGATTCTTTGTCTCAACCAATCTGCTGGTATGGAAACACAACTCGTCTGGACTGGTCTAGCAGGACTCAAGGAAAGGACATTAACTAGTAAGTAAAATGTTGCTTTATCGCCGTGGTAGTAATAAAAAAGTGGTGAAAGATTTAGAGGGTGAGTTTGATCAAGTGGTGTTACCAGATAGTTTGTATCTATCAGAGTTTCTAGAATCATCTCAAGTTCTTATACCCATACGGGCCACTCTTCTGGTCACTTTTTGGTTTGAATCTGGTAAGAACTGTATTTTAAAGTCATATTTCCAGAGGAAAGATGTATTGTTTTGCGGACAGAAGATTGTTTTCCCTGATGTCTCAAGGCCCACTCAATTGAGGCAGAAGGCATTCCTGGAGTTAGTTTCATGCTTTGGCTATAAAGGACAACCATTTTCTTGGAATTTCCCTGTAAGTGCCTTTTGACTCATCAGGGGAAACATTATACTTTCTTTGAACCGTCACATTTGGAAGAATTTTTGAAATCTAACAGCATCTAAATTTCTTTATTAGGAGGTCAGTATATTTGGGTTTATTTTGGTTTTGGGCCATACTGCTGTAATTTCTTTGATTTTTCTTTTCCTCTAGTCTCCCCTTAAATGTGAGCTAGAATTCAGGGATCTCCAAGTCCAGTCATGGAGGGCTGCAAATATCCCTATATGCTTGAGAGAAATGTGAATACAATGGAGGCAGTGCATGCAAATATATCTCATGCATATTCATTAGGGATATTTGCAGCTCTCCAGGACTGGAGTTGGAGGTCCCTGAATTCTAGCTCACATTTAAGGGGAGACTAGAGGAAAAAAATTCAAAGAAATGTGAATACAATGGAGGCAGTGCATGCAAATATATCTCATGCATATTCATTAGGGACATCCTGAAAACCTGACTGCTTTGCAGCTCTCCAGGACTGGAGTTGGAGACCCCTGAGCTAGATGACTAACAGTATGTTTGATTTGACTGTGTTTTTGATTGCGCCTCTTAATAGTCTTTGTATTATCTTCATATGTAACTCTGTTTTACATGTTATATAATGAATAACTAATAAAACAAAGAAGAAATCAGCTCCCATGTTCCTCTTAGATCCAGTTATTTTCTGTTCCTGGCTGCCTCTCAAAAAAAAATAAAATTTTAAGAAAAGTTTTCTGGAGTCTGCTTGTTGCAACACCAAATTACTGTTTTTTATGTTTGAGGCAGCCAGTAGCTGCGAAGTCCCATATATGAACATTTATCCTGTTTGTCCATGCCAAAAACAGGGTTATGTGTAGCAGGAGTTCTTTACTGACAGCAAGATAAGTCCTCACAACATTTCTTCCTCCCCTTGGAGTTGCTTTCTAGTTTAGTGGTGGCATCAGGTGGGAATTCTCACAGATACACAGTACAGCAACCCAAAAAGTTTATACAAGGAGCTGAGAGAGATTTCCATGCAGGACTCCATTGATTTCACCCATATGTGAGGACTCGTTTTTCTGTCCACAGAGACTACCTGCTACAGGTAAGTAACCTTGTTTTATCCTCTTAATCCCCCATTGTTTATTTCTCCCTCCAGGTTGCAATTAACATTTTAGCATATAGCAACATCTGTAATTAATTGGTGACAGTGATATGTGTACGATTGCAAAATGGCTGACCTAGATGTCTAAGGTCCAGCATTTATACATGGAAGTTGTGAATTACTAACTTTCATATGTAAGTTCCAGCCACCTACATGTGGAAATTGCTGAGTTTCTTCCATTGATTTTTCCCATGTATAGATTTGCAGAATGGGTTCTCTGGCTCCACATATCGGCAAATACATGTGCATTCCTACAGTATTTTAGAACAGGCTCCACATTTAGCAGAGCATTTTCTAAAATACTGCCGGAATTGTGTACATCACAATCTTGGCATCTCAATTCTGATCTCTGTATACTATCTAAAATGTGCCTTATAGTGTTCTGATTGACTGACTGCTAGAACCAGTCTTTACATCATCTACAATAGCATCTGTATTTTTTCAGATTTGTTATTGTCATTCTTCTAACCAAGACACTGAATGCGTCTCTTACATGACATCTTTTCAGTCACAAAAATGCATGCATGCATGCACGCACGCACACACACGCGCGCACACACACACACACGAAAAATACAGTTCCAAAAGCAGGCTAAAGATGCAGAAAATAATTTGCCTTTTATTTTAACAGACGTGTCGGACTGAATATTTTAAGGAACCATCAGGACATGCATAGAAAACAATTGATAGAGAGAAAGCAGTGGCTTTGCTAGTGGTTTATTTCATCTTTGATTCACATTCTTGAAATCATGCATGTCAAATTTATTTTAGAACGTTTTCTTACCAGTGACACTTTTAAAATTATTTTGTAGTGTGGTCATGACTGGCTCCTACAACAACTTCTTCCGAATGTTTGACCGGAATACAAAGCGAGATATCACCCTAGAAGCATCTCGGGAAAACAACAAACCACGCACTGTCTTGAAACCGCGCAAGGTTTGTGCCAGTGGCAAACGGAAGAAGGATGAAATTAGTGTGGACAGCCTAGATTTCAACAAGAAGATTCTCCACACAGCCTGGCATCCAAAAGAAAACATCATAGCTGTAGCTACAACAAATAACTTGTATATATTTCAAGATAAAGTAAATTAGGTTTGGAATTCTTAGCTGAAGAGTCCATTTCCTACATAGTTGAGATAGTTAAATCTAGCATTTGTACCTGGGAAAAAAAATGAGAACGTGAGAGGTCCATTGCGGCACCCCTTTCCAGTGTTTAATAATGTGCCATGTGACCACACGTTTTCTTTTATAACTAACTGGAGAAAGCTCTGTTGATCAATCACTGTGGTGTTCCCCATGTCTGCTAGCCGTTTACGTAAGATTAGGGCACTTTTAATTTAATGACTACTTGCACCATCTTGCCTAATGGACTAGACTGGACTACATCAACATTGGTTTACTCCACTTTTTATGCCTTCCATTGTGATGACGTCAAATACAGTGAAAGCCTTCAGCCATTCTATGGGATTTAATTGTGTAAACTCATTATTGTATCATTTGTGGCCCCTTTTTTAAAATGAAATACAGCGCATTTTTGCTGTGGCTTATAGCATTCTTCGTCTTCTGGACTCCCCCCTCTCCATCCAGCCCTGGTGGTGGTACATAGAAAAAAAATGAAACACATGAAATGGGTCTGTTTGAGGGGTCAGTGGTAAAGGGGACATATGTTGCAAGCAAATATTTTAATAACCACTGATTGTAATTACTACTTGCCATGCTTGGCACCCTATAAAGCCAGAAAGAAAAAGAAAAAACTACTGAATAAAAGTGACAGAACAGACAATTTGCCCTTTCCTTTTAATCTGCCTGCTTACTATTAAGTGTTTTATTTTAAATGCATGAAAAAACTTTTTCATAAAAAATACTTTAGTGCACAATATTTTTTTTATTTTTTTGCCTTATAGTGCTCTTTTGACTAGCATGCATTTTTCTCTAAATACATTTTTGAAGTTTGCCGTGGAAGCAAAAGTGTATAATAAAACCTTTTTGGCATATATTAATATCAAAACACCTGTGGGGAGCCAGTTGGACCATTAGATGATGGAGGGGTAAAAGGTGCACTAAGAGAGGACAAGGCCATAGTGGAGAGACTGAACCTTTTGCTTCAGTCTTTATTGAAGATGTAGAAAACTTACTCATGCCAGAAATGATATTTAAAGGTGATATATCAGAGGAAATAAAACAAATCTTGGTAAATCAGAAAGATGGAATACAGCTAATTGATAAACTAAAGAGAAGCAAATCACCTGGCCTGGATGGCATACATCTCAGGGTGCTGAAAGAGATGAAATATGAGATTGTAGAACTACTATTAGTAATCTGTGATCTATCATTAAAATCATCAGTAGTACCAGAAGACTGCAGAGTGGCCGATGTAATGCCAATTTTTAAAAATGGTTCCAGGGGTGATCCGGGAAACTATAGACCAGTGAGCCTGGCATCAGTACCAGGAAATATTGTACAAACCATTAAAAAGAAACAAAGTTACTCAACATGTAAATAGTTATGGTTTAATGGCAGAAAGCCAACATGAATTCAGACAAGGAAAATCTTGTCTCACCAATCTTACATTTATTTTTGAAGGTGTGAATAAACAGGTTGATAAAGATGAGCCAATTGATATAGTGTATCTTGATTTTCAGAAAGCCTTTGACAGTCTGTGACAAAGTCCATCAGGAGAGACTCTTAGGTAAATTAAAAAAACATAGGATAGGAGGCAGTGTACTATTGTGAATTAGGAGCTGGTTGAATGATAGAAAACAGAGAGTAGGAATAGATAGAAATTACACTTACCTGGTAACTGTTGTTCCTTGAGAAACTACAGTTTAGTCCTCCACCACTGGGTAGTGTACCTCCTCCTGCAGCTTGGAGACTGGGCATGTCAAAATCATAACATCACTGGATATAGCCTGCTGGTCTCTCCCATCCAGCCCCTGTGAACTATTGACAAAGCAGACTCAAAGGAGCAACAAATAAGTAGCTATCATATCAGTCAACCTTAAATTCAACTGAACGTATAACCTGACGCATTTAACCACTAAACGCCCGCTCCCGAAAGAAGGGAACTTTTCCCCTCTACGCCTAGCCCAAGGACAAGAGAGGGAAGGAGAGATAGAAAAGACAGATGAAGAATAGAGTCAATTAAGACCCAATTACCGGCTCCACTCACCTGTAGTCTTGCACTTCTCCCAACTGAATAGCCACCATAAAGCAATCCATCCCCGGGTGGGAATGAGGACTAAACTATAGTTTCTCAAGGAGCAACAATTACCAGGTAAGTGTAATTTCAATTTCCTTATCATTCCTACAGTTTAGTCCTCCACCACTGGGATATATCAGAGCAGTAATCATTGGGAGGGGCCTTTCCAGTCGGAGCGCAACACTGCCGATCCGAAACAGGCATCGTTTGCCGCCAGGATATCTAGGCGGTAGTGCTTACTGAAAGTATGAAGAGAAGACCAGGTGGCCGCTCTACAAATTTCCACCGGTGGAACCAAACTGTGTTCCGCCCAGGATGCTGCTTGCGCTCTAGTAGAGTGAGCTCTTAAGCCTCCCGGTACTGGACAACCTTGCTACAGATATGCTGAAGCAATTGCCTCCTTAATCCATCTGGAAATGGAAGCTTTCGCAGCTGCCTCCCCGTTGCTGGGACCTTCGAATAACACGAATAAACAATCCGATTTGCGAAAAGTTTCCGAGACCTTTAAATACTGTCGCAGAACCCTTTTTAAATATAATCGGCATAAACTCCGGTCCGAAACGGTCCCCTCCACCGAGCTCAATATAGGAAGAGAGACTGTTTGGTTTAGGTCAGGGGTGGGCAAGTCCTGTCCTGGAGAGCCGCAGACCAGTCAGGTTTTCATGATGTCCCTAATGAATATTCATGAGATCTATTTGCATCCACTGCCTTCCATTTTATGGAAATAGGTCCATGAATATTCATTAGGGACATCATGAAAACCTGACTGGTCTGCGGCTCTCTAGGGCCGGACTTGCCCACCCCTGGTTTAGGTGAAACGGAGACACTACCTTTGGTAAAAACGACGGCATGGGTCGCAACACCACCTTTTCCCTGGAAAAAGACAAAAACGGCTCCCGACATGACAGCGCCTGCAACTCCGAGATGCGCCTCACTGAACCAGATGGCTACCAAAAACAACATCCTTAAGGTCAAATCTTTAACCGACGCCTGGTGCAAAAGCTCAAATGGTTCCTTAGCTAACGCTCCTAAAACCAAGTTGAGATCCCATGGCGGGACCGTGATTCTACGTGAAGGCCACAGCCGGGATACTGCCTTAAGAAAACGCAAGATATCTGTATGCGAACCTGGAGCCACTCCCTGAACTTTGCCTCTATAGCAAGCCAGGGCTGCTAACTGAACTCTCAAGGAATTGGCTGCCAGCCCCTTATCAAACCCATCCTGCAGAAAACTTAACACCAAGGGAACGGATACTGTAGCCATGCGTACTTGCCTCCGCGAGCACCAGTCCTCAAAAATACGCCATATGCGCACATATGCCAGAAACATGGACTTTTTCCTCGCTCGAAGTAGAGTAGCGATGACTGCTGCCGAGTAACCTTTCTTCCTCAACCTTGCCCTTTCAGTGGCCATACCATAAGCGAGAACCGATCCACCTGAGGCATTCAAAGCGGACCCTGTAGCAACAGATTCTCCGTTGGTAACCTCCAGGGATTCCCGTCGAGCAGCCGAATGAGATCGGTGTACCACGGGCGCCGTGGCCAGTCCGGAGCCGCCAACAATACTTTCCCCTGATGAGCTTTGATGCGCTGTACCACTCGACCTAGGAGTGCCCACGGGGGAAAGACATAGAGGAGACCTGATGATGGCCAATGTTGTATCAGGGCGTCGATTCCTTCCTACATCCTCTCTTGCCATCTGTTGAAGAAACGACCCGTCTTTGCTGACTCAAAGGTCGCCATGAGATCCATTATCGGCGGTCCCCATCTTCGAACTGTCTGTGTGAACACCTCTGGATGTAACTCCTATTCTCCAGCATCCACGCGGACTCTGCTGAGAATCTGCCATCACATTGTCCTTCCCTGCAATGTGTGCCACCGAGATCTCTGACAAGCCGACTCTCTACCCAAGAGAACAGTGCCTCTACTTCTTCCATGGCCACACTTCCTGTACCGCCCTGTCGGTTGATGTAGGCCACCGTCGCAGAATTGTCTGACAGCACGTGAATCGCCCGACCTGTCACCGCAGCTTTGAACGTTTGTAACGCTAGGCAGACTGCTCTCAGTTCTAGCCAATTGATTGACCATTTGCTCTCCTGCACGGTCCACGTGCCCTGCGCAAAGAGGTCTCCGCAATGAGCACCCCACCCCTCAAGACTCATGTCCGTCAGCAAGGGCAGCCATTCCGGCAGTTCGAGAGGCATTCCTGCCTCCAGAGAGCTGGGAAGCAGCCACCACCGCAGGGACTGCCTGACTCGAAGTGGGCAGGGAAGCTGTTTATTCAGCGAGTCGGACTGATACGACCAACAGCGGAGCAGTGCTCTCTGTAATGGTCGCATATGGAATCTGGCCCATGGGACCACTTCCAAAGTCACCGCCATTGTCCCCAGCACACGAAGATAACTCCATGCTGTGGGCGCCAGAGCAGACCTGAACTTGCATACCAACTGTCAAAGCACATGCACCCGACGAGATGGCAGAAACACCGCTCCTTTCAGAGTGTTGAACCGTACTCGTAGATATTCGAGATTCTGGGATGGTACCAATCGGCTCTTGGCCGAATTAACCACCCACCCGAGGCTCTGTAGAAACTTCACCACCTTGTCTGTAGCTCGAATGCTCTCGGCCTCGGACTTCGTCTGAATCAACCAATCATCGAGATACGGATGAACCAACACTCCTTCCTTTCGTAACGCCGCCGCTACCACCACCATGACCTTGGTGAAAGTCCGTGGGGCCATCCTCAGCCTGAATGGCAATGCTTGAAACTGATGATGTCCCCAAGGAAGCGCAAACCGTAGAAACGTTTGAACTTCCCTGATCGAGATGTGTAAATACCGACCTCAAAGTTTCCATTCTGAAATGCGGAACTCGAAGACAGCGATTCACCCCTTTTAGATCCAGAATAGGGCGGAGCGCGCCATCTTTCTTTGGTACCACGAAATAAATGGAATAGCGCCCCGTGCCGTAGTCCGCCAATGGAACCAGGACGACTGCTCTCAACTGCAATAGCCAATCTAACGTACGACGAATCGCCAGTGTTTTTTGTGGACCTTTACAGGGAGACATCACAAACTAGTTTAGTACCGGTCTTGCCAATTCCAGCACATAGCCTTCGCGAATGATCTCCAACACCCACTGGTCGGACGTTATCTGGGTCCAGGCAGGAAGAAACTCCCGAAGTCGCCCTCCGATCGGTTGGCTTCCCACCGGGACCCACCTCCTTTCATTGCGGTTTACGAGCTGTCGCTGTGGATGCCGCTGCAAAACCTCTATTTGCTCCTCAAAACCCACAAAACCCCTGGGCTCTGGAAGCAAATCTTTCCCTTTGAAACCCCCCCAGTCGAGAGGTACGAAATCTCCTGACATCTCTAAACTGACCCCGAAAGGCCAGCAAAGATTTTCCTTGTTTAGATTTATCCTCCGGAAGCCTGTCACCCTTGGACTCCCCTAAATCCTTAACCAATTTGTCAAGATCTTCTCCAAATAACAACTTTCCTTTAAATGGAAGCTTACTGAGACGCGACTTAGAGGAGCCATCGGCCACCCAATTCCTCAACCACAAGGACCTCCAGGCGGCCACCAATGAAGCCATACTATTTGCCAGCGCTCTAATCAAGTCGTAGTGCACATCAGCCAAATATGCCGAACCGGACTCCAGGCGATCTATCTCCCTTATGCTTTCCTACTCTAGCTGCGGAGCCTGCCGTAAGTGCTGAGACTATCTGGGACATGCTCTCACCACCCAAGCTCCACAAATGGATGCCTGCAAGGACAAAGCATTAGCTTCAAACAATTGTTTCAATAAACCATCCACCTTTTTATCCTGTGCATCCTTTAAGGCCGCGCTACCTTCCACCGGAATAGTAGTCTTTTTCGTGACTGCTGAGACAGCTGCATCAATCCATGGAGAACGGAACCTCTCCTTGTCCTTATTTGCCAAGGGATAGAGCTTGTTCATGGCCCAAACCGCTCTTAGTCTGGCTTCGGGCTGATCCCACTCCTCCTGAATCATCTGATCTACCACCCGGTGAACGGGGAACACTACCTGGGACTGCCTCACTGCTTGAATGATGGGGTCTTCCATTTCCTCTTCCTCCATCGGTTGTGCCGTAGCGAGGTTTAGCATCTGTAGGAATTCTGTTATAAGTGCCGTCAGTTCCTCCTTCCGGAATACCTGAATAGTTTTCGCCTGATCTTCTGGCTCAAGGATTTCTTCTTCCTCCAATTCATCCACTCCGGTCTCGAGGGCTACCTCGGCCTCATCTGTCTCGTGCCACTCCAAATCTGGAGGAGACCGATCACGAGACCTCGCCCTCTTCGGGGCCCTCGGGGAAACTCCACCCTGCTCCTCAGCTCAGAGTTACTGCATAGGCTGCGGCAGAGGCTCAGGCAACTTCCCCTGATGCCGCAAACAGAGTGCCTGATGCATGATCAACACAAAATCCGGGCAAAAATCCCCCAGCTGCGGCCCAGCACCGCCCGTAGGCAACACACCTGAAGGACCCGCGACACCCTCTTGAGCAGATCTTGGCGTGACCAGCAGTGCCTCTTCTACGGGTGCAGCCAGTGGACTCCGGGAGTCTAAAACCACATTGTTCTCCATCTGCTGCTCCACGCTGGTAGACATAGAAGCACAGCCGCGGCAGATGCTGGTGTTAGCAACTGTGCCTCTGCGGGTGCCACAGACCACACACTGTGGCCGTGATGACATTAGCTGACTCCCCACCCACCGTTGTACCCAGGAAGTAAGTCAGGTGGAAGAAAAAGCTGTATCGTTTGTATATTTATTGATAACAATTAGCAGAGGTTTTTTTGGGGTTTTTTTAAACGCTAAAAAGTAAGTCTTAAAACAAAAAAACTAAAACTAGTCCCAGAAACCCCCGCGCAATTGAGGGGTACCAAAATTCAGGGAAAATAAATTAAGCTAAATCAAAATAAGCTAAAAACACAGAAGAACGGCCTCTCTCTATGTTTTCCCCCAAACGCGAGCCACTGCAGCTTCTGCCACGCGGCACCGAATGGGCACATAAAATGACACCGATTCTCCTCGAGCAAAATTTGGCACCAAACTGCCAGGTCGATTTCGCGCCCGAAGGCCTTACCGAATGCTGCTCTCTCCTTGTACAGCACAGCCCTCAAGCCGCGATGCTGCCCAGCACTGCCGGGAGCTGCTCCTACTGCTGCAGCCGCCCCAATCACTGCCAGAAAATAAACTGCCCCCGCTCGTACCCCGCTAGAGAGGGACAGTGCCGGTACGGCCCATGGAGCTCTCCCCCATACAGTCCAGGGGGAGAGATTCCAATCGGAGCGGTGATGGACACAAAGGTAGCCAAAAGAGAGAAGGCTAGGCTGGAGCTTTTTTTTTTTTTTTAAGGCACAGGCCCTAATTTTAAGGAGTTAAACCAATTACTATGAGGAAAGGGAAAATCACAAAAGAAATTAAAGCAATTCAAATGAAAATGAATAATCCTTGTCAATTTAAATCTGAAAAGGTTAATTTAAAGAATAGAAACCTAAACCCTAACTAAAGTGCTCCTTATCTGTTCCTCAAGTGAGCCCAGCACCTAGGCTCACTACGTCCTCCTGCTGCATGGAGACTGGACACACTGGGGGCTGATGGGAGAGACCAGCAGGCTATATCCAGTGATGTCACGATTTTGACATGCCCAGTCTCCAAGCTGCAGGAGGAGGTACACTACCCAGTGGTGGACTAAACTGTAGGAACGATAAGGAAATGGCCAATTTTCTCAGTGGAGAAAGATGAATAGTGGAGTACCCCAGGGATATGTGCCGGGCCCACTGCTTTTTAACATATTTATAAATGACCTGGAAATGGAAATAATGAGTGAGGTGATCAAATTTGCAGATGATACCAAATTATTCAAAGTTGTTAAAACAAAAGGGGATTGTAAAAAATTGCAAGAGGACCTGATAAATTAGGAGACTGGGTATCCAAATTGCAGATGACATTTAATGTGGACAAATGCAAAGATATATGCACTTAGGGAAGAACAACCCAAACTACAGTTACATGATGCAAGGTTCCATATTAGGAACCACCACCCAGGAAAAGGATTTAGGCGTCATTGTGGATAATATGTTGAAACCCTCTGCCCAGTGTGCAGTGGCGGCCAAGAAAGCAAATAAAATGCCGGGAATCATAAAGAACGGAATGGAGAATAAAACAAAGGCTATTATAATGCCTCTGTATTGCTCCATGGTGCAACCACACCTTGAATATTGTGTGTGATTCTGGTCACCATATCTTAAAAAAGATATAGCCAAATTAGAAAAGGTACAGAGAAGAGCAACAATAATGGTAGAGAGGATGGAAGGATATCCCTATGAGGAAAGGCTTAAAAGGTTAGGGCTCTTCAGCTTGGAAAAGAGATGGTTGAGGGGGAGATATGATAGAAATCTATAAATTAATGAATGGAGTAGAATGGGTAAATCTAGATCAGTTGTTTACGCCTTCAAAAAGTACAGAGACATGCAATGAAACTGCAGTGTAGCATATTTAAGACTAATTGTAGAAAATATTTTTTCACTCAACACATAATCCAAACTCTGGAATTCGATACCAGAGGATGTCCTCCAGGAACAAGCAGGAAGTCAGTCCTCACATATGGGTGACATCTGCACAGACAGAGCCCGCATGATAACTTCTCCGTAGCTTTCAAAGAAAGCCTTTGAGAGATCCACCGCACATGTGTGGCTGCCTTCCCACCCAAGGGTGCCATCTTGCCTCAAGTCTCCTTTTTTCCGCAGAACCCATCGAACATTCGTCTGCACCCTGGAAAAGGTTGATTTTTCTTTTTACACTCAATTTTTTCCTCCTTCAGTATACGCACCGGTGCCTTCTCGCCCTCCTGGGTCCGTTGCCACCTCTGGTCTTTTTCCAGTGCATGGGTATCCTCACACCCTCCCTGGACAAGGACACTGGAGTTTGATCTCGTGGGTGCTGTCTTCCCTGCTATGTCCTCGGCCAGTCGGTTCAAACAGCGCAACAGCTGCAGGTGCACCATGTCCCAGAAGGACCTGCACAATTGCTGCCTTTGTTGCCTCGGTGCAGATCACGATGACTCCTCCTGTGGGCTCTGTCAGCAAATGAGCAAGGGACGGAAGAACCATATGATGCAGTGAGAGTCCATGTTTGGGAAGACCTCCGTTTCGGCCCCAGTGTAACTCGTGGAGCCAGCGCCCTTGGGGGGCCACCACAGTGATCTCAGTCTCCCATGATGGCCATGCCCATTCTGAGCCCAGAGTTTGTGGGGCATCTGACAGTGGATCCTCTTCTGAGGGTCATTCTCCGAAGAGCCGGATGTCATCTGTGGCATCATTTGAAGATGACACCGGAGCAGTGGATAAGTCCTACGGTCACTGGTCAAGGGCAATAGCCAGGAGCGGCTCTCCAAGCTGCCTCGGTGGGAGAAAGTGCCATCGGCGTCAGGAGATCGACCCCAGTGTCCAGAACCCATCTTCTTCAAGGACACCTCCTTGGCAGAGCCGGCGTTGGGCCCGAAGCCTTCGGTGCTCAGGCTGGTGACTGTGGAGTCTCCTGGCGAAGTCAGAATTACAGCCCTTGAGTGCAGCATCACTGCTTTCTTGGCCCAGCAGCGTGGACCGATACTCTGTCCCAACCAATGTCCCCTCTACCACGAGGGCGTTTCCAGAGATCATGGAATTGATCCTGGAGCACCATCGTCCTTGAGGTGATTCCAAGCCCTGTTCTTAGTCCCACTTGGGGCGGAGGACGTCCCCGGCCAGCACCTTCGGTTCCAACCACAGGGGCCCTGTGGCACCGATGACCCGGTGCGGCCCTGAAGCCTGGAAGGTTCTCGAGGTTTCCTCCGACTCTGAGTCAGACTAAGAAACAGATGACGAATCACCCAATACCCGCCTCCATTGGGATGTTCCTTTGGATCCTTCCCCTCTGGAGGACTGGCGCAGGTCCCCTCCCAAGGACCTCTTTTCTGGAGTTTGTCTGGGACATGGCGAAGGCCTTGAGGCCTTTACCACGGAGTTAGAGGAGAAGCCTCGGGTGAAGGACCTTGAGATCCTCCAGTATGAGGCCTCTCTGAAGGACGCACTCATGGTGCTGGTTCCCCCATCCTGAAATGGCTTCTCTTCTGCATGTGGGAGACTCTGGCCTCTGTGCTAATTGTGAGCAGGTGGCTCGATGCCATGTACTGAGTCCACAGGAGCCTCGGGTTCCAAAGGCACAGCTGCCTCATAACTTCATGGTGGCGGAGTCGGCTATGCACAGGATTAAAAGCCAAAAGTCCTGACAGGGAGGACCCGTTCCATGGATGCCTTGACATAAGGTGCTACCAGGTCTCAATGCTTGTCGGCTGGATCCAGGCATACCAGCTCTATATGGGCATGTACTTGCAAGACCTGGTGAGGGAGCTCGCTGGATTCTCGGCAGAAGAGCCTCTTCAGCGATTTCAGATCCTGACCTTGATCAGAGAATGCTCCAAATTCATCACTCATGTGGCCTATGATGGCTTCGAGTCAATGGCCAGAGTAGCTGCAGTAGGCATTAGTGCCTGCCGCCAGGCCTGGCTACAGTCCTCTGACCTGGAGCAATGGGTAACGGATAAGCTGGTCAATGTTTCATGCCAGGGGAAGAATCTCTTCGGCAAGCCAATGACAGACAAGGCCGCCGAGCTGGAGTCCTAGTTCCTGACAAGGACCAGGCTCTCCAAGAAAACCGCTGACCCTTCCCAATGGAAGGCTTTGGGCAAAAAGCCCCTTTACCTGAAGAAGAGGAAGGCTTACGGAAACTACCCCCAGTACTCTTCCTTCCCAGCTCCCCAACAGGGTCAGCAGCCCAAGAGTCAGGGACACAGCCTGCATAAGCCTAAGGACCCCAAATCCCAGGCGGCGCTCCAGCCGCAACCTGGTGGGGGCTTTTGACTCCTTGGGCATAGTGTCTCCTCCCCTAGGGGGCCTAGTCCCACAGCACACAGGGGGCATCTGGTGTTCTTTGACAACCTATGGCCCAGCATCACCACTGACACCCGGGTCCTCCAGGTGGTGGGGGAGGGTTACCTCCTCCATTTCGATCAGACGCCATCCCCGTTCTTTCCAGGGGAACTGCTGATGACTCCCCTTAAGAAACTTGCTCCAGAGAGAGCTCATTGGGCTTCTAGCTGACAAGGCAGTGGAACTAGTCCCACCCCATCTCAAGGGCGAGAGGTTCTACTCCCGGTACCTCTTGATTTGCCCTATTCTGGATCTTGGAGATCTCAACAATTTCCTGGTGAAGGAGAAGTTAAAGATGCTCGCTCTTGGAACGCTGACTATGTTCCTTGGATGTTGTTTTTTATTTATTTATACAAGTTTTCAACAAACCAAGAAGTAACATTACCCTCTTGTATAGAAAATAGAGCTAAACCTTAGAAAATCAAAAAGAAGAAAAATATATGTACAAAAGAAACAACAATATACAGTTAGCTCATTCTAGCCCTCAATATAGGGAAGGGACCAAAGAAATCAAAATACATAGTTGTCAAAAAGAAAAAGACAGGGCACTAACAGTCACAAATTAATCCTACAACTTGACAGAAATAGATGCTTCTAGGTGATGAACATTTATGAAGCCAGCAACTGGGAGGGCTCAAAAAAATTTAAGAAACGGACTGGTATTTAACCAGACATTTACATGGGTGCTTAAGAAAAAAGAGCCCACCCAGCTGCTGGACCTCACTACAAAGTAACAAAGACTCCTTATGCCGCCTCTGAGTATCTCTAGATAGATCCGAACCATCAACCCCTTAAAAGGCAACCTAAGCTTCTTTAACAGCCATTCCTTATCAGAAAGCAAAGCAAATGTAACCACCAAAATAGATGAAATTGGAGTCTCCTCTAACGAAGATTCCAACAAAGCAGTAACATTCAATGACTCAGCAGGTTGCTCCTCCAACCAAACTGAGGAAGAAGATTTTTTCCCAATAAGCAAATAAAAAACTTTCACAATAGGTGGCATCATGTCTGTAGGAACAGCAAGTATTTCAGTTAAATACATCTTAAGCATATCTCACGGAGTAACAGATGATATCCTAGGAAAGTTGATAAAACTCAAATTATTCACCTGAGACAAATTTTCCAACTGTTCAATCTTATAGAGTTCAACAAGATAAAGTTCTAACAAAAGATGTAGATTGTTCCGCCAAAATTTACCCTGGTTTGAACCTCCGATACCTCAGTTTGCAACAGTTACCTTTGAGGATAATGATTCCACTGCTGTTATATTTGACTGCAGCTTAACTGCTAAAGATGAAACCTGCGGAAGAATTGATTCACCCAAAGAAACAATAGCTTGCCAGATGGTTTCCAGAGTAAAATTCACAGGGTGAGCCAAAGCAAAAGTAGAAACCTCCATCTGTTGACCCAGGGCTCTTTCCCTTCCTGCTGCTGCCGTCAAAGCACCTGCAGCCAAACCAGCTGCCTCACTTTCGTCAGCATCCCCCGAAGCACAGATGTGCTGAAGTTGTTCTGGGGCAGAGGCCACAACCAGGCTAACTGCCCCAACACCTGGCCTCCCCAGCAAAGACCAGAGATTTTCTCCTATGGACTCCTCTTACTGCAGGTCACCCTCACCGGGCTACTGTAGGCACACCACCTTCTGGGATGGCTGTAGAGTGGGGGAGAGAGATGAACTCCCCGAGGCAGATGCCGAGCACTCCTGCTCCTTCGTTGCAGCTGGAGTATCTTTCCCTGAAGCAGCTGAATGGCGGGTCAGTCTCTGCACAAAGGCATCCCAAGCGAACCAGAAGAAAGAGGCGTCGAGGTACCGGGGATATGGGAAGGTACCACAAACCCCTTTCCCTTACGCTTATGCTCCATACCATCCACAACCGTCCTGCTTGGCTCTAAGCCGATGCCATCTTGGCTCCTCCCCAATACACACCTGCTCCTTGGATCTTAGAGACACGTACATGCACATTCCCATCCTGGCTCCTCCCCAATACACACCTGCTCCTTGGATCTTAGAGACACGTACATGCACATTCCCATCCATCTAGGAAGGTGTAATGAGGAGGGATCTAGCTAAGCTTGAAGAATGGTCTGGAATTTGGCAGCTGTGATTTAATGTTAAAAAATGTAAGGCATGCATTTGGGCTGCAGCAATCCAAGGGAGCAATATAGTATAGGAGGTGAAGTACTTTTGTCCACTAAAGAAGAGTGGGTCCTAGGTGTGGTTGTGTCTGATGATCTTAAAGTAGCTAAACAGGTAGAAAAGGCAATGGCAAAAGCTAGAAGGATGCTTGGGTGCATATGGAGAGGAATGGCTAGCAGAAAAAAGGAGGTGATAGTGCCTCTGTATAAGTCTTTGGTGCAACCTCATTTGGAGTATAGTGTGCAATTCTGGAGACTGCACCTTCAAAAGGATGTGAACAGGATGGAGTCGGTGCAGAGGGTGGCTACTAGGATGGTTAGTGGTCTTCATTATAAAGCATATGAGAACAGACTTAAGGATCTTAATATGTACACCTTAGAGAAAAGGCGGGATAGAGGTGATATGATTGAGATGTTTAAATACCTCCGTGGCATAAATGTTCAGGGGGAGAGCCTCTTTCAATTGAAAGCAAGTTCTGCTACGAGGGTACATGGGATGAGGGTGAAGGGGGATAGATTCAGGAGTGATATGCGGAAATATTTCTTTATGGAAAGAGTGGTGGATCTGTGGAATTGTCTCCCAGTGGAGGTGGTAGAGATGAGGACAGTAACTGAATTCAAAAAAGCATGGGACAAACACAGGATCTCTAAAGGAAAAAAGGGGACTGTTGTAGTTGTTGATATGGAAGGACATCAAAAACTGCACAAATTCACTCACTAACAGTTTTAATGAAACCAATAAATTAGTATATAACAGCTAGTCACCGGTCTCAGATAAACGGTTTTTGCTTTGACACTTAAATATGGGTAATGAACTTATCCCAACGAGTGTCCGTTTACATAAATGACCATGGACTAGTGTGGCTTTAGTTTTCTTTTTCAATTTTCTACTGTTTCTTAAAAAGACATAAATGTCATTCCAACTTATCTTAATAGTGGATGGCTTTTAAGTAAAGCCCCTTTGCATTTGCATACAGGGAGACCTCAGATACTGCGCAAGCTACAATTCAAATTGAGAAATTTGGAAAAAGAAATGGATAGGTTTTCCAACTGGTACAAACACCTATTAAAGACCATCTTATTTCAAGGGCTAAAGCAAAAGCACTGGAAAATATGTCCTGGAGTAGTTGGTGTTTCTTAAATTTTCCATGTTTGTCCAGTGTTACACTTCGAAGTATGTAACTAGAGTTATTATTATGTGGGGCCTCATTTGCATAATGTTACCATACAAAGCGCAGACGTTAATGATGCACATTTCCCAATGCTGACATATTCCAGTTAATAAATTCAAAATAGATATTTTTCTACCTTTTGTGCATTTTTTTTCAGTTGCAATTGTTCCAGCCACTTTCTTCTGGTTTCTTCGTGTCTTCTGCTAACTCTCCATTGTCTGCTGTCCATTTGTCCTTTCTTCTCTCTTCTAGTTTTTTTTTCCATTCTCTCTCTACATCTGCTTTAACATACTAATCTTTCTCCTTTTGCTCCTTCCTCATTCCTATTTCATCCACCCAAATTTTACCCCTCCATCCTCAATCACCACTTACTCTCCCAATACCCGGCCAATTGTAGATTTTTCTTCCCTCCCACACAAAATATTTCCATTTCACTCTCCCAGCCCCATCCCATTCTAATCCTCCCCCAACATCAGCTCCCTTCTAGTTCCAGCCCCACCCAGCATCCGCTCCCTTCTAGTCCCCGCATCAGCCCATTTCCAGTCCTATCCTAGCCGCACCATCAGCCCATTTCCTGTTCTAGCTCCCCCCCCACTAAGCCCACTTCCAGTCCTAGCAACCCCCCCAGTCCATTACCATTTCTAGCCCCCCCATAGCCCATTACCAGTCCTAAGCCCCCCAACAGCCCACTTCCAGTCCTAACCCCATTTTCATTCTTAGCCCCCCCATAGCCGATTACCAGTCCTAACCCACCAATCAGCCCACCTCTAGCCCTAACCCCCCCATCTGCCCATTTCCAGTCCTAGCCCCCACCATAGCCCATTACCAGTCCTAACCCCCCCCCCCCCTCCTCTGCTGCCATTAGCCCACTTCCAGTCCTAACCTCCATCAGCCCATTTCAGTCTTAGCCCCTCGATAGCTCATTACCAGTCCCAACTCCCCCCCATCAGCCCACCTCCAGTCCTTCCTAACCCCCATCAGCCCATTTCCCGTCCTACCCCCCCCCCATCATCCCAAGTAAATAAAATTTAAAAAAAAACCCAGAATCAACTGTCAATTTAAAAAAAAAACTGGCTGCTGCTGCTGCTGCTGCAGCCGTGGCACCAGCAGAATCAGCTGTCCCGCGGCCCCTTCCCCTCTGTCCGGAAGAGCCCTGAGTCTGCTCCATCAGCGGCGGGCTTTTCAAGCCGCGAAGAGAGTATTCCCTTCTCGCGCGGCTTAAGCGTATTAACTTTTCAAGCCGCGCGAGAGGGAAATACTCTCTTCTCCGACCTGTCCTGCTGCGCTTCGTTGCCGAACAGATACGCGCACTTCTTGCGGTTCTCTTGCCTGTGGAGAGAGTGAGAAGGGAACTGTTAGCCATACCGAAGCGCCGCTCTAGCAGGGGAGGGGGATCGCGGGCGCTCTGCGCGCACTCACTCTGCGCTCGGACCCGAGCTCTTGCGCTGGAACGAGTAGCGCTGGCTCCGGCACACACATCAGGTTGCCCATGCTGGAGCTGTGGAGACACTGGCTGGACTCGGACTCCGCGGCTGAACCCTCCCTCCTTCACTTCCGCTGGGTGACACCCGGCAGCTGACACACACATTTGGCCCGGGGGGTGGGGGGTGTCTTATTTTTCGCAAGTCAGAAACAACAAAAAGGAGGGTCTTATTAAAATAAAAAAAAACGCAAGAATAAAGACCGACGGGGGGGGAGGGGGGATTCCGAGTTTTAGGATCTCGGCTGTCTGCCACTGAGAATCGCGTGGGGGTTGGAGGTGCTCAGTGTATATTATACGTTCAAATATCCTGCATCGGGATAGGCGTTAATTCAGGAGATAGTAGCCAGTAACAAGAGAAGCTCAGCTTTCAGGATTTTTTTACATCGACCTTTAAGGTTCATTTCATAGACTATAAAGAACTAGCCAGATCTACAACTTCCTACGATCAGTTTCAGAGCTCACAACAGCACCTCAATTCGCCTCTTTACTTTCTGAAGCTAAGAGCCCTGAGTCTGCTCCATCAGCGACGGGCTTTTCAAGCCACGAAGAGTATTTCCCTCTCGCGCGGCTTAAGCGTATTAACTTTTCAAGCCGCACGAGAGGGAAATACTCTCTTCGCTGCTTGAAAAGCCCGCCGCTGATGGAGCAGACTCAGGGCTCTTCCGGACAGAGGGGAAGGGGCCGCGGGACAGCTGATTCTGCAGCAGAAGCCAGGGGTTTTTGTTGTGTTTGAGACCCCGGGTTTAGGGTGTATGTGACAGCGGTGCTGTCTGGCGTGTTGCGTTCGGACGGGGCAGGGTGACGTGACGTTAAGGAGCGAGGCGGAACGCACCGGCGCAGGCGCGATAAGGTGGGGGAAGGGCTTTGCTCTTAATAATAATTTTAGTGTTGTTCTTCGTTTAGTTCTGCGACGTGGCTCTGTCTCTCTATGTGCACGAGAGTTTTAGTATTAGCTGAGAAGCTCCAGCTTCGTTCCGCCTATTATCCCTGCTATGTCTTCCCCAGAGCAGCACTGTACCACTGCCGTCGACAATAACAACGAAGAGCCAGGGCTGAACAGTAAGTCGAGGGACGAGGGGGAGGGGGCATCGTCACTAATCACTCTAGAAGCGTTTATGGTAACAACATAATAAAATGCGTACGCTCAGAGCCTATGTTGAAGACGGCATGACACATCTTTGTATTAATAATAAAAATAAATAAAAGTGTATCTACCTCCCTCTCTTCCCCACTCCCACGCGCCGTCAACCGTCTGTAGTAGAACGGGCCAATGAAGGGCAGGATAGCCTGCTGGCTGACAGCGGCTCAAGCCAATCGGCGAGGGATTCTACAGTGTATTCTTTTTATTATTTGCTTTTATTTCTCGCGAACTAGAGCAGTAAGGGGACATTACTGGGTAACGGCGTCTAGCACGCATTAGACATGGAGGAGGTCTTCTGGCCAATCAGGCGTCGTGATGGGCGGAGTCGGGTGTTTTCGAGGTTTGTAGAAGCTGTATCGAGGAAAGAACCACCACGACAAAGAAGTATTGTTTATATTTCGTTCTGAATCAGAGTCTCTGATAATGTGACCAACATCTGTCACTTTGAAGTGAGGTGGAATGTCTCGCCTGAGAAGAACATAGGGGACTGCGGCCTCAGATTTTAAAGGGTTTATGGCAAGGACCTGGACCTGTCTTGCTGTGTGCTGCATTTTAAGGCTATCCATAATGAATATGCATGACGTGAATTTGCATATGCTGGGCTTCCGATGTCACACAGTATTTTGTGAAGCTAATGGCATAGGTGTGTACATAAAGACAGGAATTACAAGTAGAGAGTGAAGTGAGACCACACACGCTCATAACATCACACACTCCTTGAGAATTATAGTTCTGGAGAACTTCTCTATAAAAGAACGTTATTAATACGGTAGAGGTAAGTTGGTTACTAAATAACGTTATTAATAAAGTAGAGGTATAGGGGGGAGCACCCAGCTGATGTACCAACTGCACTATAAGGCATATACAGTCTCAAGGAACCAAAGATTTTCTGTATTTTCATTTACATTTTAACCGTTCCTATACTTAGAGTGATGTATATAATAAAACCATTACATCACAACAAATGTGGTAAAATAAAACGGGTTATGAATAGAACTTATGAAATGGAGCTCCTAGATGGCGGCATCCTGTTGATACTTATCTGCTTGTTATAATTCCCACTTTGAATTTTTTTTTACCCCAGGATGGGCAATCGTAAAGGGAAAGCTCGTGTTCATCCCTTTGAACCCCGGCCAGTACCTGTGGTGGGGCCAATGGATTCCTATCGTGTGGTATCCTGTTCTGGCCCGCTGGAGAAGCTGTGGAAAGCAGGTGAACCTGTTGAATCTCCTGGGCATAACCTCTCACTAAATCCAGATCTGAGAACACCCCCATCACAGCTGCCCTTGCAAAGCTCTCCAATTGCCTCAGCTCAGTTTGACTACAGAGAAATGGCAGTACAAGGGGGAGAGAGAACAGGGTTTGAGAGCTCAGTCTCCCTGCACGATGAATCAGATGCCCACAGTGTGAGAGACATCAGGCAGTTTTCTGTGGATGAAGGGGAACTGCAGGATTCATTACAGACAATTTGTGTGAATGACTCTGTTTTGGAGACCTGCGTCGCTGGAACACTAGGTTTGCATTTGCCTTTGTCTCAGTTTATGCTAACAAGCCTTGATTTCATATAGAAAACCATAGCAGACCTTGGGAAAACTTTGGTGCCACAAGTCAGTCTTGTGGCCCAAAATATCTAGCAGCTTGAAGCAAAAGTAGATTAAAATACCTCAGATACTGCGCAAGCTACAATTCAAATTGAGAAATTTGGAAAAAGAAATGGATAGGTTTTCCAACTGGTACAAACACCTATTAAAGACCAACTTATTTCAAGGGCTAAAGCAAAAGCACTGGAAAATATGTCCTGGAGTAGTTGGTGTTTCTTAAATTTTCCATGTTTGTCCAGTGTTACACTTCGAAGTATGTAACTAGAGTTATTAGAGTTTTTGTATTTACCAACTTTTAAAAGGGAGGACGCCAGCTCAAGGTAAAGTTTCTCAGGAGGTGAACATACTGGATGTTTATGGCCTGTAGTGATTCAGTTGGATTGCGAGCATTGTGCTTTCTTCAGTTTCCATTCAAATGTATTTTTAAATTCCATTCTATGAAATATCTTTTTCAAATCAACATAATTGACCTCTTGTTCCTGCCAAGAGAGTGTGTCAGGATATCTGCAGTCCTTTCTTTAAATTCAGCTAATGTTGAGCACTAAGAGGAAATAGATTAGCATGGAGAGAAATTCCTGCCACTTATTTCCTCTCAAGTTCTATTTTTTTGGGGGTATGCTCTGTTTTAGTTCTTGGGAGTCCTTCAATTTTTGTAGACCCTAGGTATTCCAGAGTTCCTCTGTTGTAGAGCAAAATTGAATCAATATAAAGAAAATGAAAGAAATCAGCTAGTATTTACTTGATTGTTATACTTAAAACTGTTTATAAATTTAAAGAAAAGCTTTTTTAAAAAAATTAGAACTATTATTCTTAATCAGAGGCCGCTTATCTGTTACTTTTCTAATCGATTTAAGTAATCAAGTCCAGAGCATTGTGGAACCTGTCTTTTGGGAAAACTGCTAGGTACTTATGACGTAGATTGGCCATAGTTGGAAACAGGATACTGGGCTTGATGGACCTTGGTCTGACCCAGTATGGCTTATGTTCTTATGAGAAGTGTACTGATCTAAATGATAAAGTTGTTTTGTGCATATTTTATTTCCTTCAAAGCTGGAAGGCAAAGGGGAAATTCATTCTGATCTCAAGGATCTAGTAGACTTCTAGGCAGCAGAGTGGGGCCATAGCCTGACCAATATTTTGCCCACCACAGCATCAGCAGGTGAAAGGCTTGGATGTGAGGCTGTAGATTGATTTCTTTGGCTCCTCCAACGAGAAAGGTGTCCCTTTGCCTCTGAGTAGGGTGCACTATGAAATATGATACTCTGGATCTAAGCCTCTTGGGCATCCATAGACAAAAAAAATCTGATGTGACCATTGTGAGACTGAGAGATATATCTCCCCTGTTTTACAGGTAAATAACAAGATTTTCTCTGAGTTGTAATCTGCATGAGTCTGACTAATAGCCCAAGATACAGCCCTAGTAATAGTTCATCCTTGATATGACTAGGTGTACAGCCTTAAGTAGGCCACCCCTAGTTAGATATATGAGATTAGCATCCATTGCCTTCATTACATGCCAATCTTTTGTGTATTCATTTTGGGTATCCTGAAGGCCAGGTAAGCCAGGAAGTACTTAAAAATTGGCAAGGGAAGTGCTGCTGTCTAAAAGAAACAAAAGGGGAAGTAATTCAGATATCTAGCAGGCTTCCATAAAGAACCAGAAGGAAGCATTTCCATAGACCGAAAAGCTGAAGAGAGAGAAAAACAGGAGAGTGAAAATTACCTTTTTACAGAGGAGGCAGATACATGAAACAGACTTTTTATCAGAGTTTATAGGAGCGAAAACAGTCAGAATTCAAGAATGCAGTGGGATGGAGTGGTGGAGGGAGGAAAGGAGAAGATCTTAGTTTTAGTAAGATCTGTGACAGCATAGCAGGCAGCTACGAATCAGCAGACTGGGTGAACCAAGTAATTCTTTTCTAGTGACTTTTGTGTTTTCTAGATATATCTCAGACAGTCATATTCGCTGTAGATGTCCTGAAAACCTGATTGACTTGTGGGGTTAATAGGTAGGATGTGTTTGGGAACTGCTACTCGCTAGTCCACTACCAAGTGCTTGTTTATATAACTGTAAAGTCTTTAATAAGCATGCTCTGATGGTAAAGCCCCAAAACTTGTGGAATACATTCATTAAAGGGGTACTGCACAGACAGGTTTTGTTTTTCTTCTGATGCAGTTGGTTAGGGCTGTGATTGTCAAGAGGGCTTTATCATATAGTTCTATGTCTTTAGCAAAAGGCTGAGCCAGTCATGGATTTCTACATATGACATATAGGAACTTGTACATGCACTGGATGGAAAACTATGACTGGGTCAGCCTCTCCCCACAGATGTGGAACTGTTTTGATAAACCTTAGTTATAAAGTTTTGGGGCAATGATTAAACACTGCTGCAAGCATATATCTGTATAGTGCCAGCTGTAGCATTTAAATATTTTACATATATTTGGCACTACTATCTATAGAAGCAGCCATGATGAATGTACATATACAGCAGTGCCCATTGCTGCAATATATGGCTAGTTGGTGATTCTCAGCCTCTATCTGTATAGCTATGTGATTTAAGTTAAGACTGTATTCTTGCTGTACTAAATATTGCTGACTTTCCATAGTTAGTGCTGGGGGGTACAGTGAGGTCAACACAACTATCTAGACATGTCACTGAAAATTCATGGATAGGGGTTTTATACATTTCATGGCTGTTGGTAAATGTATACACCCTTTTGAATATTGGGCCATTTATGCCTTCTTCCCACACAATTCGTACATAACACTTCTCACTTACTTTCAGAAGGTTGTCTTGTCTTCTCAGTGGGGCCTCATTTGTTCTTAAATATTATTGGCTGTTACTGCCCTATTCAGGTTCCAGACGAGTTAAATAACAAACTCAGCCAATGTTTTGTTACTGTTGAAACGCCAGTAGGAGAGGCCTCCTAATCTCTGTAAATAGTTCGGAAACTGTTTTGTTTCCTTCATATGAAAACTCCTGCTTCAGCAGTTGTGGCCTAGCAAGGATTAATACTGAAGGTTAACATCGGCCCATTTGCTTCTTTTTAAAGTTGAAAGAGGTAAGAATGTACTTGTGCCTTGTACTAAATATAATTTGGACTTGATTAATGTATTTTAGATATTTGTCCATATAATACTTGTTCAAGCTTATGGTCTAATTCTTTTGATGAGTTAGATTTTGTTTTATGGTGCCACCTGTGTGATTGCAAGGTTTTTATTTAAGTTCTACTGCCTGTCGCCTTCTGATCACCTATCCATCTCTTCTTTCTCCTACCCCTCCATCTTTGCAGTTCAAGCCATTATTTTCTAATATTGCCATTTTCAGCTCTTTCTGTTTTTGATCTGAGGAAAAAACCTCTAGCTCGTGAAAGCCAGTCAAAAATATGTTGTTAGTACAATAAAATAAAGTGTCACTTTATTCTTTTTATCTTTGTTTTTTATTTATTAACCTACTTTTCTGTATAGTGTTTTTTTTTATTTGACTGTAATATGCCGGATGAAAAAAGTGTTAAAGTCTAAATTCAATTTGAATGGGTTTAATAGTTATCTTTGAAGATCCACATCTAACACTTTAATGAGGGTCATGTTTAATATTTTATGTATGTACATGCTGATGTGGAAATTTTATTCTATAATAGATACAAGGATAGTAAGACCTTTTAAAGCCTCAAGTAATCTTCAGTGTATGCTAGCTTGGTATGTGAATGTGTCCATTAACAAGTGCCATTGGAAGAGAATAGACTGACAGGGTTCTGATTGAAGCCAAAGCTATGATAATAAATGTTGGCCTGTGTGCTAGTTAAAGTAGTGTTATCAATTTGTTTAGTATATTTTTTGTTGTAGTTGTTGTTGTGTTTTGTTTTTCCCTATGGCAGATGCTGGCAGCAATGGTATGGTTCAGTCCAGTATGTTCTAAATACCCTTTTTTAATCTAGCACCATAGTGGTAGACAAGGTGCTGCAAAATTTTCCTACTGGATACAAAGTTCTCTCCCCAAAACCATATGCAGTCTTTTGGAGGAGAGGGGGTGGATCATAGTGTAAGGTAACATAATATATTTTAAGCAGAACATGAACAGAAATAAAGCTGTGGTCTCCAGGTTTTGGAGCTCCACGCTAACCATTATGTATCACTGCCAGTCTTGGTTGGAACCATTTGCTAGGTTGTTCAATAATTGCTATAAAAATACAGGGTGATTTTTGCAGTTTATTTTTGCTTATCCATACAGAAGTGCTTTCAGTTGTAGGCTATTAATTTTATTCATTACAGGTCAGGCTTATATTTTTCAAGTAGGAGACAGATGGTTAACTAGTTAATTGCTTCTTTTGGTTGGCTCCAGGATGTAGTGACAGAACAAGTGCGTGCTTTTATGGGTAGTCATCTGGAGCAGATATATAAGAGACTTGAACAGCCTGAATAACATCATAATTGCCAACACATCCATTCCTTTCTGGTAGCACCCAAATTAGTCACAAGTATAATGGTAGCTTCTACTGGATTATTCATATGACTTTGAATAGCATGTTATGTTAGTTTCTGGGTAGGTTTAAAGTGCAGTATCAATTTATGAGGAGAAAAAATGATCCCAGATAAGTGAACTGCATGGTTCTATACTGAGGCATATAGCTCTAAAGGTATTTTTGGTGATTTTCTGAAGTATTACTCCTTTAAAGAAGCCATATTTTTGTATGATGCTAATGTGTAGATTTTCTGGGTAGGAGGCACAAGACTCTTTCATATCTTGTATCCCAAAACACATTTTTCTCTTAGAGAGTGAATTTCATAAATGCTTTTTCCCAACAGTCAACAGAAAATATTGTGCTGATGCCATTCTGTTTAGCAGTGTTATCATTCTTGGTTTATTTGAGGTTGGGTATGTAGAAAGCTGTTAAAGCAATCAGTAAATCCAAAATAAGTCACAATCAAAGATGTATGTATTTTCAATGTATATTTGCTGATGGCTTAGACCGATGACTCCACAAGAATGATTTTTGGGAGCAGTTCTTTGAGGTTATATAATTAACCTCTCTCTCTCTCCTTGCATACATTATCTGAAAGAGTTGTTTTTGCTACCCATTTGTGTGTGGTTAGGCCTCTTATGTTCTTGTTCTAAGTAATATTTTTTGTCATCAAATCAAATTTATTTAAAAATAGTTCATTACTTTAAAATCAATTTTATGTGTATATTTGCTTTGGGAAGGCATGCTTAAAACTTATGTTTCTAACATACCTTTAAGTTGATGTTTTCTCTCTTTGTTTACTGTTCTGAATTTGTGGGTCTAAATTTACCTCATCATATAATTTTAGTTTTTAGTCCATACAGAGTCTGGAAATACTTCTTTAGTGAGAGGGTGATTGGTGCAGTGAATAACCACAACCACCACCACCACTGCTGCTGCTGGAAGATTATCAGGGTCATGACAGAATTCTAACATGCTTGAGATAGATAAGAGACAATGGTAGTGATGTCTTTGAGGTGGAAGAGGGGGAAAGAAATGGGGACAGTCTGAGTCTTGGTTTAGGTATGTAAATACGCATGCCTATCTACATGGCATGATAGGGGGCCCAATGAGAGAGAAATTTTAAAAAAACTAGACAATCTTACATGGCTGTGGCGAGATCAGCCAGCATTAGAACTTTGGCAAACTCAAAATCATGAGTGCAATTGGGCCTTTTGGTTCTCGGTTACAACTATAAAACCCCATTACAGCACCCATGATAGAGAAATTCAATTTTACAGTTATGACTGAAACGTAAAATTGTCACGTTTTGCTGTGCTCCAAAATCATCATGCTTCTGCTATTGTGGCAGGATAACATCTGACAAAGCCTGGGTAACTGAGGGACTGAGCATTCATGTTTGTAGGCCTAAATATTCTTACCATCCTGCCAGACCAGTCCAGATGAGTGGATTATGCTTCCCATCCAGACAAGAGCAAAATTCAGTGATGCCATCACTTGTACTGTATATATTTTGGTGCAGTACTAAGAGAAACCAGCATGTGGAAAGGTGTGTGGACTGATATAGCAGTGGAGGTATGCCTTTCTCCATTAGTCCATATCACAATCTTGTGGCCTGTGCGTTAAGACCTTGGCCCAGTATTTGCCTGGAGCTTAAGGGGATGCCCATTGTTCCCTCAAGCTGACAATTGCCCTATGTTCAGTGCTGTTACCCACAGGTATCTAGTATGATGGGGCCCCTGAAGTGGGGTTGGTAAGTCTAGGCCCAGGCTCCCTTTCCCTCTTACTGCCCTGTTTCTGCATGCTCTGCTTATTTCCCCCTGTTTTTTTTTTGTTCTATTTGGCTGTCTCTGCTGCATGAATAAAGCAGCTTAAAAAAAAGAAACCTACCTCCTTTCAGGCATCTGGGCCTTCTCAGGCTTGAGTGGGCAGCTAGGCATGCCATTCTCCAGTTAGCCTGAAAGGTGTAGGGATTCCTTTAAAATTCCTTTTTCACCATGGTTTTTCTTTTTTCCTTTTTTTTTTTTTTTTTCTTTAACCACTTTTGAGCTCTGCCAGGTACACAGAGATGTTCTGTTTGCAGCTCCCATCAAGTGAGCTCTGTGGCTGACTTCTTATCCCAAATATGATGGAGATGCCTCGGGGCACAATTTTTGACAATTTGGACCTCCCAATGGGGAGGGGCCCAGGATCCAGTGCTGATATTGCTATCTCTACCACCTCTTCTACAGGTTTTCCTGCCATTGAGAATAGCAGTTCCTGATCGGTCTTCCAGTTTAGTCCTCCACAGTCGGGTAGTGCACCTCCTCCTGCAGCCTGGAGACTGGACCAATCAAATCTTCCGTAGTACATATGCAGCCGGAGCTCCCAGAAGCCCCCAGTGTGTCCAGTCTCCTTGCAGCTTGAAGACGTGTGTGCCCTTCCTGGGCACACTTAGTGACACTTGGGGGAGCAACACTAGTTAGCTCTTTTTTGGGGTTTGCTTTCTCTCCTTATTTCATTACCTTTTCTTTCCTAGGTAGCTGTCTCTTTAAAAAAAAAAAAAAAAAAAAAAAAAAGGTTTAGACACAGGGGACCTCCCGGGGTGAGAAGCCAGTCCTGCATTGAGCTCCTGTCTTCCTCCCGGTGTATTTGGACAGCCTCGGTTGAGCTCTCCCCTGGACTGTACGGGGAAAAGCCATACCTGGTCCAGTATTGCCTTTCCATCTGAGCTGCTGGCTGTATCCTGTGCTGATTTCAGAGCTGGTAGGACTTTTCTGTTACTTGTTTTAATCGGGTGCTGCAGTTCCCTCCCGGTGCTATTTTCAGTGGCTCTGTCAGCTCCCCGGTGTCCCGATTTTCTGCTTTGCTGGAATTTCGTTTTATTTTCTAATTTGCCCTTCTTTGGGGTCCGTTTTGTTTATTTTCACCTTTTCTCTGGTTTACTGGTATTTTCGCGCCCTTTTTTTACCGCGGGAGCTCAAACGGCGGCCATTTTGAAACTTTAAAAAGGGAACTTCTCAGTGTTTAACACTTGTGCACGGGTTCCCCTGGCATTTTTGGGGTTTTTTATGTTGGCGATTTTGCTCAGGACACTCCTGGGAATCTAGGGAGTGTTTTATTTTCTTAAAAAAAAAAAAAAAAAAAGAGGTTTAAATCCGATCTGTATTTTTATTGGCTTAGTCCCTTTGGTGTGGGCTTTACCTGATTTGGCTCCCTGCTCTTCCGCTTGCTGGGAGGTTGCCAACAGATGGCTACCAAACCGCAGTGCGTAATTTGCGGGTCCCGCAAAGGTGCGATTTCTGACGCTGGCATCTGCAGGGGCTGTGCCTCAGCTTCTTCAGACCTGGAACATTCACTTGAGCTGAAGGAGCTGCCTGTTCCTGCTGACGCTTCTATAGCGGGGGAGAGAGTGTACCTTCGTCGGGCGTTCACCCGTCTGGTTCGGTACCGCCGTCCAGTGGGGCTCTCCCTGAGTTGCAACATGCGGCTGTCGCTGCGCCACCTGTAGATTTTTCCCCAGATTTCGTTCTCCTCATGCATCAGGCCTTTCGATTGAGTCACTCCGGTCAGCTGTCGGAGGCTTGGCCCGCGTCCCTTTCCCCTGGCTCCTCGGGGGAGGTTCAGCGTGCTTCTCAGCCGGCCGCCAAAAGGCTCAGGTTTGTGGACCAGGATCAGGACACCCTTTGTTTTCCTGATGTTGAGGTGGAGGGTGATCCTGAGACGGAGGCTGATGAGCTGGAAGACGGGGAGATCCCGGAGCCGGAGGATCAGGCTCTGATTATTCGCGTGTTTCGTAGGGACGAGCTGGTCCCTTTGATCACGGAGTCCCTTCAAACCCTTAACCTGGCTGTGGTTCGGCCTCTGGAGGAGGAGGGTCTTGAAGACCCTCTCATTCAGGCGGTCAGGGACGCACAAGTGGTGTTCCCTGTACACCGGGTTGTTGAGCAAATGATCCACTCTGAGTGGGATCAACCCGAATCCGGTTTGAAGGTTGTTCGGACCATGAATCGTCTTTACCCCTTGGCCGACAAGGATAAGGACTTGTTTAAGTCACCGCGGTTGGACGCTGCGGTATCGGCGGTGACTAAGAAAACCACCATCCCGGTTGAAGGCGCTGCGGCCTTAAAGGATGCCCAGGATAAGAAAGTGGATAATTTGTTGAAGCAAGCCTTCGATACAAATGCCTTGTCCCTGCAGGCCTCCATTTGTGGGGCGTGGGTTGCTCGGGCTTGTTTACGTTGGTCACAGCATCTGCGCTCGGGTTCCGGACTGGACCAGCAGGGGTTGCTGGAAGTCACCCGCATGGAGTCCGGATCGGCTTACTTGGCGGATCTGCTTTATGATTTAATCCGCTCCTTAGCTAATAGTATGGCCTCATTGGTGGCGGCGCGTCGCTCCATCTGGTTACGCAACTGGGTGGCCGACGGTTCTTCCAAGTCTCACCTCAGTAAGCTGCCCTTTAAGGGCAGATTGTTTGTTTGGTGAGGCTCTAGACAAGTTGGTGAAGGATCTAGGTGAGTCTAAGGGTGGTAGGCTGCCCGAAGATAAGCCTAAGCTCAATAGATCGTCGCCCTCAGCGCGCGGTCAATTTCGAGATTTTTGCAGGTTTCGTTCTTCCCGACTGTGGGCATCGCAGCGCGGTCGCTTTGGAGCCCGTTATCAAGGGTTTCGTGGTTTCAGAGGAGCAGGACGAGGATTCTCTGGAGCCGCCTCTTCCTCGTCCTCTTCCTTTAATCGCAAGCCACAATGAAGCGAGGCTCTAGAGGGGAGCCCTGTTATCGGGGGTCGTTTGCGTGATTTTCTTCCTTCTTGGGCCCAGATTACGTCAGATCAGTGGGTTTTGCAGATTATCAAAGAGGGGTATGCGCTGGAGTTTGCCTGCCCGCTTCAAGATGCCTTTGTTATGTCACCCAGCAAGGGAGAGCAAAAGTCGCGGGACATCCGCGTGACTCTGGATCGGCTACTCTCCCTGGGGGCAGTAGTTCCCGTCCCTCCTTTGGAAAGAGGCGCCGGTCGCTACTCCATCTATTTTGTGGTTCCCAAGAAGGGCGGCTCTCTTCGTCCAATTTTAGATCTCAAAGGCATGAATCGCGCTCTCAAGGTGCCGCACTTCCGTATGGAGACCCTGCGGTCAGTCATTGTCGTGGTACGTCAAGGAGAGTTCCTAACGTCCCTCGATCTCTCCGAGGCCTATCTACACATTCCCATCCGGCCATCTTATCAACGGTTTCTCCGCTTCGCTTTTCCATGGGGCCACTTCCAGTTTCAAGCCATGCCGTTTGGTCTCGCCACGGCCCCCCGCACCTTCACAAAGGTGATGGTAGTGGTTGCGGCGGCCTTGCGCAAAGAGGGCATCCTAGTCCACCCGTATCTCGACGACTGGTTGATTCGAGCAAAGTCCAGTCGAGAGTGTGGGCAGGTCACGAACAGGGTGGTGGCTCTGTTGCAATCCCTCGGCTGGGTGGTGAACGAAGACAAGAGTTGTCTGTGCCCGACTCAGGAACTCGAGTACCTGGGAGTGCGCTTCGACACGGCGCGGGGTTTGGTGTGCTTGCCGGAGCGCCGTGTTCTGGCTTTGCGGACTCTGGTCCACCTCTTCAGGGGGATGCCCGCTCCGTCCGCGTGGTGGTACCTGCGGCTCCTCGGTACGATGGCGGCGACCTTGGAGGTGGTGCCTTGGGCGCGCTTCCATATGCGTCCGCTACAGAGTGCTCTACTGCGTCGTTGGTCCAACCAGTTCGACTCGCTGAGCAGGAGATTGCCTTGCCCGAAGCCGGTTCGCCGATCGCTCCGGTGGTGGCTCTCCTCCGAGAACCTGACGCGGGGGATTCCCTTGGAGCCTCCGCTTTGGGTTCCGTTCACAACGGATGCCAGCTTATCCGGCTGGGGTGCTCACTGCGAGACCCGCTTCGCTCAGGGGGAATGGTCTCCCCTGGAGGCGTCTTGGTCGATCAACCGGCTCGAATTGAGGGCGGTGCGACTAGCCCTTCTAGCCCTCGAAGCCCTAGTCCTCGGTCGTCCGGTACGAGTCCTATCCGACAATGCGACCACAGTAGCTTACATCAATCGCCAAGGGGGCACCGGCAGCGTAGCCCTGGAGTCGGAGGCGACGGCTTTATTCAATTGGGTGCAGACTCGTCTTCCGGCGATCTCGGCAGCGCATATTGCGGGCGCAGAAAATGTTCAGGCCGATTTTCTCAGCAGAGTGCGGGTAGACCCCGGAGAGTGGGAACTCAACCCGCAAGTTTACGCGCAAATAGTTCGTCGGTGGGGGCCGCCTATCATGGACCTCATGGCGACGTTTCAGTCGGCCAAGACGGGGCGCTTCTTCAGCAGGCGAAGAGAACGCATGTCCGAGGGTCTCGACGCTCTCATTCAACCGTGGCCCACGTCCAGTCTTCTTTATGTATTTCCTCCGTGGGCTCTAATCGGACGGGTCGTTCAACGCATCGAAAGTCACCGGGGTCGAGTGTTGCTGATAGCTCCCGATTGGCCCAGGAGGCCCTGGTATGCCGACCTGGTCAGGCTGCGCGACGGTGTTCCGTGGCTCTTGCCCGCGTTGCCGGATCTTCTTCTTCAGGGACCCTTGCGAATGCCCCAAGTGGGTCGATTCTCGCTTACGGTTTGGCCATTGAGAGGGCTCGGCTAAAAAAGAAGGGTTACTCCCCCGCGGTGATTGCCACCCTCCTGCGGGCGAGGAAAACGTCCACCTCTCTTACCTACGTTCGGATATGGAGAATCTTTGAAGACTGGTGCTCTCGGCGTGGAGTTCGTGCAGCGACGGTTTCCGTGCCCGTCATTTTGAGTTTTCTTCAGGATGGTTTTGATAAGGGCCTTGCTGCTAGCTCCCTGAAAGTCCAGCTGGCGGCTCTTTCCTGTTATCGCGGCAAAGTTTTGGGTCGTCCCCTCGGGTCTCATCCGGACGTACGGCGTTTTCTTACAGTGGTTTTTCATTTGCGGCCTTCCCGCAGGATCTTCGTTCCTCCGTGGGACTTGAATCTTGTGCTGCGGGCCCTGGTTCGCGAACCTTTTGAGCCCCTGAGTAGGGCATCTCTCAAAGATCTCACGCTGAAGACTGTCTTTCTCGTGGCCAGCTGCTCGGCACGGCGTATTTCTGATCTACAAGCACTATCCTGCCGGGAACCTTTTTTGTCTTTTTCACAGGATCGGGTGGTTCTCCGTCCGGTCCCTTCCTTTTTGCCAATGGTGGTTTCTCCTTTTCACGTGAATCAGGCAGTGTTCCTTCCGGTGCTGCCTTCGGACTCCGTTGGGACTGCGGACAAGGGTCTTCACCGTCTCGATGTGGGTCGTGTGCTTCGTCGTTATTTGAAGGCTACCGCATCTTTTCGAAAGACCGACCGATTGTTAGTGCTCTTCGGGGGTGCACGAAAGGGGGAAGCGGCGGCTAAAGCCTCCATTGCAAGATGGCTCAAAGAAGCCATCGCGTCCGCGTATCTGTTGCAGCGGCGACAAGTTCCGGAGGGGATCCGAGCCCATTCCACAAGGGCTCAAGCGACCTCTTGGGCGGAGTATAGCCTAGTTCCGCCAGCGGACATCTGTAAGGCAGCCACTTGGTCATCATTACATGCTTTCAGTAAACACTATCGTCTGGATGTTTCAGCCGCTCGGGATTCCTGTTTTGGTTCGGCGGTTCTGCGCGCCGGATGGCAAGGTCCCGCCCGGTGTTGACTGCTCTGTTACATCCCGATTGTGGAGGACTAAACTGGAAGACCGATCAGGAAATAGAAATTACACTAACCTGGTAATTGTAGTTCCTGGAGGGTCCAGTTTAGTCCTCCTTCCCTCCCGAGTCTCAGCTTGTTTAGTGCGGCGCACTTTTCCAAACGGGTGGGCCTAAGACGGTTTCCTCTTTTTCGTTCGGCCCTTTTTTGCGGCCGCGCTCTTTGTCAGTGCTATTCCTTCTATTGGATTTTCAGTCCGCTCTCTTGAAATTTTGCCTGTGGGCTGTCTTTTTGCTACCGGAGCGTCGTTTGGAGGCGCGGTGCAGTGTTCTGGCTTCCTCGTTTGGGGAGGGGGCTAATAGTTTATTGGGGAGAACGGGTTTATTCTTTAGTATGCATTTTTTTCTATGATTCTAATGTGTTGCTTCGTTAAGTTTGCTTTGTTACTAGTACACTGGGGGCTTCTGGGAGCTCCGGCTGCATATGTACTACGGAAGATTTGATTGGTCCAGTCTCCAGGCTGCAGGAGGAGGTGCACTACCCGATTGTGGAGGACTAAACTGGACCCTCCAGGAACTACAATTACCAGGTTAGTGTAATTTCTATTTATCTTGGATAGCTGCAGGGTCCTGGCTGAAGGGAGAGAGTGGTGAGGCGGCCACAGGCTCAAGCTGGCAGGATACTGAGGTGTTCTCTTGGGCAACAGCTCCTGAAAGAGCTTGCAGGCTGTTTTCAGTTTGTTAGGGGAATTTGAGGCCCTCTGGCATCTCACTCTCTAGCGGCAAGGGGATTAAGTACCCCTGCCCTTCATTTTTGACTGTTCCTTTGCGTTTCTCCGGGCCAGGAGCTCTCGGGTAGTCTCCAATCCCCTTCAGCAGCTGAGGACTGATCACTGAAAACTTTCTCCTGACAGGCTACCTTGCCCCCCGTGGAGTGAGAGGCCCAGTCTTTCGGTCCTCAGCAGCTGAACAGGACGTGGTAGACAGGCTCCCTGGAGTGACATAGAGGAACGTGAGATTTAGTTTTTGTTTCAGGCAAGAGAAGCTTCGGCCGGGTATTTGCCCTAGCAGGGTAATGATACCACGTTTTTTTTGGCTGATTAAAAGTAATTGAGCTTCACAGCACAGATAACAAACGACTGCAGACTTCCCTCAACGGCAGGTAGGGCAGAGCCTGCCCGTTAAGCGTCTTGCTAGCAGTCCTGTTTCTCCGCGGAGGTGAGGGAGACACTGGGAGCCCCAGAATCCACCCCTCTCTCTCCGGTGTGTATGCGATCTCTCTCTTCCCCGCTAGCAGCGGGAGCAAGGAGAGCGCGCAGTGGCAGCCAGCTTCTCTGCGGTGAGTCGTGAGTGACTGCAGTGTGTGGGCCTGAATTCGCTTTGGCCTCGGGGCGTGTTTCGTGTTGTGCAGCTTGATTTCAGTTAGGGGCTGGTGGTGTTGAGCGCATGTTACCGGCAGCTCCATGTCTGCACTGTGGTAATCGCTGGGGGCTTTCCGGTTCAGGCTTCTGTCGCTCGTGTGTGAGGGGTAGCTCTTGTGTGGAACGGCTGTTTGGGGGCATAATGGAGTCCACTTCTGCGGCGGTGGAGATAGCAGCGACTCCTCAGACAGCACAAATTTGCGTGGGAACGGCGGCCATTTTGGATGGCCCGACCATTTCTGTGGAGCCTCATAGCAAGGCGGGAAAGAAGAAAGTACGTGCCAAGAAGGCCTCGACTGCTGGGGGTCCAGTGCAGGAACAGGCTGGGGGATTTCCTGAGGGCTTGCAGTCCGTTTTTTCGGCGGATTTTATCTTAGCCTTACACAAAGCTTATTGTTTAAAGGTTGGTCAGGGATTATCCCAGGAGGTTTCCCCCGCTCTGGGGGCTCAGCTGGAGGATAGGAGCTTAACAGACCCTGGAGAGGGGCCCTCTCAACAGGGGAATGGTGCTGAGCCCAGCCAGCGGACCTGCGGATTGCAGTTAGATCTGCCTTCTGTGGCTGAGGAGGGTGAGATCCTCTGAGGCAGGTTTGGACTCCTGGACAGGAGACTTCGAAGAAGGAGAACTGCTACCTGGAGAAGACCCTAATGTGTTTAGGGTGTTTCGTAAGGAGGAGCTGGGAGCATTGATTTCTCAGTCGTTAGCGGCTTTAAATCTCGCTCTGCCAGTGGTTACGCAGGAGCCTCTGGAAGACCCCTTGCTTCAAGGTTTTAAAGTGGAGCAGCGTTGTTTTCTCCTTCATAGGGTAATAAAGCAAATGATTGAATCTGAGTGGGAATGTCCAGAGGCCTCCTTAAGAGGGGGCCACGCTATGGGTCGCCTGTACCCATTGCCGCAGGAGGAAAAGGAGTTATTCCGCATGCCTAAGGTGGATGCCTTGGTCGCTGCGGTGACATAGAAGACCACTATTCCGGTGGAAGGGGGTACTGCTCTTTAGGATCTGCAGGACTGGAAGGTGGAGGCGCTGCTTAAACAGGCGTTTGATTCGAGTGCTTTGTCTCTGCAAGCCTCCATTTGTGGAGCGTATGTTTCAAGAGCTTCTATACGGTGGCTCCAAGGGGGTCTGGGGCCAGCCAAGGAAGATGGTTCATCTCCCGAAGCGGCGAAGTTAGTCTGCTGCAGCTTATTTGGCGGACGCTTTTTATGATTTAGTACGGATAGCGGCTAAGTCGATGGCATCGGTGATTGCCACTAGGCGGTTTCTCTGGCTTCGAAACTGGGCAGCGGATTCTTCTTCTAAGACTCTGCTGAGTAAGCTGCCGTATAAGGGTAAGCTGCTCTTTGGTGAAGCACTGGAAAAGATAGTTAAGGATTTGGGAGATTCTAAAGGAGGTCGGCTGCCGGAGGACCGACCTAAGCCAGCAAAACAGAGGACCAAACAGGAACAGATTCTGGGGCTCTCGTTTTGCTCTGTATCAGAGAGAGAGGTTTCTCTCCAGAGGTCAGCCCTTTCGAGGAGCTTGAGGGTTCGGCAGGGGATACTTTAGTGCCCAGCCGAACCCTACCAAGAAGTCTCAATGAAGGGACGCAGGTCCAGACGGAGATTCTGGTGGGAGGTCATTTAAAGGAGTTTCTCTCCGTTTGGGCCGCTGTAACGTCAGACCGGTGGGTGCTGGAAGTCATTCGCGAAGGGTACACCCTGGAGTTCTCCCAACCGCTGGCGGGGGCCTTCGTGAGATCCCCATGCGGGTCCCAAGCGAAGGCAGCTGCAATCTCGTCCACGCTGCGGCGGTTATTGCAGCTCCAAGCGGTGGTTCCGGTACCTCCCGACCAGTACGGCTTAGGTTGGTACTCAATTTATTTCGTCGTGCCCAAAAAGGAAGGGTCTTTTCGTCCAATTTTAGATCTCAAGCATGTCAACCGGTGTTTGCGCGTGCTGCATTTTCGAATGGAAACGCCCCGGTCGGTGATACGGTCCGTACAGCCGGGAGAGTGGCTTTCGTCGATAGACTTGACGGAGGCTTACCTGCACATTCCCATCAGGGAAGACCATCAAAGTTTTGCGTTTCGCGGTGCCCATGGGTCATTTCCAATTCAGGGCAATGCCCTTCGGGCTGGCGACGGTGCCGCGCACCTTTACAAAAGTGATGGTGGTGGTGGCTGCGGCATTGCGAAAGGAAGGCATTCAAGTGCATCCCTATCTGGATGATTGGTTGATTCGTGCGCCCTCGATAGCGGAATCAGAGTCCGCCTCCAGGAGGTTGGTGGCCTTTCTGGAGAGTCTTGGCTGGGTTATCAACCAGGCCAAAAGCAAGCTGCTGCCCATGCAGCGCCTTTCTTATCTCGGAGTGGTGTTCGACACAGCGATAGGGTTCGTGTTCTTACCCGAGGACAGAGTGCAAAAGATTTTGAGGCAGGTGACACAATTTTTGCGCTTGTAGATGCCGACGGCTTGGAGGTACTTGCAGCTTCTCGGTTCCATGGCGGCGGCCTTGGACTTAGTACCGTGGGCACGGGCACATTTGCGTCCTCTTCAGCAAGCGTTATTGACCAGATGGTCGCCTCAGGAGCATTCTCTAACCCAGCGGATGGTATGCCCGGGAGATGTCTGCGACAGTTTGCGGTTGTGGTTGGACCCACAGCATCTCTGTGCGGGAATGCCATTGCGAGAACCAGAGTGGTTGTTGGTCACCACGGATGCCAGCCTCTCGGGCTGGGGAGCACATTGCCTCTCCCGGGTGGCGCAAGGAGTTTGGTTGATAGAGGAGAGATCTTGGTCGATAAATCGCTTGGAGTTCCGGGCTGTGCGCTTCGCTCTGCAGGAGTTTGCGGATCTCGTGCGGCGGAAAGCGGTTCGTGTGTTTTCAGACAATCTGGTGACGGTGTCCTATATCAACAGACAAGGGGGCACGAGGAGCGTAACGATGCTGGAGGAGAGCCAGTTGCTGCTCCAGTGGGCAGAGACCCATTTACTGGCGTTATCAGCGGTGCATGTAGCAGGAAAGGACAACCTGCAGGCGGATTTCCTCAGTCATTTTCTCGACCCCGGAGAATGGGAACTGAATGGGGCCGTGTTTCACGACATCACATGCAAATGGGGTCAGCCAGTTCTGGATTTGATGGCGACCTTCCACAATGCATAGGCGTCTCGGTTTTACAGCAGGGGCAGGGAACACATGTCGGAGGGTCTAGACGGCCTAGTGCAGCCCTGGCCGGAGCGCAGCCTGCTGTATGTGTTCCTGCCTTGGCCGATGATAGGTCGGGTGGTCCAGCGGATTGCGAGTCATGCGGGGACAGTGATTCTCATTGCCCCCGATTAGCCCCGACGGCCGTGGTACGCGGACCTCGTACGTCTTCTGGTGGATCGACCGTGGCGGCTTCCGGCACGGGTCAATCTGCTAACTCAGGGTCCCATTCTCATGCCGCAAGTGGATCGGTTCTTGCTTACGGCTTGGCTCTTGAGAGGGAAAGGTTGCGACGGCGTGGGTACTCACCGTCAGTGATCTCCACTCTGTTGCGGTCCAAACGGAGGTCGACTGCGGTGGCGTATATTCATGTCCGGCGAATTTTTGAAAGTTGGTGCAAGGACAGGGAGCGCAGGCCGTTCGCGGCCTCCTTACCAGACATCTTGGCCTTTTTGCAAGAAGGGCTTGAAAAGGGCTTAGCGCTCAGTACTCTCAGGGTGCATCCGGTGGCCTTGGCCTGCTATAGAGGTCGGGTGCACGGAGTTTCGTTGACCTCTCATCCTGATGTTCTCCGTTTTTCTTCCGGGCGGCGAAGAACATACAGCCCCCGTTGCGGCCAGTGGTTCCCGCTTGGGATTTGAACTTGGTACTGGAGGCGTGGTCGCAGCCTCCATTGCGCTCCGCGGTGGCGCATACTTTGAAGGAGCTTTCGTGGAAAACAGCCTTTCTCGTAGCCTTATGTTCCGCTAGGCGGATCTCGGATCTTCAAGCCCTTTCGTGCCGGGAGCCGTATTTGCAGTTTTCAGCAGAGAAGGTGTGGTTGCGACCGGTTCCGTCCTATCTGCCGAAGATGGTTTCCAGTTTTCACTTGAATCAGCCGATTTCTCTCCCTACCTTTTCGGATAGAGTAATAGGGGCGCAGGATCACATCCTATGGCAGTTCGACATGGGCAGAGATTTACGGCGGTACTTACGGAAAACGGCTCCATTTCGCAGGTTGGACAGATTGTTTGTTCTGTTTGGAGGTGTCCGTAAAGGCGAAGCAGCTGCCAAGGCTTCTATTGCTCGCTAGGTAAAGCAAGCGGTGGTGGCAGCGTATGAAGCCAGGGGAAAACCTCTTCCCGCAGGGCTCTGAGCACATTCTACGCAGGGGCAAGCGGCGTCCTGGGCGGAGTTCGCTTTTGTCCCTCTGGTGGACATCTGTCGAGCGGCGACATGGTCGACGCTCCACACCTTCACGAAGCATTATCGTTTGGACCTTCAGGCTAGAGATGACGCGAGGGTCGGAGCGTCAGTCCTGATGACGGGGCTAGCCGGTCCCTCCCAAGGATAGGAACTGCTTTGGTACTTCCCGAGAGTTCCTGGACTGGCCTGGAGAAACGCAAAGGAAGGAGAAATTAGGCCTTACCTGCTAATTGTCTTTCCTTGAGTTCTCTCCGGGCCAGTCCAGGTCCCACCCAGTACGGCTCGTCATTTGGCTAAGAAGTTCAGTGTAGTCTTGTGGCGCCAGGAGCTTGTGAGAACTGTAGGACTTTCGTGCTTGAATTCGCTTATTTCCAGGGTCTGATGGAGTTTCTGCCGGGATGGATTCTGGGATCCTAGTGGGGACCATAAATTCCTCCCTAAAGGTAAAAAAAAAAAAAAAAAAAAAAAGACGGAAATCAGTCCCTACAGGGGGACGGAGTTCACGGATAACTATCCGTCAGTAGAGTCAGAGTTAAGTTAGTTACTGATGCTGTTGGTGAGTTTGCAGTGGGTTGTTGTTTGTGTCATTGTGTTTCAGTTACAGTAGGTTAAGCTGCTTTGACAAAAGTAGACTGAGCCTCTCACTCCAGGGGGGGCTAGGTAGCCTGTCAGGAGAAAGTTTTCAGTGATCAGTCCTCAGCTGCTGAAGGGGATTGGAGACTACCCGAGAGTTCCTGGACTGGCCCGGAGAGAACTCAAGGAAAGACAATTAGCAGGTAAGGCCTAATTCCTTATCGTCACTCCAGTCCAGTCCCTTTACTTCTGGGTTGCGTAACCCTTCCAGCAGCTTGGAGGCTGAGCCCAACCTTTTTGGAGGTGGAGCGGTACAAATACCACTGAGACCACCCACCAACCCCAGTAATCTCAGCCTCCAAGCAGCTGGAGGGTTCCGTAAGCCTAGGGCTTACTGGAGTCCTTCTTTAAATTTATTTTATTTTTTCATTTAATTGCTCTACTTTAATTTTCTTTAAGTTCCACTGCAGTTTCTATGCTGTGTTTAATTTTAATTACAAGGGCTCTGTCTCTTTAATTTCTCCTGCTCTCTCCTCTCCCTCCTCCCTCCTCCCTCCCCCCCCCCCCCTCACCGGATCGGGCGTTGGAGGAGAACCGCGGCTCGCAGCATCGAGGAGGGTACTCTGCTCCTCTGCTGCTGAGACGCGCGGATCGCTGCTGCCTCGCGCCGAAGCCCCCCGGAGGCTGAACGCTTGAGGCAGCATCGCTGGCCTGCCGATACCGCCAGACCCGTCCGGAGACTGCAGGACGCGGCGGCGAAGTCCGGTCCTTTCGGGGACCGCGAGGGAAAAACTTAGGCAGCGATCCTCACAGGAATCAAAGGTTTCCGGCTCCGGTGAACAAGGAGAGAGTCGGGCCACGACCGGGAGAGAGCCTTAGAGTTCCCTGTTCTGGCTCCACGTGGTGAGGCCTACCACGTGTAGAGCCAACGGGTACACAGCGCTGAATCGGCCACAGATTCCCAGCACAGCTAACCGCAAGTAAAAGGGATGTAACTGTAATTAATTTGAATCCTAATTTTAACTAGCAGCAGAGCTGTTAACTTTAAATTTATTTTTAACTTTATTTTTGAGTACAGTGGTTTCCTTCTATTTAGTTCATTTTAATTTGTTCATTGGTTTCCTTTTCCTCAAGATTAATAGCCGGTTTCTTTCCCTGGTGTACCTCTTGGGGGGGGGGGGGGGGAAAATAAACCTCGGATCTGTTGGCCAGGGAAGAGCTAGCCTCCATAGTAGAGAAGAGTCCCTCACCCCGGGCCTGGAGGTCTGGTACTGGAAGGTCCTCAGCCCCGGGTCATGTCAACCAAATCCCACTGCCTTTCCTGTGGAATACGCAGGGGTACGTCCGCAGAAACAGGTATCTGCAGGAGCTGTACCGCGTTGGCGGCCTCTGCGGAGCAGGACATTAACTTAACCATGGCCCAGGCCTCCCAGGGGTCAGACGAACTCCCAGTAGGGGAGGGGGGGTTGCAAGCCCCTCCGTCTACGTCCTCGGACTTGCCCACCCCTTCCCTATCCCCCTCCCCTCTCCCGGCGGGGGAGGATGGGGTAGGAGATTTCTTCTCCCCGGATTTCATTCTCTTACTCCACAAGGCATATTGCCTACGTAAGCAAGGTTCAGGGGCAGCAGGAGCGGCGCCCTCGGCAGCGGAGGTCAAGACAGCCAGGTCCTCGAGGGCGGCCAATCCAGATTCCGACGTCCCACCTAAGCGCCCCCGGATGAGCGAAGAGGAGACCCTTTCACAGGGATCTCCGGAAGAAACGCCATCGGACAAGGACTTTGGTGAGGATGAGGAGGAGTTAGAAGAAGGGGAGATTCCGGAAGAAGACCAGGCTAGGATAATTAGAGTATTTCGTCGGGAGGAGCTTCCGGCCTTGATTAACGAGTCCCTGAAGGCCCTCAATATGACCTCCGATACGCCTGCAGAAGAGGAAGCGTTGGAGAATCCATTGATCCAAGCCATTAGAAGATCCCAGAAGGTCTTTCCTGTACATAGGGTAGTGCGACAGATGATCCAGGAAGAATGGGACCAACCGGAGTCAAGTCTAAGGGGAGTCCGGTCCATGCTTCGTCTCTATCCCCTCCCAGAGGCAGACAAAGAACTGCTAAAGTCTCCCAGGGTAGATGCGGCAGTGTCAGCGGTCACCAAGAAGACCACTATTCCAGTGGAGGGCAGTGCAGCCTTAAGGGATCCTCAAGACAGAAAGTTGGATACTCTCTTGTAGCAGGCCTTTGACGTAAGCGCCCTCGCCTTGCAAGCCTCGGTATCCGGAGCTTGGGTGGCTAGGGCCTGTTTAAGGTGGTCACAACACCTGCAGACAGACGAGAGCCCCTCAGATGAGACGCGGACCAACGCAAGCAGGTTGGAATCTGGAACAGCTTACTTGGCGGATAGTCAGTATGACCTCATCAGGAGCCTGGCAAAGAACATGGCCTCGGTAGTGGCGGCCAGGCGATATCTATGGTTACGCAATTGGGCAGCGGATACTTCCTCGAAGGCTCGCCTGAGTCTGCTCCCCTTTAAAGGGAAACTGTTGTTCGGCGAGGATTTAGAGAAATTGGTAAAGGATCTTGGCGAGTCCAAGGGTGGCAGACTCCCGGAAGATAGACCGAAGCAAAACCGCTCACTTCCCCCGGCACGTACCCAGCCCAGGGACTTCCAAGATCTCGCCCCGCCAGATCCAGCCCCTTTTCCAGGGGGCGTTTCCCTTCTAGGGGCCAGGGGTTTCGGGGAGCAGGTCGTGGTTTTGGGGCGACCTCCTCCTTCTCCTCCTCGTCTCTTAGAAAACAACAATGAAGGCGCGGGGGCCCAGGGGGAAGAGCTGCCCATAGGAGGACGTTTAAGACAGTTCCTTCCCGCCTGGTCCCGGGTCACGTCGGATCAATGGGTGCTAGAGGTGATCAGAGAGGGCTACGCTCTCGAATTTTCGAAGCAGATAACACCAGCGTTTGTTCTGTCCCCCTGCGGTACCCCCGCAAAGAAGACAGCGGTGGAATCAACTCTCACGCGCTTAATTGCACTCGGGGCCGTGTCACCAGTGCCCCCAGATCAGTGCGGCTCAGGTCGATACTCTATTTACTTCGTGGTGCCAAAGAAGGAAGGCATCTTCTGACCAATTCTGGACTTAAAACAGGTCAATCGCTGCCTCAGGGTCCCTCACTTCAGGATGGAGACCCTGCGGTCAGTCATCGCAGCCGTAAGGAGCGGGGAGTTCCTGACAGCCCTCGACTTGACAGAGGCCTACTTACATATCCCGGTCAGAAAATCCCATCAACAGTTCCTAAGGTTTGCGGTACCAGCGGGCCACTTTCAATTCAAGGCCCTTCCCTTCGGCCTAGCGACAGCTCCACGAACATTTACCAAGGTGATGGTGGTAGTAGCGGCCTTCCTCCGGAAGGAGGGGATCTTGGTTCACCCGTATCTAGACGATTGGCTGATCCGAGCAAAGTCAGAGGAAGAAAGTCGCACAGCGACGGACGCAGTAGTTCGCTTGCTAGAAGAATTGGGGTGGGTGATCAACCGAGCAAAGAGCAGGCTGACCCCTTCCCAGAATCTCGAGTATCTCGGCGCAAGGTTCGACACCGGCAGGGGCAGAGTGTTCTTGCCCTCATCCCGGGCCAGGGACCTAAGGCTACTGATCACTCGGTTCCTAAGCAGGCGAACCCCCTCAGCATGGCATTATCTTCACATCCTGGGCACAATGGCAGCGACGATAGAGGTAGTACCTTGGGCCAGAGCCCACATGCGCCCATTGCAACGATCTCTCTTGTGACGGTGGGCTCCGCAACTTCATCCTCTGACAACACAGTTACCCTGCGCTCCGCGGACCAAACGAGCTCTTCGATGGTGGCAACGCCCGAGAAACCTGGAACGGGGAATGCCTCTCGAGCCCCCCCAGTGGGTTCTCTTGACGACGGATGCCAGCCTGTCAGGCTGGGGGGCACACTGCGAGGACCAGTTCGTTCAGGGACGCTGGTCCCCGTTGGAATCTCAGTGGCCCATCAACAGACTGGAGTTACGGGCCGTCACCCTAGCGCTCAAGAAGCTCGAGCCCCGGGAACGAAGAAAGGCAGTCCGCGTCCTCTCCGACAACGTCACCACGGTGGCGTACATCAACCACCAGGGCGGCACCAGCAGCCCTGCCCTGGAGAAGGAGGCGGACGCTCTCCTCCAGTGGGCGGAGGTCTACCTCGAAGCGCTTTCGGCCCAGCACGTGGCAGGCACGGACAATGTCACGGCCGATTACCTCAGCAGGCACAGGATAGACCACGGAGAGTGGGAACTGGAGCAGGTAATCTTCGACCAAATAGTGGCCCGGTGGGGTCTCCCAGTAATGGATCTCATGGCAAGATTCTCTTCGGCCAAGGTGGACCGATTCTTCAGTCGGCAAAAGGAGAGGATGTCCGAAGGTCTGGATGCCCTGTCTCAGAAGTGGCCGGCAGAGGGCCTCCTCTATGTATTCCCTCCCTGGGCTCTGATCGGAAAGGTTCTTCAGCGAGTGGAGTCCCACCAGGGCCTGGTAATCCTCATAGCCCCGGATTGGCCTCGCCGCCCCTGGTACGCGGACCTGGTGAGACTGTTAGCCGACCACCCATGGCGACTGCCCTGCAGGAGCGACCTTCTCAGGCAAGGCCCGGTTCGAATGCCTCACGTGGATCGGTTCTCGCTCTTGAAAGGGCGCGGCTTCTGAAGCGAGGATATTCGGCTGCAGTAATCTCAACGTTGTTGAGCGCTAAGAAGCGCTCGACGTGTCTCGCCTATGTAAGGGTCTGGCGCATTTTTGAGGCATGGTGCGCGGAGCGCCGAAGGAAGCCCCTTGCGGCCTCAGTCCCGGAAATCCTGGAATTTTTGCAAGCAGGGTTTGACAAGGGTTTAGCGCACAGTTCACTTCGAGTACAACTAGCCGCTATCGCATGCTATAGAGGAAAGATCCACGGCAAGCCGTTAGGGGTGCACACGGACGTCGCCAGGTTCCTAAGAGCAGTACGACGTCTGCGTCCCCAGCGGAGGTCGGTCGTCCCCCCCTGGGACATTAACCTGGTACTAAATGCGCTGATAGGGGAACCGTTTGAACCAGTAAAGAGGGCCTCCTTGAAGGACTTAACCCTGAAGACAGTCTTCCTGGTCGCGATCTGCTCGGCCAGGCGGGTCTCCGAGTTACAAGCACTCTCCTCCAAACCCCTCTTCCTGGCCTTCCTCAAGGACAAGGTCGTTCTGCGCACGGTGCCCTCCTTCCTTCCCAAGGTTATTTCTCCTTTTCATGTAAACCAGACAGTCACGCTACCGGCCTTCCCAACCGGGGGTCTGGTAGGCAGGGATAGCAGGCTGCGGCTATTAGACGTTCAAAGGGCCCTAAAGCGCTACCTCTCCCGCACCGCTCTGTTCCGGAAGTCAGACCGGCTATTTGTCAAGTTCGGAGGTCCCCACAGAGGGGAAGCGGCAGCCAAGGCCTCCATCTCTAGGTGGATTAGGGAGGCGATTGCTTCCGCCTACATCCTGAAAGGCAAGCAGGTTCCGGGGGGGGCTGCGGGCTCATTCCACCCGAGCTCAGGCTACTTCAATTCAGTCTAGTCCCCCCGCTGGATATATGTAGAGCGGCAACTTGGTCCTCTCTGCATACCTTCACCAAGCACTACAGGCTGGACATGCAGAGTTCAGCGGACGCTCGGTTTGGCCTAGCGGTTCTTCAGTCCGGTTTGCCGAATCCCACCCAGAATTGAACTGCTCGGGTACTTCCCAGAAGTAAAGGGACTGGACTGGAGTGACGATAAGGAAGAAGTAATTAGATCTTACCTGCTAATTAGTGTTCCTGAAGGAACGACAGTCCAGTCCCTGATCCCACCCGGCTATGTCGGACCTGAAGGCCTGTCGGAGAAGGGCGGAACAGCGAACCGAGCGGGGAACCAGATCGGGGTGAGGGAGGCCAGGAGTAAGTAGGCGAGCAGTCCTCCCACGGCGCCTTCTCCCCTCCCCTTCCTCTACCCTTATTACCTATTACCTATTTCCTATTTACCTATAGAAAAAATAAAAAAAATAAACAGATAAGGGAACAGGGGGGTCGACAGTCGGGCCACCCCTCCCGGAGTTTGCATGTTTGTTAGGTTTAAGTTATAGTTGTTACAGAGGTTCATTTAGTCTGCTTTTTCAGTCGATTACTGGGGTTGGTGGGTGGTCTCAGTGGTATTTGTACCGCTCCACCTCCAAAAAGGTTGGGCTCAGCCTCCAAGCTGCTGGAAGGGTTACGCAACCCAGAAGTAAAGGGACTGGACTGTCGTTCCTTCAGGAACACTAATTAGCAGGTAAGATCTAATTACTTCTTTCTCTTTTCTTTCTCTGAGAGCTCAGCTCTGTTACCTTTGGGAAGAGGAGGATGATAAGGAAACATAGAAATATGATGGCAGAAAAAGATCATATGGCCTGCCCAGGCTGCCCTTCCTTACCAACTACATAGAAACATGACAGCATAAGAGGTGACACTGTCTACAATGGATGAGCTACTGGAGGAAGGGGAACTTCCCTGGGCAGAAGGAGAGGGATCCGTTGGTAATCTCTTTTTCACAGGTAGGGCCTTTCCACCCTTGTTTAGGATGCTTCTGCACATTACAGAGCCCCCTTCGGTGCAGATTTCACAAGCAGACCCTATCCTAGAGGGATATCGGAATCCCTCCAGCTTCTTTTCCTTCCCCGAGCCCTTAAGAAAGCTTGTGTTCTCAGTGAGAGACACCATAATGGGTTGCTGAAAGATACTAAGGTTATGGCTCAGCTGTATCATCTACCCCAAATGGAAATGGAACAGCTTTTCATGATCCTCAAGGTGGATGCCCTGATCATTGCAGTGATGAAGTGCTCAACTATTTCAGTGGAAGTAAACTCATGACAGGAGGGTGGAAGCCGCCGTCAAGAATGTCTTCATGACTTCGGTCTTGGGTACTCAGGCAGTTCTTTGTGTGGCTGTGGTGGCCCAAGCATTCTTATGCTGGGTCCAAGCATTGCTGCACAGCTCAGAGGTAGAGATTGGAGTCTAAAGTGTGTGTGACAGATGCCCTTGTATGACTTGTTCCAGGGTCCATGATGGTGATTCTGGTAACATGAAGGTGACTCTGAAATTGGCTGCCAATGCTACGTTCAAGCTGTGGATGAGCAAGTTCCCCTTTTAAGGGCAGTTTGCATTTTGGTGAGGACCCGGAGAAACTCTGAAAGATCTTGGAAAGACTTGCCTACCAGCACCTTTCATCCTTGCTAATCTGGCTTTCACCCTGGACACAGCACTGAGTGTCCTTTCCTTTATGCTTAGTGAGGTGCATCAATCTTTTGATCATGGTGGTGTCTGTTTCTTATGACCTTTCGTCGGCTTTTGATGTACAGTCAAACCTCGGTTTTCATTTGCCCCGGTTTTCATACGCTTCGGTTTTCAACGTCTTTTCTGACTGAGATTTTGTCCCGGTTTTCATGCATTGCTTCGGTTTTCAACGTCTTTTGACTGAGATTTTGTCCCGGTAGCAGGGAAGAAAAGCTGTCAACGTAAGCAGGAGATGTTGCATGAATGTGGGAGGCAGTTCTTTCTCTTGCAGGGTACGTCTGAAGCTATATCATTAAGATTTTCTGCCATTCTGAAGCATTGAGCAGATAATGTAAAGGTATTTTAATGGACTGAATTCAATGTGATTCCGAAGAGAGCTGGGCACAGCAGCTTGTCAGGGGTGGCTAAGGCCAGATGTTAACATACTGTACAGTACTGTACTTAGCTTGCTTTCAGTGATGTTAAATGTTCATTTATCCATTTCATTAGTCATTTCTATTTATTTCTCATTGTTTTCTGTATGTAAAAATATAGTTATTCTCTATAAAATGTATTTTTTGTGAATATTTTTGGGTGTCTGGAACGGATTAATTGGATTTACATTATTTCTTATGGGAAATATTGCTTCAGTTTTCATACGTTTCGGTTTTAGTCAGACTTTTCGAACGGATTAATCATGAAAACCGAGGTTTGACTGTAGTTGACCATGCTATCCACTTTTTTTTTCTCACCTTCATGATATTTGGATTAGGGGAGACTGTATTCATCTGGTTTCGTTTGTTCCTTTCTGACCGCTCCTTTGAGGTTACCTTTAATTCTTCTGCCTCCACTTCCTATTCTCTGGTATCTGGAGTCCCACAGGGGTTCTCTTCTCGTCCCACTTCTCTGTAATATCTTTCTTGCTCCTTTGATGCATCTGGTTCAATGCTTTTTGGGGTTTCCATTTATTACTATGCAGATGATAGTCTCCTTATTCTGCACACTCACCCTATGGCTCCTGACCTCTCTTGTATGAATGATTGTCTCTCTGCTGTGGCTTCCTGGCTGGACAACAACCACTTGCTGCTTAATCAACAACAACTTCTGGGATTTGGCTCTCTTCTACTATTCCTTCTGCTGTAGCCCCTTTTACCCTTGAATTTCCCTATTACCCTGGCTTCCACTCCCAGTTATCTTGGGGTTACTTTGGACTCTTCCTTGTCTTTTCCTGATCACATCAGCACTGTCATTAAGTGTTCATATTTCTCTGTCCGCCAGATTAGGTCCATTCATTCCTTTCTTTCGCCTTCAGCACTTGCCACCCTTCTTCTGAGCCTTGTTGTTAATCGCCTTGACTATTGCAATGTCATCAATGGCAGCCTTCCTAAATATGAACTCAAAAGATTACAAATAATTCAGAACACTGCATATCCAGATGTTCACCCATGCAACTAAGTTTGATTACATCACTGGCTTCCTATCCAATTTAGAATTCAATGTAAAATTTTGATTTTGGCCTACAGGGCTCTTCATTCTGGTCTTCCTTCCTATCATGCCTCCCACATTCTTCTTCATACCCCTCACCGGCTTCTTCAGTCCCTTCAAAGCAACCGTCTTCACCTGCCTTCTGTTCCCAGGCCAGACTAGAATCTACTAGACATTCTGCTTTTTAATTCCTTGCTCCCATACTCTGGAATGATCTGCCTCCTGATCTCTACCTTGAGCTTTCTTACATCTGGTTTAAGTTTTCTCTAAAGACTCTTTGTTTCATAATGCTTTTTCCATATACTCTGACTCTGCCTGATTCTGCTGCTGCTTCACCTCTCCTCTGGCTTTTGCCTCTCCTTAGTGTGATTGATTGGCTTTCCTATTTTAATTTGTAGTTCTTTTCTTTATCTCTTTTTTTATTTTAATTGTTGTAAACCACCTTGCTGCTTTCCATTTGGTGGTATTATATCATATTTTTAATAAAGTGAATTCCTGGAAGATTTGCCCAGAGGCTCCTCATGTAAGGCTTGGTGGGGAGCATAGGTGCGGTTTAGGGCTGGAAAGAGTTCAGGTACAACCTATGCCTCCTATGGGTTTAAACCCAAGAAGGGTCAGTCCTTTCAGGGATCCCAGCAATCTCAGTAGGCTCCTTCATTAGGAGTTTGTAAGCTCTCTCAATGAAATCTGGTGGCTCCTTTCCAAGGGACAGGTGGTCAAGGGGCGTCTCTGGCTGTTTTACTTGGAATGGACCTAAATGACCTTGAGGAAGCAAAAACGTGAAATAAAGACCTTTTCAAGTACATTCGTAGCAAAAAACCTGTGAGAGAGTCAGTTGGTCCATTAGATGATAAAGGGGTTAAAGGAGCACTAAGAGGCGACAAGGCGATAGCGGAGAGACTGAATGTATTCTTTGTTTCGGTCTTTACTGAGGAAGATGTAGGGATGTTACCCATGACTGAAGTGGTATTTAAAGGTGCGGAAGAATTGAAGGAAATATCGATACATCGGGAAGATGTCTTACAACTATTAGATAAACTGAAGAGTAGCAAATCACCTGGGCCGGATGGTATACATCCAAGGGTGTTGAAAGAACTGAAATATGAGATTGCAGACCTGCTATCAGTAATCTGTGAACTATCATTAAAATCATCTCTAATACCTGAAGATTGGAGGATCGCCAATGTAACACCAATTTTTAAAAAGGGTTCCAGGGGTGATCCGGGAAACTACAGACCGGTGAGCCTGAAGTCAGTACCAGGAAAAATGGTAGAAACCATCATAAAGAATAAAATTACTCAGCATGTAGATAGTCACAACCTAATGGGAGACAGCCAACATGGCTTTAGACAAGGAAGATCTTGTCTTACTAATCTGTTATGTTTTTTTGAAGGAGTGAATAAACAGGTGGACAAAGGTGAGTCGGTTGATATTGTGTATCTGGACTTTCAGAAAGCCTTTGACAAGGTCCCTCATCAGAGACTTTTGGCAAACCTAAAGAGTCATGGGATAGGAGGCAGTGTACTATTGTGGATCAGGAACTGGTTAAAAGATAGAAAGCAGAGGATAGGGCTAAATGGCCAATTTTCCCAATGGAGAAAGGTGAATAGTGGTGTACCCCAGGGATCTGTGCTGGGTCCGCTGCTTTTTGACATATTCATGAATGACCTGGAAAGTGGAATAACGAGTGAGGTTATCAAATTTGCAGATGAGACAAAACTATTTAAAGTTGTTAAAACCCAAGAGGATTGTGAAAAATTGCAAGAGGATCTTGATAAATTGGAAGACTGGGCATCAAAATGGCAGATGAAATTTAATGTGGACAGGTGCAAGGTTATGCACCTAGGGAAGAACAACCCAAACTATGGTTACACGATGCAAGGTTCCACATTAGGAACCACCACCCAGGAAAAGATTTAGGCGTCATTGTGGATACCATGTTAAAACCCTCGGCCCAGTGTGCAGCGGCGGCCAAGAGAGCAAATAGAATGCTAGGTATGATAAGGAAAGGAATGGAAAATAAAACAAATTATATTATAATGCCTCTATATCGTTCCATGGTGAGACCGCACCTTGAATATTGTGTGCAATTCTGGTCGCCGTATCTTAAAAAGGATATAGCGATTTTAGAAAAGGTTCAGAGAAGAGCCACCAAAATGGTAAAGGGGATGTAAGGATACTCCTATGAAGAAAGGCTAAAAAGGTTAGGGCTCTTTAACCTGGAAAAGAGACGGCTGAGGGGAGATATGATAGAAGTCTATAAATTAATGAACGGAGTGGAACAGGTAAACGTAGATCGATTGTTTACCTTTTCAGAATATAGAAAGACTAGGGGACATGCAATGAAGCTACAGGGTAAACTATTTAAGACTAATAAAAGAAAATATTTTTCACTCAACGTGTAATCAAACTCTGGAATTTGTTACCGGAGGATGTAGTAAAGGCTGTTAGTGTAGCTGGGTTTAAAAAAGGTTTGGACAAGTTCCTGGAGGAAAGGTCCATAAACCATTATTAAGAAGTGACTGAAGATATCAATGCTTGACCCAGTACAAGCATTGTGGAACTTGTCTCTTGGGGAAACTGCTAGGTACATATGACCTAGATTGGTCACTGTTGGAAACAGAATACTGGGCTTGATGGACCTTGGTCTGACCCAGTATGGCATATCTTATGTTCTTATGTGGTAAAAAGAGGTATGTGCTGGAATTTGCGGAGCCTCTTTGGGATGCCTTTGTAGGGTCTCCTTGTGGGTCTTTAACCAAGAGTGTGGCAGTTGAGGAAACTCTTCAACACTTTATGCTGTTGCAGGCTATCATACCAGTGTCCTCTTCAGAACAAGGTCAAGAGTGGTATTCCATTTAGTTTGTGGTGCCCACAAAAGATGAGTCCTTCTAATCCATTTTGGACTTGAAGGCAGTTGGTGCCAAGCTGAGTGTCCCACTTCCATATGAAGACCCTCAGGTGGTGGGTCATTGTGTCAGTCCAGTAAGGGGAGTTTCTAACCTCCTTGAATCTTTCCAAAATGTATTGTCATAGTCTGATCCAGGACATCATTAGCTGTTTTCCACTTATGCGTCCTGGGCTGCTATTTTCAATTTCATACCCTGCCTTTTGTTCTGGCCATGGCACTTTTCATGGTGGTTGCAGCTTTCCTGAGCAAGCAAGGAATCCATACCTGGATGACTAGCTGAGTTGGTCTGATTCCAAGTGATCCAGTGATTAGAAAAGGTAGGATGGGTGATCAATTATCAATGTGCCTTATAAGAAAACTTAACGGGCAAAACAGAACTGACTATGCAAGTCAAAAGCAGAGAGTTCCTAAGAGTTGGTGCCACAGCCCGAAAGGCCGAGGCACGAGTGACAGTTGTACCTTCTTGTTCCTTCTGCTCTGCCTCCTTGAATCTTCTGGTGGTCCCTAGTCACTTCGTACATGACTTTCTTTTCTTTCCTCGCTTCTTTGGTCTCACCGTAAAGGACATGAAAGGTGAGGATGAGAACCTTATAAGAAACATGATAAGACAGGCAGTCAGTGCTCAGATGAGAGGAGTCGCACAGTCATTGTGACGAGCCCCATGGAATAACTTCATGGCTGTCTTCTGAACAACATTACATTAACTTCCTTTGGGGGTGGGATGCAGCTGCATGGGTTCCTTCATAGAGGCGGGAAGGCTCTGCACCGGTTTCACTTTTATTTAAACTGAATGTAGCTAGCACAGCTGGAGGAGTAGCCTAGTGGTTAGAGCCTCATACCCAGAAGATCAAGGGTTTGATTCCCAGTGGCACTCCTTGTGACCTTGGACAAGTCACTTTGCCAGCCTTTTCTTCCGAGGCAATGGAGGGTAATCTACTTCCGGTGATACATTGCCAAGAAAACCCAGAGGTAGCTGGGTTGCTGTGAGTCAACACTGACTTGATGGCACTTTTTTTTTTTTTTTTTTAAAGCACAGCTGCAGCCCTAAGAGGCAGGAGTTGTCGCTGCCAGGGGAAGGAGAGGGTGAGTCTGCAAGGGAGCTAACGTGCAGGACAGTGGGGGCTGGAAGAGGGCTGACACGGGGGGGGGGGAGGAGGGGGCTAGAAGGGAACTGACAGGAGAAGGTGGGGTCTACAACAGGGCTGATATGGGGCAGTGGAGCAAGGGGCTGGAAGGGAGCTGACATGAGGGGAAGGTGGGGTTTGGCTGACACAAGGGAGAAGGGGGTTGGAAGGGAAATGACACGGGAGGTAGGGTCTGCAAGGGGGAAGACATGGGACTGGATGTGAGCTGACACGGGGGAAAGAGGGGCTGACATGGGGAGGAGGGGTCTTGAAAGTAGTTGATACCTGGGGAATGGTACTGGAGGGGGACTGGAACGGAGATGACACTAGAGAAGGGAGGAGAGGGATGGAAGGGAATGGACGCTTGGGGATGGGACTGGTAGGTGGCTGGCTAATAAGGAAGGGGGGCACTGGCATTGGGCTTGTTTTTGTACAAGAAGGGGCTGGACATTGGGGAAGGAGGGGATTCGAAGGGAATGGACACAAGTGGCAGTCCTGGGAATGCAAGGGGATTGAAATTGGAAGGTACTGGGAGGGGAGGACTGGAAAAGGGGGCTGATACTGGGGAGAGTTACTAGGACTGGAAATAGGCTGATGGAAGGAAGTGAAGAAAACAAAAGAAGAAACATAAGATATAGGAGTGGAGGAGTGGCCTAGTGGTTGGGGCACAGTACTTCAGGCCGGAAGGTTGGGGGTTCAAATCCAACTAGAGGACAGCAACCTTGGGCCGGAAGGACTGGGGTTTCTAGTCCCACAGGTGCTCCTTGTGGTCTTGGGCAAGCCACTTAACCCTCCATAGCCCATGTTCCCTGTAAAATAGTTATCTCCAAGTTATAATGCCCTGTTCAATGTAATTTCAGTTTGTTCAATGTAAACCGCACTGATGCAGAATAGCGCGGTATATAAGAGAATGTAAATAAATAAATAAATGCCATACTGGGTCAGATCAATGTCCATGAAGCCCAGTATCCTGTTTCCAACAGTGACCAATCTAGGTCATAAGTACTGTCACCACGCCCTTCGCCCCAGGCGGTTGCCTAGGTGTTGGGAATGGTGATAGTCTTTATTTATTTGAAAAATGCCTATAATTGTAGTTGTGCAGTTGAAATAACTTCAGCCGAGAAGGGATATAGGCACGCAGGATTTTTATTATTCTTCAGGCCAAAGGAACTTCTTATAAACAGTTCCAGATATCAAACATAAGGTATGGATATTTTTCAGAGTAAAGCCACAAGGTAAGAGGCTTCTACATTCAACTTGTCAGCAAACTCAAACAAGGTATTTCTTCATACAAAAACAGTAAAGCAAATTTGGTGCTCCAAAAACCTTCTTCTCAAAAGGTGACTTTAAAACAGGTACAGCTTTAAGTAATCCAGCAATGCAAAACTTCAACTGCACAATGTTTTCTCTCTTCTCAAAAACATTTTCTCTACCTGCTGTCTGGCAGGCTCTACACTTTTTACAAACAGTCTTTTAAAGAAAGGGTTAAGCTTTCAGAATTTCAGCAATCCTAATTTGCATATTATTTTCAGCTCGGCGTCTTTGAAAACAGCTGCTAGTTTCTAGGCTTCAGGAAAACGTTCTAGCTTTCAGCTACTGTATGGAAACTAGAGAACATTCTATTTCCATGTCAGAGCTAGATTCCTGTCTCATAGAGGTTTCAAACTCCATGCTCTCAACATCTGATTCTACCAGAGAAGCATTGGATTTGAACTCAGAATTATCTTGCTTTAAGCTTTCTAAGATTTGTAAGACTCTGTTTAATGCAGAATCTTCTCTTCTCTGAGGAACGTTTTTACCTTTAGGTAACTCCTCAACTTTCAAAGGCTTATTAGAGGATTTAACCTTGCTCACCTTATTCTGAGGAAATAAGCTTCTAGCTGGCTTTACAGCTGACTGCTCAGTTTCCATGTAAATTTCTGGAGAATGCTGTCAGTTACTCACATGGCTTGCAACCTTCCCTGGTTAAGCTTTAAAACCTCTGGCTGGTTCTTCCTTTCTCCACTGAGCTTCTGGTGAAGTTTCCTTCACTCTCCGGGTGCCTTCCTTGTGTAGTCTTGCCGAGCTCCTAGGGCCTCTTCTCCTTCTAGGATTCTCTGACCCATTCACTTCAGCATTGGGCTCGGAACTAGAGCTCCTCCTTCTCCCCTCTCTCTCGGTAGAAGATTCACCATCACTGGAAGTCAGTCTCCCAAAGCACCTTTCCCTAAGGCTGCTTTCTCCTGCAGTGTACCTCTTTCCTGCACTCTGAGCACCTCCCTCTCGGGCACTCCTTTGCTGGGCAGTTTGAGGATCTCTCTGCTGGGCTTTCCTTCTACTTCCTTTCTCCTCGGTGATTCTAGGATTTCTGGCACTTCTTTCACTCCCTCTACTTCCTCTCTCCTCTCCAGATTCCTCGCGTTTATATCTGTAGTTTCCCTTTCTGCTTGCTAGCTCCTCCCCCAGCTGTCCCTCGTGAGCAGGGCTGGTAACTAGGGAGCTAGGGCGTGTCTCTTGACTACAAACTTTCTGTGAGGAGTTTTTTTTCTAAACCCCTGAACTTCTGGTTTTGATTCCCTTCTCTGGGGAAAACGCTTGATTTTTCCCTTCTTTCTTATGCTCTCTCCCCCTTCTGCGCCACCACAGTACCTAGCAGTTTCCCCAAAAGACACAGGTTCCACAATGCTTGTATTGGGTCATGCAGTGATATCCCGGGTCCCTTTTAATAATGGTTTATGGACCTTTCCTCCTGGAACTTGTCCAAACCTTTTTTAAACCCAGCTATTCTAACAGCTTTTACTACATCTTCTGGTAACGAATTCCAGAGTTTGATTGCACATTGAATGAAAAAATATTTTCTCTTTAGTCTTAAATAGGTTACCCAGTAGCTTCATTGTTTGCATGTCCCTTAGATTACGTCATCAGAATATAGAAAGACTATCTACGTTTACCCGTTCCACTCCATTAATTTATAGGCCTCTATCATATCTCCCCTCAGCAGTCTCTTTTCCATGAAGAGCCCTAACCTTTTTTGCCTCTCTTTATAGGAGTATCCTTCCATCCCCTTTACCATTTTGGTGGCTCTTATCTGTATCTTTTCTAATAATGCTATATCCTTTTTAAGATACGGCGATCAGAATTGCACACAATATTCAAGGTGTGAGCGCACCATGGAACGATACAGAGGCATTATAATATCCTTTGTTTTATTTTCCATTCCTTTCCTTATGATACCTAGCATTCTATTTGCTCTCTTGGCTGCCGCTGCACACTGGGTGGAGGGTTTTAATATGTTATCCACGATGATGCCTAAATCTCCTCTTTCTTGGGTGATGGTTCCTAATGTGGAACCTTGCATCGTGTAACCATAGTTTGGGTTGTTCTTCCTTAGGTGCATAACCTTGCACTTGTCCACATTAAATTTCATCTGCCATTTGGATGCCCTGTCTTCCAATTTATCAAGATCCTCTTGCAATTTTCCACAATCCTCATGGATTTTAACAACTTTAAATAGTTTTGTGTCATCTGCAGATTTGATAACCTCACTTGTTCCCATTTCCAGATCATTTATGAATATGTTAAAAAAAAACAGCGGACCCAGCACAGACCCTTAGTGTACTCCACTATTCACCTTTCTCCTTTGGGAAAATTAGCCATTTAGCCCTACCCTCTGCTTTCTATCTTCTAACCAGTTCCTGATACACAATAGTACTCTACCTCCTATCCCATGAGGGACCTTGTCAAAGGCTTTCTGAAAGTCCAGATACACTATACTGTGCTGATGGACTACATCTCTCTGTCGCAGGGAAAAGAAACCTAAGTGAAAAATTCAGGCAGTATGTGGATATGCATTTAAACTAGGAAAAGGGGGTGACGTATGTGGAAGGTCAACATCTGCATGCCACCCCCTGCAAAAGCAGAAGAACATCAGAAACAGCCACACTCTTAAACCACACATCAAAAACAAGTGGGAAGAAGTGGGCAGAATAAAATCAATGCAAAATACACACAAGCCAGGTAAATGCTCGAAGCTTAGCCAAATAAATTCCAGACCTGGAAGCCCTAATGGTGGAAACGGATTTGGACATCGTGGCCGTTACGGAAACATGGTTTAATGAATCGCATGATTGGGATATAGCCATAGCTGGCTATAATCTATTCAGAAGAGACAGAGAAAATGGAAAAGGAGGAGAAGTAGCCTTGTATGTCAAAAGCAGTATTAAAGCTACTGAAATGCAGGGAACATGGGGAAAAGAAGAAGCGCTCTGGATTGTGTTGGAAAGAGGAGATGGCACTGTCATCCATATTGCTGTAGTCTACAGACCGCCGACTCAAATTGAAGAGAGAGATAATGAATTGATTAGATATTGCCAAGATAGCAACAAAGGGGGAAGCGATCATATTAGGTGACTTTAATCTACCTGATGTGGATTGGATTACTCCTTCTGCACATCTGGAAAGAAGCAAAAAAATTGTGGATGCTCTCCAAGATGCATTACTTAGACAAATGGTGATGGAACCAACCAGGGAAAGCTCAACGCTGGATGTAGTGCTTACCAACAGTGATAACGTGTCGAATGTCTGCGTGAGTGCCCCTGTGAGCAACAGCGACCATCACACGGTGTGGTTTGAGATAAAAGCCATGGTACAGGCTAATCATAGCAAGCTCAAAGTCCTAAACTTCAAAAACACTGACTTCAATAAAATGGCCGAGTACTTAAAGGAGGAGATGACAGGGTGGAAGGAGATAAGGGAAGTGGAATTGCAATGGACTAAACTAAAGGCGGCAATAAAAGGGGCAACAGATAAATATGTAAGAAAAATAAATAAAAACAAGAGGAGAAGGAAACCTATTTGGTTTTCCAAAGAGGTGGCTGCGCAAATAAAGGCAAAAAACACAGCTTTCGCAAAATTCAAAAGCTTGCAAACAGAAGAACACAGAAATGAATACAGGATCCAACACAAAGAGTCTAAAAGAGTAATAAGGATAGCAAAATCAAAGGCAGAAGAAAAGATGGCTAAAGATGTTAAGGGTGGCAACAAAACTTTCTTCAGGTATATTCAGGAAAGGAAGAAGCTCAGAGTTGGAATTGCAGGACTCAGAAGTGCTGGGAAAGGACTCGTGGAAAGTGACACTGAAAAAGCGAAATTGCTAAACAAATACTTCTGCTCTGTTTTTACTAAAGAAGATCCTGGAGATGGACCAGCTGTGACTCCCAAATATAAAAATAGGACTGAAGTAGATACCACACCATTCACAGAAGATGAGGTGTTAGAACAACTTGCTAAACAAAGTGTACAAAGCCATGGGACCGGATGGGATACATCCCAGGATACTGAAAGAGCTCAGAGAGGTTCTTGCAGGACCATTTAAAGGATGTCTTTTCAACAGATCCTTGGAAACAGGAGTGGTTCCTCAGGACTGGAGAATGGCTAATGTTGTACCTCTACACAAAAGTGGTGACAGGGAAGAAGTGTCAAATTACAGGCCCATGAGCCTTACCTCGGTGGCAGGAAAAGTAATGGAGGCGCTCCTGAAAGAGCGAATAGTGAACTTTTCTCAAAACCAACAGGTTGCAAGATCCAAGGCAACATAGTTTTACCGAAGGACGGTCTTGCCAAACAAATCTGATTGAGTTCTTTGATGGGGTGACCAAGGAACTAGATCTGGGGCATGCAATGGATGTCATCTATCTGGATTTCAGCAAAGCTTTTGATACTGTTCCTCATAGGAGGCTTGTCAATAAACTCAGTAGCTTGGGGATGGGTCCCAAGATAGTAAACTGGATTAGAAATTGGTTGACTGACAGACAACAGAGGGTGATGGTACATGGAGCTCACTCGGATGAGATGAAGGTGATTAGTGGGGTGCCTCAGGGTTCGGTCCTGGGCCCGGCACTGTTCAATATATTTGAGTGATATTGCTGAAGGACTGAATGGAAAAGTCTGTCTTTTTGCAGATGACACAAAAATTTGCAACAGAGTGGACTCCCCCGAGGGAGTGGATAACATGAGGAAAGATCTACAAAAGCTGGAAGACTGGTCTAATGCTTGGCAACTACGATTTAATGTGAAAAAGTGCAGTGTCATGCACTTGGGTAGGGAAAAGTACACAATAGGGGGTGAGAGGTTGGTATGCACGGTTCAGGAGAAAGACCTTGGTGTGATTATCTCTGATGATCTCAAGGTGACAAAACAGTGTGACAAGGCGGTGGCAAAAGCCAGGAGAATGTTGGGCTGCATACAAAGAGGGATTACCAGCAGAAAGGAAGAGGTACTTATGCCACTGTACAAGTCACTGGTGAGGCCTCACTTGGAATACTGTGTTCAGTTTTGGAGGCCATATCTTGCAAAAGATGTAAAAAGACTGGAAACTGTTCAGAGAAAGGCAACCAAAATGATTTGGAGCCTGCGTCAGAAGCCTTATGAGAAGAGACTTGAAGACCTAAGTATGTACACTCTGGAGGAGAGGAGGGACAGGGGAGATATGATTCAGACCTTTAAATACTTAAAGAGAAATGATGAACAAACAAACCTCTTCCAAAGACGGGGAAACTGTAAAACTAGAGGGCATAACATGAAGCTGCAAGGTGGTAAATTGAAAGGCAATGTCAGGAAATATTTCTTCACTGAAAGGGTGGTGGATGCTTGGAATGCCCTCCCGATGGAAGTGGTGGGGGCAAACACAGTGATGGAATTCAAAACGGCATGGGACAAACACAGTGGATCCCTTTACAGCAACAGGATAAAAGGAAAATAAACGGTACCATCTAACTTCTGAACTATCTAGCGTCTGAACAAATAAGGGTGTCCTACAAGGAGTGGTGGGTTCACCCCTAAACAGAAACAAAAACATGGGGAGGGGTGGCCTGCACAGAGCGACAGGTGCACCTACTCTTTCCATCTTGCTGGGCAGACTAGATGGACCATGCTGGTCTTTATCTGCCGTCACTTACTATGTTACTATAGTAACTGACTCATTTTTGTCTACCTGTTTGTTCACACCTTCAAAAACACATAACAGATTAGTAAGACAAGATCTTCCTTGTCTAAAGCCATGTTGGCTGTCTCCCATTAAGCCATGACTATCTACTTGTTCAGTAATTTTGTTCTTTATGATGGTTTCTACCATTTTTCCCGGTACTGACATCAGGCTTACTGGTTTGCAGTTTCCCGGATCACCCCTGGAACCCTTTTTAAAAATTGGCATTACTTTGGCCATCCTCCAATCTTCAAGTATTACAGATGATTTTAATAATTCACAGATTACTAATAGCAGGTCTGCAATCTCATATTTAAGTTCTTTCAACACCCTTGGATGTGTACCATCCGGTCCAGATGATTTGCTGCTCTTCAGTTTATCAAATAGCTGTAATACATCTTCCCGGTGAATCGATATTTCTTTCATTTCTTCTGCAGTATCACCTTTAAATACTACTTCAGTCATGGGTAGCATCCCTACATCTTCCTTAGTAAAGACCGATGCAAAGAATTCATTCAGTCTCTCCGCTATGGCCTTGTCCCCTCTTAGTGCCCCCTTTACCCCCTATTATATAATGGTCCAGCTGACACACACTCAGGCTTTTTGTTTCCACAGCAAGCTTCTTCTCAAATTCTCTCTTTGCCTGCCTTATCAATGCCTTGTGCTTGTGCTGCTTCCATTTTTTGTCATTTGGCTCCTTTTTCCATTTCCTGAAAGATGCTTTTTTGGCAGCAGCCGCCTCTCTGACCTCGCCTTTAAACCATGCTGGCAGTTTTTTGGATTTCCTTCCACTCTTCTTAAAGCATGGAATACAGCTGGTCTGGGCTTCCAGGATAGTATTTTTAAACACCCAAGCTTGATGTAAGTCTTTAACCTTTGCAACTGCTCCTTTTTAGTTTTTTCTTAACTATTTTCCTCATTTTATCATAGTTTCCCTTTTGAAAATTAAAAGATAGTACTGTGGATTTCCTTACCATCCCTCCTCCATTAATTAAATCAAATGTGATCATGCTATGATCACTATTGCCAAGTGGCACAGCACCCTTATCTGTTGCACCAGATCTGGTGTACCACTAAGGACTAGGTCCAAAATGGCTTCCTCTCTGGTTGGTTCATGAACCAGCTGCTCCAAGAAGCAGTCATTTATTTCATCTAGAAACTTTATCTCCCTAGCATGACACTGACCCAGTCAATACCGGGGTAATTAAAATCACCCATTATTATTACTGTGCTGTAACTTTTGTTAGCTTCCCTGATTTCTTTGAGCATTTCATCATCCATTTGTTCATTCTGGCCAGGCGGTCAATAGTACACCCCCACTGCCATCGCCTTCCCCTTTTTACATGGAATTTCAATCCATAGAGTTTCTACAGCAAATTTTGTTTCCTGCAAAACTTTAATCCTGTGTGACTCAGTGCCCTCTCTAACATAGAGCGCAACTCCTCCACCAATTTGATCAGCTCTATCATTACGATATAGTTTGTACCCAGGTATCACAATGTCACACTGGTTGTCCTCCTTCCACCATGTCTCTGAGTTATTAATCATATCTAACTTCTCATTTAGTGCTATATATTCTAACTCCCCATTTTATTTTTTAGACTTCCAGCATTTGCATACAAGCATTTTAGAGACTGTATTTTATTCATATTAATCTGGCTATCAGTAGGCAGGGATAATTTGGAATCGTTAAGCTCTCTCTGCTCCGTACTCAAGGGCCTTTGGGCTACTTTTGTCTTTTTTGGATCCTCTCTGCTGATATGCCCTAACTTTATTTTTTTTTTATAGTATCCTTCAAGGATACATTGCTCTGAACCATGCGCTCTTGGGCGACTGTCGGCTGTCCCCCATTAGAGCAGCTTTTAAACTAGATATCTTCTTTTTAAAGGTTAATGCCAGCAGCCTGGTTCCATCCTGGTTAAGGTGAAGCCCATCCCTTCGGAAGAGCCCCTTCTTTACCCAGAATGTTCCCCAGTTCCTAACATATCTAAAATCCTCATCCTTGCACCATCGTCTCATCCACGCATTGAGATTCTGGAGCTCTGCCTGCCTTTTGGGTCCTGCGCTTGGAATGGGAAGCATTTCAGAGAATGCTACCCTGGAAGTTCTGGATTTCAACTTCCTACCTAAAAGCTTAAATTTATCCTCCAGAACCTCCCTACCACATTTTCCTATATCATTGGTACCGACGTGTACCAAGACAATAGACTCCTCCCCAGCACTGTCTAAGACCTTGTCTAGGTGGCATGTGAGGTCCGCTACCTTCACACCAGGCAGGCATGTTACCAGGCGATCCTCACGTCCACCAGCCACCCAACTATCTACATGCCTAATGATAGAATCACCAACTATAGCTGCTGTCCTAACCTTTTCCTCATGGGCACATGGCCCTGGAGAAACTTCCTCTGTGCTAGAGGGTTTTACATCACCTGGAGGACAGATTCTAGCCACAGGATCACTTCCTGCCACACCAGGGTGATGCTGTCCTTTCACTTGACCTCTCTCCTCCATGGCAACAGGGATGTTGCCAGACTTGGAGGTTGCACTTCAGTACTATATCCCTGTAGGTCTATGTACCTCTCTGTCTTCCTTAGGTCCTCCAAGTCCACTACTCTAGCCTCTAGATATCGGACTTGTTCCCTGAGAGCAAAGAGCTCGTTGCACCTAGTGCACACGTAAGACCCCTAACCAACCGGGAATCATACATGTGACACTCAACGCAAAAGACTGGAAAACCCCCATCTTGCTGCTGGACTGCATCTTAGTTTTAAGGTTGTGTTTAGGTATTTAAGTTCTTTACCCACTAAGGGTTGGTGGGGCCACTTATACTAATAAAACTACACCTAATACATTTAATGTACTTTGTTCACCTGAAGCTTGCTTAATCTCAAGTCCTTAATGTATGCCTGATGTGGACCAAAAGCTGCATCTGAGAGAGAATATGGCACCTCCTTTTCTTTGAGAGGTTTATGCACCAATAAAGCTACAAATATCCCAGGGGTAGGTGGGTATTAGGGAGGGAAAAGTTAAAAGCTGGCTGGTATACAGTACCCTGTCCTGTGCTTCTAAGGTAATCTATGACCAATCTCCCTTGTTTGGATAGAGGGAGTTTTGGGGTCTAAATTTAACCAGAAAGCTCCCTGCTGTGTTTTAAATTTAAACTGAAAGTTCTTTGCTGCTACTAGGCCCTGACTGATTGAACAAATACACTGTGTTCACAGATTAATCAGCTTTAATCTAAAGAATTCCTTTTTCCCCAAGATTTAGAAGAATTCCAAGAAGTAAATACTTACAATTGCAGATCTCTCTCCAGAAGTAGCAGTCCTCTTTGTAGTCCTTTAAGAAATGACAGATGAACTATAGACTATAGAAAGAGAACTAAGAGAAGACAGGAAAGCAGAAGCCTCAGATCAGGACCAGCATGGTCGGACAACAAAGGTAGAAAAAATATTTTTATTTTCAATTTAGTGATTGGACTTTGCACGATTTTTATGGGGAACTGCAGCTCTTATTTATCTGATGGTGCACTGCATGTGAAGTCTGGCTTTGTGGGATGCAGTTTAATTTTCGTCTGCATATTTTTATTTTTACTTTTACTTTAGGTTGTAGTCACTTATTCTGTACTTGATGGTGACTGAGGCCATGTGTTCTTTAACATGGAGTTTGTACATAGGGATCTGTACTGTACTGTAGTAATTTGACTTGTTCAGTTTTTCAAATAGGTGTATGGATGTTCTAGGGATTACAGCAGTATTTATAGTGTGTCATTTTTCTGGGTAGGAAGTGGAGGAAAACAGAAACCTCAGATTGGGACCAGCATGATCAAGAATAAAATAGACAAAGGTAGAAAATTTTATTTTCAATTGAATGAAGTCTTAGTGCTATCTTTAATTTTATAAAGTATGGGGAAATGCATCTCTTTCTATTTCTTTGGCGTTGCATTTTATGCAGAATCTGACTTTTTGGGGTTTCAGTTTAATTTTAATCTACATATGTTTATTAGGAGGTTATGGTCATTTATTCTCTACTTCGGTGAGGGTCTGTGTTCTGAGTTTGTGACCAAGGCCAGGTGTTCTGTTAATATGGAGTTTGTACGTAGGGATCTGTACTGTAGTAATCTGAATTGTTCAGCTTTTTAAATAGGTGTTTGGATGTTCCAGGGCCTGCTGCAGTATTTACAGTTATGCTTTTTTGGGGTAGGCTCCTTATGTGAGTTTTGGAAGTTGAACTGGTATGGTATGGTAGGTTTGCTCTACAGATCCTCGGTGACTTTGTTGTAGGGTTTTGTATTATTTCACACTATGCCTGGTACTGGAGAATGTTTTCTTAGAGAGATGGTCGGAATCAGATTTTTTTTTTTAAGATATTGAGTTCTGTGGGTGAATATCCTAGTTCTGCTCTGCACCTATTGTTGAGGGAGGGGCTTCTGTGGTTGCAAAAAGAAAAAAGCAAGAACCATAATGCAGTTTATAACAAAATAAAAATGAATTATAATCTGGTGTTATAAACAGTGCTGTGGTTCTCGCTCCTTTTAGTTCCTTGATGTGCAGTCATCTTGCATTTCCTCCACATTATCTAATTGACTTTTTGGTTTGGTTCAGTCCCTGACTGGAGTTTTGAGAAAGAACCCTCCCCCCTACTCTGGTGGGGGGGGGGCACCATCTCATCCCTCGTCTCAGGCAGCAGATTGCCTTGAGCCACCCTTGGGTTGGAAGGAAGAAGAGAAGCTGAAAACAGAACAGAGATATTCTTTGAAGGATTGAGCTTCAATCCATGAGAGTAAAGCCAATCAGCCACCTGAAACAGCTGAGCAGAAATCTGAGCAGAAGCAGAACGGGCAGGGAGACGGAACAGCAGCTGAATATAGTTAGCATGGCAGAAGAAGGCGATCCTCAGGGAGTCGATAAGCAAAGCCAGAGGAGCAAGAAAAAATATTATATAGGCCCTAAAACCGAACCCTGAAGAACACCGCAAAGTAGAGGGGCAGTGAGAAGACTAGGAAACCCAAAAGGTGCGACCCTCAAGATAAGAAAGGAACCAAATAAGCGCAGCCCCAGACACATCCAAAGATTAAAGCTGAGAAAGGAGATCAAAAGCAGCAGTTAAATCTAGAAAAAACAAAAGAACCTCACAATGATCATCAAGGGCACATGAAGAAAATAGGAGATGGACAGCAAAGAGTGTTCAATAGACAGCTTGGGGCGGAAGCCAGTTTGGGCAGGATAGAGAGCACTGGACTGGAGTAAGAGAGACTGTAACTGATGAGCCACCACCCACTCCATAACCTTAGATTGAAAAGGGAGCAAAGAAATAGGATGGTAGCTGAGGGGATCATGAGGATCAACTTTATCAGGCTTAAGGAGAGGAAGGATAGTGACCATCTTCCAACAAGAAGGAAAAGAACCAGTAGAAAAAGAGGTGACAAAAATATGGTGCAAAGGTGAGAGAAACAAAGCCACAATATTAAAAAGATGGGAGGACATAGGGTCCGAGGGGACAGTGGTGGAACAAGACTGAGGAATAAGAGAGAGGTTACAGTAAGTAGGAACCTGAAAGGTACACAAGTCTGACGAATCAGAGGAAGGAACAGACAAAAAAGCAGATGGGGAGAAGGGAGAACAGAGGCAAAGAAGACTGGATATCTAGGACCTTTAATTGGAAAGCCGTAGAGACGTCCTGGCAGTCAAAAGAAGAAGATGATGATGGAACCACTAAAGGGAGGGGAGTGGGAGTGTTGAACCAGCCCACTAGAAACATAGAAACATAGAAATATGACGACAGAAAAAGACCACATGGCCTATCTAGTCTGTCCTTCCATAACAACTACAACAGTCCACTCTTTGCCTTTAGAGATCCTCTGTGTTGGTCCCATGCTTTCTTGAATTCAGTTACTGTCCTCATCTCTACCACCTCCACTGGGAGACTATTCCATGGATCCACTACTCTTTCCGTAAAGAAATATTTCCGCATATCACTCCTGAATCTATCTCCCTTCACCCTCATCCCATGTCCCCTCGTAGCAGAACTTGCTTTCAATTGAAAGAGGCTCTCTCCCTGAACATTTATGCCACGGAGGTATTTAAACATCTCAATCATATCACCTCTATCCCGCCTTTCCTCTAAGGTGTACATATTAAGATCCTTAAGTCTGTCCTCATATGCTTTATAATGAAGCCCATTAATCATTTTGGTAGCAACTCTCTGCACCGACTCCATCCTGTTCACATCCTTTTGAAGGTGCGGTCTCCAGAATTGCACACCATACTCCAAATGAGGTCGCACCAAAGACTTATACAGAGGCATTATCACCTCCTTTTTTCTGCTAGCCATTCCTCTCCGTATGCACCCAAGCATCCTTCTAGCTTTTGCTGTCGCCTTTTCCACCTGTTTAGCTACTTTAAGATCATCAGACACAACCACGCCTAGGTCCCGCTCTTCTTTAGTGGACAAAAGTACTTCACCTCCTATACTGTATTGCTCCCTTGGATTGCTGCAGCCCAAATGCATGACCTTACATTTTTTAACATTAAATCCCAGCTGCCAAATTCTAGACCATTCTTCAAGCTTAGCTAGATCCCTCCTCATGTTATCTACCCCTTCCTGGGTGTCTACTCTATTGCAGATTTTGGTATCATCCGCAAAGAGGCAAACCTTACCCGACAGCCCTTCCGCTATATCACTAACAAAGATGTTAAAAAGAATCGGACCAAGGACAGATCCCTGGGGCACACCACTGGTAACATCCTTCTCCTCAGAGTGAGCTCCATTTACTTGTACTCTTTGTCGCCTCCCACCCAACCAATTTCTAACCCAAGCAGTAACTTTAGGGTCCATCCCTAGGGTGCTCAGTTTGTTTATAAGTCGCCTGTGAGGAACAGTGTCAAAGGCTTTACGGAAATCTAAATACACCACATCTAGAGCTCTCCCTCGGTCCAACTCCCTGGTCACCCAGTCAAAAAAATCAATCAGATTTGTCTGACAAGACCTGCCTCTGGTGAATCCATGCTGCCTCGGATCCTGTAATCCGCTGGACTCCAGAAACCTCACTATTTTCTCTTTCAGCAGCGTTTCCAATAATTTACTCACCACCGAAGTTAAACTAACCGGCCTGTAGTTTTCAACCACATCCTTACTTCCGCTTTTGTGTAAAGGCACCACATGAGCCTCTCTCCAGTCCTTTGGCACCACTCCTGACTCCAACGAGGCATTGAAAAGGTCAGTCAGTGGAGCTGCTAGAACGTCCCCAAGTTCCCTCAGTATTCTAGGGTGTATCCCATCCGGTCCCATCGCTTTGTCTACTTTAAGTTGAGCTAGTTTCTCACGAACACAGTCTTCTGAAAATAGTTCAAGATGTCCCTCGCTTCTGTTCTTATTTGTGGGTGTTTTCTGAGGTCCTGCTCCTGGTTCTTCATCTGTGAACACAGAACAAAAATATTTGTTAAGCAATTCCGCTTTATCCTTATCAGCTTCTACACATTCCCCCCCTGCACCCTTGAGTCTGACAATACCACTTTTGCTCTTCCTCTTCTCACTAATATATCTGAAAAATGTCTTATCCCCCCATTTTATTGCATTGGCTATTTCCTCCTCCTTTTGATTCTTTGCCTTCTTGACTACTTTGCTAGCTTCTCTAAGTTTTTCCATATACAGATGCCTGTCTTCTGCTCTCTGTGATCTCTTGTATTTCATGAAGGCCTCCCCTCTTTTTCTTCACTTTTTCAGCTACTTCCTTCGAAAACCATAGCGGTCTCCTGTTCCTTTTGCCTTTATTTACCATTTTAACAAAAAGGTTGGTTGCCCTTAAAATACCCCCTTTCAGTTTTGCCCACTGTTTTTCTACATCCCCCAGCTGTTCCCATCCCACTAACGAAGGTACAATCCAGAAGAGCTGACATCACAACGAACAAGAGTGAAGTAATAAGACCTTTTAGCAGAAATAATAGCCAAACTGTAGTGGCGAGACGAAGAACGATAAGCAGAAAGGCAAACAGGTGAGCGGGACGTGCCAAAGGCGCTTGAAGTGGCGTAATTGGAGTTTAAGGAGCCAAAGGACAGCGTGATATCAAGGACAGGAGGAGGAAGAGTGAGACTGCATGGAGGTGGAACACAAAGGAGCCACCATGTCCAGGGCAGAGAAAGCGTAGTGTTCAGAAAAGCTACCTGATCATCAAAGGGATGCGGGGCAAGAAGGGCAATGAGAGAGAGAAGATTCCAGAGAGAAATCCTGCAGCACCCGACATTGACAGAACGAGATTGGCGTAGAAGGGCCAGGAACCAAAGAAAAGGAGACAAATGGCAAGGAAAAAGTTGTCAGACTAGGGAACAGGCATAACCACTGGAAGCGAAAGGGACATAGAAGAGGAAATAAGAAGATCAAGCGGGTGGGAACCTGGACATGTTCATGCAGCCCATGAATTTGCAGAAAAACACATAAATCAGAAGCCACGGAATCAGAAACAGGGAAATGCAAATTGAAGTCCTCAAGAATATGGAAAGGACAAGAATCCAGCAAGAGAAAGGAAACCACATCATACAGTTCATGAAGGGGAGCCAAAGCAAGGAGGGCAAGTACACCACAGCAAGCAAGAAAACTGAAGTACGGGACTTCACAATAAGACATTCAACAAGAGGGTGAAACATGAGAGACTAAACAGGTTACAACTGAAGACGGAGAGTGCAGCACTGCGTGGCTGCTGTCACGATGCTTGGGGCAGTGAAGATAGAAATAATGGTAGCTGGATGGACATGAATCAACCAGATATGACAGACAGGCATCTGAGCCATGTCTCCACCAAGCAGAAAGTCAACATGGTGAAGTTGAACAAATAAAGAACTAAATCTGACGCTCCGAGAAGGATAGGATTTCTATGCAGCCCAGACGAGTTCTTTGGTGCTGCTTTGTCCTCCCACTTTTGAGGCAGGGAGCCCATCTGGGATGGCACCACCAGTAGGGTAGTTAGTGCTATTTTCATAGCGGGGGGGGGGTCCTCAACATTATTTCCCAGGGCTATGCTCTCAAGTGCCTGCTACCCATTTGCAATGCCTTCCTTGTTTCGCCCTGTGGTGTGCCCCGGAAAAGGGAGACCTTTTGGTCCATCATCCAGTGCCTACTTCTTCTCTGAGCCATCCAACCAGTTCCTCCTTCAGAGAGAGGTTCCAGTCATTACTCCATCTACTTCTTGGCGCCCAAGAAGGGTGGCTCCTTTTGTCCAATTTTCGACCTCCAGGATGTAAATCAGAGCCTTCGAGTACCTCATTTTTGAATGGACATGCCTCGATTTACTCGACCTGGCGGAAGTTTATTTCCACATCCACATCTGGGAAGTCGGCACTGTGTTCTGCACTTCGCCATCCTGAGACAGCACTTTGTGATGGAGAAGGTCCCTCTGACCCCTTAGAGAGAGATAAAACACAGGATCCAGCTTCAGACTGGGAAAGAAAACAAATGCACATGGCTCCTGGTTTCCCAGGCAACCATAAACAGAGCAGGTCAGAATAAGGGAAAACATGCCCCTGCTGTAGTTCAGTGCAGCAGTCACGAGTTAAGCCAGAACACCTGTTGATGGGAGGAGCCAGGGTAAACCCAGGAAACCAGAGATTTAAGGGAAGCTCATTAGGAGGAGAGAGGACACAGCTGAGGAGGAGGACACAGCTAGGAAGGACACAGCTGGGGAGAAGCACAGCCGGTAGCTCAGAGGAGAGCTCAGCCAAGAGCAGCATGGCTGAGAACACAGCTCTTAGAACCGTCACGAGAAACAGAGGATTGCCTTAGGAATGAAGACTCAGAGGAATCTATGGTAATTGAGGATTCTCTGACCTTTGATTCAGAAGAGGAAGTCAGCAGAGGAAACAGTCAGAGAGTTGGTGCAAAGGAGCCAGGTACAAGTAACCCGGTTTTGGTGCTGGGAGTAAAAGGCAACCAAAAGGGAAACGTACTGGGAAGGCAGACTTGTATGCACTGAGAAACTCCAAGGCTTATGTTTGCAGCTGATCCTAGAGGACAAAAGGAAACTCTCATAAGGAAATCAAGAGGTAGGATAAGTGACCGGTATAAACGGGAAGCTGTTTTTAAGTGCCCTGATATTAGCCCAGAAGGGTGGGGTTCCACATGCTGGGAATACTGTGGCAATTCACAACCGTGTATATCAAAAGGCTGTGAGGAAAAATGCAATACTGAAAAGATAGACATGTGTTTGGAAACACCCTGTGGCAACTTGCAAACATTTCCAGGTGGGGTTCAGATTGAACCAATGGACACTGAACCACCTTTAGAAGGTCAGCCTAGTGAACCAATGGATTGTACGATATCTGTATCTGAAAAGATAAGTCCTGTGAAATAGAATTAAGCTGTGCAGAGAAAGAGAGAGTGCTGCAGGTAGCAGCTGACAAGAAAAGCCCAAAAGGGTTTTGAAACAGAAAAGTGTTTTTCATTTGGATTACAGAGATGCTGGGATAAGAAGCTTGAATTTCTTTTTATATAATTTAGTGCCAGAAGTGTATGGCCAATGTTCCTTTTGTTCTGCATGTGAAACCACGTGGGAAGGGGAATTAAAAATCCTGTTTTGCCTGAAACCCTCGAGTCCACAACTCTCTTTATTTGGGATAGTGAAAACTTCAACTCCCAGAAGGCAGTGCTTTCCCCAAGCACCAGTAACTTCCTGAATAGAGAATCAGGCCGTCCATCTCCACAAGCTCAAGCTGTGGAGGTAACAGTGACGCGACAACTTTCAGTTCTGTGCGCGGCCATGCTGCCTGGCCTTGCCTCCACAAACCACCTCCAAAATCATGAGAGTGGCAGCAGCGGCCTTGCGCAAACAGGGCATTCGTGCACACCCCTACCTGGACGACTGGCTCATTCATCTAGGTTTCCTTGTGGAGGCTCACAAGACAGTTTCCCAGGTGGTCTCCTTCCTAGAGGGCCTCAGCTGGGTAGTCTAGAATTCCAGGATTTGTCTGCAGCTGTCTCAGCGGCTGAGGTTGCTGAGGGCGCGCTGTTTGACACCTGTCAGGGCAGGGTCTTCCTGATGTGGGAACCCTTCCTCAAGCTCTCAGCTCAGAATGTTTCTTCTGCAGAGCTGTCCACATCTCTGACTATCTTCAGATCCTAAGGTTGCCCGTGGGCCAGAACATACATGAGGAATCTGCAGCTGTCTCTGCTCTCCTGGTCTCCGGTGACCGAGGGCTACAATCACGACTTCCATTACCTCCATCGATGCTCCACAACCTTTGTTGGTGGTTCTCGCCAGTCCATTTCCTCCAAGGCGTCCCCTTGGAGGTTCCCCGCTGGATTTTGCTGACCACAGATGCGAGCCTTTCGGGTTGGGGAGTGCTCTGCCTGAACCAATCTGCTCACGGCACCTGGACAGTACGGGAGGCATGCTGGACCCTCAACTGCCTGGAGTCCAAGGCAGTTCGCCTGGCCTTGTGGTGCTTCCTGCTGCTTGACTGTAACCTATCTAAACTGACAGGGCGGTACGAAGTGTCCAGAGGTGACCAGGGAAATGGCTCCTCCTTTCCCCTGGGCAAATTATCTTTTACAGATCCTGTTGGCCTAACACATCGCAAGGGTGGTCAACATCAAAGCGGACTTCCTCAGTCATCATGCTCTAGACCCCGGAGAGCGGGAACTTGCTCCTTGCGTATGTCTGTGGATAGGGCGGACGTGTGGTCTTCCTCGATGGACCTCATGGCATCGGCGACGAACGCCAAGGCACTCTCTCCTTTTTCAGTTGGAGGACGGAGCACTGGTTGCGAAGTCTGGATGCCTTGGTTGGCATCAGCTCTCTTGTCTGTCTTTCCCTTTTGGGTGCTGATCGGGAGAGTTCCTCGACACATCGAGGCACACCCGAGGGCAGGGATTCTGGTGACTCCCAACTAGCCTCAGAGACCATGGTACGCCGACCTCATGTGATTCGCCCAGTTGCCCCTTCTCTTGCGTCAGGGTCTACCCACCATGAACGACCCCGCTCCCTACTCGCTTTATAGCCTGACTCTTCAATGCCGGTGTTTGAGTCACAGGGGTTTTTCTCATCGAGTAGTGGCTACCCTGCGTCCCTCTGTCATTAGCATTTAGGTGGGTGTGGCGTATATCTGAATCATGGTGCTCCAGGCACCGCCTCTTGCCGTGGCGGGCACAAATTCCTGAGATCCTAGCCTTTCTGCAAGAGGGGTTCGACAAGGGCCTGGCCCTCGGCTCTCTGAGTCCACATCTCTGCTCTTACTTGCTTCCGTGAATGGAGGCTCAATTGCCTCTCATACGAATGTGGCCAGGTTTCTCAGAAGTGCAAGCAGGCTACGCCCTCTAGTCCATTCGGTCGTCCCACCCTGGGATCTTGCCTTGATCCTCGGGGTTCTTTTCGGAAGCGCCACTCAAGTGTATATCACTCTGGGACTTGTCCCTTTAAGATGACATTCCTCGTAGCTATAACCTCGGCCAGAAGGGTCTCCGAGTTGCAGGCTCTGTCATGCTGATGCCCTTTTCTCTCCTCCTTGACGAAAGGCGTATCCCGGCGGGGGGTACCTTCCTTCCTGCCAAAGGTCCTTACGGCCTTTGCCTGAACCTGCATATATCGTTCATATATTGCTCCCGGCCTTATCTGTGGACCAAGGTATAAGCCCTAATAAAGGGCTTCAGGCCATGCATCTCAGCAGAGTACTCAGCCATTCTCACTGGCTCTGCCAGACTTTTTTTTTCTATCGGCATCCATAATCCAGGGTAAGCCTGTGCCCCAGGCTCCCGGGCGCACGCCACTCGGGGTCAAACTGCATGGGCAGAACGCTCACAGGTCGCTCTCCTACACATTTGTAGGGCAGCCACTTGGTCTCTGTCCACATTCGTGTGTCACTATCGTCTCGATCTCCAGGCTCGAGAGACAGCACAGTTGGGGGCCAGTGTAGTTACAGTGGCTGCCTCTTCCCGCCCTAGGGTCCGTTGGCTTTGATATTTCCCACTTGTCTGGACTGGTCTAGCAGGATGAATTGGAAGGAGAAATTTCATTTACCGTTAATTTCCTTTCCTGGAATCCTGCTAGACCAGTCCAGGACTCACCCATTTCTGTAGCTTCAATCAGCTTCCTTGCGAAGGAACCAAGGTTCACATTTCGAGGCAGTGGCCCAGCAGCTCTTCCTCAAGAATGGATGGACTATGTTCCATGTCATGGCATGAAGCTATCGTGCCGATGCTACAGTAGCCATACCTTTTGCTTTGTCAGAGTATACTGAAGGAGACCTCTAGGGGTGCAGCTGTATATCTACCAGGGCTCAGCCAGTCAAGCATCTGGTATTTTTTTCTCTGTCTCCAACATCTGCTGATAGGGGGAGCTAAACCCACTTGTCTGGACTGGTCTTGCAGGATTCCAGGAAAGGAAATTAACAGTAAGTGAAATTTCTCCATCTTGGAAGCCCAGATCAGCTGTATTCCACGCTTTAAGAAAAGTGAAAGGAAGTCCAAAAAACTGCCATCATGGAACGCTGGAGTTGGATCTCCTGTTTGCCTGGGCGGAGAAGAACCTCCTAGCCTTGTCTGCCCAGAACATTGCCAGGCTAGACAATGTGGAAGCAGACTTCTTCAGCTGGCACTCTACGAATCCCGGTGAGTGAGAATTGAGTCAGGAGGCCTTTCAGTTGATTCTGCGCTACTGTGTTCGCCTCAAAATGGATCTGATGACAACCTGTTCCATTACCAAAGTTTGCTGCTTCTTCAGTCACCACACAAAGATGGGGTCTGATGGCGTTGATGCCTTGGTTGTTGTACATGTTTCTTCATTTGCCCCAGGTGAGGCGTGTGATTTGGCATATAGAGCGCCACCTGGGCAGGATTGTTCTGGTGATCCTCAATTGGCCACAGAAATCATGGTTTAGAGACTTGATGCAGCTCCTTTAGATGCCTCCTTTGTTTGCCTCTATCCTGGGGGCTATTGCAACAGGAACCGACTGTCCTGGAGGACATGGTGCCCTTCTTGCTTTATGGCATGGCTCTTGAAAGGAGACTGCTAGCGCGTAAAGGCTACACTCCAGCAGCAATTTCTACTCTGCTCAGTGCCAGGAGGTCTACCAAGCTAGCATACATGCAGATATGGTGCCTCTTTGAGCGCTGGTGTGGCAGTTGGCTCCTGAAGCAGCCAGGATGTCCTCCCTGTTGGCCTTTGTGCAGGATGGCCTAGAGAAGGACTTCTCCCTTAGCTCCCTGAAGATTCAGGTGGCAGCTTTGGCGGCCTGGTGACAGGGAAGTCTTTGGCCTTGCACCTGGACATCTCACGTTTTCTACAAGGAGGTTTGATGTCTGCCTCCTTTCCTTTGTTCTGTGATCCCTTCCTGGGGATCTAGGTCTGGTGCTCAGGGCCCTGAGGGCGGCTCCCTTTGAGCTGTTGAAGCATGCTACCTTAAAGGATTTGATGGTCAAGACTGTCTTTTTTGGTCGCAATTTGTTCTGCAAGTCAGATTTCGAAGCTGCAGGATCTGTCTTGCTGGGATCCTTATCTAAATCTATCTTCTGAGGGATACTGAGGGATCTGTCGACAAGACTTGATGTCCAGAGAGAGATGCTGTCTGCCAGGTGTCAAAATCCGAGATGTTATGGAGAGTTTGCCAAGACTCATCAAGCCCACTGACTATTACCCAATGTTGCTAATCCATGTCGGCACAAATGATTCTCCCTGTTGAGGGTAAAGGCCAAGGCAGAGAAGCTCGCATCCTGGAGATGAATGCGTGGATGGTGTCATCGAGAGGGTTTTGGTTTCCTGGACCTTGGGATGCTGTTCCAAGGGTTGTAGAGCAGAGATGGTGGCCATCTGTCCAAGAAAGGTTGACGTGTCTTCAGTAGCAGACTGGCTAATCTACTGAAGGGGATGGGTGAAGAAAGCTCCCCAGGTAAGTGAAACATTAAATACCTTTATGGAAATGGGTAAAAGGGACAACATATGGAAAGCGGTATGTATAAATGCCTGTAGCATGGGAAATAAGATCCCAGATGATGAAGCTTTTATGGGAATGGCTGACTTGGATTTAGTCGCAGTTACAGAAACATGGTTCACAGAAAACCATGACTGGGATGTAACTATACCAGGCTATAGTTTTAGAAAGGACAGGATAGGAAGAAGGGGGAGGAGGAGTGGCACTATATGTAAAAAAATAATATTAAAGCTTTGGAATTACAGAGCTTAAAAGGGAGAGAGGAGGCACTAAGTTAAACTAGAAAGAGGGAAAGAGAAATCTATTTCCTTTGGTTATGATATACAGACCTCCCTCACAAGAGGAAGAGGTGGATGGAGAGTTAATTGAAGACATACGCAGCATTACTAGAAATGGGGAAGTGCTACTGATAGGGGAATTCAATATGCCAGGTGTTTGGCACATTCCTGCTGAGTATCATCTAGAAGTAAGGAGATCCTGGATTCTCTACAGTGAGAACTATTCAGGAAATTGGTAACAGACCCACACACATGAAGGGGCCATACTGGACTTGGTGCTTACCAATGGAGAAAGTGTTTTTGATGTTATAGTGGGAGCTCATTTTGCATCCAGTGATCACCAGATGGTGTGGTTCAGTATTAGGACTAGGGCTGATAGAATCCATTCAAAAGCAAGGGTCTTAAACTTTAGGAAAACTAACTTTGCCAAGATGGGAGTTGTTAGCAGGATTGGAACAGCTGGGGGATGTAGAAAAACAGTGGGCAAAACTGAAAGTGGATATTTTAAGGGCAACCAACCTTTTTGTTAAAATGGTAAATAAAAGGAAAAGGAGACCGCTATGATTTTCAAAAGATGTAGCTGAAAAGGAGAAGAGAAAGAGGGAGAGTTTCATGAAATACAAGAGATCACAGAGAGAGGAAGATAGGCATCTATATTTGGAAAAACTTAGAGAAGCTAGCAAAGTAGTCAGGAAAGCAAAGATTCAAAAAGAGGAGGAAATAGCCAATGTAATAAAATGGGGGGATAAGACGTTTTTCAGATATGTTAGAAAAGGAAGGGCAAAAGTGGTATTGTCAGACTCAAGGGTGAAGGGGAGGAATATGTACTCGTAGAAGCTGATGAGGATAAAGCGGAATTGCTTAGCAAATATTTCTGTTCTGTGTTCATATGAAGAACCAGGAACAGGACCTCAGAAAACACCCACAAACAGAAGCAGAAGCAAAGGGCATCTTGAAGATTTTTCAGAAGACTGTGTGTTCGTGAGAAACTAGCTAAACTTAAAGTAGACAAAGCGATGGGATCGGATGGGATACACTCTAGAATACTGAGGGGGACATTCTAGCAGCTCCAGTGGTGCCAAAGGACTGGAGAGAGGCTCATGTGGTCCCTTTACACAAAAGCAGAAGTAAGGATGTGGTTAAACTACAGGCCGGTTAGTTTAACTTCGGTGGTGAGTAAATTATTGGAAATGCTGCTGAAAGAGAAAATAGTGAGGTTTCTGGAGTCCAGCGGATTACAGGATCCAAGGCAGCATGGATTCACCAGAGGCAGGTCTTGTCAGACAAAGCTAATTGATTTCTTTGACTGGGTGACCAGGGAGTTGGACCGAGGGAGAGCCCTAGATGTGGTGTATTTAGATTTCAGTAAAGCCTTTGACACTGTTCCTCACAGGCAACTTATAAACAACCTGAGCACCCTAAGGATGGACCCTAAAGTTACTGCTTGGGTTAGAAATTGGTTGAGTGGGAGGCGACAAAGGGTACAGGTAAATGGAGCTCACTCTGAGGAGAAGGAAGTTACCAGTGGTGTGCCCCAGGGATCTGTCTTTGGTCCAGTTCTTTTTAACATCTTTGTTAGTGATATAGCGGAAGGGCTGTCGGGTAAGGTTTGCCTCTTTGTGGATGATACCAAAATCTGCAATAGAGTAGACACCCAGGAAGGTGTAGATAACATGAGGAGGGATCTAGCTAAGTTTGAAGAATGGTCTAGAATTTGGCAGCTGGGATTTAATGTTAACAAATGCAAAGTCATGCATTTGGGCTGCAGCAATCCAAGCGAGAAATAGGGGGTGAAGTACTTTTGTCCAGTAAAGAAGAGCGGGACCTCGGTGTGATTGTGTCTGATTAACTTAATGTAGCTAAACAGGTAGAATAGATGATGGCAAAAGCTAGAAGGATGCTTGGGTGTATAGGGAGAGGAGTGGCTAGCAGAAAAAAGGAGGTGATAGTGCCTCTGTATAAGTCTTTGGTGCGACCTCATTTGGAGTATTGTGTGCAATTCTAGAGACCTCACCTTCAGAAGGATATAAACAGGATGGAGTCAGTACAGAGGGTGGCTACAAAAATGGTTAGTCATCTTAAAGCATAAGAGGACAGACTTAAGGATCTTAATATGTACACCTTAGAGGAAAGGCGGAATAGAGGTGATATGATTGAGACGCTTAAATACCTCCCGTAGGATAAATGCACAGGGGGAGAATCTCTTTCAATTGAAAGGAAGTTCTACTATGAGGGGACTTGGGATGAGGGTGAAAGGGGATAGATTCTTGAGTGATATGCGGAAATATTTCTTTATGGAAAGAGTGGTGGATCTGTGGAATAGTCTCCCAGTGGAGGTGGTAGAGATGAGTACAGTATCTGAATTGAAAAAAGCATGGGACAAACAGAGGATCTCTAAAGGAAAAAAGGGGCCTGTTGTAGTTGTTGATATGGGAGAACAAACTAGATAGGCCATGTGGTCTTTTTCTGTTTCTATTTTTCAACAGAGGCCGTTTCCATTCAGCCTGAGTCTTCCTTCTTGCCTGTAGTACTGTCTCCATTTCACGTGAACCAGGTTGTTGGTTTGTCGTCCTTCTCTAGGGAGCAGTATCGGGGGAAGGATAAGGATATTCGTCTTATGGATGCCCAGAGGGTGCTTCTCTGGTACTTGGAGGTTACAAATACCTTTTGTAAGTCAGACCATCGTTTTGTACTGTTTGCTGGCCCGCACAAGGGTGAAGTGGCGGGCAAGCTGACTTCGGGGTACTGGATTAAAGAAGAAATTGCTTTGGCATATCTGTTTCAGAACCAGCTGGTTCTGGAGGGTTTGGGTGCCCATTCTACCCAGCACAAGCATCCTCGGGGGCGAAATGGAGCTTGGTAGCCCCTGCAGAAATTTGTTGGGCAGCAATGTGGGCTCACTTTCCACTTTTGTCAATCATTTCTGCTTGGATGTTGTCTTCCAGTCCATTGGTGGTGCAACGTTGGTACATCCCACTGTCTGGATTGGTCGATATAGAAGGTGACATTTTACTTACCTGATAATGTCCTTTCCTTGAGTCCTGTCCAGGGCCCGCCTCTGAAACTGTATTTACTCTATTCTTATGCTACAGTGCCCTTGGATCCACCATGATTTTTTCACTTGGCTCTGCAGGCTCTTTTGCTGACAGCATTCTGTTTTCTCTACTGTTTACTCATTGTTGCCCCCATTTATTTATTTATTTTAACTAGGTTTATTCAGGTACTGTATATGTGTCCCCGAAGGGCTCACAATCTGTTTTTGTACCTGAGGGAATGGAGGGTTACGTAGCTTGCCCAAGGTCACAAGGTACATCTGTGGGACTAGAAACCCCCAGTCTTTCCGGCTCAAGGTTGCTGTCCTCTAGCAAAATTTGAACCCCCAGTCCTCCAGCCTGTGGCAACTTGCCCCAACCATTAGTCCATTCCTCCTTCCATTTGAGGTTGTGTGAGGCTTGCTCTGTATCTCACATTTGCTATGGGATGAATACTGAAGGGACCTCTGGTGGCTGAGGCTGATAGAGGCACGGGAGTGATGTCCTTGAAACCTGGGCTTTTCATTGGTTCTTTGTCTTCACCAATTTGCTGGTAGGGGAACACAAGCCACTTGCCTGGACTGATCTAGCAGGACTCCAAGGAAAGGACATTATCTGGTATGTAAAATGTCACCTTTTACGCTAAAGAAATCTTTGTTCTAGAAAACTTAATGGTCCCTTTTTCTTTCCTTGCTCTCTATGGCTCTCATAAGAAAAAGGAAGAGCCCATATCATGCAAATGGGTGAACTGGACCCTATATTAAGCTCTGAACTTTAAGTTGGGACAGAGAATTTCTGCACTAGAAGTCTTCCTCTTAGTAATGTGCGTGCAGTATAAAAATATCTTGGCCTTTTAAACATGAACGCTCAGTTACTCAAAAGGAGGCAGCTGCTGCCTACATACAGAGCAGGAGGAAGTTGCAGCAGTTTTTAACAGGAGGAAGCTGTTGTGCTGTACAGAGCAGTAGTCATTAATGGCATCATATGGAGCAGGTAACAGAGTTCTGGAATATGTGGGGGGAGATGTTCTTGAAGTAAAAGGAACAATCTATGCATCACTATCAATCTAGCAAAACTCACTTCCAGTACTGATAACACTTAAAAGCAAGAAAAGAGGAAGAGCCTCAGAATCCTAGGTAATACAAATGGAGCTTCGAACATATGAAGCATACCTCTTAAAACATCACAGGCTCATAAAACCTCCTACCAGCCCTTAAAATGCTCTTCAGTTCAATCTTTTTTTTCTTTTTCTTTGTTTCTTAAATGAATTTGCAAAAGATACGTTATAAACGCTCAAAACACAGCAAAAACATGTAGCCAAAGCACTTATCTAAATGGTGAGGACATTACTGTCACTGTTCAACCAAACACGCCATCAGACCACACACAGTGTTACAGCATTGCAGCATTACAGGGGAAGCACACCCGACGCCACACAAGGCTGCCAAAGTGTTTCGCTGGAAAAGCTTCATCAAGGGGAAGCCCCACCCAAAGCATGCTGAAATCACGATTTCAATTGGCATCGTAATCTCCAGCGCCCATAACACCGACACAACCAGTAACAATGCAATGCATTTGTATTACCTTGGATTCTGAGGCTCTTCCTCTTTTCTTGCTTTTAAGTGTTATCAGTACTGGAAGTGAGTTTTGTTAGAGTGATTGCATAGATTGTTGCTTGGTCATTTTTCACTCTGGAATTCACCAGGTTTTGCTTGAAGTAAAAGGGGCAGTGGCTGAAAATAACTAACCTTTGGAAATGATGAGGGGACTTGAGAGAGAGAATATCCATTTTAAATCTTTAATAATAAGATATGTAAAAATGTTACCCACCTGAAAATATGCCTAAAATTTAATTTTGAGATTCAACACTCAATAAACTCGGATTTTTAGTACTCTCCCAAAGTACTTAGTTTGAAAATAAGCAGCTGTGTTTACAGTTTTTAAAATCCTGGTATCAGAAGCTTAGGTGTAATTGAGTAGAGATCACAGGTTGTCTACTATGGGCAACAGTTCAGTCTGGCTGTAAATTCCATCTAGTGACGCGGATAAAGGGTAGTCTGCTAGCGTTCAGATTTTTATGTCTTACAGCTGGCAGATCTCCTTCAGCACAGAAGAGTAATAATGGTGAAGAACGATGTAGATGCTAGAATAGTGTAGGTGGTGTAATAAGACAGTCTGGATGGGCCAAATGTTGCTAAATTGTTGGCATTGGCTATTCTATGGCAGTGCTTCTACAGCTGTAGTATTTAGTCTGTTTCTTAGGGATACCCTGTTCAGTTTAATTTTCAGGATATTCCCAATGAATATGCAAGAGTTAATGCCTTGCATCCATTGTATTCAAATGTATTTTCTGTATATTCATGATGAATATGCTAAAAGCCAGATGATCGCTGTCCTACAGATCACAGAGAAAATGCAATAATGAAAACCTCTGTCAGAATGAAAAACACACTGGTTCCCATCCATCATCTAGCAGTGGCAACTATGCGGAAGAGTGGATGAGAAGCCTAATAGTAAGAGCAGTAGGGTTAGAACCAGGGAAGTTAGGGTTTGAATCCTGCTGCTGCTCCTTGTGATCTTGGGAAAATCACTTAACCCTCCATTACCTCAGGTATGTTTACATTGTAAGCCCTCCAGAGACAGGAAAATACCTACTGTACCTGAATGCAATTGTCCTTGAATTTTCTTTTCAGTTACCAAAAAAAAAAATTTTTTATTGAGAAACCAACCAACAAAACTCCATGCCATCTTCCACAAGTACTGCATGACATTTACAAAGAAAAATTGCCACAGGTGTAACACCAGTCTTCGGTCAGACCTGCCCAGCAGTGCAGTGTAATAGACGGTACAGTACAATACAATACAATAGGCAACTTGCAGTACCCAATGCAGTGGTCCAACTTAACACAAAAAAAAATCATCCCTTTATTCCTTTAACTACAGCCATCCCCCATACCTCCTTCTCTCCTGTCACTCTGTTCCCCTCCTACTTCTCCCCATCTGCCATCCTCTCCCCTTCTCCCCTACCACCCCAGGGTTACTTAACACCCGTCTATATGCATGTTCAGTTACCAAAGATTAACCCTTTCCAGGCCGAGCCCAAAACTCGGGATCCAAAATTCTGACTAAATATTCCTATCAAATGGTATATAATACATGACCATAGCAGAAGGAAAATCACTATTAGAACATATTGAATAAGACGGGTACAATTTTCCTGAAATATACAAAAATTAACCCGGCTGCAGAATGTGGATTAAAAATTTAAAGTAGGCCTTCAAAGGGTTAAGTCCCTTGTCACCCTTTAGCCATTTTCCACCATACATGTGACTCCACAGTCTATGGAAGGTAGCCATCGCCTGACACTTGCATGCAGTTATCTCACTCATTCTGTACAGGTAGCCCAGGCGGTCCAAAATCCGAACCACCTCTGACTTCTTGGCAGCCTTCCAGTCCCATGCTATTTCCATTATCACCCCTCTGACCAAAAATGTAAGAAGGTGGCCCACATCTCCCCCCTCCTCCCCAGTCACTTAAGAGAACCTCATCTAGGTCCATGGGCCCCACCCACCCCACCATGTCTTTTGCCATTGCTCTAATCCACTGCCTCGTCCGTTGTATAACTGGACATGCCCACCACGTATTCAGAAAGTCTTTCACCTCCCCACAACCATTCCAACATAGGGTGCTATTATGATCCCCCTTTCCCCCATCTTATTAAGCTTCCCTGGGGTTACGTATATACGATACAACATTTTGTAGCCATGTTCCTGTATGGCAGTTGATATCGATGGACACGGAGGGAACACCCCCCCCCCTTCCCCATATAATAGAGGATTATGCATTCCTTAACGTCCCTCCAGTCTAGTCCCGAACCTTGGAGTTGTGCACCTCTCACAGCAGCTTGGAGACTGAGAAACATCATCTCTTTTCTGATGACATCAGTATATCCTGCCCAGATCCGCCGCCTCTGATCAGTTATCTCAGTCTCCAAGCAGCTGGAGGATCTGTGAGCCGGAAGGTCCAGGCTCACTTGAGGGACAATTAAGGTTCCTAGAGTAGTTTAGCTAGGGTTCTATTTTGAAATAATTTTTTTCAGTTATAATTTGGCATATTTGAATCAGATAGGGGAGCCGGTGTTGAGGTGTTTTTATCCTCCTCCCTCCTCCTTCCCCCCCCCCCCCACCTCTTCATTTCTATGCTGCCTTTACTGTCTGCACTAGTCAGCTTGCTCGAAGCGGAGACTTCTGACTGCTGAGCCCGGTGGGGGGAAGAGCCGGTAGAGTCAGGTCTCTAGCGCATACAGAAGTGGTGCCTGTCAGCGCTCAGAGCCCGACATTGGAGACGCGGCCGCTGTGAGTAGTGCAGGAGAGCTCCTGAGCAGTTTTCTCCGTGCTGTGGCCGGATGGGCAGCACCGGAGCTCAAAGCAGCGTCGGCCGGCCTTCTGGAGCATGAGCTTCAGGTAAGGGGGGCTTCCTTTCCTGTCCTCCTTTCTGGCTGGCGCCAGGCGGGAGATTGAGTAGAGGAGTCGGCAGGAGGCAGCACCAGTTGTGTTAGGCAGGCCGTGGCGCACTGTGCAGGAAAACCGCCGCTCTGCATTTGCAGCCGGCAGCGGCTTTATTTTGCCCGGGGCATTTTGTTTTTCAACGGGGGTTGTTGAGCCAGGGGAGCTTTGTTTTGCAGAGGTAATTTCAGTAGCCAGCTACCGGACTCGTCCTGGAGCGGCGTCTTTATTTTAAAAAAAACAACCCCCCCCCCCCCCAAATAATTAACTGTTTAGGTTATATTGGGTTTTGGGTAGGTGATTAGAGGAGAATTTCAGGTGGAGTTTGTTTCTTCAGGGATGCCGTCTAGGCCTCATTGCTCTGCGGATCGAAGAGAGGAACCCTGTCTGAAGCAGGCATCTGTAAAAGGTGTGTGCATGAGGCCGCGGCTATGGAACACACTTTGGAGGACGGGACGAAAGGACAAGAGGTCCGGGTAGCCTCGCAGGAGCAGCCTGTCCTGGAGCGGGCGGCGCGGGAGCCCATAGCCGGGCCGCCGTCAGCCCCGGATCTCCCAGCCCAGCAAGAGCCTTTGCCAGGGGGCTTATCAGCGATTTTTTTTTTTTTCACCGCAGTTTGTGACCCTGATACAGCAGGCCTTTGGGGGGCACCGGAAAGGCTTGCTACCGGACCCTGCAGAAGGGGACCAGGGGAGTAAGAGACCTGGTTTGCCCTTGAGTGCAGGGGGGTCAAAGTTCTCGGCAAAGAAGGCCAGGATGGATAAGGAGCTGGGGGACATGGAGGTGGACTCGGAAGATCTTCAATCGGTTGAGGGTGACCGCGAGTTGGACTTGGACGACGACCTAGAGGGAGAGATCGCGGATAGGGAGGATCAGGTTAGGGTCGTCAGAGTGTTTAGGAGAGAAGAGCTCCCGGCCCTCATAGCAGAGGCATTGAAGGCGCTGAACATGCCGGCGCTGGGTACGCCTGAGAAGATCCGTTATTACAGGTCTTCCGGAAGACTCAGAGGGCGTTTCCGGTACACAGAGTGATTCGGGAGATGATACAGGAAGAATGGGATACCCCGGAGGCGTCTCTTAAGGGGTCCAGAGTGATGGACCGGCTTTACCCATTAGTGGAGCAAGATCGGGAAGTGTTTAAGTCTCCCAGAGTGGATGCAGCGGTGTCGGCAGTGACACAGAAGACCACGATTCCGGTGGAAGGCAGTGCGGCACTCAAGGACGTCCAAGATAGGAAGCTGGATTCCTTATTGACACCAAAAATTAATCCCAAAGTCAGAGATACTTAAATATATCCACCTAAAAATCCCCAAACGAAACCCCTATAGTGAAACACTATATTTTTATTTTTATTATTTTTGTCTGATCACTCCGAGGGAGGACAAGAAGTGTAACTCGCCCCCACCAGATGGATGTACTCCGTTTTAATCATAAAAAAGTTCCTTGGTCAAATGCTCATGAAAAAATATGACTTACCTTAAACAGTCTTAGAAGAACAGCCAAAGTCATTGCATGCGTGAATACCGAAATCCTGGGACACGACGTGCACGTTTCGGGCCACCAAAGCCCTGTATCAAGTGCTCCTACGGAAATCCAACAGGCATAAATCTTCGTGCAATTGCGATTTAACAAACGGCTAAAATGCCGTTTTTAAAATTGGTCAATCAGGTCAGGGGTTCGCTGGGGGATTGCCCTTCACCTGTGATTTGTTCCCTCCTTTGGTAAATGGGTTTGGGTGGCCAATCAGAGCATATAATCCTTTTTAGTGATTGGAGGTTGATGCACCCCCGGCATTTTTAAAACCGGCATTTTAGCCGTTTGTTAAATCGCAATTGCACGAAGATTTATGCCTGTTGGATTTCCGTAGGAGCACTTGATACAGGGCTTTGGTGGCCCGAAACGTGCACGTCGTGTCCCAGGATTTCGGTATTCACGCATGCAATGAGTTTGTCTGTTCTTCTAAGACTGTTTAAGATAAGTCATATTTTTTCATGAGCATTTGAACAAGGAACATTTTTATGATTAAAACGGAGTACATCTGTCTGGTGGGGGCGAGTTACACTTCTTGTCCTCCCTCGGAGTGATCCAACAAACATAATATAGTGTTTCACTATAGGGGTTTCGTTTTGGGGATTTTTAGGTGGATTCCTTGTTGAGGCAGATTTTTTATGTCAATGCCCTGTCTGTGCACGCAGCGATCTGTGGTGCTTGGGTGGCAAGAGCCTGTCTCCGCTGGTCGCAGCGAGTGTCGGGCAATGATGAGGGGGACGGTACGGGGGAAGCGGCCAGACTGGAGTCTGGGACGGCTTACCTTGCTGATATCCATTACGATCTCATTCAGGCACTTTCTAAGAGCATGGCTTCCGCTGTTGCGGCTCGGCGTTCTCTGGCTCCGCAATTGGGTGGCAGATGCTTTTTCCAAAGCTAGGCTTAGTAAACTGCCATTTCGGGGGAAGCTACTTTTTGGAGAAGATCTAGATAGATTTGTGAAGGAACTCGGCGAGTCTAAAGGAGGTAGGCTTCCGGAAGATAAGCAGAAGCCCGGCCAATCAGTTCTTCCTGCCAAAGGGCAGCAGAGGGATTTTCGTAAATTCTGGAGTCCTAGGTTTGGTCAGGCGCAGAGAGGACGTTTTCCCTACAGGAACCAGGGGTTTTGTGGATTTCGGGGGGCAGGGAGGGGCTTTGGGGCCTCTACTTCGTCCTCCTCCAATCTGCGCAAATCACAATGAAGGTTGGAGGGCTCAGACTTCGGTGCTCGTAGGAGGTCGGCTACGGGAATTTTATGAGGCCTGGGCCGAAATTACATCCGACCAGTGGGTATTGGAGGTCGTTCGGGAGGGTTATGCCCTGGAATTGCGATGTCCAGTAAGCGACCTGTTTGTGCGCTCTCCGTGCAAGGCACCAGTCAAGTGCGCTGCTGTCAGAGACGGTAGAAAAGCTACTCGAACTCCGGGCGGTGGTGCGAGTGCCCCCACTCCAATGCGGTTTAGGTTGGTACTCCATTTATTTTGTGGTCCCAAAGAAGGAAGGGACCTTTCGTCCAATTCTAGACCTCAAAGGGGTAAATCGCTGCCTTCGGGTGTCTCACTTTCGCATGGAGACTGTAGTCGGTCATTGTGGCAGTCAGAAAAGGGGAGTTTCTTACGTCCTTAGATCTGTCAGAAGCCTACTTGCATATTCCAATCCGGGAAGAGCATCAAATGTTTCTCAGGTTTCCGGTGTCCCTAGGGCATTTTCAGTTCCGAGCTTTACCTTTTGGTCTGGCTACGGCGCCGCGAACGTTCACAAAGGTAATGGTGGTGGTAGCGGTGGCGCTGAGAAAGGAGGGTGTTCTAGTGCATCCTTACTTGGACGATTGGTTAATCCGGGCGAAGTCAAAATCCGAAAGCGAGGCGACCACAGGCAAGGTGATGGCTTTCTTGCAGAATCTCGGCTGGGTAGTCAACATGGCAAAGAGCAAATTCACTTTGACGCAGGAGCTGGAGTACTTGGGGGCTCGGTTCAATACAAGGAAAGAGAGAATCTTCCTACCGCAACTGAGAGCGAAAGGGTTACGCCGTCTGGTGCGGGAATTTCTGCACAGGCCGGCCCCCACAGCGTGGCATTACTTGCAGTTGCTCGGAACCATGGCAGCCACGCTGGAGCTGGTACCGTGGGCAAGGGCTCACATGAGGCCGCTACAGAGGGTGTTACTCAGACGGTGGTCTCACCAGTCTGATCCGCTTATGAAGAGGTTGCCGTGCTTGCCAGAAACAAGGCGGGCCCTGCAATGGTGGTTACGCCCGGGCTGTCTGGAGAAGGGGATGCCGTTGGAAACTCCGGATTGGAAGCCCTTAACGACGGATGCCAGTCTCTCCGGCTGGGGAGCTCATTTCCAGGGACGGCTCACACAGGGTCAGTTGTCCGAAGAGGAACGGACCTGGTCAATCAACCGGTTGGAATTGAGGGCGGTAATGCTAGCACTAGCACAGTTTTAGCCGTACCTACAGAAGGATGCGGTGCGAGTGTTCTCCAACAATGCGACCGCAGTGGCCTACATCAGTCGACAAGGAGGGACCAGCAGTGTTCCGCTAGAAGCAGAGGCCGAGCAGTTGTTCGAGTGGGCCGAGGAAAATCTGCTGGCGTTGTCGGCTTCGCATGTGGTGGGGGTGGATGATGTGCAGGCCGATTTTTTTCTGAGTCAGGTGAAGGTGGACCTGGGGGAATGGGTTCTTCATCCGGAAGTGTTCGAAATGTTGGTGCGCCGTTGGGGGGCGCCAGTAATGGATCTCATGGCAACCTTGCACTCGGCCAAAGCAAATCGGTTTTTCAGCAGGCGGAGAGAGAGGATGTCGGAAGGGCTGGATGCTCTCATACAAGTGTGGCCAGCAGAGCAACTGCTGTACGTTTTTCCACCGTGGATGTTTAAATCGGTCGAGTAGTACAACGCATCGAGCGGCACAGGGGACCTGTCATGCTCATAGCGCCGGACTGGCCTCTGATCTCATGCGGCTAGTAGTGGACGAACCTTGGAGGTTGCCTTGTCTGGATCTGTTGGCCCAGGGTCCGCTATTCATGCCTCAGGTGGATCGATTCACGCTTACGGCTTGGCTCTTGAGAGGGCTAGACTGAAGAAGAGGGGTTACTCTGCATCGGTAATCTCCACTTGAGGGCGAGGAAGCGCTCTACATCTCTGGCTTATGTCCGCATCTGGCAGGTGTTTGAAGCTTGGTATTTGGATAGGCAGGGCGAGGCGCTAAGGGCGTCACTGTCGCAAGTGTTGGCTTTCTTGCAAGATGGTTTGGAGAAAGGATTGGCGGTGGCTACCTTACGAGTGCAGGTGGCGACGTTATCTTGTTATAGGGGTAAGATCGGAGGACAGCAAATAGGGGGTCATCCAGACATTAAACGATTTTTGCAGCAGTGTCGTTGCTGAGGCCGGCGCGCAGGCAGGTAGCGCCCAGTTGGAGTCTCCCCTCAGTTTTGCAGGTGTTGAAGGAGCCATTTGAGCCCTTATCCAGGGCCTCCTTGAAGGACCTTACCCTTAAGGTAGTGTTTCTCGTAGCTATTTGTTTGGTTCGCAGAATCTCCGAGTTGCAGGCCTTATCCTGTAGGAAGCCTTTTCTGTGTTTTTCAGACTCTAAAGTGGTAAGACCGGTGCCGTCCTTTTTGCCCAAGGTAGTCTTGGCGTTCCATGTTAATCAGGTTATTTTTTACCGGTATTTACAGAAAGGCATGGAGGTTCCCTTGCGGAGAGATTACATCTGTTGGATGTTCGTTGGGCTTTGAAGAAATATCTCCGAAGGACGAAGAGTTTCTGCAAATCGGATAGGCTATTTGTCTTGTTTGGTGGACCTAGGAAAGGAGAGGCGTCGTCGAAAGCCTCCATTGCCAGGTGGATTAAGGGGGATAAAGCGGCTGCATATATCCTAAACGGAAAGGCGGTGCCAGAAGGGCTGGGAGCTCATTCCACTAGGGCTCAAGCGGCTTCTTGGGCGGAGTTTCAGTATGTCCCGGCATTGGACATTTGTAAGGCCACCACCTGGTCCTCAAACTCCTTTGTTCAGCATTATCGTCTGGATGTTCAGGCGCAGAGGGATACCTGTGTTGGATCAGTGGTGCTTCAGGCTGGTGTCTCAGATCCCTCCCGTTGTTTTGCTGTACTGCTCTGGTATATACTCCAAGGTTCGGGACTAGACTGGAGGGACGTTAAGGAAGGGTAAATTAGACTTACCTGCTAATTGTTGTTCCTTAAGGAACTCCAGTCTAGTCCCGTATCCCGCCCTGGTCGACTGTCTGTATTATAGTGCCTGAAGAAGAAAAGCGCTGATGACAGGTAAGAAGTCAGGGGTTAATACATGTGCTATCTTTTCTTGTTCATCTGTGGTCATGCAAAGGTTGAGAAGATACCTCAGTGCCAGCAATAGTTGCTCTAATTACGTCCGGGAGGGGGCTAGGATGGGCAGTTGAAGTCCCCTTCGGGTAAGTTAGAGTTCATAGTTACAGTTCTGGTTCATAGTTGATACTTTGTTGCTTCGGTGAGTCTGCTTTGTCAGTAGGTTACTGATCAGAGGAGGTGGATCCGGGCAGGATATACTGGTGTCATCAGAAAAGAGATGACGTTTCTCAGTCTCCAAGCTGCTGTGAGAGGTGCACAACTCCAAGGTTCGGGACTAGACTGGAGTTCCTTAAGGAACAACAATTAGCAGGTAAGTCTAATTTACCCTTTGGGGGTCTGATGATGGATGTCTGCCTTTATACAAACAGCTGATATTTGAAATAAGTAAGTCTTATATTTTGGGGCCTCTACTCCCCCCCCCGCCCCCGAACAGGTACTGGGTGGGGTCAATTTGACCCTCCTCCCCAGAGACATGAGCTCTTGGAGGTAGATAATTATCAATTTGTAGGAGATTACTACCCATTTTTTAATATCACAATCCCTATGCTTTGTTACATTTGGTGGCCCGTTTTGGAATTAATGATTGGCCAGTCTGATAACCATCATGCCTAATTTGGATGTAACTAATCCCATCTGTAGGTTCTCAAGATTGTTTTTTGGAAGTCAGGACTGTATATGTACAGTATACCTACCAGTGGTGAGTCATCAATTGTCACACTTTGAAACTGCTAGTTGTTTTTCAATCAATTTCTTGTACTTGTATTTTAATACATTAGCTCTGCTGTTTTGTTCTTCTTTTATCCTCCTGTTTTAATTTGATCTATTGTTTTTACCATTGATTCTTTTTATTGTGTGGTTTTTTTTTTATTATTGTGTTATGTTTTATATCTCATTACTTATATAGTGCCTTTATACTATAATTCAATGGTTCCTTATCATCCCTCCAGTCCAGTCCCACACCTCTGGGTAGTGCACCTCTTCCAGCAGCTTGGAGACTGAGCATGTCATCTTTTGATGACTCTGGTACTAATACAGCAGGAACAGCCTACCAGTCTCCAAGCAGCTGGAGGAAGTGGTGAGCTCAGGGTGTTGGACTTGCTGAAGGAACAACTAAGGAGGTCTAGTTTAGTTGAGGCATTTATTTCCTTCTGACTTTATTTATAAGTTTGTCTCTGAAAGGAAAAAAAAAAAAAAGAATAACAAGGAGGCAGCTCTTCGGAGAAATGGAGGAACCCCCCCCCCCCTCACTTTGGCTCTGGTTCTGGTGGAATGAGTGCAGTGGCTGGCCTGAGGGCTCTGGGGTTTTCTTTGGCGGCTTCTGATCCCTCGTGGGTGAGCTGTATTTGCGTTGACATCCCCGGAGGACCCCCCCCCCCCCCAAAGTACCAAAGCCGCGTTTGGCTGAGCGTGAGGGGAAGAGGAAACAGGACACAGGAGCGGCTCGCTGTAGAAGGAACAGGTGAGACAGTTCTCCTGGATACTCTGGGCTGTGCAGGTAATTTTTTGAGCAGAGTGTGTGTGTGTGCGCTGAATGGCAGTGGGACATGTTTGGCTCTTTTTTCATAACAGCAGTCCTGGCACAGAGGCCTGAATTTGCAGGAGGGAGGCCTAGCCACATGGCAGAGTACAGAGCGGGAGATCAGGAGGTGTGCCTTCAGGCTCCCACTCTTAACTGTATAGTGTTTTGTTTTGGGGGGGTTTTCAGCTACTCAGTGCGGGGGCCCTTGTATCTGTTCTCTGCCAGCCTGAGGGAGTACTTAGTTGATTCTTTGGGGGCAGCTTTTTTTTTTTTTTTTTTAGTGCCGTCGAGTCATTGCTGACTCCTAGCAACCCAGCTGCCTCTGTTTTCTTGGCAATGTATCACCGGAAGTAGATTGCCAGGCCTTTTCTTCCGAGGCAGTGGAGCGTAAAGTGACTTGCCCAAGGTCGCAAGGCGTTCCAGTGGGACTTGAACCCTTGATCTTCTGAGTACTAGGCAGTTGCCCTAACCACTAGGCAGCTACTCCACCCCACCTGGGGGCAGCTAGGGAGCTTTTTATCTTTCTTCCCCCCATACCTTTTCTTTAGGCTTCTTAGAGTGGGTCAAATAGACAAGCAGGAGGCCACCTAAAAATTAAGGGAGATAGAAGAAAGAGGGAAGTGTATTAAAGGCATATAACATTCCCTCAATGTTTGGATTTGCTGTATGCCTGTGAGGCCTCAGTGTCTCATGTGTGGAACTCGCCGCGGAGCAGTTTCAGAGGCGGGCATTTGTAGGGGCTGTGCCCAAGAAGCCGCCTCGATGGCGCAGTCTCTCAGTGATAAAGGAACGCACAATAGGGCGCCTTCTCTTGCATCTGTCCCGCAGGAGTTAGGGGAGTCAGGATCACCTCCTCAGGACTCGAGGTCTTGTCCTCCGCCCTTGCCTGGTCCCTTGACCCTCCAGCCTCTGGGGTAGGGAGGAATCCTGGGTAGGTTTTCTCCAGAATTTGTCCTCCTGCTTCATCAGGCTTTCTGCCTGCGTCAGCAGTCATGGGGGAGGGGGTTTCTCTGGGACACAGCGAGGAACCAAGAGGCTGGAGGTTTTGGACTTGGTGGTCTTAGTCGTAAAGAGACCCAAGACCTTTGAGGAAAGTCGAGCCGACTCCAGTGGTCCGGGAACCCAGAGGGGGAGGAATTTGTCGTGGAAGAAGGCAACGAGGACTTGGAAGAAGGGGAAATCCCCGAACATGAGCAGGTGCTGTGTTCCGCAGAGAGGAGTTACTGGCGCTCATCGTGGAATCTCTTAAGGCACTTAATATGCCCATCAGTGGTCCATTGCAGGATGAGACACTCGAGGATCTCTTACTGCAGGCATTCCGTAGGCCACAGAAGGTGTTCCTGGTGCATAGAGTGGTTCGCCAGATGATCCAGGATGAGTGGGATCTGCCGGAGGCTGGTCTTGAAGGATCAAGAGCGATGGCGCATCTTTATCCACTGTCTGACCAGGACCGCAAATTCTTTCGGGCCCCGAAAGTTGATGCGGCGGTGTCGGCAGTCACAAAGACTCCGATCCCGGTGGAAGGCAGTGTGACCCTCAAGGATGCCCAAGATAGGAAGCTGGACACCTTGTTAAAACAGGCTTTTGATGTCAATGCTCTTTCGTTGCAAGTCTCCATTTGTGGGGCTTGGGTCACAAGAGCTTGCCTTCACTGGTCGCAGCGGCTGCAGCAGCAAGAAGGGGCAGTGGACCAAGCCGAGGAGGTGGCCTGCCTGGAGTTGGGGGTGGCTTATTTGGCAGATATCTACTACGACCTGAATAGAGGCCTCTCAAACTCCATGGCGTCTGTTGTCGTGGCCCGCCACTACCTATGATTGCAGAATTGTGCAGCGGATAGTTCCTCAAAGACTTGCCTTAGTAAGCTCCCCTTCAGGGGTTAACTGCTCTTTGGTGAAGACCTCGACAAGCTGGTCAAAGATCTGGGGGCGTCCAAGGGTGGGCGGTTCCCCGAGGATAAGCAGAAGCAGAATTGGATTCCACCGGCATCCTGGAGTCAGCCACGGAACTTCAGGTGATTTTGCTCTTCACGTTCCTCCTCCTTTCAGAAAGGCAGATTTTCCTCCAGGGGGCAAGGGTTTCGAGGCTTCAGGGAAGCGAGCAGAGACTTTGTCACCTCCTCGACCTCAGGGTCACAATGAAATCACAATGAAGCGAGTGGTTTCCAGGCAGGGGTACAGCCCGTGGGCGGCTGTCTGTGGGAATTTTACCCTGCCTAGGCCCAAATCACCTCCGACCAGTGGGTTCTGGAGGTCATCCGAGAGGGGTACGCCCTCAAATTTGCTCGTCTGGTGGGCGCATCTTTCGTTCTGTCTCCCTACAAAGCTCAAATCGAAAGCAGTAGCGGTTCGGGTAATCTTAACCCGACTATTATAGCTCGGGGCCATGGTGCCAGTTCTGCGAGAGCAGTACGGCTGTGGTCGATACTCCATTTACTTCATAGTACCAAAAAAGGAAGGCTCCTTCCGTCTGATTCTCGATCTCAAGCGGGTGAACCGCTGCCTGCGGGTTCTGCATTTTCACATGGAGACTCTGTGCTCTGTCATTGTGGCCGTCAAAACAGGTGAGTTCCCTTGACTTGACTTGACACCAGCGGTTCCTTCACTTTGTGGTTCCGATGGGACACTTCCAGTTTTGTGCGTTACTCTTCGGGCTCGCAATGGTGCCATGTAGCTTCACCAAGGTCATGGTAGTGGTGGCAGCAGTGCTCTGACAGGAGTGCATTCTGGTTCATTCTTACCTTGATGACTGGTTGATTAGAGCAAAGTCTGGGATCGAGAGCGAGCGAATGACAGCTCGGGTGGTACAGTTCCTCCAAAGCCTAGGTTGGGTGATCAACTTGGCTATTTGGTCCCATCTCAAGTACTTAAGGGCTTGCTTTGACACCAACAAGGGAAGAGTGTTTCTCCCGGCCCAGCGTGCTCGAGGTCTTCAGTTTCTGAGGAGGACAGAGCCTACAGCCTGGCACTAACTATCTTCAGCTTCTCGGGACCATGGCGGTGACTCTCTCAAACTGGTGCCTTGGGCAAAGGTGCACATGCGGCCTTTGCAGAGTGCCTTGCTCCGATGGTGGTCGCAGCTGTTTCAGAGGTTTCCTTGCCTGAAGTCGGCAAAACGGTCCCTACTACTGCTACTATTTAACACTTATATAGCGCCACGCACGCAGCGCTGTACAGACATGAATACAAGAGACAATCCCTGCTCGTCCAAGCTTACAATCTAATCACGACAACAGAAATACACACAGAGTAATAATCTAGTTAGGGCAAAGCCAGATTGGCTGTCTCCCAAAATTACTATTAGTGCTACTGCGCATTTACTACACACACAGTATAAATAAGTACAAACCTTTCAATTACACCAAGAGTACATTACAACACATCAGGGTTACATTACAGGTGGGCTGGGCATCATGGCGTACATTACATTAAATCAGGGATACATATAATGTATGCTTACATGGTGATGTGGAGACTGAGTCGGTGGAGGCAGAGTGACCAGGAGTGCTCATGCTTCATTGGGGTCATGGAGGCTGGAATGGAACCTTTTTCCTTTTCCCTTACATTGGAAAATGTCTGCAAGGGAGAAAGCCGGCCCCGCCAAAGGGCCCTTTGGCATGGGCTCGCCAGGCACGTCCACGCCTGCCAGTTCCTGCTTTTGAATGGAGCTTGTTGTGCCCCGATTGGGCCTTGGTGGGGGGAACGGGAGGGGTGAGCAGCTCCCGCTTCCACCCCCGATGTCCAATCGGCAGTATGGTGACTGCGTTCAGAGAATCTTCTCAGAGGATGCGCTGACCTGGTGTCTGGTGACCTGGCCGGTTGGGGAGCCCATTTCGAAGGGCAGTGCTCGGGGGGGTGCTGGAGTGAGGAGGAGGCCAGTTTGTCAGTCAACAGACTGGAAATGCGAGCAGTATCTCAGGTGCTCTGGAGTTTCAAAAGGAGGTTGCAGGGAATGGCGATAAGGGTCCTTTCGGACAATGCGACCACAGTGGCCTACATAAACCGCCAGGGTGGCACGGGCAGCTCTACCTTGGAGGAGGAAGCCGAGGAGTTGCTAAGGTGGGCATTTCTTCACCTCTTTCTTCCACTTTATCTAAATCCGTTGACGAGGCAGTAACCTCCTATAATGCTGCACTTTCCTCGGGCCTGTATGCTCTTGCCCGCCCATCCCACATCTTGTGAGGCATTCTACACCCCAGCACTGGTTCACATCCACTATCCGCTATCTACATTCCAGTGTCCACTCAGCTGAGCGTGTGTGGCTCAAATCCCACTCCCGTGTTGACCACTTACACTTCAAATTCATGCTTGTCTCTTTCCAGTCAGCCATAGCTCTTGCTAAACAAGACTATTACATCCATTTGACTAGCTCTTGCCTCTGATCCTCGCCATCTCTTTATTACTCTGTTCTCTCCTCAAGGTGCCTCTGCCTCCAGTCCCTCCCTCCCTTCCTGCCCAAACCCTGGCTGACTAATTCCATGACAAAATCCACAAGATCACCCTCCAATTCCCCACTATTCCAACTACTTCAACTACTTCCCCTCTTCACTCCCAACCCTCCCCCTACCTCTGCTACCCTCTATTCCTTCCCTATGATCTCTGAAGAGGAAACCGCACTCCTTTCTTTCTCTCTCCAAACTCACCACCTGTTCCTCTGATCCTATCCCCACCGACCTCCTAAGCCCCATCTCCTCCACTGTTGTCCTTTCCATCTCTTATATTCTCAACCTGTTGCTCTCCACTGCAACTTTCTCCAGGACCAAGCAGGAAGTCAGCCCTCACATATGGGTGTCATCGGCACCGATGAAGCCCCAGCAGAGCATTTCACCAGCTTTCTATGAAAGCCTTTGGGAATGCAGGCACGCATGCGCGGTTCCCTTCCCGCCTAAAGGTGCCATCTTACCTCAGTCTCTCTTTTTCCGAGAAGCCCACTGGACGTGTGTCCTGTTCTCCCGGTTAAAAGTAGATTTTTTTCGGCGATTATCGCTATTTTTTTCTCCCGGTTTGACGCCGGTTCCCCTCCCGCCGGGTTCGGTACACCGGTATCGAGCCCGATACTTTTTCGGTTTTTGCCCTTCGTGGCTGGCGTTCGCGCCCTTTTTTCCATTTTTCCCTGGAAGGCCGGTCCTTTGACCTCGCGGGGACTCTTTTTTTTTTTCCCCAATGGCTTCCAGTGGTTTTGAAAAGTGTGATCGGTGTAAGAAATTAATGTCTCTCACCGACACACACGACTGCTGCCTTCGGTGCCTCGGCCCCGATCACGACCCTAAGTCGTGCGGGCCATGTGGGAAGATATCTTCCAAGGCACTCCGAAATCAACAGCAGCAAAAAGAGAGGCTTTTCTCGGACTCCGCCTCCGGCCGGGCCCGGACCTCATCTGAGGCCTCGACATCTCGGGATTCCGCTCCCGAGCTCCGTCGAAGCTCCTCGGACAAGGGGTCCCCCGACCAGGAACGGAAGAGGAAGAAGCGGCTCGCGAGGGCGGCGTCGGAGGAGGTCCCTGGCTCCTCGAGGGCCAGGTCTAAGACCCCCGACCGTCGCCCGGGCCCGTGGAACAAGAGAAGCCTGCCAAAGTTCCTCGTGTGGAGCCGGAGTCTGCTGGACACGTAAGCCCCGTAATCCTCGGACTCTCCTCCCAGAGAGCCGACATCGGGCACGGCACCGCCGGGGCCCGAGTCGGTGGCTGCTGCGTCTCCCGAGCTGAGTCTCAGGATGACAGCCTTGGAGAGCAGACTGTCTGCCTTCATGAAGCAGCAGTGGGAACTGATGGCCAGCCTGTCTGGCACATCTGCCCTGACCACCAGACATAGACTTCGAAGTCGACCCCGGAGACCGAGCCGATACGCGAGTCCATCATGGCTCGAAGTCTACCTCGGTCGCGGTCTCCCTCGACCTCCCGTTCGGGACCAAGGGCGTCGACGCCAGTGCCGGCGTCGGGGCAGGTGCTCCAGGGCCCCATGGGGTCGGAACCTGACTCCTCCTCGGACGAGTCCGCCTGGGACTCACCGCAGTCTGAGCCCCGGAGTAGATCCCCTCCGGAGGATACTCTGTTCTCGGAGTTCGTCCGGGATATGGCCACTGCCTTGGCTATTCCGGCGGACCCCGAGGAAGAGCCTCGAGCTGAGGAGCTCAAGGTGCTGCAGTATGACTCTCCTCCGAAGGAGGCCTTACTGTCCCAGTTCCTCCGATGCTGGAACGGCTACTCTTCCGTATGTGGGAGGCACCGGCCTCGGTGCCGGTTCTAAGCAAGCGAGTCGACTCGATCTATCGACTCAGAAAGAGCCCTTGTTTTCAGAAGGCACAGCTACCACACCATTCTATGGTTGTGGAATCGGCCATGCATCGTCTGAAGAGCCAGAAGATGCACTCCGCGGTGCCTTCTGGCAGAGAGGCCCAAAACCTTGATGGCGTCGGTATAAAGTGCTTCCAGAGCTCGATGCTTGCTTGCCGTGTCCAGTCGTACCAGCTGTACATGGGCATGTACTTGCGGGACCTGGCCAAGGAGTTGGCCGGGTTCTCTGCTGGACTCTCCGGGGAACCCTTGCAGAGATTTAAGTCCTTGTCCTCGGGGATTCGGGACTCCTCGAAGTTCATGTCCCGCGCTGCCTACGATGGCTTTGAGGCTTGGCTCGACACCAGGCATGGCTGCAGTCATCGGATCTCGAGCCATGGGTTCAGGACAAGTTGGTCGATGTCCCTTGCCGAGGTGAGAACCTTTTTGGCAAGCCCATGACCGAGAAGGCCGCTCAGCTCGAAACAGAGCACCTTACACGGACAAGGCTGTCGATGAAGACCTCTGCCCCTTCTCATAAAAAGAAGGGCCCGGGTAAAAAGCCCTTTTACCCGAGGAAGGGCACTGCCTACAAACAGTACCCTCAATATCAGGCTACCCAAGCTGCACCCCAGGGTCAGCAAGCCAAGGGGCAGGGTAATGGGCCCCGTAGGCAGAGGACCCCCAAGCCTCCGGCCCCTGCTCCCACTCAGCAGGGTGGGGGTTTTTGACTCCTTGAGTGTAGCCTCTCCATCCCTGCTATCCCAGCCCTGCACAGGAGGTCGCCTCGCCCTCTTTGCCCACTAGTGGCCCCTCATCACCGGGGACAGTTGGGTGTTCAACATAGTCCACAGGGGCTATGCACTGCATTTTCACCAACTGCCTCCTCCATACTTTCCAGGGGAGCCTCCAAGGCCTCCCCTGCACACAGACCTTCTCCTTCAAGAGCTTCAAGGTCTCTTGGTGGACAGGGCGGGGGAGCCTGTGCCTCCCCACTTCCAAGGTCACGGATTCTACTCCAGGTATTTCCTGGTCCCCAAAAGAACCGGTGGCCTTCGACCCATTCTGGACCTCAGGAACCTCAAGTTCCTAGAGAAAGAAAAGTTCAAGATGCTTACACTTGGAACACTTCTGCCCTTCCTCCAGCAGGGAGATTGGCTATGCTCCTTAGATCTAAAGGATGCGTATACCCACATCCTCATTCATCCAGACCACAGAAAGTACCTCAGGTTCATTGTGGGAGGAAACCATTATCAGTACAGAGTACTGCCTTTTGGCCTCACCTCCGCTCCCAGGGTCTTTACCAAATGCCTGGCAGTGGTAGCGGCCTACCTGAGAAATCAGGGAATCTTTGTCTTCCCCTACCTGGACGACTGGCTCATCAGGGGTCAGACGTGCCAGGAGGCCAGACAAGCCACCCTCAGAACTATTGCTCTTCTTCAAAGCCTGGGGTTTGTAATAAACTTCGCAAAGTCCACTTTGCTCCCCTCCCAGAACTTGGAGTTCATAGGAGCAAGGCTGGACTCCCTGCTGGCAAAGGCTTTCTTGCCAGCAGACAGAGCCCAAAGACTGATAAACTTAGCAAACCAGTTTCTCAACAAGTCACTGGTCTCCGCCAGACTCTGCCTAAGGCTGCTTGGCCACATGGCTTAGACAGTGCATGTGACCCCCAATGCCAGGCTCCATGTGAGGCCTGCACAGTGGTGCCTTCGGACTCAGTGGTCACAAGCCACAGGCAGCCTAAAAGACAGGATAAGGGTGTCCAGACAATTTCTGAACTCCCTCAACTGGTGGCTGCACCCACCCAATCTACTAAAGGAGGTGCCTTTTCAGATTCCTGGGTACACGGTGGTACTGACCACGGACGCCTCCCTGCAGGGCTTGGGAGCTCATTGTCTAGGCAAGTGCACCCAGGGCCTGTGGTCTCCTTGGGAAGCTGCACAGCAGATCAATCTCCACGAACTCAGAGCTATTCGATTAGCACTCAAAGCTTTCTCGCCAACCCTGGCTCATCAATCTGTCCTGGTTCAGACAGACAACCAGGTAGCCATGTTTTATGTGAACAAACAGGGCGGGACTGGGTCCAGAATCCTTTGGCGGGAGGCTCAGGACCTTTGTTCATTTGCCCTCAAGCACAACATGCTCCTCAAGGCTGTGTACCTTCCAGGCCAGGACAACTACCTGGCCGACAGGCTAAGCAGGATTCTGCAGCCCCACGAGTGGCAGCTGCATCCTTCAGTAGTTCAGAAGATCTTCCTACACTTGGGTCTCCCTTTGGTAGATCTCTTTGCCAGCCCCATGAACAAGCAACTGCCAAAATTCTGCTCCAGGCAACCGCATCCTCTCAGAATAGCAGCAGATGCTTTTCTGATTCCATGGTCTCAGGGCCTCCTGTATGTGTTTCCTCCCACGCCCTTAGTGGCCCGAACTCTCTTAAAAATTCTTCAGGACAAGGCCTCGGTCCTGCTGGTGGCTCCCAGGTGGCCGAGACAGCCTTGGTTTCCTCTTCTGCTTCCACTGGCGGTGGATCCCCCACTGCCTCTGGGGTTGCAACCCGACCTTCTCTCACAGGAGCAGGGTTCCCTTCTGCACCCCAATCTCAAAGCTCTCAATTTGATGGCCTGGAGGCTGCAAGGGTAGTTTTGGCTCCTTGGGGCCTACCTCAGGAAGTTGAGGAGGTTGTCCTAGCCTTTAGGAAACAGTCCACTAGGAAAACCTATACTCTCAAATGGAAAAGGTTTTCTGTGTGGTGTCAGCTACGTACAGAGGATCCTTTCTCCTGTACTGTGCCGGTAGTGCTTCAGTACGTACTGCACTTGTCCAATCAGGGACTTAAGTCCAATTCTGTTCGGGTCCACCTCTCAGCTCTAGCAGCTCACCACTCCCTGGTGGAGGGACATTCTCTGTCAGGTCACACCTTGGTGTCCCGTTTTCTCAGGGGCTTGCTTTTGCTCAAGCCTCCAATCCATCCTCCTGCCCCTGAGTGGGAGTTGAATGTGGTCTTGCAGCAACTGATTCGCCCACCTTTTGAGCCGATGGCTACTTGTCTACTACGCTTCCTATCCTGGAAGACACTCTTCCTGATAGCCCTTACCTCGGCTAGGCGAGTGAGTGAGCTTCAGGCCCTGGTCTGTGATAGGCCTTACACCAGGATTTATAGGAACCAGGGTGGTCCTTAGGACTCACCCAAAGTTTCTCCCAAAGGTTGTCTCCTCTTTCCACCTCAATCAGGAGGTGGTTCTTCCAACATTCTTCCCTAGGCCTCATGCAAGCCAGGCTGAAGCAGTCCTGTATACCCTGGACTGTAGGATGGCCCTATCCTTCTACCTTGACCGTAAGCAGGGGCATAGAAGTGCTACTCAGCTCTTCGTCTCCTTTGACCCCAATAAGTTAGGGTTGGCTGTGTCCAAGCGTACCTTGTCCATCTGGGTGGCTGACTGTATCACCTGGGCTTACAAGGCGGCTGACCTTCCTTTGCAGGGTAGGGTCACGGCCCATCGTGTCAGGGCAATGGCTGCCTCAGTGGCTCATCTCTGCTCTGTGCTCTTGGTAGACATCTGCAGGGCTGCAACTTGGTCTTCAAGCCAGACTTTTGCGGCCCATTACTGTCTGGAGAGGGAGTCCCGTAGGGACAGTGCTTTTGGCCAGGCAGTACTCCGGAATCTCTTTGAGGTTTAGGCAACTCCTGCCTTCCTTCCCTCTGTTGGGCTACCGGTGGAGGTTGTGTCCTTGGAAAGCCTTTCTTTGCTGCTGAGACTAGAGGGAGTACTTTTGTTCAGCCTGGGTTCCTCGGTACTCCAGAGCTAGGGAGTCAGCCATATGTGAGGACTGACTTCCTACTTGGTCCTGGAGAAAGAGTAGTTACTCACCTGTAACAGGTGTTCTCCAGGAGCAGCAGGAATCAGTCCTCACAACCCTCCCTCCTCCCCTGGGAGTTGCATTTGTACATAGCTAAGAACAGCACACAAAAATGAAAAAAAATAAAACTGTCATTTGACTGAGGTAAGATGGCACCTTTAGACGGGAAGGGAACCGCGCATGCGTGCCTGCGTTCCCAAAGGCTTTCATAGAAAGCTGGGGAAATGCTCTGCTGCGGCTTCATCGGCGCCGATGACACCCATATGTGAGGACTGATTCCTGCTGCTCCTGGAGAACACCTGTTACAGGTGAGTAACTACTCTTTCCCTGCAGATTTCAAGCATGCTGTGGTCACACCCCTCCTCAAGAAACCCTCACTTGATACCACCTGTCCTTCTAACTATCGACGCATCTCTCTCCTTCCCTTCATATCTAAACTACTTGAATGTGCGGTCAGCCGCCGCTGCCTTGACTTCCTCTCCTCTCATGCCCTCCTGGATCCTTTACAGTCCGTTTTTTGTTCCTTACACTCTACTGAAACGGCTCTTACCAAAGTCTCCAGTGACTTGTTCCTGGCAAAATCCAAGGGCCTCTACTCTGTTCTCACCCTTCTTGACCTCTCTGCTGCTTTTGACACGGTTGACCACAACCTTCTCCTTGATACCCTGTCTTCGCTTGGTTTTAGTGGCTCTGTACTATCCTGGTTCTCCTCCTACCTCTCCCATCGCTCTTTCAGTGTGTGTTCTGGTGGCTCCTGCTCCTCTGCTACCCCACTCCCAGTTGGTGTCCCCCAGGGATCCGTCCTGGGTCCGCTCCTTCTCTCTCTTTATACCCAGTCCCTTGGTGCGCTTATCTCATCCCATGGCTTTCAGTACCATCTCTATGCCGATGACTCCCAAATCTACCTCTCTACACCTGAAATCTCTCTGGCAATCCAGACCAGGATCTCTGCCTGCCTTTCTGACATTGCTGCCTTGATTTCTCACCGCCAACTGAAACTGAACATGGCTAAGACTGAACTCCTTATCTTTCCCCCCCAAAACCTCCCCTCCTCTTCCTCCTTTCTCAGTCTCTGTGGAAAACTCTGTAATCCTTCCTGTTTCCTCGGCCCGCATTCTGGGGGTTTTCTTTGACTCCTCTCTCTCTCTTTCTCCACACACATCCAGCTCATAGCTAAGACCTGCCGTTTCTTTCTCTACAACATCAGCAAAATCCACCCCTTCCTTTCTGAGCACACCACTAAAACCCCTTATCCACTCCTTAATCACCTCTCATCTTGACTGCTGCAACCTACTCCTTGCTGGTCTCCCTCTGAATCATCTCTTTCCCCTTCAATCTATTCAACATTATGCTGCGTGACTAATCTTCCGCCAGCCTCGCCATACCCACATTACTCCTCTTCTAAAGTCCCTTCACTGGCTCCCTATCTGCTTCCACATCCAGTTTAAACTTCTCTTCCTGACCTTTAAATGCATTCACTCTGCAGCTCCTCAGTACCTTTTCTTCTCATCTCTCCTTACAACACCTCTCGGGAACTCCACTCTTCTAATAAACTACTTCTATCTATGCCCACCACTCCTATTGCTAACTCCAGACTTCGCTCCTTTCACCTTGCTGCACCTTACTTATGGAACAAGCTACTGGTGTTTGTACGTCAGGTACCCTCTCTAGCCCTCTTTAAATACAGGTTGAAATCTCTCCTCTTCACTGTTGCTTTCAGATCTTGACTTCTGTGTTTTGTCATGACTAGATTGTTAGCTCTGTTTGTCTTGACTAGATTGTAAGCTCTGACGAGCAGGGACTGTCTCTTACATGTCTGTACAGTGCTGCGTATGACTGGTAGCGCTATATAAGTGCTTAGTAGTAGTAGTAGTAGTAGTAGTAGTAGAAAGCCACCTCCGGTGGTGCACATAGCAGGTACCGACAACTTAACAATGGATTACCTGAGCCGGGTGCAAGTGGAACCGGGGGAATGGGCGCTCAACCATCAGATTTTCTCTCAGGTGGTAAGCTGCTGGGGTCCCACAGTGATGGATTTGATGGTAATCTTCCAGTCGGCCAAAGCGACCCACTTCTTCAGCAGTCGGCGAGAGCGAATGTCAGAAGGTCTGGATGTGTTGATATAGAAGTGGCCCAACGAGAGAGGCTCCTGTACGTGTTCTCTCCTTGGGCTCTCATAGGTTGGGTGGTGCAGAGAATCGAGGCACCTCGGGGCTTGGTAATATTGATAGCTCCGGATTGGCCAAGGCATCTGTGGTATGCCAACCTGCAGCAGCAGCCTCTGGCAGATCATACATAGCGCCTGCCAACTCGGGAGGACCTGCTGATGCAGGGTCTGATGTGCATGCCCCAGGTTAATCAATTTTTGCTTAGGGCATGGCCCTTGAGAGGACGAGATTGAGAAAGAAAGGCTACTCGCCACGGGTAATCTCTACGTACTGAGAGACAGAAGGTGACCTCGCTGGCCTATGTGCGAGTATGGTGAATCTTCGAGTCCTGGTGTGACGATAGACAGATTTGGCCATCTAAGGCTTCGGTGCCTGATATTCTGGCCTTCCTTCAGGTGGGCTTCGACAAGGGGCTAGCTGCCAGCTCCTTAAGGGTAAAGCTGGTGGCATGGTCCAGGGGGTTTCCCTAGGGTCAGACCCAGACGTGGTGTGTTTCCTGAGAGCAGTGACACTTCTGTGGCCCCGGAGGAGGCCAGTGGTTCCCCCTTGGGATCTCAATCTTGTTTTATCTGCGTTTGAGTGAGCAGTTTGAGCCGCTCAGCAGGTCATCCATAAAGAACTTAACCCTCAAAGTGGTCTTTCTTGTGGCCATCTGTTCAGCGCGCAGGATTTCAGAGCTTCAGGTCTTGTCGTACCGGGAACCTTTTCTCTCCTTCTTTAGGGATAAAGTGGTTCTATGGTCGGTACTGTCCTTTCTCCCCGAGTTGCTTTCGGCCTTTCATTTGAATCAGGCCATCTCTCTACCCATCCTGGCAAACCCGGAAGGTTCCTCTGCAGGACCTCGGTTATGCCTGCTGAATGTCCGGTGCATCCTAAGGTGCTACTTCAAGAGAATAGAGTCCTTCCGTAAGTTGGATCGTTTATTCATCTTGTTTGGCGGTCTGCGCAAAGGGGAGATGGTGGCAAAGGCTTCCATTGCAAGGTGGATTAAGGAAGCAATTGCGTCAGCCTATATCCTGAAAGGGAGGCCAGTGCTGATGGGATTACATGTACATTCCACGAGGGCTCAAGCTGATTTGTGGGCAGAGTATGCATTGGTGCCGCTGCTGGAGATTTGTAAGGTGCCAACTTGGTCAACGCTTCATATTTTCACTAAGCACTACCGTCTGGATGTTCAGGCGGCTAGCGATATCCTTTTTGGATTGGCAATTCTTCAGGCCGGTCTGGCAGGTTCTGCCCAGTGATCTAAAACTGCTCAGTTACATCCCAGAGGCATAGGACTGGACTGGAGGGACGATTAGGAAAGTGAAATAAGACTTACCTGCTAATTGCTGTTCCTTGAGGAACTTCAGTCCAGTCCCAGATCCCTCCCTGAGTGCCTGTGGACCAGGGTTCCTGTGACTGTGGCCTATTAGGGGTTTTAGAGACTTTGGGCTGGGGGGGTGGAATGAGTAGTACGGTGGCTGGAGGGTTGTTCCAGGGGCCTGCTCAGCATGGTTGGCACTTTTCTGGGGTACCTCAGGCAAGTTCCCACACCTTACGGGGGGGGGGGGGGAGGAGGAGGAGTAGATTCCCCTTCTCCTAGGGTTGGGGAAGAATAATTTAAGGAGTGTTTATGGTACCAAATTTTACTCGTTTTTTCTTACCGCTTATTTGTTGCTCCTGTGAGTCTGCTTTGTCAATAGGTTACTGGAGCTGTTTGGTGGTTTTTGTGGTATTAGTACCAGTCATCAAAAGATGACATGCTCAGTCTCCAAGCTGATGGAAGAGGTGTACTACCCAGAGGTGCGGGACTGGACTGGAGTTCCTCAAGGAACAGCGATTAGCAGGTAAGTCTAATTTCACTTTCTTTTAATGTTGTTTTTAACATTTTTAATGTTCTTGGCACTTTTGCTCCATTATGTTATATAAAACAAATATGATGATGTAGTTTTCTATTTTATTTTCGATGATTTGATATTATACATGTATGTTTAATGTATTTTTATGACAGTGTGTTGTAGAAAGGTCAGTGTCCCCTGAGGAAGGCTTTGGGCTGAAACGCGTGTAGGGTGACCTCAAGGATACTGATAAAGCTCTCTGCTACATCCTTCGGCATGGTGTGACCTGCTCATTTCTGTGCCAATACCAATGGAACTCTTGTGGCTGCATGAATTCTAAGCCATCTACCCTCATCCCAATGCCCACTCCATCTCTCTCCTATTCATTTTGATACCGCGCTCATATGTGACCACCCCCCACATCCCAACACCTTCATGTGAGCCCCAATCCAGAACAACTTTTAAAATTCTAGTTCCCCCCCTTACTGAGCTTGGCCCCCACCTCTTCTGCTGCAAAAAACGAGCCAGCTGGTGGTAACCATACCAGTCCCCCCTATCCAGGGCATATTCCCACTGGAGTTCCTCAAAGGGCCATGGCTCAATCAATACAAAAATATTAACACTTACACTCCTTATATTCCTACTCCTTAAACCCCCAACAACTGCCTGGGACCCTATCCTTCGCCAAACAACTCAGATGATTCCTTTAATCCAAAGAAGCAGATATGAAATAAGAAGGATACATCTCTCCCAAAATATACATAACAGACCATACAGACTCCTTCAAATAAATCCCATTGTCACACTAAGAATAGCTCCAACCGAAGTTTACCAGCCTAGCCCACTCAGATGTGCACTAATTAATGCTCGCTCCATTCGTAACAAATTCCATACTATACGTGACTACATACAAGAACAAGACATAGATATAATATGTATCACAGAAACCTGGCTCTCAGACACAGAACATATCATCATAAACCAAATGACCTCTCAAACATACACTTTGCACAACTGCACAAGGCCCTCTCGTAGAGGAGGTGGTGTCCTCATTTCAGCAAAATCACACCTTTGAGTTCACAACCATCACCTCCTATCAGTCAAACAGAAGTAACACAATAACAGTCTTGAATAAAAACATAGCTCTATGCCTACTATACAAGGCACCAAGCTCCAATCCAAAAGAACCTTCAGCCATTCTCGAGGTAGTATGTGCTCACACTACACCAAACAAACCTCTCCTTGTACTAGGAGATCCAAACCTTCCATCTTTACCTCAAAAGGATGCAACATCATTCACGGATGCTATGAGAGACTTACACTACACCCAGATGGTAAACACCCCAACTCACTAGAAAAGAGGAACACGCAATCTTATTTTCTTACCCACCCAATACGTTGATCACAACCTACTGACACATCTTAACACCACCCCAATCCCTTGGTCTGATCATCACATGATCAACATAGTAACATACATAGTAACATAGTAAATGACGGCAGAAAAAGACCAGCGTTAATGCATTAATCCCCCTGCGACAAGAAGAACATCTTCTAGAACCCCAAAAGAAAAGAGAAGATTTCGAACCTTCCACAAAGATGATTTTCTCAAACAAGTCCCTCCAGAGTTAGAACAAAACTTACCTGACCTAGACTTCATAATTAATAATTGGAACCACACCCTCAACAAGGCAGCAGCTGCTTCAAAGTAATCCAAGACAAGGGGATCAACAACGCTCCTTCCTTTTCGTCCCTCTAGTCCAGTCCCGGAACCATAGAGTTTAGAATCTCCTCCAGCAGCTTTGGAGACTGAAACACGTCATCGCTTTGATGACCTCTGTATAAATAGGCAAGGACCGCCCCTCTCCATCAGTACTTTCAGTCTCCAAAGCAGCTGGCGGCAGTTCTGAGCCCGAGACTGGGCTAGCTCAGCACAAATAAGCAGAGATAGGTGTTGATCTGGGGGTGTTTAAAGTTTCTGACCTGTTGTGTTGGGGTTTCTTTTGTTTCAGAACCGGTGCTGCTTCGGAAGGTGTTCCTTGTTTGGCTCCCAGACAGAGGCTATCTCTCTCTTTCTCTGCCCCTTTCCTTGCTCTTTTCTTGCTCCCTTCCCCCTTTCCTTCTCCCCCCCCCCCCCCTGGGCTCATTGGATACCCGTTGCTTAAACGAGCATATGGGGGAGTCAGCAGCACCGGATCCTCCTGTCTCCCGAACCCGCATTACCGGGTGAGGAGCAGGAGATAGGCTCACAGTACAGCACCTGTCAAAAAGCAGTTTTTACCTCGCCGAAGCCACGGTTCGGCTGAGCTCCGGCGCAGAGAGAGCCTCCTCCCGTCTCCTGCTGTGATCACCGGGGGTGAGTGGTCATCAGAAGTTGAGAGCGCGATACTTACCTGGCAGGGGAGATCGACCATGATCCTGAAGGTGGCGCTCCCAGGGCGAGGCTTGGCCATTGCACTGCGGTCGTGCTGACCCCTGCGATTTCCCCACATGCGGGAAACTCGACTGCATAATTTGTGGTAGTGGGGGACTGCGTTCGCGCTTTCCCCTGGTCTCTTAAAAAAAAAAAAAAAAAAAGAAGTTGAGAGCGCGGGGTTTTAAAGCATTCCCTTAAGGGGGGCCGGGGAGCAGGATTTGAAAAAGGTGTGCAGCAGAGAGGCCGGCGGCATTTGTTTTGAGCGGGAAAACGTGGCGGCGGCCATTTTATGCACCGCGATTTCCACGGAGGTTTTAAGTTGCGGTTTGAGGGGTGTTTAAAGCCTTGTTTTCATGTTAGTTCACTGTGGGGCAGGTAGTCCTTTAGTGGGGAGTCTAGATTAAAAAAAAAAAAAAAAGTGTGCAGCCCCTGACTGTAGCTGCTGGGTTGCAGCAGCTTATATTTTCCCTTCTGGGGATTGATTGGGCAAGATGACAGCCAAGCCACGTTGCCTAGTTTGTGGATCGAGGCGAGGCACGCTGTTAGAGTCTGGGGTGTGTGAGTTCTATTCCCACGAGGCGATCGCGCTGGACAGACCTCTGGCTGAGGCCAGCGAGGAGGGGGGCACGGAGGTCCGTACTTCCTCGGGGGTGGCTGAGGAGCCGGTAGCGGGACCTTCTTCAGGGGTAGGTTCGGTTACGCAGGCCGTAGCTAGCCAGCCGCTTGGAGCTTCAGGTATTCCACCAGGCTTTTTTTCCCTCATGCAGCAGGCCTTTGCGCTGTTGCAGCCGGCGATGGCTGGGTCTCCTCAGGTCCTTCGAGGGCACAAGCGACAGGGGCCTTCGGAGGAGGAGGTTGGCCATACTAAGCGTAGTAAATTGAGTGAGGAGGAGTTCGGCGGAGACCTTGGGACTGGGGACGAAGAGGTCCCGGAGGGTTCGGATGAGGAGTTAGAAGAGGGAGAGTTGCCGGATGCAGAACAGCAAAATAGAGTAGGAAGGAGGAGCTGCCTGCTCTAATTTCGGAGATGCTAAAGACGCTAAACATGCCCTCGGTGGTGCCGCCAGCGGACGAGGTGTTAGAAGATCCGTTGTTGCAGGCAGTGCGCACGTCCCAGCGGGTATTTCCGGTACATAGAGTTTTTAGGAACATGATCCAGGAAGAGTGGGATGTGCCGGAGTCGGCCCTGAGGGGGTCTAGGGCAATAGCTCGTCTGTACCCGCTTTCTGATCAGGATAGGGAGATCTTCTGCTCGCCTAAGGTGGATGCGGCCGTTTCTGTGGTTACAAAGAAGACAACGATCTCGGTTGAGAGGGCCGCAGCCTTGAAAGACATGCAGGACAGGAAATTGGACACTTTGTTGAAACAAGTGTTTGATATTAGTGCTCTTTCCATGCAGGCCTCGATTGCGGGAGCGTGGGTAGCGAGAGCCTTCTTGATATGGTCCCAACGGCTGCAGGGCGATCAGATCGCGGAGGCAGTGGAAGAGTTACCGCGGTTGGAATACAGCACTGCATACTTGGTGGACATTCATTATGACTTCATCAGGGGGTTAGCGAAGAGTATGGCGTCGGTGGTAGCGGCTCGGCGCTACCTGTGGTTGCGGAACTGGGCGGCGGCCGGTTCATCTAAGGCTCGTTTCAGTAAGCTTCCTTTTAGGGGGAAGCTATTGTTCGGAGAGGATTTGAAGAAGTTGGTGAAGGATCTTGGCGAGTCCAAGGGCGGTCGGCTTCCGGAGGATAAGCCTAAGCTGGACCGTGGTTCCTCAGGGGCCATGGGGTCCCAAAGGGAGTTTCGTAGGTTCAGGCCCTCACGCTTTGGCCAGCCGCAGCGGGGGAAGTTTCCGGTGCGGGGTCAGAGTTTCCGGGCGTTTCGAGGGGCAGGTAGAGGGTTTACTCCCTTTCAGTCCTTGTCGGCAAAAAAGTCACAATGATATGAGGGGGGCTCAGGCAGCGGTAGTGCCCGTGGGAGGAAGGTTGCGGGAGTTTTACCCTGCCTGGGTCCGCATTACATCAGACAAGTGGGTCTTAGAGGTTGTTTGGGAAGGATATGCGTTAGAGCTCCACCGGCCCGTGTTAGATTCCTTTGTTCGCTCTCCTTGAAGGCTCGAAGCAAGGTCCGAGCGGTCGCCCAGACGCTTCAGCGCCTGCTGCAGCTCAGGGTGGTGGTGCCGGTTCCTTCCGATCAGTTCGGTTCCGGTCGGTACTCCATTTATTTCGTGGTGCCAAAGAAGGGGAGGGCGCGTTTCGACTGATTCTCGAACTAAAGAGGGTAAATTGGTGTCTCCGGGTTACCCATTTCCGTATGGAAACGTTGCGTTCCGTGATTGCGGCAGTCAGGAAGGGGGAGTTCTTGACGTCGCTGGATCTTACAGAGGCTTATCTGCATATCCCGATCCGGCAGGAGCATCAAAGGTTTTTGCGGTTTGTGGTGCCCATGGGGCATTTCCAGTTTCAAGCGATGCCGTTCGGGCTGGCAACAGCACCACAAGCGTTCACCAAGATCATGGTAGTGGTAGCGGTGTCGCTTCGAAAAGAGGGGTGCTGGTGCATCCGTACCTAGACGATTGGTTGATTCGAGCAAAGTCAAGGGAGGAGAGTGTATCGGCCACCGCCCGGGTGGTGCAGGTGTTAAAGAGCTTGGGCTGGGTGGTCAACCACGCAAAAAGCAAGCTGGTACCCTTGCAGTCCCTGGAGTACTTGGGGGCGCGTTTCGAGACGCAGATAGGAGCGGTCTTCCTCCCGGGGCACCGGGTTCACGGTTTAAGGGTCCTGGTGCGGCAGTTTCTAGCTCAGCGGGCACCAACGGCATGGCAGTATCTGCAGCTGCTGGGAACAATGGCAGCTACAATCGAGGTGGTGCCATGGGCCGGGGCTCACATGCGGCCGTTGCAGAGGGCTCTGCTGCAGCGGTGGTCGCATCAGTCGGATGCGCTATCTCTCCGCCTAGTCTGCCCCCTGGAAGTTCGGCGGGAGCTTCGCTGGTGGCTGCAGAGGGGCAAGTTGGAAGCGGGAGTGCCTTTGGAGACTTCTGACGACAGATGCGAGTCTAGTGGGATGGGGGACGCGTTGTGAAGGGAGATTGGCCCGGGGCGGTGGTCTCCGATGGAAAAGGGATGGTCCATCAACAGATTGGAGATGAGAGCAGTGTTTTTGGCACTCCAGGAGTTTCAGGTGTGGTTGGCGCACTCGGCGGTGAGAGTACTGTCTGACAATGCCACGACGGTGGCTTACATCAATCGGCAGGGCGGCATGACCAGTGCGGCATTAGAGACAGAGGCGAGTCAGCTCTTGAGTTGGGCAGAGCGGAATCTAATGGGTTTGTCGGCGCAGCATGTGGCTGGAGCGGACAATATCGAGGCGGACTTTCTAAGTCATCGCAGGGTGGATCCGGGGGAGTGGGTGCTTCACCCGGAGGTGTTTGCTCTGCTGGTGCGCAGTTGGGGGCCTCCGATCATGGACCTAATGGCCACGTTAGAGTCCGCAAAGGCGTTGCGGTTTTACAGCAGAAGGCGAGAACGCATATGGAGGGACTCGATGCGTTGGCGCAGGGGTGGCCGTTGGAAGGTCTTTTCTGTCTTTCCCCTGTGGGCTCTCATAGGCAGGGTAGTGCAGCGTGTGGAGAGTCACCGGGGTCTCGTAGTGCTGATAGCGCCCGACTGGCCCCGAAGGCCGTGGTATGCGGATCTAGTGTGGCTGCTAGCGGACGAACCGTGGAGGCTTCCACAGCGGGACGACCTGTTGCTGTAGGGGTCGTTGCAGATGCCCCAGGTGAGTCAATTCTCGCTTACGGCTTAGCTCTTGAGAGGGCTAGGATGAGAGCCAAGGGTTATTCAGCGGCGGTCATTTCCACCTTGTTGAGATCGCGCAGGCGGTCTACTTCTTCAGCGTATGTGCGGATTTGGTGCATTTTTGAAGGTTGGTGTTCGGAGAGGGAGTTGTCTCCTTTAAGGGCGTCGGTTCTGCACATTCTGGCCGCCTTGCAGGATGGCGTGGAGAAAGGCCTTGCTCCTAGTTGCGGGTACAGTTGGCAGCTATAGCCTATTTTCGAGGCAAGGTGCAAGGTCAGATGTTAGGGGCGCACGGGGACATCCGGAGGTTTTTGCGGGCCGTGCTGCTCATGCGGCCGCCGCCGCATAGGTGTGTAGTGCTGCCATGGGACCTAAATTTGGTTTTGGAAGCATTGGTTCGGAAGCCCTATGAGCCGTTGGGGGAAGCTTCCCTCAAGGATTTGATGCTGAAGACTGTTTTTCTGGTGGCTATTTGTTCGGTTCGTAGAATTTTGGAGTTGCAGGCCTTGTCTTGTAAGGAGCTATTTCTTTCTTTCTTCGATCACAAGGTGGAGTTGAGTACAGTGCCAGCGTTCTTGCCCAAGGTGGTGTCTGTGTTTCATGTAAATCAGGTGGTGTCGCTTCCGTTTTTTTCCGGAGAGGGGACGGAGAAGTCGGCTGGTAGGTTGCGCCTGCTGGATGTGAAGCGCTCCCTTCATAGGTATCTCTGGAGAACGGCGTCCTTTCGTAAGTCGGACAGATTGTAGCTTTTGGAGGGCCACGGAAGGGAGAGGCGGTTGCGAAGTCCTCTATTTCCAGGTGGTTGAAGGAGGCGATAGCGGCTGCTTACATTTTGAGAGGCAGGAGTGTGCCTGAAGGGCTTAGGGCTCATTCTACCAGGGTGCAAGCGGCGTCTTGGGCGGAGTTTAGCTTGGTGCCGGCCGTGGACATTTGTAGGGCGGCGACTTGGTCATCATTGCATTCCTTTTCCCGGCATTATAGGCTCGATGTTCAAGCAGAGGGGGGATGTGCGTATTGGTTCAGCGGTGCTTCAGGCTGGGCTTGCAGGGCTCTCCCGTGGATAGGTACTGCTCTGTTACATCCTCTATGGTTCCGGGACTGGACTAGAGGGACAAAAAGGAAGAGTAAATTAGACTTACCTGCTAATTGTTGTTCCTTAAGGAACTCTAGTCCAGTCCCGGATCCCACCCGTTGCGTTTGGAATCCCAGCCTAAAGGTTGTAATGCAGTAGGTTTGTAGTTGCTATTAGGAGAGGTTTCCGGAGGAGGTTCCAGGTAATGGAACAAGGGGATTCCTTTCGCAGCAGTATTTCTAACAGAGGAGGTAGTCTTTATCCTCCCGGGTAGCGTTTAGCGCCGTTTTTCGGCTTTGGGTTAAAAAAAAAAAAAGATTACTGTTAGGTAGTGAGGTTCTGAATTGGTGGTGTTTCACTACTTATTTGTTGCTCCGCTGAGTCTGCTTTGTCAATAGGTGCTGATGGAGGGGGGCGGTCCTTGCCTATTTATACAGAGGTCATCAAAGCGATGACGTGTTTCAGTCTCCAAAGCTGCTGGAGGAGATTCTAAACTCTATGGTTCCGGGACTGGACTAGAGTTCCTTAAGGAACAACAATTAGCAGGTAAGTCTAATTTACTTTTGGTTTTCAGCTGAAATCAACAACCAAAAGAAACTGCTAAGGAAGCAAGAAAGGAAATGGCGCCAGAATACTGACCAGGAACACCTAATCAAATACAAGGATATGCTTGCCTCGTATCACAGCATGATAAACGAATGCAAGAAGGAATATTACTCTAACTTAATCTCAAAGTCACTCAACAAACCAAGAGAACTTTTTGAAATAGTTAACACGCTGATTTGCGATCCACAACAACCTAAGAACACCAACTCCCTTGATCCCCAAGATATGGCGGACCAGCTGATGCTAAAATTCAGAAAAGCACCCTCCCCAGATCCTACTTCAACAGATGACAAGGATCTTGCCCCATTAGATCTGCAGTAGCCTCACCCCAACAGTACAAACCCATGGAACTCCTTTCATATTCCATCTGAAGATCACCTAGAAGCCATCATAAGCAGCATAAAGACAACTACATCTCCTCTAGATCCATGCCCAGCAACATGGATCAAACTCACGAAAGAATACCTGACACCCTATCTACAAGAAATCACCTGATCCTCACTCACACAAGGATACCTACCCCTACAACTTAAACAAGCAATGATAAGATCCATTCTAAAGAGCAAGAACCTTGACCCCCAAAGACACTAACTCATATCAGCCAATCTCGAGCTTCCCACTTACTTCCAAAGTGATTGAAAAAGTAGTCTTGCAACAACTTCAAGACCACGTAGATGAACACACCATTAGATTCACACCAGTATGGCTTCAAACCCAATCACAGTGTGGAAACATTAATTGCTTCACCCCTTGACGCCATAACAACTGGCATAGATAACATGACAAGGCTTCGTCCTCTTCTTCATTGACATCACTGCAGCCTTTGACTCTGTCAACCATAGGACCCTGCTGCGAAGACTACACGAAATAGGAATCCATGGAACAGTGATGAACTGGTTCTCATCCTACCTATCAAACCTACAACAACAAATCAAATCCAACAACCAACAATCAAGACCTTTCACACAGCAACAAGGAGTTCCACAGAGCTCTGCCCTCTCGGCATTACTCTTCAACATTTACATTCAGCAACTCTGTAACATTATGAAACACAATATCCATTACAAGATCTATGCAGGTGACATAATGGTCTTTACTTCAATAAACATTGAACAACCTGACTACACACAGATAACCTCATGCCTTGAAAAAATGACTGGATGGCTTAAGAAACATAACCTCATTATTAACTCAAAAAAATCAGAGATGCTACAAAGATTCGACTTGTTCAAGCCATGGTATTTTCAATAACATCATATGGATGTGAAAGCTGGACAGTGAAAAAGACAGGAAGAAAATTGATGCCTTTGAATTATGGTGCTGGCGGCGAATACTGTGTATACCATGGACTGCCCGAAGAACAAACCAGTCGGTACTAGAGGAGATCCAAACCTAAGCTTTCTTTAGAAGCTCAGATGACAAGACTTCGACTTTCATACTTTGGACACATCATGCGAAGAGAGAGATCATTAGAGAAAGACATTATGCTTGGCAAGATAGAAGGTCAACGCAAAAGAGGAAGGCCAGCAATGAGATGGATCGATACAATAACAGCAGCTACGGGTACCAGTCTGTCAACAATGAGCCGCCTGACTGAAGACCGAACACAATTTAGGATAGCTATCCAGAGGGTCGCCATGAGTCGACTCCGACTCGACGGCACTTAACAACAACAACAACAACAACACATCACCAGGAAAGTACTATTCTCCCCACCTGAATACATAACCATCTCAGACTACACTCTGAGTCGACAAAGAAGTCAAATACCTCGGAGTGACATTTGACAAGACAACTTCCAGACCCACATCAAGAAAACGACCAAGTTAGCTTACCAAAGCTCCAAATATAAGGCCTTATTGATCATCTTCAAAATAATCCACATCCTATCACCCCCAGCTCTTCAACCTCTGCTAAAAATGACCCCAGAAGACAGAGTAAGAAGAACCATAAACGATAACACCCTGAACATCCCCATGTACAAAATGAAAGCCAAACGGACAACGTGTTTGAGAGCATTCTCCTTGTATGCCCCCTCCTTATGGAATGACCTGCCTAGCGCAATACGAGCCATCAGAGGCCTAAAGGACTTCAGAAAGGCAATAAAGACATTCCTATTTGCAGAATACTATGAGAACACCCCATAACAATGGACACTTACTGTAGCATCTCAATAGAAAAACCCATACCTTCTCAACCATCCGCCATTTACACACCTTAATAAATCCCCCTCAACAATGCCACATTTGCATTATCTGTTACCCCATGTAATCCCAAGTTTATCTCCCTTGTTCAGTGTAACTTTTATTTGTGTTTTGGTTCATGTTATATGTAAACCACTCTGAATCTCATGATAGAGCGGTATAGAAAAACCGTTAAAATAAATAAATAGTTGACCCCATTCTGTAAGCACTTGACACACGTATTGTAACCCCTGGGCAATCCATCTATGAAAGGCTTAGCCCGTTTTTCCTCGCTGAACCTCTCACAAGTGGTAATTTGCTGCAGCTGTATGCCTCCCCCACACCCACCAACCTGGTTCTTTCCCTCCTCCACACCATTTATTTGTTTTATTTATTTATTTAAGAGCTCTTTTATACCGCGCTCTTCAACATCAGTGCGGTTTACAGTTAACAATTCTTGCAAGAGACAATGAGAAATGCCTAGTGCTACATTGAACAGGAACAGGAACTTGGATCAGTAACAGGGATAAGTATTTACACGCTCAGCTAGCACAACTGTAGCAGAGAAACTATTTACAATGTAATCACAAACTGATTTACCCTGCTCTCCCCCTCCCCATGCCTCTCAGGCTGCCATAATCAATCCATCAGAGGTACTGACCCCACCACATCCTATTCAGTCCTAACCCACTGACCCCTCTCTGGACCCCGCCACCATCCTATGACTGCCTTCAACTATACTGCCTTGTAGTAACTAGCCAAATCCAGCACAGCCAAACCCCCATCATATTTTCCCCAGAAAAGTACCTCCTCTTCAGCAGTCCAAATCTGTGATGGCACCTCAATGGTAAGGGAGAGGAACATAAACAACAACCATGGCAATATATTCATTTTCACAATAGCTATTGTGCCAAGCCACAAGGAGGGTTTGTCCCCCATACCACATCAGTCAACTCTCTTAACCAGGGGATCTAAGTTGAGAATCTTTAATTCCCTCCAGTCGCAGCTCATCTGCACCACTAAGTACCATATCGATTTAGTCGCCCACTGGAATGGGAAAGTGGCTGAAGATTCTTCTTCAGCCTAGGTTCCATATGAAGTTTAAAGATCTCAGTTTTCCCCATGTTCATCTTGTACCCTGAGACCGCACTGTAGTGCTGTATCATCTTTAATAAGTTAGGCAGAGAAGTGAATGACTGGCTCAGCACCTAAATCACACCATCTGCGAATAGGGATATTTTATATTCCTGCGGTCTCACCACTATGCCTTTGCTATCCCATTGTTTGACCCGTTCTGCCAAAGGCTCTATAACTAGGGCAAAGAGTAGGGGGGACAGCGAGCATCTCTGCCAGTTATCTTGTCCCAGCGGGAATTCCTCTGAGTAAGAGCCGTTTACGCGAATGCACACTTTTGGGTTCCTATACACAGCCTTCACCCAACTCTGAAAGTTGTTGCCCATCCCCATTCCTTTATGTACCTCAAAAAAGAAGCCCCTTTTTGACATAGACTGCCATCAGAAAAGAGATCAGTCTCGCCTGCTGGCATTCCAAATTAGGTTTAGGAGTTTTTGCATATTATTGCTAGCTTGCCTCCCAGGTATAAACCCAATTTGATCATCTCGAACAAACTTTGGGAGGAACTGCTGTAGCTGGTTAGCCAATATCTTGACATCCAGATTAATAAGTGAAATAGGGCGATAAGACCCACAGACCCCTGCATCTTTCCCTGGCTTAGATAAGACAGTTGATTCTGGTAAACACCCCCCCCCCCTGCAGCACCCCATTAAACACCCTTAGTAGCTCAGGCCCTACCCCCGCCTGAAATATTTTATAAAATTTAGTGGTCAAACTGTCCAGTCCCAGGGCCTTCTCCTCTTTGAGCTCCTTAATGGCCTGAAGCACTTCCTTCACCACTCTATTTCCCAATCCAGCCAACTACTTTTTGTCTCCCTCAGATGTGGTAGCTTCACCCCCTTCATATACATTTCTGCTGCCCCACTCGCCTCATGTTGCTCTGACTGATATATAGTGCCTTGCGAAAGTATTCATCCCCTTGTTTGTCCTGTTTTGTCGCATTACAACCTGGAATTAAAATGGAGTTTTGGGGGTTAGCACCATGTGATATACACAACATACCTACGACTTTGAAGGTGCAAAATAGCCTTTATTGTGACACAAACAATAATTAAGACAAAAAAAAACCTGAAATCAAGAGGGTGCATATGTATTCACCCTCCAAAGTCGATACTTTGTAGAGCCACCTTTTGCTGCAATTTCAGCTGCAAGTCTCTTGGAGTATGTCTCTCTATTAGCTTAGCACATCTAGCCACTGGGATTTTCACCCATTCCTCAGGGCAAAACTGCTCCAACTCCTTCAAATTAGATAGGTTTCGTTGGTGTACAACAATCTTCAAGTCATGCCACAGATTCTCAATTAGATTGAGGTCTGGGCTTTCACTATGTTTATTTGTTGAGAAATTAGATGGTGGTTTATTTTGATTTAATCTTGTTGCTGTAAAGTGACCCACAGTGTCTGTCCCAGGCCACGGAATTCAAAGTGGCCTGGGACAGACACTGTGGATCACTTTACAGCAACAAGATTAAATCTAAATAAACGGAACCATCTAATTTCTCAACAAATAGGGGTGTCCTACATAGAACGATGGGGGGAGGAGCGGTGTGTTCACCCCTAAGCAAACAAAGAAACAAAGATATGGGGAGGGGTGCACCTGCTCCTGGTGGGTGCACCTCTAAGCAAAGACATGGGAAGGGGTGCACCAACTCCTGTCATATTGCTGGGCAGACTAGATGGACCATACTGGTCTTTGTCTGCCGTCATTTACTATGTTACTATGGTCATTGACCTGCTGGAAGGTGAACCTTCGTCCCAGTCTCAAATCTCTGGCAGACTGAAACGTGTTTTCCTCAAAAATTGCACTGTATTTAATGCATCCATCGTTCCGTCAATCCTGACTAGTTTTCCCGTCCCAGCCAATGAAAAACATCCCCATAGCATGATGCTGTCACCACCATGTTTCACTGTGGGAATGGTGTTCTCGGGGTGATGGGAAGTGTTGGGTTTGTGCCACACGTGGGATTTCCCATGATGGCCAAAAGTTCAATTTTCGACTCATCTGACCAGAGAACCTTCTTCCATGTGTTTGGGGGATCTGTCACATACTGTTGTGCTAACTTCAAACATGTTTTCTTATTTCTTTAAGCAATGACTTTTTTCTGGCCACTCTTCCAAAAAGCCCCACTCTGTGGAGTGTATGGCTTAAAGTGGTCCTATGGACAGATACTCCCATCTTCGCTGCAGATCTTTGCAGCTCCTTCAGTGTTATCCTTGGTGTCTTTGTGGCATCTCTGATTAATGCCCTCCTTGCCCGGTCTGTAAGTTTTGGTGAGCAGTCTTCTCTTGTCGGGTTTGTAGTGGTGCTATATTCTTTCTATTTTGTTATAATGGATTTAATAGTGCTCCGTGGGATATTCAGAATTTGGGATTTTCTTTTTATAACCTAACCCTGATCTATACTTCTCCACAACTTTGTCTCTGACCTGTTTGGAGTGCTCCTTGGTCTTCATGTTGCTTGCTTAGTGGTGTTGTAATGTCAGGGGCCTTTCAGAACAAGTACATTTATACAGGCATCATGTGACACTGATTGCACAGAGGTGGACCCTAATCAACTAATTATGTGACGTCTGTGATTAATTGGTTGGACCAGATCTTATTTAGGGGTTTCATAGCAAAAGGGATGAATAGATATGCACTCACAACTTTTCAGTTTTTACTTTTTTTTTTTTTTTTTAATATATACAACGTATTTTATTGTCATTCCACTTCACCAATTTGGAATATATTATTAGGTCCATTACCTAACATCCAAATGAACCTCCATTTTCATTCCAGTAAGTAATGTGACAAAACAGGACAAAAACAAAGGGGATGAATACTTTTGCAAAGCACTGTAGCATCTGGTAAACGTTACAGAAGAGCTGCTGAATCTGCTGTTCCAAATTCCCATGGCCCCTGCCCATTCCTAAGCTTCAATATTTACTGCTGCATTCATCACTCCCTAAGCTTGTAGGCCAGATATCCCGATTTATTACCCCGAACAAAAATGTTATGCGTTAATTTAGTCAGTTGAAAGGCCCAATCTCCAGGAACAAGCAGGAATGTAGCCTTCACATAAGGGTGACATTGGGTTCCAACGGAGCCCATGCGGGAAGCTCCCCCAGCTACCAATAGGAAAGCCTTTGGGAGCACTCCACTGCGCCTGTGCTGCTGCCTTCCCGCTCTCCCAACTCCCTCTCCTCAGTTCTTCTTTATGTGCAGAGCCAATGGGACACTGCCCTATCACCACTGAAAAGAACTTCTAAAGACTTTTCCTTAACCGCTCTGCCTAACCGCAGCAGTATCTTTTGATACTACTTCCTTCATTGTTTTGCCTATATTTTTCTTTTCTTTAAAAAAAACACACCTTTTTTTTCCTCAGGGCCTTGTGCCCCGCCCACCATCTTAAGATGGAAAAACCCTTCAGTGGTTTAAAAAAAATGCACCTAGTGCTCCAGCACTATCTCAGTTATGGATAAATACGACTGTTGTCTGAAGTGCCTTGGTCCTGACCATATTCCCTAAGACTGTTCCCTCTGCAAGCAGATGACGAAGAAGGACCTAGGGAACCGGGCCAAAACGTTTGGGGAACTCTTCCCTTCAGACTCATTGTCGTTGGCCTCTTCTTCATCCAGAGCATCGTCCTGCTCTCGTGGTTCGAAGCACTTCAAGGAGTCAAGGCACTCGGAGAAGACGACTAAGAAAGCCATGTCTCCTTCTAAGCCTCCAAAAGATAAGTCAAAAACCCAAGATTCCTCTGAGAAACTGAAGGAACCAAAAGAAAAGTCCAAAGACTTCTTGGGAAAGTCTCGGTAATCCAGAGAAAGATCCCGTTTGAATCATCCAGGACTTCCTCTGAATCTGGTCATTGGTCCTGGCATCCCTGGCCAGGAGGACTTGTCCTCCAAAGCCTCGATGGGGATTCGGGAGGCACCCGAGGCCTCTGCCTCCAGGAAGCCCCCGATGCCTTGCTCTGGTACGGTAGCGCCCAGCCCCGTTCTTTTATTGGACCAGGCGCAGGCTACCTCCCTGGATCCAGCGTATGCTGTCCTTGGAAAGGACCATAGCGGCTCTTCTAGCGGCTTCGGTTCCATTAGCACAGACAGCCCCAGGAATGCAGCTGGGAGCATCAACCTCGATGATTCCATCCACTCTGGTGCAACATTCGGCATCGGTCTTTCCTTTGGCATTGATGCATCGGGCACCAAGGTATCGGTACCGGGCCCGGGCCCGGTGTCGGCATTGACCACAGAACCTCCCTGGTCTGCACAAAGATTAGCCCCCAAGGACATCGAGGAGCATCTCCTCTGCTCATGTTGCCGTCTGCATCGGTGATACTCTCCGATATTGGATCCAGACACTTCCAATTCCGATCACTGATCCCTCTATTCCAGTGATCTCCAAGACATCGTCTCGGAGCCCTCGCTACCATCGATTAGTACTCACCGTAAATCTCTTCCTGAAGACTTGTCTTTCTAGGAGTTTATCCGAGACATGGCGACTGGCCTTTCCATCTCGGCAGAGTCAGAACCGGAACAGAGTATGGGGGAACTGGAGATCCTCCAGTACTCCACAGCCCCAAAAGAGGCCGCAATCCTCCCGGTACACTGGATCCTACGTAACCTGATGCTCCGGATGTGGAAGACCCCTATAATGTTTTCTTCCATAAATCGTCAGTTGGAACCATGTATAGAGTGCCTGAATGCCCCAGCTTCCAAAAGCCCCAACTTCCACACCATTCCATGGTAGTGGAATTGGCGATGCATCATATAAAAAGTGGTAAAAATCATATGTCCATTCCTCCGTGCAGGGAAGCGAAGAATCTTGATTCCTTTGCCTGTTGCTCCTTTCAAGCATCGATGCTATTCAGTAGGATAAATTTGTACATCCTCCACATGGGAATGTTCTTAAGAGTTTAATGAAGACTGGGAGTGATTTCTCCCTTTTCTTCCACAGAAGCATCCAGCTTTACGGGCTGTCTTGGCTCACAGCCAAGATGTTTCTAAATTTGTGAATACAGCTGCTTTTAACGCCTTGAGTCATCAAGCAGGTCTTCTTCTATTGCCATAGATGCAAGGCATCTGGCTTGGCTCTAAGCTTCTGACTTGGAACAGTGGGTCCAAGATAAGTTGGGTAACATCCCCTGAACTGGTGAAAACCTGTTTGGGAAGAACTGGCGGCAGAAGGCAGGAGAGCTAGAAACAGATGACATGACACTTAAGAGGCTCTCCAGGAAGACTTTGATCCTCCTAAAAAGAAGGCACCTAACAAGAAGCCCTTCTACCCTAAGAAGAGGAGATCTATCCTTCATACTCCCAGCAGGCCTATCAGGCTCCATAAAAACAGGGCCCTGAACAGGCTAAAAAGGCCAGGCTAGCCAAGCCACAGCCAGAGACACTGCCATCTATTGCTACATCTAGTTTTTGACTCCTATATAGGGAGCAGCACCAGCCTTCGCCTTCTTCACATACCAGAGCCCACCACCATCCCAGGAACTTCTCTCACTTTGCTCAGCATTGGCATTTCTTCACCACAGAGCGGTGGGCGCAACATAGTCCAAAGAGGTTACCAACTAAACTTTTGAGAGCTTTCTCCTCACCACTTCCAGGGAGAAGTTCCCTCCAAACCTCCCCTGGAATCACTGCTCAAGCAAGAGATAAACATACTCCTTTTCTAAGGAGACATAGAACCAGTCCCTACTTCCTCATTCCAAAGAAGTCAGGAGGCCACAGGCCCATTCTCGACCTCAAGACAGCTAAACAAATTCCTCATCAAAGAGAAATTGAAAATGGATCTGTCTGGGAACCCTTCTTCCCTACCTACAGGAACAAGATTGGCTTTGTTCTCTAGACCTCAAAGAGGCCTACATTCACATCTTGATACACCCAGACCACAGAAGTAATCTTTGCTTCATCTATCAGGGCACTCATTACCAATGCAGGGTCCTTCCTTTCGGTCTGGCATTTGCACCAAGGGTCTTCACAAAATGCATGGCTGTTGTAGCAACTCATCTCTGGAGCAACAAAGTCTTTGTCTTCCCTTACTTAGATGACTGGCTCATAAATGCAGACTGTCCTGGAGAGCTCTGCTCATCTCGACAAAGAACTCTTGCACTTCTGCAGTACCTTATCTTTGTGATAAATTTCCCAAAGTCCCCAATTCACTCCAACTCGAAGGTTGTAATTCATAGATGCCGTTCTGGACACAAAACAGTCCAGAGCCTTTCTCCCAGTGGACTGTATGAACAGGTTGATGCAACTAACCACCCACATGCGCCAACAACAAATGACTACAGCTTGTGCTTTCTATCCCTCCTGGGACACATGGCCTCCATAGTACATGTAGTCTCTTATGCGAGACTTCACCTGCATCTATCTCAATGGGCTCTCTCAACCCAGTGGACCCAGTCCACAGGGAGCCTCTGGGATGTCATCCAAATAATGCCACCACTGTTCCCTCTAAGCTGTGCGCGTGCGCGCGCGCACACACCTCGCCAAGCGAGCGCACATACTTTATAACAGAGCGCACAAAAATTACAGTTCTGATTCTGATAGAAAACACAGACGTCTTAAAATTTAAAAGTTGTTGTGTATTTACGGTTTTCACAAGTTCTACAATATTTTCTAGTGTGATCAATGTGGTGTACATACTTTATTCTGACGTGTAGTCAAATTTTAAAGTATATAACTCCGAGTGTCGTTATGTGGTGCACAAAAATGTAACCTTCCTTCAAAAGCTGCACAGCTGATACTTTATGCGCACATGGCCTACAGAAAATTAGAGGGAACATTGAATGCCACCCATGGCTGAATCTCTCCTATGGTGGTGCATCCCACACTATATCTCTGGAAAGGTCTCCCATATTATGCCTAAGATACTCATTTATCACCTCTCTGGTAGTTTGTACCCTGCAGGATCATCCAACAAGGATTCATTAAACCTCCAGAATCATAGACCCTCAAGATGTTGTAGAAGATTAAGCCCTACCGTCACGGGTGTGTGATTGGACCATGTAATCAATGTGATTTGTACCCTTTCGAACTGGTCCACTAGTTTCCCATCCACCCATATCATGTCAACCCTGCTGTAGGATCCATGTGGGTGTGAGTAAAATGTATACTCTCTTCTGTTCCCCTTCAAATGATGACAAAAATGGGAGTGCTAGATTTGTGTTATCAACTTCTTCGGTTTCACTCTCCCTCTCTTCACACACCCTCCCCTCCCTGGGAAGTGTCCACCTGTGCATTAAGCATAACATTAGTCACCCCCCAATATCACTGGATCCCCCATAAGGCCCTCTAATTGCCCTAGGAGCTGGTCCAAAAATTATCCCTGGGAAGAATTGGGTGCGCATACAGTATATACTGCCAGTAGCGGGAATTTCCCTTCAATGATGCCTTCCAGAAAAGAAAGCGGCCCCTGGCATCCCGAATCGCTTCCTTCTGTTCTATTACCATGCCCTTTGAGAACAATATCCCCACCCCACCCTTCTTCGGGCACTTCAAATTGGTCGCCAGGTAAACCCAACGAAAAGCTCCCAGTTTGAGCCAGTGTTCTTTGGCCCGTTTCAGGTGAGCTTCTTGTAATAATGATATATCAGCCCTGAGGTGAACCCCCTTCCACACTAGGGATTGCCTCTTTTGCCAGGTATTAAGGCCATTCCTTGTTGTCCCTCCAGGCCAGGCCAGGCCAGGTACGAATGGGTAGTCAGCCCCCTCCAGCAGCTGAGGACTGAGCATGACAGTCTTGTTGGTGTAGTATAAGAGCTCCCTCTACACCCCTGACTCCAGTCTCTGTCCTCAGCAGCTGGGGTACAGCCCCTGGCTGGTGCCCAGCCTGGAAAGACAATAACAAGTTGGCTAGAATGCAATTAAATTATTAAGATGGAATTTCCAAACTGGGGTTTAGGTTCTGGATTGCTCTGGTAGGGTGTTCATCCAGGTATTAACAGGCAGAGAATGCTGGGAGCACTCCCCTTCGCTCAGTGGTGGCATGAAGAGCAGCAGAGGCAGGGCCTGCCTCCGCTCAGAGGTTGGTAGGGCTTGGAACTGCCCTTGGGGGGGGGGGGGTGTAAGTACCTGGGAGCCCCAGGAGCCCTTCCCCCCTCATCCCAGCAGGATAGCCAGTAACTGTGAGCCACAGCATACGAGGCTAACCCCGAACTGGCAGATTGAAAAGCTTCAGGTAAGAAAGCAGGGGAAAGCATTCTTATTTATAAGCTTTTATTTACCACCACTTCCATAGATCAGTGGCAGTTTACAATGAAACACAACCAAGTTACATTATAACATTCATGGACTTATGTACAAATGACATGTTGAGTAACAAAGTAACTAAAGATTGTATCAACTTCGTAACTTATTTACAATTAAGTGATGGTGAGATCTGTAGTGTCGCTTGAGCAATGTGCATCTTGGCAATTTAGTTCTTAGGAAATTTGAAGTGTTACGATGGATTGTGATGGATATGTTGAGCAGGTGCTGGGTTAAGTTGTTTGTGACTGTTGATTCAAGGTAGTAAGGCCATAGTATTGGATGAATAGATGAATTTTGAGTTCTTTGCAAAACGTTAGATCTTTAATCATTCTAAAATTGTCAGGAAGGGCATTCCAGAGAGTAGGGGCAGCATAGGTGAATGCTCTGGAGCTGGTAGCTTTATTGGTGCTACTGATGTGTGTGGGTATGGTTAGCATATTTTGAGAGCTGGCTCTTCTAAAAAGAGTTATCTAACTAGTGTGATCAGGTAGATGTAGAAGGGAGGATAGATAGGTGGGAGCAATTTTGTTGTATAGCTTAAATATTATCATAATATATTTGTATTTGGTTCTGGTTCCAATAGGAAGCCAGTGGAGGTTATATAGTAAAGGGGTAATGTGATCATTGTGGTGGACATTGAAAATTATGCGGGCTGCTAGGTTTTGAGCCATTTGAAGTTGCTGGGTGGCTTTTTTTGGGTAGACCTTGAAGGATACTATTACAGTAATCAAAATGTGGCATTAAGGGCTTGCAGAACTGTGCGGAAATCATGGCTTTCCAGGAGTGGTCCAATATGCTGAATCATTTTTAATTTAAAGTAAATGATCTTGAAGATGGATTTTATGTGTGAGATCATAGTTGAGAATTGATCAAGGATAATTCCTAAGTATCTGACTTCCTGTTTTACTTCCAGCTCAGAATTGTTTGTGGATTTGGGGGGGGGGGGGGGGTTGAAGTTCTGGTTATGTGTAATGTAAAGCACTTCTGTTTTGTTTTTTTGGGGGTTTTTTTAAATTAATTTTTAAGTTGTTAGAAAGGTCCCAGTCAGTTGTATCTGAGAGGCATGCCTGTATTTGGTAGCAGAAAGGATAAGATGTGTCAATGGGGTGGTAAAACATAATGTCATCTGCATAGAGATGATAGAATATTTTGTGTTTTCTGAAGATGTCACACATGAGTTGCATGTAAAGGTTAAATAGTAGGGCGGAGAGTGTGGAGCCTTGCGGGACACCCTGAGACTGTATGGAGGAAGAATTTGTGCCTATCTTTACTTGTTGGGTCCGATCTACAAGGTGTGATTTAAACCATTGTAATACCATTCCTTGGAGACCAATTTGTTGCAATCTGGAAATTAGTATTTTATGGTTAATGCTATCAAAAGCAGCAGCGATGTCAAACACAAGCCTGTATCCTTGTTTGTTGTTTAAATCACAGAGGAGATTGTTCATGAGAGATAACATGAGCGTCGCGACACTGTGCTGTGGCCTAAAGCCGTGGTGTTCTTCATCGAGCGGGGTGTTTAAGTCGATAAAGCCTTGCAGTTGTATTTGTACAGTTTTTTTCAGTGACTTTTGCTAAAAAGGGCTTACTGGAAATAGATCGGTATGAGTTTGGGAGGATTTTGTCTATTACAGTAGGTTTGAGAATCGGTCTTATGCATGCATGTTTTAGTGCAGAAGGCATATGTCCGGTGTCTAAAGACCGGTTAACTGTCTCTAGGATGATAGGAGAAAAAGTGTCTTTAGTGATTTTTAACCAGCTGATCATTCTTTTAAAAAAAAGTATCAGCTGACGCAGAGATTCTCCTCAGTCCCACAGTACTCGGCCGTTTTCGGGCGCTAGCAGCGATTTACTTTTGGTTTCAGAGTGGCAACAGCGGCGGCATGTGTGCATACTCCTAGCCTCTGTAGTCTGTGCCCAGTGCGGGAGCGGCCGTGGTCTGGAGGCGCCTGGTCTTTGCTGCATTTGCCTGAGGAAGGGCAGTTAGCTGCTGAGGGATTTCACACAGGAGCACTATGTGATGATAGACGGTGAAAACACAGGCTCTGGAGCAGAGATGTGTAGGCTGACAGCTCCTGCGGGTGTGGTGGGAACCGCAGCCATTTTACAACTGACAGCCATTTCGCCCGATCGTCAGGAAAAGCGGGGAAAGGTAAAGTGAAAAGTAAAAGCAAGAAGCCAGTCAGTGCAGGGGTAGCCTCTCAGCATATGGCTCCTGGGCTGCAGGAGAGGCTAGAGACCCCTTTTGCTGGATTTTGTCCTTGCTATGTATAGTGCTTACTGCCTAAAGAGGAGACAGGCTGACTCCTCAGGTCCTCAATGCAAGCTCTTATTTCTCCCAGTTGGAGATCCTTTGCTGGAGGGGGATCCCAGACAGGGGCCTTCCCACAAAGAGCCAGGCGACGGAAGGAAAGGGAGGGGGTCAGGAGCCCCATCACTGGTACGTACTTTGGGAGGTTACTTATGAGCATGGAGGAGTTCCTTGAACCCAGGAGTTGGAGGAAGGAGAGATTGCCCTGGGAGAGAATCCAAATATTTTCCGGGTCTTCCACAAATAGGAGCTGAAGGGTCTCACTGCCCACTCCCTATCGGCTTTAAATATGGGGCAGTGTACGGTGCGGGAAGAGGAGCCGCTGGAGGATTTTCCGCTTCAAGGGTTCAGGGGAGCACAGGTGTGCTTCCCGATCCATCGAGTGATTAAGAAGATGATTGAGACGGAATGGGAATATCCGGAAGCCACTTTAAGGGGTTGCCGCCTGATGGGGCGGCTTTATCCGATCCCGTAGGAGGAGTGGGAACTTCTGAAATTGCCACGGGTGGATGCATCGGTCTCGGCAGTGACCAAGAAGATGACCATTCTGATAGAAGGCAGGGTGGTGCTTAAAGGTCTGCAAGATCGGAAGCTGGAATCGATCCTCAAGCAGGCCTTTGATTCTAGTGCACAGGCGCTGCAGGCCTCCATTTGCGGGACCCAGATGTTGAGGGCTTCCATTTGCTGGCTCCAAGCTGGGGCGCCATCTGACCATCACGGTTCAGGGTCTGCGGAAGGGGCTAAGCTGGAGTAAGCAGCCACATATATGGCAGACACTTTTTATAATTTGATTCGGATTACCTCCAAGTCGATGGCATCTGTGGTAGCGGTGCGCCGTTTCCTCTGGCTGAGGAACTGGGTGGTAGACGCTTTGTCCAAATCATGACTTAGTAAACTTCCCTACAAAGGCAAGCTGCTTTTTGGGGAGATGCTAGACAAGATTATGAAGAACCTGGGTGACTCCAAAGGTTGGGGCGCCTGTCGGAGGATTGACAGTTGGTTCCGAAGCCAGGAGGTCTGCTGAGAGAATAGGTCAGAGATTTCCAGTGGGCTCTGCTCAACTTGGTTCGTACCCTACAAAAGGGGTCGCTATGGAGCGAGGGGGCAGCCTTTTTGCGGGGCTTTGGGCGAGGTTACTACATGGCTCAGCAGACCTCGGGTAAGAAGCCTCTGTGAAAGCAGGCTGGTCCAGATGGAGGCAATAGGAGGTTGGTTGCAAAAGTTTTACTCTGGGCCACAATTTCAACTGATCAGTGGGTCTTGGAAATTATCCCCAAAGGGTATGCACTGGAATTTACGAGATCGCTGACCAAAGACTTTGTCATCTCACTTTGTAGGACCCTTCAGTGACTGCTACAGCTGCAAACAGTATGGCCAGTTCCCCGAGACCAGTGTGGGTCCAGTCGATACTCCATTTACTTCTTGGTGTCAAAGAAAGGGGGTCCATTTTGGCCCATCCTCGATCTCAAACACATGAATTGGAATTTGAAGGTACCACATTTTCAGATGGAGATGCTGCACTCTGTGATTTTGGCAGTATGACAGGGAGAGTTCTTGTCCACGCTGGACCTTACTGAAGCTTATCTTTACATTCCTATTAGACCAGACCACCAGCAGTTCCTGCAGTTCGCCATGCCCGTGGGACATTTCCAGTCCAGGCGTTACCCTTTGGCCTGACCACCGTGCCACGCACCTTTACAAAGGTCGTGGTGGTGGTGGCGGCAGCCTTATGACAGGAAGGGATCCTGGTGCACCTCTACCCGGATGATTAGCTCATCCGGGCAAAATCAGAGGATGAGGTGCATGTGGACACCCAGCAGGTCATGGCATTCTTGCAGCATCTGGGCTGGGTGGTCATTCTCACCAAGAGACAACTGCAACTGGTACAGGGCCTGGTATATCTTGGAGCATTCTTCGACACCTCTGAGGGAATGGTGTCCCTGCCCGAGGACAGGAGACTGAAGTTGGTGAGACAGGTCCGGAGGTTCCTGAGCATGTTGGCGCTGACAGCATGATTTTACATGCAGCTGTTGGGATCCATGGCGGCGTTCCTGGATCTGGTGCCGTGGGTCAGGGCACATATGCACTCGCTACAGCAGGAACTCATATCAAGGTGGTCTCCACAGAGCCACGCGTTGTCCTGGAAGCAGGTGTTTCCATAGGACATGCAGACAAGCCTGCAATGGTGGCTGGAGTCCACTCACCTGAGGGCAGGCATGCTGTTGGAGCAGCTACAATGTGCCCTGGTGACTACAGATGCCAGTCTCTCCGGATTAGGAGCGCACTGTCTGTTGCAGGTGAGGCAAGGTTGTTGGTCTCCGGAGGACAGCTCATGGTCTGTCAGTTGCCTTGAGTTGAGGGCTGTTTACCTGGCAGTGCAGAGCTGCCAGCATTTGCTGGAGGGGAAAGCCGGTTGGTCTTCTCTGACAATGTGACAGCAGTAGCCTATATCAACCAGCAGGGGGGCTTGGGCAGTGTCTCATCGCTGGGAGAGAGTCAAGATCTTCTGCAGTGGGTGGAGGAGCAGTGGGTGGAGGCCTCTCCGAGACCTCTCTTCTGTCCCCACAACTCATCGTCCTCGGCGACTTCAATGTCCATTTTGATTCCCCTTTGCGTCAGAAGGACAAGGCCCTCCTATCCCTGCTAGAGTAGAGGGACCTCTCTTTCGTCTAGCATATTAACTGTCCCACGCATGCTGCCGGCCACACTCTGGATCTTATCCTCACCCCTTCAGCGTCTTCTCTTGTACCAGCCCAGATCACTTCTGTCCCACTGCCCTGGTCAGACCACTTTCTCCTTTCTTTCGCACTGTCCCTCCCATCCTTGCAGTGCCCGTCGCACCGCCTTCCTCCCCTCCCTCCCAGGCTCCAACGCCGCATCACCCCATTGACTCTTCAGCACTTCCCGCCAGCTGATTCCCTCTTTCCTTCATCTTTTTCATCTCTTCCCGTAGATGAACAAGCCAACCTTTTGGTCATCCAATCTTACAGCTGCCCTGGATCATCTCGCCCCCCCCAGTTCTCTTCCTGCCCCTCCTCCCATCCACCCCTGGTTTCACCCTGGTCTTTATCTCCAGCGCACTCACCTCCGCCGCGCCGAACGGGTCTGGTGGAAGCACCCCCACTTCTCACTCTCTTGCCTCTTTCCGTGCTTCTCAACTGCACTATCGCTCGATGATCACTGAAGCCAAATGCTCCTATTACTCTGACCGTATTTCCTCTTCTTCCAGCTCCTCCAGACAACTCTACCAAATCCTTCGTTCTGCCACTGCACTGTCCACTCCCTCCACAACTCTTTCTTCTCCCCCTGTTGCGACCGATCCCAGCTGTCTTGCTTCTTTCTTTTCTAATAAGATTGAATCTCTTCGCGCAACCTTCCTAGCCTGTCCCCCCACCCCTTTCCCCTCTTTCCCCCCACACATTCAGAGTACCTTCACCCTTCTCTCCCCTGCCCCTCCTCTAATGGGGTTCACTCCCACACTTGGCACACTTTCCATCCTGTCACTGAGCCGATCTCACCAGGTCTCTCGCCTCCTCACACAAAACCACCTGCCCCCTCGAACCCTGCCCTCATCTTGGCTGTCTGACCCTTCACTTGCATTGCCCCCCTACATACTCCTCCTACTTAATAATAGCCTCTCTGCTGGTGTCTTTCCCTCTGCCTGGAAGCATGCCGTCATTCGTCCACTCCTTAAGAAGCCCTCCTTTGACCCCTCTGTCCCTGCTAACTGGCGTCCTTTGTCCAACCTCCCTTTTCTGTCCAAGAATTTTGGAAAAACTTGTTTTCTCCCAGCTCTCTGCCCACCTTGACTCTACTCTCTCTCTCCACCCACGCCAGTCTAGTTTTCACCCTGGCCACAGCACTGAAACTGTCCTCACCTCCTTCCTGAATGAAGTACACCATTCTCACGACCGTGGTGACCTTTCCCTGGTGGTTGCCCTGGATCTGCCCTCTGCATTCGATATCGTTGACCATCGCACTCTTCTTGCCCGCTTGGCCGATCTTGGGATCCTTGGCCCTGTTCTCTCCTGATTTCGCTTATTCCTCTCTTCCCGCACCTTCTCAATCTAGATTAGCTCAGCCACCTCACCTCCTCTGGCACTCCACTGTGGGGTTCCCCAGGGCTCAATACTTGCCCCTCTTCTTTTTAATATCTTTCTCGCCCCCCTTGCACTCCTCGTTCAACAGTCTGGCATCTCAGGTTATTACTATGCAGACGACATCCTTCTCATGCACCACACCAGTCTCCTTGTCCCCGATCTCTCTGCCCTCAATGTATGCCTCACCCGTGTTGCCTCGTGGTTAAATAGTAACTTTCTCCACATCAACCCCTCAAAGTCCACTGCCCTTTGGTTCTCCTTCAGCTCCCCTCTTCCTACCTGCTCCCCACTTTTCCTCGCCACACCTGTCCCCTTGGTTTCTTCTCTACGCTACCTTGGGGTCTCTCTCGACTCCTCCCTCTCTTTTCATCTTCACATCTCCACGCTCGTCCACCGCTCCTTTTTCTTCTTGCGTCAGATCCGTGCCACCCGCTCTTTTCTTCCTTCCTCTTCCATTACCTCTTTAGTCCTCTCACTTGTTATCTCTGGGTTAGACTACTGTAACACTGTTTTGGCCAGCCTCCCTCAGTATCAGCTCCGTCGCTTGCAGTTGGTCCAGAGCACCGCCGCACGCTTGCTCACTCACTCCTCCTCTAGTGACTACGTTACCCCTCTCCTCCTCCGTTTGCACTGGCTACCACTTAACTTCCGCTTCACCTATAAACTTCTTATTCTCACTTATAAGGCACTTCATACCGGTACCCCCCCCCCCCCCCCGATATCTAGCAGACTGTTTGCCTGCAGCCCTCCCCCTGCCTTCTCCGTTCAGCACACGGTAACCGCTTCTTCCTTCTATCCCCCTCCCGGGCCCACCTAGAGACGACTCGCCGCTCAACCACCTTCTTCCTGGCCCTGGCCCTCTGGAACTCCCTTCCCCCTGCTCTGCATACAGAACTGTCCTTCAGCCATTTCAAGGGATTACTCAAGACATGCCTTTTCCAACAGGCATTCAACCTCCCAGACCCTGACTTCTTCCCCCCCCCCCAATTGTTAATCTCCTCTTCTGTCAGCTCCTTTGTCTCCTTGACTATCTTTGCTCTGTCCTGTCCAACCATTGGTGTTCCTTTTTCCTTTCTGTTTTCTTTGATGTTTTTATTGTACACCGCCCTGATGCATACGCTTGGGCGGTATATCAAGCAATGTAATAAAGATAAAGATCTCATGGCCCTGTCAGCGGCCCATGTTGCTGGGAAGGACAGTGTTCAAGCGGACTACCTCAGTCGTCACATGTTGGACCTCAGGGAATGGGAGCTCAATGTGGCAGTATTTCACAACCTCATGGTACAGTGGGGGCAGCAGGTCATGGATCTTGTGGCTACCGTAACCCAACACCAAGGTGGCATGGTTCAGCCAGCGCAGGGAACACATGTCAAAGGGGCTTGATTCACTCGCTCAGGTGTGGCCAATGGAAAGTCTCCTCGGTCTTTTTGCCTTGGGCACTCAGGATGTCTGCTTCAGCGGATAGAGGTGCATGAGGGGTCGATGATCCTCATAGCACCAGATTGGCCGCGGAGGCCGTAGTATGCGGATCTCCTGCGCCTCCTGACAGCTGTCCCTCAAGGCTGCTGAACAGGATCAACCTGTTAGCACAGGGTCCAGTTCTGATGCCACAGGTGAATCCGTTCTTGCTTATGGCCTGGCTCTTGAGAGGGCATGGTTAGCGTAGATGGGGATACTCCACGGCCATCATTTTGACTATACTAAGATGTAGGAAGCGTTCGACCACGCTCGCCTATGTCCGAATCTGGTGTACATTCAAAGAGTGGTGTGCGGCCAAGTGAGTCTGTCCCTTTCGTTGCTTCCTGCCTCCTGATGTTCCTCCAAGGGGGACTTGAGAAGGGATTGACTCTCAGCACACTAAAGGTGCAAGTGGCGGCCTTGGCCTGTTACTGAGGGCAAGTGCAGGGATGTTCGCTGGCAGTGCTTCTGGATGTAGTACAATTCCTTAGAACGGTGATCTCGTTTGGCCTCCCTGGTTGTCCCACCTTGGGATCTGAATTTTGGTTCTGGAGGCTCTGGCAGGGGAGCCCTTTGAGCCTCTTTCGAAAGCATCCTTGAAGGATCTTACCCTTAAGACGGTGCTTTTAGTAGCACTCTGTTAAGCGCAGAGGATCTCTGAGCTGTAGATGCTCTCATGTAGAGAACCTTTTCTCCTGTTTTCCAAAGGAAAAGTGTTTTTGTGCCCGGTGCTGTCATTTCTGTCTAAGGTAGTGATGCGGTTTCACTTGAACTAGGCTATTGCGCTGGCTACTTTTCCAAGCCTCGGCAGTTCCGAAAAAGATTGTGGGCTGCATAGGTTGGATCTTCTTAGGGTCTTACGATGATGTGTTAGGGACAGAGTCGTTGCGTAAGACTGATCATCTGTTTGCTCTTTGGAGGCCCTTGAAAGGGAGAAGCGGCCTCTAAGGCCTCAATCGCCTGTTGGGTGAAACTAGCTATAGAGGCAGCGTATGCGGCCCAAGGGAAAGTTCCGCCTTTGGTCTTGCAGGCCCATTCCACGAGGGCGCAGGCAATGTCCTGGGCAGAATGAAGTTTGGTTCCTCCAGCAGACATCTGCAGAGCGGCACCTTGGTCATTGCTGCACACATTTTCCAGGCATTATCGTTTGGATGTGCAGGCATCAGGAGACGCAGTGGTTGGAGTCTGCGCTTCAAGCCAGACTCGTGGGTCCCTCCCAAGTTTAATTACTGCTCTGGTATGTCCCATTCGTGCCTGGCCTGGAGGGACAATAAGGAAGGCAAAATTAGACCTTACCTGCTAATTGTCTTTCCTTGAGTTCCCTCCAGGGCAGGGCCCACCTAGGTAGGTGAGTTGGAGGGGTCTGGTTTATAGCGGCTAAAGGTCAAGGCAAGTCTGGGCTTAGGGCAGCTACGGTGGCAGTTTGAGCAGGATTCAAGACCATCTTGGTTTTTGTAGAGGGGTCGTGTTCTGAGTATTACGGGCTGGCTGAGCTGGTTGGCCTGGCTAGTTGATTTGACATTCGGTTCAGAATGTTATGTATATAAGTTTGTTGCATTGTATAATGGGCAAAAGTGTGTGCTCGCCATTTTTCTTTACCACACTTTCTCTCTTTCTCTGTTATGGGGAAATGGATTTCATAAGGATTGCTGTAGTTTGTAGGTCGCTTAGTTTAGCTGCTTGGTCAGTAGGAGACTAGAGTCAGGGGCTATAGAGGGAGCTCTTATACTACACCAGCAAGACTCTGACATGTTCAGTCCTCAGCTGCTGGAAGGGTCTGACCACCCTTTCCCTGTCCACTCCCCACCTCAAGTCCGAACTCCCTCTGCTCCTCCATCAACCCACTGCCCCTTCCCATCCCCTCACAGCAGCCTCATATCTCCTTGTCCCCCTCTCCCGGAAACCTTCCCCTTGATGCTCAGGCCACCAATATCACTCATCTGCATTCATCTCTCTCTCACTCTCACAGCCAGTGCTCACAATCATTGATCCATTGTCCCCCACTTACCCATGAACACAACTCCCCCAGCCCACTCTCCGAAGCACTGTAACCATGTAGAATAACATACCGTCCATCCCACCCCCAACATTAACATAACACCCCTACAACAAGCAAAGGCACTATAATGATTCAGAGTCCCAATTCCTGCTGTTCATCAACCCTCTGACATCATTTGCCCCTCCTTTTGCTTTGATCTCTTGTCCTTTCTTTCCACCTGCTGCAATGTGTTTCCGGGATCCTTGCTGTTCCTCTGGCTGATCTCAGGTTCCGGAACCCTTGCAAGACCGGCCACCTCCATTGCGGTAGCCAGTTCTCCCACTGATATGGCTTGCCATGTTACCCCATTAACCGTAAATGACAGTCCCATGGGGTTTAACCACTTTTCTCCAGGAACAAGCAGGAAGTCAGTCCTCACTTATGGGTGACGTCGGCACCGATGGAGCTCATGCGGGGCAATACCCCAGCTTTCAAAGAAAGCCTTTGGCATTGCTGCCACACATGCAAGGTCCTCTTCCTTATAGTCACTCCAGTCCAGTCCCTTTACCTCTGGGTTGTGCAACCCTTCCAGCAGCTTGGAGGCTGAGCCCATCCTTTTTGAGGATGGTGCGGTATAAATACCACTGGTACCACCCACAGATCCCAGTAATCTCAACCTCCAAGCAGCTGGAGGGTTCCGTAAGCCAAGAGCTTACTGGAGTCTTCCTTTAATTAATTTATTCATCTATTCATTTATTTTCTTGTTTTACTTTAGTTCTTTAATTTGCCTTAATTTACTCAGGTTTTTTTATTGAGGTCCTATTAGGCTTCTGCCCCTTTAAATCTTCCCCCCCCCCTCCCTCCCTCGTCTCGGTGCCCGAGCTCCCAGCCCGAAGGAGGAGGTTTACCGGCTGCATCGAGGAGGACCGGATAGTCTCTCTTCTCCTGCCAGCTCAGCCGGTACCCCGCGGACCTTCTGCTAAGCCTGCCCTGCCTCGCACCGAAGCCCTCCAGGTGGCTGAGCGCTTGAGGCATGCCGCGTTCTTTCTCCCACGGTCTCCGGTCTGGCGCAGCAGCCCCCGGGGCATCGGAGGTTGAAGACTGCTCCGGGGCTCAAAATACAGCGCCGACTCAGGCAGCGGGCTTAAGGCTTGACCGGCGGCGCGTGCAGAGCCGCTGACCGCCGGTTACTTCTCCATGGGGCTGCGGCCTACCACATGCAACACACGGAGGCCGCCATGACTTCCTCAGAGCAACGCGCGGATTAGGAGTCATCAAACAGCAAGTACTAGGGAACGATTTCGCTGGTTTTCCATAGCCTAAATTTAATCTTACTTAATTTATTTAACTTATTCCGTTTTTGGTTTGGGGTGTTTAAATCCTTGCGGGGGGGGGGGGGGGGTTAGCAGATTGGGAGAGGGGAGAGTGCGTTGGTCTCTGAGTGGCTTGCTGGAATCACTGCAAAGTTTAAATTTAAATTATTGTAAAGTCTGCATATTTATTTATTCCAGCACTAGTGCTAAACTTTGCCAGCGAAAGGGTCATGACTGGCAAACCACGGTGCCCGTCCTGTGGCACTCGTAGAGGTACTTCCTCAGAATCAGGGATCTGCAGGGATTGTGCTGCAGAGGCTGCTTCTGTGGAACAAGGAATCCACTTGTCCATGGCCCAAACTTCTCAAGGGTCAGGAGACCCTCAGGAGGTTGAAAGAGGGTCCCATTCCCCTCCGCCTTCTTCCTTGGATCTGCCCGTTCCTCCTCTGACCCTCCCCTCCTCGCAGGTGGGGGGAGGAGGGTGCCTGGGGCCTCTTCTCTCCTGATTTCGTGCTGTTACTGCACAAGGCCTATTGTATGCGCAAGCAGGGGCTTGGAGCAGGAGAGCTGAGCCCGGCTAAAGTAGGAGGGTTGACCAGGCCCTCGAAGGCAAGCACTCAGGATTCCGGGGGCCCACTCAAGCGTGCAAGGCCGGAAAGCAAGGGGCTTCTCACGTCCTTTTCTCATGACTCTCCGGAAGAAGAGGTCTCGGACAAAGAATTAGATGATGATGATGAGGAGCTAGAAGAGGGAGAGATCCCAGAGGAAGATCAATCCCACATAGTTCGAGTTTTTCGACGAGAAGAGCTCCCAGCGTTGATCAATGAGTCCCTGAAAGTGCTCAATGTGGCCTCGGACACTCCTGCAGAGGAGGAAGTATTGGAGGATCCTTTAATCCAAGCCGTGAGAAGGTCTCAGAAGGTTTTTCCGGTTCACAGGGTGGTGCGTCAGATGATCCAGGAGGAATGGGATCAACCAGAGTCAAGTTTGAGGGGGGTATGCTCTATGACTCGCCTATACCCGTTACCGGAGCCGGACAAAGAACTGCTGAGGTCGCCCAGAGTGGATGCAGCGGTATCAGCAGTGACAGAAGACGACTATCCCGGTCGAGGGTAGCGCTGCTCTGAGGGATTCTCAGGATAGAAAATTGGATACGTTGCTGAAGCAAGCCTTTGATGTTAGTGCTCTTGCCTTACAGGCCTCGGTGTCGGGGGGCTTGGGTGGCTCGGGCCTGTTTGAGATGGTCACAGCAACTCCAGTTTCCGGAGGGTTCCTCAGGGGACGCGCAGGCTATCACAGCTAGGTTGGAGTCCGGGGCTGCCTACCTGGCGGATAATCAGTACGACCTCATCAGGAGCCTAGCTAAGAACATGGCCTCTGTGGTAGCAGCTAGGCGGTATCTGGCTACGTAATTGGGCAGCCGATGCCTCCTCAAAGGCGCACCTGAGTCGCCTTTCCTTTAAGGGGAAACTATTATTTGGAGAAGACTTAGATAAGTTGGTAAAGGACCTGGGCGAATCTAAGGGAGGCAGGCTTCCGGAGGACAGACCGAAACAAAGTCGTTCTATAGCTCCTATGGGGAACCAGCCAAGGGATCCTTGCAGGTTTCGCCCTGCCAGATCGAACCCCTTTCCTAGGGGCCATTTCCCTTCAAGGGGTCCAAGCTTCAGAGGGTTTCGAGGAGCGGGTAGAGGTTTCGGGGTCTCTCCCTCCTCCGCGGGACCTAGAAAAACACAATGAGATAACAGGGGTCCAGGCGGGTGGTCTGCCGGTGGGGGGGCGTTTTAAGGCAGTTTCTCCCCGCCTGGTCCCGGGTCACGTCCGATCAATGGGTCCTGGAAGTGATCCGAGAGGGTTATGCTCTCGAATTTGCAAAGCAAATACTTCCGGCCTTTATTCAGTCTCCCTGCGGATCTCCAGGAAAGAGGGCGGCGATAGAGGTCACGCTTTCAAGGCTCATAGCGCTCGGAGCGGTGGTCCCAGTTCCGGTAGACCAATGTGGCACCGGTCGATACTCAATTTATTTTGTGGTACCAAAGAAGGAAGGATCCTTTCGCCCGATCCTAGATCTGAAGCAAGTCGATCGCTGTCTCAAAGTTCCTCACTTCCGAATGGAAACCCTAAAGTCGGTCATCGTGGCTGTAAGAAGCGGAGAGTTCCTGACATCTTTGGATTTGACGGAAGCCTATTTGCATATTCCGGTACGAAGGTCCTATCAACAGTTTCTGAGATTCGCGGTGCCAAGAGGTCATTTTCAGTTCCAGGCGCTGCCCTTCGGTCTAGCCACAGCCCCCCGGACTTTCACCAAAGTAATGGTGGTGGTAGCCGCGGCTCTGCGAAAAGGGGGAATTCTGGTACATCCCTACCTGGACGATTGGCTGATACGGGCGAAGTCAGAAGCGGAGAGTCGCACTGCTACAGCCAGAGTGGTAGAAGTCCTGGAGGAGTTAGGGTGGGTCATCAATCGGACAAAGAGCAGCTTGATTCCCACTCAGGAGCTCGAGTATCTCGGAGCAAGGTTCAACACCAGGAGAGGAAGAGTTTTTCTCTCCAGGAAGAGGTCAAGGGACCTAAGGATTCTCGTTTCGCAGTTCCTGAGCAGGCGAAACCCTACTGCATTGCATTACCTTCAATTGCTGGGAACCATGGCAGCAGCGATAGAGGTGGTGCCGTGGGCCAGGGCTCATATGCGGCCTCTGCAACGGGCCTTGTTATGTCGTTGGTCCCATTAGTATCATCCTTTGTCCATGCGGCTGACCTGCCCTCCTCGAACCAAGAAGGCCCTCAAGTGGTGGCTCTGCCCAAGGAACCTGGATTGCGGGATGCCTCTCAAAACCCCGCAGTGGATACTGCTGACAACGGATGCCAGTCTGACAGGCTGGGGGGCTCATTGTGAGGGGCAGTTCGCCCAGGGTTGCTGGACTGCGGTGGAGGCTCAGTGGTCCATCAACTGGCTGGAATTGCGGGCGGTAGCTTTAGCGCTCAGAACTCTCGAGCATCTAGTTCGACTGAAAGCAATTCGTGTCCTCTCCGACAATGTCACCGCGGTAGCCTATATCAACCGCCAGGGGGGAACAAGCAGTCCCTCTCTGGAGAAGGAAGCCGACAGCCTGTTACATTGGGCCGAAGCTCATCTGGCAGCTCTTTCAGCACAGCACGTGGCCGGAACGGACAACGTCACGGCCGATTACCTCAACAGGTTCAAGATCGACCACGGGGAGTGGGAGCTAGCGCAAGAGGTCTTCGACCAGATAGTAGCCCTTTGGGGTCCCCCAATCATGGATCTTATGGCATGGTATGCTACAGCCAAGGCGAGCCGATTTTTCAGTTGCAGGAAGGAAAGCATGTCCGAAGGCTTAGATGCCCTGGTTCAGAGGTGGCCGTCGGAGGGGCTCCTATATGTGTTCCCTCCATGGGCTCTCATCGGAAGGGTTCTGCAGCGGGTAGAAGCCCACCAAGGCTTGGTAATCCTCATAGCTCCGGATTGGCCTCGCCGGCCGTGGTATGCAGACCTAGTGAGGTTAATGGCCGATCGGCCTTGGCGTCTCCCCTGCAGAAAGGATCTGTTGAGACAGGGGCCGGTCCAGATGCCTCACGTGGATTGATTCTCGCTTACGGCCTGGCTATTGAAAGGGCGCGGCTTCGGAAGCGGGGTTATTCGGGATCAGTAATTTCAACTTTGTTGAGTGCACGAAAACGCTCGACCTGTCTTTCCTATGTGAGAGTTTGGCGCATTTTCAAATCATGGTGCGGGGAGCACCGAAAGAAGGCCTTTTCAGCCTCTATCCCGGAGATCCTGGAGTTTTTGCAAGCAGGTTTCGACAAAGGCCTAGCGTCCAGCTCCTTACGAGTTCAGTTGGCGGCTATCTCTTGTTATAGAGGTAAGATCCGCGGGAAATCCTTAGGGGCCCACGCAGATGTGGCCAGGTTTCTAAGAGCGGTTAGGCGGCTGCGTCCCCAGCAAAGATCGGTGATCCCTCCTTGGGATCTCAACCTAGTATTAAATGCCTTCACCAGAGAGCCTTTTGAGCCGGAAAAGAAAGCCTCCTTGAAAGATCTGACGCTCAAGACGGTCTTCTTGGTTGCTATTTGCTCGGCCAGGCGTGTCTCCGAACTTCAAGCACTGTCCTCTCAGCCCCCCTTTCTTTCCTTTTTCAGGGACAAGGTGGTTTTGCGGACGGTCCCATCTTTCTTGCCCAAGGTCGTCTCCCCGTTTCATGTGAACCAGTCAGTCTCGCTTCCGTCCTTCTCAGGAGGGCATGAGGGGAAGGACGAGAAGCTACATCTCCTGGATGTGCAGAGAGTGCTGAAGCGTTACCTCTCCTGCACGGCGCCATTTCGAAAGTCTGAACGTTTATTCATTCAATTTGGTGGACCGCACAAGGGGGAGGCGGCGGCCAAGGCTTCCATCTCTAGGTGGATCAGGGAGGCTATTGCTGCCGCCTATATCTTGAAGGGGAAGCAGGTTCCAGGAGGACTGCGCACGCATTCAACTCGGGCGCAGGCAACCTCCTGGGCGGAGTATAACTTAGTCCCGCCACTAGACATTTGCAGAGCGGCTTCCTGCTCGTCGCTGCATACCTTTACCAAACACTACAGGCTGGATATTCAGGGAGCAGCTGATGCTCGGTTCGGGGATGCAGTGCTTCGGTCCGGAACAGCGAACCCCACCCAGGCTTGAACTGCTCTGTTACATCCCAGAAGTAAAGGGACTGGACTGGAGTGACGATAAGGAAGAAGTAATTAGTCCTTACCTGCTAATTATTGTTCCTGAAGGAACGACAGTCCAGTCCCTGATCCCACCCAGGTTCTTCATTGGACAGTTTCCCCGTGGGAAGGAAAAGAACAGCGGACCGATGGCAGGACCGAAGCGGGAGGGTCTCTTGCACGGCTCCTACAGACCAGGTATGGGGGAAGGCTATGGCAAGCTCAGGTAAGCCGCTTCCTCTCCTCTACACCCCCTTTTTTCCCCCTTACCTCCTACAGTTAAAAAATAAAATAAAATAAAATAAAATAAATATATATAGATAGATAGATAGATATAGATATAGTGATTGTTTATAGGGCATTAATTGGTTTTCCGTTAAGTCTGCTTTTTCATTAGATTACTGGGATCTGTGGGTGGTACCAGTGGTATTTATACCGCACCATCCTCAAAAAGGATGGGCTCAGCCTCCAAGCTGCTGGAAGGGTTGTACAACCCAGAAGTAAAGGGACTGGACTGTCGTTCCTTCAGGAACAATAATTAGCAGGTAAGGACTAATTACTTCTTCCTGCCCAAGGGTGCCATCTTGCTCAGTCTCCCTTTTTACGTGGAGCCCTTCGGATGCACGTCCTCGTCCCTTGGAAAAAGTTTTGTTTTTTTCACCTTACAGGCTTCATTATTTTTCCGGTTGCACCGGTTCTCTACCTGTCCTTCCCCTGCTCTAATTCAGGGCTATCTGGGATACTTTCTTTTCAACTTTCTTTTCATACGGGCTTTGCGCCCTTTTTCCTTTTCTAAGCGCTGGCCGCGTGGGTCTTCAACCTCGCAGGGGCCATTTTTGCCCCCTTGGCCACCGGATTCAAAAAATGCGATAGATGCTCTAAGAACATGTCGCTCACGGACACTCATGACTGTTGTCTGTGGTGTGTCGGAGCTGACCATGATCCATAGCTCTGTTCGCTCTGCAAGAAAATGTCCTCTAAGGCCCTGCTCAGCCGTCAGCAGAAATCCGAAGACATTTTCCGAAAGGCTGCCTCGGAATCCCCGCTCGTGCCCTTGGTCATCTCCCCTGGTGGGTTATCCCCCTGCGGCCCCGCGCTCTCGGCGGCATTCTGACCAGGGGTCCTCCGATGTGGAGCGGCGCAAAAAGAATGCCTCTAAGACGCTGTCGGGGGCTCCTGACAAGCGCAAGTGCTCCCGCGCTTAGCCCCCTTCGGCGTTCCTGAGAGTCGGTCAAGGAGCGGCCCAGCAAGATACCCCGCACAGAAGTGGAGGCCTCCGGCGAAGGCACCCGGTCTCCAGAGGGTCGTCCCTCTCCTCCACGACGCCCGACCTGGTGACCCCGGGATTGGCGTCGCAGGGCCCCACGCCTGCGTGGGAGTCTTGCATGCTGGCGCATTTCTGCGATCATTGTGTCCCAGCAGGCACTCACGGCCAGCATTACTGACTCGCACCTAGAGACCGCAGGTCCCTCGCTTGGGACGCCCAAATCCGTCCAGGAGAGCCGTGGGCCTCGTAAGGGTCCTCGACGTTGGTCTCGCTCGCCCTCCCATTCCTCAAGGGCACGATCGTCCAGGACCTCTGGCACCGGGTCACCGGCCATTGGACAGGCCGATCTGCCCGGCTTGGACTCCTCGACCGATTTCTCGGAGAGGGAGTCTGATTGGGACACCTCCTCGGAAACCTGTACCCACCAGGATCTTCCGTTGGACCCCTCACCACCCATGTTCCAGCGGCGCTCACCACTTGAAGACACCTTCTTCTTGGTGTTTATTCATCACTTACTAAGATCAGAATGCTGCGTCACCTTTGCCCCCTACTGGATTTTACCGACTACCGGACAACCTTCCAGGCATTAGTCCTCCCACATCTGGACTTTGCCAACATCATCCTCCATGGACTCTCACAATCAAACTTAAATCCGCTCCGCTTAGCTATGAACACAGCTGCAAGAGTCCTTTCTGGATCGTCAAGATCTGACCACATAACGCCAATCATGAAAGAACTGCATTGGCTACCATTACATGCCAGACTCCAATACAAGTCAATTGTCCTTACATTCAAAGCCCTAAATAATTACCCCTCCACGCCAATCAGCAAGCTAATCCACAGTACCCCTGAAAATAGAAACCGGAGGCCTCAAACAACGAACACCTTAGTAGTCCCCAAGATGACGACAAAATGCACAAAGACAACCTCCAACAGGGCCTTCTCCATATTTGCTCCTTTAAACTGGAATGCCCTTCCCCATGAAATCCGAGGCATCAAAAATCTAGCCCCATTCAGAAAAGCCTTGAAACACCACCTATTTACAAAATTCTACCCGGAGACAATCCGAGGTGAACACTCAATTGACAAACTACCTCCCAGCCGCCCTAACACAAACATATAATGGTTAGCCTACTCATAAGTCCCACCCCTAACCATCACATGTGTACTATCCTTCCACGAACACACATGTATCAGCTAGATGAGTTAGAGAAGTGTACATAGCATAAAGTTAGCTTATATATAGCTTCCCCGGTTTTTCTCCATGTTTAATATCCTGTTTCACTGTAAACTCAATGTTGCCTGTATGCATTGTAGTATGTTTTGTTCGATGTACACCGCACTGATTATAATAGCGCGGTATAGAAGAAATGTTAAATAAATAAATATTCGGGACATGGCATGGGCCCTTAACCTGGTCACCCAGGCTGAGGAGGACCCTCCTCCTGAAGAACTCGACATTCTTCAATACGCGTCCCCACCCAGGGAATCCATCACAGTTCCCGTACCTCCTGTTCTATCTCTGCTGCTGCTCCACATGTGGGGAGACCCCGGCTTCGGTCCCCATTGTAAGCAAACGCCTTGACACGATGTACAAGGTACAACGTGGGCCAGGCTTCCAAAAGACCCAACTGCCACACACTTTGATGGTGGTGGAATCGGCCATGAGGAAGGAAAAAAGCCTGAAATCGCACACCTCGGTACCACCCGGCCAAGAGTCAAGAGCCCTTGATGCCCTAGGCCACAAGGCCTAACAAAGCTCCATGCTCTCTTGTCGCATCCAGGCATATCGACTATACATTAGTATGTTTCTGCGTGATTTGGATAAGGAACTTGGGGTTTCTCTGTGGGCCTCGAGGGAGAGCCCATCGATCTGTTCCGCACCCTGCTAAAGTCCGTCGCAGACTGCTCTAAGTACCTCTTCCCGAGCCTCCTATGATGGCTTCGAGACATTGGCTCGGGTGGCGGCAGCGGGCATGGGGGCCCGCTGCCAGGCATGGCTCCAATCCTCTGATTTGGAGCAGTGGGTGCAGGAGAAGCTCCTGGACATGCCCTGTCTTAGTGAGCAGCTCTTCGGCAAGCCGATGGAGAAGGCTGCAGAAATTGAGACTGAGTTCGTCACCAGAACCAGTCTCTCCCACAAAACATCCACCCTGCCTCTGAAGAAGCAGCCAACCAAGAAACCCTTCTTCCCTAGAAAGGGTCTCCAGTATTGGGGCTATCTGCCATATCCAGCTACCCCCCACTTCGGCGCAGGAAAAATCTGGCTGGGGCATCATAAGCCAAAAGGTCCGAAGACCCAGACATCGTCTCCCCGCAACCCATTCGGGGGTTTTGACGCCATTGGCATAGCCCCTCGCCCTTCGGCGACACAACAGCCAGTGGGGGGACACATGTCCCACTTTGCCCTGGCGTGGGCCTCCATCACCTCGGACACTTGGGTCATCCAGGTCATCGAAGACAGCTATCACCTTCACTTCGACAGGCTCCCACCTCCTTTCTCCCCGGTGGAGCCTCCTCGACTCCCCCGCACCCTAGCTTCTGCTACAGCGTGAATTACACTCTCTCATCACCCAATGGGCAGTCGAGAAGGTCCCTCCCCACCTTTGAGGTCGGGGCTTCTATTCCCGGTACTTCCTCGTTCTGAAAAAGACGGGGGGGGGGGGGGTCTGTGGACCATCCTCGACCTCCACAGGCTAAACAAGTTTTTGGTGCGGGAGAAATTCAAGATGTTCTCTTGGTGTTCTGCTGCCCTTCCTCTGGCAGGGCGACTGGCTATGCTCCTTGGATCTAAAGGACGCTTATGCCCACATCTTAATCCACCCCCAACACAGGCAGTACTTGCGTTTCAGGGTGCAGGGAGAGCACTTCCAGTACAGGGTGCTCCCCTCCGGCCTCGCGTCTGCCCCACGAGTCTTCACAAAGTGCCTCGTCGTGGTCGCCACCTTCCTTCGACATCAGGGCATGCCGGTCTTTCCCTACCTTGACGACTGGCTCCTCGTTCGAGGAAGCTCGGCAAGTGGTGTCGCGCGATGTCCTCCTCTTGGAGAGCTTTGGGGTTCTTGGTCAATTACCTGAAGTCTCACCTCGAGCCGGTGCAGGCTCTCGAGTTTATCGGGGTGTGCCTCGATACTCAGCAGGCGACCGCCTTCTTACCGGTGGATCGCTCCACCCGCCTCCAAGTTCTAGCAGCTCGCGTCCAAAGCGCCCCCAGGTTACTGCTAGGATCATGTTACGTCTCTTGGGCCTCATGGCCTCGACCGTGCATGTTGGTCCCCCATGCCTCAGACACCTCAGGGATCCTGTCAGGGTTCTCCCCGACCTCCGCTTGTACCTGAGCTGGTGGCAAAATCCCTGCAACCTCCTGCGGGGATTGCCCTTTCAGGCCCCGCAGCACAATGCGGTGCTGATGACAGACGCTTCCCTGTTAGGCTTGAGAGCCCACTGCGGGCCACTTTGCACAGGAGTCTTTGCTGCAAATAAACCTTCTCGAACTCCAGGCAATTCGGTGGGCCCTGAGGGCCTTCGAGGATCACCTCAGCGGCAGGTCTGTTCTTGTGCAGACCGACAACCGTGTAGCAATGTTCAACATCAACAGGGGGGTGGGGGGCACGGGATCGCTCTCCCTTTGCCGGGAAGCCGTCCTCATCTGCTCCTTTGCTGTCCGGAGGATGTCCCTCAAGGCGACGTACCTTCCGGGTCAGGAGAATGGCCTGGCGGAAAGACTCGGCAGAATCCTTCGCCCCCACGAACGGTGGCTGGATCTCAGAGTGGCAGACTGGCTGTTCCTCTGCTGGGGGATGCCAGCGATAGACATCTTCGCCAGTCCCCAGAACATGCAGCTCCCCTGCTTTTGTGGGCTGGCGCCATACCCGGGCAGGGAGGGTCCTGATGCATTTCTCCTGGACTGGTCATCCAGCCTCCTCTATGCATTCCCTCCCTTCCCCCTCATTGCGAGGACTCTCTTCAAGGCTCAGCGGGAAAGGACATAGTTGATTCTCATGGCCTCGGCAGCCTTGGTTCCTGCTCCTGCTCCGGCTGTCAACAGAGCCTCCGGTTCCCCTGGACTCTGCCCCAGGTCTGTTGACGCAGGAGGGGGAGGGTTGGGTGCTGCACCCAAACCTAATCTCCCTATCCCTCATGGCCTGGCAGCTGAACGGGTCTCCCTAGCCTTTCTGGCCCTTCCGGAGGAGGTCAAAGTCCTCCTCCGCCTCGAGGAAGGACTCCACTAGGCGAGCCTAAGCCTTTAAGTGGAGACGTTTCTCCGTCTGGTGCTTGGAGTGCCATATCAACCCCTTCTCGTGCCCCTTTTGATGGGTTCTCCAGTACCTCTTCCATCTCTCGAGAGAAGGGCTAAAGTCAAACTTTGTCATGGTTCATTTGAGCGCCATCTCGGCGAATCACTTCCCCATCGAGGGTAAGCCCCTCTCGGGGCACCCATTAGTCTCCCACTTCATACGGGGTCTTCTGCTTTTCAAGCCGCCCATTCATCCCTCCCCAGTAGAATGGGAGCTGAATGTGGTACTCGCGCAGCTCACCCAGCCACCCTTCGAGCCAATGGCGATGTGTTTGCTCCAGCACTTGTCCTGGAAGGTAGCCTTCCTGGTGGCGCTGACCTTGGCCCGCTGAGTCAGTGAGCTCCAGGCTGTTATAGCTGATGCCCCCTATACCAGGTTTTATCGGAACAGGGTGGTCCTCCATACCAGCCCTAAATTCCTGCCTAAAGTCATCTCGGACTTCCATCTTAACCAGGAGATAGTCCTGCCAACATTCTTCCCGAGACCCCAAGCCGACCAGACATCGACGGCTCTCCACACCCTCGACTGCAAACAGACCCTTGCCTTTTGCTTGCAGCGCACCCAGACTCATCGCATGTCTGGCCGGCTTTTCATGACCTATGATCCTAATAGACTGGGGCAGGCTGTCACCAAGCATACCCTCTTGGTTTGGGTGGTGGACTACATCGCTTTCGCCCATGCGAAGGCAAGCATCCCGCTGGATCGTCAAGTCACCAAACACGGGGACCAGGCTAAAGCAGTCTCGCTGCACTCCGTGCCCCTGAGGGACATCTGCCGGGCGGTGACCTGGTCTTCCACGAATACCTTCGCTGCACACTAGTGCCTGGAGAGGGAGTCCTGCCGGGACAGCACCTTCGGCCAGGCTGTACTCCATAATCTGTTTGGGGTATAAGCAACTCCTGCCTTCCGACCCTTCTTCACGGCTACCGAGGGCTTCGACCCGAGGACTCGGGCTCCTTCGGGCTTCTGCTCACAGCCTCACGGAGGCATTTTTTGGTTACAGGTTCGCTAGCCTGTAGCAAGGGAGTCCCATAAGTGAGGACTGACTTCCTGCTTGTTCCTGGAGAAAGCGTAGTTACTCACCTGTAACAGGTGTTCTCCAGGGACAGCAGGAATCGGTCCTCACTACCCTCCCACCTCCCCAGATCAGTTGCTGGATTTTTGTCCTTCCCTTGCCATCTGCTTGGTAGGGCTCGAGCTAAGGGACCTGACTGAGCAAGATAGTACTCTTGGGCAGGAAGAGAACCACGCATGCGTGGCAGCAATCCCAAAGGCTATCTTTGAAAGCTGGGGAATTGCTCCGCGTGGGCTCCATTGGTGCCGACATCACCCATAAGTGAGGACTGATTTCTGCTGTCCCTGGAAAACACCTGTTACAGGTGAGTAACTACGCTATATCTAATGTTGTCTTCCCTCAGCCGAGATGTAAAGTTATTCATGTTTTTTTGCCTTTGCAAGGTAGCCATCGCCAAATCCGCATAAAGCGCCACTTTATTCCTGTGACAGTCAAAAGTGCTCCATGGCATGCATCTGGGCTGCAATTTACCCTTATAGTGAAATCATGCACGCATATGATGATGTCTCTAGACTGCTCATTACACCCTGGGCCCAAGTCTTGTGTGCCCTGTGCAGCTTTATATCGGGTACAGACCCAGAGTCCTCTGCTCCCACCAAAGCTGCTTTACAATGTCTTGCATTGGAAAACAATCCCAGTAATTTTCCCCCTCGGGCACATCTTTTATTTGTAAATTATTCCTGCGTGCCCTGTTCTCAAGATCTTAAAGTTTCAGAGTCATAAGTTCTTTTGCCACCTCCAAATTGTGCACCTTGGAAATAACTCTCCACCAGGACCGGCCCTAGGCAGAACCTCTGGCCGTGCCCTTCGCTTGAGCCATGCCGCCCCCCCCCCCCCCCATGCTGAGCTGCGCTACTGCAGATTCCAGCAATGGGGTCGGGGGGTACAGTTCAGCATAAGCCATGTGCTTCAGCACACCTGGTCTGCCACTTCTGACCCCTCTCCGACATAACTTTGGGGGTTCAGAAGAAGCAGACCATGTGTGCCTGCTACCTAGCCATCCCCCGTCCCCCCCCAACTGCTGCCTAAATCAGTGGTAGTGTGGCGCCAGCTCAGCACGTGGGGGGGGGGGGGAAGGGCAGTGGCAGCAGGCCATGTGTCACAAAGCACATGGCCTGCCACTCTTGGCGGCCGCCTAGTGGACGGGTTGGCCCTGTCCTCCACCATGCCTTGCATCTCCTCCTCCTGCACCTCAGCATCATCCAGCACCCTACCTCAGATCTGATAGGAGTTCCTCTAATATTTCCTTCATAACCGTCTTAATTCCAGCGATCTCCATACAGAGTTCAATAAACCAGGATCAGAGCTCCTCCTTTGAATGCTGTATAACAGTGCCTTTACTAGTGTGCTGCTGCTTCACTCCCTGCTGGCTGCCGGTTTCTCACTCAAGCGCCTCGTCCTGCGCCATCTTTTTGCCGTCCTTTTGCTCTGTTTGCGAGCTGGGGAAAGCAAACTCTCTCAAGTCAGCAGTTTTCTTTCAGGTGGTAGCCATCAAACTCCCCTTGAGTTCCGGACCTCGTTTGCCACTGAATTAGAGCTGCTCAGTATCTCTGGACTGCTCTGTCCACTTTTTTGTGGGTTTATGTTTAAATCTTTTTTATTATTAACCAAAACTTCAACATTTCCAGTATACTGGCATTTTGATACATCATTGAAAATATTCAAACAATACAACCGTTGCTTTTTCTTTTTTTTTTTTTTAACGTTTATTTATTAGTTTTCACACCTAAACACTACAAAGTCCACAAACAGTAATACAGTGAAATATTTTGAACAGAAAAACAGCCGAACAGAACAGCGACACCCAGTGCATCACAAAGAAATATAGTTGTCACTTATAAAACTTGCAACCCCTGGAGAGAGAAAGAAGCAAACAAAACTAAACTAAATCTCTCTTCCCCCCCCCCTCCCTCCCTAGGTTGGACTATACAGAGGAAGGAGAAGAAAAGAAAGACAAGAAAAGGAAAAGAAAAGAACACATCACTGATATGGCGCTAAATTCTGTAAACAAAAAGAAACCCCCGAACATCTCGCCTCTGCAGCATAATCGTCTAGGTATTTCCATTTGTTTATGGAAGAAACAAAACAAGAGTTATGTCCACTATGGCTAAGCATCTGCTCATGAGCTTTCTCATATTTGGCATATAGACAGAGCAGATTCCACCATTGATATACATTTAGCATGGAAGAATCCTTCCAATGGGACACAATAAGTTTCAAAGCAATTGTCAGCATAAAATTAAACAAGAAGGCCTTTTTCTTTTGGCATGGCTGCTCCATCTACTGTGGAACGTAATATTACAGTTTTCCATAACAAAGGTGCTTGAAAACACAACACTCTTTGGATCCTCTCCCAGACCTGTCTCCAAAACCGCTGGACAAACGGGCATTCGAAAAACATATGTTTCAATGTGGCGGGTCCACCTGCACAGGACCAACATTTATTGTTTGTTGCGGGACGCCATCTAGTAACTCTAACCGGCGTACAATATGCCCTATGCATTAGAAAAAATAATGATTGGGAGAGGGCCGCAGCTCTCGACACTCTATTCACCTGCCTCCATATTTGGCACCAGGACGTTGCAGATATAGGTGAGCCCAAGTCCAACTCCCAGGTTTTCTCCAACCCTGCCAAAGAGTGTCCCGCATTATCCCTTATGAAGGCATAGAAATTGGAAGCTGTACCCTTCGGAGAATGGCAACATTCCAGCAGCTGTACCAACCCCCACTTGTCACTCATCAATCTAGGATCTCCCACCCTCTGTACAAGACAATGCTTAAGCTGGAGCCATTGGAAACACCAACTTCTAGGCAAACCAAACTCAAAGTGCAAGTCCTCAAAGGATTTCCATCTGCCCTGACTAACAAGCTGACCAACCGTCCAGATTCCTTTATCTTGCCAGCTTTTCCACGCAACTACCCTCTGTCCGATTTTAAACTTCAGATTATGCCAAATCGGTAGATGAGAGGAGGGGCAACCCTCCATCCCTAATTGCCTGTCTACAAAAATAAAAGCCTCTTGAGTGGCCTGAATTATCGGAAGGCAATTGGGCGAGTCTGCGAATCGCATACCCATCCACAGAGCCATAGGAATGGGAGAGCCCATTTGCTCCTCCACATCTAGCCAGGTTTGCCTCATCCCTACCTCCTTAGGGGACCACCATTCCACACCTTGCTTTAACTTAAAAGCCATATGGTACCATCGGAAGTCAGGAAATTGGATACCCCCATTAAGTTTACTCGCCTTCAATTTGTAAGTCGCAATCCTAGGGGGCTTACCCTGCCATAAGAAATCCACCAGAAGTCTCTCCAATTTTCGATAAAATTTGATAGGCAATTGCAGAGGCAGCATTTCTAAAACATAATTTATCTTTGGCACCAGGACCATTTTCAGGGAGTCAAGCCTGCCCCACCACGATAAGTGAAGAGGAGACCACTTGGTGGTAAAAGATGAGACCATTTCGAGCATTTCTTTACAATTTAACCGTAATGTTTCATCCAAGGAGCAGGCAAACTTTACTCCCAGGTATTTTATCGCTTTATCTTCCCACTGGAACGGGAAACGAGACAGCATGGAAGAGAAAGTCAGTCTATTCAAAGGGAATGCTACCGATTTGTTCCAATTTATTTTATACCCGGACAAACTTGAATAGGAATCTATTAACCCTAAGACCTCCCCTACTGACTCAGGTTGGACAAACAACAGTAAATCGTCCGCATAAGCAGATAACCTGACATGATTATCCCCAATGTGGATACCTTGAACCCTACTCGAGTGTCTGAGCAGTAGGGCCAATGGCTCCAGTGCGATATTAAACAGTAGGGGGGAGGGGAGAGAGGGCAACCCTGTCGTGTTCCCCTAAACAATGAAAAAGAGGTAGATAGTAACCCATTCGCAAGTATTCGAGCTGAGGGATGTGCGTATAATATCTGTACAAAACGCAAAAACTCTTCCCCAAACCCAAACCATTTCATAGCCTGCTGCAGAAAAAAACATTCTAATCGATCGAAAGCCTTTTCGGCATCAACTGAGAGTCCAGCCACAGGGAAGTTTGAGCTCTCAGACACAGCCAAAAGGTTCAAAAGAAGACGGGCATTATCAGCAGAGGATCTCCCCGCAATGAAACCACACTGATCCGGATGTATAATATAAGGGGAAACCTTCTCTAAGCGACGTGCGAGAATAGCTGCGAACAATTTATAATCCGCATTTAATAATGATATAGGACGATAGTTTCCCACTTTCTGAGGATCCCTACCTGGTTTTTCTAATACAACAATTGTCGCCTCACTAAAGGAGCCAGTGGCCGGCAATTGTGCACTTAAAATCAAAAAATATTGTTGCAAGAAAGGTAGCAAATCTACCATAAATGCCTGATAAAATTCAGAAGGCAAACCATCTGGACCAGCAGCCTTCCCTTGAGATTGCCCAAGTAATGTTTCCCTAATCTCCCCCAAACTAATGGGGCTCTCCAAACCCTCCTTTTGGGAGGAAGACAAAGAGGGGTGCGGAATTTGCCAAAACAATGCTTGGAAGGCGTCCGGGTCCGCTTGAGTTTCGGAGGTATACAACTGAGCATAAAAGGACTTGAATGCCTCGGTTATCTCTTCCGAGCTTGTGCGCAGAGCTTGATTGTCATCGGATAGGGCCTCAATCCTTCTTTTGGGAGGTCTAGGCCTAAGAGTACGCGCAAGGAGGGACCCAGCTTTATTTGACTCAATATAGTATTTAGTTTGTTGATCTGTTGTTATCTTTGCCGCTTCGGAAGAGATAATAGAATTATATTGATATCGCAATTTCTGCAGCCGTATGAGAATCCAGGGATCAGACTTGTCTCTCAGTAGTCTTTCCCCCGCGCGGATTTGGGCATCCAAGCTCTCTAAACATGCCTTCCTTTGTTTATCAAGCTTAATTTTATAGCTTGTACACTCAGCTCGCATAGACGCCTTAAAGGCCTCCCACCAAGCCCACCCAGTTGTGTCTTGGGGAAGATTTATTTCAAAGTATCCCTGAATTGCAGCCTTAATAGTTTTAATGAAACCCGAGTCTTTTAATAGTTCTCTCGGAAAGAACCATGATGGGCTCCTATTGTTGGGCACACCTAATTGTAAATGAAAAGTAACAGCTGCATGATCTGATATGTGGGTGCTACATATCTCAGATTGTGTGACCAATGAAACCAATGATTTAGATATTAAAAAGAAATCAATGTGTGAGTGTGATCCATGCGGCAAGGAGTAAAAAGTGTAATCTTTATCTTTTGGGTGCTGAAGTCGCCAAATGTCGGATAACGCACAAGACTGAATTATAGAAAGTAAAGCAAGGTTTGCTCTCGACTGTTTTAGGGATCTACATGGTTGTCGATCTAACAAAGGATCCAACGTGAGGTTAAAATCTCCACCCATAACTGTATCCCAGGCAGCCCATTCCTGCACCTCCTCAGCTAGAGTACGGAAAAAATTCACATTGTCATGATTGGGACCATAGACATTAATAATAGCTATTTTCTGACTTCCCACCTGGATAAAGGACTTGGTCCATCTACCCTCCAAGTCTGATTTGACATGCTCAATCACTGGTGCCAAAGATTTGAGGACCAACGTGGCTACGCCGTTTTTTTTCCTCCAAGCAGGAGAATGGCCCACCACCATAAATTGCCCTGCTCCCAATTTCATGGTTTCAACAGACGAGAGATGAGTCTCCTGAAAGAGAACAACATCTGCCCTTTCCTTCTTACAATAAAGCAGGATTTTTTTCCGTTTAGCCGGATTCAGAATGCCCTTCACATTTAGAGACAGAAATTTAAGAGGTCTCAATGTATTTTTACCAGACATAGCAGCCATCACCCATTATTCCACTGCTCACATTCATATTTACAAGGTCCAACCTAAACCAATTTAACCCCACCAACACACCAAACACACCCAGGTGACGAACACCCCCCACAAAGGAAGAAAAAAAGGGTGAGCCAGATAAACAGAGCAGACACTCAGCCCCGCCCCGCTGGCATTAAAAAAAAAAATATATATAGGTAAAATAACCCTACATACTCCTCCCCCCCTATCAAGATCAACACAGATTAAAAGTTACCCCCTTCTACCACCCCTTTTTCCTCCCCCCCCCCTTTTTTCCCCGTTTCTTCCCTTTTTTTTTTTTTTTTTTTTACTTTTTTCCTTGACGTTTTCTATACATTTTTATACCCTCTTTATCCCTTCCCTTAGTAAGTTTATATCTTGATTATGACAAGATCATGATTTGATTTACAAAACAGATGAAAAGTAAAGTACCCCTCTGTCCTTGCACCTCCCACAGTATGCAATTAAACACACTGGACATCTTTGGGGGGGGGGGGGGAAACCATATGTGACCCGACAGCACACACAACATATTCCATCCCTCTTGCCCACCATGAATACACTTAATCAAAACACACATATTCCCAAACAATAAATCAGAGCTAGGGAGTTATCAAGAGGGACGAGAGAGAACTCAGAAAACCCCAACACAGCATGGCAGCTACAGCTGCAAACCCTAACAGTTCAGAAAACTGCTCCCCTGAGGAGAGTAATCTCGAGTGAAAGAGGACTTCACCGCATCACTTCTGCTTCTTTCTCATCGAGGAACGCCTGAAGGGCCGATGGATCTTCAAAAGTTCGAGTTTGATTGTGGAGAGTAACCCTCATCCGAGCAGGGAAGAAAAGTCCGTATCTAGCCTGAAGACCCTGAAGCCTAGGCCGCAAAGCAAGAAACCGCTTGCGCCTCTCCACAGTTGGTTTGTTAAAGTCCGGGAAAATAGCCACAGTATGCTCTTCAAATTTTATCGGGGATCCAGCTTTAGCCACCTGCATGATCTGTGTCACTTGAGAATAGCGGAGTGCCCTGATTATGATAGGCCTCAGATATCGGCTTTGAGGATTAGTCTGCGACGGCACCCTGTGTGCCCTATCAATTTCAAATGGAGGAGAGAAATTGAGCCGCAGAATCTTAGGGATCGTTTTTTCCATAAAAGCAACCATGTTTGTGCTTTCGGCGCCTTCCGGTATTCCAATCACCCAAATGTTATTGCGGCGAGTTCGATTGTTAAGATCCTCCAAGCTTCTCTCGAGGGCCTCAATCCGTTTCGCATGTTTCGCCACCGCTTTCAACTTTTCATCGTGAGCGGCCATGTGGTTCTCTGCTTCTTCCATTCTAGATGTGATCGCCATCAACTGATCCTTTAGTTCTTTTAGCTCTAGAATATCTGTTTGGACGCCAGCTAAAGTCTCCCCGTTCGCAGCAACCATCTCCCGTACCGCCCTGATCTCTTGGAGGAGTTCTTGTAGGCCCTCTGTGTTTTCACGTGCCGACGCCATCTTAAGAGGGGACGGAGGGTACAACCGTTGCTTCTTATACATTTTACCTTTTTATATTTTTATCCTTACTCGTCCTCCATCTTCCCTCTCCCCCCTCCCCACATAAATTAGTTTACTTTATCTTTTGGTAATAACAGTATCACTAGAACTCTCCGGCAGGTAGGTACTCTTATACCCGCCGGAGATTTTATATTTAAAACTTTTTTGTTATGGAGTTTACGTGTTGTGGTATTGATAACACATGAATCTGTAATATTCTTGGGCACATTATATTGTTCACCCAATTGATCCATTCATAAATATATATTTTAAGATAAAATTTTCCCCACTCTTTAATCGAAAGCGAATCAATTGACACTTCTGACATTTTCTAGCACTTTCATTGTTGTATCTTCCCTCCACCCTTTCTTCCCCTTTTTGTGGGTTTATTTGGTGGAGCCAAACATTCAGCCGTTCATGTGTGTGAATGATGTCACTTTCTCCCTCTCCTTGAATTTCTGAGAAAAGCCATGAGCTAATTCCACTTCCCAATTATGGATTGGAGTCAGATGATTTAGGTGTGCTTTAATGGGAGCCCTAGTCTGTATCCTCTATCAAGGGCTGCTTGCAATGATTGTTTATTAAAATTTGCTATACCGTCCTTGAAAACAACAAAGCAGTTTGCATAAAATCAAATCATAAAAGAATGTTGGAAAATAACGCCGTTAAAGATTGTATAGCAGAGAAGTAGAGTCATACATACAATATGAGAGAGGGGAGGGGTAAGCAAACTAACCTAGAAGCCCCCTCCTCCCCACCCCACTATAGAGTGTAATTATATGCTTCCTGGAAGAGATGGGTTCCTTATCGTTCCTCCAGTTTAGTCCTCAACCTCTGGGTAGTGAACCTCCTCCTGCAGCTTGGAGACTGGGCATGTCAAAAACTCATGACATCACTGGATATAGCCTGCTGGTCTCTCCCATCAGCCCCCAGTGTGTCCAGTCTCCATGCAGCAGGAGGACGTAGTGAGCCTAGCTTCTGGGCTCACTTGGGGGAACAGATAAGGAGCATTTAGTGTGTACATTGTGACGGCGGATTTCCTCAGCTGGGTCCGAGTAGATGCCAGAGAATGGGAGTGGCATCCCGAAGTGTTCGCACAGATCGGTCGCATATGGGGACGGCCAGTAATGGACCTCATGGCGGCGTTTCACTCTGTGTAAACTGGTTGCTTCTTCAGCAGACAATGCGAAAGGAGGTTGGACGGCATCGGTGCACTGTTTCAAGGACGGCCGTCGTCCGGTCTTCTCTATGTCTTTCCACCGGGGGCACGTATAGGTCGAGTGGTTCTGCGTATCGAAGCGCTTCGGGGAAACGTGTGGTTGGGGGCCTCGGGCTGGCCGAGGCGCCCTTGGTATGCCTGCCTCATACGGTTGCTCGATGGGAATCCATGGAGGTTTCCGACATTGGAGATTCTGTTGCTACGGAGTTCCCTTTGAATGTCTCAGGTGCATCGGTTTTTGGGGTGGCCATTGAAAGGGCAAGCTTAAGGAAAAAGAGTTGCTCGACAGCAGTCTTTGCCACCTTGCTGCACAAAAAAATAAAATAAAATAAAAAGTCTACGTTCCTTCCATATGTGCATATATGGTGCATCTTTGAGGACGGGTGCTCGCGGAGGCACGCTTGCGCAACAACAGTGTCAGTTCCCTTGGTATTAAGTTTTCTGCAGGACGGGTTTGATAAAGGCAGGTCCTGGAGAGTTCAGTTAGCAGCTCTATCTTGCTATAGGGGGCAAAGGACAGGGAGTGGCTCTCATGCACAGGTCGATGTGGTATGCTTTCTCAGGCAGTTACCAGACTGTAGCCCTGTCATAGGATATTAATTCCACCAGGGAAGCTCAAGTTGGTTTTAGGAGCATTAGCTAGTGTGCTATTGGGGCCCTTGCAACAGGCATAGGTTAAGGGTTTTGCCTTGAAGACAGTGTGTTTGATGGTCATCTCTTTGGCGAGGTGCTTTTCAGAGTTGCAGGCGTTGACCTGTCAGAAATCGTTTTTTGTCTGTCTCCAGACAGAAGGTGGCCTGGCGGCTGGTTCCGTCGTTGTTGCCAAAAGTGGTTTCTACGTTCACCTAACTAAAATGGTCTCTCTTCCAGCGCTAGGTGCGGTGGAGGGGAGCGTATTGAACCATAGCTTGTGCTGTTTGGACGTCAAGAGAGCGCTGCGGCAGTGTTTAAAGGTTTCAGAAACTTTCGCAAGGCGGATCGTCTCTCTTCGGGGTGTTCAGAGGGCCCCGCAAAGGGAAGCAGCGGCGAAGGAGTCCATTTCTGGATGGATTGGAGCGGCGAGTGCGTCGGCTTATCTTCTACGGGACCGTATAGTCCCAGGGAGCTTACGAGCTTACTCTACCAGAGTGCAAGCGTCTTCTTGGATGGAGCACAGTTTGGTTCCGCCAGTGGACATCTGTAGGGAGGTCTCTTGGTGGTCTCTCCATACTTTCAGTAAGCTCTACCGCCTAGATGTTCTGGCGGCTAAGGATGCTGTTTTCAGGGAGGCGGTGTTGAGATCCGCCTGGAAAGGTCCCTCCCAGTGATTACTGCTCTGATACATCCCAGAGGTTGAGAACTAAACTGGAGGAACGATAAGGAAATAGGAATTACACTTACCTGGTAATTGTGGTTCCTTGAGTGACTCCAGTTTAGTCCTCATTCCCGCCCGGGGATGGGGTCTTAGCAGTGTGTTTTCTGTTGGGGGAAGTGCAAGGTTAAAAGTGGATATAGGCCTTCACTGGTGTTCAGTCGTTTTGATGCTTCCATTTGTTTTGCGCTATATTATTATATTATGATATTGTTATATATTATATATATTGCTATATTGCTCTGGATTGTTTAGGGCTAGGCATTCGACGGAAAGGAGAGCATGCAGGAAGCAGTCCCTTTCCTTCTGGAAGGGGAGTAGTAGGTAGATAGGTTATATGTTCTGCGTGCCCTTGAATATAAAGTTAATTAAAAAAAAAATAAGTTACTGATTTTTTGCTCCTTTGAGTCTGCTTTGTTAGTAGTTCCCTGGGGCTGATGGGAGAGACCAGCAGGCTATATCCAGTGATGTCATGAGTTTTTGACATGCCCAGTCTCCAAGCTGCAGGAGGAGGTTCACTACCCAGAGGTTGAGGACTAAACTGGAGTCACTCAAGGAACCACAATTACCAGGTAAGTGTAATTCCTATTTTTGAGACCTGCTTTGAATTTCTTATAAAGAGTTCCTGATGAGGAACTGGGGGAAGATCATTCCACAGACTAGGAGCTTGAAAGTGAAATGCTGATTGTCTGGTGGTTTCTTATTTTGCATGAGAGAGAGGAGGAAACAAGGGACAATTTTTTTCATGAATAGAGCAGAGAACTCGCTGTGAAGTATGGAGAATGATTAATGAAGAGAGAGGAAAGAGTCCCAGTATGCAAAGATTTATGAACTAAAAGTGAGAATTTTAAATTGAATATGGATCATATGGTTAATCAATGATCAAAACTAGAAGAATGAGTGAGAATCCTAATGACTGTATTTTGAACAGTTGGCAATCTTATTTTGTAATCCGGAAGACCAGAGTAGATGTTACAAAAGACTAGTCTAGAGATGACTAAACTGAGGAGCAAAGTAATTTGTGCAGGTGTGGCAAGGAAGGGCAAATGGCTTGATACTGTTGCAGTGCATAAAATGAACTTTTGAATCTAAAATAGCAAGAAAGAATGTGATTGTCCAATATAGTTGTAACACTAGGCACTGTAGAGCTCCCCATGAACCATGTCACTGAAATTTTTTGGATATTGAGTTTTAAGATGATTAGTTCTTAATCAGAATTCCAGTTAAGGAATTAATTCATAGGCGTTCAATTGGGCGAACTGGGATATGTGTGAATGAGTAAGATATCATCAGAATCCTGCCCCCCCCCCCTTCCCTCACCGTTATAAACAAAGGCTTCTGGCACTATAACCTCAGCTTGGATAGATCATTATAAAAGAACTTTAAATAACAGGCTTAGACTTGGATAAGAACTTTAAAAAAAAGGAGGGGGGCATTCTGTAAGAAGTGTACACATTTTATTCCATGCTAGTAATAAAGTAAGGTAAATTGGGCTTCCTTTCATTTTTTGTTTGTCTACAAGAATAAGAGCAGAATAAACCAGAAGAGCTTTTAATAAAGAAAGCTACAGTACTTATTAGCTTCAAGTCCAGTAATAAATATAAAATCAGTTAGTATTTGTCTTAGGGTCATGCTTACTAAACTTCAGTGTGCACTAACCAGAGGTGCACCGTGCCACGCCCATTGGAATAACATGGGTGCAGCACATGCTAAGGTTTAGTAAAGATGGCCTTTAGTTTCTGCAGATTAAGAATCAATATTTTTAAATCATCAGAGGCAAAATACTATGCTTGTGGCCATGCTTCTGGGTTCAAATTCTTGTCATACTTTCATAAGTTTTTAAAAAATATTTTTTTGAAATTATATAGTGTACATCAATCCACATGCCCTACAGAAGAACAAAGGCTGTCAAGCTGTTTGACATTTAAATGTATAAAAATAAACAAGGAAACAAGCACTCCTTCTACAGCAGCTTGTTCCACCAAGACTGACTTTTAATTTACTGTCTTTATTTACACATCATACAGACTTCTGCAGTACTGAAGAGAGAGTTGCAATGTTTTCACCTGTCAGATTGAGTCAGGCTACATCATGAACATCCGCCAAGAAACCAAATCTCTATTCATATGTCCATAAAAACATCACAGTTCAATCAGGCACATATTTAAATCTACTTTTGTGGCCGATCAGAAACGGGAGCTAAATTAACAGAAGCCACACAGGTTGCTCATTACAAATCTTCATCGGTCCTTTTTTTACCTCTGTGTATCCTTATCAAATGTCGTCTTTTCTGAAAATATATTATTTATCTTAAAACAAAACAATATACTGTAGAATTCAAGTCACATCTCCCGACATGAATTTCAGAAGATATAACCCTTTGCTTTCTGCATCAGGGATAACTTCTCAGTATGGTCAGATTGTCAGCAATACTTTTTCTTAGCCAACCAAAACGGAAGGAAAAATTATTTATACTTCTCCAGGACCAAGCAGGAAGTCAGTCCTCACTTATGGGTGACGTCGGCGCCGACGGAGCCCTCGCGGAGCAATTTTCCCCAGCTTTCAAAGAAAGCCTTTGGGAATTGCAGCGCGCATGCGCGGTCGTCTTCCCGCCCGAGGGTGCCATCTTAGCCAGTCTTCTTTTTTCCGCGGAGCCCTACAGACGTCCCCGTCTTGTCCCCGCGAAAAAGTTGATTTTCTTCTTTATTTTATCCTTTTTTCCTTCGGTTCGACGCCGATCTTTTTCCCGCCCGGACTCGCGACGCCGGTCACGAGTCCTCTTACTCTTTTCGGTTTTCTGACTTAGTCAGCTTTCGTTTTCGTTTTCCCTGGCAGCCCGGTCCTTTGACCTCGCAGGGGCCCTTTTTCCCCCGATGGCTGCCAGTGGGTTTAAGCGGTGTGGTCGGTGTGACCGAAATATGTCACTAACCGACACACACGACTTTTGCCTCCGCTGCCTGGGCCCTGATCATGAGGAACTGATCTGTGGGCCCTGCAGCAAATTGTCCTCAAAGGCGTTGAGAAGTCGGCGGCATCAGCGTGAGAGAATCTTCGCTGACCCCAGCCGTACCCGGACCTCGTCGGAGGCCTCCGCGTCGAAAGGCTCCAGCTCGGACCGTCGCCGGAGCTCCTCTGACCGGGGTTCTCCCTCCGGGGACCATAGTCGGAAGGTGAAACCCGCGAGGGCGGCGTCGGTGGACGCTCCTGGTTCCGCGAGGGCCAGGTCGCATAGCCCCGACAGCCGCCCCGGGTCCTTGGAGAAGGAACACATCCCGAAGCGACCTCGCCTGGAGTCGGAGATGCCTGCCCGGGTAAGTCCTGTGGTCCTTCTGGACTCGCCTCCGCGACAGCCGACGTCGGGCCCGACGCCGTCGGGGCCCGAGTCGGGGGCTGCTGGGTCGCCTGAGCTCGGACTCAGGTTGACGGCCTTGGAGAGCAGACTGTCTGCCTTCATGGACCAGCAGAGGGCACTGCTCGCTGGCTTCGCTGGCGCCGCTGCCCCAGACCGCCGGGACGTCGACGTCCAAGTCGACCCCGGAGACCGAGCCGATCCTCGAGTCGATGAGAACTCGAGTCGATCCTCGGTCGAGGTCACCCTCGGCCTCCCGTTCGGGACCGAGGTCGCCGACGCCGACTCCCTCGGCGTCGGGGCGGCTGGCGCCGCACCCTGTCCGGGCCGACCCCACCGAGTCCTCGTCGGAGTCGGTCTGAGGAGGAAGAGTCACCTGATTCTTTCCGGACTCGGTGTGTCCCATCGGACTCACCGGAGTCCGAGCCTCGGAAGCAGTCCCCCCCGGAGGATGCCCGGTTCTCGGACTTCGTTAGGGATATGGCCAAGGCTTTGGCCTTCCCTGCGGATCCCGAGGAGGAGCCTCGAGCCGAAGAGCTCGACGCCCTCCAGTATGACTCTCCCGCGAGGGAACACTTTACTGTGCCGGTTCCTCCTATGCTGGAACGACTACTCTTCCGCATGTGGGAGAGTCCGGCCTCCTCGCCGGTCCTGAGCAAGCGGGTCGATTCTATCTATCGAGTTCGCAAGAGCCCTGGCTTTCAAAAGGCACAGCTGCCACACCATTCCATGGTAGTGGAATCGGCCATGCATCGTCTTAAGAGCCAGAAGATGCACTCCTCGGTGCCTCCTGGAAGGGAGGCCCGTAACCTGGATGGCCTTGGCAAGAAGTGCTTCCAGGGCTCTATGCTCGCATGTCATGTCCACACTTACCAGCTATACATGGGCATGTATCTCCGGGATCTGGCTAAAGAGCTAGCCGGATTCTCCGCTGGTCTGTCCGAGGAACCCTTGCGGAGGTTCCTAGCCTTGTCCACTGGCATTCAGGAATGCTCAAAGTTCATGTCCCGAGCAGCCTATGATGGCTTTGAGGCATCGGCTCGAGTGGCCGCAGCCGGCATCGGTGCCCGCCGACAGGCTTGGCTTCAGTCGTCAGACCTTGAACCCTGGGTGCAGGACAAGTTGGTCGATGTCCCCTGCCGAGGCGAAAACCTCTTTGGCAAGCCCATGGCGGAAAAGGCTGCGCAAATTGAGACTGAGACTCTCACCAGGACCAGGCTTTCTAGGAAGACCTCCGCCCCTTCCCAGAAAAAGAAGGGCTCGGGGAAAAAGTCCTTTTACGGGAGGAAGGCGGCTGCCTACAAACAATACCCCCATTATCAGGCCCCTGCAGCTCCCCAACAGGGCCAGCAGGCCAAGGGACGGGGTAACGGGTCCCGTAGGCAGCAAGCCCCCAAGCCTGCACCACCAGCCCCTGCTCAGCAGGGTGGGGGCTTTTGACTCACTAAGCATAGCCTCTCCCCCCCCCGCTGGTTCCTCCCAGCACCGGAGGCCGGCTGGTTCACTTCGCCCACAGGTGGTCCAGCATCACCGCAGATGCCTGGGTGCTTCAGGTCGTGCGAGAAGGCTATCTTCTCCACTTCCATCAGGTCCCCCTCCCTCCTATTTTCCGGGAGAACCTCCGCGACCCCCTCTGCACAGGGAGTTGCTCCTTCAGGAGTTAGCAGGTCTTCTGCAGGAACAGGCGGTGGAACCGGTGCCACACCACCTGAGAGGTCAAGGCTTTTATTCAAGGTATTTTCTGATACCAAAGAGAACAGGGGGCCTCAGACCCATCCTGGACTTGCGCAACCTCAACAAGTTCCTTGTGCGGGAGAAGTTCAAAATGCTTACCCTTGGAATCCTTCTGCCCTACCTCCAGCAGGGAGATTGGCTATGCTCCTTGGATCTAAAGGATGCCTACACGCACATCCTCATCCACCCAAGCCACCGCCAATACCTAAGGTTTGTGGTGGCAGGAAATCATTACCAGTACAGAGTACTGCCCTTTGGCCTGTCCTCCGCACCGCGAGTCTTCACAAAATGTCTCGCGGTCGTGGCGGCCCATCTCCGGCTTCACGGCCTCTATGTCTTTCCGTACCTCGACGACTGGCTCATCAGAGCAGCGTCCGCTCAGGAGGTCACCAACGCCACCTGCCGCACGGTGACTCTGCTGCAGCACTTGGGCTTTGTTATAAACTTCGCAAAGTCCACTTTGCTCCCCTCACAGGATCTCGAGTTCATCGGCGCAAGGCTGCACACTCCTCAGGCGCGAGCATACCTACCGCTCGACAGGGCTCAACGGCTCATGGACCTAGCCGACCGCTTTCGCAGCCAGCCCCTGGTCTCCGCCAGGCGCTTCCTGAGACTGCTCGGCCATATGGCTTCCACCGTCCATGTGACCCCCAATGCCCGCCTGAATATGCGGTCTGCTCAATGGTGTCTCCGCCAGCAGTGGCGACAAGCCACGGGCGGCCTAGCAGACCTAGTGCGCGTCTCCGAGCCGCTGATCTCGTGTCTACGCTCCGGTGGTGGCTCCGGCAGCCGAACCTGATATTCGGAATGCCTTTCCAGTCACCTCAGCCGACCCGGGTGCTGACCACCGATGCATCCCTCCTGGGCTGGGGAGCACATTGCCAAGAGGCACGTACTCAGGGCCTCTGGACCACGTGGGAGTCTGCTCAGCAGATCAACTTCCTGGAGCTCAGGGCGATCCGCCTAGCTCTCAAGGCCTTCTCCCACCTGACTTCCCAACAGTCCGTCCTTGTCCAGACGGACAATCAAGTTGCCATGTTCTACGTGAACAAACAGGGGGGCACGGGCTCCTTCCTCCTCTGCCGGGAGGCACAGAAGCTCTGCTCTTGGGCCGTCAGTCACGGCATTCTCCTCAAGGCAGTTTATTTCCCGGGCCAAGAAAATTGCCTTGCAGACAAACTCAGCAGGGTCCTCCAGCCGCACGAGTGGCGTCTGGATCCCTTGGTAGTCCAGAAGCTCTTCCTCAAGTGGGGTCTCCCCACGGTGGATCTCTTTGCCAGTCCTCACAACCGGCAGCTTCCTCGCTTCTGCTCTCGTCAGCCACACCCCCTTCGGGTTGCGGCGGACGCCTTTCTGATACCATGGTCGGGGAGCCTCCTGTACGCTTTCCCTCCCACCCCGCTAGTCTCTCGGACTCTTTTCAAGGTTCTCCGAGACAAAGCCTTCATGATCCTGGTGGCCCCTCGCTGGCCCAGGCAGCCGTGGTTTCCGCTCCTGCTGCAACTGGCGGTGGAGGATCCAATCCCTCTGGGGGTACATCCGGATCTCCTCACTCAGGATCAGGGGTCCCTCCTGCACCCCAACCTCAGGTCTCTCAACCTCATGGCCTGGCTGCTGAGAGGGTAGTCCTTGCTCCCCTTCTCCTGCCGGCAGAGGTGGAGGAGGTCGTCTTAGCTTCGCGACGACCTTCTACCCGCAAATGCTACGCCCTTAAATGGCGTCGTTTTTTCCGTTTGGTGTACCCAACAGTCTCAGGATCCCTTCTCCTGCCCGGTGTCGGTGATCTTGCAGTACTTGCTATACCTCTCTAATCTGGGACTTAAGTCCAACTCCGTCAAAGTTCACCTCAGTGCTCTTTCAGCACATCATGTGCCGGTGGACGGCAGACCTCTCTCCAACGACCCTCTCGTAGCGAGGTTTCTCCAAGGTCTCCTTCTACTTAAACCACCTCTGCGCCCGCCGGCGCCTGACTGGGACCTGAATGTGGTTTTGCAGCGGATCACCTGTCCGCCCTTTGAACCTATGGCTACCTGTTCTCTCCGTTTTCTGTCTTGGAAAACACTGTTCTTGATAGCCCTCACTTCCGCTAGACGCGTAAGTGAATTGCAGGCCCTCGTGTCTGATCCCCCTTACACTAGGTTCTACAAGAATAGGGTGGTCCTACGGACTCATCCGAAATTTCTGCCTAAAGTGGTCTCCCCTTTTCACATCAATCAGGAGGTGGTACTTCCAACCTTCTTTCCCAGACCACACTCCAGCCGAGCTGAGACGGTCCTCCATACCCTGGACTGTAGAAGGGCTCTGAACTTCTACCTTGACCGTACGCGGGAGCACCGTAAAGCTGCTCAGCTTTTTGTGTCTTTTGACCCCAATAGATTGGGGCTCCCGGTCTCCAAGCGTACTCTGTCCATCTGGGTGGCGGACTGTATCTCTTGGGCTTATGGGGCAGCCGGACTCTCCTTAGAAAGTCGAGTCACGGCTCATTGCGTTCGGGCAAAGGCCACGTCAGTGGCTTACCTCCGCTCTGTTCCGCTGGCAGACATCTGCCGGGCCGCTACTTGGTCTTCGAGCCAGACTTTTGCGGTCCATTACTGTCTCGAGAGGGAGTCCCGTAGGGACAGTGCTTTCGGACAGGCAGTCCTCCGTAATCTCTTTGAGGTCTGAGCAACTCCTACCCTCCATCCCGGATGTGGGCTACCGGTGGGTGATAATTCAGCGAAGATTCTTTCCTTCTGTGCTGCTGAGCTAGAGGGAGCTCATTTTTGTGCTTAGGGTCTCCGGTAGCCTTGAGCTTGGGAGTCCCATAAGTGAGGACTGACTTCCTGCTTGGTCCTGGAGAAAGCGTAGTTACTCACCTGTAACAGGTGTTCTCCAGGAGCAGCAGGAATCAGTCCTCACTACCCTCCCTCCTCCCCTTGGAGTTGCAATCGTCTGCTTATGTTCTTTTTGCAAATTTTTATGCTGTCTTTTTTAGCTATGTCATCTGACTGGCTAAGATGGCACCCTCGGGCGGGAAGACGACCGCGCATGCGCGCTGCAATTCCCAAAGGCTTTCTTTGAAAGCTGGGGAAAATTGCTCCGCGAGGGCTCCGTCGGCGCCGACGTCACCCATAAGTGAGGACTGATTCCTGCTGCTCCTGGAGAACACCTGTTACAGGTGAGTAACTACGCTTTCGGGGCGTCCTACAATCATCCCAAACCATTAATCATTGAATGCACAAACATAGAAGTAAAGCTATAATTAAATCAGTGACAACTATTCAGTTTCCATATTTAAATTCAAGGTGGTCACTGTGGTTACAAAATCCAAAACTGTTCATGAATGTTTGAGAGTCTATCCCCCCCCCCCTGTCCTGTTTCTGATAGTCCACAAAAATAATTTAAATATGTACATCATGAACATAGCATGAGAGACGCTATAGGAAAGAATTATTTTTGAGTTATAGATGTTGTAGGGAAGATTTATTTGAGATTGAAAAAAATCGATTTCTGCATTGGCTAAAAATCTGTGACTTGACTCTTGCTAGTCAGGCTACTTACAAAGGTTAACCACCTTTGTTTACCTTCTTTTTTAGGCAAGAAAATAGTAAACTGCTTATCTATTATGTTCTAGAAAGTTGACAATGTCCTTGATTAACATAAACATGCTTCAAATATTCATATTCCTTTTGTTTTCTGCATAATGAAAGTGGAGTAATCTCAATGCAACATTGCCACATTCATGTCGTATCATGTAAGTGATAACTTTAGCCTGTCTTTTAGTCTTACGCTAACATGCACTATCTTGCCCATCCAACAGGTTCTTGGGTGGAGTTACAGATGAACAGCAACAACAATGATAATGGAAATGAGAGAAATGGAGGCCTTGAACACGTTCCTTCCTCTTCTTCCATCCATAATGGAGATATGGAGAAAATCCTTCTGGATGCCCAGCATGAGTCTGGACAGAGTAGTTCAAGAAGTAGCTCACACTGTAACAGGTGAGAGATGTTACTGATTTTTTTTATTCAGTTCTACATCATTTATATTAACAACTTACAGAAATTACTACTAGGGAAAGGTGGGGGGGGGGGGGGTAGCTTGTGTAATGCAGCCAGGTTCACCTTTGCATATTTTGAAAAAGAAGCCAATGGTGGTTGCATGCAAGAAGCTGAACATTTATAACATATGGAGCCTCTACTGGACACATTATCATGCTTAGTTCCTCAGGCATTTAGTTAAGGTCCTTAGGAGCCTCAAATCAATTTTTTTTATTTTTTATATTTAGTAATTTTTATTGAATAGTCTCATAAACATCAAGCCAATACAGTTCAGCACTACAGATAGTTATACATGTTTATAGCTTTTTATCTCTATTTAAACATTTTAACCCTTTGAACCTGTTAATATTCCCCACCCCTCCCCCTCATCCCTTGTACTGATCGAGTCTTGATCTACCTAGTTCCTTGTAACAGTGTTTCCACTGCCTCCAACATTAGTTTCCGCCGAAACGATAACAATATACCCAGAGTGGTTCTCAAGTGGCAGCTGAACTGTACCCTCCCATCAGCCCTACTATGTCCAGCGTTCTGCCACCTTACGTATGGCTGCCATTTGCCTTTCAAAAATTTCTAACTTAGGGCTAGCTTTTAGTATAGCCAGTGTCATGCTGTAAATCCATTCCAGGCGCTCCACTACTTCACTCATAGGTGGCATTCCCTGGGCATGCCTATTTTTAGCTAATATCATGCCTGCTGCCTCAAAACACTTCTGTTTTGGTTCTCGTTTCTGCTTATCTATTGATGACGGGGTTTGATTCAGGAGACACACCTTCGGATCCAGTTCTGCTCTACAGCCCCCAGTGTCCTCCAACAAGGCTTGCACCTCCCTCCAAAACTTTTCCAACTACTGGGCACTTCCACCACATGTGTATAAAATCCCCTTCTTGCCCGCAGGCCCACCTGCACAATGGAGAGGGGCATAACCCCATTTTCCAAAGTCGGATTGGATCAAAATGTGCACAGATTGTCCCCACTATAGCTGCTGATGGGGACAATCTGTGCACATTTTGGGAAATCTGCTACCACTGTGTCTCTGACAGCTGGATCCCTAGGTCACCCTCCCACTTCAGGCAGCATTTGGGATTAATCCACCTACTCTTCTAGAATGCCTTATAACAGATCGTAATATGGCCCCGCGCATTTACCAAGCCCTCCCAGAGGATTTTGTAATCACTACGTGTGCCTGCCTCAGTCTGAAGCTGTGGGTTTGTCTTTACCGTGTGTTGAGCTTGCTGGTAGTAAAAAAAGAAAACATGTGTAGGGGATATTTGGTACCATGCATAAATCAGGGAACTTTATTATTCCCCCACTCTTCTCTAGCATTTGCCCCCAAGTGATGAGACCCTTCCTAGCTCATTCCCTGTATACCCCATATATCAGGCCCAACCTGAAGCGCCCCTCATTTACCAAGGAAGTATAATATCACTTCTTGTCGCCTACAAGTATTCCCTGACAGCATTCCCATATATGCAGCGTGGACTGTACGGATGGACTCAATTGCTCCTCTCTCCATCCCCTCCTAGGTTGCCAAAAATGTGTGCTTAACGGTCTCGCTTCAGCTAAATATTGTTTAGTGTGTACCCATTGTCGACCCTCTGTGCTCTCCATTTGAAAGTGTAACTAATCATGGCCACATAATATTCTCGCAGGGGTGGCACCCCAAGCCCCCCCATATTATTTGAGTGTAAGTGTACTTCCTGCCACTCTAGGGGGACGCTTTTTCCACATATATCCATATATATGTCTTTGCCAACTTTTCAGAATCTTGTCTGAGATAAAAATGGGGAGCACCTGGAATAAGTACAAAATTTGTGGTACACATTCATTTTCTTATCGTTCCTCCAGTTCAGTCCTCTACCTCTGGGTTGTCAATCTCCTCCTGCAGCTTGGAGACTGGTATGACAGGATCATGACATCACTAGATATAGCCTGCTGCACTCTCACTTCCATCCCAGTGTGACCAGTCTCCATGCAGCAGGAGGACTTGGCGAGCCTTAGAGAGGGGCTCGCTGGAGGATCTAATAAGGAGCTAGGTGTGTGTTAGGATAGCTAATTGGGTTCTCTGGATTGAATTTTTTTAATGTGGGATCTGGCTCTTTAAAAAAAAAAAAAAGTGAAGGGATGCTCAGGCGGGCCTTCTTACTCCCTGTCCCTGCTCTTTCTATGGGGGTGCAGGAGGGGATTATTCTCAGAGGAGCCGGTCTTGTGGCCTGCTAGGGCCACAAAGTTCTCTCCCCCCGGACCCTACGGGGGAGAGCCCATCTCCTTAACACCGAGCTGGTAGCGGTCCGTTGCTGCGTCTCAGATTCGGAGGCTGCAGCACGTTGTTTCCGCGGTGCTCGAAGGGCCGGCGTTCATTGAGGCAGCGCTGTCGATCAGGCAACGGAGCAGCACCTTTAACCGGTAGGCTTTTCACCGGGTTCGGGCTGCTTGGGCAAATGGCAATACTGCCATTGCCCGTCCAGGTACGGCCACGCTTTGGTTTGGCGCTCTTTTTGAGTATCCTGGTTAGCTTCGCGGCGGCCATTTTGGGACCGCGGGAACAGCCGCGAGCGTGCAGTCCGTCCCTAAATTCAATAAGGGGTTTCTTTTCTTTATTTAATTCCTTTAATTTGTCTAATTTCTTTGCTTTGTTTAATTTCTTTGCTTTGTTTAATTTCTTTGCTTTGTTTAATTTCTTTAATTTGTTTAATTTCTTTCGTTTTTCGTCTGTTACTTTCAGCCGTTCCTCAGGGACGGGGGGGGGGGGGGAGGGGCTGTGGAGAATTAGTTTCCTGCCAGCAGGAGGGGTGGGAAACTCAAGTTATTTACGCGAATAGCTTGCTTTAGGGTTTAGTCTATGAAAATCAAATAAAACATAGAATAAAGTTTAGTTTACCAGGTGAGCAAGGGGAGCCACTAAGATTCTCACTACTCTGCCTTATGGCTGCCAGATATCAGTGTGTTGTGTGTGGCACTAGGAGGGGCACTGTAGCAGAGACCGGAGTGTGCCGGGCCTGTGCCACCCTTTCATCCGCAGTAGAGCAGCAGATGGAGTCTAAGGCATCTCCAGAGCCGCAGGGGCCACCCGCAGGGGAGGGGGCGGCCTCTCCACGGCCTCAGGCACTCGGACCAATGTTGGAGGAGATGGCGGGGCCCTCTGGAGCCGTACTGGCGGCCCAGGCGTCGGGTCTCGGAGAGTTCACTCCTGAGTTTGTTTTACTTATGCATCAAGCCTTTTGTCTGCGGTGCTTGGGCAGGGGATCGGATGCCGGAGCGCTGGTTTCTCCACCTTTGCAGCTGGACCCGGTTGCTGCGTTAGGTGAGGAACTGCTAGCGCCTAAGCGAGTCCGGACGCAGGATCAGGTATCGGCGGAGAGTGAGTGGCCAGATGCACAGGATCCGGATTGGGATCAGGAACAGGGTGCGCAAGACCTGGAAGAAGGAGAGATCCTTGAGCCGGAGGATCAGGCTAAGATAATTAGGGTCTTCCTCAGAGAGGAACTACCGGCCTTAATCACTGAGACATTACAGATGCTGAATCTGGCTACGCAAGTACCGGTGGAGGAAGAGGTCGAGGATCCTGTCATTCAGGCGGTACGACGATCTCAGGTAGTGTTTCCGGTACACAGAGTGGTCGACTAGATGATTCAGGAAGAGTGGGATAAGCCTGAATCAGGTCTACGGGGTGTGCAGACGCTCAATAGGCTGTATCCTCTTGCCGATAAGGATAAAAGGTTCCGGGCACCATGGGTGTATGCGGTGGTGTTGGCGGTTACCAAGAAGACTACCATTCCGGTCGAAGGTAGTGCGGCCTTGAAGGACGCCCAGGATCGTAAAGTTGACGGTTTGCTGAAGCAGACCTTCGAGGCGGATTCTCTTTCGCTTCAGACCTCCATCTGTGGGGCCTGGGTGGCCAGGGCGTGTCTGCGTTGGGTTCAGCGACTACGACTGTTTTCGCACCTGGATAGCGAGGAGTTGAAGGAGCTGGATCGCCTGGAGTCCAGAGCAGCTTACTTAGCAGATGTACATTACAACTTGATAAGGGCGTTGGCCAATAGTATGGCGTCGGTGGTGGCCGCCCGTCGGTCGGTGTGGTTACGGAATTGGGCGGCAGACGGATCCTCTAAATCCCGTCTAGGTAAGCTTCCCTTTAAGGGAGGTTTGGTGAAGACTTGGATAAGCTGGTGAAGGACCTGGGTGAGTCCAAGGCGGGTAGGCTCCCGGAGGATAAGCCAAAACCAGGAAAGTCCAGCCTGGGTTTTCGGGGTCAGTTTCGCAAATTCCGCCGATTTCGGTTGGCGCGATTCGGTGGTTTCCAGAGGGGCCAGTACCCGGCTCGAGCTCAGGGATTTCGGGGGTTTCGAGGGCCGACTAGGGGGTTCTCCTCAGACCCGGCGTCAGCGTCCTGTAAGCCACAATGAGGTGAGGCGGGTCCCGGCGGAAGGTCCTCCCATAGGCGGGCGACTTCGGGAGTTTCTTTCCGCTTGGACCCATATCACGGACCAGTGGGTTTTAGAGATAATTCAACATGGCTATGCTCTGGAGTTGGCTCGTCCTGTAAGGGAGTCCTTTGTCTTGTCCCCTTGCAGAGGACCCAAAAAAGAGGCGGAGGTTCGCGCAACTTTAGAGAGACTGCTTCGCTTGGGGGCAGTGGTAGAGGTGCCCAAAGGCGAACGTGGCATGGGTCGATACTCGATCTATTTCATAGTCCCAAAGAAGGGCGGTACTTTGCAGCCCATCTTGGACTTAAAAGCCGTAAACCGTTGCTTACGGGTGTCCCTTTCCGGATGGAGATGTTGAGGTCGGTCATAGTGGCTGTGCGGCACGGAGAGTTTGACGTCCCTGGATCTTTCGGAAGCATATTTGCACATACCCATCCAGAAGGCGCATCAGAAGTGGCTGAGGTTCGCTCTTCCTTGGGGGCACTATAAATTCCAGGCTTTGCCTTTCGGTCTGGCGACGGCGCTGCGGACCTTCACCAAAATTATGGTGGTGGTGGCAGCGACATTGTGCAAAGAAGGTATTCATCCATATTTAGATGATTGGTTGATTCGCGCCAAGTCCAAGGCCGAGAGTCTGCGAGTGACGGACAGGGTGGTGAAGTTTTTGCAGAGTCTCGGTTGGGTAGTGAACCCGACGAAGAGTCATTTGGAGCCCACTCAAGACCTCGAATATCTCGGGGTCCAGTTCGACACAAGGACAGGTCAGGTATTTCTTCCACTCAAACGAGCCGAGGCCTTGAGGTCTCTAATTCGGAGGTTCGGGTCGGTACCAGCGCCGTCGGCCTGGGATTATCTTCGAGTTCTGGGCACAATGGCGGCGACGTTGGAAGCGGTATCTTGGGCCAGGGTGCATATGAGACCCCTGCAAAGAGCGCTGCTTCGCCGGTGGTCGCATCAGTCAGACTCCCTGAGCATGCGTCTTCCTTGTCCGCTCAAAGTCAGGCAGTCTCTTCGCTGGTGGCTGCTTCAGTCGTTGCTGGCAGCCGGCATGCCGCTGGAGCAGCCGGAGTGGATTCCGCTGTTGACGGACACCAGCCTGGTGGGCTGGGGAGCCCATTGCGAAGGCTGGTTTGCGCAGGGCCTTTGGTCGCACCGAGAGGCCTCCTGGTCGATAAACCGTTTGGAACTCCGAGCTGCATTCCGGGCCCTTCAGGCGTTCGAGAATGTGATGCAGAGTCGGCCCGTGCGGATTCTCTCCGACAATTCGGCGACTGTCGCATACATAAACCGTCAGGGCGGCACAGGGAGTGCCGCGATGGAGGAAGAGGCGGACGCTTTGTTCGCTTGGGTAGAAATTCGGTTGAGCGCGATCTCGGCAGCACACATTGCAGGAAAGGACAATGTTACAGCGGACTTCCTAAGCAGAGTTCAGGTGGATGCCGGAGAATGGGAGCTACATCCCAACGTATTTGAGCAGATAGTAGCGCGCTGGGGAACTCCCATGATAGATCTGATGGCGACATTCCGGTCGGCCGTTTCTTCAGCAGAAGACGGGAAAGGATGTCGGAGGGCATAGACGCACTGTTGCATCGCTGGCCGGCCGGCCGAGGGTCTTCTCTGTCTTCCCTCCGTGGGTGTTGATAGGCCGGGTGGTTCAGAAGATAGGGGCGCACCTGGGGAAAGTGCTTTTGGTGGCGCCCGACTGGCCGAGACGTCCATGGTATGCAGACCTGGTGTGTCTTCTGGACGGGCAGCCCTGGCGGCTTCCAGCACGGGCGGATCTGTTGCTGCAGGGACCTCTTCAAATGCCTTAGGTGGATCGATTCTCGCTTACGGTCTGGCCCTTGAGAGGGCTAAGCTGAAGAAAAAAGGTTATTCGTCGGCGGTCGTGTCGACCTTGCTTAAGGCTCGGAAGCAATCGACTTCGTTGGCGTATGTACGTGTCTGGCGGATATTTGAGGATTGGTGTTCGCAGCGTCAGGTTCGAGCGGCCACAGTGAATGTCCCTTTAGTTTTGGAGTTTCTGCAGGACGGTTTTATTAAGGGTCTTGCAGCTAGTTCCTTGCGCGTTCAGTTGGCGGCGCTTTCCTGTTATCGCGGCAAGATCAACGGCGTGTCTCTGGGAACTCATCCAGATGTGGGTTGCTTTTTGAAGGTGGTCTCTAAGTTGTGGCCAGCGCGGAGGGGGTGGATTCCGCCGTGGGATCTCAACCTCGTTTTGGTGGCCCTATCCAAACCCCCTTCGAGCCGTTACGGCGGGCTTCGCTGAAGGATTTGACGTTGAAGGCGGTGTTCCTGGTAGCCATTTGTTCAGCGAAGCGCATTTCGGAATTGCAAGCGTTGTCGTGTCTGGAACCTTTTTTGTCCTTTTCCAAAGAGAAAGTGGTTTTACGTACGGTGCTGTCCTTTTTGTCTAAGGTGGTGTCCCCCTTTCATGTGAATCAGGCGGTTTCGTTGCCTTTATTGGGGTCTTTGGAGAGCGGTGATGTGGATCACAGCCTCCGGTGTTTAGATGTGAAAAGGGTATTGCGACGGTATCTGAAGATAACGGAGCCCTTTTGGAAGTCGGATCGGTTGTTTTGTGGTGTTTGGAGGTGTGCGCAAAGGGGAAGCAGCAGCTAAGGCTTCTATTGCAAGGTGGATTCGAGAGACCATTGCTTCCGCTTGCTTGCTTCAAGGTCGTATGGCGCCCGTGGGATTGCAGGCACATTCCACCAGGGTGCAAGCGTGTTCATGGGCGGAGCACAGTTTGGTTCCGCCAGGGGACATTTGTAGAGCGGCGACTTGGTTGTCGCTGCATATGTTTAGCAAACATTACCAGCTGGATGTTGCGGCAGCCACTGATGCACGTTTTGGGTTGGCAGTACTGTCTGCTGGCTGGAAGGGTTCCTCCCAATGATTACTGCTCTGGTACATCCCAGAGGTAGAGGACTGAACTGGAGGAACGATAAGGAAATGATAATTATACTTACCTGATAATTGTAGTTCCTTGAGTGATGACAGTTCAGTCCTCCTTCCCGCCCAGTTTTTCAAGTGGGATCCAGGATGGCTAGCGAAGAATAAAAAAAAAAAAAAAGAGAGTATTACAGGTAGGTCTGGGGTTTTCCCCTTAGGGGTGTTTGCCCTCTCTCTCTCACTTTATGGCAGGGCAGGGAGTGAGAAGGCCTTGCCGGAGGGGGTATGTGTTTATAGGCTTAGTTTAGACTTTTTTCTGTCTATTTCTTGTTGGCTACTTATTTGTTGCTCCTTTGAGTCTGCTTTGTTAATAGTTCACACTGGGATGGAAGTGAGAGTGCAGCAGGCTATATCCAGTGATGTCATGATCCTGTCATACCAGTCTCCAAGTTGCAGGAGGAGATTGAAAACCCAGAGGTAGAGGACTGAACTGTCGTCACTCAAGGAACTACAATTACCAGGTAAGTATAATTATCATTTTGATTGTAGCTATCTGCTCTAGCCATGACAATGTTATCCTATCCCATCTTTCTAAATTCCCTTTTATAGACAGCCACAACTTGGCATGGTTCATATCATACAATTCTTTCCACTTTGCTCCTGCCTGTACCCCAAGGTATCAGATAGTATGCTTAGCCCATTTAAAGGGAAACATGAAAAAAGCTTCACTGATAAAGTCCCCTACCAAACAGGAATTTAATTTTTTGTCAGAGTGTACCGAGGGAGGATAGAAACTGATTTTCATCCACATCAGACGGTAGACTTCTTTTATTCATAAATAGGTTTACCACCTTATAAATAGGCTAAAAACGCCACTTACCTGAAACTTATGTCAATTGAAACAAAGGTCGTATTCACCGCTGCCATTCATTTAGAGGTTGAAATACACGACGTGCACATTTCGGGAGTTATTCCCTATCTCAAGTGCCTTGCCCAGCCATAGTAATGTGCAACTGTAACAAAACGCCGTCCCGCGATCTGTAAAAGGACCCTACATTCATATGATTGGCTGATTCAAAATGCTTGTTAAGGAGAACCCCCCAATGAAATCAGGAAATACCCCACTAACAGGGGAATCCCTGTTTTCATTGGTTCAAAACAGAAAAACTCATAACATCACCACATAATCATTGATTGGGTTAGCCTTCTATCTCCCGGTTGAGGCCATAGGGATGCATGGTATTTAAGATGAATATCCAACGTTGCTCAAGCCATTGAAGTCTATAAGTCCTATCTCCGCCCCGCGGATCAAACGGGGCCTGATCTACAACCGTCCAATGCAATTCCTCAAATGAATGATGTTTAGACAAACAATGATCCACCACAGGTGCTGATTGGATCTGCTGACGTAAGCGGGAGGCATGTTCGCCAAGTCTTTTTTTAATTGGGCGAATCGTCCTACCCACGTACAACAGATTACACGGGCAATATAAAATGTAGACATGTGGTGGTGATATGAGTTTTTCTGTTTTCAACCAATGAAAACAGGGATTCCCCTGTTAGTGGGGTGTTTCCTGATTTCATTGGGGGGTTCTCCTTAACGAGCATTTTGAATCCGCCAACCATATGAATGTAGGGTCCTTTTACAGACCGCGGGATGGTGTTTTGTTACAATTGCACATTACTATGGCTGGGCAAGGCACTTGAGACAGGGAATAACTCCCGAAACGTGCACGTTGTGTATTTCAACCTCTAAATGAATGGCAGCGGTGAATACGACCTTTGTTTCAATTGAAATAAGTTTCAGATAAGTGGCATTTTTAGCCTATTTATAAGGTGGTGAACCTATTTTTGAATAAAAGAAGTCTACCGTCTGGTGTGGATGAAAATCAGTTTCTATCCTCCCTCGGTACGCTCCGACAAAATAATTCTTGTTTGGTAAGGGACTTTATCAGTGAAGCTTTTTTCGTGATTTATTTTATTCACTGAAGTGGGATTGCTTTAATTTGCTTTTAAAGGGAAAGGCAGTTCTCAGACGTTCCTCAAGTCTAGGCCTTAAACAAATCTTGAAGATCTCCGTTTTTGTCAAATTCATTTTATAGCCTGATAGGGCACTATATTGCTCTATCTCCCATACTGAATTGGGCAGAGTTATGAGTGATTCTATTATATAGATCACGTCATCTGCAAATAACCCTATTTCCTTATCGTCCTTCCAGTCCGGTCCCGACCTCTGGGTAGTATGCCTCTTCCAGCAGATTGGAGACTGAGCATGTCATGTTTTGATGACACTAGTAGTAATACAGCTGGCACCTCCTACCAGCTCCCAGTATGCTTAGTCTCCAAGTAGCTGGAGGAGGTAGTGAGCCAGGGCTGGACTCACTGAAGGGGCAAATAATGAGATTAGCTAGCTTTTGATTTTGATTTGGTTTCTTTTACTTCTTTTCTTCAGTTTATCTTTGAAAGAAAAAAAAAACAAGAGAGCAAAACTTGCCTGTGGAGGACACCCCCTCCCCCCTTCCCGTGAGGCCCTGGGGGGTATAGGAGGTCTTGTTGGCATCCCAAGACTCTGGCGGCTCCCGAACCCATGACCGGGTGAGGAGCTGCCACTCCGTCACAGCACAGCAGCGAGAAGCGTATTCCCGGGTCCCCTTCCCTCATTGCCAAAGTCGCTGAGCAGGCTGAGCACGAGGTTTGCAGGAGCAAAGCAGGCTTTCTTAACCAGGGCTCCACACATCGAGGCTTTCTTAACCAGGGCTCCACACATCAAACAGTAAGGATTTGAGGGTTTCTTTGTTTGGTTTTTTTATTACATTGCTAGCTCTCTGACTGGGAGCTCTTAAAAGGGTTTTGTGTGTACTTTTTAAAAGCAAGGTTACTTACATTTTTGCTGTTTTAGGGGAACTTTACTGGAGCACAGTAGGTTGCTGAACTCTGTAACCTCCTCAGATTCAGAAACTGCTAACACCTAATCAGGTGTTAGTTCCCTCCCTACCCACCCCAGCTCCCACCCACCCCTAGTGAGCAGTCTTGCTTTATAGGGCACCTCCCCCTTTAGCAAATCACAGTGAATTGGACCAGCACATATTGAATATAATTAAAGAGATTTAACTGCTTTTTCTCTGAAAGGACAGCTGCGAAACCAGCTGGTACTTGGTAGATCTCTCTCTTTTGCTTTAACAGATACCTAAGCTCCACAAACAGAACAATGGCTGGGAAAAATCGTATTGCTAAAGCTGTTGCCCCCATTACAGCTTCTGCCTCGGTCCAGACAGAGGTCCTAATGCCAGTTGAAGAACCGGTTCCATGTGCAGGGTGCCTGCATGCTGAAGCTCTGAGGAAACAAGTGGAGGAACTCAGAGAGGAGGTGGCGAGGCTGAGGAGCATTTAAGACAGTGAGAAGTACATTGATGAGATGCTTCTTGCAGCAACCAGGCTTTCCAGCACAGGAGAAGATGGGTGCCAACAGAATGTCGATGGTTGGACAACAGTCACCAGAACCTGCAAAATCACCAATCCAACTTCTCCAGCCCTTGAATTGAAGAACCATTATGCAGCCCTGGAAGTGGAGGAGGTGAAAGCATCCCTGGAAAGGGAAGAACCAGAGTTCAAGTACCCCATAGTTGCGGAATCAGTGACCAGAAGGAAACGAAGGGTAGTGGTTGTTGGAGACTCTCTTCTGAGGGGTACTGAGGCGTCCATCTGCCGACCAGACGATGTCCAGAGAGGTATGCTGTCTGCCTGGTGCCAAGATCCAAGATGTTAAGGAGAGTTTTGCCGAGACTCATCAAGCCCACTGACTATTACCCAATGTTGCTAATCCATGTTGGAACAAATGATACTGCCAGGTATACCTCGGAACGTATCAAAAGTGACTTCATGGCTCTGGGACAGAGGGTGAAGCAGGTAGGTGCACAGGTGGTGTTCTCTTCAATCCTCCCTGTTGAGGGTAAAGGCCAAGGCAGAGAGGCTCGCATCCTGGAGATGAATGCATGGCTGCGTGGATGGTGTCTTCAAGAGCGTTTTGGTTTCCTAGACCATGGGATGCTGTTCCAAGGGATGCAGAGCAGAGATGGCATCCATCTGTCCAAGAAAGGTCAACGCATCTTTGGTAGTAGACTGGCTAATCTACTGAAGAGGGCTTTAAACTAGATTTGTTGGGGATGGGTGAAGAAAGCCCCCAGGTAAATGAAAGCCCCCAGGTAGGTGATACATTAAATACCTTTATGGAAATGGGTAACAGGGGTAACACATGGAAAGCAGTGTGTATTAATGCCCGTAGCATGGGAATTAAGATCCCTGAAGTTGAAGCTTTGGTGGGAGTGACTGACTTGGATTTAGTGGCAGTTACAGAAACATGGTTCACAGAAAACCATGACTGGGATGTAACTATACCTGGCTATACTTTATTCAGAAAGGACAGGGTAGGAAGAAGGGGAGGAGGAGTGGCACTATATGTAAAAACTACTATTAAAGCTTTGGAATTACAGAGCTTAAAAGGGAGAGAGGAGGCATTGTGGGTTAAACTAGAAAGAGGGAAAGAGAAATCTATTTGCATTGGTGTGATATACAGACCTCCCTCACAAGAGGAAGAGGTGGACAGAGAGTTAATTGAAGACATACGCAGCATTGCTAGGAAAGGGGAAGTGCTACTGCTAGGAGATTTCAATATGCCAGATGTTGATTGGCACATTCCTGCTGCAGTATCATCTAGAAGTAAGGAGATCCTGGATTCTCTACAGGGAGAACTATTCAGGCAATTGGTAACAGACCCCACACGTGAAGGGGCCATACTGGACTTGGTGCTTACCAATGGTGAGAGTGTTTCTGATGTTGTAGTGGGAGATCATTTTGCATCCAGTGACCACCAGATGGTGTGGTTCAGTATTAGGACTAGGGCTGTTAGAATCCATTCCAAGGTGAAGATCTTAGACTTTAGGAAGACTAACTTTGCGAAGATGGGCCAATACCTCAGGGAGTCGTTAGTAGGATGGGAACAGCTGGGGGATGTAGAAAAACAGTGGGCAAAACTGAAAGGGGGTATTTTAAAGGCAACAAACCTTTTTGTTAAAATGGTAAATAAAGGCAAAAGGAAAAGGAGACCGCTATGGTTTTCGAAGGAAGTAGCTGAAAAAGTGAAGAAAAAGAGGGAGGCCTTCATGAAATACAAGAGATCACAGAGAGAGGAAGACAGGCATCTGTATTTGGAAAAACTTAGAGAAGCTAGCAAAGTAGCCAAGAAGGCAAAGATTCAAAAGGAGGAGGAAATAGCCAATGCAATAAAATGGGGGGATAAGACATTTTTCAGATATATTAGTGAGAAGAGGAAGGGCAAAAGTGGTATTGTCAGACTCAAGGGTGCAGGGGGGGAATATGTAGAAGCTGATAAGGATAAAGCGGAATTGCTTAACAAATATTTTTGTTCTGTGTTCACAGATGAAGAACCAGGAGCAGGACCTCAGAAAACACCCACAAATAAGAACAGAAGCGAGGGACATCTTGAACAATTTTCAGAAGACTGTGTTCGTGAGAAACTAGCTCAACTTAAAGTAGACAAAGCGATGGGACCGGATGGGATACACCCTAGAATACTGAGGGAACTTGGGGACGTTCTAGCAACTCCACTGACTGACCTTTTCAATGCCTCGTTGGAGTCGGGAGTGGTGCCAAAGGACTGGAGAGAGGCTCATGTGGTGCCTTTACATAAAAGCGGAAGTAAGGATGTGGTTGAAAACTACAGGCCGGTTAGTTTAACTTCGGTGGTGAGTAAATTATTGGAAACGCTGCTGAAAGAGAAAATAGTGAGGTTTCTGGAGTCCGGCGGATTACAGGATCCGAGGCAGCATGGATTCACCAGAGGCAGGTCTTGTCAGACAAATCTGATCGATTTCTTTGACTGGGTGACCAGGGAGTTGGACCGAGGGAGAGCTCTAGATGTGGTGTATTTAGATTTCAGTAAAGCCTTTGACACTGTTCCTCACAGGCGACTTATAAACAAACTGAGCACCCTAGGGATGGACCCTAAAGTTACTGCTTGGGTTAGAAATTGGTTGGGTGGGAGGCGACAAAGAGTACAAGTAAATGGAGCTCACTCTGAGGAGAAGGATGTTACCAGTGGTGGTCCCCAGGGATCTGTCCTTGGTCCGATTCTTTTTAACATCTTTGTTAGTGATATAGCGGAAGGGCTGTCGGGTAAGGTTTGCCTCTTTGCGGATGATACCAAAATCTGTAATAGAGTAGACACCCAGGAAGGTGTAGATAACATGAGGAGGGATCTAGCTAAGCTTGAAGAATGGTCTAGAATTTGGCAGCTGGGATTTAATGTTAAAAAATGTAAGGTCATGCATTTGGACTGCAGCAATCCAAGGGAGCAATACAGTATAGGAGGTGAAGTACTTTTGTCCACTAAAGAAGAGCGGGACCTAGGCATGGTTGTGTCTGATGATCTTAAAGTAGCTAAACAGGTAGAAAAGGCGACGGCAAAAGCTAGAAGGATGCTTGGGTGCATACGGAGAGGAATGGCTAGCAGAAAAAAGGAGGTGATAATGCCTCTGTATAAGTCTTTGGTGCGACCTCATTTGGAGTATGGTGTGCAATTCTGGAGACCGCACCTTCAAAAGGATGTGAACAGGATGGAGTCGGTGCAGAGGGTTGCTACTAAAATGATTAATGGGCTTCATTATAAAGCATATGAGGACAGACTTAAGGATCTTAATATGTACACCTTAGAGGAAAGGCGGGATAGAGGTGATATGATTGAGATGTTTAAATACCTCCGTGGCATAAATGTTCAGGGAGAGAGCCTCTTTCAATTGAAAGCAAGTTCTGCGACGAGGGGACATGGGATGAGGGTGAAGGGAGATAGATTCAGGAGTGATATGCGGAAATATTTCTTTACAGAAAGAGTAGTGGATCCGTGGAATAGTCTCCCAGTGGAGGTGGTAGAGATGAGGACAGTAACTGAATTCAAAAAAGCATGGGACCAACACAGAGGATCTCTAAAGGTAGAAAGTGGACTGTTGTAGTTGTTGTTATGGAAGGACAGACTAGATGGGCCTTGTGGTCTTTTTCTGTCATCATGTTTCTATGTTTCTATGAGTGCGAGCAGCAGAGGTGTCTCTTCACCAAGCCAGCACAGAACAGGTAATTGCTGTTAGGCGGCTGCATTTTTATTGCTCGAGGTATTGGCAGGGCTTGGGAGTGTGAACGGTCTGCTTTGTGCTTTCGTTGGCAGCCTGGCCGGCAGCGCATGGCCTCAGACTGCATGGCTGCAACCGTTTGAAAATGCACGGGAAGAGCAGAAGGCGCGACTTCTTTCTCTGGCTCTCTCTTGCTCCCTCTGATTTTTCATGCCGCATTTCGTCGTTTCGATTGTTTTCTCTAGCGAGCTCACTTCTACAGGCCTGGAGTAACTTTTAGGGGTGGTTTGGGGGTTTTTTTGCGCACTCCGGTTTAAGCAAAAACAAGGCAGAAAAGAACAAATAAGGAGGAGAGACATCCTAGGGGAGTTTCTAGGCCAGTTCCCTGGGCTGGCTGTTAATTCTTTCTGTTTAAATGGTTAGTTTTTGAGGCTCCACTGGGGGGAGTCTCTCTCCTGGAGCAGGCAGGAAGTACGGAGTACAGGTCTTGCACTCATGCTGGCCTGCCTGCAGTGTCTTGTTTGTGGAACCCGGTGGGGACGGTGTCAGACACCGAGGTTTGCTGCGGCTGTGCGCTAGAAACCACCTTCATGGAACAAGCGTTGCAGGACAAGTCACGGCAGGAGGTGGCTCTCTCAGTCCGGGGAGTCCCAGGACCCTGTGGAACCACTCCTCTGCTCCTGGAAGCGGCTTCTGGCTCCACATTAGTTCCAGGACTCTGCATGGGCTGGGGGAGTGAGGGTCCCAGGGATGTTTTCCCCAGAATTTGTCTTCTTGCTACATTAGACCTGCTTACATCAGCGGGAGGCAACAGGTGGCCCTAGTCCTCGGAGCAAGGGGCCAAGTGGGCAGCAGTTGCTAAGGGGAGTGAGCCGTGGGTAGTGCCTACTAAGAGGCCCAGGCTCTTGGAGGAGTGGCAAGAGCAGTTGCCTTTGTCCGAAGGACCGGAGGCGGAGGAGTTAGATGCTGACCCAGACTTGGAGGGTGAGGGGCTGGAAAAGGGTGACATCCAGGAACTGGAAGACAAGGCCCAGATTGTCAATGTTTCGCCGGGAGGAATTACCTGCCCTCATCGCAGAATCTCTCCAAGCTCTCAATATGCCTGTTCATCCTCCGCTGGAAGACTATTCGCGGTGCGGAAGACGCAGAAGGTCTTCCCCGTGCATAGGGTAATCAGGCAGATGATGCAGAGTGAATGGGACCTGCCAGAGGCGGGTCTCAAGGGCGCGAGAACTATGATGCGCCTCTATCCCCTGCTGGAGCAGGATTGGGAGCTCTTTCGTTCTCCTTGGGTGAATGCTGTAGGTTCGGCCGCCACAAAGACAACCATCCCATTCGAGGGGCGTGCAGTGCTAAAGGGATGGACAGGACAGGAAGTTGGACACCTTGCTAAAGCAGGCCTTTGATACTTGCAGGCGGCCATTTGCAGGGCCCGTGTTGCTCGGGCCTATCTGTTCTAGTCGCACCGGCTCCAACAACTAGGGGAGCCAACAGCAGACCAGGTAGCGGAGGTATCCAAGTTGGAATTGGGAGCTGCTTACCTCGCTGATATTCACTGTGACCTTATTCGCAGGCTCTCTAAGAGCATGGCCCGCCGCTATCTTTGGCTACGGAATTGAGTGGCGGATAGCTCCTCCAAATCCCACCTTAGTGAGCTTCCCTTTAAGAGCAGGCTGCTTTTCGGGGAGGAACTAGATAAGCCGGTCAAGGACTTGGAGTCCAAGGGAGGATGCCTGCCCAAGGATAAACAAAAACAGAGCCGCAATCCGTCAACGTCTCGAGCCCAGCCTCAGGACTTCAGATGTTGTTGTTTCTCTTGTCCAGAGGGAAATGTTCTCTATCAGGAGGCAAGGGTTCTGGGATTTTTGAGGGGCAGGGAGAGGTTTTGCTGCCTCCTCATCCTCGGGGCTCAAGAAGCCCCAATGAAACGAAGAGGGCCCAGGCAGCGGTACAACCCATGGGAGGTCGGTTGCCTGGGCCCAGATCACATCCGACAAATGGGTTCTGGAAATCATTTGTCTGTTTGGTCCCCCTGCAAAGTACACGGCAAGGCAGTAGCAGTAAGGGATGCCTTTTCACATCTGCTCCAACTCAGGACGGTAGTTTCTGTCCCTTGAGAGCAGTTTGGCTGCGGTCGATACTCCATTTACTTCGTGGTGCCCAAAAAGGAGTGTCCCGACTTCCAAAAGCCACAGTTTTCCTACCACTCCATGGTAGTTGAATTGGCAATGCGCCAAATGAAAAGCTTGAAGACTCACTCTTCTAATCCTCCAGGTAGAGAATCGAGAACTCTTGACACCTTTGGGTGTCAATGCTTCCTAGTATCCATGCTCTCGGCTAGGATTAACTCCTATAATCCTCTACATAGGAATGTTCCTGAAAGAGTTCTCCAGGGATCTCGAGGCCTTTGCCCTTCTCCTCCCAGGTGACAAAAGGGCAAATGATCTTGCCCTAGTTAAGCATAGCTAAAATGTTTCAAAGTTTGACAATAGAGCCACCTTTGATGCTCTGTTGTGCCCGTGTAGTCAAACTAGTGTCCCAGACACTTCTACGAGACCATCTGACAGCCCAAGAGATGCTGCAGCTCCTTGGGTACGTGGCCTCTACAGTACATGCTGTTCCATATGCCTGCCTACATATGCGGCCAGCCCAGTGGAAGCAGGCCTCTGGCTGTCTCCAGGACAGGATCCAAGTCACTGCTCATCTAACCACATCCCTTCAGTGGTGGTGGTCTCCAGAAAATCTGCTCGTAGACTCACTCTTCTACCACCTCAGAGCACAAGAAGTCCAAGTCGGGATGGACAATCAGGTTGCCATGTTCTGTGTGAACAAGCAGGAAGGAACAGGCTCTTGGGCCCTTTGCGAGGAGGCACTACACCTGTGGTCCGTTGCCATGGTGGTTTCCACTGCTACTACCTCTGACGGACTCGTCCTCTGTGATTGGGACCTGTGCCCGATCTCCTCTCCCAGGACGACAGCTCACTACTCCATCCCAATCCACAGTTTCTTCACGTCACAGCTTGGCTGCTGAGAGTATAGCTTTACAAGGCTTTGACATTAACCTCTGGAGTAAGGAGATCCTTTTGGATTCTAGAAAGCCCTCCACCAGATATTCCTACTTTTTTAAGTGGCATTGATTCCCTTTCTGGTGTTCCCAGAAGGATCTTGATCCCTTTTCTGCTCCAGTGGGGTCACTCCTCCAGTATCTCCTCCACCTGTCCTCAACAGGTCTAAAGACAAACTCTGTGAGGGTCCACCCCAGTGCCATCGCGGCCTCTTACCATCTACTTGATGGACAGCCCATCTCCATGCAACCGCTAGTAGTGCATTTCATGAGAGGTCTCCTGCTGTCCAAACCGCCCATTAAGCCACCTCCGGTAGTTTGGGACCCTCAGTGTCATTCTAGCACAGTTTCTCAAGCTGCCCTTTGAACCATTAGCCATGACCTCACTTAAGTTCCTTTCTTGGAAGGTAATCTTCCTAATTGCCCTAGCTTCAGCTAGACGCATTAGTGAGCTTCAGGCTTTGATAGCGGATCCTCCATATACCCGTTTCCACCATGACAAAGTTGTCCTTCGGACTCACCCACCTTTATGCCAAAGGTGGTCTCTCCATTCCATTTAAACCAGTCAATTTACCTTCCAATTTTCTTTCCTAAAACTCATGCGTCTAGAGCGGAAGCAACTCTGCACACTCTTGACCGCAAATGTGCTTTGGCTTTCTATCTCCAAAGGACTCGAGATCATCATAAAGCCTCACATTTGTCTGTCTCATTTGACCCCAGTCACCTGGGATTACCTGTTTTTAAGCATACACTCTCCAGATGGATAACAAACTACATTTAATTTGTCTATGACAAAGCAGGACTCTCCCTGGAAGGGCATGTCACTGCTCACAGCATTCGCACCATGGTCACCTCGATAGCAAACCTACACTCAGTAACCATCAACGAAATTTGCAAAACAGCAACTTGGTCTTTCGTCCATACTTTAGCTGCCCATTATTGTTTGGACATGGACTCCCATCGGAATGCCATGTTTGGTCAGGCTGTACTCCAGTACCTCTTCCAGACTTAGATGCAACTCCTACCCTAGTCCCAGACTTTGAAGATACCAGAAATCCATGTGGGATCCATGACTTCATCATGCCTATTCCAAAGCAAAACCTCTTCCGGTTCTGAGGTCATCTGGGAGCTAGGGAGTCCCATATGTGAAGACCACAAAGGGAGTGAAGCACACTCACAAGGAACAGCAGGATGCAGCAAAGCAAAGTGTGTATGGTGGTCATAGGTGCTTTATTAACAGGAACCCCCCCCCCCTACACGTTTCGGCAAACTACTTCTTCAGTAGGTACCCACCTTCAAAAATAAAGAGAAATATTAAAAACAAGAACGTTAAAACAATGAAACATGTTCAAAACTTCAACAAATAAATCAAGACATAAATACATAAAACAAACATAACAAATTTTAAAACCATATAAAAGAGGTATTGTAAAATCTGAGATGTAAGGCGGGGTATGAACATAAGGAACCAATCACGTCAAAAAAACAAAACGCAAAAGAAAGCATATACTGTCCCACCCTTGGGACAGTGGAGAGAGATGAGGAGGAGCTAGGTGCATAAACAATCCTAAATGAACTATAATTAGTACTTACAATAGCACACTGTGTAAAATCTTAATGGGATGTGAAGACACACCAGTAATGACTTGATTTAAAAATATACATCTGTGAAAACAAAGAATCAGCATAAAGTTGGCTTTACTCAAAATCTCCACCTTATTGATCTTACACAAACAATGTCAATGGTGAAAGGAAAGAATGCTATGAGTCTTACACTTCCACAAAGGGTTCTAAGTGTGGGTAACATACTATCCAAAGAAGGGAGGACAGAACGAGCCATCACCACAGACTCCTGATCACTTCAGGTTGTCAGGGAAGGTTCCTCTTTCACCTGGACCAGATGCCGCCTCCTTTCTTTCCAGGAGAGCCCCCTCTGATGCCTCTGCACCAGGCCCTGCTACTGCAGGGACTTGCAGGCCTTCTCAGGGGCAGGGCTGTGGAGCTTGTGCCATACCACTTAAAAGGAAAGGGGTTATACTCCAGGTACTTTTTGGTCCCAAAAAGAACAGGAGACCTAAGGCCTATCCTAGACTTGAGAAACCTGAACAAATTCCTGGTGCGGGACTATGCTCCTTGGACCTAAAGGATGCTTATACCCACATCCTGATCCACCCCAACTACAGGCAATACCTAAGGTTCATGGTCGGGGGTGACCACTACCAGTACAGGGTACTACCTTTTGGCCTGACCTCCGCACCAAGAGTCTTTACCAAATGCCTGGCAGTGGTGGATGCCTACCTCTGTCTCCAAGGGGCCTTCGTCTTCCTATACCTGGACGACTGGCTAGTAAAAGGAGACACTGCCTCAGAGGTGCCAGTAAGTAGGCCATGGCCCGCACCTTCAAGCAAGGTCCTAGAACATCTGGGGTTCGTGATGAACCACCCCAAATCCCACCTCACTGCAACACAGGACCTGGCGTTTATAGGGGCTTGCCTGGACACCCTCAAAGCCAGGACCTTCCTCCCCCTGGACAGGGAAGATTGCCTCAGGGCCCTGGCGACCAAGGTGTAGCACCATCACGCTGTGTTGGCGCGGTCCATGCTTTGCCTACTCGGCCACATGGCTTCTACAGTCCATGTGGTCCCCAGCGCTCACCTCCATCTGCGGGCAGCTCAGTGGTGCCTCCGCTCTCAGTAGTCTCAGGCCATGGGCAGGCTCCGGGATTGGATCTCTGTGTCCCGTCAGGTGGCAGGAGACACAGCACCTACAGAAGAGCATGCCTTTTCCCTAAACCCCCAGACTGTTCTCACTTATGGACACCTTCCTACTGGGTTGGGGTGCCCACTTCGAGGAACTGTGCACGCATGGCAACTGGTCTCGAGGAGAGCTAGATCAATCTGCTGGAGCTCAGAGCCATTTTTCTGGTAATCAGGGCCTTCCAGCATCAGTTGGTGCTGGTCCAAACAGACAACTAGGTTGTGATTTTCTACCTGAACAAACAAGGAGGCACAGGGTCTTACTGCCTCTACCTGGAGGCAGTAGCCCCCTGCTCGAATGCGATCAGTCAGGGAATGCTCTTCATTGTATATCTTCCAGGCTGGGACAGTGCCCCGGTGGACAAACTGCGCAGGGTCTTCCAGCCTCATGAGTGGCACCTAGACCCCAGGGTGGTCCAGCAGCTATACCGACTATGGGAGGACCCCAAGTTTGGACCTCTTTGCCAGTCCAGCTAATGCTTAGCTGCCCTGGATGCCGCCTTCATCTTGTGGTTGGAGGGCCTTCAATATGCCTTCCCTCCCATGCCATTAATCACGTGGACCCTCTTCAAGGTCCAGCCAGCAAGGCTTCCATGATCCAGGTGGCCTCATGGTGACCCAGACAGCCTTTGTTTCCCCTGTTACTCTGCCTATCGACAGAGCTTCCAGTCACTCTGGGGAGTTCCCCAGGGCTACTGACCCAGGAGGATGACTCGCTTCTCCACCCCAACCTGGGGTCCCTGTCGCTAACAGCATGGCTGCTGAGCAGGTCGCCCTAGCGCCCTTCAGTTTCCCCAGGGAGGTGGAAGAAGTTCTCCTGGCCTCTTGTAAGAACTCCATGAGATGAGCCTATACCTTCAAGTGCGCAGATTCTCAGTATGTTGTGCAGAGCAATGGATTGACCCGTTCTTCTGCCAGGTGCACACGCTGCTGCAATACTTGCTCCACCTCTCGCAGACTGCACGCTCTCCATGCATCATCACTCCATAACGGACAAGCCTCTTTCTGCATAGCCCCTCATTACCTGATTCATCCAGGGCTTTCTGCTCTAAGCCTTTATCTGGCCACCTCCAATGGAATGGGATCTCAACATGGTTCTGATACAGCTTACCAAGCCACCCTTAGAACCTTTGGCTACCTGCCATTTGGGTTACCTATCTTGAAAGGTTGTCTTCCTGGTGGTACTCACCTCTGCCTGCAGAGTCAACGAGCTTCAGGCCTTGGTGGCCGAGCCACTCTGCAATAGGTTCTACAAGATCAGGGTCGTGCGTCACACCACCCAGAATTCCTTTAAAAGATGGTATCTGCCTTCCACTTCAACCAGGAGGTGGTGCTCCATACCTTCTTTCCATGGCCCCACACTGACAAGACAGCAGCTGTTCTTCATACTCTGGACTGCAAAAGGGCCCTGTCCTTCTACCTGCAGCATAATCAGGGCCATCGCAAAGCCTCATAGCTTTTCATTTCATATGACCCCATTCGACTGGGGGAGGCTGTTACCAAGCGGACCCTGTGGTGGACTAATTGTAGTCTTTGCAATTGGGTTTGGGGGAGGCCGGCCGGCCAGGACCACATTACAGTAGTCTAGGCGGGATACCACCAGGGACAATACATAAGAACATAAGATATGCCATACTGGGTCAGACCAAGGTCCATCAAGCCCAGTATTCTGTTTACAACAGTGGCCAATCTAGGTCATATGTACCTAGCAGTTTCCCCAAGAGACACAAGTTCCACAATGCTTGTACTGTAGTGTAGTCAGAGAAGAAACAGATATGAAAGGACGAATGGCACGGAGTTGACGTAAAGTGTGAAAAGACCGCTGTACAACAGAGGAAACGTGTTCTTTAAAAGATAAGGCAGAGTCCAGGGTAACTCCTAGGTAACGTAGGGAGGAGACTACTGGCAGAGGAGAACCGGACAAGACAGGGACGAGAGGGGGAATTGGGGCACCAGAGGTGAACCAGATGGCAAATGATTTTGAGAGGTTCACATGTAATAAGTTGGTGGAGAACCAGGAGGACACTGAAGCCAGGCAGGAGTTGAGAGGGGCAAGATCTGGGGCAAAAGGGTCTGTGTGGTGAAGAAGGATGATGACGTCTGCGTAATAGTGGGCTGAAATGCTATGCTATTGAACTAAAAGTGCGAGGGGGGCCAAGAAGACATTAAACAGCAGAGGGGCGAGGACAGAGCCCTGGGGAACACCACATGGGAGAGGGGTGGGGGAGAGGAGGAGGGGCCTGAGGAGACAGAAAAGGACCGTTGGGAGAGAAAGGAGTGAAACCAAGAGAGAACAGAGCCAGAGAGCCCAATATTGTGTAAACAATTCAGAAGGGTAGGGTGATCCACAAGATCGAATGCAGCGGATAAGTCTAATGAAATGGCAATAGAGATACGGCCTTGGTCGCGTGCAGTATAGACTTCGTTAAGAAAGGAAAGCAAAATAGACTCAGTACTGTGGTTGGGACGAAAACCGGATTGGCGGGAGTGAAGTGTGAGCGGAAAAGATGAGCGGAAAGTTGAGCATAAACCAGTTTCTCAAGGAGCTTGGAGAGGAAGGGAAGATTTGAGATGGGGCGCCAGTTAGCTGGGGCGGATGGGTCGAGGGAAACCTTTTTTAAAATAGGACGGATAATAGCATGCTTCCAGACAGGGGGGAACGAACCAGATGTTAAACTAGAGTTGATAATGGAGAGTATGTAGGGGGGGAGGGCCAGGGAAGGGTCCAGGAGCCATTGGGAAGGAATGGGGTCTGAGGAACAAGTGGTCTTCCGGATTGAAGAATATACCCTGGCGAGATCTGTCATAGTCACGGATTGAAAAGAGGACCATTTATGGGAAAAAGAAGGGAGATGAGAAGAGGGAAGGGAAGGGAAGGGGGGGAGTCAGGAGGGAGAAAAGAGGGAGAAAAGAGGGAGACGGGGGGAGGGCAAGAAGGAAAGAGTGACCGAAGATTTTGGATTTTAGTAGCATAGTATGAGGTCATTAGAGCAGGATCGGGTGATGGTGGGGAGGGGCCTTCCGTGAGGGCTCCGTTGGCATAGGTGTCAACATCACCCATATGTGAGGAATGATTCCTGCTGTCTCTGGAGAACATCTGTTACAGGTGAGTAACTATGCTTTTTTTCTCTTCTCCCTCTCCACTTGAATTCAACCCCTGCCCTCTATTCCCTCCCTCCCCCCCCCCCCATTTTTTATTAAATCAAACCTGCTGCCCCACAGCAGACAGCACCAGACATTTGTAGCCCTTTTTGTCCAAGTGTGCTGAGCCCCATGTACCAGGACTGATTTTTCAGTCGCCATTATGACCTGGTGCCTGGAGGTTGTGAAGCCCTGCTCCAGAGTTTTAAGTATTCAGATCTTTAAATCTATCCCAATATGCTTTATGACAAATGCATATTACTGACTTAACCCAGTTCAGGAAAGCACTTAAATATCACCTGTTCCTCTTATACTACCCACTCAGCAATACCCCAAGCCAAGGCCACCAACAACAAATATAGCTACACCCTCAGTGTCAGATAGCCTCATCAACTCTCTCAGAACGATACTTAGCATGTTTGTGATCTGTTATGGCACCTGTACATGCTTAATGATTTGTACATAGTTACCCTATGTTATCCAAGTTCTTACACCTGTTTTCTGTAAACACAGAATAGTCTGTTATTCTGTTGATTTTGTTTTATGTGAACCGCGCTGATTCTGAATAGCGTGGTATATAAAAGATTGTAATAAATAATAAATAAATAAATGCCACTAGGCAGTTTAGTAGCCACTCTTTGGACACACTTTCATAGTTAAAGTATATCCTTTTGAAGGCTGGGACTCCAGAATTGTACACAGTGCTCCAAAAGCACTGTTACCTTCTTTTCTCCAGGAACAAGCAGGAAGTCGGTCCTCCCTTATGGGTGACGTTGGTACCGACGGAGCCTGTGCGGAGCAATTCCCCAGCTTTCAAAGAAAGCCTTTGGGATTGCTACCACGCATGCGTGGTCCTCTTCCTGCCCAAAGGTGCCATCTTGTTCAGTCTCCCTTTTTCCGCTGAGCCCTTTAGACACACGTCCTCGTCCTTCGGAAAAAATTTGTGTATCTTCTGCCTTCTGGCCTTTTTTCCGGTAGCACTGGTCCTCTTCCATCCTCCCCTTTGCCCCTGCTCCGGCTGTGGGCCAGAGGATCCTTTTTTTTTTTTTTCCTTTCGGACCCTTTTCATGCCCTTTTTTTCTCCAGCTGCTGGTCTCGAGGGTTTTCCACCTCGCAGGGGCCCTTTTTGCCCCCATGGCCACCGACTTCAAGAAATGTGACAGATGCTCCAAAAATATGTCGTTCATGGACACCCACAACTGCTGTCTAAGGTGCTTGGGGGCTGACCACAACCTGGAGCTCTGCTCACTTTGTAAGAAAATGTCTGCTAAGGCCTTGCTAAGCCGCAAGCAGACGTCCGGTGACATCTTCCGCAAGGCAACCCCGGGGTCTCCGGTGGCATCTCACCCTGCTGATCCATTGTTTGTGGGATCCCCCACAGTGACCCCGCACCCCAGGCATCACCCCGATTAGGGTTCGCCCAAGCTGGAGCGGCGAAAGAAGAAGACAACCTCAAAGTCTCTATCGGGGGCTCTGGACAAGCGCAAGCGGTCTCGTGCTCGTTCCCTTAGCCCTCTCTGGCGTTCTCGAGGGTCGGACATGGAGGCTTCCAGCGATGGCACCCGGTCTCCTGAGGGTCGTCCCAGCGAGGACCCCCTCTCCTCCTCCACACCAGACCCGGTAACACTGTTGTCTGCATTGCAGGGGCCCACCCCCAAATGGTGGCACTGGAGCACAGAGCTTTTGACTTCCTAGCTGCCTAGCAGGCGCTCCTGCCCAGCACGGCTGGCTCGCGCCCCAAGACAGAGGGTCACCTGACTGGGTCCCGAGAGCCGTGGGCCTCGTGAGGGTGCTTGGGACTGGTCTCGTTCGCTGTCCCGTTTCTTGGGGGGTGAGGTCTTCCAGAGTCAGTGCTTCCGGCTCCAAGTGGACCTCGGCCACTGGACGCGGTGAACAGCCCGACTCACTCCTTCTCGGGCTGGGAATCGGACAGGGACTCTTCCTCGGAGATCTGCACCCATAGGGATCTCCCCTCTGACCCATCCCCACCCACCTCGCAAAGGTGTCACCTTCCAAGGACACCTCCTTCCTGGTGTTTGTGCAGGATATCGCCCAGGCCCTCAGTCTGCCTACGCAGACCGAGGAGGAGCCAAGGGCAGAGGAACTTGACATCTTGCAGTACCAGTATGAATCTCCACCCAGGGAGTCACGGTTTTGGTACCGTCCATCCTATCCTGGCTGCTCCTCCGCATGTGGGAAGCACCCGCCTCGGTCCCTATTGTTAGTAAAAGACTCAATGCCATGTATAGGGTCCAGCGCAGCCCGGGGTTTTGGAAGACCCAGCTTCCTCATACCTCCATGGTAGTCGAATTCGTGATGCGGAAACAGAAGTCACACTCTTCGGTCTTGCCTGGTAGGGAATCCTGTGCCCTCGACGCCCTCAGGCGCAAGGCTTACCAGGGATCCATGCTGTTGTGCAGCATCTAAGCGTACCAACGTATGTGGGTATGTTTCTTTGCAACTTCGCCAAAGAGCTTGGCGGTTTTTCTGCAGGCCTGGGTGGAGAGCACCTTCTCAGGTTCCAGACCCTCCTGAGGTCGGTCTGAGACTGCTCAAAATACCTTTCCTGTGCCGCATATGACAGGCTTGAGTCTTCTGCCCATGTGGAAGTGGCTGGCATGGGAGCCTGACGGCAGGCATGGCTCCAGTCTTCAGCTCCTGGATGTTCCCTGCCTCGGCGAGCAGCTGTTCGGCAAACCCATGGATGACAAGGCAGCTGAGATAGAGATGCAGTTCGTCACTCACACCCGTTTCTCATGCAAAACCTCCTCCCTTCTACAGAAGAAGCAGCACATCAAAAAGCCTTTCTTCCAGAGAAAAGGGCTCCCCTACCGGAGATACCTGCCTACCCCTGTGCTGATGACCAGCGCTGAGGGCAAAGGGGGGAGCTCAGGGTCACTGGAAACCCATGACCCAACCACCAGCGCCACCCCAGCCAGCCCTGGGGTTTTGACGCCGAAAGCATTGCCTCTCGCTTCGCCCATGGGAGGACGCCTGTCTCTCTTCGCTCCCGAGTGGGCGGTCATTACATCAGACACCTGGGTCTTGCAGGTGATCAGGGATATGTATCGTCTTTGTCTAGACAGACTTCCTCCTCCCTTCTCCCCAGCGGAGCCTACTCTGCTTCCCTCGCACCAGGTTTGGTTGCAGCAAAAGCTGAACAACCTCCTCGGTCGAGAGTTCTACCGCACCTCTGAGGTTGGGGGATTTACTTCCGGTACTTCCTCGTTCCGAAGAGGATGGGGGCCTGCGCCCCATCCTCGATCTCAGGAATCTGAACAAGTTTCTGGTGTGGGAAAAGTTCAAAATGCTATCACTTGGCATCCTGCTGCCCTACCTCTGGCAGGGCGATTGGCTATGCTCCTTGGATCTCAGAGACGCTTACGCCCACATTCCTGTCCACCCCAAGCACAGGAAGTTCTTGCGTTTCAGGGTGCAGGGAGAGCACTTCCCAGTACAGTGTGCTCCCCTTCGGGCTCGCGTCTGCCCCATGAGTCTTCACCAAGTGCCTGTCAGCGGCCGCGGCCCACCTTCATCTGCAGGGCATACCTGTTTACCCTTACCTAGATGACTGGCTCGTCTCTAGCACCTTGGCAGAGATGGCTAGCCTCTCAGTGTCGCACATGGTCCTCCTCCTCGAGTGCCTCTGTTTCCTGATCAACTACTCCAAGTCCCACCTCAAACCGGTGCAGACCCTGGAGTTCATTGGTGCTCTTCTTGACACAGAACGTGCGACCTCCTTTCTCCCTCGAGCATGCGCGGATTGGTACTGCGCTCTGGCCGCAGAGGTGCAAGGCCGGCCCAGGGTCTCAGCGCAGACCATGCTGCGCCTCCTGGGGCACATGGCCATGACCGTTCATGTTGTTCCCCACGCTCGCATGCCGTCTGGGTGTCTCGCAACCTATTTGAGTCCCTAGTCTGGTGGCAGAACCCCCAGTGCCTCCTTCGGGGGCTTGCCCTTCCAGACTCAACAGCACAAGCTCGTCTTGATGACAGATACCTCGCTGTTGGGCTGGGGAGCCCACTGCGACCATCTCTGCACCCAGGGGCGGTGGTGAACCGAGGAATCTCAGCAGCAGATCAACCTGCTTGAGCTTCAAGCAGTACAGTTGGCCCTGAAGGTCTTCGAGTACCACCTGAGGGGCAAGTCTGTGCTCATGCAGACCGACAACAGGGTCGCGATGTTCTACATAAACAAGGAGGGGAGCACTGGCTCCCACCTCCTCCATTGGGAGGCAGTCCTCCCTTTGCTCCTTCACCATACGCAGAGGCATGACGCTGAGGACGGTCTACCTCCCGGGCTAGGACAACCTCCTCGCAGACTCAGCAGGCTCCTTCACCCACACAAGTGGCACCTGAGTTTGAAAAAGCTCTGTTATAGTTAATGTTCAAAATATGTTCAAAATGTTGTTCAAAATATGTTCCCTGTAAGTACACCTGTACATAGTTAAAGCATAATGTTCCCTGTAAATGTATACAGAAGTATACAATTGTTCTGTTTAATGTTCAATGTAAACCGCTCCTGATCTCTGGAAGGGGCGGTATAGAAAAGACTGTTAAATAAATAAAAATAGAGGTGGTTCTCCATCTGTTCCGCCGCTGGAGGACTCCATCCATTGACCTGTTCGCCAGCCCAGCGAACACGCAGCTTCCCCGCTTCTGTGGGCCGACACCGTATCTGAGCAGGATGGCCCCGGATGCGTTCCTCCTGAACTGGACCTCTGGGCTTCTGTATGTATTCCCTCCCACTCCTCTCCTTGTGAGGACCCTACACAAGATCCAGCGTGACTGAGCCTCTGTGATTCTCATGGCTCCTTCGTGGCCTCGACAGTCTTGGTTCCCACTTCTACGGCTCTCGTCGGAGCCTCCAGTCCCCCTGGGCAGTGCTCCAGGTCTGCTAACGCAGGAGGGACAGATGCTTCACCCGAACTTGGTCTCGCTATCCCTGACAGCCTGGCGGCTGAATGGGTCTCTTTAGCCTCGCTGCACCTCCCAGTGGGGATAGAGGATGTCATCTTCTCATTGAGGAAGGACTCAACGAGGCGGGCCTACACCCTGAAGTGGTGGCGGTTTTCGGTCTGGTGCTCCGAGCTCCAGATCGACCCGTTCTTCTGCTCCACCCGTTGGGTTCTCCAGTACCTTCTCCATCTCTCGCAGGTGGGGCTGAAGTCCAACTCGGTTAGGGTTCACCTGAGCGCCATCTCGGCCAACCACTTGCCCGTTGAGGGTAAACGCCTCTCGGGCCAGCCTCTGGTCTCCTGCTTCATGCTGGGCCTCTTGCTTTCCAAACCCCCCATCTGGCCTCCACCGGCAGAATGGGACCTCAACATCATGCTCATGCAGCTGATGCAGCCGTCCTTCGAGCCGTTGGCAACTTGCTCGCTCTGGCATCTCTCCTGGAAGGTGGTTTTCCTGGTGGCACTGATCTCGGTGTGGCGAGTCAGCGAACTTCAGGCCCTCATGGCTGAGGACCCCTACACCAGGTTTTACATGAACAGAGTGGTCCTTTGCACCCACCCCAAGTTCCTACCGAAGGTTGTCTTGGATTTCCACCTCAATCAGGTGGTGGTCTTGCCGACTTTCTTTCCGAAACCTCACGCTTACCGGGCATCGGAGGTCCTGCATACACTCGACTGCAAGAGGGCTCTCACCTTCTACCTGCAGTGCACCCAGGGTCATCGCAAGTCCGTCCAGCTCTTCATCGCCTATGATCCCTAATGCCTAGGGCTGGCAGTCACCAAGCACGCCATTTCCATCTGGGTGGCGGACTGCATCACCTTCGCCCAGGCAAAGGCAGGCACCCTGCTGGATCTCCGGGTCACCGCGCAGGGCATCCGTACCAAGGCGACATCGGTAGCTTCACTGCGCTCAGTACCTCTGATGGACATATGCCAGGCTGCGACCTGGTCTTCAGTGAATTCCTTTGCTTCGCACTACTGCCTGGAGAGGGACTCCTGCCAGGCTGTACTCCATAGTCTGTTCGGGATATAAGCAACTCCTGCCCTCCGACCTTCTTCTGCGGCTACCAAGAGCTTGCCCTGAAGGCCCGAGGACTTGGGCTGCCTTCGGACTTTGGCTTCTGCTCACGGCCTCATGGAGGCGTTTTTGGCTTACAGGTTCAGTAGCCACTAGCTGGGGAGTCCCATAAGTGAGGACTGACTTCCTGCTTGTTCCTGGAGAAAGCGTAAATACTCATCTGTAACAGGTGTTCTCCAGGGACAGCATGGCCATTTCATCTGCTCAGACCACCGTGCCATCGATGTCGAGGACGTCCCCAGATGCCAAACCAGTCCTTGAGGCCATAGGGCCCAGAGTTGATTTTCAGCCAAGGTCTCGATCTAGGTCCTGTTCTATGGGACCAGAGGTCTTCCCTGGCTAGCATGCATGACAGCAACCGAGGGGCCTCAGAGGGGTTCGGACTGGGCTCGGGCCCGGAGCCTCCGGGTCGCCCTCCCCTAGAGTCTTCCACTGACTACTCTGAATGGGAGGACGAGTAGTTCCCTGACACCCGTCGCCATCACAACATCCCCTTGGACCTATCCCCCTCAGAGTCTTGACGTCTGTCCCCGCACGAGGACATGGCATTCCTCGACTATGCAGGACATGTCAAAGGCGCTAGCGTTCCCAGCTGAATCGGTAGAGGACCCTCGGACGGAGGAACTACAAATCCTCCAGTATGAGATCCCACTGAGGGAATCATTGATGGTGCCAATTCCATCTATCCCAGAATGGCTCATGCTCCACATGTAGGAAACACCGGCATTGGTGCCCATCATGAGCAAACAGCTCGGCTCGATGTATCGGATCTGCCGGAGCCTGAGCTTCCAAAAGGTACAGCTGCCGCATAACTCCATGGTGGTGGAGATGGGCATGTGTCGGCTGAAGAGCCAGAAGATGCACTCCTCAGTGCCCCTGGGTGGGGGTGGCCCACACCTTGGATGCCCTCAGCAGAAAGCGCTACCAGGGCTTGATGCTCATCGGCAGAATCCAGGCCTTCCAGCTGTACATGGGCATGAGAGACCTGCCGAAGTAACTCGCCAGGTTCTCAGCTGGTCTTTTAGAGGAACCCCTGCAGCAGTTCTATAACCTGTTCAAAGCCGTCCATGAGTGCTCAAAGTTCATGACTCGAGCAGCCTACAATGGGTTTGAGTTGGCAGCTAGAGTGGCCGCGGCAGGCATTGGGGCCCGGTACCAAGCCAGTCTTCCAACCTTGAGCAATAGGTTCAGGACAAATTGATCAATGTCCCTTGCCAAGGGGAGAACCTCTTTGGCAAACCTATGATGGAGAAGGCTGCAGAGTTGGAGACCGAACTTGTGATAAGAACCAGGCTCTCCAAAAAGACTGCTACCCTTCCCTGACAGAAGGGCTTGGGTAAAAAGCCCTTTTACCCAAGGAAAGGGGCTGTTTACAAAAACTACCCACATTTCCAAGCCTCCCCAGCAGGCTAAGGGACAGGGTCATGTCCCTCGTAAGCAGAAGGCTCCCTAGCCCCTGGCGTCTACTCCAGCCCAGCCTGGGGGGAACTTTTGACTCTGAAGGGAGGACAGCAGCCCACAGGGGGGCGTCCGATTCACTATACCTACAGGTGGCCAACCATCACCATCGATTCCTGGACACTCCTGGTGGTCAGGGAGGGCTACCTCCTCCACCTGGCACAGACACCACCTCCTTTCTTCCAAGGAGAGCCTCCTGGGTCTCCCCTTCACCGGGATCTTCTACTGCAGGAACTCGCAGGCCTTCTCGAGGACGAGGTGGTGGAACCAGTACCCCAACATCTCAGGGGCAAGGGGTTCTACTCTAGGTATTTCCTCTTGCCAAAAAGGACAAAGTACCCATGGCCCATCCTAGACCTGCGAAACCTGAACAAGTTCCGGGTGAGGGAAGTTCAAGATGCTCTCTTTTTTTGGAACATTGATGCCCTACCTCCAGCAGGGAGATTGGCTATGACCTTGGATCTGAAGGACGCTTATACCCACATCCTCATTTACCCCAACCACAGGCAGTACCTTTGCTTCATGGTGGGAAGAGGCCACTACCAGTACAGGGTACTTCCCTTCAGCCTAACCTCTGCACCCAGAGTCTTCACTAAATGCCTGGCAGTGGTGGCTGCCTACCTCTGTCTCCAAGGGGCCTTCGTCTTTCCATACCTGGATGACTGGCTCATAAAAGGAGACACTGCTTCAGAGGTGCAGCAGGCCATGGCCCACACCATTCATGTGTTACAAAACCTAGGGTTTGTGATGTTGTTGTTAAGTGCCGTCGAGTCGGAGTCGACTCATGGCGACCCTCTGGATAGCTATTCTAAATTGTGTTCGGTCTTCAGTCAGGCGGCTCATTGTTGACAGACTGGTACCTGTAGCTGCTGTTATTGTAGCGATCCATTTCATTGCTGGCCTTCCTCTTTTGCATTGACCTTCTATCTTGCCAAGCATGATGTCTATCTCTAATGATCTCTTTCTTCGCATGATGTGTCCAAAGTATGAAAGTCAAAGTCTTGTCATCTGAGCTTCTAAAGAAAGCTTAGGTTTGATCTCCTCTAGTACTGACTGGTTTGTTCTTCAGCAGTCCATGGTATACACAGTATTCACCGCCAGCACCATAATTTAAAGGCATCAATTTTTTTCCTGTCTATCTTTTTCACTGTCCAGCTTTCACATCCATATGATGTTATTGAAAATACCATGGCTTGAACAAGTCAAATCTTTGTATGGAGAGAGACATCTCTGCTCTTGAGAATCTTATCTAGGTCTTTCATAGCCATTCTGCCAAGAGCAATGCGTCGTTTGATTTCTTGACTGCTTGTTGCTTCTTTATTGATAGTTGATCCAAGTAGGTTAAAGTTGTTCACAATTTCAATTTCTTCTCCAACGATGAACCTGTTGTTTATGCCAGTTGTCATGATCTTTGTCTTCTTTACATTAAGGTGCAAGCCAATTTTGATATTATGTTCTTTGATTGTGAGAAGCAAATGTTTCAGATCATCTTCACTTTCAGCCACTAATGTAGTATCGTCAGCATAGCGAAGGTTGTTGATGAGTCTTCCACCAATCTTCACACCTCTGTTGTCTTCATACAATCCTGCTTCTCTGATGATTTGTTCTGCATATAAATTAAACAGGTAGGGGGAAAGTATGCAGCCTTGTTGTACACCTTTGCTTATTTTAAACCATTCTGTTTCTCCTTGTTCCATTCAAACTGTTGCTTCTTGATCAATGTACAGATTGCGCAAGAGAACGATCAGGTGTTCTGGTATACCCATGCTTCTTAATGTGGCCCAGAGTTTCTCATGGTTTACACAGTCAAAAGCCTTGCTATAGTCGATAAAGCACAAATAGATATCCTTTTGGTATTCTTTAGTCTTTTCAAGGATCCATCTCACATCCGCAATGATGTCTCTCATTCCTCGCCCTTTCCTGAACCCTGCTTGCACTTCAGGTAGTTCTTGTTCCAGGTATGGTTGTAGTCTCTTTTGAATAATCTTCAGTAGAATCTTGCTGGCATGTGGGATCAGAGTGATTGTTCAATAATTTCCACAGTCAGTTGGATCACCTTTCTTTAGTATTGGTATAAACACAGATCTTTTCCAGTCAGTTGGCCATGATGTTGTCTTCCATATTTCTTGGCAGAGCCTTGTAAGTATGGTAACAGCTGCATCAGATTGCTGCAATATTTCTATAGGAATGCTATGGTGAAATTAGACTTACCTGCTAATTGTAGTTCCTGGAGTGGAACAGTCTAGTCCCATAACTTCTGGGTTCCCAATCCAATCCAGCAGCTTGGAGACTGAGAAACTCCACCTTTTTTGTGACATCATCTGTATAAGTCTCCAGTGCCTGCCTCATGCCACCAGTAACCTATTGACAAAGAAGACTCACCGGAGAAACAAGTAAGCCAAAAGACTACAGCAAACGATAGTGATAACAGTAAAATAACAAATGAGAGCAAGAAACTCCCAGCCCATGACAGTGCTTAATAGAAAGTGGGAGCATTCCAACCCCCCTGCTTGAAGGAAGGAACAGCCCCAACAGTAATAAGAAAGAAAGCGTAGCTTACCCGTGAAACTGAGAGAATCCGGACATGTGTTTGCCCAGGAACTCTGGGAGGGATATGGGACTAGACTGTTCCACTCCAGGAACTACAATTAGCAGATAAGTCTAATTTCACCTTCCTGATCGTGTCCCAGTCTAGTCCCATAACCTCTGGGTCCATACCAGAGCAGTGAAACACACTTAACAACGGGAGGGACCTGGCAAACCAGCCTGAAGAACCGCTGATCCGAATGAGGTCTCCTCCGCCATCTGTACATTCAGACGGTAATGCCTAGCAAAGGTATTGAGGGACGACCAAGTCGCCTCTCTGCAGATCTCCACCGGCGAAACTAAACGAGCCTCCGCCCAGGAGGTAGCCTGAGCCCACGTAGAATGTGCTTTCACACCATTTGGCACGACTCTGCCCTGCAACACATAAGCCGACTCAATGGCCTCCCTAATCCAGCGAGCAATAGATGCCTTAGAGGCCGCTTCACCCTTCTTCGGCCCTGCGAAAAGCACAAAAAGTCTGTCCGACTTCCGAAAGGACTCCGTCCTTTTGAGATACTTCTTTAAAGCTCTCCGGACATCCAACAGATGTATTCTAGGAGCTGAAGAACCACCGCTATCTCTGTGCAGTACCGGCAAGGAAATTTCTTGGTTAACATGAAACGCCGAGACAACCTTTGGAAGAAAAGCTGGCACCGGCCGTAACACCACCTTAGACGGGAAGAAAGAAAGATAGGACTCTCTGCAGGAAAGAGCCTGTAATTCGGAAACACGCCTAGCCGAGCACACTGCCACGAGAAACACCACCTTCAGAGTAAGATCCTTGAGTGACGCCCTAGCCAGCGGCTCAAAAGGCTCCCCCACTAAGGCCTCCAAAACGAAGGGAAGACTCCATTTGGGAAAGACTTGTCGAACCGGAGGCCTAGCGAGAGACACCGCTCTGAGAAATCGTTTAACATCCTGCTGGACGCCCAGCGACTGACCCGCCAGTCTGCCTCTGAAACAAGATAAAGCAGCCACTTGGACTCTCAACGAAGCCGCTGCTAAACCCTTTTCGAAACCATGCTGTAAAAATTCTAGGATCTGCGGAAGGGAAGCCCGTAATGCTTGGTACTGCCGCTCACCACACCAGGCCTCAAAAATCCTCCAGATGCGCACATAGGACAACGAAGTGGAACGCCTTCTGGACTTGAGCAAGGTAGAGATAACCGCCGGAGCATACCCTCGGGAGGTCAACCGCGCCCTTTCAAGAGCCAGGCCGTAAGAGAATCGACCCACGTGAGGCATGACTAGCGGCCCTTGAGATAACAGATCCGCTCTGTCGGGGAGACGCCAGGGCTTGGCCTCCAGCCACCGCACCAGGTCCCCGTACCAAGGACGCCGTGGCCAATCCGGCGCAATCAGGATGACATGACCCCGGAATCCCTCCACTCTTTCTAGGACCCGGCCGATCAGCACCCACGGTGGGAAGACATACAGAAGCTGCTCCTCCGGCCAGACCTGTAAGAGAGCATCCAAGCCCTCCGACATCCGTTCCCTGCGCCTGCTGAAGAAACGGTTGCACTTCGCCGACGCGAAGGTTGCCATGAGATCCAACACTGGCCTGCCCCACCTGCGGACCACCATCTCGAACACCTCGGGATGCAGAACCCATTCTCCAGGATCCACTTTTACCCGGCTGAGGAAGTCGGCCTCCACATTGTCTACCCCTGCTATATGGGCTGCCGACAGGTCCAGAAGATGGACTTCTGCCCTGGCACACAGAGCCTCGGCCTCGGACTCTAGAGACACACTGCTGGTGCCGCCCTGCTTGTTGACATAGGCCACCGCCGTCGCGTTGTCTGACAGTACTCGGACCGCTTGCCCGTCGAGAAGCGTCCGAAACTCCTGCAAAGCCAGCGACACCGCTCGCAGCTCCAACCGGTTTATCGCCCAGGCGCTTTCTTGAGCGTCCCAAAGCCCCTGCGCGAAGTTGCCCTGACAATGGGCTCCCCAGCCCAGCAGACTGGCATCGGTCATCACGGCCACCCATGCCGGCGACTCGAGGGACTTCCCTCTGCCCAGCGATTGGGGAAGCAACCACCAGAGCAGGGACTGACGAACCTCCTCCGGGCAGACTAGTTTCCGGGAGAGGGGGTCTCGCTGATGTGACCACCGGCGAAGCAGAGCCCTCTGCAAGGGCCGCATGTGCGCTCTTGCCCACAGGACCGTTTCTATCGTCGCCGCCATGGTGCCCAACAACTGCAGGTAATGCCACGCTGAGGGAGTTTGGAGCTTGAGGAACCTCTGCACCCGATTTCGCAATTCTAGGGCCCTTTGGTTGGTAAGAAACACTCTTTCCGTTTTGCGTATCGAACCGCGCCCCCAGGTATTCCAGATTCTGGGAAGGCTGTAAATGACTTTTGGACATATTGACAATCCAACCTAGACTCTCCAACAGGCTGACTACCCGGGTCGTGGCCCGCACGCTGTCATCGTGCGATTTCACCCGGATCAACCAATCGTCCAGATAAGGATGCACGAGAATGCCTTCCTTTCGCAGAGCCGCCGCCACCACCACCATGACCTTGGTAAAGACCCTCGGGGCGGTCGCTAGGCCGAAGGGCAACGCTTGGAACTGAAAATGTCCGAACGGGACGGCAAACCTGAGGAACTTGTAATGTTCCGGTCGTATGGGAATGTGAAGATAAGCTTCGGACAGGTCTAGAGAAGTGAGATACTCCCCCTGTCGCACCGCCACTATAACGGAGCGCAGGGTTTCCATGTGAAAATGAGACACGCGGAGGCAGCAGTTGACTCCTTTGAGATCCAGGATCGGTCGAACACCTCCGTCTTTCTTTGGGACAATAAAATAAATGGAGTATCGACCGCACCCGGACTGATCTATGGGCACGGGGGCAATCGCTCTGAGGTCCAGTAATCGCTGTACTGTCTGTCGTAGGGCAGCCCGCTTTGCCAGAGTCCTGCCGGGAGAGAGCACAAAGGAGTCCCGCACGGGGCGTAAGAGCTCCAGAGCGTAGCCTTCGCGAACAACCTCCAACACCCACTGATCTGTCGTAATGCGGGCCCAGGCGGGAAGAAACTCCCGCAGACGTCCTCCCACGGGAATGGTGGACGACTGGGCCCCCCTCGCTTCATTGGGACTTTTTAAGGTTAAAGGAGGAGGAGGAGGAGGAGGAATGGAGACCGAAACCTCGGCCCGCCCCCCGAAACCCCTGGAAACCCTGGGTGCGGTAGGGAAAACGCCCCTGCTGCCCTGAAGCACCTCTCTGGGAGCGAAAGCGACGAAAATCCCGCAATTGACCCCGGGAACTCGATGCTCCCCGAGAGACTCTGGGCTTGTCCTCCGGCAACCTTCCGCCCTTGGACTCCCCGAGGTCCTTGACCAGCTTGTCCAAATCCTCGCCGAACAGCAGACGCCCCTTAAAGGGCAACTTGCTCAACCTAGTCTTTGACGAAGTATCGGCGGACCAGTTACGTAACCAGAGATAGCGCCTCGCCGCCACCGCCGACGCCATACTCTTGGATAGCCCCCGCATAAGATCGTACTGGATATCCGAGAGGTAAGCGGCCCCTGACTCCAGACGCGCCGCTTCTCCCGCCAAAGGAGACTCTTGGCCCTCCTGAACTTTCTGAGCCCAACGCAGGCAAGCCCTAGAAATCCAGGCGCCGCAAATGGCTGCCTGCAGGGAGATAGCATTGACATCAAAAACTTGCCTGAGCAAGACATCCAGTTTCCTATCCTGAACGTCCTTGAGCGCCTCACTACCCTCTACAGGAATGGTCGTCTTCTTGGTCACTGCTGAGACCGCTGCGTCCACCCTGGGAGGTTGAAACATCTCTTTGTCCCGGTCTAATAAGGGATACAAACGGCTCATCACCCTGGCGCCTTTCAAGGGTGCTTCAGGAATATTCCATTCCTCTTGAATCATCTCCTGAAACACCCTGTGCACAGGGAAAGCCCTTTGAGTTTTCCTGAACACCTGCAGCAGCGGATCCTCCAACGTCTCGTCCTCCGCAGTCGCAGGCTCCGGCATGTTGAGCGCTTTAAGCGACTCTACAATGAGAGACGGCAGTTCTTCTCTCCTGAACACACTCACCACCCTAGCCTGATCTTCCTTTTCAGAGATCTCACCCTCTTCTAACTCATCCTCCAAACATACACTACGGGCGCCCTCATCCAATAGAGGGCTCTCCGAGAGATCGGAGAGGTCCCCTAGATTGTCGTCCCCGCGAGGCTTCTTGCTCCTACTCGGGGAAGTGGACAGCCGCGGAGACACCGGACGCTTCCCGGCTCCGCTGGATTCGCCCGGCAAACCGTGCTGCAAAAAGTCACTAAAAGCCGAATTCTGAAGAAGCGCCACAAACTGTTGAGAGAAGATGGCAGAGAGCTCATTGGGGAACACCATGGCAGAAGCCGGGGCGCCCGAACCTGAAGATGTTCCTGGCAGTGGCTCCTCCTGCGCCAGGTCCGGTATTCGTGACGCTGAAGCTTCTGGCAAGGACCCCGGAGCCGAGACTGCTTGCGAGGAGGGGTTATCCAGCTCCCGGGCCTCCCCCGCACAATCCTTGCAGACCCCTGCATTTGTGCCTTTCCGCGTCCCACACACGATGCAAAGGGGTTTGGAGGGCATGATAAAATACCGTTGTCTCAAGCGTAACCCGGGTGCTAAAAGTAAATGGCCTGGGGCACCCGAAAAATGCAGCTCGGACTCTAAACCAGAGCTGCAGAGGGCAGACAGAGAAATCCTAACCTGAAAGCTTCTCTGCTTCTAACGTGGGACTACCCCGAGAGTGGAAAATAGACTGCCCCCTCACAATGCACTGAAGAATAGATGCCAACCTGCGCTATTTCTCCCTAGAAATGGCTGAGCAGTTCATTTGAAAAGACCGGGAAACCGAAACGTCCGGCACGTGCAGAAACCGCGTCTCCACCACGAGGCAGGGCCGCGAGGCAAAAAGGGCGCGAAAACGCGCTGACAAGCAAAGAAAGGGAGCCGCGGTCTCTGTCAGCACCGCAGACGCGATCACAGTAAAAAAATGAAAAAACCCCTGTCCGGGCTACGGACCCGGAAACAACAGCTGCCCTTGCCCGTGAGGCCCCCGAACAGCAAATCAACACTTTCTTCCCCCCTCAAAGCACACTCACCTCACAGATCCCGATCAGCGGGAGAGATAGTGAGAGAGAGAGCAGCCGAACGCGCTAGCAGGCACAGACATCCACGTGGCGCCGGCTCACTCTGAAACCAGAGTTTCACCTCCGAATCTGGACCGGGCTGCTGCTGCGTCTCAGGCAAGACCTCTGAAACAGCCGGCCCCGGTATAGTGCGCTGCCCCGAAGAGAAAACCAGGTGAAGGTGGGGGAGGAGGAGGAGGGAGAAGGAGGACTCAGAGCCAAAGAGCTGGAGTGCTCCAAATTTAAAGCAACAGACTGTAAATGAAATAAAAAACTTCTAAAACAAAACCCCATTAACTAAGATGTCTCAATTGTTTCTCCTGTGAGCCCGGGACCCCCGGGCTCCCAACTATCCAGCTGCTTGGAGACTGAGGTGACTGGTGGCATGAGGCGGGCACCGGAGACTTATACAGATGATGTCACAAAAAAGGTGGAGTTTCTCAGTCTCCAAGCTGCTGGATTGGATTGGGAACCCAGAGGTTATGGGACTAGACTGGGACATGATCAGGAACAATGCTTGGTGCTTTGTTATTTGATAAGGCTTTCAATGCTGCTTCAACTTCTTCTTTCATCACCAATGGTTCCCGATCATAAGGTACAGGTTGAAACGGCTGTTGGTCCACTTGATCTTTATCATATAAAAACTCTGTATAGTCCTTCCACCTTTTCTTGATCTTCTCAGCATCATTCAACATAGAACCTTGAGCATCTTGTAACATTCCACTTCGAGGCTGGAACTTTTTCTTTAACTCTCGTAGCTTTAGGAAAGCTGATCTTGTTCTTCCTCTAATAGTTTCTGCTTCTATTTCCTTGCAAGTGTCATTGTAGTACTTTTCCTTGTCCTGTCTTGCTACACGTTGGAAATCTCTGAGTTCTACAATTGTCTTTCTTTCTCCTCTGGCTTTAGCTTCTCTGCGTTTCTGGGCAATTTTCAGAGTTTCTTCCGTCATCCATTTTGGCCATTTTTGCTTTTTCACCTTTTGTAGAGACTTCTCGCTTTCTTCCAACACAACCTTCTTGATCTCATTCCTTAACTCTTCCGGAGCTCTGTCATTTGTATCTAAAGCAGCAAATCGATTTTGCAGGCAGTCTTTAAATTCCAGTGGTATATTCTCAAGGTCATATTTTGCTGCATTCATGAGTGGTTTGCTCTTTTTCAACTTTAGCTTGAGTTTGCATACTAGTAGTTGATGATCTGTACCACAGTCAGCTCCAGGTTTTGTCTTTGTTGATGTTATAGAACTTTTCCATTGTTGACTTCCACAGATGTAGTCCATTTGATTTTTATACAATCCATTGGGTGAAGTCCATGTGTACAGTCGCCGCTTGTGTTGCTGGAAGAAGGCGTTTGAGATGAATAGATCATTGGTCTTGCAGAATTCCATCAGTCTTTCTCCAGCTTCATTTCTGTTGCCAAGTCCATATTTTCCAACTACTTTGCCTTCTTTTTTGTTGCCAACTTTTGCGTTCCAGTCACCCATGACTATCAGGATATCCTGTTTGCATGTTCTGTCAATTTCAGCTTGTACTTGTTCATAGAACTCTTCAATTTCATTCTCTTCTGCAGCTGTTGTTGGGGCATATACTTGAATTATAGTTGTGTTGATAGGCAATCCTCGTAGACGAATAGAGATTAAGCGTTCGCTGACTGCATTGTATTTCATTACAGTTCTTGCAAGTTTCTTCTTATAAATGCAGCACCATTTCTTCTTTGTCTTTCATTTCCAGCATAGTAGACCATGTGATCATCTGATGCAAAGTGCCGATGCCAGTCCATTTCAGTTCACTGACACCCAACAGATCAAGTTGTACATGTTCCATTTCATTCTTGACCACCTCCAACTTCCCTTGGTTCATGCTTCGTACGTTCCATGTTCCAATGTGTAAGACATCTTTACAGCTTCTGACTCTCATTTCATGCGCAGCTACATCAGCAGTCAGACTTCCCAAGGGCTTTGATCCAACCACATCATAAATGCTGGCTTTACTCTGAAAAGTCTTCAGCTCTTCTCCAGTAGCTAGTTGAGTGCCTTCCGACCTGGGGGTCTCATCTTCCAGCACCATAGCACAATTTGTTTTGTTGTAACTATCCATTGGGTTTTCATGGCAAGATACAGAAGTAGATTGCCGGGCCTTTCTTCCTTGCAGTTTAAGTTTGGTGGTGTTGCCGTTGCACAAAAATGTGACCCTCCGCCGTCAACACTATCCCATTCTGCTGCTGCCCAGATGGGTGGTTTGTCTTGGTCTGGCACCTCAGCTGAGACCTGTCCATCTTGGGAGACCCTGCCAGTAGTTAAACTACCGATAGTTTAGCTCTCAGCATCACTGATGCACGCAAGCCCTCACAGCACGACAAGCTGCAAACCAAGTGAGAGGGTTTGTGATAAACCACCCCAAATCCCACCTCACTCCAGCACAGGACCTGGATTTCATAAGGGCTTGCCTGGACACCCTCCAAGCCAAGGCCTTCCTCCCCTTGAAAGGGTGGAATCTCTCAGGGCCCTGGCGACCAAAGTGAAGCACAGTCACACACTGTCTGCGCAGTCCATGATACTCCTGCTTGGCTGCATGGCCTCCATAGTCCATGTGGTCCCCATTGCCTGCCACCACTCAGTGATGCCTCCGCTCTCAGTGGACTCATGCCACAGGCAGGCTTTAGGACAGGGTCTCTGTGTCCCGTCAGCTAGCGGAGTCACTCAGTTGATGGCAGAAACCACACACCATCCTCATGACAGACACCTCCCTGCATGGCTGGGGTGCCCTTTGTGAAGAACTACGCATGCAGGGCTTCTGGTCTCTCGAACGCCAACAGCAGATCAACCTGCTGGAACTAAGAGCCATCTTTGTGGCGCTCAGGGCTTTCCAACACTTCCTACAGTACCAGTTGGTTCTAGTTCAGACGGACAACCAGGTTGCAATTGTTCTATCTTAATAAATAAGGGGGCACAGGTTCTCAATGCCTCTGCCAGGAGGCTGTGGCCCTCTGCTCGTATACTATCAGGCAAGAGATGCTCCTCAGAGCAGTCTACCTCCTGTTCCAGAACACTGCCCAGGTCCTCCAGCCACACGAGTGGCACCTAGACCCCAAAGTGCGGAGGTGGCTGTTCAGACTATGGGGAACCCCAAGTCTGGACCTCTTTGCCAGCCTGGCAAACACTCGCTACCCTGCTTCTGCTGTCCCCAACCGCACTCGGGCCGGGTAGCGGCAGACGCCTTCCTCATCTCGTGGTCGAAGGACCTGGTGTGTGCTTTCCCTCCCATGCCGCTCATCGGACGGACCCTTTTCGAGGTCCAACGGGACAGGGCGTCCATGATCATGGTGGCCCCACAGTGACCCAGACAGCCCTGGTTCTTTCTATTGCTCTGCCTCTCAATGGACCTCCTGGTTCCTCTGGGGAGTTCTCCAGGACTACTGACCCAGCAGGAGGGCTTGATTCTCCACCCCAACATGGGATCCCTGTCGCACACAGCATGGTGGCTGAACGGGTTGCCCTGGTGCCCTTCAGCCTCCGCATGGAAGTCCTTCTAGCCTCTCATAGAGACTCTACGAGACAAGCTTACGCCTTCAAGTGGCGCAGGTTTTCGGTCTGGTATGTGGAGCAACAGCTTGACCCGTTCTCCTGCCAAGTGCACACAGTGCTACAGTACTTGCTTCACTTCTCACAGGCCAAACGTCCAGTTCATTAGAGTACACCTGAGCGCGCTCTTCGCACATCATCATGCCATAGAGGGCAATCCTCTTTCTGTCCAGCCCTCATCACCCGTTTCATGCAGGGCTTACTGCTCTCTAAGCCTCCCATCTGGCTGCCTGCTTACCGAGCCGCCTTTCGAACCTTTGGCTACCTGCCATCTGCAGTACCTATCTTGGAAGGTTGTCTTCCTGGTGGCGCTCACCTCTGCCCACAGAGTCGGCGAGCTCCAAGCCTTGGTGGCTGAGCCACCCTACACCAGGTTCTACAAGAATAGGGTTGTGCTTCACACACCAACTAAATTCCTTCTGAAGGTGGTGTCCACCTTACACCTCAACCAAGAGGTGGTGCTCCCCATCTTCTTCCCAAGGCCCCACACTGACAGGGTGGCAGCCATTCTGCATATTTTGGACTGCAAAAGAGTCCTTGTCCTTCTGCTTACTGCATGTTCAGGGCCACTGCAAAGCCTCACAGCTTTTTGTTTCTTACGACCTCAGTCATCTTGGGGAAGCTGTCACTAAGCGCACCCTGTCCATCTGGATGGCAGACTGCATTGCCATTACCCACGACCGGGCTGGGCTGCCATTGGCGTGCCGAGTCACGGCACACTATGTCAGAGCTCTGATATTTTCCGTTGCGAGCCTATGCTCTGTCCTCTTGGTGGACATCTGCCGGGCCGCTACCTGGTCTTCTGTTCACACTTTTGCAGCTCACTACTGCCTGGAGAGGGAGTCTCGATGGGACACTGCCTTCAGCCTGGCCGTATTCCTTAATCTGTTCTGGGTTTAGGCAACTCCTGCTCTCCAACCCTTCTTGTTCAGACTACCGGAGCCATAGTTCTCCCTGGACACTGGGGTCCTCAGATTCGCTTGCGGCTGCTCACAGTTGTTTTTCCTACATGTTCTCGGTAGCCTGTAGCTAGGGAGTCCCATATGTGAGGACTGACTTCCTTCTTATTCCTGTGTAGTTAATCACCTGGAACAAGTGTTCTCCTGGGACAGCAGGAATCATTCCTCACAACCCTCCCTCCTCCCCTTCGAAAATTTGTACAATTTTTGACCATCTTCTTTTGTCTGCTCTAGCTATTTCATCTGACTGAGCAAGATGGCACCCTTGGGTAGGAAAGGGATCATGCATATGTGGTGGCATATTCCAAAGGCTTTCTTTGAAAGCTGGGGAGGTGCTTCCACGAGGTCTCCGTCGGCCCCGACTTCACCTATATGTGAGCAATGATTCATATCGTCCCTGTTGAACACCTGTGACAGGTGAGTAACTACACTTTATCTCCCTAGCAAATCCTGATGAAGCATTTACGCAGTCTTTGTTGGAGTCGTTGAAATCTCCCATATTAATTGAGTTACCAGATTTGTTTGCCTTCCTAATTTCTCTTAGCAGTTTACTTTTTCTACTATCTACCAGAACAGGAAGAAAAGACAAAGTCCAAAACAAAAAAAAAGCACAAAAGTACTTACAAAAGCCAGGAACACACAAACGAGCAAGATATGTATCCTATATATGTATGTTTTTTACCTATTTTTATCTGTCTGTGTATCCTTTGTAGTTTGGATTTATGGATCTGCCTTCTAGATTTTTATTATGAGACCTTTTTAATGTATGACTTATTTTGTTTTATGCGTGTCTTTTTATAGTAAAGACCCCTGAAGAAGGCTCTGCCGAAACATGGCTTGTGTTGGGTCTTTATGTGTTGGTGTTCCATCTGTCCATTTGGTGAATAAAACTCTTAGTATCTCGCTCCTTTGTGTGTTCCTGGTAGACGGTAGTACACCCCCACCATTAGGTTTTTCCCCATTGAACATGAAATTTCTGTGGAAAGATTTCACAGTATGTTTGGTTTTCTGCAGGACTCTTATCCTGCTTGATTCCATGGAATCCTCAACATACAGCACCCATCCTATCATTTCAGTATAACTTGTACCCTAATATCAGTGTTGGATTGGTTGTCCTGGTGGAATAGTTAATAACCAAGAGCTCCCTGTTTCTGACATCTTTTGTCTATGGATAAAATGATCTGTGTGAACGACCCAAAGGAGAGCACAAGTACTTGCATCGTAATACTAGGAACAAAGGAGCCGCTAAGCAAACTAGCGGTCAAGCCATGTCTTTATTGAGCCCCGACGCGTTTCGGCCACTAAGGCTTCCTCAGGGGGTAGACAAACCTGTAACGTTGTACCGCTAATAAATTGAGTGAAAACTTCCATGACATCAAACTGCTAACGCCACAAACAATGCATCAGCTATGTCTCAATCTGTTGTGAATGAAAAGACATTCTAGTTTGTGTACCAGCTCCTTTGTCCCTAAAATGATCTGTGTAACAAAAGCACTGAAGTGGTAGAAGACTCATTTCAATTCTTCTCCCTGCAGATGTGATTGTTTCATTAAAAATATGAAAAGATCCTTTGAAATTTGACAACTGCAAGATAATATAGCCTGAGAGGTGATACTGCAGTCATAACCACTGTGCAGAATAAGAATTGGCAACAAATGATAGGCTATAATATAAGTTCAAACAGAATTTTCATTATATATTTTTGTCAAGCATCCTATTTATTAAGGATTTTTTTTCATTTTGTCTATGGATAAAAATGCTTAGTAAATTGAGCCTTTTGGTACTTTCCTACCTACCCAAAAATTTGTGTAGTGATCGATAAGGTAAGGTGGAAAAGAGAAGTGAAAAGATTTCATCAAACTGTTTTGTGAAAAATAGGCTGTCTGTGTCAAATTGGGCACCAGTTTGACAATCAATTTTCTTCTGAGAAAATGTCAAGCATTGGGCTTGAGTATCTCCTTGTCCCTAAAAGTGACTTTTTTTGTTTGTTTTTGTTTTTTAGTCATCAATGAGAAATTGCCATCCTAGCATTTAGGATGTACCAGTCAAACCCTCCAACAAGTTGTATGGGAGGGACTGGAAAATCTAGTAGTTTGGTGGAGGTCAGTTAGTTGTGTAACTGGTTTTCTAGTGTTTAGACATAATGGTCCTTTCTTGATTTAGAAACAAATGATACAGCAAAATCTTGATTTCTTTTTCTATGATGAAATTTGTGTTACTAGAAGATGCAAGATCAGAGGTTGCAGGGGGTGAAAGGTAGATTTTTGGATTGTAGTTCACAAAGACCAGTTCAAGTCCAAGTGCTAAAGAGTAGTACACTTTGTGGATTGCAGTGAGATTCTTGTTCTGCTGAAACTTGGGATAAGAATAGCTAAGAATAGACCAAACACATGGTTATGCTTATTTCAACTGTGCATCACAATGCAAAAAACGATTTGCAGTCATATTGAGACTGGATGTTTTGTGGATTGGACCATCTCTCTTTAGTTCATAGTTTCCTGACTCCAGATTGTATCAGAATTTTTTCACGTTGTGATCTCACAACCCATACAGGAACAGGGTAACGTCTCTTACAAATCATAAAAGATAATCTAGAAGGCTATAAACAGTTACTGGTACTACATTTTTATGTTTTCTCTTTCCAGCCCCTCTCCTGAGGAAGGACAGATAACATTTGATGTGGATATGCACACTAGCAGAGACAACAGTTCTCAGGTACTATATGCATTCATGCAGCTCATCATACAAAACTGTTGGAAAAGCTAATCTTTCAATGATGGGAAAATAGGTGTGAAGTGTAAACAATATGTTTGTTCATCCCCTGCTCCCCTCTGCCCCACCAAAGTACTCAATAGCATCCTAGTGGGCATAGTGGCTGGGGCAGCTTTGGTGGGTTGCAATGAGTGATCGGGGTTTCTTCACCTCAATCTCAGCAACTACAACACTGTCTGCTGGTGAAGCGTGAGTTCCCTGCCAGCCAGATCTCTCATTATTGCAGGAGTTGCTACTTCAGCCAGCAGGGCCTAGCTTGCCCTCCCCTGTCTGCTGATATGTCCTCCAGAGTCCAGCTTCACTTCAGCAGGCAGGGTCCAGGCACCCACCCGCTGTGTTTATTTGTCAATGTCACTGTCTGTTTGTACTGCACATAGTGCTGTGCACCATGTACAAGCCACATGTGCATAGACTAATCTCCAGGAACAAGCAGGAATGAGTCTTCACATATGGGTACGTCGGTACCGACGGAGCCTGCGTGGGAACGCTCCCCAGCGTCCAATCAGAAGCTTTTGGGAGCATCCTTCAGCGCCTGCATGCTGCCTTCCCGCCTTTCCAACTGTCTCTCCTCAATTTTCGTTTTTCCGCGGAGCTGGCATGACGTCGTCCTGTCACCGCAGAACATTTTTCTTTAATTCTTTTGTTTTCTTGTGATTGCGGCTGTCTCCCCGACTCCACCGGTACCGCCGGTGTTTTTCTTTTTCTTAAATCCAGGGAATTTTTTTCCTCAGTTTTTTGTCTTAATTTTTTGGGCCTTCTAGGCCTCTCCATCATGGAGCCGCCAACCTCTTTTCCTAAGAAATGTCTAAGCTGTGGCGGTACAGTTTTATTTTTAGACTCCAAGAACTGGTATCTAACCTGTTTTGGGTCCTGACCGTTTTCCTCCGGAGCCATTAGGCTACAGTATTGTGAGAAGAGATTTTCCATTTCGAGTTTCCCTCGATACCAGGTTCCCTTCCAGTGTCAGGGCACCGACCATTTCTTCTTCTCCACAAGATCAGGTAACCCACAAACAGTCTGTTAAGACTAGCCAACCCTTGAGTGGTAGGTCTCATGCACAGCATAATGACGGCTCCGGCCTTGCCCTCGAGGGTCCATTGGCTTCAAAACCCTGGCGGGAGTCTTCGGCCTCCAAAGCCTATGAGGGGTTTCAGGTTGTTCCTGGGGCTCACCCCTCACAGAACATACCTGAACCATGTTCGGTGGTGGCATCCGCTTCAAGCGGTACCGATACCCCGGCATCGGCACTGGTGTTGGATGATACACTCCTCTCCAGGGATCGTCATCTGGCTTCCTCGGTACCTTCGGGACTGGTGGATACGCTCCAGATTGACTTTCCAGTATCGGCATCAACTCCGATACTACCACTGACGTCGGTACCCTCTAGATATGCATCGATAGACTCGCTTCCTTCGATGCCGAGTCTGGAATCGATCTCTAGTCTGGAAGACTGGGTACCGACACGTCTCGGTACCGATGCTTACCGGTACTGGATGCTCGGTACTGAGGGTGATTACCAAAGGCTTTCGGTTACCTCGGTACCGATTGAGCAGCCACCGATGACTGCTCTGATGTCGGTGTCGCCATCGATTCCGACAGTACTACCGGTATCGGTACCGGTATCTGCAGTAGCATCGGGGCCAGCTCCTTCCATGCTTCTTTCTCCAGGGTCGCTCCTTTCTATACCAAGTTTGGAGTCGATACCTGGCATGGACGATGCAGTACTGACTGTCACAGGTCCTGACTTCCAGTACCAGCATCCATCCCTTAAGGATCCTTTTTTGTACCGTGCAAGATCTTATATTCCTATATACTCAAGTAGATCCTCCGGTGCCCAGGCTAGTTCTTCAGGTCTAGCCTGTCCAGGGACGGTTCCCTTTGGAGATCCTTCTTTTCAGAATTTCCTCCTGGATATGGCAAGATCTCTTGCTATTCCTTTCCCTGGCCATGATCCTACACAAGGCTCTGTTTCTACTGAAGAAAAGGAAAACATAATGCTTCCTTTACATCATTCCTTGCAGGATCTTCTTCTAAGAATGTGGGAAGCACCTTTAAAGGTACCCTCACCTTCTAGAGCAACTGATCTTCTGTATCAGGTGCCCCCTCTCCAGGGTTTCAAAAGACTCAACTTCTCTATCATTCCATTGTGGTGGAATCAGCAATGAGGAAGGTGAAAAGTAAGAAGAAGCACTCTTCTTACCCACCAGGTCGTGAGTCTAGGACACTAGATGCCTTTTGGACGTCAAACCTTCCAGACATCCATGCTGTCAGCAAGGATTCTCTCATATATTTTTTTATATGAGTCTATCTCTTCAGGAGGTCACAAAGGAATTATATCTTTTGACTCCTTTTCTTTCAGAGCCCAAGACTGCAAACTATTCCTTACTATTTAGTCATATTCAAAGTATCTCTTGGTTTCTTACTCGTGCTTCCCTAGACTCTTTTGAGTCTGTTAGCAGAACTTCTGCTATAGCCATAGGGGCACGACGTAGAGCCTGGCTTCAAGCTTCAGACTTAAACAAATGGGCACAACAAAGACTGGGTAATACTCCTTGCACTGGAGAAAATCTCTTCAATAAGGAGTCTTTACATCAGGTTGCTCGGTGGTCCACTGACTTCCCTGTCTCTGAAGGCTATCCTAAGCCTTCTCCTTCCCCAGTAGGTAGGAAATGCCCTACCAAACCTTCTTTCCCTAGGAGGAGAAGGTTTTACTCTTCTCCTGCCCATCATACAGATGTTCCCAAGCAGGGGGACACATCGCCCTGGTCTGAAGAATCCAAACTCTTGCCAGGCTAAACAAACCCAGCAACCATAGGGTTCTGATTAATCTATTTTCTGCCTCTTGGAGTTTACAACCTACAGTTGACTTCTTCTCAGCAGAAGTTTTTCACTGTTTTTCATTCAAAACTCTACACATGGATTCCCTTCCTCAGGACATCCAGTTGCTCCTAGGTATGCTGAGCTGTCAGGATATTCATGTCTGTGGGTCACAGGTTTCTCCTCTTCCTCCAAGTAGAGAGGTTTAACAACTATCCCATGATAGTTTTTCTGTACCAACATGAATTTTTTCCTTCCACAGACTTACCATATGGTAAGTCACCCTTCAGCTCCTGTTTCTCTACCCTCTTATCCAGGGTTTCCCCTGAACGAGTGGTACCATACCACTGGAGGGCTGCTTAGCCTTTCTAGTCTTTCTTTCCAGTCCAGTGTGGAGTTTTTTCTCTTGAGTAAACTCCCTCCTTTTGCCTGGGCAGCTTATTAGACAGGGACAGGAATTTCTTCTCTTGTTCTGTCTGTTTTACACAGAAAGATTCTCTCTGCTGTCTTATTCAGCAGCTGCCCCTGCAGGAGTTCCAGTGATTGGACTACTGGTACTTTTCCACAAGTTTCCAGTCTTGTCCTCCACTACTTTCTGTCTGGCCTTAGTAGTGATTCCAAGACAGTGCATACCTCTTTCTTGGATAATCTTTATCGCTTCAGGCTTATCACACTATCTTCTATTCTTGCCATCTCCAATTCCTTTGGGTTTGGCAGCATAGTTGACGTGGCTGCTGGGTTTTTTCCAACAGCCAGTTCTATCTCCCAATTCTCCCGCATAATGCTCTCTGCAATCCTACAGAGAAGCTTTCCACTATGGGCCCTTGCTAGAGAGCATGGGGTTTTTTCTCTAATGACTATCCTATATGGTTGAAAAAGGCTTCCTCAGTCATTCCCCATGACACTGAGGGTTCTTCACATCCTACTATCTACTTTTTAAAATAAAGGACATAAGCCTTCTCTACGTGAAAGTCTAAAGAGTTGTCCAATTCCTACAGGGAATATGCTCTTTTTTTCCTTGCAGCTTGTCCTCATAGTAACCTAATCCTTCATGGACAGCACATATTTAACTAAAAAACACATGATACCCCTGTTTGTCCCTCAAGTGGGTCAACCTGGTATCTTATCCTATGCGGTTTCTGTCCATTTACCATGCTAGAGTTCTACAGGACTCAGGACTTTCTGTTTACAGACTGATATTATCCTCTGTTTTTTCAAGCAACCATCCTGGTTATTTCACTGGATAGCATTCCTGCACCATCATAACCAGGGGGAATAGATTCTCTATATATCTTCTCAAGTAGGTTCCACCTTCTTGTTATTGGATGAATCTTTCCTCTTCACATCTCCCATGTGAATGTTCTTATAGGCATATCTCTGCTTAATTGCAGACATTTATCTTTAGACCTATATATTCATATATGTATATATATCTATATACATCTCTACAGATACTTATGTCTGTCAGCTGCGTGTGCATATGTTATGCCCCTCTAGATCTCGATCTCTCTCTCTCTCTCTCTCTCTCTATATATATATATATATATATATATATATATATAAATGATTGTGTGTGTATCTGTCGAGATGCTTCGTTATAGGTAGATATGTATTACATACATATCTCTTTGTCTATGCTCAAAGGTTTTACCTTCCTATATGTTCCAGACAGTGGGCTTTTCACATGTTCATACTGTTCCACAGTATGTTTGGGGTATTATGAACACAACCACTGCTGTGGTACTGACAGCTCCTACCATAACCCTAGGTTTAGGTATCCCTGAAGCTCCATGCCCAATATCCTCCTACCTCTCACCAGTTAGGAAAGACATGGTGGATCTTCATTAGATCTGAGGTTTCAACTCCTCAGACATCTGTCCTTTCTTTGGGAATACGGGGTTTTTTCCCATACCCCTTCTTCCCTCAAGGACTAGGCCAGTTTGTCCAAATCGGTCAGTCTTCCTCTTTTACTCCTAACTGTGAGTAACTCTGTAGCCAAAAGAGTTTTCAGCTTTTTCCATAAAGCTTCCCACTAAAGACCTAACGTTTTTGTACTACCCCAGTTGAATCCTGGGGTCACCTGTCACTTCCAGATTTTGACCTTGACCTTCACTTCAGTGAGGTCACCTTGAAGATTCCTCTACTGGATCCCCAGTAGACTCCATCAGCCTCTCTACTTCCTGAAATCCAGTAGGTGAGGTCCATATTGTGATTGTTCATTTCAATATATTTTATGATAATTATCATACATACAAGGACTCCTTGCCTGTAGTCCTATCTTAGGTTAGCTGTTTTCTACAGCTCCTCTCTTTTTCAACTCCTACCCTCCATCCTCAGGATGCCTGGCCATAAGAGGTGTAGCATGTTTCAATCTCCAAAATGCTAGGGCTCCAGGCATCTTAGCTTGGGAGTCCCCATATGTGAAGACTCATTCCTGCTTGTTCCTGGAGATAGCACAGTTACTTACCTGTAACAGGTGATCTCTGGGAACAGCAGGAATAAGTCTTCACAACCCACCCACCTCCCCTAGGAGTTGTATCTCTCTATCTTTCCTTTCCTCTCTCTCTCTCTTTGTCTCAGCTATAAAACTCAGCTGAGGAGAGACAGGCGGGAAGGCAGCACGCAGGCGCTGGGGGATGCTCCCAAAAGCTTCTGATTGGATGCTGGGGAGCGTTCCCGCGCAGGCTCCGTCGGTACCGACGTACCCATATGTGAAGACTTATTCCTGCTGTTCCCAGAGATCACCTGTTACAGGTAAGTAACTGTGCTTTCTGGCACAAACAAATAGGAAGTTCACAAACTGCTGCCTTTTTCTGTTTAGAGGGATATATATGATCCATGAAATAAGAGAACTTGAAATCAATTAACTGTTTTTAAAAATTCTACATCCTGCTTTAATTTAATTTTAATTCTATATCGTCCTGCTAGACCAGCCCAAAAAAGTGGGTTGTGTTCCCCTATCAGAGTAGATTGATGGAGACAGAGAACCAATGAAATGCCCAGGATTCAATGACATCACTCCCATGCCTCTATCTGCCTCAGCCACCAGAGGTCTCTTCAGTATTTCTGTATCTCTAGTAAATTGTGGATGGATTTTCTGCACTCTGAAGAAAATCTGAATAATTGAGAGGAACGACCACCTTGAGAGTGACTCTGTCACTTGAGCGTGACATGGGGGGGCTCCACTAGACTGGTCTCTTTGGCAGCCATAGGAGGAGGAAAAATTGGTTCAGCTTCACGCCCTTACTCTGTTAAGGGCCTGTTGAGCAGCCAGAAAATTAGAAGGATTTGGAAGAGTTCAGCAGCCACACACAACCTCAGCGCCCCTTCCCTCCTTATCTGCCCCCCCTTCTCTCCCCCGAAGATTGCAGTAAGCTCTGAGGAATCTGCCTGTCAGCCACTTCAAATGCAATGCCTACAAAGCAGAGAAATATTATCAGGGGAGTAGAGCTGAGCCCGGCATGGATTTCTTCCTGGGGTTCTCAGGGGGTGAGTACCAAGGATTGACCTCATCGTTCTTGTTTGTTTTATTTGCTTATTCCTTATCGTTCCTCCAGTTCAGTCCTTCACCACTGGGTAGTGTACCTCCTCCTGCAGCTTGGAGACTGGACATGTCAGAATCGTGACATCACTGGATCTCAATCTAGTTCTTGGGGCATTGACCAGGGAACCTCACGGGCCTTTGCATCAGGCTTCGGTCAAGGATTTGATTATAAAGACACTGTTTTTAGTGGCTATTTGTTCAGCTCGCCGAGTTTCGGAGTTGCAGGCCTTGTCATGTCGGGAGCTGTTCTTGTCTTTTTCTAGAGAAAAGGTGGTATTGCGGCCAGTTCCGTCCTTTTTGCCCAAAGTAGTTTCTCCTTTTCACTTGAATCAGTCGGTCTCGTTACCAGTCTTGGGATCTACGGAGGGGAATGCTTCAGATCGTAGTCTGCGTCGGTTAGACATAAAAAGGGCTCTACGTCAATACTTAAGTGTCAGAAGTCTTCTGAAAATCGGATCGTCTGTTCATCCTTTTTGGGGGTCCGCGTAAAGAGGAAGCGGCAGCCAAAGCTTCAATATCTAGGTGGATCCGTGAGGCAATAGCGTCAGCATATCTTTTGCAAGGACGTCAGGTGCCCGTGGGGCTATGGGCTCAGTCTACTAGAGCACAAGCAACTTCTTGGGCGGAACATAGTTTGGTTCCACCTGCAGAGATTTGCAGAGCGGCCACGTGGTCGTCTCTTCATACCTTCAGTAAACACTATCGCCTGGATGTTCAGGCGGCGAGCGATTGCCTGTTTCGGGTCAGCGGTTTTGCGATCCGGGTGGACAGGTCCCACCCAATGATACATCCCAGTGGTGAAGGACTGAACTGGAGGAATGATAAGTCTAATTTCTCTTTCCTTATCTGCTAATTGTTGTTCCTTGAGGGACTCCAGTTCCGTCTTGATTCCTGCCCAGGGATGGCTGGTTCAGATGACGGTTGTTTCGGGGGGGGGGGGGGGGAATATCAGTTTCAAGGTGAATAGAACATTTATAAGTTTCGGGATCGCTGTGGTTCCGTTGTTTTGTCTTTTCTGTCCTGGTTGATTTCTGGAGGAAAGACGATATAAGAGTTTTTTTCCCTCTTCCTTTAGGGGGGAGTTAGTTAGTTTAGTTGTTAATACTTGAACTTAATACTATAGCTGCTTATTTGTTGCTCCTTTGAGTTTGCTTTGTCAATAGTTCACTGGGACTGATGGGAGAGACCAGCAGGGTACATCCAGTGATGTCACGATTCTGACATGCCCTGTCTCCAAGCTGCAGGAGGAGGTACACTACCCAGTGGTGAAGGACTGAACTGGAGTTCCTCAAGGAACAATAATTAGCAGGTAAGTCTAATTTCTCATTTATCTATTTATTTATTTATCAGGGGTTTTTTTTTAGACAGTTTTAGCTTTTCAGTCAAAGCGGTTTACATTGTAACTTAAACTTGGTAATATACATTAAAAAGGGACATTGATAACTTGGATTTTTCTGAGCAATGGAGTGTTAAGTGACTTGTCCAAGGCTACAAGGAGTGCTAGTGAAATCAAATTCTGGTCTCTCTGTTCCCAAGCCAGTGCTCTAAACTTTAGACTGCTACTCCACTCGTTGGGGGGGGGGGGGGCACCAGATTCTGACCGTCTGGGGTACAATTCTGGGTGGACCGCTGGTGACAGTTTATGGTGACCATTTATGATGTGGGGATTTCCCGTCGTTTTCTGCACGCGTTGTTAGTATCTTTTACTGTTGTGCGCCTAGTGGTCAAGCGGCTCCGAATTGCATTCCTACCCAAGCACCCATAACGTGTGTTGCTGTGTAAGCACTGTTAATACATGCCTTTCAGGCTGCTGTGGCCTTGGCACATGCTGTTGTGATACTTGCCTTAACTTCTTTGTCCTCTTCCAGGAAATGTTGTTTGGCCTGTGGCAAGTGAGGCGTTTCATCTCCAGCTTCTAGACTGTGCTCTTCTTACATGGCAGCTCCTGAGTCTTCCCTGGAGAGCTTGCTCCCCCTCTCTCAGCCAGTGCATGCAGTTAGTCCAGCCTTGCTGCCCAAGGGCAGGAGGTGGTGGGTGACGTTGTGGGTAAGGATGTCCAGCCAGCAGGAGTTCCCAGCGACTGTGCTGTGGACTGTCCCCTGTCCTCTAGAGACTTGGCGGTGGCTATGTCACCTGGTATAGGGGGCTCATTTCCATGAGGAGCGCTTCTGGAGTCTGGATTGTCTTTCCCAGCATTCTTTTCCTTGTTGCATCAGTCCTGGTTTTTCTGTCATGAAAATTCAGACTCTGCGGACTCTGCGGCCTCTGGGTTCTCCAGAGTGCAGTCTCGTGAGCTGCAGGCTGAGAGTGGAAGCCCTGTCCAATTGCCTTTGGTTAAGCATCCCTGGTGAAGGGCACTCCCTGGAGATGGGGAGATTTGGACTACTACTTGGATTCAGATGGCTCAGTTCTGGGCTCTAATGTGGATAAAGAAGTACTCTTGCCTTTGGAGGATTATAAAGAGGCCGGTGTTATCTGCCTGTTCTGGAAGCAGGAACTGGTGGCTTTTATTGCCCGGTTCTCATCTACCTTGAATTTGGCAAATGCTTCAGACATTGAGCAGGAGCCGAAGGTGCATCCATTCCTGCAAGGGGTGCAGAAAGCCACTACTGTTCTGGAGGTGATCAAGGACCTGATCCAGCTGGAGTGGGACTCCCCGTCTAAGGTGTTAAAGGTCTATAAGAAGATGTATGCTCTCCTGGAGAAGGAATGTGTTGTGGGGTTTGATGTTCTCAAGGTGGATGTACAGGTCATGGCAGTTACTAGACGGACCACCATTCCTGTGGAAGGCAGATCGGCCTTAAAGGATACTCCTGGACCACAAGGTGAATTTGTTGTTGAAGAACTAGATTACTGTGGCGGCTGCTATTCTTCAGTTGACTGTATGTGCAGGCCTAATGTCTTGAGCCCTGCTCCAATGGTTTCAGTCTCTTCCACAAGATTCTACCCCTCTTTTGGAGTCGGCTATGGCCTTCCTTTCTGATGCCATGTATGACCTTGTCCGCCTAGCGGTCAGGGACCGTGTCCTGTCGACAGTGGCGCGGTGTTGGTTTTTGCTCTGACACTGGGCAACAGACATCTCTTCCAAACCCTGGTTGTCCTGACTCTCATTTAAAGGGAAGCTTCTGTTTGGGGCCGATTTGGAACAGCTGATGAAGTATTTGGGTGAGACTAAATCTACTGCCTTCCGAAGGACAGGTCCAGGGAGCTTATGAAGCAGGCAAAAGCCTCCTTTCCATCACCTTCTGCCTGTGCCTCACGGGCGTGCTCATCGGCACCCCGGGGGTCTTGGGATTCCTGTCACTACCAGCCTAGAAAGCCTTTCTTCCCCTCTGCTTCCAGATTTTGGACTCATTCTCTGTCCTTTCAAAGAGCTCTTGGACCCAGGATTCAACCCCCTCCAGAGGGAGTTCCTTCTGGACTGCACGGAGGTTTGGGGACCCATTTTCTGGTACCTCCGGTTGGAGGCAGGCTTCAACCTTTCTTTCTGGGATGGGCCTGGGTCACTATACATTTGCTGGGTGCGAGACACTATTCAATACAGCTATGTCCTGGAATGCAATGAGCTGATCCCGGGTGCTGCTTTCGTCATCTCCCCTTTTAGGTCTGCAAAGAAAAGGGCCGCTGTTTGGATTACATTGGGCAAGTTGTTACTCTTGCAGGCCATGGTGCCCATTCCCTGGATGATTGGAGTAAGGGCAGGTATTCCATATATTTTGTGGTGCTGAAAAAGATGGCTCATTCCAATCCATTCTGGACCTCAAAGATGTCAACGAAAACTTGCGTGTCCTGCGCTTCCAGATGGAAACTTTGCAATCTGTGATTTCAAGCAGTGCGCTGGGGGGAGTTCTGGCGGCAAGAGTAGGTGCTCCTTCACGGAGCGGCAAGTGCACTTACTCTTGCCGCCTTGCTGGGCAGACTAGATGGACCATACTGATCTTTATCTGCCGTCGTATATCTCTAGATCTGGCAGAGGTGTAATTTCATATCCCTATCTGGGAGGATCAGCAAAACTATTCTGCATTTTGCCGTGCTTGGCTCTCACTTAAAGTTCGCCACCCTCCCCTTCAGCCTCTCCACTGCCCCAAGGAAATTGTCAAAAGTCATGGTGGTGGTGGCCATGACGTTAAGGTGCCAAGGGATTTGTGTGCACCCATATCTGGACAACTGGCTCATCTGAGCCTTTTCTCTTTAAAAGGCGTCTCAGGTAGTGCCCTGAGTGGTGTCCTTTTTGGAAGGCCTCAACTTGGGTGATCAGTCGGGCAAAGAGACAGTTGATGCCTTCCCAGTTCCTGGGAGGACGCTTCGATACTTGAGTGGGCAGAGTCGTCTTGCCAGAGGAAAAAGTCTCGGCTGTTGGATTGCCTGGTGCTGTAAATTACACAGCAGGCTCCCAGAGTTTGGGATTATCTTTAGCTCCTCAGATTGATGGCAGTGATAATAGAGATTGGTGCTGTGGGCATGTGCTCCAATGGTCCTTGCTGACTCTGTGGTTCCAGAGTTCTCAGGCATTTGAGCTCAGACTCCTGCTTCCGGTGATGGTGAAGCCTAGCCTGTGGTGGTGGCAGCAGCCCAGTTATTTGAGGAAGGGCATGCCGCTGGACGATTACTCATGGATCCTTCTGACGATTGATTTCAGACTCTTGGGCTGGGGAACCCTTTGCCAAGACCAAACAGCCCAAATTGGGCCGCTTCTTCAGTTGCTGCACAAAGATGGGTTCTGAGAACGTTGATGCCCTGGCTCAGCTTTGGCCATGTCTACACCTGCTGTATGTGTTAACTCCATGGCTGCTGATGGGGCGTGTGATTCAGCATATAAAGTTCCTCCTGGAAAGGATTGTTTTAGTGGCACCGGATTGGCTGAGAATAGTGGGGTTCGGAGTTCTGATACAGTTCCTGCAAGTGTCACCTCTTCGCCTCCATTTTGGGTCCTTTTGCATTAGGGACTGATCATCCTGGAAGACTCGGCTCCCTTCTCACTTGATGGCTTGGCTCTTAAAAGGAAATGGCTAGCATGTAAGGTCTACTCTCCGGCAGTGGCTTTCATTCTGCTCAGAGCCCAGAGGAGGTCAACTAACCTAGCATATGTGCAGGTTTGGTACCTTTTCAAGCGATGGTGCAGCATATGATAGCTGTTCCCTGAGGTGGCCAAGATGCTGTCCCTGCTGGCCTTCCTGCTGGAAGGTCTGGAAAAGAGCCTGAGTCTTAGCTCCCTGAAGGTTCAGGTGGCAGCTTTGGCCTGTTTGAGGTCTGGTGGCTGGTAAGTCTCTAGCCTTACACCCAAATGTTTTGCGCTTTCTTAAGGGGGTTTGACTTCTGCGTCCTCCCCTCCGATATGTGGTTCCTTCCTGGGATCTGGGTCTGGTGCTCAGGGCTCTGATATCAGAGCCGAGCTATTTGAGCACTGTTTGAAAGATTTGATGGTCAAGACTGTTTGTTTTCTTTGTTGCAATTTGTTCTGCAAGGTGGACTTCCGAGCTGCATGCTCTGTCTTGCCAAGATCCTTATATATCATTTTCATATTTGCATTCGGCTTGTGCATTCCTTCTTGTCTAAGGTGATTTCTCCCTTTCATGTGAACCAGGTGGTCTGCCTGCCCTTCTTCTTCTCTAAGGAGCAGTGCCGGGGGAAAGGATAAGGATCTTCGCCTTGTGAATGTCTACAGGGTGCTTCTCTAGTACTTGGAGGTTATGAATTCCTTTCATAAGTCAAACCATCTCTGTTTGCTGTTCTGCAAAAGGGTGATGTGGTGACTAAGTCTACTTTGGGATGCTAGATTAAGGAGGCCATTGCCTCTGCGTATATTTTGCAGAACCGGCAAGATCTGGAGAGTTTGCACGCTCATTCTACCCAAGCGTCCTCTTGGGTGGAACGGAGCTCAGTAGCCCCTGCAGACATTTGTTGGGTGACCAACATGGGTATCACTTTCCACTTCTGGCAAGCATTACTGCTTGGATGTCCATTCTTGAGCGGACATGGCCTTTGGCTCTAAGATTTTGCAAGCTACTGTCTTCTCGTCCAGTGGAGGCATAACTTTGGTGCTTCCCACTTGCCTAAACTGGTCTAGCAAGTCGATTTGGAAGATGACATTTTACTTACCAGATAATGTCCTTTCCTTGTGTCCTGCTAGACCAGTCCAGGGCCTGCCCCTGGATCTGTGTTGGATTTGTTCTTCTGGGCAATACTCTGTGTTCCACTATATTTATATACTTGACTCTGCAGGTCCATCTTCTACTGACAGCCTTCTGTTTAGGCTTTTCCTGTACATTGTTCTCTACTGTTTCATTACCGATTGTTGCCCACATTGAGGTTGTGTGAGGCTTGCCATGTTCTCCCATATACTTTGGGACAAATACTGAAGAGACCTCTGGTGGCTGAGGCAGATAGAGGCATGGGAGTGATGTCATTGATTCCTGGGAATTTCATTGGTTCTTTATCTGCACTAATCTGCTGGTAGGGGAACACAACCCACTTTTCTGGACTGTCTAGCAGGAATCAAGGAAAGGACATTATCTAGTAAGTGAAATTTCACCTTACAGGTTTTTATACTGTATCCCACTTTATCCTGCTGATCCAGAGTAGGTTACATCAAGCACAAAATCATAAAATACAAATTACACATGCTTTGCATAATATATCAATGAACATACAATCAGTATTATGGTCAATGATTTCCCTTCTTTAATTTTTTATTTTATATATTTTTTTCTGTGCACCATTCCGGGAGGTATTGAAAAATCCCTTCTTTAAAATTACCATGTAATAAAACAGATTTAAAGTTTAAAAACAAAAGAAGAATTCAGTTGTGATAGTAATTCTAGCTTTGTGAAATATTCTTCATAAAGGAATGTCTTAAGAGCACGACCAAAGAACATTATAAGGCTGCTTCATATGAGAATAATTTCTCAAAAATCCTTTTAAAAAGAATATTTTCTGGACAGCAAATGCATTCTTCTCCAGGAACAAGCAGGAAGTCAGCCCTCACATATGGGTAACATTGGTGCCGACGGAGCCCATGCAGAGCATTTCCCCAGCTTTCAAAGAAAGCCTTTGGGATATGCTACCATGCATGTGTGGTCCCCTTCCCGCCCAAGGCTGCCATCTTGCTCAGTCTCCTTTTTGTCCATGGAGCCCAACAGATGTCAGTCCAATTTCCCCTGAAAAAAAATCCTTGCTATATCCTTAAAAAAATTAGCAGTTCTCGGTTTGCATACCGGTTTCTCTTCCTGCCTTAAGCCGGGCATGGCACTGTTTTCTTCTGCTTTCCCCTTTTTTGATCAAGGCTCGCCTCGACCGGTGTTTGTGCCCTATTTTGCCCAGGGATCGTCAACCCCGGCTTGGGTTTTCCCCACCATGTCCCCCCGGTGGGTTAAAAAAAAATGTGACCGCTGCAGTCAAACCATGTCTGTCACCCCCACCCATGACTGCTGCCTGGGACGGGACCATGACACCGAAAACCAATAAAAAGAGGTCGGAGTTGCAGGAGAAACTGTTCACTAGGTCAGACTTGGCACCGAGCTCCAAGCCCAGCACTTTCCGAGAGAGCAGAGCGTCCTCTGAGTCTTGTGGCAGCAGCTCCTTTGAATGGGCCTTGGACCCCGAGCGTAAAAAGAAAAAAAATCCTCAAAGCCTGTCATGGTTCTACCAGAGAAATACGGTAAGACCTGCTTGGAGGGACCCAGGCGATTCCAAGAAATGTCCTACCAAGGTGCTCAGGTAGAGACTGTGAGGGTCCTTGAGGCCATAGCCCTCGTTGAGGAAACACTCATGAGAGTGCCGGTACCGAGACCCTCTGTGCTTGCACCGACAGCTGCAGAGCCTTCTGGCTTGGAATCCAGAATGGCAGCCATGGAGCAGAACATCACTGCTATCCTGGCCATGCAGCAAGCAATGATGGCAGGTTCGTCCGCATCATCTGCCCCTACAACCAGGCCCCCAACTGCAGGGGCGTCCCTGGTCGTTGAACTGAGCTCCAAGTGCCACCGGCCTTGGGTAATCCCTCGGCCCCGGTCGAGGTCGAGGTCCCATTCCTTGGGAATCCGATCCTCCCCGGCAAGTTTACGAGGCTTGGACCTCAGGTCCTCTGGAGGGCTCCGACCCTTTGGAGCAGGCCTCGAGCCAAGGAGTCATAGGGCCTTGGGCTCGTGGTTCCCCCTTGACTCCAAGTGGGAGATTGACTACAAGGCCTCCCTGGAAACTAGGCAGCATTGAGATGTCCCCTCAGACACGGCACCCCAGTGCCATTCTCCGGAGGACATGGTCATCCATGACTTTGTCAGGGATATGGCCAGAACCCTTTCGGTACAAACCGAGGTAGAAGAGGACCCATGCATCAAGGAGCTGGAGATTCTCCAGTTAGTCTCCACCCAAGGAAACTCTCATGGTGTCAGTGCAGCTGATTCTCGAGTGGCTACTAATGCGAATGTGGGAAACCCTGGCATCGATGCCGGTGGTCAGCTTGACACCTCGATGCTATATATCACGACAGGAAGGGGCTGGGGTTTCACAAGCTCCGACTCCCACATAACTCCATGGTTGTCGAGTCAACCATGCAAAAACTCAAAAGCCAAAGGACTTCTATCCCCCCTGGCAGGGATGCTAGTCCTCGATGCCCTTGGACACAAGCGCTACCAGGGCTCAATGCTGGGGTATCAAATTCAGACCAATGAACTATACATAGCCATGTATTTGAAGGCCCTGACCCAAGAGTTGTCCAGGTTTTCGGCGGGGCTGGCCAGGGAACCTCTGTGTGTTCCAAGCCTTGACCTCCGGGATCAAGGACTGTTCAAAGTTCCTCTCCCGGGCGGCCTATAACGGATTAGAGTCAGCAGCTCAAGTAGCAGCGGCCGGCGTTGGAGCTCGATGCCAGACCTAGCTACAGTCCTTGGACCTCGAGCAGTGGGTCCAGGACAAACTGCTCAACGTCCTCTGCACCGGTGGGAACTGTTTTTGGCAAACCCATGGCCGACAAGGCAGCCAAGATAAAGGCCAAAGTGGTGACCTGCCAGAGGCTCTCAAAGATGACCCCTTCCTTCCCCATAAGAAACCCTCAGGGGAAAAGCCCCTATTCCCCAGGAAAAAGGGGCACTTACAACAGAATCTCTGCTATCATTCTTCTCGTGCCAGCAACAGGGCTCTCACCTTAAAAGGCAGGGCCAAGGAGCTCAGAAGCCCCAAGCTCCGGCTCCAGCCCAACTAGGGGGGGGCTTTTGACTCCCAGGGCAGGGAGATCCTTACTAGCTCACAGGTCGTCCTCCCAAGGGAAAGGGCAGACTGCCTCATACAACTGGAAGGAGAAGTACAACACTGCCTCCTCCTTCGCCTGTTGGGCCACATGGCCTCAACAGTTCGTCATACTGCTAGCCCGCCTACACATGCGGACAGCCCAATGGTGTCTCCGCTCACAGTGGACTCAAGCCACGGGCAGACTACTGGACAGTCAGTCACCTGCCTACTGGCAGAATCCCTCACCTGGTGGCAAAACCTGTAGCACCTACAGGCAGGAATGCCATTCCAAGCACCCGCACCGCAGAGGACCCTGACAAGATACCTCCCTCCTGGGTTGGGGGGGGCACATTGTGGAGACCGCCGCACGCAAGGCAGCTGGTCCCAGGAGGAGTCACTCTTTTACAGATCAATCAATCTCGAGCTCAGGGTAATCTTCCTGGCCCTGCGAGCATTCCACCACCGCTTGCGGCACCAACCTGTGCTGATCCAGACGGACTACCAGGTGGCCATGTTTTATAACAACAAGCAGAGGGGCAAGGGCTCGTATTCCCTCTGCCAGGAGGCAGTAGCCCTCCTCTCCTTCACAGTGCACAACAGCATGCTGCTGCAAGCAGTATGCCTGCCCAGGCCAAGACAACTGCTTAGCAAACAGGCTGAGCAGAGTCCTTCGCCCACACGAGTGGTGCTTGAACCCCTAAGTAATGAAGTAACTCTTTCACCACTGGGGCAGGCCAGTGATAGATCTTTTAGCCTCCCCAGACAGTGCACAGCTACCGTGCTTCTGTTTGAGTCAGCCACACTCGGGGAGAGTTGCAGTGGATGCCTTCCTAATCTTGTGGTCGGAGGGCATCTATATGCATTTCACCCCCCCCCCCCCCCCCGGGTCGCCAAGACCCTCTCCATGGTCCAGAGCAAGTGGATGTTGGTCATACTGATCACACCCAGGTGGCCCAGGCAACCCTGGTTCCCTCTGCTACTATACTTGTCAGTGGAACTCCCAATTCCACTGGGCTGGGTCCTGGATCTCCTGTCCCAGGAGGAGGGATCCCCTCTGTATCCCATCCCAGGGTTGCTAACGCTAACAGCTTGGCTGCTGAAAGGGTAACGCTGGCCCTTTTCAATCTTCCAGAGGACGATGAGATCCTACTGGCCTCTCAAACCCTCCACCAGTCGGGCCTATGCCTTTAAATGGAGAAGGTTCTCTATCTGGTGTGTGGAGAAGGAGGAGAATCCCTTCTCCTGTCATGTGCAACTGGTTCTTCAGTACCTACTGCACCTGTCGCACACCGGGATGAAATCCAATTATATGAGGGTGCATCTAAGCACCATGGCTGCGCGTCACCACCCTATCGAGGGAAAACCCTTCTAGCCAGCTCCTGGTCTCTAGGTTCCTTCGGGGCCTCCTGTTGTCCAAGCCCCCCCCCCCTCTGCCCTCCAGCCACGGAATGGGACCTTAATGTGGTGCTCTCCCAGCTCACTAAACTATCATTCGAGCCCCTAGCCACTTGCCACCTGAGATACCTGTCTTTGAAAGTGGCCTTCCTGGTGGCCCTCACGTCCACTCAAAGGATGAGCTAACTCCAGACCATGTTGGCGGACCCGCCATATATGAGGTTCTATAAAAACAGGCTGGTGCTCTGCACACACCCCAAAGGTGGTATCCCCTTTCTACCTCAACCAAGAGGTGGTCCTCCCCACCTTCTTCCCATGGTCTCATGCTGGCAGGGAGGAATTAATACTTCATACGCTAGATTGCAATTGGGCCCTGTCCTTCTACTTGCAACAGACTCAGGCCCATCGTAAAGCTCCTCAGCTTTTCGTGTCCTATGACCCCAGTCGACTGGGACTCCCCATGACTAAGCAAACTCTGTCCACTTGGGTGGTGGACTGTATTGCCCTTGCCTATGAGTGAACTGGCCTCTCCCTCGAGCACCAGATCACAGCGCATCGCGTGAGGGTGATGGCCACGTTGGTGGCTAACCTCTGCTCTGTGCCGGTGACGGAAATCTGGAAGACCGCCAGATGGTCTTCAATTCATATGTTTGCAGCTCACTACTGCCTGGAGAGCGATGCCTGCAAGGACAGTGCCTTTGGCCAGGCAGTACCATAATATTCTCGGGATATGGGCAACTCCTGCCCTCCAACTGTTCTGTGTTCAGGCTACCGGAGTGATAGTGTCTCTGGACGCTAGGGTCTTGCAGAGTCCTTCAGTGGGGACTCATCTTCTGCAACTCACAACTACCCAATTGATCGCCATTGGTGCTATCTTGGTTTGGTCCTTTGCAGCCTGGAGCTAGGGAGTCCCATATGTGAGAACTGACTTCCTGCTTGTTCCTGGAGAAAGCGTAGTTATTCACTTGTAACAGGTGTTCTCCGGGGACAGCAGGAATCTGTCCTCACAACCCTCCCTCCTCTCCTGGGAGTTGCCTCCCTACCTTGTTTTCGTTTTCACTGCCGTTCTAGCTTTGTCATCTGACTGAGCAAGATGGCACCCTTGGGCAGGAAGGGGACCACGCATGTGTAGTAACATTTCCCAAAGGCTTTCTTTGAAAGCTGGGGAAATGCTCCGCGTGGGCTCCATCGGCACCAATATCACCCATATGTGAGGACCGATTCCTGCTGTTCCTGGAGAACACCTGTTACAGGTGAGTAACTACGCTTTCTAATCACAGCAGTCTTATGGTCAAGAAAGGATAAAATATAAATTGTATATTCAGGAATTATTCTGTGCGGTATTTTAAAAAACCAAGCATAGGAATTTGAAGATAGCCCTTGCCTGAATGGGTAACCAGTGTAACTGACACAATTGAGAGGATACTGTCTTATTCCTATGAGCTTTTAGGATAAGCTTTGCAGCTGTATTAACTGTAACCTCAGTCTGAATTTTACTGAAAGGCCTCATATAAAACATTGTTATAGTCTAGCTGAGTCAGGATAGTAGCCTGTACTAATATCCTGACATTTTCTCCTTAAAATAAGACCTAATCTAAAATGGTGTAATTTAAAATAAACTTATTTTTTCTTTGTGGAGAAGCAGGAAATAAGTGCTCTCATATGGGTGATGCCATCCGATGGAACCCCATGTGGGGAGTATTCCTGCTCCTTCTGGAAGCTTTTAGGACCTCCTGCCTGCACTATCCCACCTGCCCATCGCTGCTGTGACATTTTACCTCATTCTCTTCTTTTTCACAGAGCCTCAGGGACGTGTGTTGCAGGTATTTTCTTCTTTTCACTTTGCTACTATTTTGCTCCCTGCCTGCCATCAGTCTTTTTCCTTTGTCTTTTAGAATTTTCATTAATCTAGAGATTTTGACCATTTTAAAGTTTCCTTTATTTTTCATGGCACCATTGCCCAAACCTTAGGCATTGGTGTTTCAGATAGTATTATGACATGACATTTTTCTCATTAAAATTCAAGCAGTTTGATTTTGCTGCAGCTATTTTTTCGGGTGATAGGTCACAGAAACTAGCGAGCGGATTTAAAAAGTGTTCCAGGTACCATATCCATAATGGATACTCACAGTTGGTGCCTTCAGTGCTTGGAACCCAATCATCAGCCGTCTTGTAATTTGTGTTTGCAGAGGGCAAAGAGGGTTCAAGGGTCGTAAAAAAATAAAAACAGCTTGAATCTGTTTTTGGTGCTACGAAGTGCGATGCTTCAGTGGCACTTGTCTCATCGAAGTACTCGAGCCATCTCTGAGCCGAGCACCCATAGTACCCCAGAGCTTGATCAATGTTCGCCCGAAGGTGGACACACCAAGCATCGGGTGGAGGCTTTGGTGCATTCGATGTCTAACCCTTCAAGGCATGGCGTTGGGAGCAGAGAGTTCACAGTACACCCATCTAAGCAGCCCCAAAGAGAGGAGAGCTCATACCCCAGGATATCAGAGGGGCAGCGACTGCCTACTGAGAGCCAAAATCAAGCAGCCGATATACCACCTCAGGTTCCAGGAGCATCTCACATTGCTGTGGCCCTGCAGCCTTTGGAGACAGTGGCCCTATAAAGACACCTTCTGAAGCTATCGAGGAATGCATCACGATGCTGTTCTCCATGGAGCACATCAGTGCCTTGACGTCTGCTGCATTGACAACTGTCCAGTTGATCCTCAAAAAACGTATTGCCTGTGGGAGAGACATTGACATCGGGGCATCAAAAGACCCCCAACTCCGGAATCTGCCTGGCCGATAATGCTTTCTAGTGCATCAGTGTCAAATGCTCCCCTGAAGCCTAGAAAGTCTCTGGTGCATTGATGCTCCCAAAGGAGCTCTCAATCCTCAAATGGCAAAAGGAGTGTACCAGGCTGAGGCTGAGAGATTTTGATTTTCTCTTTGAGCCAGACTCAGAAGGCTTGGGTAACTAGTGACGAATCTTTGGGCATGTCGGAGGGATAAGGTCCCTAGAGCTTCCATCTGGCCCTTCTCCACTTCATAAGATAAGTCATTTCCAGAGGATATCGCATTTCAGTATTTTGTAAGGGTTATGACTAAGGCCATACCATTCTCTTTGGAGATTGAGCCCATGACAGAAGAATTGGAGATCCTTCAATATTCCTCTACCCCCAAGGAAGTGGTGGCGTTGTCCATGCACTTCATCCTTCAGAGCGTACAGATGAGAATGTAGGAGAACCTTCCTCACTGTGCTTCTAGTTAATAGAAAGCTTGACTATATATACAGAGGTCAGAAGGTTCCCAGGTCTGAGAAGGCCCTGCTCTGATCTAAAAGTTCCAAGATGTACTTCTCAGCGCCTCCAGGGAGGGAGGCTGATAATAGACTCTTTTGGAAGAAGGTTTTCCAGAGTTCCATGTTGCTGCCTGCATGATCTCCTTCCAAGCTTTACATGGGCATTTTTTCAGGGACATCATGTGTGACCTAGATTATCTATCCTAATATTTCCCTCTAGAGAGACTGGATCAGTATTGTTCCCTAGTGAGACACTGCAAGGACTGCTCGACGTTCATGGTCCAAGCAACGTATGATATCTTCAGAACAGTTATCGAGAGGTTCTGCAATGGATATTAGCGCTCTGAGACTTGCCTGGCTCTCAAATCTGGAACAATCTGTGCAGGACAAGCTTGCTGACCATGCCACGGAAAGAATCTCTTTGGGAAAAAGGTTGAAGAGAAGGCTGGCTTCATTGAAAAGCATCATGTCACCCTTTGCAATCTCGTAGTGCACGCCTGAGCCGCCATCCTACCACAGGAGCTTTCAAAGTGGCAACCAGAAGAAGACCTACTCTCGTAGGCATAGGTATTTTCCTAGTTCCCACTATTCCCAGTCAAAGCAGGCTCTTTAAGCTCAAGTAAAGTGCGAGAAGCCTCAGAAGACCCAACTGGCTGCTCCTGCCAAAACCAGGGATGAGGTTTTGACTGGTTCCCGAAGAGTGTAGCGGGGGACTGACCTGTCAAAGGAAGGCTCACTCTTTTGCCCAAAGATAACCCCTTATAACTTCAGACTCTTGATCTTACAAATTGTCCGAAGTTGTTACAATTTGTATCTATTTAATCTGTCTCCAAATTGCCCACCGAGGGTTCAGTCCTTTAGAGCTTTACCATCAGGAACTACATCAGCAAGAAGTCGCTACTCTCCTAAAAGATCTAGCAATTGAGCTCGTGCCACCAGAGCAACGAGGGTGAGAATTTTATTCCAGGTATTTCCCGATTCCCAAAAAGACAGGGGAAAACCTAAGAGATCTGAGCACACATCTGATCAGAGAAAATTTCAAAAAAGGAGATTAGCTATGCTCTCTGGATCTCAAGGATGCATATACCCACATGCATATATATTCCACTCGCAGGAAGTATCCCAGATTCGCAGTAGGGTGGCAGCACTTCCATTATCACGTTCTGCCTTTTGGCCACGCATTGATGCCTCGGGTATTCGCCAAATGCTTCACTATAATAACAGCATTCCTACATAGACTGGGATTGTGCCTTCCCCTGTCTTGATAATTGGTTGATCGAGAGCACCACTCGCGGAGTGCACTAATCAATATGGCTGACCATTTGGGTGCTGGAACCGCTAGGGTTCATAACAAATTACCCGAAGTCCCACCTTCAACCCACCTAACGATTGGAATTCATAGGAGCACAGCTTGATATGACTCAGATGAAAGTCTTTCTCCCGCATGATGGACTTTCCAGGCTAACAGTGATGGTCCGGGAGACTCAATTGAGTCAGCAGGTGACAACTCGCAAGATGTTGACATTATTAAGCCACATGGCCTCAAAGGTACAGGCTCAATGGACGCTGAGCACCCAGTGGTCAAAAGCTTTGGGACATCTCGGAGACCATCACTGATCTTCTCATTCAGCCTTATTGGGCTATGTGCTTGGCTCATGATGCCATGGTGCTTTCTGTAAGCATAGGAACTGGCGCCATTTTAGAGCAGTGGACCAACAGTAATGGTGCTACTGTGTGGCACCACTGTGGGCCATGCTGGTAGGCTGCACAATGTCTTCTGTTCATGCCAATAAAGCTCCATGCCATTCATCAGCGGCATGGTGGTTTCTGGGAAACCAGGGCCTAGTGCAGAACCTGGGGTAGGGGACTGAATGGGGCTTTTGGAGGAGCCCATGTGAAAGATGCTTCCCTTGTGAAGAGAAGTGGAGCCTGGGGAACTGTCCCCTGACTCACCCGGTTCAGAGAGGTCTCTCGGGCATCAGGAAGATGTCCTAGAAGGGGACCCAGATCTTTAAAAGCAGGAGAAGGGAATGCTTACTTTGGGCAAGGAGGAAAACTCTTTGGTGGTACACCTCTTTAATAAAGAGGAGCTGGAGCCTCATATTGCTGAAGTATCCAGCCTGTTAAGTTTGGAGGATGCAGAGATATAGGCAACTGTTAAACTGGATCCCATTCTGGTGGGGATTGGAAGCTACAAAAGATTTCCCCTTTCTCACACCTATTCAAGAGATATGATTGCTGAGTGGGAGTTCCCAGACACCTCATTTAAGGTAGCATGGGTGATGAGCAGACTGTATCTGCTCACTCTGCAGATGCAGGATGATTTTGCTGAAGCTCCCTAAAGTAGATGTTTGGTTACTGCTGTATTTGTTGGTATTGTTGCAGAGTTGTAGGCTAAGGCTATTGACTTTGGAACCATACTGCCGGAGGAACCTTCTAGAGTACCAATATAAGCTGCAGAGTGCTCTTTTTCTCTATTTGCTGATAGGAGGACTCAAATCCACTCATCTGGACTGGTCTGATAAGACTCCAGGAAAGGAAATGAATAGCAAGTATAAATTTCACCACCTTTTTCCTTTCCTTTCCTTTCATTATCAATTATTTTCTATCTACTCCATGGCTATATGGAGGTCTGCTTGTAATCTAACTTTCTTTTAAATGTGTCAAATTTAAAATCTTCTTTTCCTTTGCGTCCCTCTAGTCCCGGAACCTGAGAGTTCTGTACCTCCTCCAGCAGCTATGGAGACTGACTCACATCATCGCTTTCATGACTCCGGTATAAGTAGGCAAGGGCCGCCTCTCCCCGCCAGTTTGTCTCCATAGCAGCTGGAGAAGGTGCTGAGCCTAGGGACTGGGCTCAGACGGTAGCTAATAAGCAGAGTTTAAATTTAAAATTTGAATTTTTTTTTTATTACCTGAGTAATAGCCAGGGGTTAGCAATAGAGCAGGTCTGCAAAGGCTGGTTAGCTCCTCTGTTGCTCTCTCTCCTTCCCCCTCCCTTCCCCCCCTTCCCCCTTTCCCCCCTCCTGCTGGGAAAAGAGCTGCATTGCGGTGGACGATCCGGTGAGAAGGGCCTCCCTGCTCCCGATCCCACGTGAACGGGTGAGGAGCAGGTGGCAGGCACAGCCAGCAACGTGCCTGTGCCTGGAGGAGGCAGGAGGATCACGGCAATGTCTCTTTACCCCAGAGCTGAAGCCGCCGATCTGGCTGAGCTCCTGTGGTAGATCGAGGCCCCTCGGAGTGCGGGGACAGGCGGTAAGCCTCTAGTTTTAGCTTTTTGGGGGGTTGACCATGTGCGGGCAGACCGGGGAGCTCAGATCCCCATGGTGAGTGGAGATCGGGAGCGAGGCACTCACCGCGTGGGGTTTGCGCGGGAAATGCGAAGGCAGCCATTTTGTATTGTTACTGCTCAGTGCGTCAGGGAGAGCAGAGGCTATTGTTCTCCCGTTGATGGGTTTGTGTGAGCTGGATTAGGTGGAGGTAGGCTAGATGAGGTTGCCAGTGGCAGGTTGAGAGTTTAAAAGGAAAAAGGAATTAGGGGGTATATATATAGGGGGTACCCAAAAAAAACAGGAATAACATTGCCGTGGGCGGAGCTTGTGTAGTATGCACTTCTGCCGCTAGGCGTATATAGTGCAACTCATTGTCAGTTCAGTGCCGCCTGTGTTGTCGATCTGGCTTGTTCTGTTCATCTGCAGTGATTGTTTTTGCTAGCGCTGTTTTGTTCTTGTTTCTTTTTTTATGATGACAAGTTTAAGTGAACAACGTGCAGCTGTGAAATTTTGTTTTCTACTCGGTAAAAATGCTGCTGAAACTGTTTTAATGTTGAAAACAGCTTATCAAGATGACGCTATGGGAAAAAGTCAAGTGTACCAGTGGTTTGCTCGGTTTAAAAATGGCGACATGTCGATTGATGACAAACCTTGTTCTGGGCGTCCATCAACTGCCCGAATCGACGAAAATATTGAAAAAATTAGAGAGCTTGTGCTCACAGACCGTCGACAGACAATTGATCAACTGTAAGAGATTAGTGGGTTATCTTGGAGCTCAGTTCAGCAAATTTTAACGGAAGATTTGGGAATGAAAAGGGTTGCTGCCAAGTTTGTTCCTCTGGTTCTGACTGACAATCAAAAGGAACATCGAGTTGAAACATGTCGTGTTTTGAAACAACAGCTTGAAACTGATCCAGATTTTCTGTCAAAGGTCATTACAGGTGATGAGTCATGGTGCTATGGTTACGACCCAGAAACAAAGCAACAGTCAAGCCAATGGAAGACGTCGTCGTCACCCCGTCCAAAAAAATGGCGTCAAGTCAAATCAAACATCAAAACAATGCTGATTTGCTTTTTTGATGCCAAGGGGGTAGTTCATTCAGAGTTTGTTCCCCCAGGTCAGACCGTCAGTCAAACCTTTTATTTGGAAGTTTTAAGAAGATTGCACAACAGTGTTTGTGAAAAAAGACCCGATTTGTGGCAGACAGGAGACTGGTTCTTCCACCACGGCAACGCACCTGCACACACAGCCATCTGTTAGACAGTTTTTGGCTAAAAATGGCATGGTTCCGCTGCCCCACGCACCTTACTCGCCTGACCTGGCTCCGTGCGACTTTTTCTTATTTCCACGCATGAAAAGGGGCATGAAAGGACACCGATTTGACAACATTGAAGAAGTCAAGAAAAAAACGAGGGAGGAGCTGTCAGCCGTTTCTAAAGATGACTACAAAAAATGTTTCGAACAGTGGAAGCACCGGTGGGACAAATGTATCAGTTGTAATGGAGAGTATTTTGAAGGGGATAAGGTTATTTTGTAAAGAATTTGAAATAAATAGCTTTTAAAAAATAATTCCTGTTTTTTTTGGGTACCCCCTCGTATATGTGTATATGTATGTATGTGTATATATATGTATGTATATGCGTATATATGTGTATGTATATATGTGTATGTATATATATATGTTGGGCAAGCCACTTAACCCTCCATAGCCCATGTTCATGGTAAAATAGTTATCTCCAAGTTATAATGCCCTGTTCAATGTAATTTCAGTTTGTTCAATGTAAATCGCACTGATGCAGAATAGCGCAGTATATAAGAGAATGTAAATAAATATATATATATATATATATATATATATATATATATATATATATATAATATATAGCTATACCTTTATTGGCTGGTTAAACCCCGGAGGTAGGGGTGTTGGGCAACTGGAGAGTGACTTGGGGTTCCGGTTGGCTGTGTTTCCGTGGGCGCTGTGCTCAGGGGGAGCATGCCGGCTAGGTCTCGGTGTCTAGTTTGTGGCACGAGGCGGGGCTCGCTCCTAGAGTCGGGTGTTTGTAGAGGCTGCACCCAGGAAGTAGCGATGGAGCAGGTGCTGGGGGGCGGTCAGGGGGGCAGGAGATGGTGTCCCCGAGTCAGGGGGACGTCCTGCCTCTGTCTCTGCTCCCCTCGGAGCCTGTGGCAGGACAGTCTATGGGGTCTCTCCTGATTTCTTTTTGCTGTTGCAGCAGGCATTGTCTCTACTACAGCCCGGTATGGCCACTCTTCCAGCCACTGGGCGTGGGGAGAAGCGCCTGGGGAGTCCAGTGGGGCAGGAGGCGGCAGTTACCCCCGCTAAGGGAGTGGGTGTAGCGATGTTGGCGTCTATGCCCCTGGAAGATCTCGAGGTTACAGAAGGGGATCTTGAGGAAGATTCCGTAGAGGTGTTAGAAGAGGGCGAGCTGCCGGAGGCGGAGCAGCAGGCTAGGGTAGTCAGGGTGTTTAGGTGGGAGGAGTTGCCAGCACTGATTACCAAATCCCTTAAGGCACTTAATATGCCAGCTGCGGTTCCAGCAGCGGATGAGACATTAGAGGATCCGTTGTTACAAGCGGTACGTATGACGCAGCAGGTATTTCCTATTCACAGAGTGTTCTGGAATATGATTCAGGAAGAATGGGATTTTCCGAGTCGGCCCTCAAGGGATCTAGGGCAATAGCCAGACTCTGTCCACTGGCTGACCAGTATAGGGATCTTTTTCGCTCCCCAAAAGTTGATGCTGCAGTGTCGGCGGTCACTAAGAAGACGACGATCCCGGTAGAAGGGGCTGCAGCACTTAAGGATGGTCAGGATAGGAAACTAGATACGTTATTAAAGCAGGTGTTTGATATAAGCGCCCTGTCCATGCAGGCCTCTATCGCAGGGGCTTGGGTGGCGAGAGCCTGTCTGCGTTGGTTGCAGCGTCTGCAGGTGGATCAGGTAGGGGAGCAGGTAGAAGAGGTGTCGTGGCTGGAGTCCGGGACCGCCTATTTGGTGGATATTCATTATGATCTGATCCGAGGGCTTGCAAAGAGTATGGCTTCGGTGGTGGCAGCCCGGCGGTATTTGTGGTTGTGCAGCTGGGTGGCAGACGGTTCTTCCAAAGCGCGGCTCAGTAAGCTCCCTTTTAGGGGGAAGCTGTTGTTCGGAGACTATTTGGAGAAGTTGGTTAAGGATTTGGGAGAGTCTAAAGGGGGTCGATTGCCGGAGGATAAACCTATTCTCAGATACATTTTTGAAAGTGAGTACTCAATAAACTTATATTTGCTTTCGTTTCAGTATTGTCGAGGCTACCCCCTGAAGAAACCGTTGCCGGTGAAACGCAGATGAAGCGCGGCTGATGGCGTTGGGGACAAAGCCTAACACCAAGCACTGATAAGCTAAGCATACCTTTAACAATTTGAACATTATCCCGTGGGAGGCGTAAAGCCATAAGGGTCATTGATGCAAAAAGGGCTTTTATCCCAAAGTTACAAGCTTATTGCTTTGGGAGCCCACAGTCTGAGACCCGTTAAAAATCGCCACGGGCAATTTCATTTAAAAATAAGATAAGATAAGATTCATAAAGTTATCTAAAACATGTCACTTTCAGCAACAGATTCAGAGTAAATAATTTGAATATTGGAGGATAAACCTAAGCAGGGCCACTCTAGCCCGGCTCCCAAAGGGGCGCAGAGGGAGTTTCGTAGATTTTGTTTGCCCCGCTTTGGGCAGTTTCAGCGAGCAGATTTCCTGGGCGAGGCCAGGGGTTTCGAGGTTTTCGGGGGGCAGGTAGAGGTTTTGCGCCCGTCGCGCCCTCGAACTTTAAGAAGCCACAATGAGATGAGAGGGACTCAGGTGGGGTGCGAGGCCATCGGGGGACAGCTGCGGGACTTTTACCCTGCCTGGGTCCAGATAACATCGGATCAGTGGGTGTTGGAGGTTATTCAAGAGGGCTATGCTCTGGAGCTCCAACGACCAGTGGACGACGACGTGTTTATCCAATCGCCTTGCAGAGCGCAGCTCAAGTACCGGGCGTTGCACAAGATTCTTTACAGATTGTTGCAACTTCGGGCGGTGGTGCCAGTTCCACCGGAGCAGTGCGGATACGGTCGGTACTCCATTTATTTCATGGTTCCAAAGAAAGACGGCGCGTTTTGGCCCATTTTAGACTTAAAGGGTGTGAATCGCTGTCTCGGGGTGTCGCACTTCCATATGGAAACGTTGTGGTCCGTGATTGCGGCAGTCAGAAAAGGAGAGTTTCTTACATCGTTGGATCTCACAGAGGCCTACTTGCATATTCCCATTCAGCAAGAGCATCAGCAATTTCTTCGATTTGCCGTGCCCATAGGGCATTTCCAGTTCCGGGCCTTGCCGTTTGGCCTGGTGACGGCCCTGAGGACGTTCACCAAGGTTCTGGTGGTGGTGGTAGCAGCTCTTCGCAAGGAAGGAGTGCTGGTGCATCCATATTTGGATGATTGGTTGATTCGGGCGAAGTCAGAGGAAGAGAGCAGGACAGCTACATTCCGGGTAGTGCAGTTGTTACAGAACCTGGGATGGGTAGTCAACTTCTCCAAGAGCAGGCTGGTCCCGTCGCAGTCCCTGGATTACCTGGTGACACGGTTCGACACAGCGCAGGGGAAGGTTTTTCTTCCAATGGAGCAGTTGCACGGCTTGAGGGCGCTGGTGAGGAGATTTGTGTCCCAGAGGGCTCCTACAGCGTGGCAGTATTTGCAATTGCTCGGAACAATGGCGGCCACGATAGAGGTGGTTCCGTGGGCCAGAGCGCACATGAGACCATTGCAGAGGGCTCTGCTGCAGTGTTGGTCACACCAGTCGGATGTGTTGTCGCAGCGCCTGGTTTACCTGCCGGAGGTGAGACGGGAGCTTCTCTGGTGGTCGCGGCAAAAGAACTTTGAGAAGGGTGTGTCCCTGGAGGCCCTTGACGACTGATGCAAGTCTCACAGGCTGGGGAGTGCATTTCGAAGGTCTGTTCACGCAGGGGCAGTGGACGGCACTAGACGGTGTGGTCAATCAACAGACTGGAGATGAGGGCGGTGTATTTGGCCCCGTTGGAGTTCCAGTCGTGCCTGGGTCGGTCAGCGGTTCCGGTGCTCTCCGACAATGCGACTACGGTAGCCTACATCAATCGACAGAGCGGCACGGGGAGTGCGGCGTTAGAGGCAGAAGCAAGTCAGCTGTTGGCCTGGGCCAAAAGGAATCTGCTAGCCATCTTGGCTCAACATGTCACGGGAGTAGACAATGTCGAGGCGGATTTTTTGAGTCGGCGCAAGGTTGATCCAGGAGAATGGTCGCTTCACCCAGACATGTTTGCACTAGTCGCAGAGCGCTGGGGATGCTGATAATGGATCTGATGGCGACCTTTGAGTCCACAAAAGCAGCACGGTTTTATAGCAGGTGTCGAGAAAGGATGTCGGAGGGTCTCAATGCGTTGAAGCAGAGGTGGCCAGTCGAGGGATTCGTCTGTTTTTCCACCATGGGCGCTCATTGGACGTGAGGTGCAGTGCATAGCGCATAACCAGGGCCGAGTGGTTCTGGTGGCGCCGGATTGGCCGAGAAGACCTTGGTATGCGGATCTGGTTTGTTTACTGGTGGACAGGCCGTGGCAGCTGCTTGTACTTCAGGGGTCGCTTCGCATGCCGCAGGTGGATCGATTCTCGCTTACGGCTTGGCTCTTGAAAGGGCGAGCATGACAACCAAAGGTTATTCGGCTGCAGTCATTTCGACATTGCTGAGGGCAAGGCAGAGGTCTTCCTCCTTAGCTTATGTGTGGGTCTGGCGCATTTTTGAGGCCTGGTGTGTGGACAGACGGGTACGGCCCTCGGCGGCGTCCATTGCACAGATCCTTTCGTTCTTGCAGGACGGTTTTGAGAAGGGACTGGCGGCCACTTCTTTGAGAGTGCTGTTGGTGGCGATCTCGTGTTACCGAGGTAAAGTCCAAGGAGAGGTGTTGGGGGCGCATGCGGATGTTAAACGGTTTTTGCAGGCCGTATTACTTTTGCGGCCTCCAAGCCGGTGCTCTGTTCCGCCATGGGACCTGAATCTAGTATTGGAAGCGTTGGTCAGGGCTCCTTTTGAGCCGTTGGGGAAGGGGTCCTTGAAGGATTTGACATTAAAGACGATTTTCCTAGTGGCCATTTGCTCAGCTCGCAGGATTTCCGAGTTGCAGGCTTTGTCTTTTTTGTCATTCTCAGATCAGAAGGTGGTGCTGCGGCCGGTTCCCGCCGCCTTTCCCAAGGTGGTTTCAGTTTTTCATGTCAACCAGGCGGTCTCGTTACCAGTGTTTTCTGGAGAGGAGAAGGAAGCCATGGGAGGTAGATTACGGCTTCTGGATGTTTGGCGATCTATTAAGCGGTACCTCACCGTGGGACAGAATCTTTTCGTAAGTCGGATCGTTTGTTTGTGTTGTTCGGTGGGCCGCAGAAAGGGGAAGCGGCGTCTAAAGCGTCCATTTCCAGATGGTTGAAGGAAGCCATTGCAGCGGCATATGTTTTGAAAGGTAAAGTAGTTCCGGAGGGTCTCAGGGCCCATTCAACTAGAGCGCAAGGGACCTCGGCAGAATTTGCATTGGTGCCGGCGGCAGAGATTTGCAGGGCGGCAACCTGGTCGTCCTTGCATTCGTTTGTCAAGCATTACCGGCTAGATGTGCAGGCGGCAAGTGATGTATGGTTTGGATCGGCGGTACTTCAGGCTGCTCTGGCAGGGCCCTCCCGTTGATATTTACTGCTCTGTTACATCCTCGCAGGTTCCGGGACTGGACTAGAGGGACGCAAAGGAAGGTGAAATTAGACTTGCCTGCTAATTGTTGTTCCTTAAGGACCTCTAGTCCAGTCCCGGAGCCCACCCGGGTTACTTACAGGTTTTTTCGGATCAGCCTGAAGTCCTTGCAGAGCAGAGTGATGCTAAGGGGGCGTTTACGGAAGGGCGTGATGCAGTGGTTCACATTAGGGTCTCTCTATCTCTCTCTCAAGACTTCTTATTTCTGGCGGAGAGGGCGAAATCTTCCTATGCAGTACTGAAGGATGGCGGAAGTGCCCCTTCCAGGGGAGGCTTCTCTTTAGTTATAGGAATGTTCTCAATCAAGCGTTGAGGTTATCAGTTCTGTTCACAATACATGTTAAAACCCTCGGCCCAGTGTGCAGCGGCAGCCAAGAGAGCAACTAGAATGCTAGGTATCATAAGGAAAGGAATGGAAAATAAAACAAAAGATATTATAATGCCTCTATACCGTTCCATGGTGAGACCGCACCTTGAATATTGTGTGTAATTCTGGCCACCGTATCTTAAAAAGGATATAGCGTTATTAGAAAAGGTTCAGAGAAGAACCACCAAAAGGGTAAAGGGGATGGAAGGATACTCCTATGAAGAAAGGCTAAAAAGGTTAGGGCTCTTTAACCTGGAAAAGAGACGGCTGAGGGGAGATATGATAGAAGTCTATAAATTAATGAACAGAGTGGAACGGGTAAACGCAGGTAGGTTGTTTACGTTATCAGAATATAGAAAGACTAGGGGACATGCAATGAAGCTGCAGGGTAAACTATTTAAGACTAATAAAAGAAAATATTTTTTCACTCAATGTGTAATCAAACTCTGGAATTTGTTACCGGAGGATGTAGTAAAGGCTGTTAGTGTAGCTGGGTTTAAAAAAGGTTTGAACAAGTTCCTGGAAGAAAGGTCCATAAACCATTATTAGGAAGGGACCCAGGATATCAGTGCTTGACCCAGTACAAGCATTGCGGAACCTGTGTCTTTTGGGGAAACTGCTAGGTACGTATGACCTAGATTGGCCACTGTTGGAAACAGGATACTGGGCTTGATGGATCTTGGTCTGACCCAGTATGGCATCCTCCAGTAACATCCTCCGGTACATCCTCCGGTAACAAATTCCAGAGTTTGATTACACGTTGAGTGAAAAAATATTTTCTTTTATTTGTCTTAAATAGTTTACCCTGTAGTTTCATTGCATGTCCCCTAGTCTTTCTATATCCTGATAACGTAAACAGTCTACCTACGTTTACCCGTTCCACTCCGTTCATTAATTTATAGACTTCTATCATATCTCCCCTCAGCCGTCTCTTTTCCAGGTTAAAGAGCCCTAACCTTTTTAGCCTTTCTTCATAGGAGTATCCTTCCATCCCCTTTACCATTTTGGTGACTCTTCTCTGTACCTTTTCTAAAATCGCTATATCCTTTTTAAGATACGGCGACCAGAATTGCACACAATATTCAAGGTGCGGTCTCACCATGGAATGATATAGAGGCATTATAATATCTTTTGTTTTATTTTCCATTCCTTTCCTTATCATACCTAGCATTCTATTTGCTCTCTTGGCCGCCGCTGCACACTGGGCCGAGGGTTTTAACATGGTATCCACAATGACGCCTAAATCTTTTTCCTGGGTGGTGGTTCCTAATGTGGAACCTTGCATCGTGTAACCATAGTTTGGGTTGTTCTTCCCTAGGTGCATAACCTTGCACTTGTCCACATTAAATTTCATCTGCCATTTTGATGCCCAGTCTTCCAAATTATCAAGATCCTCTTGCAATTTGTCACAATCCTCTTGGGTTTTAACAACTTTAAATAGTTTTGTGTCATCTGCAAATTTGATAACCTCACTCGTTATTCCACTTTCCAGGTCATTTATGAATATGTCAAAAAGCAGCGGACCCAGCACAGATCCCTGGGGTACACCACTATTCACCTTTCTCCATTGGGAAAATTGGCCATTTAGCCCTACCCTCTGCTTTCTATCTTTTAACCAGTTCCTGATCCACAATAGTACACTGCCTCCTATCCCATGACTCTTTAGTTTTGCCAAAAGTCTCTGATGAGGGACCTTGTCAAAGGCTTTCTGAAAGTCCAGATACACAATATCAACCGACTCACCTTTGTCCACCTTTTTATTCACTCCTTCAAAAAAACATAACAGATTAGTAAGACAAGATCTTCCTTGTCTAAAGCCATGTTGGCTGTCTCCCATTAGGTTGTGACTATCTACATGCTGAGTAATTTTATTCTTTATGATGGTTTCTACCATTTTTCCCGGTACTGACGTCAGGCTCACCGGTCTGTGGTTTCCCGGATCACCCCTGGAACCCTTTTTAAAAATTGGTGTTACATTGGCGATCCTCCAATATTCAGGTATTAGAGATGATTTTAATGATAGTTCACAGATTACTGATAGCAGTTCTGCAATTTCATATTTCAGTTCTTTCAACACCCTTGGATGTATGCCATCCGGCCCAGGTGATTTGCTACTCTTCAGTTTATCTAATAGTTGTAAGACATCTTCCCGATGTATTGATATTTCCTTCAATTCTTCCGCACCTTTAAATACCACTTCAGTCTGGGTAACATCCCTACATCTCCCTCAGTAAAGACCGAAGCAAAGAATTCATTCAGTCTCTCCGCTATCGCCTTGTCGCCTCTTAGTGCTCCTTTAACCCCTTTATCATCTAATGAACCAACTGACTCTCTCACAGGTTTTGTGATAAGGAAGCTTATCATAGTTCAGGAAGGAGCTATAATAGAGGTGAAGTGACTCTGAACAAGCAACCTGTCTTTGCTGGTAGAAATAATAAGACAGAATGTTTCCATAAAAGACTACCAGTCCCAGAATGCAGCAGGTTTCCAACAGCCACTAGAACTGAAGTGGGAAAACGTGTGTTCAATCAGGAGAACTATGAGGTAATCCCCAAGCACTCATCTCCAGGGGCAGGGCTTGATTCAGCACAGCTGCGCTGTGCTAGGGTGGAGCAGCCCTCTAAACAGGTTAAAAGTAAAGCCTATTCTATTCATCAGAATCTTCATGATCATCATCAGCAGGAGCAGAGGCAGCAGAAGCCAGAGCTCACGGACAGAGAGAGCAAGAAACACTTTGGAAGAAAGAAGAGAAAAGCATCTTGGAGGTCTAAAGGAGTCCATAGCAGTACGTGTGCTGGGAGGAATTCCAGGGGCAGGCATACTCCATTGGACTGGAGGAAATCAGAGGAGTGGGGTTACAGAGCCAGGAATCCCCGGACGGCACCTGTGAGGGAGACGGCTGCATTTGGAAGGGGCCCTAAGACCAGTGCAAGAAGGTATGTGAAGAGAGACCCAGTGTCCAGGGATCTGGATTGGAAGGCTGGACATAAAAACTGGACTACATACTGGCCAGGATGTTTGGAGAGGAACCCTAACAGCAATGGAAGCTCAGGTATGAACACTGATCTATGCCCTAGCTTTTCACTTGGAAGACAGCAGGGAAACAAGTATTGTCCTGAGAGTGCTCCATTAAGAAATTCCTCTGTGCCAATCCATGATATTGATTCTATGATAGTTGAAGAAGAGGGGGATATTGTAAATGAACAGTGTGAATACATGGATTGCTCTCTGTCTAAACGTCTGTGGTAATATACTTTTACAAAATACAACAACCATCACAAAGAAATATAAACTTGTTCTTTGATCTACTCAGAAAAGCTTTTGAGCAGGATTTGAGCCACGTTTAGAAAGTAAACCAGCCAAGAGGTTTGCAGCTGGTTAATTGTTAGCAATTGAGCCTTGCCTAATTGCCTGTGAGCTCTGAAGAGACACTTCTGGGTGTGTGTGTAAAAATACCAGAAGTTAGCCTTGAAAAGAACAGTTTTTCATTACTTTGTGGGTTTTGTTTGTTTTTGAAGCACTGCTAAAAAGATATTAGCAGGAGCCCACAGAAAAGACCTTTCTGTTCCCATCAAGGTCTTTATGATTTGATTTGATTGCTTAAGAAGTTCAGTTGTTGTTGTTCCTGATTTTGTTTTTCTAAGTATAATACTGAAAGCAAGTATCCTTTCTGTGCTACCAAGCAAATCTGTGTTGGGAGAAATAACCCCATAAATAAAAATATATCTTCTTTGCTTTACACTCGAGCAAGCACACCTAATTTATTTGTGAACGGCTGATTCTGGTATGAATGGACTACATTTCCCACAATCCTTTGCAAGTCATATTAATATTTGCCTTTGCCAAGACTGTGGACATTCTCACCCAGCGCCCCCGTTTACAGTTTTTTGCTACGAATGTACTTGAAAAGGTCTTTATTTTGCGTTTTTGCTTCCGCAGCAAGCTTCTTCTCAAATTCTCTCTTTGCCTGCCTTATCAATGCCTTGCATTTGACTTGCCAGTGCTTGTGCTGTTTCCAGGTTTTGTTGTTTGGCTCTTTTTTCCATTTCCTGAAAGATGCTTTTTTGGCAACAACAGCCTCTCTGACCTCACCTTTAAACCATGCTGGCAGTTTTTTGGACTTCCCTCCACTTTTCTTAAAGCGTGGAATACAGCTGGTCTGGGCTTCCAAGATAGTATTTTTCAACAACACCCAAGCTTGATGTATGTCTTTAACCTTCGCAACTGCTCCTTTTAGTTTTTTCTTAACTGTTTTCCTCATTTTATCATAGTCTCCCTTTCGAAAGTTAAAAGGTAGTACTGTGGATTTCCTTACTATCCCTCCTCCACTAATTAAATCAAAGGCGATCATGCTATGATCACTATTGCCAAGTGGCCCCAACACCCTTATCTCTTGCACTAGATCTGGTGTTCCACTAAGGACTAGGTCTAATATGGCTTCCCCTCTGGTCGGTTCATGAACCAGCTGCTCCAAGAAGCAGTCATTTATTTCATCTAGGAACTTTATCTCCCTAGCATGTCCTGACATGACACTGACCCAGTCGATACCGGGGTAATTGAAATCGCCCATTATTATTACTGCGCTGTAACTTTTGTTAGCTTCCTTGATTTCTTTGAGCATTTCATCATCCATTTGGTCATTCTGGCCAGGTGCTCGATAGTACACCCCCACTGTCATCGCCTTCCCCCTTTTATATGGAATTTCAATCCATATAGATTCTACAGCAGATTTTGTTTCCTGCAAAACTTTAATCCTTTCTGAGTCAATGCCCTCTCTAACATAGAGCGCAACTCCTCCACCAATTTGATCAGCTCTATCATTACGATATAGTTTGTACCCAGGTATCACAATGTCACACTGGTTGTCCTCCTTCTACCATGTCTCTGATATTCCAATCATATCTAACCTTTCATTTAGTGCTATATATTCTAACTCTCCCATCTTATTCTTTAGACTTCTAGCATTTGCATACAAGCATTTTAGAGAATGTATTTTATTCATGTTAATTTGGCTATTGTTAGACATGGGTAAATTGGGATCTTTAAGCTCTGTCTGCTCCATACTTGAGGGCATTTGGGCTACTTTACTCTTTTGTGGAACCTCTCTGCTTTTGGTAGTATCCTTTAAGGATACATTCTTCCGAACCATCCGCTCTTGGGCGACTGTCGGCTTTCCCCTAATATCTAGTTTAAAAGCTGCTCTATCTCCTTTTTAAAGGTTAATGCCAGCAGCCTGGTTCCATCCCGGTTAAGGTGAAGCCCATCCCTTCGGAAGAGCCCCTCCTTTCCCCAGAATGTTCCCCAGTGCCTAACAAATCCAAAACCCTCATCTCTGCACCATTGTTTCATCCACGCATTGAGACTCCGGAGCTCTGCCTGCCTTTTGGGTCCTGCGCGTGGAACAGGAAGCATTTCGGAGAACGCTACCCTAGAAGTTCTGGATTTCAACTTCCTACCTAAAAGCCTAAATTTTGCCTCCAGAACCTCCCTACCACATTTTCCTATGTCATTGGTACCGACATGTACCAAGACAGCAGACTCCTCCCCAGCACTATCTAAGACCTTATCTAGGTGGCACGTGAGGTCCGCTACCTTCGCACCAGGCAGGCATGTTACCAGGCGATCCTCACGTCCACCAGCCACCCAGCTATCTACATGCCTAATGATCGAATCACCAACTATAACGGCTGTCCTAACCCTTCCCTCATGGGCACATGGCCCTGGACAAACTTCCTCGGTGCGAGAGGGTTTTACATCACCTGGAGGACAGGTCCTAGTTACAGGATCACTTCCTGCCACACCAGGGTGATGCTCTCCTGTCACGTGACCTCTCTCCTCCATGGCAACAGGGGTGCTGCCAGACTGGAGGTGTGACTTCAGGACTATATCCCTGTAGGTCTCGTCTATGTACCTCTGTCTGTCTTATGTTTTCCAAGTCTGCTACTTTAGCCTCTAGAGAACGGACTTGTTCCCTGAGAGAAAAGAGCTCCTTGCACCTAGTGCACACGTAAGACCTCTCACCAACTGGGAGAAAATCATACTAGGCCCCAACTGATCCAACAAAAAACTTAAGGAACAACAATTAGCAGGTAAGTCTAATTTCACCTTACTTTTCAAAATCTTTATTATAATCCTCATTCAACATGTCAAAAAGAAAATAATTTGTTTTAGTTGGAAATAAGGGGCCCTTTTTCTAAAAGTATGGTTAAACTTTTATATTTACTTTGCAGTAGGGACAAAAGAAAACAATACCTGGTAAGTGCAAAGACTGCACACTGTCAAGAGTGTGGCCAGCATGTCCCCTACAGTTACTGCACAGAAAGATTCCTTGCCACGTATTCAGTTCATTTGCAGTTAGCATGAGTGCACTTAACGCCCCTTCTTGAGGTGGTGTTAAGTGCACACTTGTTAACTGAAAAAGTTGATAGTGTACATTAAGTACCATGTGCTAACTTCATTATGCAGTCCACGCCCACTCTGTTCATAGCATGCCCACTCCCTCCGCCTAGCATTAATCAGCTAACATGGGGCAGATGCAGGAAGCATGCGACTTCAGAGCCAGCTGTCAACTCTGTATGCCTCTGTGGCACACCCTGGTAGCATGCGACTTAAGTGGTGGCATGCAGAAAGGGGCCCATATGCATATTAGCCACACATTAACTGCCATTTGCGCCACAGTTTAAACTGGGAGAACAAGCAAATTACGTGCACAGATGACTGCAAGTTTGGCATGCTCTCTCAGAGAAACGGGGACACCGCATGGCTAATTTGCATATGTGCTCCAACAGTATTGTGACGGCATCTGGGGCTTTTTCAGATGCCTGGATCATCTGAGGTGAAGTGTCAAACGTCCCCTCAGATAATTCAGGCATCAGGGAAAGTCACCGATGCTATCAGAATACTGTCGGGGCTGGTGCTCCTGACAGAAAGCAAATCTCTGGTGATCCAACAGCCCTGAACCCCTCCACCCCCCTCTTGGTATCTTTGCAAAGGAGCGTGAGCGTTGCCCATGTGCTCCAGCTCTTGTGCTGCCATCTTGAAAAATGGAGACGCCTGGCCCTGCGCGGTGCATCCTGGATGCATTGGGCAGGGTCAGACTGCCATATAAGGCATTTTCTACCTTACATGGCAGTCTGACACCTCTTGGTGCATCCCATGTGGGGGCAAGTGCTGCCCTTTATCAAAATGGTGGCACACGAGTGGAAGCGCATTCGCAATGCTCTCACTCATTTGTAAAGGTACCGGGTGGGGGATTTGGGACTGCTGGGCCACCAGGATTTTTGTTAGTTGTTCTGGCCCCCTGATAGTATTTTGATGACATGAAATATTTGAAAGAGAATGATTTGTTTGATGTTAATTGAAATCTACACTTGAGCTGATTCAGGTTATCTACTTCATTTGAGCCTCCCTGGACATCCAAGCAGCCAAGGCCTGCTTACCAAACGACAGACATCACATCCTGACAGCTTTATGCCAACATCTTTACAATGCACACAGCAATAGCTCACACTGTCCTCCAGTTCGTAGATCACATGGTAGCTGCTGTGTCCATGTTGTGCCTTTAGGCAGGCTGCGCATGTAGCTGTTAATAACAATGGCACATCAAACTACACTGGCAGCAGCATTGCCAACCCCTTTCCAATAAAGTGTCTCTCCTGCCGAACATAAAACACACCCCTTCAGTTGTGGCTGAGACTGCTCAACCTTACTGGGGGATGCTTGCTCCAGGTGCCTCAAAGTGGTAATAGGGAAAGGTGACAAACTATAAGCTGGTAAGCCTTACCTTTGTGGTGGGAAAGGAAATGAAGGTGCTCTTGAAAGAAAGAATAGTGGACTTTCTGGAAACCAATGGGTTGCATGATCCGAGGCAATATGGTTTTACTAGGGGAAGATCATGCCAAACAAATTTGATTGAGTTCTTTGACTGGGTGACCAGAGAACTAGATCAGGGGCATGCGATGTATGTGATATACCTAGATTTCAGCAAAAACTTTGATACTGTTCCTCATAGGAGACTTATCAATAAACTGAGAAGCCTGGGACTATGTCCCAAGGTGGTGAACTGGATCAGAAATTGGTTGACTGAGAGATGACAGAAGGTAGTGGTAAACGCAACTTACCCAGAAGAAAGGAAGGTGCATAGTGGTGTGCCTCAGAGATCTGTCCTGGGACCGATACTTTTCATTGTGCAGTATTAGTGAGTGATATTGCAGAAGGACTGAATAGAAAAGTCTGCACTTTTGCAGATGACACAAAAATTTGCAACAATGTGGACACTTCTGAGGGAGTGGACAACATAAGGAAAGATCTAAAAACTCTGGAAGAATGGTCTAATGCTTGGCAGTTAAGATTTAATGCAAAGAAATGCAGAGCCATGCCCTTGGGATGCAGAAATCCAAAGGAATCATATAGGATAGAGGGGGAGAGGATGGTGTGCATGGACCAGGAGAGGGGCCTCTGAGTGCTAGTGTCCAAGGATCTTAAGGTAGCGAAACAGTGCGACAAGGCAGTAGCCAAAGCCAGAAGGATGCTGGGCTGCATACAGAAATGAATTACCAGCAGAAAGGAGACAATATTAATGCCCCTGCACAACAGTTGGTGAGGCCTCACTTGAAGTATTGTGTTCGGTTTTGGAGACCATATCTCACAAAGGATATAAAAAGACTTGAAACGGTTTAGAGAAAGGTGACCAAAATGATTTGGAGCCTCTGCCAGAATACACATGAGAAGAGACTTGAAGACCTAAATAAGAACATAAGATATGCCATAGTGGGTCAGACCAAGGTCCATCAAGCCCAGTATTCTGTTTCCAACAGTGGCCAATCTAGGTCATATGTACCTAGCAGTTTCCCCAAGGGACACAGGTTCCACAATGCTTGTATTGGTTCAAGCATTGATATCCTGGGTCACTTCTTAATAATGGTTTATGGACCTTTCCTCCAGGAACTTGTCCAAACCTTTTTTAAACCCAGCTACACTAACAGCCTTTACTACATCCTCCGGTAACAAATTCCAGAGTTTGATTACACGTTGAGTGAAAAAATATTTTCTTTTATTAGTCTTAAATAGATTACCCTGTAGCTTCATTGCATGTCCCCTAGTCTTTCTATATTCTGATAACGTAAACAGTCTACCTACGTTTACCCGTTCCACTCCGTTCATTAATTTATAGACTTCTATCATATCTCCCCTCAGCCGTCTCTTTTCCAGGTTAAAGAGCCCTAACCTTTTTAGCCTTTCTTCATAGGAGTATCCTTCCATCCCCTTTACCATTTTGGTGGCTCTTCTCTGAACCTTTTCTAATAACGCTATATCCTTTTTAAGATATGGTGACCAGAATTAAACACAATATTCAAGGTGCGGTCTCACCATGGAACGATATAGAGGCATTATAATATCTTTTGTTTTATTTTCCATTCCTTTCCTTATCATACCTAGCATTCTATTTGCTCTCTTGGCTGCCGCTGCACACTGGGCCGAGGGTTTTAACATGGTATCCACAGTGACGCCTAAATCTTTTTCCTGGGTGGTGGTTCCTAATGTGGAACCTTGCATCGTGTAACCATAGTTTGGGTTGTTCTTCCCTAGGTGCATAACCTTGCACTTGTCCACATTAAATTTCATCTGCCATTTTGATGCCCAGTCTTCCAATTTATCAAGATCCTCTTGCAATTTTCCATAATCCTCTTGGGTTTTAACAACTTTAAATAGTTTTGTGTCATCTGCAAATTTGATAACCTCACTCGTTATTCCACTTTCCAGGTCATTTATGAATATGTCAAAAAGCGGACCCAGCACAGATCCCTGGGGTACATCACTATTCACCTTTCTCCATTTGGAAAATTGGCCATTTAGCCCTACCCTCTGCTTTCTATCTTTTAACCAGTTCCTGATCCACAATAGTACACTGCCTCCTACCCCATGACTCTTTTGTTTTGCCAAAAGTCTCTTATGAGGGACCTTGTCAAAGGCTTTCTGAAAGTTCAGATACACAATATCAACCGACTCACCTTTGTCCACCTGATTATTCACTCCTTCAAAAAAACATAACAGATTAGTAAGACAAGATCTTCCTGGTCTAAAGCCATGTTGGCTGTCTCCCATTAGGTCATGACTATCTACATGCTGAGTAATTTTATTCTTTATGATGGTTTCTACCATTTTTCCCGGTACTGATGTCAGGCTCACCGGTCTGTAGTTTCCCGGATCACCCCTGGAACCCTTTTTAAAAATTGGTGTTACATTGGCGATCCTCCAATCTTCAGGTATTAGAGATGATTTTAATGATAGTTCACAGATTACTAATAGCAGGTCTGCAATCTCATATTTCAGTTCTTTCAACACCCTTGGATGTATACCATCCGGCCCAGGTGATTTGCTACTCTTCAGTTTATCTAATAGTTGTAATACATCTTCCCGATGTATCGATATTTCCTTCAATTCTTCCGCACCTTTAAATACCACTTCTGTCATGGGTAACATCCCTACATCTTCCTCAGTAAAGACCGAAGCAAAGAAGCCATTCAGTGTCTCTGCTATCGCTTTGTCGCTTCTTAGTGCTCCTTTAACCCCTTTACCATCTAATGGACCAACTGACTCTCTCACAGGTTTTTTGCTACGAATGTACTTGAAAAGGTCTTTACTTCGCGTTTTTGCTTCCGCAGCAAGCTTCTCAAATTCTCCCTTTGCCTGCCTTATCAATGCCTTGCATTTGACTTGCCAGTGCTTGTGCTGTTTCCAGGTTTCGTCGTTTGGCTCTTTTTTCCATTTCCTGAAAGATGCTTATTTGGCAACAACAGCCTCTCTGACCTCACCTTTAAACCATGTTGGCAGTTTTTTGGACTTCCTTCCACTTTTCTTAAAGCGTGGAATACAGCTGGTCTGGGCTTCCAAGATAGTATTTTTCAACAACAGCCAAGCCTGATGTACGTCTTTAACCTTTGCAACTGCTCCTTTTATTTTTTTCTTAACTGTTTTCCTCATTTTATCATAGTCTCCCTTTCGAAAGTTAAAAGGTAGTACTGTGGATTTCCTTACTATCCCTCCTCCACTAATTAAATCAAAGGCGATCATGCTATGATCACTATTGCCAAGTGGCCCCAACAACCTTATCTCTTGCACTAGATCTGGTGTTCCACTAAGGACTAGGTCTAATATGGCTTCCCCTCTGGTCGGTTCATGAACCAGCTGCTCCAAGAAGCAGTCATTTATTTCATCTAGGAACTTTATCTCCCTAGCATGTCCTGACGTGACACTGACCCAGTTGATACCGGGGTAGTTGAAATCGCCCATTATTATTACTGCGCTGTAACGTTTGTTAGCTTCCTTGATTTCTTTGAGCATTTCATCATCCATTTGGTCATTCTGGCCAGGCGCTCGATAGTACACCCCGACTGCCATTGCCTCCCCCCTTTTACATGGAATTTCAATCCATATAGATTCTACAGCAGATTTGTGTACCCTAGAGGAGAGGAGGGACAGGAGAGATATGTTGCAGACTTTTAAGTACTTAAAGGATATCAATGAACAAATAAACCTTTTTCAAAGGAGGGGAAGCTTAGAACTAGAGGGCATATGATAAAGCTGCAAAGCAGTAAACTTAAAAGCAACATCAGGAAATACTTTTTCACTGAAAGGGAGGGTGGTGAATTCTTGGACTGTCCTCCCGATGGAGGTGGTGGGAGCAGATAGTGGCTGAATTTAAAATGGCATGGAACAGACACTGGATCCCTTTATAACAAGAGGATGAAATTAAAGCAAACTTAAATATCTTTTATACTTCAATAAATAGCGGGGTGCTGACCTGCATGGAGCAGCCAAGTACAACACTAAACACAAGCATTGAGGTGGGACCTGCATGGTGTTTCAGTTACAACCACTCTAGCCACCTTAATGGGCAGACTGGACCATACTAGTCTTTATCTATTGTCATATATTATGTTACTATCAGGTCACTCTTGCCCATGGATATCTCCCCTTTGTTTGGGGGACACTTTCATCTGTGCACTGAAAGCTCTTGCAACCAGTATTTCAAACCTTGGCTGCAGGTTAAAACAGTCGTCTTTAAATAGAATTATTTATTTATTTATTATTACATTCTCTTATATACCGCGCTATTCTGCATCAGTGCGGTTTACATTGAATAAACTGAAATTACATTGAACAGGGCATTATAACTTGGAGATAACTATTTTACAGGGAACATGGGCTATGGAGGGTTAAGTGGCTTGCCCAAGACCACAAGGAGCACCTGTGGTACTAGAAACCCCAGTCCTTCCGGCCCAAGGTTGCTGTCCTCTAGTGGGATTTGAACCCCCGACCTTCCGGCCTGAAGTACCTTGCCCCAACCACTAGGCCACTCCTCCACTCCATATCAGGTCGCAATGTTCTACATCGTGATTGCTCAAATTATCAAGCAGCACTGAGGATCTCGCAGTTTGCTTTGTTTGTACAGACCACATTTCAAGTGGCCATCCTACCTGGCAATCACAGCCATATTGCAAATGCCCTCATTCGCCAGCTACAACCTCATGAATGTCCCTTAACCCAAATGTCGCACATTAGCTCTTGATATGCTGTAGGCAAGCCAAAAGGAGACCAGTTTGCCTCCCCAAAGTGTCACATTTCATTTCCTAAGATTAACGCTCCTCAGATGCCTTCTCTGCCCCATGGAATAGGGGGAAAGAATAGAAGAATCAATTTCTCTTGATGTCAAGAGTTCTTCAGAAGACTACTTGGGAGAGGGCTCTGGTTATCTATCCTTGATAGTGCCCACTGGCCAAGACCTGTCTGGTTTCTTCTCCTCTCCCTGACAGTAGATTAATCAGTCCCTCTGTGGCAGCATTTCTCTGACTCAACAGCACACTTGCTGCCTGCTACTACTACTAATCATTTCTATAGTGCTACAAGCCATATTAAGCACTGTACAGAGACATGTAAGAGACTGTCCCTACTCATCATAGCTTACAGTCTAGTCAAAACAGACAACACAACAGCTGGGAACAAGGCTATGTCTAGGGGAATGGTAAGCAAACACAAAGTTGGAGAGGAGGAGACTATATGGATCAGGATCCAAAAACAGCCTTGAAGAGGTGAAAAAGGCCAGAGATGAAGCCTTGCAGTACCAACTCAGCTAGTTTGTTCTAGACAAAAGGAGCAGCAAGGTGAAGAGTGAAGTCTGGAGTTGGCAGTAGAAAAGAAGGGACAGACAGAAGCAATCTGCCAGAAGAGCAGAGTTCCTGGGAAGGGGTATGGGGAGAGAGAAAAGTTTGCTAGCCTGTGTAATGTTAACCATCAGATCCAGTATATGGAAAATGTGACTAGAGTTAAGAACCTGAGGTTTTTTTGCCTTTTCCTAAAACTCAACTGCTGTCTCCTTTAGGAATAAGAGCATAAGATATGCCATAATGGGTCAGACCAAGGTCCATCAAGCCCAGTATTCTGTTTCCAACAGTGGCCAATCTAGGTCATACGTACCTAGCAGTTTCCCCAAGGGACTCAGGTTCCACAATGCTTGTATTGGTTTAAGCATTGATATCCTGGGTCCCTTCTTAATAATGGTTTATGGACCTTTCCTCCAGGAACTTGTCCAAACCTTTGGTTTAACAAATACAGCATTTCTGTAGATTTTATTGACATTTCAAAGCTATACTCTGTTTTTTCAGATATTTTGGTAGATAATGCCTGCTTCCCAGTCTCAAGAGTCTATCCCGCAAAGTCTGGAAATTGGAAGGGCAGGTAATCATACATCTCCCAATCCTGAATGAGATGAAAGAAATTATCCTAGTGTCCAGGAAGGAGACCATCAACTAGGAGATCCTATCGCAATAAGTATTGCCAATTTGCTTGCTTGGTCTGCATTCAGGTGCTATGATCTTGTTTCATGTCCACTACCATGAGTGTTTGTCTTCTTCACTTGTCTCAATCAGGCTTCAAAACCAACTCAGTTTGGATTCATCTGTCGGCCCATATGGGCTACCACAAATATGTCAATGGCAAAACTTTCTCTACCTATCTACTAGGGTCATGCTTCATGTATGGTCACATAAATGCCAAAACTCCCATACGGGACCCTCCCCCATCACAGATTTGAATGTCATCTTTGCAGAACTCATGAGCCCATTCTTTGAAAATTTTGGGTCTGGCATCCTTCAGATGTCTCATGTGGAAAAACTGTTTTTTTATTGTTATAACCACTGCAAGAAGAATTGGTTCCAGGCTTTAGTTATACGTATATTCCCTGTACATAAAATTCTTTCATTCCAGGGTAGTCTCTTTTGCCTTCCCAAGGTTGTATTAGAGTTTTATGTCATCTAATCCATTGTATTGCTGCTTTTTTCCAATACTGTGCTCCAGTTCAGTGGAGGAAAAGCTTCATCATTTGGACTACAAGCAAGTTCTTTTGTACTGCTTTTCAGCTCTGTTATGTATAATGGACTGGCATCGGGCACTTTGTATCTGATCATCACATGATCTACTATGCTGGAAATGAGATAAAGAAATGTTGCATTTGTAATGGAGAAGAAACTTGCAAGAACTGTAATGAAATACAATGCAGTCGGTGAGCGCTAAATTTCTCATCTTGAATAATGCCCATCAACACTTTAATTCAGGTATATGTTCCAGCAACAGCTGCAGAAGAGGAAGGAGTTCTATGAATAAGTACAAGCTGAAATTGATAGAACATGCAAATAGGATATCCTAATAGTCATGGGTGACTGGCATGCAAATGTTGGCAACAAAGAAGGTGGCAAAATGGTTGGAAAATATGGACTTAGCAACAGAAATGAAGCTGAAATGACACAAACCTGGAAACAGCACAAGCACTGGCAAGTCAAATGCAAGGCATTGATAAGACAGGCAAAGGGAGAATTTGAGAAGAAGCTTGCTGCGGAAGCAAAAATGCGAAATAGACTTTTTCAAGTACATTCGTAGCAAAAAACCTGTGAGAGAGTCAGTTGGTCCATTAGATGATAGAGGGGTTAAAGGGGCACTAAGAGGCGACAAGGCGATAGCGGAGAGACTGAATGAATTCTTTGCTTCGGTCTTTACTGAGGAAGATGTAGGGATGTTACCCATGACTGAAGTGGTATTTAAAGGTGCGGAAGAATTGAAGGAAATATCGATACATCGGGAAGATGTATTACAACTATTAGATAAACTGAAGAGTAGCAAATCACCTGGGCCGGAAGGTATACATCCAAGGGTGTTGAAAGAACTGAAATATGAGATTGCAGACCTGCTATTAGTAATCTGTGAACTATCATTAAAATCATCTCTAATACCTGAAGATTGGAGGATCGCCAATGTAACACCAATTTTTAAAAAGGGTTCCAGGGGTGATCCGGGAAACTACAGACCAGTGAGCCTGACATCAGTACCGGGAAAAATGGTAGAAACCATCATAAAGAATAAAATTACTTGGCATGTAGATAGTCATGGCCTAATGGGAGACAGTCAACATGGCTTTAGACAAGGAAGATCTTGTCTTACTAATCTCTTATGTTTTTTTGAAGGTGTGAATAAACAGGTGGACAAAGATGAGTTGTTCGATAATAGTGTATCTGGACTTTCAGAAAGCCTTTGACAAGGTCCCTCATCAGAGACGTTTGGCAAAACTAAGTCATGGGATAGGAGGCAGTGTACTATTGTGGATCAGGAACTGGTTAAAAGATAGAAAGCAGAGGGTAGGGCTAAATGGCAAATTTTCCCAATGGAGAAAGGTGAATAGTGGTGTACCCCAGGGATCTGTGCTGGTTCTGCTGCTTTTTGACATGCTCATAAATGACCTGGAAAGTGGAATAACGAGTGAGGTTATCAAATTTGCAGATGACACAAAACTATTTAAAGTTGTTAAAACCCAAGAGGATTGTGGAAAATTGCAAGAGGATCTTGATAAATTGGAAGACTGGCATCAAAATGGCAGATGAAATTTAATGTGGACAAATGCAAAGTTATGCATCTAGGGAAGAACAACCCAAACTATGGTTACACGATGCAAGGTTCCACATTAGGAACCACCACCCAGGAAAAAGATTTAGGCGTCATTGTGGATAACATGTTAAAACCCTCGGCCCAGTGTGCAGCGGCGGCCAAGAGAGCAAATAGAATGCTAGGTATCATAAGGAAAGGAATGGAAAATAAAACAAAAGATATTATAATGCCTCTATATCGTTCCATGGTGAGACCGCACCTTGAATATTGTGTGCAATTCTGGTCGCTTTATCTTAAAAAGGATATAGCGTTATTAGAAAAGGTTCAGAGAAGAGCCACCCAAATGGTAAAGGGGTTGGAAGGATACTCCTATGAAGAAAGGCTAAAAAGGTTTAGGCTCTTTAACCTGGAAAAGAGACAGCTGAGGGGAGATATGATAGAAGTCTATAATTCTCCAGGACCAAGCAGGAAGTCAGTCCTTGCATATGGGTGACATTGACGTCGATGGAGCCCTTGCGGAGCATTTCCCCAGCTTTCTAAGAAAGCCTTTGGGAGTACTGCACGCATGCGCATCCCCTTCCTGCCTAAAGGTGCCATCTTGCTCAGTCTTTCTTTTTCCGAGGAGCCCGACGGACTTTCGTCCTAGTCACCCGGAGAAAAGTTCGATTTTTCTTGTGATTTTCTTGCGATTTCATCGTGGTTCTTGTCCAGTTAAACGTCGGTTCCCCTTCCCGCTGGGTTTGGTACACCGGTATCGAGCCAGTCTTCCTTTTTTTGGTTTTTGCCCTTAGTGGCTGGCGTTCGCGCTCTTTTTTCTTTTTCCCTGGAAGGCCGGTCCTTTGACCTTGTGGGGGCTCTTTTTTCCACGATGGCTTCCAGTGGTTTCAAAAAGTGTGATCGGTGCAAGAAACTGATGTCTCTCACTGACACACACGACTGCTGCCTTCGGTGCCTTGGTCCCGATCATGATCCTAAGATCTGTGGGCCCTGTGGCAAAATGTCCACTAAGGCACTGCGAAGTCGACAGCATCAGAAGGAAAGACTTTTTTCTGATTCGGCCTCCGGCCGGGCCTGAACCTCGTCTGAGGCCTCGTCGTCTCGGGAGTCTGACCCTGAGCATCGTCGGGGTTCCTCGGACAGGGGGTCCCCCGATCGGGAGCGAAAGAGGAAGAAGCGGCTCGCGAGGGCGGCGGCGGAGCAGGTCCCTGGCTCCTCTAGGGCTAGGTCTCGGACCCCCGACTGCCGTCCCGGGCCCTTGGAACAGGAGAAGCTTCCAAAATGCCTCGTGTGGAGCCGGAGTCTGCTGGACACGTAAGTCCTGTTGTCCTCGAAGACTCTCCTCCCAGGGAGCCGACGTCGGGCCCGGCGCCGCCGGGGCTCGAGTCAGTAGCTGCTGAGTCTCCTGAGCTTGGACTCAGGCTGACAGCCTTGGAGTGCAGACTGTCTGCCTTCATGGATCAGCAGCGGGTGCTGATGGCCAGCCTTGCTGGCGCATCTGCCCCGACCACCGGGACATCGACGTTGAAGTCGACCCCGGAGACCAAGCCGATACTCGAGACCATGAAGGCTCGAGGTTGTCCTCGGTCGCGGTCACCCTCGACCTCCCGGTCAGGACCGAGGGCGTCGACGCCGGTGCCTTTGGCGTCGGGGCGGGTGCTGCCAGGCCCCACGCGGTCGGAGCCTGACTCCTCTTCGGACGAGTCTGCGTGGGAGACGGAGGCTGAGGAGTCCCCCGATACCTTCAGGACTCGGTGCATCCCGTCGGACTCACCACAGTCCGAGCCCCGGAGTAGATCCCCCCCCCCCCCCGGAGGATACCTGGTTCTGAGAGTTTGTTCGGGATATGGCCACAGCGTTGGCGATCCCTGTGGACCCCAAGGAGGAGCCTCGAGCCGAAGAGCCCGAGGCCCTCCAGTATGACTCTCCTCCGAAGGAGGCCTTTACTGTGCTGGTTCCTCCGATGCTGGAACGGCTCCTCTTCTGGATGTGGGAGGCACCGGCCTCGGCGCCGGTTCTGAGCAAGCGGGTCGATTCCATTTATCAACTCCGTAAGAGCCCTGGCTTTCAAAAGGTGCAGCTACCACACCATTCCATGGTGGTGGAATCGGCCATGCATCGTCTGAAAAGCCAGAAGATGCACTCTGCGGTGCCCCCCGGCAGGGAGGCCCGGAACCTGGATGAGTTTGGTAGAAAGTGCTTCTAGGGCTCGATGCTTGCTTGCCGTGTCCAGTCCTACCAGCTGTACATGGGCATGTACTTGCGGGACCTGGCAAAGGAACTTGCCGGGTTCTCTGCTGCTCTCTCCGGGGAACCTTTGCCGAGGTTCAAGTCCTTGTCTTCGGGGATCCGGGAATGCTCTATGTTCATGTCCCGAGCAGCCTACGATGGCTTCGAGGCCTCGGCCCATGTTGTGGCAGCCGGTATCGCGGCTCGATGCCAGGCATGGCTGCCATCATCGGATCTTGAGCAATGGGTACAAGACAAGTTGGTCGATGTCCCTTGCCGAGGTGAGAACCTTTTTGGCAAGCCCATGGCCGAGAAGGCTGCACAGCTCGAGACCGAGCACCTCACAAGGACAAGGATGTCTAGAAAGACTTCTGCCCCTTCTCATAAAAAGAAGGGCTCGGGTAAGAAGTCCTTTTACCCAAGGAAGGTGACTGCCTACAAACAGTTCCCACCTTACCAGGCCTCCCCAGCTCCCCCACAGGGTCAGCAGGCCAAGGGGCAGGGACATGGGCCCCGTAGGCAGAAGGCCCCCAAGCCTCCGGCTCCTGCTCCCGCTCCCACTCAGCATGGTGGGGGTTTTTGACTCCCAAGGCATAGCCTCTCCGTCTCTGCTGCCCCATCCCTGCACAGGAGGTTGACTAGCCCTGTTTGCCCACAGGTGGCCACCCATTACAGGAGACAATTGGGTCTTAAGCATAGTCCACAAGGGCTACATGCTTCATTTCCATCAGTTGTCTCCTCCTTACTTCCCATGAGAGCCTCCAAGGCCTCCTCTCCACACAGACCTCCTCCTGCAGGAGCTTCAAGGTCTGTTGCGAGACAAGGCGGTGGAGCCTGTGCCTCCCCACCTACAAGGTCACGGTTTCTACTCCAGGTACTTCCTCGTACCAAAGAGAACCGGCGGCCTCAGGCCTATTCTCGACCTCAGAAATCTCAACAGAGAAAGAAAAGTTCAAGATGCTTACTCTTGGAACACTTCTGCCATACCTCCAGCAGGGAGATTGGCTATGCTCTTTAGATCTAAAGAATGCACACACTCACATCCTCATTCATCCAGACCACAGAAAGTACCTCAAGTTCATTGTGGGAGGAAACCATTATCAATACAGAGTGCTACCTTTCGGCCTCACCTACGCCCCCAGGGTCTTTACCAAGTGCCTGGCAGTGGTGGCGGCCTACTTGAGGAATCAGGGTATCTTTGTCTTCCCCTATCTGGACGACTGGCTCATCAGGGGTCAGACATGCCAGGAGGCCAAGCAAGCCACCCTCCGCACTATTTCTCTCCTTCAACACCTGGGGTTTGTCATAAACTTTGCAAAGTCCATTTTGCTCCCCTCCCTAGACTTGGAGTCATTGGGGCAAAGCTAAACACTCTGCAGGCAAAGGCTTTCTTGCCAGAGGACAGAGCCCACAGACTGATATCCTTGGAAAACCAGTTTCTCAGCAGGTCACTGGTTTCTGCCAGACTCTGGCTGAGGCTTCTCGGCCACATGGCTTCGACAGTACATGTGACTCCCAATGCCTGGCTCCATATGAGACCTGCACAGTGGTGCCTCAGAACTCAGTGGACACAGGCCACAGGGAGCCTCAGAGACAGAGTAAGGGTGTCCAGACCATTCCTGAACTCCCTACGCTGGTGGCTGCACCCCCCCCAACTTACTGCAAGGGGTACCCTTTCAGATACCTGGGTTCACAGTGGTGTTGACCACCGATGCCTCCCTGCAAGGCTGGGGAGCACATTGTCTGGGCAAGTGCACCCAGGGCCTGTGGTCTCCCTGGGAGGCCACACAGCAGATCAACCTACTGGAACTACGGGCTATTCACTTAGCCCTCAAGACGTTCTCTCAAACCCTGGCTCACCAGTCTGTCTTAGTACAAACAGACAACCAAGTAGCCATGTTTTATGTGAACAAGCAGGGCGGAACTGGGTCCAGGCTCCTTTGTCAGGAGGCACAGGACCTTTGCTTGTTTGCGCTCAGGCGCAACATGTTTCTCAAGGCTGTTTATCTCCCTGGCCAGGAAAACTACCTGGCAGACAGGTTGAGCAGGATTCTGCAGCCCCACGAATAGCAGCTCCATCCCTTAGTGGTTCAGAAGATTTTCCTGAAATGGGGACGTCCATCCATAGATCTATTTGCCAGTCCCCTGAACAGACAGCTGCCCAGGTTCTGCTCCAGGCAACCACATCCTCTGCGGCTAGCAACAGATGCTTTTCTGATTTCCTGGTCTCAGGGCCTCCTATATGCGTTTCCTCCCATGCCTCTGGTGGCCCGAACCCTGTTCAAGATTCTGCGGGACAAGGCCTCGGTCCTTCTGGTAGCTCCCAGGTGGCCGAGGCAGCCTTGGTTCCCACTTCTGTTTCAACTGGCAGTGGACACCCCACTGCCTCTGGGGTTGCGGCCCGACCTTCTCTCTCAGGATCAAGGTTCTCTTCTGCACCCAAATCTGAAATCTCTCAATTTGATGGCCTGGAGGCTGCAAGGGTAGTTTTGGCTCCCTGGGGCCTACCTCAGGAAGTTGAAGAGGTCGTCCTGGCCTCTAGGAAGCAGTCCACCAGAAAAACCTATGCCCTGAAATGGAAAAGGTTTTCTGTGTGGTGGCAGCTGCGTACAGAAGATCCTTTCTCCTGTGCTGTACCAGTGGTGCTTCAGTACCTGCTGCATTTATCCAATCAGGGACTTAAGTCCAATTCTGTTTGGGTCCACCTCTCAGCTTTAGCAGCTCACCACTCACTGGTGGAAGGACACTCTGTCGGTTCACCCCTTGGTGTCCCGGTTCCTCAGAGGGTTGCTCTTGCTCAAGCCTCCTGTCTGTCCTCCAACCCCTGATTTGGAGTTGAATGTGGCCTTGCAACAACTGACTCGCCCACCTTTTGAGCCGATGGCTACTTGTCCTTTCCACTTCCTTTCCTGGAAGACACTCTTCCTGGTAGCCCTCACCTCGGCCAGGTGAGTGAATGAGCTTCAGGCCCTGGTCTGTGACAGGCCTTACACTCGCTTCTATAGGAACAGGGTAGTCTTTAGGACTCATCCAAAGTTCCTCCCAAAGGTGGTCTCCTCTTTCCACCTCAACCAGGAGGTGGTTCTTCCAGCATTCTTCCCTAGGCCTCATGCAAGCCAGGCTGAAGCGGTCCTGTATACCCTGGACTGTAAAAGGGCCTTATCCTTCTACCTTGGCTGTACGCAGGGGCATAGAAGGGGCTACTCAGCTCTTCATATCTTTTGACCCTAATAATTTGGGTTAGCTGTGTCCATGCGTACCTTGTCCATCTGGGTGGCTGACTGTATCACCTGACCTTCCCTTGCAGGGTCGGGTCACAGCCCACCGTGTCAGGGCTATGGCTGCCTCAGTAGCTCATCTCCACTCTGTACCGTTGGCAGACATCTGCAGGGCTGCAACTTGGTCCTCAAGCCAGGCTTTTGCGGCCCATTACTGCCTGGAAAGGGTCCCATAGGGACAGTGCTTTTGGCCAGGCAGTACTCCGGAATCTCTTTGAGGTTTAGGCAACTCCTGCCCTCCAGCCCTCCGTTGGGCTACCGGTGGAGGTTCTTTCAGTGAAAAGCCTTTCTTTGATGCTGGGACTAGAGGGAGTTCTCTTGTTCAGCCTGGGTTCCTGGTAGCCCAGAGCTAGGGAGTCACACATATGTGAGGACTGACTTCCTGCTTGGTCCTGGAGAAAGAGTAGTTACTCACCTGTAACAGGTGTTCTCCAGGAGCAGCAGGAATCAGTCCTCACAACCCTCCCTCCTCCCCTGGGAGTTGCAGTTGTACATAGTTTCTTTTTACATTTTTGTGTGCTGTTTTTTGGCTATGTCATCAGACTGAGCAAGATGGCACCTTTAGGCGGGAAGGGGACCGTGCATGCGTGCAGTATTCCCAAAGGCTTTCTTAGAAAGCTGGGGAAATGCTCCGCAAGGGCTCCATCGACATCGATGTCACCCATATGTGAGGACTGATTCCTGCTGCTGCTGGAGAACACCTGTTATAGGTGAGTAACTACTCTATTAATGAACGGAGTGGAATGGGTAAACGTAGATCGATTGTTTACATTATCAGAATATAGAAAGACTAGGGGACATGCAATGAAAGCTACAGGGTAAACTATTTAAGGCTAATAAAAGAAAATATTTTTTTACTCAACGTGTAATCAAACTCTGGAATTTGTTACCGGAGAATGGAGTAAAGGCTGTTAATGTAGCTGGGTTTAAAAAAGGTTTGGACAAGTTCCTGGAGGAAAGGTCCATAAACCATTATTAAGAAGGGATCCAGGATATCAATGCTTGACCCAATACAAGCATTGTGGAACCTGTGTCTTTTGGGGAAACTGCTAGGCACGTATGACCTAGATTGGCCACTGTTGGAAACAGGATACTGGGCTTGAGGGACCTTGGTCTGACCCAGTATGGCATATCTTATGTTCTTATGGAGAAAGACTTGCCGACTGTACACATGGACTTCACCCAATGGATTGTACAAAAATCAAATTGATTTATATCTGTGGAAGTCAACGTTGTAAAAGCTCTAGAACATCAACAAAAAGAAAACCTGGAGCTGACTGTGGTACAGATCACCAACTACTAGCATGCAAAATCAAACAAAAGTTGAAAAAGAGTAAGCCACTCATGAATGTAGCAAAATATGATCTTGAGAATATACCACCGGAATTTAAAGACTACCTACAAAATTGATTTACTGCTTTAGGTACAAATGACAGAGCTCCTGAAAATTATGGGATGACATCAAGAAGGTTGTGTTGGAAGAAAGTGAGAAGTCTACAAAAGGTCAAAAAGCAAAAATTGCCAAAATGGATGACTGAAGAAACTCTGAAAATTGCCCAGAAATGCAGAGAAACTAAAGCCAGAGGGGAGAGAAGCAATTCCAGAACTCAACAGATTTCCAACATGCAGTAAGATGAGACAAGAAATAGTACAATGACACGTTCAGGGAAATAGAATCAGAAACTATTAGAGGAAGAACAGGATTGGCTTTCCTAAAGCAGCAAGAGTTAAAGAAAAAATTGCAGCCTCTAATTGAAATGCTACAAGATGTTCGTGGATCCATGTTGAATGATGCTGAGAAGATCAAGAAAAGGTGGAAAGAATATATAGAGCCTATCTCCAGGAACAAGCAGAAATTTAGTCTTCGCATATGGGTGACGTCAGTACTGACGGAGCCCACATGGAAACGCTCCCCAACGTCCAATAGGAAAGCTTTTGGGAGCATCCCACTGTACCTACGTGCTGTCTTCCTGCCTTTCCAACTCTGCTTCCTCAGTTCTTCGTTTGCTGCGGAGCCAGCAGGAAGCAAATCCTGTCACCACCATGACAAGGTCGTCCTTAGGACTCGCCCACATTTCATGCCAAAAGTCCCCTTTTCACTTGAATCAGTCAGTTTACCTTCCTGTGATTTTTTTTTTCCTAGACCACATTCGTCTAGAACAGAAGCAACCCTGCATACTCAGACTGCAAACGTGCCCTAACCTTTTATCTTCAATGGACTCAAGAGCACTGTAGAGCTTCATAGTTATTCATTTCCTTTGACCCTAGTCACCTGGTGTTACCAGTATCTAAATGTACTCTCTCAAAATGGATAGCAGATTGCATCTCATTTGCTTATGATCAAGCAGGACTATCCTTTAAAGGTCACGTCACTGCTCATAATGTCCGGTCATGGCTACCTCAATGGCGAATCTACGCTCTAGCCATTGACAAAATCTGTAAAGCAGCAACTTGGTCTTCAGCCCATACCTTTGCTGCTCATTACTGTCTGGACAAGGATTCCCGCCGGGATACCGTGTTTGATCAGGCTATTCTCCAGCACCTCTTTCAGACAAAGGCAACTCCTACCCGCCATCCCAGAACTTAGAGATACCAGACATCCTTAGAAGACTTATGACCTCTTGAAGCCTACCTTGAGCAAACCTCCATGGTTCTGAGATCATTTTCTCTGGCATCTTCGAGCTAGGGAGTCCCATATGTGAAGACTGCATTCCTGCTTATTCCTAGAGATAGCGTAGTTAGTCACCTGTAACAGGTGATCTCTGGGAACAGCAGGAGTTTAGTTTTCACAACCCACCCCCCTCCCGTGGAATTGTAGGTTTTCTTTACTCTCCTTTTCTCTCAGCTACAGACTCAACTGAGAAAGCAGAGTTGGAAAGGCGGGAAGGCAGCACACAGGCACAATGAAATGCTCCCAAAAGCTTAGACTGCAGTTTATTTCTTGCCGTGGGCTCTTACAGAATTGCACATCTGTTTCATATCGTCCTTCTAGACCAGTCCAGACAAGTAGGTTGTGTTCCCCTACCAGCAGATTGGTAGAGACAAAGAACCAATGAAAAGCCTAGGTTTCAATGACTTCACTTCCATGCATTTATTCGCCTCAGCCACCAGAGGTCCCTTCAGTTTTTTTCTTTGTGGATAGATTTTCTCCTCTCTGTAGAAAATCTGAGGATTGAGAAGAAAAGATTAGCGCTCATGAATGACCACCTTGAGAAACAAAGGTGACTTTCTCACTTGAATGCGAGGTGGGAGGCTCCATTAGACTGCGGTCTTTTCGGTAACCATAGGAGGAGGGAAAATTGGTTCAGCTCCATGCTTTTACCCTGTATAAGAACCTTCTGGCAGCTTGAAAATTGAAAGGATCTAGGATGACAGAATTCAGCATCCTTACATAGCTGTATCAGAGAGGGCTGATGACTGATGCCTCCAAGCTGGGCTGGGGCGCACACTTGGATGGCCTGCGCACACAGGGTCTGCAGACAGCAGAGAGCCTCCATCAAATCAATTTCCTTGAGCTCTGGACCATTGCCAGTGCCAGTGCTCTCCAATCAGGTCATCCTTATACAAACGGACAACAAGGTGGCCATGTTCTATCTCAAGAAACAAGATGGCACAAACCGTATCTCCTCTGCTGGGAGCAGTCTGTCTCCTGAAATTTGCCTCCATGCACAACATGCTCCTCCGGGTGATTTATCTACCAGGGGTGCTCAATGCATTGGTGGATCGCGTCAACAGAGTGCGTTCTCAACTTGAGTAGTTGACTGCATCTTTCAGATGTGGGGCATCCCATCCATGGACCTTTTCACCACTCCTCACAAAGCCAAGCTGCCGCAGTTTTGCCCCAGGTTCCCCTGCAACCATCAGCCTCTGATGCCTTCCTTCTTGATTGCAGCAACGGCCTTCTCTATGCCTACCCTCCAACTCCATTAGTGGCCAAGACCCTCTTCAAACTGCAGGCAGACAAAGCCACCATGATATTTATAGTGCCGCATTGGCCCAGACATCCTTGGTTTCCCCTGCTGCTTCAACTCTCCCGGAGGCCACTGATTCCTCTTGGCTATGCCATGGATCTGCTAACTCGACACCCTCCTCCATCCCAACCTCAAATCCCTATCGCTCACGGCTTGGATGCTGAACGTATAGCTCTTGCAAGCTTCAGCTTACTGACAGATGTCTATGATATTCTTTTTGCCTCCTGCAAGGACTCTACCAGAAACACCTACGCTTTTCACTCTGGTGTGCGGAAATGGCCTTAGACCCCTTCTCTTGCTCTTTGGAGATGGTACTCTTACTTGCTCCATCTCTCTAATTCTGGATTGAAATCTGTCAGAGTGCACCTCCATGCTCTGGCAGCTTACGACTATCCAGTAGCTGGTAAGTCTCTTTCCGCCCATCCTCTCATCGGACGGTACATGAGGAGCCTTTTGTTGTCCCGTCCCCCGATTCAGCCACTGCCAGTTACATTGGACCAGAATGTTGTCCTTGGCCAGCTGCTCGCTCCACCCTTCAAGCCGCTCGCCCCCTATCCTCTCACATTTCTTACCTGGAAGGTTATCTTTTTGGTAGCACTCACTTAGGTGCCCAGAGTCGGTGAGTTAGAAGCACTGGTAGTGCATTCACCGTATTCCAAGTTTCACAAGAATAGTGGTCCTCCACATTCATCCCAAGTTTCTTCCTAAGGTGGTTTCCGCTTTTCACCTCAACTAGTTGGTGGTCTTGTTCACCTTTTTTCCCAAGCCTCGCTCCAACAGGGCTGAGGCCTCCTTACACATTTTTTTTGGTTGAAGGAGAGCACTGGTTTTTTATCTGGAATGCACTAAAGTCCACCGCCACTCCCCCTAGCTCTTAGTCTCTTTTGATCCCAATCGACTGGGTGTCGCTGTCTCCAAACACACACACTCCATTTGGGTGGCGGACTGCATTTCCTTTGCTTATGCTGAGGCTGGGCTCAGTTTGGACCGCCATGTCACGGCGTACAATATCCAAGCTATGACAGCTTCTATAGCTAACCTCCGCTCTGTCTCTGCAGTAGAGATTTGTAGGACTGTCCACCCTTTCACAGCTCACTACTGCCTTGATGCAGATTCCTGGTGTGACATCACCTTTGTCCAAGTCATACACCAGCACCTCTTTGGAAATTGATGCAACTCCTTCCCACCTTGCCCTTCTGTCTGTCCAGGCTATCATAAAGTTGAACTGCTGTTGATGCCTCTGCTCGATACTGGAACCGTTCATCGTTTTTCCGCCGTTCTCCCAGTTTAGTTTTTTCTGGTTGCCCCATTGGGCATTTTTACAGGGTTTTTTTCCGTAGCTTGTAGCTTGGGAGTCCCGTATGTGAGGACTGACTTCCTGCTTGGTCACGGAGAAAGCGTAGTTACCTGTAGCAGGTGTTCTCCGTGAACAGCAAAAATCAGTCCTCATTACCCTCCCTCTTCCCTGTGGAGTTGTTTTTCTTCTTTTTTTAAGCTTTATTAAGCTATGTCATTATACTGAGGCTCCTTTAGGCAGGAAAACAGGCACGCATGCATGGTCGACCTCCCAAAGGCTTTCTCTGAAGCTGGGGTGCATTTCCTGGGTGGGGTCTGTCTGTGACATCACCCATATGTAGGACTGATTCCTGCTGTTCCTGGAGAGCACCTGTTACAGGTGAGTAATTATGCTTCATGCTGCAATGTTATGCTGTAAACCTTGTTATGCTGCAGACAGTTATATTGTTACACTGTAAACTGCTTTGGCTAAAGGATAAAGCAGTATAAAAACAGTTAAAGTAAATTATCCCAAGTCGAACCTCAGCCCATCCTGCCAATTGGAATTTATTTGAGCCCTGCTAGACAAGACTAAGGCAAAGGTCTTCCTTCTTTCCTCAAAACAGGCTCACCTGATTGGTGGTGATGGTGGAAGGGGTATAATAGCAGGCTTCTGTGAGAGACATGTTGAGAATGTTGGGCCACTTGACTTTGATGGTTCATGTAACTCCCTTGGCACATCTCAATATGAGAAGGTCAGTTGACCGTGAGCACATAGTAGACACAGTCCATTAACAGATTCAAGGACGTCATCTCTGTACTTCTCTCCTGGACTCCCTGCTCTGGCGGAAGGATCATTCCAATTTGGCAAAAGGTCTACCTTTCAAATTTCCTCCTTACCAAAGGTTGGGGGGCTCAGTAGATGGATTCCACACCCAGGGCCAATCAGGTTGTGATATACTACATAAAGAAGCATGGAGGAATCTGCTTATAGCTCCTGTGTTGGGAAATGATGTGGAACTTTACCATCTCTCACAGGATGATACTCTGAGCCACTTACCTGCCAGGTGAGAACACTTTGGCAGATAAGCTGAGCTGCGTCCTTTAACCCCGTGAATAGACCCTGAATTGGAAAGTGGCTCTGTTCCTCTTTCAAGAATGGGATATCCCCTCAATAGATTAGCCATTTCTTGAACAGGCAAGTGCTTTGGTTTTGCTCCAGGGTAGAGACATAGGGCAAACTATCCTTTGATGCTGCCTTCCTACATTAGGAAAAAGACCTTCTGTCATGTATTATTCCTTTAATAGCAAAACCTCTCTTGAAACTGAGACAATGGAGGCAGCTCAAACAACAATAGTTTTCTCTTCTGCAAGAGCTTTCCATCAAAGACCCAGTTTGCCTGGGTGACTCACCAACTCTGATTATACAGGATCAAGGAACTCTGTTGCAGCCCAACATTGTCTCTAGCCCTCACAACTTGGCTATTGAGGGGAGTATCATTGTCCAATCTGAACCTGCCAGTTGGTGTTACCTCCATCCTAGTCTCCAGAAGGGATTCCACACAGAGATTATATGGCTTCAAATGGAGGTCTCTTGCTGTCTGTTATGAGGAACGAGCCCTTGATGTTTTCTTGTGTCCCCAACAGGAACTTCTTGAATACTGTATCTTCTACACATATCAGAGTCAGGGTTCACCTCGGTGCAATTGGCACTTAATCACCATTATATAGAGGGTAAACCCATCTCTCTACAGCTTTTAGTTTGTTTCATGTGCAGCTTGTTTCTTACGAAGTCTCCCCTAAAGCCTCCTGCAGTGTCCTGGGACCTTAACGTAGTTTTCACTCAGCTGATGAAGACTCCTTTCGAGCCACTAGATAACCTGTGGATTGAAACATTTGACCTGGAAGGTCTTGTTTTGAGTGGCAGTCTCTTCAGCATGCAGAGTTAGTGAGTTCCACGCTCTGGTAGTGGATGCACCCTTTACAAACTTTTTCAACAATAGGATGAGTATGGAAAAACACCCTAAATTCCTAAAGTGGTGATTGATTTCCACCTTAGAACAGTAGTCCTTCCAACATTTTTCCTAAGACCCTATATTCACAAAGAGGAGAGCATGTTGCACATGTTGTACTGCAAATGATCCTTGACTTTCTATTTGGAGTGGACCAAAACACATAGAAGGTCCACCTAGCTTTTTGTTTCTTTTGACACCAATAGGTGGGGGCTGCTATCAACAAGTGTATTTTTTTCAATTTGACTAGCGGATTGTATCTTTTTTTGCTTATGTCCATGCAGGTATGACCATCTAGGGTTATGTCATGGCTCACAATGTCCGAGCCATGGCTGCTTCGGTGGCCCATTAGCATTTAGCCTTCATTCAACCCATTCATATCACGTTACTGTTTTGAAAAGGAACTTCCGAATTGACAGCAAATTCAGCTAGACTCTACTTTGAAATATGTTCAAGAATTAGAATCCAACTCTATACCCCTTTTGGCCTCCCCACTCCTTCTTTTTGTGTGTGTTCTGTGCTGCCTTGTTCTTGCTTTATCTACCTGATGAGGGCCTGTTGCTGAAAAAACACAAAGGCTGTTTTGTTAGTGTCTGCCACTTTGGGGTTACCCTTTTTCTTTTCAAGGCAGGCCGTAACTAAGGAATCCTATGTGTGAGCACTTATCCTGCTTGCCTGAAGAGAAAACAGTAATTCACCTGTAGCAGGTGTCCTTCATGGACAACAGGATAAGTTTTCCCAACCCTCCCACCTCCCCTTGGAATTGTATTCTGCTAAACTGGTTACCAAATTGAGGAGTGTGTGCAGCGGTGATAGGTGGGAATACACACGTGTGGAGGGATTGCTAATGGCTCCTTCTCTAAAAACATCTAGAAGCTCTGTTGGTAACATGATCCATACGCGAGGATCTTTGAGTAACTTTGTTTTCTAGGATTCTTTGATAATAAATCCAGTGGTGCCAACTTCTCAAACAAGAGCAGTCTCCAACAACTAAGAAGCTACAGTCAGACATGGCATTGTTTAGGTGGTATTTACATTGATTTCTCTTGCTATCAAAATAGCTTTCTCCAGGTAATGTACATCAAATATAACATCATAAAAGTAAAGTAGGCTTCCCAGCCACAATGTGCTCCTTGTGGGTTTTTTTGTTTTGTTTTGTTTGTTTTTGTTATAAAATATGTTACTGAAAATTCACCTGTATACATACCATTAAAGGAAAATGTACAAGCAACTTTCTTTAACAAAGTTAAACCTGTCTGGATTAATATTGCCTCAGGACTTGCTAGGGAGATAGGTTTCTAGATGAAATAAATGACTACTTTAATGGAGCAGCTAGTTCAGGAACAGGCACAAGGGAAAGCGATTTTAGACCTAGTCCTTAGTGGTGTGAGAGAGAAACTGTTGGGGCCACTTGGCAATAGTGATCATAGCCTAATCCCATTTGATTTAATAAATGAATGTAGAACAGTGAGGAAATCTACTGTACTGGCATTTAACTTTCAAAAGGGAGACTGAAAAACTGAGGGAAAGGATTAAGGAAAAATTAAAAGGAGCAGCTGCAAAAGTTAAGTTTACATCAAGCCTGAACAGTTTTTAAAAAATAACATCTTAGACATTCAGACCAGATGTATTCCATGTTTTATAAGAAAAGCTGGAAGGAAGGCCATATGAATGTCAGCGTGTTTTAAAGGTATGAGGTAAGAGATATTATAGCCAAAAAAAGATTCCAAATCTTTCGAAAATTGGAAAAAGTAAACTGCATAAACAGTGGAAAATTAGATGCAAAGTATTGGTAAGGCAGGCAGAAAATTTGAAAATAAGCTTGCCATGGAAGCGAAAACTCATAATAAAACCTTTTTCAGGTATATTCAAAGGACAAAGCCTAGGATGGATTCAGTTGAACCATTAGATGATAAGAGTAAAAGGAGCACTAAGGGGAGGACAAGGCCATAGCAGAGACTTATAAGAATTCTTTGCTTCAGTCTTTATCAAAGGAGATATACTGTAAGGTCAGAAATTATATTTAAAGGTAATGAATCCAGAAAAATTGAAACAAATCTCTGTGAATCTGGAAGATGTAATAGGGCCGACTAAAACTAAAGAGTAGCAAATCACCTGGACCGGATGGCATACATCCCAGGCTGCTGAAAAAAATAATAAATGATATTGCAGACCTACTATTAAAAATTGTAAACTATCATTAAAATAATCTATAGTACCTGAAGATTAGAGAGTGACCAATCTAACACCAGACCTGTGAGCCTGATTACAGACCAGTATGCCTGTGCTGGGCAAAATGATAAAAACCATTGTAAAGAATAAAATTACTGAACATATAGATAGTCATGGTTTAATGGGACAAAGCCAACATGGATTTAGAAAGAAAAGTCTTGCCTTACCAATCTGCTACATATTTTGGAATAGATAAAGGTGATCCGGTATGGATATAGGGGGTTATTTAGGAGCCCTATTTGTGCTTTGGATGTCTGAAAATGGCCATAGAGATGTCCAAAGTACAGAGAAATTTTAGAAGCAGGTTCTGTGGTTGTCCACAGTGTGAGGATGTCCAAGTCTAAATGGGGGCATGGTGGAGGTGTGGCCAGTGTGTTCCCAAGAACCTGGCCATCATTGCCTGATCTCAGAAATGTCATGAACATTAGAATCACGTCTAAAGTTATACCTGTTGCAGGCATGAATAGGCATTGGGAAAGTGCTTGTTTTGGCCATAAAACATCCAGAGGGTGTAGAGAATCTGGCATTCCTCTTCGTCTCTCTGGGCCAGTCCAGGTACAGTTGGGTAGTCCATCCCTTCCAGCAGCTGAGGACTGAAAACTCCAAGTTTTACTGACAGCTCCCATAGCTCCCCCTACTGATAGGAAGCCAGTCTTCAGTCCTCAGCAGCTGGATAGGACGTATCTCTGGCAGACTCCCAGGAGAAACGAATTGGACTCTAGGCAGCGTTTGGGGGGATTATTTCTAGACAGAAGGGAACTAAATATTCCAACAGGCCTTGCTCACTGGCTCTAGCAGAGCACTACAGCAAGAAGAGCCCTTTATCCCCATAACAGGCACATCAAAGGCATATCAGTAATCCTAAATAGAACGAGGTACAGCGATCTTATGCCTGTTTTCTTTATTTTGCTGCTGATCGGAAGGCAGAGCCTGCTTTCACTTGATTGGCTGCTGTACCGGGGGGGGGGGGGACATTAGGATCTGGGAGCCCCAGTATCCTCTCCCCGACGCTCTTCATTTGTCTCCGCGGCCCGCTAGCAGCGTGTGTCAGGAGTCGGGAGCATCGCCGCCGGCGTGGCAGGTAGGTGAGGGCTTGTGCGATTCTGCCTTGATCGGGGGGGGGGGTGAATCGGGCCTCCCTACCGCGTGCTACCGGTTCCGGGTGCACTAATTCGGTTTCTGGTGGTTTGGGCCGGCGGGGGTTAGCGGTCTTAAATCTTGTAGCCGCGTGCTTGATTCGCGCGGGTTTGTTTTTCCGTCTGTTCGGTTCTCCTCTGAATTTCTTTCGGGTTGTTGCCTTTTCGTGTTTTTGTGGTTCTGTACTATGGTGGGCTCAGGCTTGGGGGATCTCCCTAAGGAAAAGGCTCAGGGGCCAGCGATTAAGGCGGGAACGTCAGCCATTTTGTCCTCAGAGACTTCTTCTTCTCCCGCGCTTTTGCAGCGTTCGGGGGAAAAAGAAGTCAAAGTCCCCAAAATCGCAGGTGTCTGAGGACACAGGCCTTTCTCCTTCTCCTGCAGTGCAGGGCTCATTGACTTCTCTTTTTTCCCCGGAATTTATTTTAGCTTTACATAACGCCTATACTTTAAAGCTTGCTCAGCCTATGGAGAGCCAGGCTTCGGTGGCACAGGAACCTGTTGTAGGGACTTGGCCTCAGACCCTTTGGATGCTCAGTTCTCTTCTTCCCTCCTTCCTGAGGAAGGGGAAATTCTATCTGACTCTGCGCCGGAGTCTTGGGCATTAGATGTGGAGGAAGGGGAGCTTGGGCCTGCGGAGGACCCGCATGTTTTCCGGGTATTTCAGAAAGAGGAGTTGGGAGCTCTGATTGGGCAATCTCTTGCAGCCTTGAATATAGCGCTGCCAGCAGTCCCTCAAGAGCCTCTGGAGGATCCCTTACTACAGGGGTTCAAACCGGAGCAGCAGCGTTTCCCAGTTCACAGAGTGATTAAACAGATGATAGAGTCAGAATGGGAATGCCCGGAGGCTAGCCTGAGGGGGTGGCGGACCATTGTGCGCCTCTACCCTGTTCCTCAGGAAGAGAAGGAGTTACTGAAAATGCCTAAGGTAGATGCACTGGTGTCGGCGGTCACTAAGAAAACCACGATTCCTGTAGAAGGAGGTGCGGCTCTTAAGGATCTGCAGGATGGGCGGTTAGAGGCTCTTTTGAAGCAAGCGTTTGATGCTAGTGCGTTGGCATTACAGGCTTCCATCTGTGGAGCCTATGTATCCAGGGCCTCTATCCGCTGGATTCAGGGTGAACCAAGTCCGGTGAAACAGGAGAATGAGTCCCCAGATGGTGCCAGGCTCGAGTCTGCGGCAGCGTATCTCGCTGACTCCTTCTATGACTTGATTAGAATTTCCGCTAAATCTATGGCTTCAGTTATTGCGGCTAGGCGGTATCTCCAGGAACAAGCAGGAATGAGTCCTCACATATGGGTATGTCGGTACCGACGGAGCCTGCGTGGGAAAGCTCCCCAGCTTCCCAGAAGGAAAGCTTTTGGGGCCTCCCACAGCGCATGCGCGCTGCCTTCCCGCCTTCCTGACCAACTCTCCTCAGTTGTTCTTTTTCCGCGGAGCCAGCAGGTCGTGTTCCTGTCACCGCTGAAGAAGTTGTTATTTTAATTTGTTTCTTTGGCCGCGTGTCTGCCTTCCCCGATTCCGGACCGGTACCGCCGGTCTTTTTTCTTTACTACTTTAAAAAAAAAAATATATATATATCTTATTTTTCCCCACTTGGTGTATTTTTTCTGTTAGGCCTCTAGGCCTTCACTAAATTCTCCCTCATGGAGAAACCAGCTTCTGGTTTTAAAAAATGCACCAAGTGTAGCGGTACTATATCGGTTACAGACACCCATGAATGGTGTCTTAAATGTTTGGGGCCTGACCATTCCATTCCGGATTGCCCATCCTGTTCTCTGATGTCTAAACGTGGCTTACAGAACCGAGCAGCCAAGTTTCATATGCTGTTTTCTGATACTCCAGCATCGACATCATCCAGGTCTTCCTCTCCTGATGAATCTCAGGTAACCAAACATTCTTCCGGCAGGTCCTCAAAGGGCAAATCTCCCTCTAAGTATCAAGATGCCCCTGGGCTTGACCCTGAGGACCCTGCCCCAGCCAAACAACCCTGGCGGGAAGCTCCGGCTTCCAAAGCTCCTCCTATGGGGTTACAGGTTGACATCGATGGCACGGCCTCGACCGATCACCTGTTAGACTGCTCTGGGGTACCAGCTCAATCTTCCGGTACCGACATCCAGACGGTCGTGGCGTCTATGGATCATACAGTTCAATCCATGCAGCAGGCCATAATGGTTTTCATTAGAGCTGCGACGCCCTCGGTACCGTAGCCAGCGGTACCGACTCCGGTTCCGGTACCACAACCGATACCGGTACCCAGGGCATCCACATCAACCAGGATTCCGGTTCTGGGGTTTTTCCCGATACCGATCCGGTTCCCGGTACCCCCGATGTGGATACCGGTCGATACGCTTATCGATCCCTGGAAGCCAATAGACGATACTTCGAGTCTTCTGATGATTCTGTTTCATCAGATGACTCTGCTGAAGTATCTTACTCTTCCTGAAGAGCCCTCTTCTCCAAAGAGGAGAATGTCTCCTCCAGAGGATTTGTCCTTTCAAGACTTCATCATTGAAGTAGCTAAAGGTCTCTCTATTTCAGTAACCTCTGAAAAAGAACCTAGAGCAAAAAAAGTTAGATATTTTGGGATACTCTAAGGTTCCCAAAGAGGCAGTCACCTTGCCCATCCATGAAATTCTTCAAGAACACATGATGGACTTATGGGAGACTCCTCTCACCCTATCTCCACATTCTCGTCGTTTGGATACCATGTATCGTGTCCCTCCTTCTCCTGGGTTTCAAAAAACTCAGCTCCCTCACCACTCTATTGTGGTGCAGTCAGCTATGAAAAGGATAGAGTACCAAAAGACACTCTTCTACTCCTCCAGGAAGAGAATGTAGGACTTTGGATGCTTTTGGTAGAAAAATCTTCCAAGCCAGTATGCTTATTGCCAGAATTAATTCATACAGCCTCTATATGGGCATGTTTCTGAAGGAGATTGCATTAAAGATGTGCCATTTTCTCCCCTTTATCCCAGAGGATAGAAAGGAGGAGTTCCTCCTTTTGCTAAAGCATACACAAGATATTTCAAAGTTCTCCAACACAGCAGCCTTTGACTCCTTTGAGGGTGCTAGCAGAGCCTCAGGTTTGCCCTGTACAGGTGAAAATCTGTTTGGTAAGGAGTGGCAAATCAAAGCCACTCAAATGGACGCAGAAAATGCTGCTTTAGATAGACTTTCTAAGTCTACCTCTGCCCCTGTCAAGAAGAAGTCTTTTAAGAAGCCTTTCTACAAGAAGGCCAGATTTTCTACAAATACTGGCCAACAATCTTCTGCAGTTCGCTTTGCTCCTAAGCGTCAGCAACCTAAACAGGCCAGGGCAAAATCTGCAGGGACTACTTCAGCCCAGCAGTCCCAACCCCCTCTGGGTTTTTGACTTAATACTATAGAACTTAACCTTTCTGGCTCTACAACCAGAGCCTCTCACCATTCCAGGAAGGTTAACTCATTTTGCTCCCAGATGGGAGCAAATCACATCAGAACAGTGGACCCTCTCTATCATCAGAGAGGGCTACAAACTACATTTCTCCAGCCTTCCTCCCCATACCATGGTGAGAAGTTTCAATTCTCCCCCATCTCTCCTAGACCTGTTGGGTCAGGAGGTGACCACCCTTCTCGCCCAAAGGGCAATAGAAGAGGTTCCTCTTCTTCAACAGGGGTCGGGGTTTTACTCACCTTATTTTCTCATTCCCAAGAAAACAGGGGGGTACAGACCCATACTAGATCTGAGAGAATTGAACAAATTCCTATGCAAGGAGAAATTCAAGATGCTTTCTCTAGGTACTCTCCTTCCATACCTGCAGAGTCAGGATTGGCTTTGTTCTCTAGATCTCAAGGATGCATACACACATATACTCATCCATCCATCCCACAGAAAATTCCTACAGTTTCTGTTCCAGGGAAAACATTTCCAATACAGAGTGCTTCCATTCGGTCTAGCCTCTGCTCCAAGAGTGTTTACCAAATGCATGGCAATAGTGGCTGCATTTCTACGCGCCCTGGGAATTTTTGTCTTCCCATACCTGGACGACTGGCTCATCCGAGCTCCATCTCAGTCCGAGGCTCAGACTTCCCTGGACCGCACCAGATGCATTCTGCAGTATCTGGGACTTGTGATCAATCTGCCAAAGTCTCAACTCACCCCTACTCAGTCCCTGGAATTCATAGGGGCCTGGTTAGATACCACCACTGCAAGGGCCTACCTTCCTCAGGCCCGTTGCCAACGTCTAGTGCAATTGGCCTCCCAAACTCAGTCCAGAAGCCACTTGACTGCCAGGGAGATGCTACAATTATTAGGCCACATGGCTTCCACAGTACATGTGGTGCCCTATGCTCGCCTACATATGAGAGCAGCTCAATGGACTTTGTCCACCCAGTGGACTCAAGCATCAGGAGCTCTCTCAGACCAAATAGCAGCCTCCAAGCGTCTCTTTTGGTCTCTCCAATGGTGGATGTCCACTCAAAATCTGTTGTTGGGGGCCCCCTTCCAACCATTGTTGCCCCAAGCAACCCTCACAACAGATGCCTCCCAAACAGGTTGGGGAGCTCATCTACAGGACCTATCCACCCAAGGCACTTGGTCCCCACAGGAGACCTCCCTTCATATCAACCACTTGGAACTTCGAGCAATCTTTCTAGCTCTCAGAGTTTTTCATACCCTCCTCAGCAACATGACAGTCCTTATTCATACGGACAATCAAGTAGCCATGTTTTACATAAACAAACAAGGAGGGACTGGCTCTCTGTCACTTTGCAACGAAGCTCTAAGATTATGGGCCTTCGCGAGAGAGCATCAAATCCATCTCCTGGCAGTATATCTTCCAGGAATCCAAAACTCTTGGGCAGACAGACTCAGTCGAGTTCTGCTTCCACACGAATGGTCCCTGCACATGGATCAGGTACTCAGAATCTTCCAGAAATGGGGAACCCCGGACATAGACCTCTTTGCAAGTCCGTGGAATGCCAAACTTCCCCGGTTCTGTTCCAGAATTCCGTGTCAGGGAGTTCAGGCCAAGGATGCCTTCCTCCTACATTGGGGTCAGGGCTTCTTGTATGCCTTCCCACCCATTCCTTTGAGTCCCAAGACTCTGTTCAAACTTCAAAGGGATCAAGGATCCATGATCCTCATAGCTCCACGCTGGCCACGCCAAGTGTGGTACCCTCTACTTCTGCATCTCTCCCAGGCCCCCTCCCTGGACTTGGGAGCGGCTCCAGACCTTCTGTCTCAGGAGGAGGGGACTTTGTGGCACCCAAACCCCAAGTCCCTTCACCTCAGAGCTTGGTTACTGAAGGCCTAGACCTTCAAGACTTCAATCTTTCGCAGCAAGTGAAGGATATCCTCCATGCCTCTAGGAAACCTTCCACTAGGCGTTCTTACGCTTTTAAATGGAAAAGATTTTCCATTTTGTGTGCTCAAAAGGGTCTTGACCCTCTAGCACTCCCCTTGAATTCTCTATTGGAATATCTCCTGCATCTCTCCAATGCAGGACTCAAAACAAATTCAGTACGGGTCCATTTGAGTGCTATCTCAGCATCTCTTAAACCTCTCAATGGACAACCTATCTCCTCTCGTCCTCTTATCGCAAGATTCATGAGAGGCCTAACTTTGACTAAACCTCCCATTCGACCTCCTCCGGTGGCATGGGACTTAAACTTGGTTCTTGGTCAGCTTATGAAGCCGCCCTTTGAACCCTTAGCCGCTACCTCCTTGAAATTTCTTTCCTGGAAGGTTATTTTCCTTATTGCAGTATACAAGGTTCCATCATGATAAGGTGGTCCTTAGGACCAATCCCCCACTTTATGCCTAAAGTGGTCTCCCCTTTTCATTTTAATCAAGAGGTATATTTACCTGTCTTTTTTCCGGCTCCTCATGTATCCAGTGCAGAGAGGAACCTTCATGCTCTAGATTGTAAAAGAGCTCTTGCCTTTTACCTCCACAGGACACAGCAACATCGAAAGTCTTCTCAGCTTTTTGTTGCTTTTGATCCTTCTCATTTACGACTTCCAGTCTCTAAAAGAACACTGTCCAATTGGATTGCTCAGTGCATCTCTTTTGCTTACCAGAGTAAGAACCTTTCTCTGGAGGGCCATGTCACTGCTCACAATGTGAAGGCCATGGCCACCTCTGTGGCTCATCTAAATTCTGTGTCCATCGACCAGATCTGTCGAGCAGCCACCTGGGCCTCGGTTCATACCTTTACAGCCCATTACTGTTTGGACAAGGACTCCCGCCGGGATGCCTTGTTTGGTCAGGCTGTCCTCAGACACCTGTTCCACTCTTGAACAACTCCAGCCCACCTTCCCTTAATGGATGCCTGAGATCCATAGGAAGATGAGGAGCCCTTCAGGGTCTCATACCCTTGAGGGGATCTCCCGGGCATCTTAGCTAGGGAGTCCCCATATGTGAGTACTCATTCCTGCTTGTTCCTGGAGATAGCACAGTTACTTACCTGTAACAGGTGATCTCTGGGAACAGCAGGAATTAGTCCTCACAACCCACCCACCTCCCCTAGGAGTTGTATCTCTCTCTCTCTTTCCTTTCCTCTGTCTATTGTCTCAGCTTTAAACTCGAACTGAGGAGAGTTGGTCATGAAGGCGGGAAGGCAGCATGCATGCGCTGTGGGAGGCCCCAAAAGCTTTCCTTCTGGGAAGCTGGGGAGCTTTCCCGCGCAGGCTCCGTCGGTACCGACGTACCCATATGTGAGGACTAATTCCTGCTGTTCCCAGAGATCACCTGTTACAGGTAAGTAACTGTGCTTTCTCTGGCTTCGCAATTGGGCGGCAGATGCCTCGTCGAAATCCCGCCTCAGTAAGCTCCCTTACAAGGGCAAGCTTCTTTTTGGGGAAGCGTTGAAGATTCTTAAGGATTTGCGCGACTCCAAAGGGGGTCGTCTGCCGGAAGATCGGCCTCGGGGGTCCAAGACGGGTACCATGCCGAGAGGGCAGGGCAGAGAGGTCTGTCGGTTCCAGGGGTCTCGCTTTGCTCCTTACCAGAGGGGTAGGTTTCCTTCCAGGAGTCACTCCTTTCGTGGGGCCCAAGGCTTTGACAGAGGGTTCTTTAACGCCCAGAACGCCTCCGCTAAGAAGCCGCAATGAAGCGAGGCTGGTCCAGGTGGAGTTTCCGGTAGGAGGACATTTGCAGGGGTTTCTCTCCGCCTGGACCTCCATCACTTCCGATCTCTGGGTTCTAGAGATCATCCGCGACGGCTATGCGCTAGAGTTCGCTACTCCTCTAGCGGACGCTTTCGTCCGTTCCCCCTGTGGTTCGCAGTCCAAAAGGGACGCTGTCTCGAGCACTCTTCAGCGCTTACTCCTCCTGCTTTCGGTGGTGCCGGTGCCTCTCGACCAGTACGGTTTAGGTTGATACTCGATTTATTTTGTAGTCCCCAAGAAAGAGGGCTCTTTTTGGCCTATTCTCGATCTCAAGCACGTGAACAGGTGCTTACGGGTCCCGCATTTTCGGATGGAAACCCTACGGTCCGTGATTCGGTCAGTACAGCCCGGGGAGTTGCTTTCCTCTATAGATCTCACAGAGGCATGTGCGTGGTCCCCTTCCCACTCAAGGGTGCCATCTTGCTCATTCTCCTTTTTTCCATGGAGCCCAACGGACATAAGGATTTTTCCAGGGAAACAGAACATAACAAAACTGTTCTAAAACTTAGCTTTCTGGTAGGAATACAGGTTCCTCTTCCTGGCCCTGTTCTTGGCCCCTTTTTTTAATCAAGGTCTCCCTCGAATGGCTTTCAAGCCTTTCTTTGTCCGGGGGTCATTGACTCCATCCAGGTGACTCCCACCATGTCTCCCGGTGGGTTGAAAAAGTGTAACCGCTGTAGTGAAACCATGTCCATTACTGACACCATTACTGCTGCCTGGGCCCGGACCATGACAGCACCTCCTTCGACCTGTGCCAGGCCAAAGCCAACAAGAAAAGATCGGAGTTGCAGGAAAAGATGTTCCCTAGGTCCAACTCAGCACCTGCCTCCCCAGCACCAAGCTCCAAGCCCAGCACATCTTGAGAGGGCCGCAGTGCCTCCAAGAAGACCCCGGAGCCGGAGAAGAAGTCGTCATCGAAGACCGCTGAGGTTGCACTGGAGAAACCCGGTAAAACCCCACGGAGGGACTCTGGTGACTCTGAGAAGCACCCCACCAAGGTCCTCAAGAAGGATTCCTCGGCCGGCGGAGACTGCGAGGTTCCTCAAGGTCGTAGTTCTCGTTGAGGACGCACTCCCTAGAGTGCAAGTATCAGGCCCATAATCCTTTGTGCCCGCGCTGAAGGCTGTAGAGCCGCCTGGCTTGAAAACCAGAAGGTGACCCTTGGGCAGAACATCACTGCTATCCTGGCCCTGCAGCAGGCAATAATGGCCAGTTCCTCCGCCTCATCTGCCCAAACAACCAGGCCCTCAACTGTGAGGGAGTCCCTGGTCGTCGAGCCGAGCATTGAGCACCCTCTGCCTCGAACGTTCTCGGCACAGGTCGAGGTCCTGGTCCCATTCAGTTGGACATCCGGTCCTCACCAGCCAGTGTCTGCAACTTGGACCCCAGATCCTCTGCCAGCCGTCAGCCCTTCAGCACCGGCCTCGACACATGGAATTGCAGGGCCACAGACTCCTCAACACTGCTAGACTCTGAATGGGAGATGGAGATCAAGGCGTCCCCGGACACCAAAAGGCACCGAGACGTTCCCTCGGACCCCTCTCCCCCAGCGCCTCGACGCCATTCTCCTCCCGAGGATGTAGCCTTCCATGACTTTGATAGGGATATGGCCAGGGTACAAACCAAAGTGGAGGATGACCTGCGCACCGGAGATTCTTCAGTATGAGACTTCATCTAGAAAAACCCTCATGGTGCCCATACAGCCGATCCTCGAGAGGCTGCTACTCCAAATGTGGGAGACCCTGGTGTCTGTACCTATAGTTAGCCTTAGGCTTGACGCTATGTACTGTGTCTGGAAAGGACCTGGGTTTCACAAACCCGAACTCCCACACAACTCCATGGTCGTCAAGTCAAACATGCAGAAGCTGAAGAGCCAGAAGACTCACTCCGCCATCCGTCCCAGCAAGGAGGCCTGGGCCCTCAACGCCCTTGGGCGTAAATGCTATCAGGGCTCGATGCTGGGTTGCTGGATCCAGGCCTATGAACTCTACAAAGGCATGTACCTAAAGGCACTGGCCAAAGGTCTGTTGGGATTTTCAGCAGGCCTCATCGGGGAACCCCTCCAATGGTTCCAAACCCTGACCTCTGGAGTGAGGGACTGCTCCAAGTTCCTCTCCTGGGCTGCCTATGACTGCTTCGAATCGGCAGCTCAAGTTGCAGTGGCTGGCATCAGGGCCCTGTGCCAGGCCTGGCTGCAGTCCTCCGACCTTGCGCAGTGGGTCCAGAAACTCCTCGATGTCCCCTTTACCGGTGAGAAGAACGTAGGCAAACCAATGACTGACAAAGCTGATGAGATTGAGGCAGACTTTGTGACCCCGTCAGAGGCTCTCTAAGAAGACCTCATCCCATTCCTGCAAAAAAAACATCAGGGAAAGGGACCCTTTTCCTGAGGGGAAAAAAAGGTGCCTTTGTACAGGGTCACCAGTACCAGCCCTACTCTATCCATCAACAGCTTCTCACCCCAAGAGGCAGGGACACGAGGCTCAGAAGGCAAAAACACCTAAGCCTCAGGCTCTAGCTCCCATCCAGCCTGGAGGGAGCTTTTGACTCCCAGGGCAGGGCCCTCCCCTCTCCCCCAGGAGACCTTCACCAGCCCACAGGGGGGTGCCTGGGGCTCTTCGCCCACAGATGGACCTCAGTCATCTGAGACCTTTTGGGTACTGCAGGTGGTCAGGGAAGGGATATCTCCTCCACCTGCAGCAGATTCCACCCAGATTCTTTCCCAGAGAGCCAGTGTGACCCGACCTTGCACTCAGAGTTTGCAGGTCTTCTCGGGAACAAAGCAGTAGAGCTTGTACCCAGACACCTATGGGGCAAGGGCTTCTACTTCAGGTACTTCCTTATCCCAAAGAGGACCGGGGGCCTCGGGCCCATCCTAGACCTGCAAACCTTAGTTTCTGATGAGGGAGAAGTTCAAGATCTTCTCCCTTGGAACACTGCTGCCCTACCTCCATTAGGGAGACTGGCTTTACTCCTTGGACCTAGAGGATGCTTACACATCCAGATTCACCCCTCCTACAGGCAGTACCCAAGGTTTGTGGTATGAGGGCACTACCAATACAGGGCCCTACCCTTCGGCCTGGCCTCTTTGCCAAGGATCTTCACAAAGTGCCTAGCAGTGGTTGCTGCACACCTGCATCTGCAAGGGGCCTTTGTCTTCCCATACCTGGATGACTGGCTCATCAGAAGCAGCACAGCCACAGGGCATGCAACCCTCCTGCTACTACACCTGGGGTTTATCATCAACTACCCCAAATCTCATCTCATCTCCAGCCCAGGCCTGGAATTGGGAGGTGCTCAGTTAGACACCCTGCAGGCCAAGGCCTGCCTTCCCAGGGAAAGGGCAGACCGCCTCGGGAGCTAGCGGTGAAGGTGCAGCACTGTCGCTCGATGCCAGCCTGTCTCCTCTGCCTTCTGATCCACATGGCCTCCACTATCCATGTGATCCTGCTAGCCCGCTTGCACATGCGGGCAGCTCAGTGGTGCCTCCACTCTCAATGGACGCAAGCCACAGGCAGACTGTGGGACAGGATCAAGTTGTCATCAGTTGAGGGACTCCACCAGGAGGTGGGTCAACTTCTTCACCTCGTCCGGACTGGGATGTCTTTCCAGGCACCCATGCCCCAGAGTGTCCCTCCCTCCTCAGTTGGGGGTGCATTGCGAGGACCGCCGCACACAAGGCGGCTGGTCCCAGCTGGAATCCCTGCTACAGATCAATCTTCTGGAACTCAAGGTGATATTGCTGGCCCTACTGGCATTCCGTCACCGCCTGTGACACCAGCCGGTGCTGATACAGACTAACAATGAAATTGCCATGTTCTACGTCAACAGGCAAGGAGGCGCGGTGTCGTACTCCCTCTGCCAAGAGGCGGCAGCCCTCCTTTCCTTTTGCAGCTCACAACATGCTCCTGCGGGTGGTCTACCTCCCAGGCCAGGGAATCCTCCTGGCAGACAGACTGAGAAAGGTGCTCCAATCGCATGAGTGGCACCTGAACCCCAGGGTGACCTCCCGGCTCTTTTGCCTTCTGGTGGATGCCCATGATGGACCTCTTTGCCATCCTGGACAATGCGCTGCTGCCCTGCTTTTTGCTCATGGCAGCTGCCCCTGGCAAGGGTGGCGGCGGTTGCCTTCCTGATCCATGGATGGAAGGCCTCCTTTATGCCTTCCTGCCAACCCCCACCCCCCTCACCTTGTCGCCAAGACCCTCTTTAAGGTCCAGTGCGAGGGGGAAGCATTGATACTACTACTACTCAGCATATTATATAGCGCTACCAGTCGTACGTAGCGTTTTACAATATAGACACGTAGGAGACAGTCCCTGCTCGTTAGAACTTAGTCTAGTCAAGACATAACACATGAAACACGAGGGTGTAGGCAGGGGTAGAACAGTAGGGATAGAGCAAGGGAGAGAGAGGAGATAAGGTGAGTCAAGCTCCAAAGGCAACAGCAAAGAGGTGAGCTTTCAACCTGGTCTTGAAGAGGGTTAGAGAAGGTGTCTGGCATATGGACACAGGTAGTTTTTTTCAGGCATAAGATGCAGCAAGGTGAAAGGGGCGAAGTCTGGAGTTAGCAATACGAGAGCGGGGCATAGATAGAAGCAGTTTGCTAGAGGAGCGGAGTTCCCGAGGGGGGTCATAAGGAGAGAGAAGAGATGAAAGGTACTGAGGAGCCGTGGATTGAATGCATTTGTAGGTTAGCAGGAGAAGTTTGAACTGGATGCGTTAGGGGATAGGGAGCCAATGAAGTGACTTGAGAAGAGGAGTAATATGGGCATGACGAGGCTGGTGGAAGATTAGCCGCGCAGCAGTGTTGAACAGATTGAAGGGGAGAGAGATGACTCAAAGGCATTAATGTAGCCACGATCAAAGTCTACAAATGATAGCCGATAAGTCTGAGACCTCCCACACATTAAACTAGGTGTATTTAGTTGGGAACATAGAAGTATTTTTGGCACAACTAATTTATTCAAAAATGGAAGAGAAGTATTGTTAAAAGCATTGAACACACAATCTAACTAGTGTTTGACTTGAGTGAATTACCCTTAGTTATTGACAGAATATATCACTCAGAAAGAAGATCAAAGGGAGACCAGCAAGGAGTAGGTTACGGTAGTCAAGACGGGAGGTGATTAAGGAGTAGATGAGTGTTTTACTGGTGTGTTCATAAAGGAAGGGGCGGATTTTGCTAATGTTATAGAGAAAGAAACGGCAGGTTTTAGCTATGAGATGGATGTGTGTGGAGAAAGAGAGAGAGGAGTCGAAGACAACCCTCAGGTTGCGGGCCGAGGAAACAGGAAGGAGTACAGAGTTATACACTGAGACTGAGAAGGGAGGAATAGGAGAGTAGGTTTTAGGGGGAAAGACAAGAAGTTCAGTCTTGGCCATGTTCAATTTCAAATGCGGTGAGACATCCAGGCAGCAATGTCAGAAAGGCAGGCGGAGATCTGGGTCTGGATTGCTGGAGAGAGTTTGGGTGTAGAGAGGTAGATCTGGGAGTCATCAGCATGCAGATGGTACTGAAAGCCATGTGATGAGATAAGTGCACCAAGGGACTGGGTATAGAGAGAGAAAAGTAGTGGACCCAAGACTGATCCCTGGGGTACACCAACTGGGAGCAGAGGAGGAGGAGCCACCGGAACACATACTGAAGGAGCGATGGGAGAGATAGGAGGAGAACCAGGATAGTACAGAGCCCTTGAAGCAAAGTGAGGATAGGGTATCAAGGAGAAGGTTGTGGTCAGTGGTGTTGAAAGCAGCAGAGAGGTCAAGAAGGATGAGGACAGAGTACAGGCTGTTGGATTTAGCCAGGAACAAGTCACTGGAGACTTTGACCAGAGTCATTTCAGTGGAGTGTAAGGGACAAAAACCAGATTGTAGTGGATCCAGGAGGGCGTGAAAGGAGAGGAAGTTGAGGCAGCAGCAGTGAACCGCACGTTCAAGTAGTTTAGAAATGAAGGGAAGGAGAGAGATGGGTCGATAGGACAGGTAGGATCGTGAGGGTTTCTTGAGGAGGGCTGTGACAACAACATGCTTGAAGTCAGCAGGGACGGTTGCAGTGAAGAGCAAAAGGTTGAGAATATGGAGGGGGCAACGGTGGAGGAGATTGGGCCTAGGAGACGGGTGGTGATAGGATCAGAGGAGCAGGTGGTGAGTTTGGAGGAAGAGAGAAGGTGTGCAGTTTCCTCAGCAGAGATGACAGGAAAGGCAGAGAGGGTAGCAAGGGAGGGGGGGGGAGAGTTGGGAGTGGAAAGGGGGAGGAGGGGAAGTAGCTGAGTTTGTGGGGCATTGGAGGGTGATCTTGTGGATTTTGTCATGGAAGTAGTCAGCTAGGGTTTGGGCAGAAAGAGAGAGAGGGATCGGAGGCAGAGGCACTTTGAGGAGAGAGCTGAGCGTAGTAAAGAGACGGCGAGGGTCAGAGGCAAGAGTTAGATGGATATAGTAGTCTTGCTTGGCAAGAGCTATGGCTGATTGGAAAGAGACGAGCATGAATTTGAAGTGTAGACAATCTTCAGGGGAGCGGGATTTGAGCCAAGCACACTCTGCAGAACAGGCACAGGAACGTAGATGACGGATGGTGGATGAAAGCCAGGGCTGGGGTGGGGAACATCTCACAGGACGTGGGTTGGGTGGGGCGAGAGCATCCAGAGCTGACGAGAGTGCAGCATTATAGGAAGTTACTGCCTCGTCGACAGACTTGGATGACACAATGGAGGAGAGAGATGGGGAAATGGTGGAAGAGAGAGTCAAGGGATCAATAGCATGAAGATTTCTAAATAAGTTGGCGGAGACGGTGGGGCTGAGGTGGCAGGAGATGAAGATTGAAGCTTAAAATGTGATGGTCAGATAAGGGAAGAACTGAGTTACGGAAGTTCGAGGGTAAGGAACTAGAGAAAAATATCAGGTCCAGGCAGTGGCTATGCTGGTGAGTGGGGGCAGTGGAACAAAGTTGGAGGTCAAACGAGGAGATGAGGGAGAGGAGCTTTAGAGCATGGGGTTTAGAGGGGTTATCGACATGAATGTAAAAATCCCCAAGAATAAGAGTGGGGAAAGGAGTCCAGAAAGAGGGAGAGCCACGAGTCAGTCAGAGAGAAAGGTAGAAGCTGACTTGTCAGGAGGTTGATAGATGACAGCTACCCGGAGAGGAAGTGAAGTGAAGAGGCGGATGGAGTGGGCTTTGAAAGAGGGAAAGGAGTGAGACTGAGGTAGCAGGGAGGGGTTGGAATTGGCAGGAGGGAGACAGTAGAAGTCCAACACCGCCACCGCAGCCAGTGGGACAAGGTGTGTGTGAGAACTGATAGCCCCCAGGTGGCCCAGACAGCCTTGGGTTCCCACTGCTGCTCTCCCTGTCGGCGACACTCCTGGTCCCGCTGGGCCATGCCCTTGACCTCCTGTCTCATGAGGAGTGCTCCCTCCTGGGGTCTCTTAACAGTGTGGCTGCTGAGATGGCAATTTTGAGATCATAGCTATCTCGCTGTTAGCTTTTCGTGTGTTTGCCTTACCACTGCCTCCAACGATTGAATGGACCCTCTTTCTCCTGATGGCTGTGACTGACAGGACTGCTGGCACCAGTACAAATGTGGTGCTGGAAAGCATGCTGACAAACAAGTTAAACCACAACTTGGAACACAGGAGGATGTACGTCTAGGCATGAAACTGGGCACTTCCAGAGCCACGATGTGCCTTCAGTACACTGCACAGCGGAGAAGTCCTCTCAAGTTTTAACACCACAGCTTACTCCACATCACACTCTGACTGTGGATCTCGGGGGCAATATAATTGAATGGCATTCACTTCGGCTGGAACAGTTGGATTTGGGATTGTGCTCCTGTGGTCTCTCAGCCCTCGATACCTGGTGAATGCCCCGGGGGCAATTCTCTCTCTTGTGCTGTGCTAATCCAAGAACCTGACATCTTCATTATTAGAGGTGGTCTCCAAGAGTTTTTCCTTCAACATTCATCCTCATGTCTGATCTTGTATAGTGGTAGCAGAAAAGGACCCATATCCATTCCTGAGGTTGAAGCTCCATCCAGTGATCATTATTGGAACTACATCTCCTAGTTGTGTGCATCTATTTTGTGAACAGTATCTTCCTTTGTCCCTTGTACTGCTTGTGCTTTTTTTCTTAAGGAGACTGAAACATTTCAGCGACCATGATCTCCAGGAATATATATGTCGCTGCTCTTTCTAATTTCTCTAGAAATGTCCTCCTAGGGACATAGCATCTTCTCCTGATTGCACCACTTGTGCAAATAATTTGACATCCTTGCCTGCTACCAAAGCCGATCTTCTAGAAGTCCTTCAGGAGCTTCGGTAATTCCGTTTAAATTTCTCCAAAGTAATTTTAAATCTTAGATATGAAAGCTCTGGATGATCGTGTAACGCAGAACAAAATAAATATTTGAGAGCAAATAGATACCACCGCCTTATTCCAGTATAAACTTCACATGAGTTAGAAAACAGGCAGCGCAGAAATAATATCCATATCATTCGTTTCCCGGAGCTGCCCAGTGGTCAGGAGAATACCATGCAGCTGGTGCAAGACTTCTTCTCTGGGAACAAGCAGGAAGTCACATATGGGTGACGTCGGCACCAACACAGCCCTTCAGGAAGCATCCCCCATCTTTCAAAGAAAGCCTATGGGAGATGCCACCATGCATATGTGGTCCCCTTCCTGCCCGAGGGTGCCATCTTGCTCAGTCTCCTTTTTTCTGCGGAGCCCTTCAGACGTTGTCTGGCTTGTCCCTGGAAAAAGCTGATTTTTCTCTCTCCGAGGTTCACACACTCCTCTGGTTTTACGCCGGTACTCTTCCCACCTACTGATCTCTGTGCCTCTGCGTCGGGTTCGGTTTATGTTTGTTTGTTTATTGAGTTTGTTATACCGCCCTTCAGGGGAAACAGAGCGGTTTACAATATACAACTAATCCAAACAGCAACAGGCTAGAAAGGAGGAAAAGGAAGTTACAATCTTAAACAGGAAAGCCAGAGGAGGAGAAGGTAGTCTTTTTTTTTTGTAGTCTTTCATTCCTTTCTTTTTCTGGCATCTTCGCGCCTTTTTTCTCCCACTGGCAGCACAGAGAGTCTTCAACCTCGCAGGGGTACTTTTTTCCCGATGGCTACCAGTGGCTTTCAGAAGTGTGATCGGTGCTCTAAAAATCATGTCTTTGACCGACACACATGACTGCTGCCTCCGCTGCCTTGAGCCAGACCATGACCTTGGCGGCCTGCGGTCACTGCAAGAGGATGTCCAGTAAGGCCCTCAAGAGCCACCAGCAGTAGCATGATAAGTTTTTTTTTTCCCCGATGCCTCCAAAGGCCAGGGCCTCATCTGAGGCCCTGACATTTTGGGCAGAACCCTCTGAACCTGAGCCTTGTCGTGGGTCCTCTGAAAGGGGGTCTCCCTCAAGGGAACCCAGGAAGAAGAAGAAACCCTTGAAGGTGACATCCTTGAATGGTTCCGACCGGCCGGGGGCTCCTGGGCCGGGTCCTGCAGTCTGAGGCATCAGAGGAGACCTGCGAAGGTCCCCCTGAAGGATCCAACCGCAGACCGGCCTCAGTCTCCAGACACCATCCTCGTCAAGGATTTCCCTGGAGTGCAGTTTGTCTGCCTTCATGGACCAGCAGTGGGTGCTGTTGTCCGGTGCGATCGGTTTATCCATCCGACCACCTGGCCCTCGATGTCCAAGATGTCCCCGGAAACAGAGCTGATCCTCGGCTGAGGTCATGCTCTGAGTCCTGCTCGACGGGACCACGGTCATCCCCAGCAAGTTTGTCGGGCACCGGCCACAGGGCCTGTGGAGCAGCCCTCTTATGAGTCCTCGGCGGACTGCTCCGAATGGGAGATGGAGGACGAGGAGTGTCCCGATACCAGTAGCCACCGTGATGTACCATCAGACTCTACCGTCTCTGAGCCTCAGTGGCGTATCCCCGCCCGAGGACATGGGCTTTCTGGATTTTGTCAAGGACATGTCTAAGGCCCTGGCATTCCTGACAGAGTCAAGAGGAGGAACCTCAGGCGAATAAGTTGGGAATCCTCCAGTATGAGGTCCCTCTGCGGGAATCGCTCACGTTGCCCATCCCTCCCACCCTGAAACGGCTGATGCTCTGAATGTGGGAGACATAGGCTTCGGTGTTGGTGGTAAGCAAACAGCTCGACTCGATATATTGAGTCCCCTGGAGTCCGGGCTTCCAAAAGTCACAGCTGCCGCAGAACTCCATGGTGGTAGAGTCAGCCATGGGTCTGCTGAAAAGCCAAAAGATGCACTCCTCAGTGCCCCCCGGCAGGGAGGCCCGCACCTTGATCGCCCTTGGCAGAAAGTGCTACCAGGGCTCAATGCTCATCTGCCGCATCTAAGCCTACCAGCTTTACATGGGCATGTACCTGAGAGACCTGGCGAAGGAACTCACCAGGTTCTCAGCTGGTCTCTTCGAGGAACCCTTGCAGCGGTTCAAGAACCTGGCCAAGGCAGTCCGTGAGTGCTCCAAATTCATGTCTCGTGCGGCCTATGACGGGTTCAAGTCGGCAGCCCGAGTAGCCGTGGTGGGCATCGGTGCACGCCGCCAAGCTTAGCTACAGTCGTCGGACCTTGAGGCAGTGGGTTCAGCACAAATTGGTCAATGTCCCCTGCCAAGGAGAGAACCGCTTTGGCAAACCCATGACCGACAAGGCTGCCGAGCTGGAGACTGAGGTCATGACGAGGACCAGGCTCTCTAAAAAGACAGCTGCCCCTCCCCGATGGAAGGGCTCTGGTAAAAAGTCCTTTTACCCGAGGAAGGGAGCTTCTTACAGAAACTACCCACCTTATCAGGCCTCCCCGACTCCCCAACAGGGTCAGCAGGCCAGGGGACATGGGCATGGCCCACGTAAGCAGAAGGCCCCAAAATCCCAGGCACCGGCCATGGCCCAGCCAGGGGGGAGCTTTTGACTCCTTTAGCATAGCCTCTCTACCCCAAGGAGATCAGCAGCCCACAGGGGACATCTGGCCCGCTATTCCCAGAGGTGGATGTCCTTCACCATCGATTCCTGTGCACTTCGGGTGGTCAGGGAGGTGTTACCTTGTCCATCTGACTCGGACACCTCCCCCTTATTTTCCTGGAGGGCCCCTCAGGTCTCCTCTCCACTGGGACCACCTTCTGAAGGAGTTGGCAGGTTTTCTCGAGGACAAAGCGATGGAACCAGTGCCCCACCATCTCAAGGGCAGGGTGTTCTACTCCAGATAGGCCCCGTGCCCTTTTTGGCACGAGAAAGTAAGGCCCATCCTCGACCTGCGCAATCTCAAGAAATTCCTGGTGAGGGAGAAGTTCAAGATGCTCTCCCTTGGAACATTGCTGCCATACCTCCAGCAGGGAGACTGGCTATGCTCTTTAGACCTCAAGGATGCTTATACCCACATCCTTACCCAACCCAATCACAGGCAGTACCTGTGGTTCATAATGGAGGGCAGGCATTTTCAGTACTGGGTGCTTCCCTTCGGCCCAGCCTCTGCCCCAAGAGTCGTCACAAAATGCCTGGCGGTCGTAGCCGCCTTTCTCCCACTCCAGGGAGTCTTCGTCTTTCCCTAGCTGGATGACTGGCTCATAAAGGGAGGCATGGCCTCAGAGGTGCAGCAGGCCATCGCAGGCACCATCCAGCTCCTACAGCACTTGGGTTGTGTCATAAACTACCCCAAGTCTCACCTCCTTTCGACACAATGTTGAGTTCATTGGGACCAAGATCGACACTCTCCAGTCAAAGGCTTTCTTGCCCAGGGACCAAGCCTTAGGGCTGTGGCTCAGGATGTGCGGTGCCATCCCTTGGTGCCCGCTTGGCTTCTCCCGCGCCTCCTCGGGCACATGGCCTCCACGGTCCACATCATCCCAGACACTCACTTCCACATGAGGGCGGCACAGTGGTATCTCTGGGACCAGTGGTCTCCGGCCACCTTCAGAACAGGGTTTCCGTGACCTGCCAATTGGTGGATTCTCTGGTCTAGTGGCAGTCTCCCCAGCATCTTAGGGTGGGCATGCCTTTTCAGGCCCCAAGCCCCTCCAGGGTCCTCGCCACGGATGCCTCCCTGCTTGGCTAAGGATCCCGCTGAAGAGATCTCCACACTCAGGGCAACTGGTCACCGGATGAGAGCACCCAGCAGATCAATCTCCTGGAGCTCCGAGCCATACACCTAGTCTGAGGGTCTTCTTTCAACACCTGCGTCACCAGCCAGTTCTGGTGCAGACGGACAACCAGGTAGCGATGTTCTACGTGGACAAACAAGGGGGCACAGAAGCTCCAGCCCTCTGCTCGTGCGCAATCTGACAGGGTATCCTCCTGCGGGTAGTTTACCTGCCCGGTCAGGACAACCAGCTGGCAGACAGGCTCAGCAGAGTTCTTCAGCCGCACAAGTGACAGCTGGACACCAGAGTAGCCAGTCGGCTTTTCTGGCTCTGAGGAGAACCCGTGATGGACCTGTTCGCCAGCCCAGACAACTTTCAGTTGCCCCGCTTCTGCTCCTGGCAGGCTCACTCCTCCAGGGTGGCAGCGGATTTGTTCGTGGTCTTATGGTCAAGAGACCTCATGTACGCCTTCCCTCCTACACTGCTGATCGCCAAGAACTTGTTCAGAACCCTCTGCAACAGGGCCTCCCACATCCTGATGGCTCCTCGGTGGCCCAGGCAACCATGGTTCCCGCTGCTTCTACAGTTGACAGTGGACACCCCCCATCCCTTTGGGTGCTGACCCGGGATGCCTATCTCAGGAGGGGGGCTCTCTCCACCCCAATCTGGGGTCTCTCGCTGACAGCGTGGCTGCTGAGAGGGTGACTCTGGCCCCCTTCAACTTTTCGGTTGAAGTGGAGGATATCCTGCTGGCCTCTCGCAAGGACTCTTCTAGGAAGGCTTACGCACTCAAATGGTGCAGGTTCTCTGTTAGGGTCAGCCCCGTGATCGGTGCACCATTCTCCTGTCCGGTGGCTCTGGTGTTACAGTACCTTCTGCACCTCTCTGTCTGGGCTCAAGTCTAACTCTGTCCGGGTGCACCTCAGTGCCTTGGCAGCGCACCACCATCCAGTGGATGGGTAAGCCCCTCTCGGTCCAACCGTTGGTGACCCGTTTTCTTCAGGACCTGCTCTTCTCAAAGCCCCCAGTTCACCCTCCGGCAACCGAATGGGACCTCAATGTGGTGTTGGGGCAGCTCATTTGCCCGCCCTTTGAATCTCTGGCTACCTGCCACCTCCACTCCCTCTCTTGTAAGGTGGCTTTCCTGGTTGCGCTTACTCCGCTCGCAGAGTTAGCAAGCTTCAGGCTCTTTTGCCACCTCCACTCCTTCTCTTGTAAGGTGGCTTTCCTGGTTGCACTTACCTCCGCTCGCAGAGTTAGTAAGCTTCAGGCTCTTGTGGCAGAGGCGCCCTATATCAGGTTCTAGAAGAACGGAGCGGTGCTTCACATGCACCTCAAATTCCTGCTGAAGGTAGTGTCGCCCTTCCATCTCTACCAGGAAGTGGTGCTCCCTACCTTCTTTCCAAGACCTCACTCCAGTCGGGCAGAAACGGTCCTTCACATCTTAGACTGTAAGAGGGCTTTGTCCTTCTATATCCAACGCATTCGGCGCAACCTCCAAGCTTCTCAGTTTTTCATCTCCTACAACCCCAGTAGGCTGGGGGAGGCGGTGACCAAGCGTACGCTGTCCACATAGGTGGCAGACTGTATCACCCTCGCTTATGAGCAGGTGAAGCTCCCGCTGGAAGGCCGCGTCACGTCGCACCATGTTAGGACCATGGCGGCCTCTGTGGCAGACTTGTGCTCTGTCCCGATGGTGGACATTTGCCAGGCCGCCACCTGTCTTCAGTCCATTCCTTCGCAGCCCATTACTGCCTGGAAAGAGAGTTTCGACGGGACAGTGCATTCGGCCAGGCTGTGCTCCATAACCTTTCTGGGGTTTAGGCAACTCCTACCCTCTGATCCTTCGGTGTTCAGGCTACCGGAGTGCTGGTTTCATCGGACACACGGGTCTTACTATGGTCTGTGGGCACAGACTCAATTGCTGCTGCTTGCGGCTCCCCATGAGGGAGCCCTGTTTTGCGATGGGCTTTCGGTAGTCTGTAGCTGGGGAGTACCATATGTGAGGACTGACTTCCTGCTTTTTCCCGGAGAAAGCGTAGTTACACACCCTGTAACAGGTGTTCTCCAGGGACAACAGGAATCGGTCCTCATAGCCCTCCCTCCTCCCCATGGTGTTGCTCCTTTACCATCTTTTATTTTTGTTGTCTTTTAGCTATGTGATCTGACTGAGCAAAATGGCACCTTTGGGCGGAAGGGGACCATGCATGATTGTGGCATCTTCCAAAGGCTTTCTTTGAAAGCTGGGGCAATGCTTCCGCGAGGGCTCCTTCGGTGTCGACGTCACCCATATGTGAGGACTGATTCCTGCTGTCCCCGGAGAATACCTGTTACAGGTGAGTAACTACGCTTTCTCCTTCTGTGTCCCAGGACAACTTAATCCCATAAAACTGGAGTGAGCACACCGTGGTGGAGGGTCCCGATCGGGAGGGGACACTAGACTCCAACCGATAGTGGTGTGCTTCTGCTAGTTCGAGAATAAAGTAGCTCTTATTCAAAATCTGCAAGGAAGCGAGTGATCCAGTTTCACGACCAGGAAATGCAAATCTTTCAAGATCTCTTTCAGTACACCTTGGATAGGCAACAAAGCTTTAAACCCCTTGCACACTTTTTGCTACAAAAATCTATCAGGTATCAATGGGGATTCCCTTTCAGCCTGCTCTGTGAGTGGAATAATACAGCGCATAGGATCTCTGAACTTTCTGTTTGCATGGACTCTTGGACTCTGTTCAGAACAAAGATAGCCAAGACCCACGCTCAAAAGAGCGCGAAACCAGAATGGGAAGTGTCTAGACCAAAGCAACAAAAGGTGCCCAGATCACATTGGCAATCAGAGGCTGACATAGAAGATGCAGAAAATAAGTCTATGGACACTACTGCTCCAACTTGACAAACTCTGGTGTTAAAATTTGTTAACTAGATGCTGAAACAGTTGCATCATTCTTCTCTTCTTAAGCTTTGTTTTACTACTTGAAATTCCTCAGTGGAAGTGGGCTGGAGGGAGGTTGTCTATTGGAGATTATCGTTTCCCTCTCTGGGGGTGCTCCAAGATCTGTATGTCCAATGCTTAGCAGCGGCTTGAAGAGATGCAGGCTCTTAAGGGGATGATTATGGTCGTGGGGGCTGCCATCATATGGAGCTGCTTTGGGGGATAAGTATTCTGAGGGATCTCAGGGGGAAGGTGGCTGTACAGTTACACTTTTCTAACCCCAACCTTCTTGAGGCACTCGTGCATCTTTCTTTATAACTTACAATACCCATTGACAAAGTCCCTCATGAGAGACTCTTGGCAACATTAAAAAGTCATGGGATAGGAGGCAGTGTACTATTGTGGATCAGGATCTGGTTAAAAGATAGAAAGCAAAGGGTAGGGCTGAATGGCCAATTTTCCCAATGGAGAAAGGTGAATAGTGGAGTACCCCAGGTATCTGTGCTGGGTCACCTGTTTTTTTAACATATTCGTAAATGACCTGGAAATGGGAATAACGAGTTAGGTAGTCAAAGATGCAGACGACTCAAAATTATTCAGTTGTTAAAACCCAAGAGGAGTGTGAAAAATTGCAAGAGGACATTAATAAATTGAAAGACTAGATGTTCAATTAGCAGATGAATTTAATGTGGACAAGTGCAAAGTTATGCACCTAGGAAAAGACAACCTAACTGGTTATACAGTGCAAGGTCCACATTAGGAACCACTATTCAGGAAAAAGATTTAGGCGGTGTCATGGATAACACATTGAAACCCTCTGCCCAGTGTGCAGTGGCTGCCATCAAGGCAAATAAAATGCTAGGAATCATAAGGAAAGGAATGGTGAATAAAACAAAGGATATAATGTCTCTGTATCGTTCCATTGTGTGACCACACCTTGAATACTGTGTGCAATTCTGATCGCCGTATCTTAAAAAAGATACAACAGAATTGTAAAAGGTACAGAGAAGAGCCACCAAAATGGTAAAGGGGATGGAAGGATACCCCCTATAAGGAGAGGCTTAAAAGGTTAGAGCTTTTCAACCTGGCTGAGGGGAGATATGATAGAGTTCTATAAATTAATGAATGGAGTGGAACAGGTAAACGTAGATCGATTGTTTATGCCATCAAAAAGTAGAAAGACCAGGGGACATTCAATGAAGCTACAGTGTAACCCGTTTAAGACTAATAAGAGAAAATATTTTTTCACTCAATGTGTAATCAAACTCTGGAATTCGTTACCAGAAGACGTAGTAAAAGCTGTTAGAGTAGCTGGGTTTAAAAAAGGTTTGGACAAGTTCCTGGAGGAAAATGTCCATAAACTATTAATAAAGAGGACCCAGATAAACAACTGCTTGCCCCAATACAAGCATTATGGAAGCTGTGTGTCTTTTTGTGGCACTTCTAGGTTCTTGTGACCTAGATTGGCCACTGTTGGAAACAGGATACTGGGCTTGATAGACCTTGGTCTGACCCAGTATGCCATTTCTTATGTTTTTATGATGTTTCCGTCCTGGCAATATATGTTTAGGGGGATGAGCGAGTTGGGGGGAGGAGATGGGGTACTGTGGTGGGCTATCATTCCACCAATGTTGGGAGACTGAAGTGTAGAGCCACATAAACAAACTTGTGCCTTTGTTTTTATTGTTGGAGGTGCAGCTGTGTCCAGTGCTGCAGAGAGGTTCTCAGTGTGCTTCATTCCACTAAGCCAATGATTACACTTCTATCCTGGAGTGTTAGAGGTCTTCATAATCCAGTCAAGAGGAGGCGAGTACTAGACCAGATACATCGGATGCATGCTGAGATGATTTTTCTCCAAGAGATGCATCTTGCTTCACAGGACCCTATGCAGTTTGTTTCTCGGAGATTTCCTCATGTTTATGCCTCTTACTTTTCCTCGCAGAAACGAGGAGTGCTTATCATGTTCTCTCAGGACTGTCCTTTCCAGCTTTTTACTTAGTATAGTGACCCATATGGGCATTTTCTGATTTTAGTGGGCTCCTTGCATGAGTCTACCATTACGCTGGTCAAGTTTTATGTACCCCCCTCTCAAGATCGCGTAAACACTTTTTGACTTATTAGGGGCAATTAAGATACATTCCCAAGGGGAGATCCTTGTAGGAGATGATTTTAATTGTTTTTTCTGATATTGACCGTTCTGACAGGGGAAGCGCCCAAACTATGCGATTCAATTGACAAAGCTCTGTGCTGACTTAGATCTGTGTGATGTCTGGCAGGCGCTTCATCCGGGGGAAATATTATACCTTCTTTTTATTGGTTCACCACTCAAATTCGCATATAGATCTGTGACTTATCTCCAGCTCACTTCTCCCACTGATCCCACAATTACCTATCTGGGTTCTGCTCTCCTTCTTTCATGCAGTGCAGCATCTACTCACGCAGTTCACTTGGCAAGACCATCGGCCCCGGATTAACTGGTCCGCCATGGTTTGTCCATGGGGACCCGGTGGTCTTGGCTTACTGGACCTAGAGATGTATTACTATTGCTCGTGCTTGCGTGTCTTGCATTTTTGGACAGCAGACTCTAACTCCGCCTGGGTGGCTCTGGAGGCGGAATGGATAACTCTGATTCCACTCAGAGCTATACCGTTTACATTTGCACCAGGAGACCAGCAACAGATCATCACCTATATTTTTCTTGGCCCAATTTGGCGGGTATGGACCTCCTTGTGCCATCGCTTTCAATTATCTCTGCGCTATACTCTATATTCAGTGCGCGCCGCTTTTCTGTTTATCCAGGATTTCGGGTTAAGATTTGTGACTGCCGGCGGTAGATTAACAGCTCTTTTTGAAAGGCAAGTTCTGGTGTCTAAGACGCACTTTGAACAATACGGGAACTTCGTGCTTTTCCCCATTTCAGTACTTTCAATTGTAACATTGCTTTGGGACTCCATTGCATACACAGGATTGTGGGCATGCACCATGGTTTTGGGAAAGGGTTTTGTTTGACTCCACGCATTTTACTGCTCTTCTGGCCAGACTTTACCGAGCAATAGCCACAGACTCCCCTGCTGGAGCTCTGTTACCAACCCATAGGACTCAATAGAACTCTGATCTTCCAGACAGGACCAAGAACATCTAGGTGGATGTCTACCACTATGTTCACATGTGCTCTATTTCTCTCTCCTTGATTAACACTCCATTACGTATCCTTTTTCAAATGTCCATAGTTCCTGTAAACCTCTATAGATGGGGGTGTGCAGATGACTTCTTATGGTGGCACTTGTGTGGTCATCGTGGGGACTTCTACCACATGTGGTGGACCTGTCCTGCGATCCAGAAGTTTTAGTCCCAGGTGTATAATTGTATATTGCAGGTGATCGGTGATTGCTTCCCTTACCACTTGGAATTTTGTCTTCTCCAGGAACAAGCAGGAAGTAAATCCTCACATATGGGTGACTTTGGCACCGACGGAGCCCATGTGGAGCATTTCCCCAGCTTTCAAAGAAAAACTTTCGGAATGCTACCATGCATGCGTGGTCCCCTTCCTGCTCAAGGGTGCCATCTTCCACGGAGCCCTACGGACATAGTCCTCTACTCCCCCGGAAAAAGCACCAATTTCTCCTTTCCTCTGGTGGTGGACCGGTCTCCTTCCTGCCTCACGTCGGTGCCAGTCTCGGCTCTTACCCCTTTCTTTTTTATTTTCTCCTTTCTCTTTTTTCCTCGAGGTTCTCCCTCAACCAGCCTTCGTGACATTTTTCACCTGGGGGTCATCTATCCCGGCCGGGTGTTCTTGAACTCACCGGGAGACATGGTGGGAGAAGTGCGAACACTGCAGTCAGACTATCTCAGTCACTGACACTCATGACTGCTGCATTCGTTGCCTTGGCCCGGACCACAACAGTTCCACCTGCGACTAGTGCCAGGCCATGACCCCCAAAACAAATAAAAGGCAGTCTGTGTTGCAAGGGAAGCTGTTTCCAAGATCTGACTCTGCCCCAGCCTCCGCATCGCTGAGCCCCGAAGCCAGCCCTTCACGAGAGGTCTGGGCATTCTCGGAATCCCGCGGCAGCGGCTCCTCTGGCACGGCCCCGAACCCTCCCAAGAAAAAGAAGGTCCCAAAGGAGGTGCTTCCGATGAAGTCTGGCAAAGTCCCTCGCTGGGACTCGGGCGACTCCAAGCAGCGCCCTCACTGCACATGTTCAACAAGCTGTATCATAACTTACAAGCCTGTATATGTTAGGCGTCTTGAGTACATGAGATAATTACTTTAAAAAGCATAGATTTACTTATTTATTTTTGTTATTTGAGTGATAATTTTATTTGATTACTATCTGGGGTCATGGGAATTTTCCTCTGCTAAAATGGGATCCCACCGGAAAAAGTTTGGGAAACACTGATCTAAACCATACCAGCTGGCAATCAGCGGTTGATCTGTGGTCTTGGTGTTGAGCTCAAGGGAGCGGTGACCCATCATACCCCCCCCCCCCCACCTGACTGAGACTTCATTGATGCCACTGGCTGCTGTTTGATTATACCGGCAACTCCGTCTGCCGCTGTAGGGTCGCTCCACCAAGATCTTCTGTTCAAGCAGTGTATCTTTAAGCCTGCTCCTTCACACCCTGAGTGTGCGCCTGGTCACACCATATCTCCAGGAACAAGCAGGAATGAGTCTTCACATATGGGTACGTCGGTACCGACGGAGCCTGCACGGGAATGCTCCCCAGCATCCAATCAGAAAGCTTTTGGGAGCATCCCTCGCGCCTGCGCACTGCCTTCCCACCTTTCCAACTGCCTCTCCTCAGTTTTTGTTTTTCCGCGGAGCCGGCAGGACGTCTTCCTGTCACCGCAGAAACTTTTTTCTTTAATTCTTTCATTCTTGTTTCCTTGTGGTCGCGGCTGTTTTCCCACCGGTACTGCCGGTGTGTTTTTTCTTTTCTTTTTCTCTTCTTTTTCTCAAACTCAGGGAGAGTTTTTCCCTCAGTTTCTGTCTTTAAATTTTTTGGGCCTTCAAGGCCTCTCCATCATGGAGCCTTCTTCTCTAAAGAAGTGCCTTAACTGTGGAAACACAGTTTTCTTTTTAGACTCCAACTATTGGTGTCTCACCTGTTTGGGTCCCGACCCTTTTTCCCCTGAACAGTCAGGCTACAATACTGTGAGAAGTTCCCTATTTCGAGCTTCCCTTGATACCGTTTTCCCTCCCTCGGTGAGGGCACCGGCCATTTCTTCTCTACAGGATCAGGTAACCCACAAACAGTCTGTTAAGACTAGCCAATCCTTGAGTGGTAGGTCTCATGCCAAGCATGCTGATGGCCCTGGCCTTACCCTCAAGACTCCATTAGCATTAAAACCCCGGCGGGAGTCTTCGGGCTCCAAAGCATTTCAGGGGTTTCAAGTTGTTCCTGGGGCTCACCCCTCACAGAACATACCTGAGCCATGCTCGGTGGCGGCATCCGCTTTGAGCGGTACCGATACCCCGGCATCGGCACCGGTGTTGAGTGATCCACTCTTCACCAGGGATCGTCATCTGGCGTCCTCGGTACCTTCGGGACCGATCGATATGTCCCAGATTGACTTTCCGGTATCGACAGCATTGCCGATACCACCACCGATGTCGGTACCCTCCAGACATGCATCGATAGACTCGCTCCCTTCGATGCCAAGTCTGGAATCTATATCTAGTCTAGAAGACTGGGTACCGACGCGTCTCGGAACCGACGCTTATCGACTCCAGCTGCGCAGTACCGAGGATGTTCACCAAGGGGTTTGGGTTCCCTCGGTACCGCTTGAGCAGCCTCCGATGACTGCTTCGATGGCGTTATCGCCTCCGATTCCGGCACAGCTACCGGTGTCGGTATCAATGTCGGTTCCTGCAGTCACATCGAGACCAGCCACTTCCATGCTTTTTTCTCCATCGCTCCTTTCTATGCCTAGTTTGGAGTCGATACCTGACATGGACGATGCAGTACTGACTGTCTCCAATCGTGACTGCCAGTACCAGTATCCATCTAGTGGGGCTCTTTTTCTGCACCAGCCCAGTACATCCTCTGGTGCCCGGGCTGTTACTTCTACCTTAGCCTATCCAGAGATGGTTCCCATTGGAGATCCTTCTTTTCAGAAATTTCTCCTTGACATGGCAACATTCCTTGCTATTCCTATCCCTGGCTGTGATCTTACTCCAGGCTCTCCTGCAGAAAGGGAAAATATAATGCTTCCTTTACATCATTCTTTGCAGGATCTTCTTCTCAGAATATGGGAAACACCCTTGAGGGTTTCCTCACCTACAGCAACTGATGTGTTCTGTATCAGGTGCCCCCCTCTCCAGGGTTTCAAAAGACTCAACTTCCCCATCATTCCATTGTAGTGGAATCAGCAATGAGGAAGGTGAAAAGCAAGAAAAAGCATTCTTATCCTCCAGGTCGTGCATTTAGAGCACTTGATGCCTTTGGACGTCAAACCTTCCAAACATCTATGCTGGCAACAAGGATTATCTCTTATATTTTCTCTATGAGTCTGTCTCTCCAGGAGGTCACAAAGAAATTATTTCTTTTGACTCCTTTTCTATCAGAGCCCAAAGCTGCAGACTATTCCTTACTTCTTAGTCATAGCCAGAATCTCTCTTGGTTTCTTTCTCGTGCTTCTCTAGACTCTTTTGAGTCTGTTAGCAGAACCTCTGCTATAGCCATAGGAGCACGACGTAGAGCCTGGCTCCAGGCTTCAGACTTGAGCAGATGGGCACAGCACACACTGTGTAATTCTCCTTGTACTGGAGAAAATCTCTTCAATAGGGAGGCTTTACGTCAGGTTGCTCATTGCTCCACTGACTTCCCTGGTTCTGGAGATCACCAGGAGGTAGGAGATGTCCTACCAAACCTTCTTTCCCTAAGAAAAGAAGGTTTCACTCTTCTCCTGCCCATCATCTAGATGTACCCAAGCAGGGGACACCTCGTCCTGCTCTGAAGAATCCAAATTCTAGCCAGACTCGCCAAACCCAGCAGCCATAGGTTCCTGAAGGCTGCAACCTACAGTTAACTTCTTCTTAGCAGAAGTTTGTTCACTGTTTTTTTCTTTAAAGCTCTACACATGGTTTTCTTTCTTCAGCTGAGCTGTCAGGATATTCATGTCTATAGTTACAGATTTCTCCTCCTCTTCCTACCAAGAAGAGAAGTTAACAACTATCCCATGATAGTTTTTCTGTCCCAACATGAATATTTTTTCCTTCAGCAGGCTTACCATATGGTAAGTCACCCTTCAGCTCCTGTTTCTCTACCCTCTCATCTAGGGTTCTCCTGGATGAGTGGTACCTTATTGCAGAGCTTCTCTAACCTTTCTTTCCAGTGTAGAGTTTTTTCCTTGAATAAATTCTCTGGACACAGATAGGGACAGGAATTTTTCCTCTCCCTTTGTCTATTTTCTCTGTTTTACACAGGAAGATTCTCTCTGTTCTCTCTTTCAGCTGCTGCTCATGCAGGAGTTCCAGTGATTGAACTACTGGTACTTTTCTACAAGTTTCCAGTCTGTCTTCCACTACTTTCTGTCTAGCCTTAGTAGTGATTCCAAGATAGTGCTCATCTATCTTGGATAATCCTAATCACTTCAGGCTTCTCACATTATCTTCTTTTCTTGCCATCTCCATTTTCTTGGATTTGGCAGCACAACTGACCTACAGTCAGTTTTATCTCCTAATTCTCCTGCATATGCTCTCTGCAATCTTCAGAGAAGCTTTCTACTATGGGCCCTTGCTAGAGAGCATTGGACTTTGTCTCTGATGGCTATTCTATATGGTGGAAAAGGCTTATCAGTCATTTTTCCATTACTGTGAGGGTTCTCCACACCCTGTTGTCTCCTGTTATAATACAGGATATAAGCCTTTTCTGCGTGAATGTCCAAAGAGTTTTCCAATCCTGCAGGAATATGCTCTTTTTTTCCTTACAGCTTGTCCTCAAGCTATCCTACCCCTTATGGACAGCACATATTCTACTACTAACGCATGATACCCCTGTGTCCCTCCAGTGGGTCATCCTGGTATCTCCTCCTATGCGTTTTCTGTCCATTTACCATGTCAGAGTCCTACAAAACTCAGGACTTGCTGTTACAGACTGATATTATCCTCTGTTATTTCACGCAACCATCCTGGTTATTTCACTGGATAGTATTCCTGCACCTTCTTAGCCCGGAGAAATAGATTCTCTATATATCTTCTCAAGTAGATTCCACCTTCTTGTTATTAGATGAATCTTTCTCCTTCACATCTCTCATGTGAATGTCCTTATGGGGCTTAGTTGCAGACATGTATCTTCCGACATACATTCCATAGATACATATATCGGTAAGCTGTGTGTGCATGGGTTATGCCTATATATAGATATAGATAGATAGATACACACACATACATATATATATATATATATTTGTGAACCTCCACCAGCAGCTTTGGAGACTGAATATCTTCATCTCTTTGATCATCCAGCTATATGCAGCCCCAAGGACCGCCCACACAACAGTATCTCAGTCTCCAAGCAGCTTGGAAGTCAGAGCCCAGAACTGGGCTCCTTAGGAACAAATAAGCAGAGCTTTAGTGTTTTATTATTTTCTAGGTTTAGGTGCTGGGCTGCTGCTATGGAGGAATTCTTTGGCTGTGTCCCTTCTGCCTTTATCTGATCTGTTTTTTTCTCTTTCTCTCTCTGTCTCCCCATAGGTCAAACAAGCAGGGGAGCTGCAAAGGACACAGGTCTCCTTTCTACCGAACCCCCTTGGTGGGTGAGGAGAAGGTTGAAGGCAATTAACTGCAGCAATTAAATACAGCAGTAGGCTCTGAGGGTCCCCTAACTGATTTAGGGGTTCCCCGAGCTGCCCTGAGCGGTTATTAACTCTGATGTTGGCTCTGATAACTGCTACTCAGAGCTTGTGACAGGCACGCTGGACAGCACTCACAGAGTTTTGACCCCCCCTCCTCTCCTGTGTGTGGGTGAGTAGAGTTTGGGGCTTTTTATTTCTAAAGGCAGTGATAGAGGCCTTGGGGTAGCCTGGAACAGCTCTGGGGAGTTTGTTTAGACCTTTTGGGTACTTTTTATAGTCCTTTTTTTGGCGGGATCGGGTCCGGCGGCCATCTTGGATTTTTAAAGTCCTTTTTTCTTCGTGTTTTTTTTTAGGGATAGGAGCTTCGTTTTTGAATTTTTTGGTCAGATATCAGCTAATTGACCCCAGCTCTATCTAATCCTGCGATTTGGAGCGTTTTTGAGCACTTTTAATATCGCGATTTTTTTTTCTGCTCTGTTTGCTTCAGCAAGGTGTCTCTGCTTTGCTGGTAGAGGGCTGTGTGCATAGGCATGCCTACTAGTCCTCGGTGTCTGGTTTGTGGCATTCGTAAAAGTAGTAATTTGGAAGCCAGAGTCTGTGCCATTTGTTCTGCTGTGGGTGCTGTCATGGAGGATCCTCTGGAGGGCTCCAGTGCGGATCTCCCTCCTGTCTCTACAGAAGGGACATCAAGGCAGGCAGAGACGGTCCTTGGTCCGGGGATTTCTGAGGTGCCAGAGCGCCTGTTGGCGGGGGGCGTCCAGGAAGGATCCCTGGGAATTCCACCCGCCTTTTTCTCTCTCATGCAGGAGGCTCTGGCTCTCTTGCAGCCGGCGGGTGGAGGTTCGGTCCCGCCCCACCGTGGGCTGAAGCGCCCACTTTCAGTAGAGGGAGACACCGGTCCACAAAAGAAGAGCCGGCCCCCGAGTGTTGCGGATTCTGCGCCTCCTGGGGATGAGTCCCACGAGGGGCTGGGGGAGGCTCTCGGGCTAGAGTCTGCGGAAGATTTAGAAGACGGCGAGTTGTTTGACGACGAGCAGAGTAGTAGAATAGTGCGTGTATTTCGTAAAGAGGAGCTTCCGGCACTGATTGCCGAAACCCTCAAAGTATTGAACATACCCGTGGAAGATTCCGCTGCGGAGGACCAGTTGGAGGATCCCTTGATGCAGGCGGTGCGCACTTCCCACAGAGTCTTTCCGCTCCATAGGGTTTTTAAGGCTATGATCCAGGAGGAGTGGAACAGTCCAGAATCCGCCTTGCGCGGGGCTAGACTGTTGCCTAAGTTGTATCCTCTATCGGAGGCTGATAGCTTTTTCGTTCGCCGAAGGTGGACGCGGCAGTTTCCGCGGTTACTAAACAGACTACTATCCCGGTGGAAGGTGCTGCGGCGTTGAAGGACGCGCAGGATAGAAAGGTCGAGAGCTTGTTGAGACAGGCGTTTGATGTTTCTGCCCTGTCAATGCAGGCGGCTGTGGCCGGGGCCTGGGTGGCGCGCGGCTGCCTCCGCTGGTCTCAGGAGTTGCAGGGGCCCCAGTCGGCGGAACAGGAGGCCGCGGTGTCCAGATTGGAGTCTGGTGCCGCTTATTTGGCGGATATCCACTATGACCTCATTAGGGGGTTGGCTAACGGCATGGCGTCGGTGGTAGCGGCGCGTCGTTCTCTTTGGTTACGCAATTGGGCAGCTGATGGTTCTTCTAAAGCTCGCCTTAGTAAGCTGCCGTTAAGGGCAGGCAGTTATTTGGAGAGGACTTGGATAGGTTGGTAAAAGATCTCGGGGATTCTAAGGGGGGTCGGCTTCCGGAGGATAAGCCCAAGCAGGGGAAGCCGACCTTCACCTTCCGGGGGTCTCAGCAGTCCTTTCGGAGATTTCGTGCCTCCCGCTTTGGTCAGTCCCAGCGTTCCAGATACCCGGGGCGCGGAGAGAGTTTCCGCGGATTTCGGGGGGCAGGTAGAGGTTTTGGCTCCTTCCAGGCACAGGTCCCCAAAAAGTCACAATGCAGCGAGGCCGGCTCCGGTGGCAGTGATCCCCGTAGGGGGCAGACTACGGGATTTCTACCCTGCCTGGGCCGCTATCACATCCGATCAGTGGGTGTTAGAAGTGGTACGAGAGGGATATGCGCTCGAGCTGCATCGACCGGTGCTAGATTCCTTCGTTATGTCCCCGTGCAGCGCTCCCTGGAAACGAAGAGCCGTATCAGATACACTTTCCCGGCTGCTTCGTCTCCGGGCAGTCGCCCCCGTGCCGGAGGGGCAGTTAGGGTCCGGTCGATACTCCATCTACTTCGTGGTGCCGAAAAAGGAGGGCACCTTTCGACCAATCCTGGATTTAAAGAGAGTGAATCGGTGCCTCCGGGTGTCGCATTTTTGCATGGAAACGCTGCGCTCGGTCATAGCGGCGGTCCGCGAGGGGGAATTCCTAACGTCCCTAGACCTTACGGAGGCCTATTTGCACATTCCCATTCGTCGGGAACATCAAAGATTTCTGCGGTTTGCACTGCCGATGGGCCATTTTCAGTTTCAAGCCATGCCCTTCGGCCTCGCGACGGCGCCACGGGTCTTCACGAAGATCATGGTGGTGGTAGCGGCGTTCCTGCGGAATGAGGGTGTCCTCGTGCATCCCTATCTCGACGACTGGTTGATCGGGCGAAGTCGAGGGAGGAGAGTCTCCGAGCGACGGCGCGGGTCGTACAGATTTTGCAGTCGTTAGGCTGGGTGGTCAATGGGGCGAAGAGCAGCCTTCTTCCCTCGCAGACCTTGGAGTATTTGGGGGCGCGTTTCGAGACCGGCAACGGGAAGGTTTTTCTCCCAGTGCACAGAGCGCGGGCCCTGAGGTGGCTGGTGGAGCAGTTTCTAGCGAGACGGTCATCCTCGGCTTGGCAATACCTTCAGCTTCTCAGCACGATGGCGGCGACCATCGAGGTAGTTCCGTGGGCAAGGGCGCACATGCGGCCCCTGCAGCGAGCGCTGCTGCGTCAATGGTGTCATCAGTCCGACTCGCTAGCTCGTCAGTTAGTTTGCCCCTTGGGGGTTCGGCGCAGCCTTCGCTGGTGGTTGCGTCGGCGCTCTCTGGCGAACGGTATGCCCTTGGAGTCTCCCGTCTGGCGTCTGCTGATGACGGATGCCAGTTTGAGTGGCTGGGGGGCTCATTGCGAGGGTCAGATTGCTCAGGGCCAGTGGTCCTCGCGGGAGAGCCAGTGGTCCATCAACCGTCTGGAAATGAGAGCCGTGTGGTTGGCTCTGACTGCGTTTCAGCCTTGGCTGCAGGGAGCGGTGGTCAGGGTGCTGTCCGACAATGCCTCCACGGTAGCCTACATAAATCGCCAGGGAGGCACAGGCAGCGCGGCGTTGGAAGCGGAGGCGGATCTGCTTCTAGAATGGGCAGAGCGGCATCTTCAATGTCTGTCGGCCCAGCATGTCGCGGGGGTTCACAATGTGGAGGCGGACTTTCTGAGTCGTCGCAGAGTAGACCCCGGAGAGTGGTCTCTACATCCCGAGGTATTTGCGTTGCTGGTCCGTCGTTGGGGTCTGCCGATAATGGACCTCATGGCGACCTTAGAGTCCGCGCAGGTCGAACGGTTCTTCAGCAGGCGTCGGGAACGCATGTTGGAAGGCCTCGATGCATTGGCACAAAGGTGGCCAAGGTACGGGCTGCTCTATGTCTTTCCTCCGTGGGCTCTGGTGGGTCGCCTGGTGCAGCGGATCGAGCGGCATCCGGGTCCCGTGGTTCTGATTGCCCCGGACTGGCCTCGTCGGCCTTGGTATGCGGATCTGGTGCGGTTGAGTGTGGCTGATACGTGGCTGCTTCCTCCTCGGCCGGATCTCCTTCGGCAGGGGCCGCTGCAGATGCCTCAGGTGGCTCGATTCTCGCTTACGGCATGGCTATTGAGAGGGTGCGAATGAGAGCCAAAGGTTATTCTCCGGAGGTCATTGCTACCTTGTTGCGGGCACGGCGTCGGTCCACGTCGCTAGCGTATGTCCGGGTCTGGCGTGCGGATCGCGAATTGCGGCCTTTGCGGACCTCCGTTCCTCAGATCCTCTCCTCCTTGCAAGCAGGGGTGGATAAGGGCCTGGCGGCCAGTTCCTTGAGGGTACAACTTGCAGCTCTTGCGTGTTTTCGAGGCAAGGTTCAGGGCCAGCTATTGGGGTCCCATGCTGATGTGAAGCGCTTCTTGCGAGCGGTGTTGCTTATGCGTTCTCCATGCAGGGCTTTAGTTCCCTCGTGGGACTTGAATTTGGTGTTGAGGTCTCTGGTGGCTTCGCCGTTTGAACCCTTGGCGCAAGCTTCGTTGAAGGACTTGACGTTGAAGACGGTGTTTCTGGTGGCGATCTCGTCAGCTCGCAGGATTTCGGAGTTGCAGGCTCTTTCGTGTAGGGAACCCTATCTGTCTTTCTCGGCCGACAAGGTGGTATTGCGACCGGTTCCCGCGTTTTTGCCTAAGGTTGTTTCGGCGTTTCACATGAATCAAGTGGTGTCTCTCCCGGTGTTTGCCAAGGAACGCGGTAAGCACGCGGATAACTCCTTGCACGCGTTGGATGTCCGTCGAGCGCTTCGCCGGTATTTGCGGGAAACGGCGTCCTTCCGTAAGTCCGATCGCTTATTTGTCGCCTTTGGCGGTCCGCGCAAGGGGGAAGCGGCGTCTAAGTCTTCCATTTCCCGCTGGTTGAAAGAGGCGCTTTCGTCGGCATACCTTTTACACGGCAAGGTGGTTCCTGCAGGGCTTCGGGCTCACTCGACTAGGGTGCAGGCGGCGTCTTGGGCAGAAGTTAGCTTGGTGCCGGCGGTGGATATTTGTCGGGCGGTGACGTGGTCGTCCTTGCACACCTTTGCTAAGCACTATCGTCTGGATGTGCAGGCGGCGTCGGATGCGCGGTTTGGCTCTCGGGTGCTTCAGGCTGGACTAGCGAGGCCCTCCCGTTGAGATATACTGCTCTGTTACATCCTCTATGGTTCCGGGACTGGACTAGAGAGATGCTAAGGAAGAGTAAATTAGACTTATACCTGCTAATTGTTGTTCCTTGCGGAACTCTAGTCCAGTCCCGGATCCCTCCCTGTCTCTCGGTTCTCGCTGCCAGCCAAGAAGATAGTCATTATAGGAGTCTGCCAGGGTTTCTGTTCTCTATGCTTTCGGTCAGAGCTCCTCTGCTTGCAGCACGCCTTAGTTCCCTTTCGGGGCCAATTTGGAGGGTGAGCGGTGGCGCCTCTTGTTGCTTGTGTTTTGCGCAGGGGTCGCCACGGCTGTTCTGGTCCGCCTTCCCGTGGGCGGGAGATTGTTCATAAGAAATACAAAAAAAAAAATAAATTTCGCTAGTAGTGGGATCTTTAGGGTCAGGATCCTTTTTTTCCACTGTATGGTTATATCTACTTATTTGTTGCTCTGCTTAGTATGCTTTGTCAATAGGTACTGATGTGTGGGCGTTTCTTGGGGCTGCATATAGCTGGATGATCAAAGAGATGAAGATATTCAGTCTCCAAAGCTGCTGGTGGAGGTTCACAACTCTATGGTTCCGGGACTGGACTAGAGTTCCGCAAGGAACAACAATTAGCAGGTAAGTCAAATTTACACACTAACTGTCTATGCTATAAGGGTTTCACCTTCTTAGACGTCCCAGACAGTGGGCCTGTATATGTTCATACTGTCCCTCAGTATGTTGGGGGTCTTATGTACACAACCACTACTGTGGTACTGACAGCTTCCACGTTCCTATAGGTTTCGCTATCCCTGAAGCATCATGCTTCAATATCTTTCCTATCTCTCACCAACTGGGAAAGATAGTGTAGATCTTCAGTAGTTCTGAGGTTTCAGCCCTTCACACATCTGTCCTCCTTGGGAATACGGGCTTTTTTCCATACCCCTTCTTCCCTCCAGGACTGGGCTATTTGTCCAAATCGGTCAGTTTTCCTCTTTTACTCCTAACTGTTAATGACTCTGTAGCTAAAAGAGTTTTCAGCTTTTTCTCATAAAGCTTTCCACTGAAGACCTGCCGTTCTTATACTACCCCAGTTGACAATTGGGTCACCTGCCAAGTCCAGATTTGGTCCTTCACCTTCACTGCTGTGAGGTCACCATGAGGATTCCTCTACTGAATCTCCAGTAGACTCCATCAGCCTCTCTATTTCCTGCAATCCAGTAGGTAAGGTCCATATTGTGATTGCTCATTCAATATTTTTAATGGTAATCATCATACATACCAAGGACTCCTCACCTGTAGTCTTTAGGTTAGCTGTTTTTCCTACAGCTCCTCTCTTTCAACTCCTACCCACCAGCCCTCATGGGATGCCAGAGATCCATGTCTGGGAAGTGTAGTCCTGTTCCAGGGACACGCATTTTATGGGATCTCCCCCTGGCATCTATAGCTAGGGAGTCCCCATATGTGAAGACTCATTCCTACTTGTTCCTGGAGATAGCACAGTTACTTACCTGTAACAGGTGATCTCTGGGAACAGCAGGAATAAGTCTTCACAACCCACCCACCTCCCCTAGGTGTTGTTTCTATCGATCTCTCTTCTTTTCCTCTTTCTCTCCCTTTGTCTCAGCTATGAAACTCAACTGAGGAGAGGCAGTTGGAAAGGCGGGAAGGCAGTGCGCAGGCGCGAGGGATGCTCCCAAAAGCTTTCTGATTGGATGCTGGGAGCATTCCCGTGCAGGCTCCGTCGGTACCGACGTACCCATATGTGAAGACTTATTCCTGCTGTTCCCAGAGACAACCTGTTACAGGTAAGTAACTGTGCTGTGTCGCACAGTGAGGAAAGTTTGATCTCCCACAGTGGACTGTAAGCGCTGCCTGTATGCAGACACAGCAAACAGGCTGAAGTCGTCCTGCATAGTGCATCGTCTGATTCTTTAGTATTAGATGATTCCTGCCTGACTTACACAACGGGTAGCTGTATGGCAATGGGACTGGATCAGGGCACTTGAGGCTCTGGGGCCTGTACAAATTTGATGCCTCACTCATTTCTGCCACGTGGCTGTCTTCTTCCTTAAAGAACTGTTTGTGCGCATGGAAAATTGTATGCACTCAGTGTAGATATTTGATTGTATAATTTCCTCTTACTGGATTCTGTGCTTAATTGGATCCTGATGAACTGATTTGTAAAGTTGCAAGTCTTGCCCTACCACCCAACAGATACTGCACATAGATTTCCTAGCTGCTCCCCAATGGATGACTTTTTCTGTGAGTATGAAAGCTTGATAAAGTGAGCGGCATAGAACCAGAAGGGCATAGCACTGAAGGGGAGAGCTGGCTCTACAACCTCAAAGGGAATAAGGAGTGCACGTAGGGCAGCACCTTATCCCATGCCAGTGTTCACAGTATTATCATAGAAGGGTTGGTGGGCCCCTTAAGCACTCCCCTGCCTCCATGTTGCATCCTCGGGGCAGAGTTGAGGTGTCACCCTTTCCAGGCTACGGTGAGCTAGGGGCCAATATGACCAACAAGGAATTCTATGCAGCTGCACTATCCCCGTTCTCGTGTTTTTCAGAGCTGGTAGCTGTGGCGTTGTCACCACCTGAACTCATGTCTAGCACTGTCTCTGACCATGACGTCTCACCTGCTTTATCCCCTCCAGCAACCAAGGCAGACCGAATGGAGATCTTTCAGGAGCTTAAACTCTTTTGATTGGACTTCGCCAATGCAGTGAGTGAAATCAAGTCCTTGGATGACTAGGTCACCCAAAACAAGATCAATATAGATGCGACCGCTCTCTTCCAATCCAAGCTCCATAACTGGATCAGTTTACTAAAGACTTAAGAGATTGGCTTGCTGTTCTGGAAGATCAACAGAGGCGTAATAACATCAGAGTCTTGAGTATTCCCAAAGCTGCAGGGAATAAGGAAAACGTCGGGGAATTAATTCAATAACTCTATTCATTTTGTGTTCTGGGGGTTGTGGTGCCAGTCAAGCTGGAGAAGGCGCACAGAAGCCTTGAGTCTAGGGCTGGATCCGGGTCCTGCCCTAGGTCCATTATAACTTGTTTTATCTCCTTCGACAAAGTGCAGCTGTTGTGAAGCTTAAGGGGGAAATGCTTTATTGCCTTTCAAGGTCAGGAGGTGCAAATTTACCAGGATCTCTCTTCATATACTCTCAAATGCAGGAAAAGCTTCAAGCCCCTGACTCAGCTGCTGCAAGAAAAATCCATCAAGTATAGATGTGGGTTTCCTTTTGCGTTGATTTTTGAATGTAACACCACCCAGTATAAGATTATGGAATTAGAGGACTGCCTGGATATGGTGAACTTCCTGCAAAAAAGGCAGACAGCACACATTGACATAATTCAAGGAGCAGTGCGAGTGACAGGCCTCCACCCCAGAGAGGGGCAAGGTTCCTGGAGCTCGACGACACTTCGACTACCCCACAGAGGATCCAAGTGACCGAACAATGGACACTGCTCAGCCTCCTTGATGGCATCTGGGGATGTCTGTCCTGCTCTCTATTTGAGCCTTCACAGGGTTGTCCCCCCCCCTCCCCCATTCTGGCCTTCCTTATAACTGTTTACCATGCATGTGTAGCTTGCATTACAACTATGGAGTCTTTGTTAATACTTGATATAATTTAGATTTGGCTAATACTATTCAACTGTTTCAGGGGATTGATTGGGGGGAGGGGTGGAGAAGCCTTAGGAGACCTGGAGGGATGAGGGAGACAAATAGGCAGGCGCCATGGCCTGGGTGGTGAGGTGTGTTCTCATAGTTGGGGGTCTGTCTTTGGAGGGGGGGGTGAGCCTGGAGTGCTTCCCGGTTGCAATTGGGGTTTGGGCAATTACCACTCTTGTTGGGAGGGGGGAATGGGAGGATCGCCCCATCTGAGATTGGGATGGTTGGAGGAGATGCTCCTGATATACCAACAGCACCCCTAGAGACAGCTTTGTTTTTTGCTACCATGGGTTTTCTTTAGCGACTTGCAGAAATAACCATCCTCCAATAAGGGGACCATAGGGGTTGGGGAATTCAATGGGAAGGTTAGGGGTGGAGGGATGGGCCCCGCTGGAGTGAGTTCTGAAGCATACCATTGGAGGACAGGGTGCAGGCCATATGCTATGGTGTTCACGTACTTTTGGAGAATGTATATAACAAAAGTGATGTATTCCACAAAGGATTATGGTTAGACTTATTTCATGGAAAGTGAGGGGCCTTCACAGGCCTATAAAGTACAGGCGAGTTCTAGACCAACTGAGAAGAGAGGGAGCCAATATAGTTCTCTTGCAGGAATCCCAGATGTTTGGGCAGGATCATTTACGTTTACAATCTCGTATTTCCACAGGTCTATGCGTACCATTTTACCTCTCACAAGAGGGGAATCATGACTCCCATCTTCGAAGAGACTGTCCCTTCCAACTACTGGCACAGTTCACTGACCTGGAGGGTAGGTTTCTCATTTTGACAGGCTCCTTGAATGGGACCTTGCTCACCGTCATCAATGCTTATATTCTCCAGGACCAAGCAGGAAGTCAGTCCACACTTATGGGTGTCATCAATGCCGATGAAGCCCCAGCGGAGCATTTCCCCAGCTTTCCATGAAAGCCTTTGGGAATGCTGGCACGCATGCGCGGTTCCCTTCCCGCCTAAAGGTGCCATCTTACCTCAGTCTTTTTTTTTTCCGTGAAGCCCATTGGACGTGTGTGCTTTTTTTCCCGGAAAAGAGTTATTTTTTTCTAGGCGTTCGCTTTTTTCCTTGGATTCGACGTCGGTTCCCCACCCACCGGGTTCGGTATGCCGGTATCGAATCCCCTCTTTTTCTTTTCGGTTTTTGCCCTTCGTGGCTAGGCGTTCACGCCAAATCTTTTTTCTTTTCCCTGGAAGGCCGGTCCTTTGACCTCGCGGGGACCCTTTTTTCCCCGATGGCTTCCAGAGGTTTTAAGAAGTGTGATCGGTGTAAGAAGATTGTCTCTCACCGACACACACGACTGCTACCTTCGGTGCCTTGGTCCAGACCACGATTCTAAATCGTGCGGGCCATGTGGAAAAATGTCTTCCAAGGCACTCCGAAGTCGTCAGCAGCAAAGTGAACGGCTTTTCTCGGACTCGGCCTCTACCCGGGCCCGGACCTCGTCTGAGGCCTCGACATCTCGGGATTCCGATCCCGAGAGGCGTCGGAGTTCCTCGGACAGGGGGTCCCCCGACAGGGAACATAAGAGGAAGAAGCGGCTCGCGAGGGCGGCGTCGGAGGAGGTCCCTGGGCCCTTGAGGGCCAGGTCTAAGACCCCTGACCGTCGTCCCAGGCCCGTGGACCAGGAGAAGCCCGCTAAAGTTCCTCGCGTGGAGCCGGAGTCTGCTGGACAGGTAAGTCCTGTTGTCCTCATGGACTCGCCTCCCCGAGTACCGACGTCGGGCCCGGTGCCGCCGGGGCCCGAGTCGGGGGCTGCTGCGTCACCCGAGCTGAGTCTCAGGTTGACAGCCTTGGAGAGCAGAATGTCTGCCTTCATGGACCAGCAGCGGGCACTGATGGCCAGCCTGTCTGGCGCATCTGCCCCGACCACCGGGACATTGACTTCGAAGTCGACCCCGGAGACCGAGCCGATACTCGAGTCCCTTGCGGCTCGAGGTCTCCCTCGACCTCCCGTTCGGGACCGAGGGTCTCGACGCCGGTGCCCCTGGCGTCGGGGCGGGTGCCTGGAGGCCCCGCGGGGTCCGAGCTCGACTCGACATCGGACGAGTCTGCTTGGGAGACCGAGGACGAGGAGTCTCCTGACACCTTCAACTCAGTGTGTCCCTTCGGACTCACCTGAGTCTGAGCCCCGGAGTAGATGCCCTCCGGAGGACACTAGGTTCTCGGAATTTGTCTGTGATATGGCCGCTGCCCTGGCTATTTCGGCTGACCCTGAGGAAGAGCCTCGAGCCGAGGAGCTCGATGCTCTGCAGTATGACTCTCCTCCGAAGGAGGCCTTTACTGTCCCGGTTCCTCCGATGCTGGAACGGCTCCTCTTCCGGATGTGGGAGGCCCCGGCCTCGGCACCGGTCTTGAGCAAGCGGGTCGATTCCATCTGTCGACTCCGTAAGAGTCCTGGCTTCCAAAAAGCACAGCTACCACACCATTCCATGGTTGTGGAATCGGCCATGCATCGTCTGAAGAGTCAGAAGATGCACTTCGCGGTGCCTCCTGGACGGGAAGCCCGAAACCTTGATGGCGTTGGTAGAAAGTGTTTTCAGGGCTCGATGCTTGTTTGCCGTGTCCAGACTTACCAGCTGTACATGGGCATGTATTTACGAGACCTGGCCAAGGAGTTGGCCGGATTCTCTGCTGGTCTCTCCGGGGAACCCTTGCAGAGTTTTAAGTCCTTGTCTTCGAGGATCCGGGAATGCTCTAAGTTCATGTCCCGCACCGCCTACGATGGCTTCGAGGCTTCGGCTCGAGTAGCGGCTGCCGGCATCACGGCTCGACGCCAGGCGTGGCTGAAGTCATCGGACCTTGAGCCATGGGTTCAGGACAAGTTGGTCGATGTCCCTTGCCGAGGTGAAAACCTTTTTGGCAAGCTTGTGGCCGAGAAGGCCGCTCAGCTTGAAACAGAGCACCTCACGAGGACAAGGCTGTCGAGGAAGACCTCTGCTCCTTCCTCTAAGAGGAAGGGCCCGGGTAAGAAGCCCTTTTACCCGAGGAAGGGAGCTGCCTACAAACAGTACCCCCAGTTTCAGGCTGCCCCAGCTGCCCCCCAGGGTCAGCAAGCCAGGGGCCGGGGTAATGGGCCCCGTAGGCAGAATACCCCCAAGCCTCCGGCCCCTGCTCCCACTCAGCAGGGTGGGGTTTTTTGACTCCTTGAGTATAGCCATTCCTCCCTTGCAGACCCAGCCCTGCACAGGGGGCCGCCTAGCCTTGTTCGCTCACCAGTGGCCCTTGATAACCCAGGACAGTTGGGTGCTGGACATAGTCCGTCGAGGCTATGCCCTGCATTTTCAACAACTGCCTCCGCCACACTTCCCAGGGGAACCTTTTCGGCCTCCCCTGCATACTGCCCTTCTCCTTCAAGAGTTAAAGGGTCTGTTGCTGGACAAGGCGGTGGAGCCTGTGCCTCTCCACGTCCAAGGTCACAGGTTTTACTCCAGGTATTTCCTGGTGCCAAAAAGAACCGGTGGTCTTCGACCCATTTTGGATCTCAGAAACCTAAACAAGTTTCTAGTAAGAGAGAAGTTCAAGATGCTTACTCTTGGAACTCTTTTGCCCTACCTCCAGCAGGGAGATTGGCTATGCTCTTTAGATCTAAAGGATGCTTACACTCACATCCTTATTCATCCAGACCACAGAAAGTACCTCAGGTTCATTGTGGGAGGAAACCATTATCAGTACAGGGTACTGCCTTTTGGACTGGCCTCCGCTCCCAGGGTCTTTACCAAGTGCCTGGCAATGGTGGCAGCCTACCTGAGAAATCAGGGCATCTTTGTGTTTCCTTACCTAGACGACTGGCTCATCAGAGGCCAGACTTCCCTGGAAGTTCAACAGGCCACCAACAGGACCATAGAACTGCTCCAAAAGGTGGGCTTTGTCATCAACTTCGCAAAGTCCACTTTGCTCCCCTCCCAGAACTTGGAGTTCATAGGGGCAAGGTTGGATTCTCAGCTGGCAAGAGCATTCTTACCAGTGGACCGAGCACAAAGGCTCATGGACCTCGCCCCCTGGTCTCCGCCAGACTCTGTCTCAGACTTCTGGGCCACATGGCGTTGACGGTACAGGTGACCCCCAATGCCAGGCTCAATATGAGGCTTGCCCAGTGGTGCCTTCGGACTCAGTGGTCACAGGCCTCAGGCAGTCTCAGAGACAGGATCAGAGTGTCCCACCGTTTCCTGGCCTCCCTCAACTGGTGGTTACACCCCCCCAATCTGCTGGTGGGGGTGCCCTTTCAGATACCACCTCATACAGTGATACTGACCACCGATGCCTCTCTGCAGGGTTGGGGAGCACACTGCCTAGACAAGTGCACCCAGGGCCTCTGGTCTCATTGGGAGGCGTCCCAGCAGATCAATCTGCTGGAACTCAGAGCTATTCGCTTGGCCCTCAAGGCCTTTACTGCTTCCCTGGCACAACAGTCTGTCTTGATCCAGACAGACAATCAGGTAGCCATGTTCTATGTAAACAAACAGGGCGGGACTGGCTCCCAGCCCCTTTGCCAGGAGGCCCAGGACCTCTGTTCCTTTGCCCTGAAACACAACATGCTCCTCAAAGCAGTCTATCTTCCAGGCCAGGAGAATTCCTAGCCGACAGATTGAGCAGGATTCTGCAACCACACGAGTGGCAGCTACATCCTTTGGTGGTTCAAAAGATTTTCTTGAAATGGGGGCTTCCCTCCATAGATCTGTTTGCCAGTCCACTGAACAACCAGCTGCCAAGGTTCTGCTCCAGGCAACCGCATCCTCTGAGAGTAGCAGCAGATGCTTTTCTGATTCCCTGGACTCAGGGCCTACTCTATGCGTTTCCTCCCACCCCTCTGGTGGCCCAGACACTGTTCAAGATTCTCCGAGACAGGGCCTCAGTCCTCCTGGTAGCTCCCAGGTGGCCAAGGCAGCCTTGGTTCCCCCTCCTGCTTCAACTGGCAGTGGGTCTGCCTCTGCCTCTGGGATTGCAGCCCGACCTTCTCTCTCAGGATCACGGCTCCTTGCTGCATCCCAATCTCAAAGCTCTCAATCTGATGGCATGGAGGCTGCAAGGGTAGTGTTGGCTCCCTGGGGCCTGCCTCCCGAGGTTGAGGAAGTTCTCCTAGCCTCCAGGAAACAATCCACTAGGAAGACCTATGCTCTCAAGTGGAAAAGGTTCTCTGTGTGGTGTCAGCTACGTGCTGAGGATCCTTTCTCCTGTACTGTGTCAGTAGTGCTTCAGTACCTGCTGCACTTGTCCAATCAGGGTCTCAAGTCCAACTCTGTTCAGGTCCACCTCTCTGCTTTGGCAGCTCACCACTCCCTAGTTGAGGGCCATTCCTTGTCTGTGCACCCTTTGGTGTCTAGGTTTCTCAGAGGCTTGCTTCTGCTCAACCTCCCATACGTCCTCCTGCTCCTGAGTGGGAGCTTAATGTGGTCTTGCAGCAACTGACTCGCCCACCTTTTGAGCCTATGGCTACTTGCCCTCTACGCTTCCTTTCCTAGAAGACTCTCTTTCTGATAGCCCTTACTTCGGCTAGGAGAGTGAGTGAGCTTCAGGCCTTGGTCTGTGATAGACCTTACACCAGGTTCTATAAGAACAGGGTTGTCCTCGGGACTCGCCCTAAGTTCCTTCCTAAGGTTGTCTCCTCTTTCCACCTCAACCAGGAGGTGGTTCTTCCTACTTTTTTCCCTAGGCCTCATGCAAGTCAGGCTGAAACAGTTCTCCATACCTTGGACTGTAGGAGGGCCTTATCCTTCTACCTTGAGCGTACGCAAGGTCACAGGAAGGCTTCTCAGCTCTTCCTGTCTTTTGACACCAATAACTTGGGGAGGCCTGTGTCCAAGCGTACCTTGTCCATCTGGGTGGCTGACTGTATCACCTGGGCTTACAAGGCAGCTGACATTCCTTTGCAGGGTAGGGTCACGGCCCACCGTGTGAGGGCCATGGCTGCATCAGTGGCTCATCTCCGCTCTGTTCCATTGCAAGACATCTGCAGGGCTGCTACTTGGTCTTCAAGCCAGACTTTTGCAGCCCACTACTGTCTGGAGAGGGAGTCCCATAGGGACAGTGCTTTTGGCCAAGCAGTACTCCGGAATCTCTTTGAGGTCTAGGCAACTCCTGCCCTCTGGTTGGGCTACCTGTGGAGGTTATGTCCTTGAAAAGCCTTTCCTTGTTGCTGAGACTAGAGGGAGTTCTCTTGTTCAGCCTGGGTTCCTGGTAGCCCAGAGCTGGGGAGTCACCCATAAGTGAGGATTGACTTCCTGCTTGGTCCTGGAGAAAGAGTAGTTACTCACCTGTAACAGGTGTTCTCCAGGAGCAGCAGGAATCAGTCCTCACTACCCTCCCTCCTCCCCTTGGAGTTGCAGTTGTACATAGTTTAATTTTTACATTTTTGTGTGCTGTTCTTAGCTATGTCATTTGACTGAGGTAAGATGGCACCTTTAGGTGGGAAGGGAACCGCGCATGCGTGCCAGCATTCCCAAAGGCTTTCATGGAAAGCTGGGGAAATGCTCCGCTGGGGCTTCATCGGCATCGATGACACCCATAAGTGAGGACTGATTCCTACTGCTCCTGGAGAACACCTGTTACAGGTGAGTAACTACTCTTTCCTCCCTCTCAAGTAGGAGGGGCCCTGATGACTCTGCTGGGTGCCATACAGTCTCGCCAAAAGGGAGAGATTTGTATCAGAGGAGACTTCAACTGCCCTCCGACAGGTATTGACAGGAAGAGGAGCGGGAATTTTACCTCTGTGATAGCAAAAAAAAAAAAAAAAAAGCTTCAGAAGGTGTTGATTTGGCTAGATCTCTTATCTGTGGAGAGCTGTGCAGGGCAGAGAAAGGGACTATACCTATTTTTCCTCTGTTCATCAGAATCAATCTCTGGCTCATCTCGCGCAACTTATTTTCAGTTCTTAAAGCTTAACTATTGGTACGATGGGGGTCTCTGACCATGCAATCATTTCTTTGTAACTGAGGGAGGGTGAGCAGGAGTTGCCTCCTCATATCTGGGCTTTGCATAGGGGCCTCCTTAAGAACAGGGAGCTTCTTCTGGTGATACAAACAGGATGGCGGGAGTATATGTCCTTTAACAATACAGGGGAAAACTGCTAAGGCTGTCCTCTGTGGACAATTGATATCTCTCTCGAGGGTTCAAGAAATGGAGAATTCATAGTGGAAGGAGATACGTCAGGCTATTGCCAATCTAGAAAGATTGCACCGCAGGGGCGGTGGGGCCTGGATCTGGCAACAGCTAGTACGTAAGAGAGGAGAATTAGCGGCTCTGAAAATGGAAGCTATATCTTGTACAATGCTCCACACCCAGCATGAGAATATGGCAAATCGGCTAATTTGGCAGCTGAAGAGGCAGAAGGCAAAGCGGGTAGTACGCTCTACAAATCTTCGGAGATGGCCACTATGTTTACTAAATTTTACAGTGAGTTATATTCGTCTCAGTTGGTGGCTGACGAGATGGAGATTTGAGACTGATTGTTGGCTGCTGACCTCCCCTGTCTTCTCTTGGAGGCACGAGAGGCGCTGGAACGTCTCTTCACACTTGAAGTGCATCTAACTATTTGTAGCCTAAAAGCTGCGAAGGTTCCGGGACCGGATATGCTGCTGGCTGAGATCTACAAGACCATGCCTGAGCTCTTTGCCCCAGTGCTGGTCAGAATCTTCAATGTCGAGTGTTACCGGCATCTTTTTATCAGGCCTCTTTCACGGTAATGCCGAAAGAAGGGAAAGAACCCCTCATGGGCAGTAACTATAAGCCTGTCTCCTCCTTAAACAGTGATTAGAAATTCTTTGCCAAAGTACTCAGTGCACTACTCGAGTTTAAGTTACAGGACTTTGTTCACCCGGATTAGACGGGATTCATGAAGGATAGATATGGCTTTGAGACTGGCGATTGATTAACATGCAAAAGTCCAACTAGAAAGCACAACTGCCACATGAAATTAGTTCAAACCAGTCTAGAGCGTGGTATTAACAGGACATACATTATTCATAAAATTCACAAATCCGCGGTGAATAGAACCAGACCCAACACGGCTGTGTTTCGGTGATGCTTTCTTCAGGGGTTCTGTGGCACACTAAAAACATAACTATAACCATAAATAATTATTATAACTAAAAAAAAAATACTAAATACATAAACCTATTTGGTAAAAGATATAACATAGCTATCCTTGAAAGACATAAAGAAACATAAAAAATTACATTAAAAGATGAACAAATAAAATAATGGAATGTTATAGAAAGTTATCCTTAATGAAAGAATCAATAATTAAAAACGTATGGAATACAGATTTCATATACTTTTGTTTTATCGTCTCTTCAGTCCAGTCCCTCACCTCAGGGTATTCAAGCCCCCCCCCCCCCCCACCACCAGCAGCTTGGAGACTGAGCATGTCACATTTTGTTGACACCAGAATACCTAGGCAGCCGGCACCACCCACCAGCCCCCAGTAAGCTCAGTCTCCAAGCAGCTGGAGCGGGTGAATCCCAGAGATCTGGACTTACTGAAGGAACAACTGGAAAGCTTTTTCTTAATTTCCTTTCATTTTCTTGATTTCTGCCTGTGCTTGAACCTCCATCTCTCTCTCTCCCCCTGACCTGGTGTCCAGCAAAGAGGAGCAGCTCCTGGGGCCTTCTGCTATGGAATTGCTTGATTCATCAAATTTTTTAAAAAAGGGCAAAGTGTCTTCGGGGACCGCCAGAGATTCTTTCCGGGCTGCGGTGAGAACTCACGAACCCGTGCAGTGGGTGAGGAGCTACAGGGAAGAAAGGAGGGACAGACTTCAGCATAGTAAGAGGTGTCTTCTTTCCTCATCTCCCGCCTCGGGGCCGAAGCCACCACATGCCTGAGCACCGGGGGGAGCAGTGCTGCTCAGTCACACTCGGCAGGACACAGCAGAGACAGGTACTGAGGTGTTTTTCTGTGCTGGTGGGGAGGTTTGTCTCCTTTCTTTTTCCTCTTCTTTCGGAGCACAAAAAAATTTCAAACAGCTGAGGGACCTCGTGGCAGAGGCCTGCGTGCAGTGGGGGGGTCGGGCGTGCCTTTTTCTGAAAGGCTAGCAGGCATGTTTTTTTCTCTCCGGTTCTCTTTCTTTTGTCTTAGTGTGCTTAATTTGTTTAATTTCCTTTAATTGTTTCATTTCTTTTTGTTTCCTGGTACTTTTTTTGGATAGGTGAGTGGCATCTTGTCTTTTTTTTCTTTGCTTAAAAAAGAAAAAAAAGAGGTCAGAGGAGCAGTCAAAGAGAAGGCTGGTCTGACAGAGGGGACTGATCCTCCCTATTATCCAGGGCGTAGAAGCATACTCTCCACTGAAGGCATCTGCAGGGGCTGTGCCATAGAGGCACACACGGCTGAACAGTCTATGCATGAGGAAGCAGTGACCCCTGCGGAGGGCAACCCAGAGGCTTCGGGGTCCATGCTGTGGACAGATGTGGGGCCTGGAACGGCACCGCCATTGCTGTAGCCCATACAATAGAGTTTGGCATCTCTGGGTCCCTCTTCCTCCCAGACATAGTCGACAGGGATCCCGGGAGATTTTTCCCCAGAGTTTGTATTGTTGCTCCACAAGGCTTTTTGCTTGAAGTGGCAAGAAGAGAGCCAGGTGGGCAATGCCAAGACGAGAGGGGTTCTGGGAGACCTGCAGAGGTCTGAGCCGGAGCAAACGCAGCCTCTGGCTAAGCAAAGCCTCGAATGTGAGGCAGGCGACGAGGCTGGGTCCCTTCCCTCAGACGAAGAGCCCAAAGACAGTCTGGAACCTGAGGAGCTGGAAGAGGTGAGATCCCACAAGAGGAGGAATCTCGTATAGTCAGGGTCTTCCGTAGGGAGGAGTTGGTGGTTCTTATTGCGGAGGCCCTCAAAACTCTCAATATGCCCATGGAAAAGGCGACCGAAGAAGATACTCTGGAGGACCCGATCCTTCAGGCTGTGCGCAAGCCTCAACGTGTGTTTCCCCTGCATAGGGTCATTAAGCAAATAATCCTAGAGGAATGGGACCTTCCGGAGGCTGGGCTCAGTGGTTCACATACTATAGCCCAGTTGTATCCATTGTTGGAACAGGAAGAAGATACTTTGTTCTCCGAAGGTCGATACCACGTGTCAGCTGTAACTCCCGTAGAGGGCAGTGCGGCACTCAGACATCCAGGATAAAAAGCTGGATACTCTGCTGAAGCAAGCCTTTGATGTTAGTGCTCTGTTCCTACAAGCCTCAGCTTGTGGTGCATTGGTAGTGCGTGCATATTTGCGTTGGGCACAGAGCATCCTCGAGTCGGCAGGGGAGTCCCAGGAACAGGGGGGCCCGCAGCGTGACTTGAATCGGGAGCGGCTTACTTGGCCGACGCCTTCTATGATCTGGTTCGGGGGCTTTCCAACAGCATAGCCTCGGTGGTTGCAGCACGCCGCTACCTCGGCCTCCGTAACTGCTTTGGGGATGTTTCCTTGAAGGCCTGTTTGAGTAAGATGCCATACAAGGGTAAGCAGTTGTTCAGGGAGGAACTCGAAAAATTGGTAAAGGACTTGGAGTCCAAAGGGGGATGTCTTCCCGAGGACAAGTCGAAGCAGGGGCATAGTTCAGGCTCGAGTAGAGGGCAGCCCTGGGAATTGAAGCGTTTTAGGACAGTGCGCTTTTAAGCCGCACCAGAGAGGAAGGTTCGCCTCCTGGGGACTTCCGTTTTGGGGGGCAGGTAGAGGCTATTACTCTGCCTCTGCCGCCTCCTCGGCTTAGAAGAAACCGCAGTGAAGCTAGGGGGGGGGGTGCCGGTGAAGGTGCAGCCTGTGGGAGGTTGGTTGCGGGCCCAGGCAGGGTAGAAGTCCTGAATAATGTCGTACCAGTGGGTCCTACAGGTGGTACAGGATGACTACGCGCTGGTGTTTGTCAGACTGTTCGTGCCGGCCTTCGTTCACTCCCCTTGCAAGGCATGCTGGAAGGCGCAGGAGGTACGGGAAATGCTTGAACGGCTACTGAGGTTAGAGGCAGTAGTACTGGTGCCTGCGGAGCAATGTTGTAAAGGTCAATACTCCATTTATTTCATAGTCCCAAAGAAAGAGGGTTCCTTTCGGCCTTTTCTCGATCTCAAGCAGGTGAACAGGTGCCTGCAAGTACCGAGGTTTCATATAGAAACCCTCAGGTCAGTGATCATAGTCGTAAGAGAAGGGGGAAGTTCCTAACCTTTCTGGACTTTACAGAAGTGTACCTGATCCATCCAGATCATCACCAATTTCTTCGCTTTGCGGTGCCCATGGGACACTTTCAATTTCAAGCCTTGCCTTTTGGTCTCCCAACGGCCCCCTGAACTTTCACCAAGATGATGGTCGTGGTGACGGTGGCCTTTTGTTGCGAAGGTATACTAGTGCATTTGTACCTCGACGATTAGCTCATTTGAGCAAAATTCAAGTGGGAAAGCGAGTAGGCCATGGCACAGGTGGTCGAATTCCTGCAGAGTCTCGGCTGGAACATCGTCTTCAAGAGACACTTAAACCCTTCGGAGGACTTTGACTACCGCAGGGCTTGCTTTGACATCTGCAGTGGCAGAGTCTTTCTGCTGCAAAAGAGGTCACGGGCGCTGAGTCAGCTAGTCTGAGAAGTTCCTCTGCATGGTGGAATCGAAGCGTGGCATCTTCAGCTCTTGGGGACCATGGTGGCAGCGATAGACCTGGTTCCGTAGGCGCAGGCCCACTTGAGGCCATTGCAGAGAGCCATGCTGCGCCGGAGGTCACATCAGCAACATCGCTTATCACATCCATTGCTCTGTTCACAGCAGGTTCGGAGAGCACTCAAGTGGTAGCTCCGTGAGGAGAAGCTGACAGCAGGAGTTCTATTGGAGTTGCTGCACTGGGTTCCCCAAGCAATGGATGCCAGCTTCTTGGGTTGGAGAGCCCACTGCGAGGGGAGCATTTGCTCAAGATCAGTGGACCGCAGACGAACGGACTTGGCCTATCAATCAGCTGGAAATGAGAGCTGTTCTCCTCGCAGTGCAGGAGTTTCACCCACTACTGCACGGAAAGGCAGTGCATGTCTTATCTGACAATACCACCACAGTAGCGTGCATCAATCGACAAGGGGGCACAGGCAGCATCCGGCAGGAGAGCGAAGCGGAGATATTGCTGAGGTGGGCATAGGCCATCTGCAGGTGATTTCAGCGGCACACGTGGCCAGAACAGAGAACGTAACCACTGACTATCTCAGTCAAGTGTGCTTGGACCCAGGAGAATGGCAACTGAACCAGGCAGTCTTTGAGCTCATAGTGCACTGGTGGGGACCTCTGGTCGTGGATTTGATGGCAGAGAAACCAGTCCAAAAAACGTGGGCAGCAAATAAAACTCACAAAACTCACTTTATTGATCCTTATTTGATAGAGGTGGCCCAAACCCAACACAGGCCGTGTTTCGTATGATACTTCTTCAGGGGTGAGGCACACTATAAACTATAAAAACATCATAATAACTTGTCAAAAAAGTACATAAAAATAAAGAATAAATACATTATTAAAATCATAACTAAAAGAATGAAGAAGATATACTAATTGTGAATTAAATATGAACTGATAAAATTGAACCAATAGAAAAACATATGCACCAATATAATAAAACAATAAAAAACATTGTAAAAGTGTTCAGAATGACCAACAAGTAACATATTGAAACATAAAATGCCACAACAAAATGTGTGTGTGTGAACAATTAGACATGTAGGTTATAAACAGCATCAACATGCCGTTCTCTACATGCCGTTCTCTACAGATCAAATGGACCTTTCCCCTCTGATAGAATGCTTTGACGCAGTTTCCGAATGGCTGCAATCTCAAAACCTCCGTATTCAACACAAGAAAACGGAGGTGCTCTTCATCACGAGGGACCACAGTTTCACTCCGCCACCCCATGTAAGAGTCAAGGAAGCAGATCTGCAAACAAAATCCACAATACGATACCTTGGGGTCACTTTGGACCAACGTCTTGATATGAAGGTTCACATAGGTAACATAGAACAATCTACTTCAAGATCCGAACACTCAGGCATCTTCGCTCCTTATTCGATCCAGAGGACTTCCGGACTATATACCAAGCACTAATCTTACCTCACTTTGACTATGCTAATGCCATCTTACAAGGCCTCCCACAGTCCACCCTGAACCCGCTACAACTTGCCATGAATGCCGCAGCAAGGGTCCTTCATGGAGTCTCTGGGAACGACCATGTGACGCCTATCCTGAAGCAGCTTCACTGGCTCCCCATACACGGAAAGGCTTGTGTTCAAGACATTACTACTGACCTTCAAGGCCGTCAATGGTCTTGCATCCTCCTCACTAACAGAGCTCATTCACGCTGTTCCACATAACAGATCCAGAAGACCTACAGCAATAAACTCTAATAATTCCGAAGGCCTTAACAAAATGCACCCTCACAACGGTAAACAGGGCTTTCAAATTTTGCGCCCTAAGATGCTGGAATGCTCTACCATCGAACATTCGTGCTATCGTTGACCTAGTCCAGTTCAGGAAGGCACTCAAATATCACCTGTTCCTCAAGTACTACCCAGTCAGCAAGACGCCAAGCTAGATAGCCTCATCAACTCTCTATATGCGATATCCGAGATCATTGAGCTTTGTCATAACGTCTGTATGTAAGTATTACATGTAAATAGTTCCCCTATGTTATCCAAGTTTGTACACCTGTTCTCTGTAAAACAGAACAGCTGCTTGTTCTGGTTTTTTGTTTCATGTAAACCGCGCTGATGTAGAATAGTGCAGTATATAAGAGATTGTAATAAATAAATAAAAAATAAATAATAAAATAAATCAAATATAAAAACCAAGCCAACCATAAAAGAAGAATAAATAATAATAATTATGGTTAAAAACATGTACAAATGATACTTTAATATATATTAAGGTACACTAAAAACAGAAGGAGCAACAAAAGGGATGAGAAGCAGGATATGAAAATTGAGGAGATGAATTTAGCACAAAGAAGCAGGAGTGAATCAGAAACAATTACCTTAAGGCAATGAGAACCTCTGCCAACTTAATAAGAGTGGTCAATAAGACCCTAGGCTATTTTCATTTCACTGTAAAATCAAAATATGCCTGACTCAAAAAAAAACTTGAAAGTGAACATGTGCGAAACAGACAATAAATGTGCCTAATCAAATCAAAACAGTACCAGATAAAACACAGGGCGAAAAGGCTATAAAATATGATCATTTCATTCAACCATCCAAATGGAATAAAGAATGTAATACCGTGATATCACCCACTCAATTCATTGCGTGACTCACAGAAAAAAACTTCTCAAGTGGAAAACCTAATCGCTAAAATATAAAATGTGGGATATATGCCATAACTGTTTATATGATGTGTATCGTTCTTGGATATTGGTGTAGTATAGATACTGCATGTCTATTAAATTAACTAATATGGGGTGCCCCAACAAAGCAAATGAAATAAAAACCAATGAGAATCTTTATATAAATCAGATGTTTGTGTGATGTACTTACTGTATATATATTGTCATGATGTGCGTGTTGATAAAGTTGAAAGTGTGAAAAGAAATCCTGTTTCTTTTAAGAAGCTAGGTGTGCAATTACCTCCAGGCACAAGTTAGAGGGAGCAGGAAGGAATATTCAGGAGCTAATGAGCTTGAGAAGCCTAATGATTTGCACCTGGAAGTGACCCCGGAAGTCAAGCAGGAAAGATTTCCTTATAAGCCAGAGCTGAATGCTTGCAAGAGGTGCACGGATACACAGGGAAGTCCAGGTCCAGCTGCCTTAGGGAAAGGCAGTCCAGCAGCAAGGTGCACGGCTACTCAGGGAGGTCCAGGTCCAGCTGCCTTGAGGAAGAGGAGCACGGCCACACAGGTGTGCACGGCTACACAAGGAGGGCCAGGTCCAGCTGCCTTAAGGAAAGGCAGTCCAGCAGCATGGTGCACTGGGAGTAGAAGTGGACGTGGAGATCCAGGAGGAGATCCAGGACGGGGTCCAGCTGCCTTGAGGAAGAGAAGCACGGCTACTCAGGGGAGTACGGCTACACCAAGGAAAGAGAAAGAAGAGAAAGAGAAGGACTTGAGAAGGAACAGTGAAGAAATCCTAGAGGAGCAAGCCCACAGGTACAGGGTTTACAAGGGTGAAATTCAGAAGGGCCAGGCTGATTGTGCAGCTCTCCCAAGGGGGTTTGTTAGAGCCAGCTCTGAGGTTAGAGGCTGTGCCACGCCCTGTTCTTCCAGTGTTCCTGACTCCAGAAGAGAGAGAGCTAAGCCAGAAGCCAAAGGGAATGGTTTGGTGAGAAGCTCACAGTCTCTGAGGAATAATTACCCAGTTTTACCAAGCAAGAGAGGAAAGGCATTTTATAATAAACCTGAGTTCTTACCAAGGGAGGAAAGAGTCCAAACCAGGTATTACTAAACTGCCAAGAAGCACAGCCCTGCCTAATGCTGAGAGGCAGAGACATTGCTACAACAGGAAAGTTGCTGAAAGGAAAAACTCTGTGGAGTCAAGCCAGCAAAGTTCCAGGTATGAAACAGTTATTGATGTTAGTAAATGCATGAAGCATAAAGGCCCTGGGAAAACCAGTCCTCGCTTTACAAGGAAGGAGAAACCAGACTGGTTTAGTAAAATCCCTAAAGCCCTGAGAACAGACCCTTATTTGAGACAAGGCCCCAGAGGCATAGCACACCAACACGAGTCAGACAGGGACAGTGTTTGTTCCCCTGGTGATTATAGTGAGGAAGAATGCATGGAGACAGAATGCATTGACACAGTTTCCCTATCACCACCAGAGCAGATGGAGTGTGACCTGTGCACAGCCTTATCTCAAGAGTCTGTAGTAACTGAGTAAAATAGAAAAGTCTATGAAAATGTTGATGTTTTTGGAATGAACTGAATTCCTGTTTTTGACCTCTGCATTAATTGTGAAGTGTAACAATTAATCACATGTCTTGAATACTGGTGACCTTTTGCAAGAAAGGACTTTTCTGTTTCGTTATTCATCTCTTAATTTGAACCCTTGCATTGACGGGGAATAAAAGCCTTAATTCCCTCCACTTGGTTTTGTTACTAAGTTTTTTTAGGCAGCCGGAATTGGTGAGGACATTTGGCTACGTCGATGAACCTTACTTTCCCGGTGGCTCCCTAGATATAATCTTTGCCGTGGATCGCCCTAAGCGTAGGGGGCGCTACCCACGACAGTATTAAATTAACTGATATGGGGTTCCCAAATGTGTATCCAAACGGAGAAACCGTATCAGCATATGAAACTAGCTCTAAAAACAATGTCAAGACAGGCACATTAAAAAAATGTAAAAACAAGAACCGGCTTTAATAATAAAAGGAAAAATAAGGAGTGAACCTGTCAACAAAAGCCGTACTGCATCAAGCAACCTTATAGAATGTAAAAAACGCAGGCGCATGCGAATGTTTAAATACATGCCTAACCGCGGGAGAGGGAAGGTTGTGCACACTCCCATAATGACTAGAAACTTCAAACGGCTGGAAGTACCGCAGGATAAAAGCAGTCAGGCATACCAGATCGCAAATTAGGAAATCACCAAACCCTCCGACAGTTTGTTTGACGACGTGGATCAGCTTGATAGATGCTGTGGAAAAAGAGCAATACGAGTGTGCGATACAGTAATATTTCCAGCTAGCAGAAAAAACGCTCTGTGACGGCCATATGACACTACAACCTTCATATAGTACTCATTTAAACATTCCAATCATGTATGATTTGTGTAAAATATGAAAGAGACATCACTAAAAACAATATATGCAACTAACTTAGTTGCTATAAAAACTAAACATAACACAAAATATCTCATAAGTGTCAAAAATAGCAAATATTAAGATACCATAAAAACCTGTAGTAAAACATACAAAATGAACCATAAAAAACATAAGGAAAATACTAATATTAAATAGTAAAATAAAAAAACATGCTGAAAATTGCGAATACAAAAACCATTAATTATATTAATCAACCAGGGTCCTATATGAAACCACCATAAAGTGTTATGAACCTAAAGGGCCTGTCCTGGGTTTGGGCCACCTCTATGAAATAAGGTTCAATAAAGGTTGTGAGTTTTATTTGCTGCCCACGTTTTTTTGGACTGGTTTCTCTGCTATCTTGTGTGGCAGTGTGCTGTTTGCTTCTTGGTGGACATAATATCTATAGCATGTTTTCCCCTTGGAAAGACGTTCACAGCTTCGGGGATGATGCATTGGATAAATTGATATCCCAACCTAAACAAATTGTAACCCATATACATAAATAAAACGATTAAAAACACTGTGTGGAATTTAAAAAACGAGCATATGAAACCAATGCAACATTACAAACCATGTATTATGTATGTTTAGTTTTTATAGCAACTAAGTAGTTGCATATGTTGTTTTTAGTGATGTCTTTCATATTTTACACACATCATACATGATTGGAATGTTTTATATGAGTACTATATGAAGGTTGTAGTGTCATATGGCCATCAGAGCGTTTTTTCTGCTAGCTGGAAATATTACTGTATCGCACACTTGTATTGCTCTTTTTCCGTGGCATCTATCAAGCTGATCCGCGTCGTCAATCAAACTGTCGGACGGTTTGGTGATTTCCCAATTTGCGATCTGGTACGCCTGATTGCCTTTATCCTGTGGTACTTCCAGCCGTTTGAAGTTTCTAGTTATTATGGGAGTGTGCACAACCTTCCCTCTCCCGCGGTTAGGCATGTATTTAAACATTCGCATGCGCCTGCGTTTTTTACATTCTATAAGGTTGCTTGATGCTATATGGCTTTTGTTGACAGGTTCACTCCTCTTATTTTTCCTTTTAATATTAAAGCCGGTTCTTGTTTTTACATTTTTTTTAATGTGCCTGTCTTGACATTGTTTTAGAGCTAGTTTCATATGCTGATACGGTTTCTCCGTTTGGATACACATTTGGGAACCCCATATCAGTTAATTTAATATATATACAGTAAGTACATCACACAAACATCTGATTTATATAAATATTCTCATTGGTTTTTATTTCATTTGCTTTGTTGGGGCATCCCATATTAGTTAATTTAATAGACATGCAGTATCTATGCTACACCAATATCCAAGAATGATACACATCATATAAACAGTTATGGCATAGATCCCACAATTTATATTTTAGCGATTAAGTTTTTCACTTGAGAAGTTTTTTTCTGTGAGTCACGCAATGAATTGAGTGGGTGATATCACGGTATTACATTCTTCATTCCATTTAGATGGTTGAATGAAATGATCATATTTTATAGCCTTTTCGTCCTGTGTTTTATCTGGTACTGTTTTGATTTGATTAGGCACATTTATTGTCTGTTTCGCACATGTTCACTTTCAAGTTTTTTTTGAGTCAGGCATATTTTGATTTTACAGTGAAATGAAAATGGCCTAGGGCAGCGATGGCGAACCTATGGCACGCGTGCCAGCTGTGGCACGCGAAGGCCTTGCAGCTGGCACGCGGGAAGGTCCGCAAGTAAAATTTAAAAAAAAAAAAAAGCTGTCTTCTCCCGCTGCCGGGGCCGCCGCGGCAGAATCGAGTGTGCCGCGGGGCCCCCCCTGCCCAGCACAGCCTGCCCTCCCCCTCTATCCGCTCTCTCGTCGCAGCTCACAGTGACACGCGCCGGCTTTCAGAGAGTGAGGGAAGAGTTTCTCCCTCGCTGCTCTGTTAAGCCCGCGGGGGCTGATGGGAAGTTCCCATCAGCCCCCGCGGGCTTAACAGAGCCGCGAAAGGGAAACTAATCCCTTCGCGCTCTGAAAGCCGGCGCGTGTCACTGTGAGCTGCGACGAGAGAGCGGATAGAGGGGGAGGGCAGGCTGTGCTGGGCAGGGGGGGCCCCGTGGCACACTCGATTCTGCCACGGCGGCCCCGGCAGCGGGAGAAGACAGCTTTTAAAAAAAAAAATTCCCTGGGCTGGGCTGGGGGAGGGGGGTAGGATTGCTGATGGGCTGGGGGGGTTAGGATTGCTGATGGGCTGGGGGGGGTTAGGAGTGCTGATGGGCTGGGGGGGGTTAGGAGTGCTGATGGGCTATGGGGGGGCTGGAGGGAGTTAGGAGAGCTGATGGGCTATGGGGGGGGCTGGGGGGGGTTAGGAGTGCAGATGGGCTATGGGGGGGTTTAGGAGTTCTGAGGGGCTATGGGGGGGCTGGGGGGGGTTAGGAGTGCTGATGGGCTTTGGGGGGCTAGGACTTGAGGTGGGTTGATGGGGTTAGGACTGGTAATGGGCTGTGGGCTGTTGGGGGGGTTAGAACTGGTAATGGGCTATGGGGGGTTAAGACTGGTAATGGGCTGTTGGCTGATGGGGGCTGTCTGGTAATGGGCTATGGGGGGGTTAGGACTGATAATGGCCTATGGGGGGGGCTAGGACAGGAAATGGGCTGATAGGGAGGGGTTAGGACTTGAGGTGGGCTGATGGGGTTAGGACTGGTAATGGGCTGTGGGCTGATGGGGGGGGTTAGGACTGGCAATGGGCTATGGGGGGCTGACTGGAAATGGGTTGATGGGGTTAGGACTGGAAGTGGGTTGATGGGGGGGGCTAGGACTGGTATTGGGTTGGGGGTTGCTAGGACTGGAAATGGGCTGATGGGGGGCTAGGACTGGAAATGGGCTGATGCAGGGACTAGAAGGGAATGGATGCTGGGTGAGGCTGGAACTAGAAGGGAGCTGATGTTGGGGGAGGATTAGAATGGGATGGGGCTGGGAGAGTAAAATGGAGAGGGGAAAAATATTTTGTGTGGGAGGGATAAAAAATCTACAATTGGCCGGGTATTGGGAGAGTAAGTGGGGATTGAGGATGGAGGGGTAAAATTTGAGTGGATGAAATAGGAATGAGGAAAGAGCAAAAGGAGAAAGATTAGTATGTTAAAGCAGATGTAGAGAGAGAGAATGGAAAAAAAAACTAGAAGAGAGAAGAAAGGACAAATGGACAGCAGATGATGGAGAGTTAGCAGAAAACATGAAGAAACCAGAAGAAAGTGGCTGGAGCAATTGCAACTGAAAAAAAATGCACAAAAGGTAGAAAGATATCTCTTTGACAAGTTATCAGCATGCATGCAACAACAAACATCACATTAATTTTTTTCATGTATAGATTCTTTGGGAATACACACCGAGTCCTGACACAGTTAACAGTTTTAAGAAGTTTATCTTTTTTTTTACTCAGGATACATTTGACATGTTATGTGAATAATACATTTAAAATATATTGTGTAACTGAATCAAATTCTTCCTAAATTCATTAAATTGAATGAAATCATTAAAACATTATAAATTGCCAATAAATTGAAATGAAAACCAAAGGATTGTGAATCAAATTGATTCTCTGACAATACAAAGATTCCAACCTTTACAAATGATGTTACATAGTTCAGGCAACTTTATAAAGAGTTTTTAGATACTAAAATCTTGTTAAGGTTTAATTGACGTGCTGGCACTTTGAGGAAATTCTTTGGTTTTGTGCGGCAGTTTGGGCACTCGGGCTCAAAAAGGTTAGCCATCACTGGCCTAGGGTCTTATTGACCACTGTTATTAAGTTGGCAGAGGTTCTCATTGCCTTAAGGTAATTGTTTCTGATTCACTCCTGCTTCTTTGTGCTAAATTCATCTCCTCAATTAATTTTCATATCCTGCTTCTCATCCCTTTTGTTGCTCCTTCTGTTTTTAGTGTATCTTAATATATATTAAAGTATCATTTGTACATGTGTTTAACCATAATTATTATTTATTCTTTTATGGTTGGTTTGGTTTTTATATTTGATGCTGTTTATAATCTACATGTCTAATTGTTCACACGCACATTTTGTTATGTGGCATTTTATGTTTCAATATGTTACTTGTTGGTCATTCTGAACACTTTTACAATGTTTTTATTGTTTTATTATATTGGTGCATATGTTTTTCTATTGGTTCAATTTTATCAGTTCATATTTAGTTCACAATTAGTATATCTTATTCATTCTTTTAATTATGATTTTAATAATGTATTTATTCTTTATTTTTCTATACTTTTTTGACATCATGTTATGATGTTATAGTTTATAGTGTGCCTCATCCCTGAAGAAGTATCATACGAAATACGGCTTGTGTTGGGTTTGGGCCACCTCTATCAAATAAGGATCAATAAAGGTTGTGAGTTTTATTTGCTGCCCACGTTTTTTGGACTGGTTTCTCTGCTATCTTGTGTGGCAGTGTGCTGTTTGCTTCTTGGTGGATGTGGATTTGATGGCGACATTTGAATCGGCCAGAGTGAGCAGGTTCTTCAGCCGGAGGAGAGAGAGGATGTCAGAAGGCCTGGATGCTCTTGTGCAGCATTGACCCAGCCAGGGGCTTCTCTTCTTCTTCCCTCCGTGAGCACTCATAGGGTGAGTGATTCAGAAAGTGGAGGTGCACCGTAAGCTGATTGTCCTGATTGCCCCAGATTGGCCGAGGCACCTGTGGTGCGCAGACCTAATTTGACTGAAGGCGGCTGAGCCATGGAAACTTCCAGTCTTGATGCCTCAGTTGGATCGGTTCTCGCTTACTGCATGGCTCTTGAGAGGGCTCGATTAAGGAAGCAAGATTATTCTGCCCAGGTTATCTCCATGTTTCTTAGGGCCAGGAAGAGGTCCATGTCATTGTCCTAAATTCAAGTGTGGAGAGTTTTTGAGAGCTGGTGTGCTGATGAGGGTTGCTGGCTGTTTTCAGCCACTGTTCTGGAAGTGTTAGAATTCCTTCAGGCAGGACTCAATAAAAGGTTGGCATGTGACGCTCTGAGGGTGCAAGTGGCCGTGCTGCCCTGTTGAGGCAGGATCCAGGGAGTCTCCTTGGGAACACATCCATATGTGACTAGCTTCCTGAGAACGGTTAAGCAGCCCCAGCCCCCCCCCCCCCCCCTTGCGGTCCATTATGTCATCTTGGGACCTCAGTTTGGTGCTTTCAGCTTTGACGAGAGAGCCTTTCGAGCCATTAGCGGCATGTACCCTGAAGGACTTGACTTTGCCACCAAAAATACTGTCTTCAATCTGTTCTTCCCCTAGGATCTCTGAGCTCCAGGCACTGCCGTGTAGGGAGCCTTTTCTATCCTTCTCCAGGGAGAAAGTGCTTCTGCAGCTGATACCCTCCTCCTTGCTGAAGATGGTTCACCGTTTCATCTGACTCAAACGGTCACTCTTCCAGTGGTGTCAGGTCGGGCTGAGGACTTGGTGGACCCACAGTTGCGTCTTCTCGACATCTGGTCCCTAAGAAGGTATCTGAAGAGAACAGCTTCCTTTCGAAGATCGGATTGGCTATTCCTGTTTGGAGGGTTGTGTAAGGAGGAGGCAGCTGCGAAAGCCTCCATTTCTATATGGATTAAAGAAGCAATTGCATCAGCCTGTATGTTGCGGGGCAAAGTGGGCTCCGCAAGGCCTGAGGGCTCATTCCACAGGGTGCAGGCAGCCCCCTGAGCGGAGTGGAGTTTGGTGCCACTGGGGGATATCTGTTGTACGGCCACCTGGTCATCACTTCATAAGTTTGTAAAGCATTACAGATTGTATGTGCAAGCAGCGGGGAACGTGAAGTTTGGGTCAGCAGTACTCCAGGCCAGGCTCCCATGTCCCTCCCGTGGTTAAGTGGCTCTGTTACATCCCTGAGGTATGGGACTGGACTGGAGTTCCTTAAGGAAAGACAATTAGTAGGTAAGACCTAATTTCACCTTATGCAAACAAGAAAATCATAGACAGACCGTTGTAGAGTCATATGGAGTAAAACTCCATTCTCTCTAAAAACAAAACTGAATATAAAACAGTCATTCATTATATACTCATTCCTAACTACGCTGAGATCGAGGAGCAGGAGTGAAAGAACTTTATCTATAGAACCCATGGGTATTCATTTAGACCTCAAGCTTGGAAGTTAAAACAGCATCTGTTATCTGTAAAACCTTATATAAAATCAAGGGATTCGAGCATATAATCATAAGAAGTGCCTCAGCAAGCAAGCTATAATGCACTGCAATTACATCGGGTGAAAAGTCACTGCCACTCGCTATTTTATATACATCCCTTTGGCTGTGAGTCATAGTAAAAGCATACATAAGTTTAAAATAGTCACATTTACCTTTCTGCTTTAGCCAAAGTATTCTGTTCGGCGACTTGCAGTAAACTGAGAACACTGGCGTGAGCTCACGCCACTCAATTTCAGTGCCACAAATGCAGGGTTAAAGGACCATGGCTTCAGTGGTTTAAAATCCATAATGAATTTTACTTAAAAATGGTATAACATGGTAAAAAAAAGGAACAAAGACTACAATAAAATAAAACTAAAAAAAGAAAAGAACTAGAGACAAAGCTGAATGCGTGTCTCTCATTTAAATGAATAAATAAATATGCAAATCACTTCAAAGGTACTGACAGGCACCTTACAACCAATATATAAACTAGATCCATAAATCGCGGAGCTTACTCATGGATAAAAATTATTTCGAGACATAATAAATAGATGTGTTAAAAAAATGAAATTGAAGATTACTTCACAGTGATGAATATTTGCTCCATGTCATTATTTATCCTCAGCGAGTTGCAGTATCTTTTCACCTGATGTAATTGCCATGTATACAGTGTGCTTGCTGAAGTATTTTTTATGATTGTACGCTCATATCCCTTGATCTTAATAGGATTTTACAGATAACAAATGTTTTAACTTCTAAGCTTGAGGTCTGAATGAATACCCATGGACTTTGTAGGTAAAGTTCTTTTCACTCCTGGTCCTCGATCTCTGTATAGTTAGGAATGAGTATATAATGAATAATTGTTTTATGTTCTATTTTGTTTTTAGAGGGAAAGGAGTTTTACTCCATATGACTCGACAATGGTCTGTCTATGATTTTCTTGTTTGCATAATAAACAAAAGTATATTAAATGTGTAAGTTTTTACCTATTTATTTAATTTATTGATTCATTAATTCATTAAGGATAACTTTCTATAACATTCCATTATTTTATTTCATTTTTTAATGTTCTTTTTAATGTCTTTAATGTTTCTTAATGTTTTTCAAGGATGGCTATGTTATATCTTTTACCAAATAGGTTTTTGTGTTTGGTATTTCTTTTAGTAGTAATAATTTGTGGTTATATTTATGTTCTTAGTGTGTAAAGAAGGCATCGCCAAAACACAGCCGTGTCGGGTCTGGCTCTATTCACCCGAATTTGTGAATTTTATGAATAAAGTATGTTTGTTAATATCACATTCTGGATTAATTAACGTGCTACATGAGGTCAACGGAGGACGCAATGTTGTGTGATCTTCTCGCTTGATGCTGAAAAGGCCTTTGACAAGATCAAATGGCCCTATCTGTTCGAGGTACTCCAACAATTTGGATTCGGGCCCAATGTCTGTGGCTGGGTTGAGGCCCTGTATGCCATGCCCATAGTCACAATCTTAGTCAATGGCTTCCACTCATGTAGTTTTCGCTTAGAGTGTGGTACTCGGCAGGGCTGCCCTCTCTCACCCCTCTTATTCATATTAGCTGTTGAACTGTTTGCTTGCCACTTACGCAAGTGAGTGAGGGAGATTGGGTATAAGCCTCCATGGGAAGGTGCATGCTGTGTATTCCTGTATGCTGATGATACCCTTGTATATCTTCATGAGCCAACTGCCTCGATTCCTATCATTGTGTCTGTCATCGAGCAGGTTTCTCGAGTATCCAGGGTCACGGTTAATGAGCAGAAATCCGCTGTCCTCCCCTGCCTTACTAAAGTGACCCCTGATACAATTGATCTTCCAGGTGGTTTCCTTATGGTGGATCACTTTAATTATCTTGGTATCCGCATTCCAAGGGTACTTTCCATCTGTACCAATTAAATTATCTGGTACTACTAGATGAGATTAATAGGGAGCTATTAATGCTGCAATTTTCATTCGTCTCTTGGCTTGGACGTATTAACACCATAAGGATGCTTTTTCTCCCAAAACTTCTATTTGTTTATTTACTCAGCTGCCAATTCAAGCTCTGAGAAACCAAGGCGGTTCAGAAATCATTATCTTCCTCTGTATGGTTGGGCAGGAAACCCCATGTCAGTTGGCTTGCCCTTTCGATGCCCAAGGGAAGTGGAGGCCTGAGACTTACTACAGGTGCTCATGCCTGCGTGTAGTATTCTTCTGACTGACCAGCTCCTACTCAGATTGGGCCCAGTTGGAAGGGAAATGGATGAATCCCATCTCATCCCATTGAGGAGCAGTTCTTTTCCTAAAAGAGGTGGCTGATGTCCATCAAATACTCTTACACCCCTTACTGGGGCCTGTATGGAAGGCATGGAACATGCTGTGTCAGAGTCAGAAAGTGTCTCCCTGGATATCCCCGTTCACACCATTGACAGTCTTTGCCTCTATTAGGTATTTTGGCGGGCAGACACTGAATCTTAGCCATGCCCTGAGGCTTTCCTCTCTGATGGCACTTCCTTTGCCTCTAAAGACAAACTTGAAGCGATTTGGGGGTCCTTGCTAAATTTCTTCCAGTATTTCCAACTGTGACACTGTCTTGGGGTATCCTGTCATATTACTGATGCATTGCACCCACCTCAAATCTGGGAGCATATTCTTTTTTAATCTACGCGTCTGAAATCATTTCTGGACAGACTATACAGAGCTTTTGTCACAGACTCCCCACACCTGTCCTGGGACCTCACCCACAGACGTGGCTGGTGGGATGCACTGGGAGATAGGCCTGAGGAGTTCTGGGCTTGATAGACCTTGGTCTGACCCAGTATGGCATATCTTATGTTCTTATAAGAAAATATTTTTTCACTCAACGTGTAATCAAACTATGGAATTTGTTACCGGAGGATGTAGTAAAGGCTCTTAGTGTAGCTGGGTTTAAAAAAGATTTGGATAAGTTCCTGGAGGATAGGTCCATAAACCATTATCAAGAAGGGACCCAGGATATCAATGCTTGACCCAGTACAAGCATTGTAGAACCTGTGTCTTTTGGGGAAACTGCTAGGAACGTATGACCTAGATTGGCCACTGTTGGAAACAGGATACTGGGCTTGATGGACCTTGGTCTGACCCAGTATGGCATATCTTATGTTCTTATGTATACCAATACTCACTCTTGTTTCCTGTCCCTTTCCTTAGTTAATATGCAGCTTCATATCTTACTCTGCATGTCAGTAACCCCAGTTCATTTGTTCAAGTGGTGTAGGGGGATGATCCCTTCCTGTTGGAGACATTGTGGGAAATGGGGTGATTTCAAACATATGTGGTAGTACTGCCCTTACTCCAGATTTTCTGGTCCTGGATACATCTCCATATCTATCACGGTATCTGCAAGGCAATAGGGTTGCCACTCCCTTTCGCACGTCAAGTTCACAGATTACTAATAGCAGGTCTGCAATCTCATATTTCAGTTCTTTCCAACACCATTTGATGTATACCATCCGGCCCAGGTGATTTGCTACTCTTCAGTTTATCTAATAGTTGTAATACATCTTCCCGATGTATCGATATATCTCCAGGAACAAGCAGGAATGAGTTTTCACATATGGGTACGTCGGTAGCTACGGAGCCTGCGCGGGAACGCTCCCCAGCGTCCAAAAAGAAAGCTTTTGGGAGCATCCCACACGCAAGCGCGCTGCCTTCCCGCCCATTCACTTCCCTCTCTAAACACCAGGTGGCAGATCAAAAGGCCATTTTGAAAGACTCCTTCTATCCAAGCAAGGACTGTTAATCATCCAGGAAGTTGGTCACAGCTTACCTCAGCAGCACAGGCATAAATAGCTCAACCAGAGCTCTGTGATCCTCAGTCTTGAAAGACTAGAAAAGGGGACTGTTACTTCTGGAAAGAGATCTGCAACTGTGAGTATATACTTCTGGGAATTTTCTGAATGGAATTCCTTTTATTAAAGCTAATTAATCTGTGAACCCACTATTTTTTGTTAAATCAGTCAGGGCCTAGTAGCGCGCTGCCTTCCCGCCCATTCACCTCCCTCTCATCAGTTTTCCGCGGAGCCAGCAGGATGTATTCCTGTCACCGCAGGAAATTCTTCTTTTTATTCTTAGTTTTTTGTGGTCGCGTCTGCCTTCCCTCGACGCCACCGGTACCGCCGGTGCTTTTCTTTCTTTTTTCTAAAGAATTTCTTCTTCAGAAATTTTTCCTGTTTAGTGTCTGACGGTTTCTAGGCCACTAGGCCTCTATCTTTCCATTATGGAAAAGCAAGCCACTACCCTTAAGAAATGCTCAAAGTGTGACGGTACAGATATATTTTCAAACACCCATACTTGGTGTCTAAAATGTTTGGGTCCTGACCATTGCCCACTGGAGTGTCTTTCCTGCTGGAGCTCAAATAGAAGAAATCTTCAGAATCGAGCACAACTCGATACCCGGTTCACATCGCACTCAGTGTCACCAGGTAGAATATCTCCACAGGATCAGGTAACCAAACAAGTCTGTAAAGACTAGCCAGTCCTCGAGTGGTAGATCTCCTTCCCAGTATCGAGATGGCTCTGGCCTTGCCCTCGAGGACATTTTGGCAATAAAGCCCTGGCGGAAGTCTTCGGGCTCCAAAGCATTAACGGGGCTTCAGGTTGTTCCCGGGGTTCTTACCTCGATGAACATACCTGGGCCATGCTCGGTGGTTGTGGCCGTTTCGAGCGGTACCGACACCCCGGCATCGGCTATGGTGATGGATGAAACACTCCTCACCGATGATCGCAGTCTAGCGCTCTCGGCTACTTCGGTACCGCTAGAGTTGCTGCAGACCGTTCATCCAGTATCGGTATCGGCTCCGGTACCGGTATCGACATGGGCATCGGTGTCGGTACCGTCCATGCTTACTTCGACAGACTCGCTTCCTTCGATGCCGAGCCTGGAATCGATCTCTAGCATGGATGATTTGGTACCGACCTCGGGCGGTACCGAAGACATCGTTTTAAGGAAAATCCGATGCTTCATCCTTTCAGGTCTTCTGATCCCGATGACTGGGATGAATCCATCGGTACCAAGGCTGAATTTTCAACAAGTCTAGCCTTTACCCCTCATTTTAGAGGGTCCTCCTCAGGCGAGATTTCTTTTCAAGCTTTTCTGCTTGATATGGCAAAGTTACTTGCCATTTCTATACCTGGTAAAGAATCCCTGCCAGGGGATTCAGAGACCCTGCAATCCCCCTGGATTCCAAAGGAGGTGATCATGCTTCCTTTGCATCAGATCTTACAAGATCTACTATTAAGAATGTGGGAAACTCCTTTAACAGTATCCCCACATTCTAAGACACTTGACTCTATGTACAAGGTGCCACTTTCTCCAGGTTTTCAAAAGACTCAACTTCCTCATCATTCTATTGTAGAATCAGCAATGAGGCGTATTAAGAGTGCAAAGAAGCACTCTTCTTATCCGCAAGGTCGTGAGGCTAGAACTTTAGATGCCTTTGGACGTTGATGCTTCCAGGCATCCATGCTTTCAGCAAGAATTATCTCATATATTTTCTATATGGGATTATCTCTTGAAGAGGTCACAAAGAACTTAAAGCTTTTGAACCCTTTTCTTCAAGAACATAAAAGAGCAGACTTTTTCATATTAGTCAGTCATGCTCAAAATGTCTCCAAATACCTTAATCGTGCTTCCCTGGACTCTTTTGAGTCTATTAGCAGAACCTCTGCTATAGCCATAGGAGCACGACGCATGGCCTGGCTCAAAGCTTCAGACTTGGACAAATGGGTACAAGAAAAGCTGGGAAATACTCCTTGTACTGGTGAAAATCTCTTTAACAAGGATGCTTTATTTCAAGCTAATCAGTTAAACACTGATATTGTTGCTTTCAGAGGATTGTCAAAACTTTCCTCTACCCCAGCTAGTAAAAAAAAAATCTCCTAACAAACTTTATTCCCCTAAAGGGAAAAAGTTTTATTCATCTTCTACCCATCATGCAGATGTTTCCAAAGAAGGGCAACATCATACCAGGCTAAGAAAACCAAAGTCTCAACAGGCTTAGCAAACTCAGCAGTCGCAGGGTTTCTGATATCTTATTTCATTAAATCTTTTTTCCTGTTGAGCTTCAGAACCATTACTTAACTACAGAAGTATTTACAGTTCTTCTCATCCTTATTGAGAGGTCAGTGATACATTGCCTTAATCCTCCACTTTAGGCATGACTCTCTTGCTAAGAGCAGTCCATCCTTTCAGCTCTTAAAGCTATTGAGGATAATCATGTCCTACAGGTAACAGGTTTCTCCTCTCCTTTTAAAGTAAACAGAGGAGTTACAACTACTTACAAGGTATGCTATGCCCTTCACCTTGGCAGTTGTCCTGTACGAGGATATCTCATACTTTTGACGACAGGGGAGCTTTACCTTTTTCAGAGACTTACCAAATTGTAAGTCTTCCCAACTCTGTATTACTTTCTATCCCTTTGAGTTGAGACTTTCACTCTGAGTGATACTATTTCACTGGAGGGCTTACCTTTTAAGCCATAGGATTGTCCTCAATACCTACTCCAGTAAATAATTTCCATACAGAGTTTCTCCTCTCTGCTTTCTTTCAAATATTTCTTTTAAGACAGCTTATCAGACCATAATAGAGAGTTTATCACTTCTAATTATGTCTGTTGGTCCTTTTCCAATCTATAGGACCTAACCTCTTCTGCTGCCCTAATAACACAATTCCAAGAGAGGTTCCAAAACCTACTTGGACAATTTATCGTTGCAGGCAACCAGCCTGTCTGCTATTCTTAGCCATCTTCAATTCTTTGGCTCCCACAGAATAGATTAGGTTGTACACTGGTAATTAAACAACCAGATCTCACCTAGGCAACCTACAATATGCTCTCTGCAATTCTACAAAAAGCTCTGCAACTATGGGCCTTTGCCAGAGAGCGTCAGAGCCATTCCTGGTGGGTAACTTCCAGATGGTTAAAAGGCTTGCCCAGTCATGCTCCCACATGACCGGTTTTTTCCTACTCTTACCATCTTCCTAAAAATTTCCTTTTAGGGAAAATGAACCAGGGTTTAGATCACGTGAAAGCATAAAGAATTGCTTAATTCCCTGAGTTGTTCCACATCTCCAGTGGAACTCTTCCAACAGGGATGCATTTCTTTTCACTGCAGTCGGTCCTTGTCTAGTACATTCCTTCTACTCCCCAATACTTCATTGAAGCTTATGCTGAACAAAGAACGCATTATACTCATATTGCCCTCATAAATGGGCAAATATGGTATTCCCTTTTATTGCGTCTTTTTCTCCACACTGAAGTTATAGAAGGATCCAGACTTGTTTGAAGACTAAGGATTTCTCTGCACCCCTTCACGTAGATCTCCATTTCTGGTTATTCAAAATCTAGAATTTTTAAAGAAATCTAGACCCATCCTTCTGACTAGGAACATTTCACTGGTTTCCAGATGACCACCTTCATGGTTCTTCCACATGTAACCAGTAAGGGGTTCTCTATCCATATTCTCAAGCAGGTCTTACCCCTTCTTGTTATTAAGTGAGTCTCTCTCTCTCTCTCTCTCTCTCTCTCTGTATATATATATATGTATATGTATATATGTGTATATATGTATATATACATATCTCACTCTGAAAGATTTGTTACTGTCCATATTAATGCTGTTCCAGCATGCCATAGGGTTTTAAATGGACAACCAATTTCTATGGTAATCACAAACTACCTTCTTTTACTGTAACCTCTCCGGTTACGTTACATCTGAAGCTCTCCATGTAAAGTCATCCTAAGTGACATCACTTAAGGAAGACATTCCTGATCTTCAAGAAATTGGAGACTAAACCGCCTACTACAAATTTGTCTTTCATTTGGATAGAGGGGTCTCAAAGACCCATCCCTTTTCTGCAAACCAGTCAGATTTATCTCCTCTCTTTCCTAGAGCCTTTTTCTGCTCCAAGGACAAAGAGCTTCAAACGTTGGCCTACAGAAGCTTTGGCTTCTCATCCAGAGTCCAACTTCATTAAACTCTCCCAGTGTTTTCTTCTGGGATTAGTTCTAGCCTTTTAGGCTTTTGACCTCTGCCTGTATTGCGAAATTTATTTTCCTTTACTTCTCAGTAAGGTATTTTTTTTGAGGATAATGTACTGGTTTCCAGCACCAGACCATAAGTCTCAACAAGTACTTTCGCAATATTTTTGACTGAGGTCCAAATTAGAAAATTGGAATCCAGTTTTCACTAACATTTCTGATCTACACAAGGACTCCTCTCTAGATGCCTTGTTTAGTCCAGCTGTTCCACAGCCCCCCCCCCCCCCTTTTTAGTTCAACTCCTACCCTCCATCCCTTGGATGCCTCAGATTCTGGGAAATAGCATGGCCCATCGACTAGATTTGCAACATGCTGGGACCTCCTCCAGGCATCTTTAGCTTGGGAGTCCCCATATGTGAAGACTCATTCCTGCTTGTTCCTTGAGATAGCACAGTTACTTACCTGTAACAGGTGATCTCTGGGAACAGCAGGAATGAATCTTCACAACCCTCCCTCCCTAGGAGGTTTCTCTCTCTCTCTCTCTCTCATTTGTCTACTTCCCTTCTTCGGTCTCAGCTACAAACCCAACTGATGAGAGAACATAAGATATGCCATACTGGGTCAGACCAAGGTCCATCAAGCCCAATATCCTGTTTCCAACAGTGGCCAATCTAGGTCATACGTACCTAGCAGTTTCCCCAAAAGAGACAGGTTCCGCAATGCTTGTACTGGGTCAAGCATTGATATCCTGGGTCCCTTCTGTCACGCCCCCCTGCTGGCTAGGCGTTTGCCTATAGGCAGTGGACGTACCTCCTATTGTCCCTTGGTAGTATTGGTTCCCCAGAGCCAAGGCTTCTGGGGATTGTAGTTGTGAAAAGAATGAGTAGCCGAGGGTTGAAGGCAAATACAGGAAAAATTTATTCTTTTCTTCTTTTGACCTCTCAAACATACAGCAACAAAAGTAGGATACTTCTCCAAATAAAGAAAAAGGAACTTTCACAGTAACACCGGTAGCAACTGCTTCACTCAGCTTGTTATACCAGTAATATATCTTTTTCCAGAGTTCAAGAATACAGCTTAAGGGTTCCTTGCTCAGTTCAGCCCAAATAACTGCTCTTCCAAACTGAGCACTATGCAAAGCACAACCCACTTTACTTCTGGCTGTTTATACGTTTAGGTAGTGACTTCTTAAGCATTCATATCAGCACTTCTGAACCTTCTCTGCCAGCTTTAAAATGTTAGCCACTTCATTCCAAACATTTCTAGCAGAACAGACAAGTACAAAGCTGCTGGGTTTTCTCAGTTTTAAACCTTACAGCTTCTTCACCTTTGCTTTACACACAAAGAACAGTTCATTTGAGAGTCGGCAGAACTATTATCAGGATCATAATTATCAACCTGCATGCTCTCATACTCGGGGTCAGTTAGCATCTGGCTGGAATCAGCTTGGGGGATTTCAGGTTTTATTTCTTCTAATAACTTTAAAACCTTCTCCCAATGAGACCTCTTTCTAGGTTGAGGAATGTTGGTAGGGCTGAGGGAATTCTTATCCTTCAATAAACTATGCAAGGGTTCAAATGGGCTCACCTTACTTCTAGTAACAGAGCTCTTTACAGACCTTCCTCGAGGTGAAGCTCTTCCCTCAGGTTCTGGCAGGACCACGCCCGTGCCCTGCTCAAAGACAGCACTTTCCTCAGGATAAAACCTCCTGTCTTCAGGGCCTGCTGTAGTGCTCCTACAACATAGTAACATAGTAACATGATAAAGACCAGCATGGTCCATCCAGTCTGCCCAGCAAGATGGCAAGAGCAGGTGCACCTGTTGCTCCGCGCAGGCCACCCCTCCCCATATCCTTGTTCAGGGGTAAACCTACCACTCCATGTAGGACACCCCTATTTGTTGAGACGTTATATGGTTCAGAAGTTAGATGGTACTGTTTATTTTGTTTTTATCCTATTGCTGTAAAGGGATCCTCTGTGTTTGTCCCATGCCTTTTTGAATTCCGTCACCATGTTCACCCCTACCACTTCCATTGGGAGGGCATTCCAAGCATCCACCACCCTTTCAGTGAAAAAATATTTCCTGATATTGCCTTTCAATTTACCCCCTTGCAGCTTCATGTTATGCCCTCTAGTTTTACAGGTTCCCCGTCTTTGGAAGAGGTTTGTTTGTTCATCATTTCTCTTTAAGTATTTAAAGGTCTGAATCATGAGCTTCCTTCAGAGCTGTAGTTTCCTGTGTGCTGCTGCAACGAGAACCTTTCCTGAGGCTGCTTCTAGAACACCTCCCTCTCTCAGCTTCCTTACAAGAATCTTCCCCTTCTCTTCCTGGTTCCTCGGTTGTCCCTTCTCTTCCTGGTTCCCCGGTTGTCCCTTCTCTTCCTGGTTCCCCGGTTGTCTCTTCTCTTCCTGGTTCCCCGGTTGTCTCCTCTCTTCCTGTTTCTTCAGGCTTAAATGACTGGGGCTGCCCTATGGCTTCAAACTCCGCCCCCGGGTGTTCCCCATTACCTACCCTGGTTGCCTTGGAGCTAGGGCGTGGCTTGCACTCAGCAACTCTGTGTGTGGTTTTTTTCCTTGGCTGGAGTTTCAAAGTCAAAACTCCCTGAACTATTTTTCTGCTTGGGGTAAATGTCTGTTTTCTATCCATTTCCCTGGGCTCCACTACAATCTCGCCACCACACTTCTTAATAATGGTTTATAGACCTTTCCTCCAGGAACTCGTCCAAACCTTTTTTTAAACCCAGCTACATTAACAGCCTTTACTACATCCTCCGGTAACAAATTCCAGAGTTTGATTACACGTTGAGTAAAAAAATATTTTTTTTTATTAGTCTTAAATAGTTTACCCTGTAGCTTCATTGCATGTCCCCTAGTCTTTCTATCGTATTCTGATAACGTAAACAATCGATCTATGTTAACCCGTTCCACTCCGTTCATTAATTTATAGACTTCAATCATATCTCCCCTCAGCCGTCTCTTTTCCAGTTTAAAGAGCCCTAACCTTTTTAGCCTTTCTTCATAGGAGTATCCTTCCATCCTCTTTACCATTTTGGTGGCTCTTCTCTGAACCTTTTCTAATAACTCTATATCCTTTTTAAGATACGGCGACCAGATTTGCACACAATATTCAAGGTGCGGTCTCACCATGGAACGATATAGAGGCATTATAATATCTTTTGTTTTATTTTCCATTCCTTTCCTTATGATACCTAGCATTCTATTTGCTCTCTTGGCTGCCGCTGCACACTGGGCCGAGGGTTTTAACATGTTATCCACAATGACTCCTAAATCTTTTTCCTGGGTGGTGGTTCCTAATGTGGAACCTTGCATCGTGTAACCATAGTTTGGGTTGTTCTTCCCTAGGTGCATAACTTTGCACTTGTCCACATTAAATTTCATCTGCCATTTTGATGCCCAGTCTTCCAATTTATCAAGATCCTCTTGCAATTTTCCACAATCCTCTTGGGTTTTAACAACTTTAAATAGTTTTGTGTCGTCTGCAAATTTGATAACCTCACTCGTTCCACTTTCCAGGTCATTTATGAATATGTCAAAAAGCAGCGGACCCAGCACAGATCCCTGGGGTACACCACTATTCACCTTTCTCCTTTGGGAAAATTGGCCATTTAGCCCAAACCTCTGCTTTCTATCTTTTAACCAGTTCCTGATCCACAGTAGTACACTGCCTCCTATCCCATGACTCTTTATAGTTTTGCCAAAAGTCTCTGATGAGGGACCTTGTCAAAGGCTTTCTGAAAGTCCAGATACACTATATCAACAGACTTACCTTTGTCCACCTGTTTATTCACACTTTCAAAAAAACATAACAGATTAATAAGACAAGATCTTCCTTGTCTAAAGCCATGTTGGCTGTCTCCCACTAGGCCATGACTATCTACATGCTGAGTAATTTTATTCTTTATGATGGTTTCTTACCATTTTTCCCGGTACTGACGTCAGGCTCACCGGTCTGTAGTTTCCCGGATCACCCCCGGAACCCTTTTTAAATATTGGTGTTACATTGGCGATCCTCCAATCTTCAGGTATTAGAGATGATTTTAATGATAGTTCACAGATTACTAATAGCAGGTCTGCAATCTCATATTTCAGTTCTTTCAACACCCTTGGATGTATACCATCCGGCCCAGGTGATTTGCTACTCTTCAGTTTATCTAATAGTTGTAATACATCTTCCCGATGTATCGATATTTCCTTCAATTCTTCCGCACCTTTAAATACCACTTCAGTCATGGGTAACATCCCTACATCTTCCTCAGTAAAGACCGAAGCAAAGAATTCATTCAGTCTCTCCGCTATCGCCTTGTCGCCTCTTAGTGCCCCTTTAACTCCTCTATCATCTAATGGACCAACTGACTCTCTCACAGCTTTTTGCTACAAATGTACTTGAAAAAATCTTTATTTCGCGTTTTTGCTTTCACAGCAAGCTTCTTCTCAAATTCTCCCTTTACCTGCTTTATAAATGCCTTACATTTGACTTGCCAGTGCTTGTGCTGTTTCCAGGTTTCGTCATTTGGCTCTTTTTTCCATTTCCTGAAAGATGCTTTTTTGGCAACAACAGCCTCTGACCTCACCTTTAAACCATGCTGGCAGTTTTTTGGACTTCCTTCCACTTTTCTTAAAGCGTGGAATACAGCTGGGCTGGGCTGCCAAGATAGTATTTTTCAACAACACCCAAGCTTGATGTAAGTCTTTAACCTTCGCAACTGCTCCTTTTAGTTTTTTCTTAACTGTTTTCCTCATTTTATCATAGTCTCCCTTTCGAAAGTTAAAAGGTAGTACTGTGGATTTCCGTACTATCCCTCCTCCACTAATTAAATCAAAGGCGATCATGCTATGATCACTATTGCCAAGTGGCCCCAACATCCTTATCTCTTGCACTAGATCTGGTGTTCCACTAAGGTCTAGGTCTAGGTCTAATATGGCTTCCCCTCTGGTCGGTTCATGAACCAGCTGCTCCAAGAAGCAGTCATTTGTCATCTAGGAACTTTATCTCCCTAGCATGTCCTGCCGTGACACTGACCCAGTCGATACCGGGGTAATTGAAATCACCCATTATTATTATTGTGCTGTAACTTTTGTTAGCTTCCTTGATTTCTTTGAGCATTTCATCATCCATTTGTTCATTCTGATCCGGTGGTCGATAGTACACCCCCACTGCCATCGCCTTCCCCTTTTTACATGGAATTTCAATCCATAGAGATTCTACAGCAAATTTTGTTTCCTGCAAAACTTTAATCCTTTCTGACTCAATGCCCTCTCTAACATAGAGCGCAATCCCTCCACCAATTTGACCAGCTCTATCATTACGATATAGTTTGTACCCAGGTATCACAGTATCCCACTGGTTGTCCTCCTTCCACCATGTCTCTGATATTCCAGTCATATCTAACCTCTCATTTAGTGCTATATATTCTAACTCTCCCAACTTATTTTTTAGACTTCTAGCATTTGCATACAAGCATTTTAGAGACTGTATTTTATTCATATTAATTTGGCTATTGGTAGACATGGGTAATTTGGGATCTTTAAGCTCTGTCTGCTCCATACTCGAGGGCAATTGGGCTAATTTACTCTTTTTTGGAACCTCTCTGCTTTTGGTAGTATCCTTCAAGGATACATTCTTCCGAACCATCCGCTCTTGTGCGATTGTCGGCTTTCCCCTATTATCTAGTTTAAAAGCTGCTCTATCTCCTTTTTAAAGGTTAATGCTAGCAGCCTGGTTCCGTCCCGGTTAAGGTGAAGCCCATTCCTTCGGAAGAGCCCCTCCTTTCCGCAGAATGTTCCCCAGTTCCTAACAAATCCAAAACCCTCACCTCTGCGCCATTGTCTCATCCACGCATTGAGACTCCGGAGCTCTGCCTGCCTTTTGGGTCCTGCACGTGGAACGGGAAGCATTTTTGAGAACGCTACCCTGGAAGTTCTGGATTTCAACTTCCTACCTAAAAGCCTAAATTTAGCCTCCAGAACCTCCCTACCACATTTTCCTATGTCATTGGTACCGACATGTACCAAGACAGCAGACTCCTCACCAGCATTATCTAAGACCTTATCTAGGTAGCACGTGAGGTCCGCTACCTTCGCACCAGGCAGGCATGTTACCAGGCGATCCTCATGTCCACCAGCCACTCAGCTATCTACATGCCTAGTGATCGAATCACCAACTATAACGGCTGTCCTAACCCTTCCCTCATAGGCACAAGGCCCTGGAGAAACTTCCTCGGTGCGAGAGGGTTTTACATCACCTGGAGGACAGATCCTAGTTACAGGATCACTTCCTGACATACCAGGGTGATGCTCTCCTGTCACGTGACCTCTCTCCTCCATGGCAACAGGGATGCTGCCAGACTGGAGGTGGGACTTCAGGACTATATCCCTGTAGGTCTCGTCTATGTACCTCTCTGTCTGTCTTATGTTTTCCAAGTCTGCTACTCTAGCCTCTAGAGAACGGACTCGTTCCCTGAGAGCAAAGAGCTCCTTGCACCTAGTGCACACGTAAGACCTCTTACCAACTGGGAGAAAATCATACATGTGACACTCAATGCAAAAGACTGGAAAGCCCCCATCTCACTGCTGGACTGCTGTCTGCATCTTAGTTTTAAGTTTGTGTCTAGATCTTTAAGTTCTTTACTTACTAGGGGTTGCCAATAAAACTGTACCTAATATGTTTAATATACCTTGTTCACCTGAAGCTTAATTAATCTCAGGTCCTTAGTGTATGACTGATTTGGGTAACGAGCTTCACCTAAGAGCACCTCCTGTCTGTTAAAATGTGTAAGTACCTATAAAGCTACTATTATCCCAGGGGTGGGTGGGTGTGGGGAGGGAGGGAGGGAAATAACACTTATTAAAAGAGGACTGCTACACAGTACCCTGTCTTGTGCTGCTGAGGTAAGCTGTATTCTTATTTGATTTAAATTATAGCTCTTTGCTGCTGCTAGGCTCTAACTTATTATGAAATTTAAACTACAAGCTCTCTGCTGAGTTCTAAATTTAACCAGAAAGCTCTCTTCTGTGTTTTAAATTTAAACTAAAAGTACTTTGCTGATGCTAGGCCCTGAATGACTATTAAATTTAAACTACAAGCGCCCTGCTGGGTTCTAAATTTAACCAGAAAGCTCTCTTCTGTGTTTTAAATTTAAACTTAAACTGCTGCTACTAGGCCCTGACTGATTTAACAAAAAATAGTGGGTTCACATATTAATTAGCTTTAATAAAAAGAATTCCTTTCAGAAACTTCACATTAGTATATACTCACAGTTGCAGATCTCTTTCCAGAAGCAACCGTCCCCTTTTCTAGTCTTTCAAGACTGAGGATCACAGAGCGCTGGTTGAGCTATTTATGCTTGTGCTGCTGAGGTAAGCTGTGACCAACTTCCTGGATGATTAACAGTCCTTGCTTGGATAGAAGGAGTCTTTCAAAATGGCCTTTTGATCTGCCACCTGGTGTTTAGAGAGGGAAGTGAATGGTCGGGAAGGCAGCGCGCATGCGTGTGGGATGCTCCCAAAAGCTTTCTTTTTGGACGCTGGGGAGCGTTCCCGCGCAGGCTCCGTCGGTACCGACGTACCCATATGTGAAGACTTATTCTCCAGGACCAAGCAGGAAGTCAGTCCTCACATATGGGTGACATCGACGTCGATGGAGCCCTTGCGGAGCATTTCCCCAGCTTTCCATGAAAGCCTTTGGGAATGCAGGCACGCATGCGCGGTTCCCTTCCCGCCTAAAGGTGCCATCTTGCTCAGTCTCTCTTTTTCCATGAAGCCCACCGGACGTGTGTCCTAGTCCTCCCGGAAAATAGTTGGATTTTTTGTCGATCCTTCGCTATTTTTTTTTCTCCGGTTCGTCGCCGGTTCCCCTCCCACCGGGTTCGGTACACCGGTATCAAGCCCGATCTTTTTTCGGTTTTTACCCTTCGTGACTGGCATTCGCGCCCTTTTTTTTCTTTTTTTTCCTGGAAGGCCAGTCCTTTGACCTCGCGGGGACTCTCTTTTTTCCCCGATGGCTTCCAGTGGGTTTAAAAAGTGTGATCGGTGCAAGAAGCTGATGTCTCTCACCAACACACAGACTGCTGCCTTCGGTGCCTCAGTCCTGATCACGATCCGAAGACGTGTGGACCATGTGGAAAAATGTCTTCCAAGGCACTTCGAAGTCGTCAGCACCAAAAGGAGCTAGGTCTCAGACCCCCGACCGTTGCCCCGGGTCCGTGGAACAGGAGAAGCCTTCCAAAGTACCTCGAGTGGAGCCGGAGTCTGCTGGACACGTAAGTCCTGTTGTCCTCATGGACTCTCCTCCCAGAGAGCCGACGTCAGGCCCAGCACCGCCGGGGCCCGAGTCGGTGGCTGCTGAGTCTCCTGAGCTGGGTCTCAGGCTTGACAGCCTTGGAGAGCAGACTGTCTGCCTTCATGGAACAGCAGCGGGCACTGATGGCCAGCCTGTCTGGCGCATCTGCCCTGACCACCGGGACATCGACTTCGAAGTCGACTACGGAGACCGAGCCGATACTCGAGACCATAAAGGCTCGAGGTCGACCTCGGTCGCTGTCTCCCTCGACCTCCCGTTCGGGACCGAGGGTGTCGATGCCGGTGCCTTCGGCGTCGGCGTGGGTGCTCACAGGCCTCACGCGGTCGGACCCCGATTCCTCATCAGACGAGGAGTCCCCTGACACCTTCCGGACTCGGTGCGTGCCATTGGACTCACCGCCGTCAGAGCCCCAGAGTAGATCCCCCCCCCCCCCCCCGGAGGATCCCCGGTTCTCAGAGTTCGTCCGGGATATGGCCACCGCGTTGGCTATCCCTGCGGACCCCGAGGAGGAGCCTCGAGCCAAGGAGCTCGAGGCCCTACAGTACGACTCTCCTCCGAAGGAGGCCTTTACTGTTCCGGTTCCTCTGATGCTGGAACGGCTCCTCTTCCGGATGTGGGAGGCACCGGCCTCGGCGCCGGTTCTAAGCAAGCGGGTCGATTCGATCTGTCAACTCCGGAAGAGTCCTGGCTTTCAAAAGGCGCAGCTACCACACCATTCCATGGTGGTGGAATCGACCATGCATCGCCTGAATAGTCAGAAAATGCACTCCGCAGTGCCCCCTGGCAGGGAGGCCCGGAACCTCAATGGTTTTGGTAGAAAGTGCTTCCAGGGCTTGATGCTTGCTTGCCGTGTCCAGTCTTACCAGCTGTACATGGGCATGTACTTGCGAGACCTGGCCAAGGAGCTGGCCGGGTTCTCTGCTGGTCTCTCCGGGGAACCCTTGCAGAGATTCAAGTCCTTGTCCTTGGGGATCCAGGAATGCTCCAAGTTTGTCCCGCTCTGCCTACGATGGCTTCGAGGCTTCGGCCCGTGTTGCGGCAGCCGGCATCGCGGCTCGACGCCAGGCATGGCTGCAGTCATCGGACCTCGAGCCATGGGTTCAGGACAAGTTGGTCGATGTCCCTTGCCGAGGTGAGAACCTTTTTAGCAAGCCCATGACCGAGATGGCTGCACAGCTCGAGACTGAGCACCTCACAAGGACAATGCTGTCTAGGAAGACTTCTGCCCTTCTCACAAAAAGAAGGGCTCGGGTAAAAAGCCCTTTTACCCGAGGAAGGGCACTGCCTACAAACAGTACCCACAATACCAGGCTGCCCAAGCTGCCCCTCAGGGTCAGCAAGCCAAGGGGCAGGGTAATTGGCCCCGTATTCAGAGGACCCCCAAGCCTCCGGCCCCTGCTTCCACTCAGCAGGGTGGGGGTTTTTGACTCCTTAGGCATAGCCTCTCCGTCCCTGCTCTCCCAACCCTGCACAGGAGGTCGCCTCGCCCTGTTTGCCCACCAGTGGCCACTCATCACTGGAGACAGTTGGGTGTTAAGCATAGTCCACAAGGGCTATCTACTACACTTCCAACAACTGCCTCCTCCATACTTTCCAGGGGAGCCTCCAAGGCCTCCCCTGCGCACAGATCTTCTCCTTCAGCAGCTCCAAGGTCTGTTGGTGGACAGGGCGGTGGAGCCTGTGCCTCCCCACTTGCAAGGTCAAGGGTTCTACTCCAGGTACTTCCTCGTACCAAAGAGAACCGGCGGCCTCAGGCCTATTCTCGACCTCAGAAATCTCAACAGAGAAAGAAAAGTTCAAGATGCTTACTCTTAGAACACCTCTGCCCTACCTCCAGCAGGGAGATTGGCTATGCTCTTTAGATCTAAAGGATGCGTACACTCACATCCTCATTCATCCAGACCACAGAAAGTACCTTAGGTTCATTTAGGGAGGAAACCATTATCAGTACAGAGTACTGCCTTTTGGCCTCACCTCCGCTCCCAGGGTTTTTACCAAATGCCTGGCAGTGGTGGCGGCCTACCTAAGAAATCAGGGAATCTTTGTCTTCCCTTATCTGGACGACTGGCTCATAAGGGGCCAGACTTGCCAGGAGGCCCGTCAGGCCACCCTCAGAACTATTGCTCTTCTTCAAAGCTTGGAGTTTGTAATAAACTTCGCAACGTCCACTTTGCTCCCCTCCCAGAACTTGGAGTTCATAGGAGCAAGGTTGGACTCTCTGCTGGCAAAGGCATTCTTGCCAGAAGACAGAGCCCAAAGACTGATAGACTTAGCAAACCAGTTTCTCAGCAGGTCACTGGTCTCCGCCAGACTCTGCCTGAGGCTTCTTGGCCACATGGCTTCGACAGTACATGTGACCCCCCAATGCCAGGCTCCATATGAGGCCTGCACAGTGGTGCCTTCGGACTCAGTGGTCTCAGGCCACAGGCAGCCTCAGAGACAGGATAAGGGTGTCCAGACAATTTCTGAACTCCCTCAACTGGTGGCTGCACCCACCCAATCTGCTGCAAGGGATATCTTTTCAGATTCCTCAGTTCACAGTGGTCTTGACTACGGACGCCTCCCTGCAGGGCTGGGGAGCACATTGTCTAGGCAAGTGCACCCAGGGCCTATGGTCTCCCTGGGAAGCTGCACAGCAGATCAATCTACTGGAACTCAGGGCTATTCGGTTAGCCCTCAAGACTTTCTCTCCTACCCTGGCTCATCAGTCTGTCCTAGTTCAAACAGACAACCAGGTAGCCATGTTTTATGTGAACAAGCAGGGCGGAACTGGATCCAGGCTCCTTTGTCAGGAAGCACAGGACCTTTGCTTATTTGCTCTCAAGCACAACATGCTCCTCAAGGCTGTGTACCTCCCCGGCCAGGAAAACTACCTGGCCGACAGGTTGAGCAGGATTCTGCAGCCCCACGAGTGGCAGCTCCATCCTTTGGTGGTTCAGAGGATTTTCCTGAAATGGGGACTTCCATCCATAGATCTGTTTGCCAGTCCACTGAACAAACAGCTGCCAAAGTTCTGCTCCAGACAACCGCATCCTCTGCGGCTGGCGCCAGATGCTTTTCTGATCCCATGGTCTCAGGGCCTCCTGTATGCGCTTCCTCCCACGCCCTTGGTGGCCCGAACCCTGTTCAAGATTCTACAGGACAAGGCCTCTGTCCTGCTGGTAGCTCCCAGGTGGCAGAGACAGCCTTGGTTTCCACTTCTACTTCAGCTGGCAGTGGATCCCCCACTGCCTCTGGGGTTGCAACCCGACCTTCTCTCTCAGGATCAGGGTTCCCTTCTGCACCCCAATCTCAAAGCCCTCAATTTGATGGCCTGGAGGCTGCAAGGGTAGTTTTAGCTCCCTGGGGCCTACCTCCAGAAGTTGAAGAGGTTGTCCTAGCCTCTAGGAAACAGTCCACTAGGAAAACCTATGCTCTCAAATGGAAAAGGTTTTCTGTGTGGTGTCAGCTCCGTGCAGAGGATACCTTCTCCTGGACTGTACCAGTGGTGCTTCAGTACTTGCTGCACGTATCTAATCAGGGACTTAAGTCCAATTCTGTTCGAGTCCACCTCTCAGCTCTAGCAGCTCACCACTCACTAGTGGAAGGACATTCTCTGTCGGTTCACCCCTTGGTGTCCCGGTTTCTCAGAGGCTTGCTATTGCTTAAGCCTCCAATCCGTCCTCTTGCTCCTGAGTGGGAGTTGAATGTGGTCTTGCAGCAACTGACTCGCCCACCTTTTGAGCCGATGGCTACTTGCCCTCTACGCTTCCTTTCCTGGAAGACACTCTTTTTGGTAGCCCTAACCTCGGCCAGGCGAGTGAGTGAGCTTCAGGCCCTGGTCTGTGACAGGCCTTACACCCGCTTCTATAGGAACAGGGTAGTCTTTAGGACTCATCCAAAGTTCCTCCCCAAAGTTGTCTCCTCCTTCCACCTTAACCAAGAGGTGGTTCTTCCAACATTCTTCCTTAGGCCTCATGCAAGCCAGGCTGAAGCAGTTCTGCATACCCTGGACTGTAGGAGGGCCTTATCCTTCTACCTTGACCATACGCAGGGACATAGAAGGACTACTCAGCTCTTCATATCTTTTGACCCTAATAATTTAGGGTTAGCTGTGTCCAAGCGTACCTTGTCCATCTGGGTGGCTGACTGTATCACCTGGGCTTACAGGGCGACTGACCTTCCTTTGCAGGGTCGGGTCACGGCCCATCGTGTCAGGGCAATGGCTGCTTCAGTGGCTCATCTCTGCTCTGTACCTTTGGTAGACATCTGCAGGGCTGCAACTTGGTCCTCAAGTCAGACTTTTGCGGCCCATTACTGTCTGGAGAGGGAGTCCCGTAGGGACAGTGCTTTTGGCCAGGCAGTACTCCGGAATCTGTTTGAGGTTTAGGCAACTCCTGCCCTCCAGCCCTCCGTTGGGCTACCGGTGGAGGTTCTGTCTGTGAAAAGCCTTTCTTTGATGCTGGGACTAGAGGGAGTTCTCTTGTTCAGCCTGGGTTCCTGGTAGCCCAGAGCTAGGGAGTCAGCCATATGTGAGGACTGACTTCCTGCTTGGTCCTGGAGAAAGAGTAGTTACTCACCTGTAACAGGTGTTCTCCAGGAGCAGCAGGAATCAGTCCTCACAACCCTCCCTCCTCCCCTGGGAGCTGCAGTTGTACATAGTTTATTTTTACATTTTTGTGTGCTGTTTTTAGCTATGTCATTTGACTGAGCAAGATGGCACCTTTAGGCAGGAAGGGAACCGCGCATGCGTGCCTGCATTCCCAAAGGCTTTCATGGAAAGCTGGGGAAATGCTCCGCAAGGGCTCCATTGACGTCGATGTCACCCATATGTGAGGACTGATTCCTGCTGCTCCTGGAGAACACCTGTTACAGGTGAGTAACTACTCTTTCCTGCTGTTCCCAGAGATCACCTGTTACAGGTAAGTAACTGTGCTTTCCTTCAATTCTTCTGCACCATTAAATACCACTTCAGTCATGGGTAACATCCCTACATCTTCCTCAGTAAAGACTGAAGCAAAGAATTCATTTAGTCTCTCCGCTGTCGCCTCTTAGTGCTCCTTTAACCCCTCTATCATCTAATGGACCATCTGACTCTCTCCAGGTTTTTTGCTATGAATGTACTTGAAAAAGTCTTTATTTTGCCTTTTTGCTTCCGCAGCAAGCTGCTTCTCAAATACTCCCTTTGCCTGCCTTATGAATGCCTTGCATTTATTTTATTTGCGTACAATTTGTATCCCGCTGCTTCCAGTGATCAGCAGCGGTTACTATACAAGGGGGGTTTGGTTGTACTGGCCAGAAATTAGGGGTATGTACACTGCGATTAGGGCGGGGTGGTATCACACAGCAAATAGGATTATAGATTTACAGTTGATTGCTGTTAGACTTCACACAAAGTACAAAATATACATATTTACACATGCATGACAGTTATGACTTCACATAGGATTGTTATATACATATATGACTTCACATAGGATTGATTATATACATATATGCATAAGCTACATATATCTATTTGCTCATATATGCCTGGGTGCATCTCATGAGGTTAAATTGAAATGTGCTTGGAAGAGGTGCGTTTTAAGTTTTTTCCTGAAGTCTTTTAGATCACAGGTTGCACGCAGTTCGCTTGGTAACCGGTTTCAGAGTGTTGGTGCTGTAAGTGAGAAGGCCCTATTACTGGTGTAAGCATTAACCTTTCTGAAGCATTTCGGGAGACAGAGGGTGTTGAGGTTTGCTGTTTTTCTGCATCTGTTGTTGGGCATGTTGGATACTAGGCTATTGAGGTGCGAGGGTGCTACATTCTGGATGAGTTTGAAGGTGGTGACTAATATTTTGTATTGAATGCGGGCCATGATGGGGAGCCAATGTAGTTCTATTAGGACAGGTGTAATGTGGTCGGATAGCCTTTTTTGCATAATGACTCTGGCGGCAACGTTTTGAGCCATTTGAAGTATATTTATAGTTTTTCTTGGTAGGCCTTGCAGTATGGCATTGCAGTAGTCCAGGTGTGGAATGATGAGGGCTTGGGCGACAGATCTGAAGTCGGCATGATCGAGTATGCTACGTAAAGGCTGCAAGACTCTTAATTTGTGGAATATAGCCCGGTTGGTAATCCGAAGATGCTTGTCCATATTTAGGTTGCTGTCCAGCATTACTCCCAGGTATTTTATCTCTGATTTGATATTGTAATTGTTGTTATTCATGGTGACCGTTGTCGGGGGCATGAATCCCAGTTTCCTGGAGATACACATTGCTTCCGTTTTTTTGTGGTTAATGGTCATATTATTGCGCTGAAGCCAGATTTGTAGCTCGAGTAAGCATTTTTCAAGGTTGCTGATGTTTGGGCTATTCACGTCTAGTTGTGTGTAAAGCATTAGGTCGTCTGCGTAGATATGGTAGTTGATGTCGTAATCTTGGAAGATCTTGCATGCTGGTTGTAGGTATAGGTTGAAAAGGAGGGAGGAGAGGGCGGAGCCTTGGGGAATGCCTTGTGTTTGCGGGAAAGGGGTTGCTTTAACATTGTTGAATTGGACTTGCTGCATTCTGTCTGTTATGTATGAGGAGAACCATTTTAGTGGGGTACCTGATATGCCTATAGACTCGAGACGTTCTAGCAGTGTGAGGTGATGCACTGAGTCGAAGGCTGCCGATATGTCTATGAATATGAGCATATACATCTTGCTCTTGTTTTCAAGGCCTTTGAGTAGGTTGTCCACTAGAGCTAACAGAAGAGTTTCGATGCCGTGATGTTGCCGAAACCTGTATTGATGTACATCGAGGGCGTTTGAGTCATCGATGAAGTCCTGTAGTTGGTGCTGTACTGCCTTTTCAATAATCTTGGCGAGGAAGGATATGCTTGAGATTGGGCGGTATGAGGCTGGGTCATCCATGTTGAGTGCCTTATTTTTCAAAATGGGTCGTATGAGAGACTTTTTGAGAAGTGATGGCATGCATCCTTGCAGCAATGAGAGGTTCACTATGTGGGAGATGTGCGGTGCTAAGTCTTGCTTGGTTGCCTTGATCCAGGAGGCTGGACAGGGGTCAAGAGGGGAGGTTGTGGATTTTAGGTTGGTAATGATGTCTTTTATCTGCAGGTCATCCACTCTCAGGAAGGTTGACCATTTTCCGCCCAGGGCCGGTTTCCCTTGTGTGTTGACTTTTTGCGGGGAGTTAGCTGAGTCCAGGTTTGGAGTGTGGAGGGCAGGTGGCGTGGGGCTAAGCTTGCTGGCATAATGATCCGCTAGCCGTTGGGCAGTTATGGATCCGCTGGAATTGTTGTCCTGCGAGGTCTTGGTGAGCGATTTGACGAGTGCGAAAAGCTCCCTGGGCCTGTTGAGGGCTTTGTTGAGTGTGTTTGAGTGGTGCGTTTTCTTTGCCTGGTTGACTGCATTTTTATATGTTGACAGGAGGCTGAGGTAATCCTTCCTGTGTTCTTCAGATTTGAGTTTTCTCCATTTTCGCTCTTGTTTTCTCAGGTTCTGCTTTAATTCCCGTAGGGTTGTGGTGTACCATGGTTCTGACTTCGTTTTGGTCGGGTTCCTTGGGTGACTCCAGGTGGGTTTTGAGGTAGCCTCGATTCCTGTGTTCCAGAGGTTTGCCAGCAGCTCTAGGTCCGAGAGGTCATTGTGCATGTAGTTTGTTATGGAATCGAGGAGAGCTTCTTTGTTGTATTTTTGGAAGCATCTTCGTTGGTGTGCTGCTTGGTCAGGTTGAGCCTGGACAGATCTTGCGGGGAGAAGTATGGAGAGTTCAATTTGATGATGGTCTGACCATGGTACTTGTGTTATTTGTGGTTTGGATTTCAATAGTTTGGGATGTTTAGTGGGTAGAAACACCATGTCTAGTGTGTTGCCTTTGATGTGGGTTGCGTCTTGGATGATCTGCACATAACCCAGTTGCTCCATAGCTTCATGGAAGATGTTTGAATGTGCTGTGGGGGCGGAGGCTAGGTTCAGGTCACCCAGGATGATCTGGATCTTTTTGGGAGCCGTGGTCGAGATGATTTCCAGCGCTGTTGCCAGGGATTCCTGTGGGGAGGTTGGTGGTCTGTAGATGAGACATATGGATAAGGTTCTGTTTTCAATCTTGATTATGTCAATGCCATCGAGCACGCTTAGTGGAGTGCTTGTTAGGGTTAGGTCTGATTTGGCCATGATTAGGACTCCTCCTCCTCCTCTTTTCTTTGAGCGCGGGCAGTTATAGGCTGTATATCCAGGTTTGCTTATTTGATTGATGATTACTGGGTCGGTTTCGGTTATCCATGTCTCAGTGATACATAGGATATCAGGTTTCGAGTCTGTGATGAGGTCATGTATTAAGTGGGTTTTGTTCCTTATGGACCTGGCGTTGATTAGAATAATGGAAATTGCGTCCTGCGGTGGGTATACAGAGTGAGAGTTCTTGCCTTGCTTGATGGTTCTGGGTTCCTTTGGCCGGTGCTCCTTTTTTACTTTGGGGATGCGGCAGGGTCTCTGTTTTTTTGCCAGAAAGATTGTTAGAATAAACCAAATCACTCCACTTCAACCTATGGCTGTGCTTAGGGTACTGGTGGTACTTGTGGCCATGAAATTTCTCTATCTCCCAAATGTAGTCTCAGCTCAAAACGGCGCTCGTGGTCATTATGCTGAATGAAACACTATTAGCGCTTTGATAACATCAATGACTACTGGGTTTAATGGCTTTCAACAAGTGGGAGTTTCTTTATCTATTTTTTGCTTTAATCTTTTCTTTTCATTTTCTTTCTTCTTCCCGATACACCAGTGTTCAAACCCTTGCTTACTTATACGTGTGGTTAAAAATGTAGAGAACAGTAGAACAAACTTAACTTTTGCCGTAAGACTTATTCAACTCAGCTCTCTGGATCTTAACAATTCTCCATACGCCTCACTCACTCGGCGCCCTCGCGTTTCACTCCTCTACGGAGTTTCATCTGGAGAATCTGAATGTAAATGGAAAACATTGATTGAGAATTTTCTAAAACTATATACCTGAAAAATATGCTTAAGCAATGCCTGTTTTCCCTTTCTGCAAAACCTGTCTCCATACTCGCTAATAGTTGCTGCCCACGTCTCTCTATATAAACTCTGATTTCTCTTTGTCAAAAAACGCCGCGCATGCGGCCTGGACATCTCTTCCTCCTTTTATACTTGATGCTGATTCGTCAATGAAAAACTTTATCTGCATACTTGCCACTCGACTGAGGCATTTAAACCTGATGGTTGTACCGTATTCACCAAAAAAATCCATCGCTGCTCATAGAACAGTAATGTTTCATCTAAGGTTCTACCTTTCCTTGGCTTATTTATTTGATCTATACAAAAGCAACGCAATTGTGAATATTCATGCCCCAATTCTACACAATGCTGAACCAGGGGCGCTGTCATGACTTTGTTTAACAGGCGACTTTTATGTTCTTGCATACGGAGTCTGAAAAGTCGACTGGTCTTTCCTATGTACAATTTCTTGCAAGGACATCTGATGGCATACACAACCGAAGTTGTGTTGCAAGAGGTTGCTCTTTTTAAAAAAATGTTTTTCCTAAATACTCAAATTCAGTGAGATTTTCTGTAATCGGACAAATTGTACAGTGACCACATGCTGTATGTCCCCTATTCTGTAACACCGTATCCTGTACTGAAGGGGAGCAGATGTTTGTCGGGCTCAATTGTTCTTTTATGTTATTGTTCCTTTGCCACACACATCGTACTGTTTATTCAACCAGTCCTGGAATCGTTCGAACTAAATAAAGATGTTTTTTTAACTATTTTCTGGATTTTATAGCTCAAAGGTGAGAATCTCGTAATCAGGTTTACACTATCTGCCTCTTTTCTCAAATTGGTATAATGAACCGAATTCAATAACCAAGTTCAGTCATTATTCGATGCCCTCTTGTAAGCTCTTTTCGAGATATGTTCGGGGTAGCCTCTCGCTGTAAAATCATTGAGCAGCTGTTGAGACTTCTTTCTGAAGTCAGACTTCTCAGAGCAATTTCGCCGGAATCGCAAAAATTGGGAGAAAGGGAGGCTGTTCTTTAACCGCACGGGATGGGCACTAGTGTAGTGCAAAAATGTATTACGGGTAACTGGTTTTTTATATACAGTAGTCACCCAGCCTTCCAGACTCTCTTTTATTTCCAGGTCTAAAAAAACTATACCTACTGGATCAATCGTGGACGTAAACTGTATGGCTACACTCCGACTATTGAGCCAGGCAATAAACTCATTAGCTGTTTCTGCAGAGCCTTTCCACAGTATAAAAATATCGTCGATAAAGCGAGTCCACATTTTAACTGGATGACTCCATGGAAACGCTGTAAGCCACTGCTGTTCAAAATCGCTCATGAATAAGTTAGCTACCGAAGGGGCGCAAGAAGCCCCCATTGCTATTCCCGACGTCTGCATATAAACTGCTTTCTCAAATTGAAAAAAGTTTTTAGTAATAACTAAATGTGATAAACTTGTCAGGAACGAAATATGGACTTCGGAAAGATCGCCCCTGTTATATAGCAATTTTTTAATGGTGGCTATTGCCTCCTGTTGAGGTATACTCGTGTACAATGCGGTTATATCCAAAGTCATTAATAAAACCTCCGGATCTAGCGCCCATCGAATATGCTGATTCAATTTCTCCAAAAAATGGGAGGTATCACGAATATATGATGGTATATCCTTAAGTAAGGGTCTCAAAAAAGAGTCCAAATATATGGAAAGTGGCTCCAGTAATGATCCTCGAGTTGATACAGTTGGTCTGCCTGGTGGTTTTTGTAAATTTTTATGTATTTTGGGTACCGTATAAAAACAAGCTGTAACTGGCGCTGGTACATTCAAAAAAATCATCTCCTTCTTGGAGATTTTCTGTTTTAATGCGGCAGTCGTCTCCTCCTTGATGATGTCTTGCAAATTACTGGTTGGATCTTTGGATAACAATTGGTACACTTGTTTGTCCAATAGTTGACGGTTCGCTTCCCCTATATAGTCACTTCTACTCTGATGCAGCAGCGGGAGGCTCAATAGTCGGAGTGTAGCCATACAGTTTACGTCCACGATTGATCCAGTAGGTATAGTTTTTTTAGACCTGGAAATAAAAAAGAGTCTGGAAGGCTGGGTGACTACTGTATATAAAAAACCAGTTACCCGTAATACATTTTTGCACTACACTAGTGCCCATCCAGTGCGGTTAAAGAACAGCCTCCCTTTCTCCCAATTTTTGCGATTCCGGCAAAATTGCTCTGAGAAGTCTGACTTCAGAAAGAAGTCTCAACAGCTGCTCAATGATTTTACAGCGAGAGGCTACCCCGAACATATCTCGAAGAGAGCTTACAAGAGGGCATCGAATAATGACCGAACTTGGTTATTGAATTCGGTTCATTATACCAATTTGAGAAAAGAGGCAGATAGTGTAAACCTGATTACGAGATTCTCACCTTTGAGCTATAAAATCCAGAAAATAGTTAAACATCTTTATTTAGTTCGAACGATTCCAGGACTGGTTGAAAAAACAGTACGATGTGTGTGGCAAAGGAACAATAACATAAAAGAACAATTGAGCCCGACAAACATCTGCTCCCCTTCAGTACAGGATACGGTGTTACAGAATAGGGGACATACAGCATGTGGTCACTGTACAATTTGTCCGATTACAGAAAATCTCACCGAATTTGAGTATTTAGGAAAAACATATTTTTTAAAAAGAGCAACCTCTTGCAACACAACTTCGGTTGTGTATGCCATCAGATGTCCTTGCAAGAAATTGTACATAGGAAAGACCAGTCGACTTTTCAGACTCCGTATGCAAGAACATAAAAGTCGCCTGTTAAACGAAGTCATGACAGCGCCCCTGGTTCAGCATTGTGTAGAATTGGGGCATGAATATTCACAATTGCGTTGCTTTTGTATAGATCAAATAAATAAGCCAAGGAAGGGTAGAACCTTAGATGAAACATTACTGTTCTATGAGCAGCGATGGATTTTTTTGGTGAATACGGTACAACCATCAGGTTTAAATGCCTCAGTCGAGTGGCAAGTATGCAGATAAAGTTTTTCATTGACGAATCAGCATCAAGTATAAAAGGAGGAAGAGATGTCCAGGCCGCATGCGCGGCGTTTTTTGACAAAGAGAAATCGGAGTTTATACAGAGAGACGTGGGCAGCAACTATTAGTGAGTATGGAGACAGGTTTTGCAGAAAGGGAAAACAGGCATTTTTTAAGCATATTTTTCAGGTATATAGTTTTAGAAAATTCTCAATCAATGTTTTCCATTTACATTCAGATTCTCCAGATGAAACTCCGTAGAGGAGTGAAACGCGAGGGCGCCGAGTGAGTGAGGCGTATGGAGAATTGTTAAGATCCAGAGAGCTGAGTTGAATAAGTCTTACGGCAAAAGTTAAGTTTGTTCTACTGTTCTCTACATTTTTAACCACACGTATAAGTAAGCAAGGGTTTGAACACTGGTGTATCGGGAAGAAGAAAGAAAATGAAAAGAAAAGATTAAAGCAAAAAATAGATAAAGAAACTCCCACTTGTTGGAAGCCATTAAACCCAGTAGTCATTGATGTTATCAAAGCGCTAATAGTGTTTCATTCAGCATAATGACCACGAGCGCCGTTTTGAGCTGAGACTACATTTGGGAGATAGAGAAATTTCATGGCCACAAGTACCACCAGTACCCTAAGCACAGCCATAGGTTGATGTGGAGTGATTTGGTTTATTTTTACATTAGTTGTATTACTCCAAAACGACCAAAAATATTTTTGTATATTTACGGAAAGATTGTTAGGCCTGTGATTGGGTTGTATAGTAAGTTGTGTGGGTATATGCTGGTAGGTATTGTGCATAGGGAGGGCAGGTAGTGGGTTACATATAAATAGTGGTTGCCAAGCATAAGGGGCGTAGAAGTGGGGGATGTTGTTTCCCATGCATGTGGCTAATGCTAGGCAAAGGAACCAAAATAAGGAGATGTGGAAGGGATCCATTTTCTTTGTTAGGTATAGGGGGGAGAGCCAGGCTCTCGATACGCTTGAGAGACAGTTTCCCCTATTTACCTTACATAACTCATTTCATTTAAATTATCCGTTTAAGCATCCATTACATTTATGACATTCATTTAGTTTGTTTAACTCAGTGCAACTTAATAAGTTTTGCTAGAAGACAAGACTGAGAATGGCTATGCAGGATCACCAATGCAGAGATAAACTTACATTAAAAGTGGCAGTGAATGGAGAACGTTATAGAGGGCATTTACATGCTTTAGTTCAGTATGGTGTCTGAGCGAGGTGTAACAGTAACAGTTTGTGGATAATGTTACCTGGGTTCGTCGAGGTCAGCTGAGAAGGGAGGTTTCAGCGAGCTCTACCTGTGCTGGGAGCTCAAGCTTTGTTGGACTTGTGCCGTCGTGTAGCCAGTAGGTGTGCAGCTTCTAACCAACAAGTTCCAGGTACCTTTGGTAAGGTCGAGCGGATTGTGGGGCTGGAGCCGTGCAGGTAGTCAGGGCTTGAGTGGGGCTGGTCGCGGGTCCCGGTTGACTATGTACTGGGGTGTAGTTTGAAGCGGCGCTCTGTGTTGACGGCCCACCGCCTAAGGGCCAACGCCAAAGGGCCCTCTGGCGAGGGCGCGCCGGGTGGCGCTTCTCCTTATAATCCCGGCTGCCTGCCCCGATTGGGCGGCGATGCAGCAGCGGGAGGCTGAAGTTGTCCTGACCCCCGATTAGGGACTCCTGCTGGTCTCAAGAGCGCCGGGCGGCGCTTCTCCTTATAATCCCGGCTGCCTGCCCCGATTGGGCGGCGATGCAGCAGCGGGAGGCTGATGATGTCCTGACCCCCGATTAGGGACTCCTGCTGGTCTCAAGAGCGCCGGGCGGCGCTTCTCCTTATAATCCCGGCTGCCTGCCCCGATTGGGCGGCGATGCAGCAGCGGGAGGCTGAAGTTGTCCTGTCCCCCGATTGGGGACTCCTGACTTGCCAGTGCTTGTGCTGTTTCCAGGTTTCATCATTTGGCTCTTCTTTCCATTTCCTGAAAGATACTTTTTTGGCAACAACCTCTCTGACCTCCCCTTTAAACCATGCTGGCAGTTTTTTTGGACTTCCTTCCACTTTTCTTAAAGCGTGGAATACAGCTGGTCTGGGCTTGCAAGATAGTATTTTTCAACAACACCCAAGCTTGATGTAAGTCTTTAGCCTTTGCAACTGCTCCTTTTAGTTTTTTCTTAACTATTTTCCTCATTTTATCATAGTTTCCCTTTCGAAAGTTAAAAGGTAGTACTGTGGGTTTCCTTACTATCCCTTCTCCACTATTGCCAAGTGGCCAACACCCTTATCTCTTGCACTAGATCTGGTTTTCCACTAAGGACTAGATCTAATATGGCTTCCCCTCTGGTCGGTTCATGAACCAGCTGCTCCAAGAAGAAGTCATTTATTTCATCTAGGAACTTTATCTCCCTAGCATGTCCTGCTGTGACATTGACCCAGTCGATACTGGGGTAGTTGAAATCACCCATTATTACTGTGCTGTAACTTTTGTTAGCTTCCTTGATTCCTTTGAGCATTTCATCATCCATTTGTTTATTCTGGTCAGGCGGTCGATAGTACACCCCCACTGCCATCGCCTTCCCCTTTTTACATGGAATTTCAATCCATAGAGATTCTACAGCAAATTTTGTTTCCTGCAAAACTTTAATCCTTTCTGACTCAATGCCCTCTCTAACATAGAGCGCAACTATAATAGCCTTGCCTGCTGTTGGCTAGAGTATGTTTTCGCTTTTTCTGTGACACACTGGTTTGACTTGTGGCCCCCTCTATATAGCCTTGCTCTGTTGACATATGAGGCATTGGCTCTGTGAAGCCGGATAGTGTCCTCTCATGGTATGTCTAATCTGGGCTGCCCGTATGCACATAGTATGCCTGTGGTGTGTTCATGATGAGTAATACTATGGGGGGAGGGGTGGATTGGGCAGGGTAAGAGGGGGCAAGGGGGAGGGGATATACTTATAGTAGTGTATGAGACTGAGTAATATAGGATCTACTGGCGTTCTTAGGGCCTACTACTTTCTGTACTTTTTACCCGCTGTCTCTTGTGAGTGGGCCCTGGAGGGAGGTGTACCATTCATGTCTTCTTTTACAGAGACTATCTTCCTCTTAATATTGTTTCCCCCTCACTAACCCCCCCCCCCCCATACCAGGATATCTCCATAGAGCTTAGGGGGGAAGGGGGTAGATGGGGAAGCAGTGGAATCTTACTTCTGCGGCGCCCAAGAACAACTTGCTATTCTCCCTTGAGCAAGATTGTTCTCTTTTGGAAATTGGTAGTTGAGTATTTACCTTGTATATGTCCTCCGTCTGAGGGTACATGATACTAATGAATTGTTACTTGAATTATGTTTGTGTTTGACTTATTGTTCCCCCTTGGTTATTTAATAAAAATTTATACACAAAAATGAAAGTTTTATATATTTGCTCCTGGATTAACTTAGAGCCCAGGGTTAAAGGGATATCCTATGGTAGTGTGTTTTGTTGTAATAGGAGACCTAATTTTAAACTTTTTTTAGTGAACTAAGATGGTATCGCCAAAATTTAGGACTATGAAGAGAAATAGTTGAAAATTCTGAGGGATCTAAAGGAGGATTTATGGAGGTGACAGCACGAGAGGGTGGTGGTGACATATAAAAGTGTTTGAAATGCATATGTTTTATATACAAGTAAAGAAGCCTCCATTAATTAGATGTTATGACTGTATCATTGGTTCTGATTACAGAGCAATTTGAACATCTACTTTATGCTTCATACTTCACCTTCGTAAATCATTTAATACTGTAAATATTGTGTTTTATTTCAGTCTGAAGAGGAGTCTGGAGAGGGAGAGAAAGAAATGGAAGCTTTGAAGAAAAGTGCAGACTGGGTGTCAGATTGGTCAAGCAGACCTGAAAACATTCCACCAAAGTGAGTCTTGGCAAACTCTATATATGGTGACACACATACTGTTAATGCAGAGAATTTAAAAAAAAAAGTAAAACTTCTACTGACTTAAGTGCAGAGTTGCAGCAATTGTGTTTCAAGAAGTAGCTGACCACCAGTGCTTTGTTACAGTAGTAACTGAGCGAGAGTTATAAAGGTCTTTAGGTGCATTTCGACAGGGCAACACTAGCTTACAAAGCCATCTATCTTTGTTCCTCATTCCTTACTTCCCCCTCCAGATTCTTGGATCTATACACATAAATCGTTTACATCTCCCTTCTTCCTCACAAGCCCGACTGGAATTCACCCACTCTGCATTTTTCTTCCTGAGTCCCTTTTTGTGGAATTCTCTTCCCATTGATCTCCGCCTTGAATCTTTCTTTTCCAAATTCAAAGCATCTCTCAAAACATATTTATTCCATACTGCTTATGATCTTTTCACTCCTGTAGCTTAAGTCCCAACTCTCTATCTGTTCAGTCTTACATTGAATTCTTACTCTGGACTCCAGGGTTCTGCCTGTCTTCCCCTTCCCTTCTCCCCGTGTGTTTTTATTTTTTTTTTTTTACCTTCCTTACTGTCCTTTCTTTTTTTTTTTTCTTTTTTTTTTGGCATTTACCTTCCTTTTCTAACCTTGATTTTTCATTTTATTGTACACCACCTTGTTAATGAACAGCGGTATATCAGGTTTTTAAATAAACTATAAACCATTCAGGATAAGACTCCACACTACACATCTTCGCTAATCACACTATATGTCCCTTCCTGTTCTCTCCGTTCACTCCATGGCAACTGGCTTCATATCCTTCTACCCTCCAAAGCAAAATTCAAATCTACTTTGCCATCTTTTTTTCGTCCTAGCCCTCTCCCTCTGGAGCAGGCTGCCCACCTCCCTATATCTGGACTCTAACTTTAAACACTTAAGAAGGCTTTGAAGACGCATTTCCTTATCACCCCACCAGTCCTGTTCAATCATGTGGGTTATCTCACTCCACCAGCAGCTGGAGACTGAGCATGTCAGGTTTATGATGCCACAACAGCTCCTTCCTCTGATTCTAGAAACCAGTATCTCAGTCTCCAGTAGCTGGTGAGAAGCTTCTCTGTAGTTTGGACTCTATTGGAAGGACTAGTATAGGGTCACTCAAAATAAAAAAAAATAAAAAAAGAGGCGAAAAAATCATATGGAGGGAGTGACAATATGATTTGGCTGGTTTCCAGGTGGCTTGGAATCTGCATGGTTTGGGTGAGCAGTGGGCAAAACCTACCCCTTTCTGTCACTGGGGTCCTTGAGTTGGCTAGGTGATTACCCAGGGTCACATACCTGGTGGTGAACCCCCCCCCCCTTTCACCTGCAACCGGAAGGGTCCATTAGTCCTTTAATTAGGACGCCCTGGCTTTCCCTTAATAATGTTCTAGGTCTCGAGTTTGGTTTCTGTATCTTTAAATCATTGTGGAGGGGGGAAAAAAAAGAGGGACTGAACCAGGACCAGCTTCAGCTAGCAGCTTTGTGAAATCAGTCAGCTTGTAGTCAGTGATTGTGGTAAGGCGGGGCAAGGTTTCAAGCGGTGAATGCCCTTTTCTCTTTTCTTCCCTCATCAGGCTGTTGACAGTTTTTTTTTGTCAGTGCGGTATTTTATTTATTTATTTTTTCATGCAATGGGTGCAAGCGTTCTGTCTGGCATGCATCAGTCAGAGGGGCCTGGTGTCGGTGGTTGGGATATGTAGGTCTTGTTCCCGTGAAAGACAGATTGTGGAAGCCTTATTTTCGGCAGGGGGCATGGATTCCTCAGTGGCAACTTCAGAACAAAGCCCTGCAGAGCTGGCAATTCCCGCGGTTTTTGTGGAACGGTGGCCTTTGGGAGATGCTACCACGCATGTGTGGTCCCCCTTCCTGCCCAAGGATGTCATCTTGCTCAGTCTCCTTGTTTCCGTGGAGCCCTTCAGGCATTCGTCTGGCTTGTCCCTGGAAAAAGTTGATTTTTCTCTCCAAGTTTCATACTCGCCTCCAATATCGCACCAGTACTCTTCCACCACCCGACCTCATTGTCGAGTTCGGGTCTATTTTGTAGTTTTTCGTTCTTTAATTTTCTAGCGTCTTCGTGCCTTTTTTCCCAACTGGCAGCGTGGCGAGTCTTTGACTTCGCAGGGGTACTTTTTCTCCCCCCATGGCTGCCAGTGGCTTTAAGAAATGTGATTGGTGCTCAAAAATTATGTCTTTAACTGACACACACAACTGCTGTCTGCTGCCTCGTGCTGGACCATGACTTGGCAGCATGCAGTCTTTGTATGAGGATGTCCAGTAAGGCCCTCAAGAGCCGCCAGCAACAGCACGATAAGTTTTTCCCCGAGTCCCCTGGTGCCTCCGAAGGCCAGGGCCTCGTCTGAAGCCTCGACACCTCAGGCGGACCCTTCCAAGCCAGAGCCCCGTCGTGGGCCTTAAGAAAGGGGGTCTCCCTCGAGGGAACCCTGGAAGTAGTCCTCGAAGGCAGTGTCCTTGGATGGATCCAACTGGCCAGGTGCCCCTCGGGCCAGGTCCCACAGTCCGAAAGGATTCAACCTCAGACCGGCCTCTGTCCCCAGACACCATCCTCGTTGAGGATTCCCATTTGGGGGAGCCGGTGTCGGGTCCGCGTCCCTTGGTGCCCGTGTCAAAGGCTGCGGAGCCTTCTGGCTTGGAGTCCAGAATGGCGGCCCTGGAGCAAAGTTTGTCTGCCTTCATGGGCCAGCAGTGGGTGCTATTGTGCGGTACGAACAGTTCATTCGCCCCGACCCACCGGGCTTTTGATGTCGAAGACATCCCTGGAGGCCGAGCCAGTCCTTGAGGTCCTTCGGTCTCTAGTCGATCCTCGGCCGAGGTCTCGATCCGATTCCCGCTCGACAGGACCACAATCATCCCCGGCAAGTGTGCCCGGTACTGGCCATGGAGCTTTGGGAGGCCCACGGAGCAGCCCTCCTACGAGTCCTCGAAGGACTACTCCGAGTGGGAGATGGAGAATGAGGAGTCCCTCCCCCCCCATACCCGTCGCCACCGCAATATCCCATCAGATACTCCCATCTCAGAGCCTCGATGGCAGTTCCCTCCAAAGGATATGGGCTTCCTTGATTTTGTCAAGGATATGTCTAAAGCCTTGGCATTCCCTACAGAGTCGGAGGAGGACCCTCGGGCGGATGAGTTGGAAATCCTCCAGTATGAGGCTCCTCCGAGGGAATTGCTTATGGTGCCTATCACTCCCATCCTGGAACAGGTGATGCTCCGTATGTGGGAGGCACTGGCATCTGTGCCGGTGGTGAGCAAACAGCTCGACGATGTATTGAGTCCGCCAGAGCCCAGGCTTCCAGAAATCACAGCTGCCGCATAACTCCATGGTGGTGGAGATGGCCATGCATCGACTGAAGAGTCAGAAGACGTACTCCTTGGTGCCCCCTGGCAGGGAAGCCCGCACCTTGGACGCCCTTGGCAGAAAATGTTACCAGGGATCGATGCTCATTTGCCGCATCCAGGCCTACCAGCTGTACATGGGCATGTACCTGAGAGACCTGGTGAAGGAACTTGCCAGGTTCTCAAGTCCGTGTGTTCGAGTCAGCAGCTCGAGTAACGGCAGTGGGCATCGGTGCATGACGCCATGTGGCTGCAGTTGTTCGACCTCGAGCAGTGGGTTCAGGACAGATTCGTCAATGTCCCATGCCAAGGAGAGAACCTTTTTGGCAAACCCATGACCGACAAGGCTGCTGAGCTGGAGATTGAGTTCATGATGAGGACCAAGCTTTCTAAAACGACCGCTGCCCCTCCCCAACTGAAGGGCTCGGGTAAAATGTCCTTCTATCCAAGGAAAGGGACTGCTTACCAAAACTACCCTCCTTTTCAGGCCTCCCCAGCTCCCCAACAGGGTCAGCAGGCCTAGGGACATGGGCATGGCCCTCATAAGCAGAAGGCTCCAAAACCACAGACACCGGCTCTGACCCAGCCAGGGGGGAGTTTTTGACTCCTTGAGCATAGCCTCTCTACCTCAAGGAGATCAGCAGCCCACAGGGGGGCGTCTGGCCCACTATGCCCAGAGGTGGTTGACCATCACCACCGACTCCTGGGCACTCCGGGTGATCAGGGAGGGTTACCTCCTCCACTTGACTCAGACATCTCCCCCTTATTTTCTGGGAGAGCCTCTCAGGTCTCTCCTTCATGTGGACCCTTCTACTGAAGGAGTAGGCAGATCTTTTCGAGGACAAAGCGGTGGAACCAGTGCCCCACCATCTCAAGGGCAAGGGGTTCTACTCCAGGTACTTCCTCGTGCCAAAAAGAAGAGGGGGCCTAAGGCCCATCCTCGACTTGTGCAACCTCAACAAATTCCTGATGGGGGAGAAGTTCAAGATGCTCTCCCTTGGAACATTGCTGCCCTACCTCCAGCAGGGAGATTGGCTATGCTCCTTAGACCTCAAGGATGCCTATACCCACATCCTCATTCACCCCAACCACAGGCTGTACCTGCATTTCATAGTGGTGGGCAGGCACTATCAATACAGGATGCTCCCTTTCGGCTTGGCTTCTGCCCCAAGGGTCTTCACAAAATATCTGGCAGTCGTGGCCGCCTTCCTCCGTCTCCAGGGGGTCTTTGTCTTCCCCTTCCTGGACGACTGGCTCATAAAGGGAGGAATGCCTCAGAGGTGCAGCAGGCCATCGCACGCACCATCCTGATTCTGCAGCATTTGGGCTTTGTCATAAACTACCCCAAGTCTCATCTCCTCCTGACACAATGTCTGGAGTTCATCGGGGCAACGCTGAACACTCTCCAGTTAAAGGCCGCCTTGCCCAGGGACCGAGCTGACCATCTCAGGACCTTGGCACGGGACATACAGTATTCTTCTAGGACAAGCAGGATGAGTCGGCCACAGTTGGTGACGTGATCCGACAGCGCCGAGACGGAAGTACTCTCCATAGCTCAGAAGGGCTTTCGCCCTTCTGAGCATGGGCCAACTGGCCCCACCCCCCTGCCCGCCCCAGCTAACCAGTTTTCAGTTCTTCCGCCTTGCCAGCAAGACGGATTTTTCTACTCTCCACCAGATTTAAACTTAAGAAATTCTAATTCTCCTTCTACACGTATGTATATAACAGCTTACTTGCATTAATGTCTCCAAAGCTTCCTTTTCAGAGCGGTTCCAGCGGAGCTTAGATCCCTGCGGGCCATGTGCTCCCAATCTCAAGAGCTTATGAAGTGTTCCCTCCGGCGGCGTATGTGTGACCACTTTAAACTTTCATTAATACTGTCCAGGCTTGTTTGCAGATTGATCCGGTCTGTCCAAGGGCTGCGCTCCTGCCAGCCGGTGCTCTCAGCAGGCGGCATAACGCTGCATACAAGGACCGGGGTTCGCTGGGATGACCTGGTCCTAGTCGCTTTGCTCAGGAACCTCCTACATGGGACATCTCCGGCTCCCCGCCAGCTCTGCCGCCGCTCAGGGTGTGCCTAAGGGCCTCCACCCCCAGCCGCAGGCTTCAGCCACCAGATCTGCCGCCGCTCAGGGTGTGCCTAAGGGCCTCCACCCCCAGCCGCAGGCTTAATCCCCCAGATCGGCGTCCAATCAAGGTGTGCCCTAGAGCCTTTGAACAGCCTCAGACGTCCAACGCGACTCCTAATATGCTCCTCCAGGATTCTCCCGGGTATGAAAGCCCTCGCGGCAGCCGGACCCTGCCCTGGACCTTCCTCGCACATGTGTGCACCATGGGGGCGGCCATCTTGTTGCGTCTGTGTGCTGCAACGCAATCAGCGCCCCCTCTGCTGGATTGGCCACACAAGCTTGGACTGCTTCACAAGCTTATAACAACCGGCACAGCGCCTTGATCGGCGCTACGTCAGTCATTTCAAAACTCTGTTGGCCACACAAGCTTGGACGGCTTCGCAAGCTTATAACAACCGGCACAGCGCCTTGATCGGCGCTACGTCAGTCAGTCCACAACTCTATTGGCGGGCGTCACTTCATGCCGGCCCACTCAACGCAGCGCCACGGGCTGGGCCCCATATCCGATTGGACGGTATCTTAAACTCTGATTGGACGGCTCCATCAAACGGCACTGCGCCTTGTCTGGCGCCGTGGCATTCCACGCAACCCCATCTGTGGGCATCGCATCAAGCTGACTCAATTAGCACTGCGCCATGTCCGCCTGCCCCCACGGCCCCACTGACTGCGATCACGTCGCTGGAGTCTCGAGGCCATTGGCAGAGGGAGTATGTTGCCTCGATCACCTGCCGGATCGCTCAGGTGGTGCTTCTGCCTCCACCGGCATCCATCTGCCAGCAGCGGCGCTACAGAGAGGCCTGCTCAACTTCTCCACTTCGGCGCAGAGAGGCTATTCGACTCCTCGGCACCATTGGCTCCCTCTGACTCCAACCCCCCAGCGCCGTTGACGGGCGCCATCGGGGGAACCCAGGGCCAGTACCGCCCCGTCTACCGCCATCCAGGGCAAGCCTTCTTAGGCTTATCTGAAGGTGGGGCTGAACGGCTGCCTACGATGGTGCCGATACTAGTTCCCCCTTGCCTTAGACAGCGGAGCCCACTCTCCTGGGCAGAGGGAGAGAAACATGATCGTCCCAACATGGTGCTGAAGCACTGTAGGGGCTCACCTGGGCAGAGAAAGAACTCCCTGGCCCAGAACCGCCAACCAGCTCTAAGACTCTGATTGCAGTGGCAACACGGTGGCGCAGTGCACACAGACAGTGTGTGCAAGATCAGAGGGTCACAGGTTCAAAGCCCAGCTGGGGCTACTGCCAATCCATTCCACATATTAAATAGTGGTGAGCCTCTGGCGCAGACAGTTCTAAAGCTGATAGCGCCAACGGTGGTCCCTCCGGCACTAACAATTCGGACAGGCTCCCGGCCACAGTCAAGGCTGCTACCCAGAGGGGAGACCTCAGGCTCCAGGATTACACAGGGGAATGGAGTCCTGCAGGAGTGATGACCCCTCCAATAAGCTTCTGCCCTTGCAGTTGCCCTAAGGTCCGGTAACACTGGAGGGATGTTTGCTGTGAATGGCGGTGCACCCCCTCCCCATGCTTGCTGTGAATGGCGGTGCACCCCCTCCCCATTCAATTACCTTGTGGGGTCCTCACATTTACTCTTCTAATACCAGCATGCCAAGCCAGTCCCTTTATTTCAGCCACAGCCAAGGTTTTTACTGGTAAATTACCAGCCATCAGTGGTATGGTCAGATTTCAGACGGCCCTCCTGCATGTGCAGGCTGATCAAAGTTGGAGTATCAGCCTAGGGTTTGAGCAACCTCTCTGACCCAGATGTCCTGCGTGCAGTGCCCACAAAGGGCGGCGGTGGGGTAGAGGCCCTGATCCTATGTCCTGGAACCTCAACTGGTGCGACCTAGACTGCTGAGACAGTGCACAGGAATTAGATACCCCGTCCACATTACACTTCCACTTCTCTACTTCCCGGCCGGAGCCCAGGGTCTGGGCAGGGCAATGGGAAGAGTGGAAAAAAGGTTTTAGACCCGCTTCGTATCTGGCTCAATCCAGATAGCTGATTATTCAGATTCTAAAGGGAACAATCGGTACCGGTTCAGCCAGGGGCAAACCCCGTAGATCAAGTTGGTGCCAGCCAACAATAAGCTCGGGCACTAAGTGCCTCCAAACCCTACACAGCTCTACTTCAGCTCTACTTCACTGCACCGACCTCAACACAATATGACTCATACATATATATATATATCTATATCTATATGTATATATAGATATTTTTAGGTCACCCAGCATGGAGTGGAGGAATGGCCTAGTGGTTGGGGCAATGTACTTCAGCCCGAAAAATTTGGGGGTTCAAGTCCTGCTAGAGGACAGCAACCTTGAGCCGTAAGGACTGGGGTTCTAGTCCCACAGTCGCTCCTTGTGCTCTTGGGCTAGCCTCTCAACCCACCATAGCCCACGTCCACGGTACAAGAGTTATCTGCCAAGTTGTAATGCCCTGCTCAGTGTAATTCAGTGGTTCAATGTAAACCACACTGATGCTGACTAGCACAGTATATAAGAGAATATACATAACAAGGTCATGTAGTAGCCTGACTCACCTGTCCCCTCTGACGGTGTCCGACTGGGGTGTACGGGTGTACTAACACCATGACCCGACTAAAGGTGGGATAGGACCCAACTGATGGTGGATTAACGCCACCCGGACAGCATGACTCACTGCTATGGGCATCAACCACCCCCCCCCCCTCCTGCACAGGTTAGCAAGTAGGGCACCCTCCCTGTCTCCCTAGTGCTGACATCCTAGATCGACACCTGTCAGAGGTGGCTGCAGAAGCACCTGTCGTCCTGCATTGCCTAGACCAATGTCACTCAGGGCAGACCTTCACTTGCCCAGCGTCTCGAACCAGTGCCTGGGACATAATCGATCAAAGGTTCAATCCCGCTCAAGCGCAAGCCCGCTGGTGCTCCCTACGGTGAGCTAGTCACGCTACTGACCGTAAAAGATCAGGGGTCAGAGCCCATATAAGGATCAAAGTTTATCTCGCTAGCTCTCCTTGAAGTTGGGATAATCTTACAACTCGCCCTATCACCAGCCCTCACACCAAGAAGCCACCCCTGCCTGGCATGGTAATGCCGTTGCCTCAGTGTGGTGAGGTCACAGGTTCAAATCCCAGCTGGGGCTCCTCCCAACCCAGTCCCCATATTTAGGGCAGCAGCTGGATGTCTTCAACCGTCATGCTGCACCAACTGGACCCCTTCCACGAACCCTTTGGTTCCTCGTCCCTCGACCGGACGTCTTCTCCTGTCAGATTGCACCAACCTGCACTGGATGTCTTTGCACCAAATGGTCCCCGTCTAAGAACCACTCAGTTGCCTCTAAGGTGGTTCGCATTAAACATTGCCCAAAGGGACCTAATAGCACAGGCTATCCAGCCTCTATCTGCTCTACATTCCCCTCAATCAACCACGGTGTGTGCCCCACCAGCTCATGTAAGCTGCTGAGAACACCACCCAGAGTGTCCTAGCACGGGCTGACACCGCCCTCAACCTACTGTGGCGCGAACCAGGTCAGCTCTTGCAAGCTGCTGAGATGTAGTGGTTGTCGTGGTTAAGCGCCGTCCAGTTGCCGTCGACTCTTACGACCCTCCGGATAGCTATCCGAAATAGTCCTTAGTCTCTCCTCAGGCAGCCCATCAGTAGCAGCAAGAGAGGCATAGCGCAATGGTTAATACATGGACTACTGAACCAGGGGTCATGAGTTCAATTCCCCAGTGGGCATGAGGCATGAGTAAGGCCGTCTGAGACATTACCCTTTACTATACAGCAGTGCTGCTAGGGGCTTTTTCATAACCACCGCGACTGTATTGCTCCATCTCATTGCCGGCTTCCTATCTCCACGGGCAGGATGCCCACCCACTAATCATATTACCTGCAGAATGACTCCCCTTAGACCGGCCTCCTATCCCGACAAGTGAGGGTCTGGAAACCACATACCTTATGGTGTACCTATTTTTGTTCGCAGTCCCTCCAGGACTGTGGTACGTCTACTAACTGAACATCAGTGGCCACAGTGTGGTGCAGCGGACACAGCCAGTACCTGTAGGACCAGAGGGTCACATGTTCAAATCCCAGCTGGGGCTCCTGCCATCCCAGTCCCCTCCAGTCTCGTGAGACCCTGCACCTGGTTCCTGCACAGTACGAAGTCTCATCCTTGTGGGAGCACAGCTTAGGGCAGGGGTCTCAAACTCAAATTGCTTTGAGGGCCAAATGAGGACTTGTAGAGTAACCCGGGGGCCGCACAAGACGCAGGCCTCATTTGCATAAGGGCATCATTTGCATAAGGGCATCATTTGCATAAATATTTGCATAATGTTACCATACACTAACTTTTAGTAAACATGCCTCTTAATGAGTGTATGGATAAAGAAAGACTAAAAGATTTCTACATTACTATAAACCAGTGCCAACCGCCAGGCACATTAGGAAACTACTAGAAACACTGCTCATTTAGAACCCATAGCAAACCTGCCGTGTCCTAACAGCACTACCAGGACTCACAAAGCACCATACCCTAACTATCAAAAGGCAACACTGCAAATATTAAATCAACACATTTCAGAGAATAACAATACATGACCTACTCGGGAAAGAGAACAAGTGGCAATGTCAAATAGGAATTACATAAACAGAATACCTCAGCTCAGTTACACATGCAGAACATACACCATCACCAAACAAGGAATCACAATTTAGAAACAGGAAGACAATTAAACTGGGAACCCCAAAAGCCAAACTTAGAATGTACAACACTGTAGAAATAAAACTATACATTGATTTCCTCTTGTATTAAATAAAGTGCAGACGTTAAAGATGCACATTTCCAAGAGCTGACATATTTCAGTTAATAAATTCAAAATAAAGAGATATTTTTCTACCTTTTGTGCATTTTTTTTTTCAGTTGCAATTGTTCCATTCAGTTTCTTCTGGTTTCTTTGTGTCTTCTGCTAACTCTCCATCGTCTGCTGTCCATTTGTCCTTTCTTCTTTCCTAGTTTTTTTCCATTCTCTCTACATCTGCTTTAACATACTAATCATTCTCCTTTTGCTCTTTCCTCATTCCTATTTCATCCACTCAAATTTTACCCCTCCATCCTCAATCCCCACTTACTCTCCCAATACCCGGCCAATTGTAGATTTTTCTTCCCTCCCACACAAAATATATTTCCCCTCTCCATTTCACTCTCCCAGCCCCATCCCATTCTAATCGTCCCCCAACATCAACTCCCTTCTAGCTCCTGCCCCACCCAGCATCCGCTCCCTTCTAGTCCCCGCATCATCAGCCCATTTCCAGTCCTAGCTCCCTCCCCTCACAGCCCATTTCCTTTCCAAGCCCCCTCCCCATCAGCCCATTTCCATTCCAAGCCCCCTTCCACTCAGCCCATTACCATTCCAAGACCCTGTCCCCATCAGCTATTTGCAGTTCAAGCGCCCCCGTCTACGCGGCCATTTCCAGTCACAGCACCCCCCCCAGTCCATTACCAGTTCTAGCCCCCCCCCCTAGCCCATTATCGGTCCTAAGCCCCCCAACAGCCCACTTCCAGGCCTAACCCTTCCATCGCCCTATCTTCATTCTTAGCCCCCCCATAACCCCATTTCAGTCTTAGCCCCCTAATCAGACCACCTCCAGTCCTAACCCCCATCTGTCCATTACCAGTCCTAACCCCCATCACCCCATTTTCAGTACTACCCCCCCAGCCACACATCAAGTCCTGCTCCCCCCCCAGCCACACATCAAGTCCTGCTCCCCCCCCCCGTCCTGCTCCCCCCCCGTCCTGCTCCCCCCCCAGTCCTGCTCTCCCCCCCATCAAGTCCTGCTCCCCCCCATCAAGTCCTGCTCCCCCCCCCAGGTCCTGCTCTCCCCCCCCATCAAGTCCTGCTCCCCCCCCATCAAGTCCTGCTCCCCCCCCCCCAAGTCCTGCTCTCCCCCCCCAAGTCCTGCTCTCCCCCCCAAGTCCTGCTCTCCCCCCCCATCAAGTCCTGCTCCCCCCCCAGTCCTGCTCTCCCCCCCATCAAGTCCTGCTCTCCCCCCCCCAGTCCTGCTCTCTCCCCCCCCATCGTCCTGCTCTCCCCCCCCATCAAGTCCTGCTCTCCCCCCCCATCAAGTCCTGCTCTCCCCCCCCAGTCCTGCTCCCCCCCATCAAGTTCTGCTCTCCCCCCCATCAAGTCCTGCTCCCTACCCCCCTCCCTCCCCTCCCTCCCCCCCCGGGAAAATTAAACTTTTAAAAAAAAACCAGCTTCTGCTGCTGCTGCCGCCGCTGCCGTGGCCGGCAATAGCAGCAATATCGCAAGTCCCGCGGGCTCCGCTCCCCCCCCCTTCCTTCCTTCCTTCCTGCTTGCCTGCCAGTTCTCCGCTTCGGCTTCGCCTTTCAGAGCCGCGAAGGGAGAGCTTCTCCCTCGTGACTCTGTTCAGCCCGCTGGGGCAGATGGGAAATTTCCCATCTGCCCCAGCGGGCTGAACAGAGTCGCGAGGGAGAAGCTCTCCCTTCGCGGCTCTGAAAGGCGAAGCCGAAGCGGAAGCGGAGAACTGGCAGGCAAGGGGGGGGGGAGCGGAGCCCGCGGGACTTGCGATATTGCTGCTATTGCCGGCCACGGCAGCGGCGGCAGCAGCAGCAGAAGCCGGGGTGTTTTTTTTTTCCCCCTATGCATCGCGGGCCGCACAAAGGTCTCTCGCGGGCCGCATGCGGCCCACGGGCCGCGTGTTTGAGACCCCTGGCTTAGGGGAAGAGCATTTGACTACAGATCAAGAGGTCCCTGGTTTGCACCCAGGTGCTCCCCTTTCCAGCTCCCTTTTCGGTGGCGACAGTGTGGTGCTGTACGCAGAGCCAATGAAGGTCCCAAGTTCGAGTCCCAGCTATGGCCCCCTCCAACCCAGTCCCCGTATTCGCCCCCGCCCCGGCTAAAGACGCAGACCTCCCGATCCTGCACCCCACTTGCGTCGGTAGACCCAACCTGGCTGTGTGAGCGGTTGACAGTGCTGATGCCAGCAGAGATGCGCAAGCATGCAGGGAATGAGGGGACACACCCTGAATGCAGGGTATGGCTGGATTGCCAAGCCTGTAGCATGGCGGTGCACAGCATTCCGTCCCAACAGTGACCAACGCAGGTCGCGTACAACACTGGCCAATTCAGGTCATGTCTCCCCAGAGACAGTCCCCCAGAGTCACAAGTTCCCAAGCCTGGACCCAGCAGCAATCTCCTGGTCCCGATACCCTGCTTCGCTAATGGTTCTCGGCAATTCTAAATAAATGGCACCTCTTTTATTAGTGGGGCATTCACGCCCCACTTGCACCGTTCGCTCCATTCTCGTACCCAGCGCTATTGTGGCTGGTCCTCTTCAGACTGCCCGACGGGCCTATGTCTTGGTCATCTCACAAGTGTGTCTTCTTTACCTCACTAGGGTGCCTTGTACTGCACCCTCTGCAAGTGTGTCTTGGTTACCTCACAAGTGTGCCTTGCGCTGCACCCTCTGCATATACGTGCTTCGCGTCTGCATACCACTACGGGCCTACATGGTGGCAACTTGCTGCTCCACAGGCTGCCTGCTAGCCTAGCCTGTAGTCTTACCACTACGGGCTCGGCCTCCCCCCTTTCTACCACAGCTCATGGCAGCTTGGGAGGCACCAATTGTGGCTGACTCATCCTGCTTGTCCTAGGAGAAAACGGTGTTACTTACCTGTAACTGGAGTTCTCCGGGGACAGCAGGATAAGTCAGCCACACATACCCGCCCACCTCCCCTGGAAAGGGGTCGGCCTCCGTCCTAGTGCCCGCCTCCTAGCGGCAAAAGGCTCAGCTAGGGACATACTGGTTAGCTAGGGGCGGGCAGGGAGGTGGGGCCAGTTGGCCCATGCTCAGAAGGGCGAAAGCCCTTCTGAGCTATGGAGAGTACTTCCGTCTCGGCGCCGTCGGATGACGTCACCAATTGTGGCTGACTTATCCTGCTGTCCCCGGAGAACTTCAGTTACAGGTAAGTAACTCCGTTTTATCCCTCTGTGCCTGCTCAGCGGCTTCTGTGGCTTCTCATGCACATGGCCTCCATGGTCCTCGTCATCCCAGATGCTCGCCTGCACATGAGAGCGGCACAGTGGTGTCTCCAAGACCAGTGAACTCAAGCCACGGGGCGCCTCCGAGACAGAGTCTCTGTAACCTGCCAACTGGTGGACTTTCTGGTCTGGTGGCAGTCTGTCCAGTATCTCGAGGCGGGCATGCCTTTTCAGGCCCTGAGCCTCTCAAGGGTCTTCACCACGGACACCTCTCTGCTCTGCTGGGGAACCCACTGTGAGGAGCTCCACACTCAGGACAGCTGGTCACCAGATGAGAGCACCCAGCAGATCAGCCTCCTGGAGCTCTGGGTGATATACTTAGCCCTGTTAGTGTTTTGCCACCACCTGCTTCATCAGCTGGTGCTGGTCCAGACAGATAACCAGGCGGCGATGTTGTATGTGAACAAACAGAGGGGCACGGGGTCTCGTGCCCTCTGTCGGGAGGCAGTGGTCCTCTGCTCATACACAGTCCAATGGGGTATCCTCCTGCTGGCAGTATACCTACCAAACCAGAACAACCTGCTGACCGACAGGCTGAGCAGGGTTCTCCAGCCGCACAAGTGGCAACTGGACTCCAAGGTGGCCAAATGGCACTTCCAGATCTGGGGGAAACATGTGATGGACCTGTTTACCAGCCCGGACAATTTCCAGTTGCCTAGCGTTTTTGTTCCCGGTAGGCCCACCCCTCTAGGGTGGCAGCAGACGCGTTCATCTCATGGTCAGAGGGCTTCATGTACACCTTCCCTCCCATGCCGCTGATTGCCAAGACCGTTATTCAGGACTCTCCGTGACAGGGCCTCGCTCATCCTGATAGCCCCTCGGTGGCCCAGGAAACCGTGGTTCCTGCTGCTCCTCCAATTAACGGTGGAGACCCCCATCCGATTAGGGACCTCTCCGGGACTCCTATCTCAGGAAGGGGGCTCGCTTCTGCACCAACCTGGGGTCCCTTTTGCTGACAGCATGGCTGCTGAAAGGGTGAGGTAGAGGAGATCCTGCTGGCCTCTCGCAAGACCTCTACTAAAAGAGCTTATGCCCTCAAATGGCGCAGGTTTTCGGCCTGGTGGTGCCGAGCACGGGGCTGACCCATTCTCCTGCCCAGTGGGTTTGGTGTTCTCCACCTCTTCCAATGTAGGCTCAAGTCTAACTCTGTCCGGGTGCACCTTAGTGCCCTGGTGGCGCACCACCACCCGGTAGATGGCAAGCCCCTCTCGGTCCATCCGTTCGTGACCCGCTTTCTTAGGGGTCTGCTCTTACCGAAGCCCCCAGTTTGCCCTCCGGCAACCAAATGGGATCTCAGCGTTGTATTGGGGCAGCTCACTTGCCCACCCTTTGAGCCTCTGGCTACTTGCCACCTACGATACCTCTCTTGGAAGGTGGCGTTCCTGGTTGCACTCACTCCCGCTGGCAGAGTTGGTGAGCTTCAGGCCTTAGTGGCGGAGGCACCTTATACCATGTTCTACAAGAACAGAGTTGTGCTCTGCACGCACCCTAAATTACTTCTGAATGTAGTATCGTCCTTCCATCTCAGCCAGGAAGTAGTACTCCCTACCTTCTTTCCGAGACCTCACTCCAGTAGGGCGGAGACAGTCCTTCACTCTTTGGACTGTAAGAGGGCTTTGTCCTTCTATATCCAACATACTCGGGCCACCGCAAAGCTACTCAGCTTTTCATCTCCTATGACCCCAGTAGGCTGGGGAAGGCAGTGACCAAGTGTACACTCTCCACCTGGGCGGTGGACTGTATTGGCTTCGCCTAAGAGCAGGCGGGGCTCCTGCTGGAAGGCCATGTCACGGTGCACCGTGTCGGGGCCATGTCAGCCTCAGTGGCAAACTTGTGATCTGTCCCAATGGTAGACATCTGCTGTGCTGCCTCCTAGTCTTCAGGCCATACCTTCACAGCCCATTACTTCCCGGAAAGAGAGTCCTGATGGGTCAGTGTCTTCGACCAGGCTGTGCTCCGTAATCTTTTAGGGGGTTTAGGCAACACCTGCCCTCCGACCCTTCTGTGTTCAGGCTACTGGAGTGCTGGTTTTCATTGGACACAGGAGTCTTACTGTGGTCTGTGAACACTGACTTAATTGCTGCTGCTCACAGCTCCCAGTGAGGGAGTCCATGTTTTTGCTATGGGCTTTCGGTAGCCTATAGATGGGGAGTCCCATATGTGAGGACTGACTTCCTGCTTGTTCCCGGAGAAAGTGTAGTTACTCACCTGTAACGGGTGTTCTCTGGGGACAGCAAGAATCGGTCCTCACAACCCTCCCTCCTCCCCTTGGAGTTGCTCCTTTACCATCTTTTATTTTTGCCATCTTTTAGCTATGTCATCTGACTGAGCAACATGGCACCTTTGGGCAGGAAGGGGGACCACACATTGTGTAGTAGCATCTCCCAAAGGCTTTCTTTGAAAGCTAGGGGGATGCTTCTGTGAGGGTTCCATCGGTGCTGATGTCACCCATACGTGAGGACTGATTCCTGCTGTACCCGGAGAACACCTGTTACAGGTGAGTAACTACACATTCTCATTCTGGGGGGGGGTCAGAAAATCCCCTGGAAGGGACTATGCAATCTCTGAAGGGAATCAACGGTACCTGAGCTGGAGGATGGCGATATCCTGCCTGGCGAGGACCCTCATGTAGTATGGGTTTTTAGAAGAGATGAGCTGTCATCTCATTAATCACTCCCTTGCCGTGCTCACCATTGCAAGGGTGCCTCTGTCTAAAGAACAACCACTGGAAGACCCTCTTCTATAGGGTTTTAAGTCCTCGCAGTCCTCCTTCCCAGTCCATCGAGTGATTAAAAAGATGATAGGGGCCAAGTGGGAGGTGCCCGAAACAGAATTGAAAGTGGGTAGAGCGATGGGTCCATCTTGTACCCTATCCCACAGAGGAAAAAGACCACCTTAAGATGCTCAAGATGTACACTCTGGTATCGGCAGTGACCAAGAAGGTACCATCCTCATGGCAGGCAGAGCGGCGTTGGACATGCAGGCCTGTAAGCTTGAGACCCTCCTGAAGCAGACATTTGATACCAGCGCCTTAGCTCTTCAGGCTTTGATTTATGGAGCTTATGTCACAAGAGTGTGTATACGCTGGACTCAGGACTTAACAGGCACAAACCTGGAGTCAAGTCAGTCACTCCAGAGGTGACTAAGCTGAAGTCAGCCTTGGCTTATTTGGCTGATGCCTTTTATGATTTAGTGCGGGCCTTGGCCAAAAGTATGGTGTCCATTATTGCCACCAGGAGCTTTTCTTTAGCTCAGAAATTGGTCAGCTGATGTTTCCTCAAAGACTCAACTCAGTAAACTCCTCTTCAATAGCAAATTTTGTTCAGAGAGGCATTGGAAAAATTGGTCAATTGATCTGGGGAACTCCAAGGGGTCTCGACTCTTGGAGGATCGTCCTAAGGGGGCAGAGCAGGGATCTGCACTCGGAGGTCAGCCTCAGGACTTTGGAGGTTCTGAGCAGCCCATTTTGCTCCGTACCAGCATTGGTGCTATGTGTTTCAGGAACAGCTCTTTCAAGGCCACAAGAGGGCTGGCAGAGGCTGCTATTCTGCAGCCTCCGTGCCTCCCAAGATGTCCCAATGATGTGAGGCCGGCCCAGATGGACTTGATACCAGTAGGGGGTCGGCTACAACAATTTTATTATATCTGGGCCAACATGACTTTCGACCAGAGGGTACTAGAAGTAATTTAGGACAGCTATGCTCTAGAGTTCGCTCACCCACTCTCTGATGCCTTCATACTGTCGCCTTGCAAGGCTCCCACGAAACAGCAGACTGTGCGGGACACTCTGCAAGGACTATTTCACCTGGAGGCAGTCATTCCAATTCCAAGCGACCAGTTCGGCTTAGGTCTATATTCCATTTATTTGGTGGTGTCCAAAAAGGAGCGCTACGTTTGGCCTATCCTGGATCTCAAGCATGTGAACAGGGCTCTGAGAGTGCCTCATTTTTGCATGGAAACACTACAGTCAGTCATTTTGGCTGTCTGGCAGTGAGACTCTCTAACATCCCTGGACCTTACGGAAGCATACCTCCATATTTCAATCCATCCAAAGCACCAGCGGCTGCTAAGATTTACAGTACTGATAGGACATTTTCAGTTCCAGGCATTTCAGTTTGGCCATGGCTCCAAGAACCTTGACAAAGGTGATGATGGTTTTAGGCTGTCTGAGGCAGAAGGGGATCCTGGTATATCCCTATTTGGACGATTGGCTGGTACAAGCCAAGTCAGTGGCTGAAAACATCTGTCACTCACTGGGTAGTGGACTTCGTTCAACATCTCGGATGGGTGGTCAGTATGTCCAAAAGCAAGCTAGTGGTCTTCCACGTTTTGACCTGTCTGGGAGCACATTGTGACATCAGCGCGGGGAGAGGGGGTGGGTTGATGTCTCTGCCTCCTGATCGTTTTCTAAAGATTCAGACGCAGATGAAGTCTTTCCTTGCCATGAGAGCACCATCGTTGTGGTATTATCTTCAGCTTCTGGGGTCTGCCTCTCTGGAGTTGGTGCCTGGGGCCGGGGCGCTTATGAGGACTCTGTGCCAGCTCTCCTCCTTTCTCGCTGGTCTCCACAAAATCATCCATTATCAAGGAGGTTGCTCTGTCCTCTGGACACAAGGTTGCAGCTCCGATGATGGCTACAGTTGAAACATTTAATGGCGGGAACCACCAGACTGCATTCTCGTAAAAACGGATGCTTGCCTTACAGGCTGGGGGTGGGGGGGGGGCATACTGCGAGTCACAGATGACACAGGAGTGCTGGTTGCAAGCAGAGATGGCATGGTACATCATTCAGTTGGAGATGAGAGCAGTGTTCTTGGCACTTCTTCAGTTCTTTTGCATGCTGATCCTCAAGAAACAATAAGAGTGTTCTCCAGCAATTCGACCATGGTGGCGTACATCAACTGTTGGGGGGGGGGGCAGGTTACCAGGGGTGCATCTCTGGCAGAAGAGATCCAGCCCCTACTGCTCTGGATGGAGGAAAATCTGTTGGCTCTCTGCGGCGCACGTGGCAGGAAAAGGAAACGTGCAGGCCGACTTTTCTCATTCGACACCTGTTGGATGCGGGAGAATGGGAACTGAACGCCTCAGTGTTTCAAGACATTACGAGGTGTTGGGGCGAACCAATCATAGATCTGATGGCTGCCTTTTCAAATGTCAAAGCAAGTCATTTTTTCATCAGGCACTGCTCTAGCGCAGAGGTGCCACAAGGGGCGGCACACCTGCCCAAAAGCAAGGCAGAGCTGGAATACCTCTAAAATCCAAAGCAGCTTTTATTTACCCCTATACTTGAAGTGTTTCAGCAAGTATGCCTTCTTCAGGGGCTAGAAGTACCTCCAACAGAAAGATACAGTAAAACCATATATATAAAAACATAATTATGAATCATAAAACATAATAAATAATTATATAATATAAATAAAAATTTAACTATTTTGACATAAAACACATTGATATATGAAACTGATACACTCTCTATAGAAAGGTATAATTTATAAACCCATTATTGTTCCATAGCGGAAACTAATGGTAAAGGCACCATTACATCTTGAAGATCAACCCTTAGTGAATTGTTTTATATGTAGAGATGAGGAGGAAGAGTAATATCAATATTTCCTGTTGGTTATCAGAAGCTTTAAGCAACCTGTTTTGCTGTATCTGGAGCCTATAGAAATCAAATGTTTTTTGTCTGAAAGATGAGAGACAGCGGGACAATAAACCTTCTGTATATCTGTTAAATTAAGACAAATATGGGCAATTACATCTGTACCCAACACCATATCTAGACCATAGGGATCACATCCTTTATTCTAAATGAGCTCATGTTCTACTATAGTTATAAGACAATTAGTAATGTTGATAGATAAATGAATCTGTTTTTTATGAAGGAGAACAGCCTTGGATGCTCTAAATAGTATAGTTCTAAGGCCATCAGTAATACTGATTAATGAATAATTCTCCAGGACCAAGCAGGAAGTCAGTCCTCACATATGGGTGACATCGACGTCGATGTCACCAATATGTGAGGACTGATTCCTGCTGCTCCTGGAGAACACCTGTTACAGATGAGTAGCTACTCTATCTGTTTTACACAAGGAGCATCCTTACATGCTCTAAATAGCGTCAGTGACAGGATGTTTTGACATCTGAATTAATTTTCTAAGTCTAATCTGAAATCACTCGAATATACTGCAATCTCCAGGAACAAGCAGGAATGAGTCTTCACATATGGGTACGTCGGTACCGACGGAGCCTGCGCGGGAACGCTCCCCAGCGTCCAATCAGAAAGCTTTTGGGAGCATCCCTCAGCGCCTGTGTGCTGCCTTCCCGCCTTTCCAACTGTCTCTCCTCAGTTTTCGTTTTTCCGCGGAGCCGACAGGGCGTCCTCCTGTCACCGCAGAAAATTTTTTCTTTAAATTCTTTATTTCTTATTTTCCTGTGGTCGTGGCTGTCTCCCCGACTCCACCAGTATCGCCGGTGTGTTTTTCTTTTCTTTTTATTTTATCCAGGGAATTTTTTTCCCTCAGTTTTCAGTTTTAAACTTTGGGCCTCCAGGCCTCTCCATCATGGAGCCGCCTCCTTCTTTTCCTAAGAAGTGCCTCAACTGTGGCGGTGCAGTATTGTTTTTAGACTCCAAGTCCTGGTGTCTAAACTGTTTGGGTCCTGACCATCCGGAGCCATTTGGCTACCATATTATGAGAAGAGATTTTCCTTTTTGAGTTTGCCTCGATACCGAGTTGCCTTCCAATGGCAGGGTACCGACCATTTTTCCTTCTCTACAGGATCAGGTAACCCACAAACAGTCTGTTCAGACTAGCCAATCCTTGAGTGATAGGTCTCATGCACAGCATGATGACAGCTCCGGCCTTGCCCTCAAGGATCCATTGGCTTCAAAACCCCGGCGGGAGTCTTCAGTCTCCAAAGCCTTTAAGGGGTTTCAGGTTGTTCCTGAGGCTCACCCCTCACAGAACATACCTGAGCCGTGCTCGGTGGTGGCATCCGCTTTGAGCGGTACCGATACCCTGGCATCGGCACTGGTGCTGAGTGATCCACTCTTCACCAGGGATCGTCATCTGGTGTTCTCGGTACCTTCGGGACCGATCGATACATCCCAGACTGACTTTCCAGTATCGGTATCACCGCCGATACTACCACCGACGTCGATACCTTCCAGACATGCATCGATAGACTTGCTTCCTTTGATGCCGAGTCTGGAATCGATTTCCAGTCTGGAAGACCGGGTACCAACACGTCTCGGATCCGATGCTTACCGATTCCGGATGCTCGGTACCGAGGGTAATTACCAGAGGCCTTCGGTTTCCTCGGTACCACTTGAGCAGCCTCCGATGACTGCTTTGATGTCGGTATCGTCTTCGATTCCGGCACAGCTGCCGGTATCGGTATCGGTGCCGATACCTGCAGTAGCATCGGGGTCAGCTCCTTCCATGCTTCTTTCACCAGAGTCGCTCCTTTCTATACCTAGTTTGGAGTCGATACCTGGCATGGACGATGCAGTACTGACTGTCTCACGTCATGACCTCCAGTACCAGCATCCATCCTTTAGGGATCCTTTTCTGCACCGGGCGAGATCTTCTATTCCTACATTCTCAAGTGTCTACTCCGGTGCCCAGGCTAGTTCTTCAGATCTAGCCTGTCCAGGGATGGTTTCTGTTGGAGTTCCTTCTTTTCAGAATTTTCTCCTAGACATAGCAACATCCCTTGCTATTCCTACCCCTGGCTATGATCCTGCTCAAGGCTCTCTTTGTTCTGGAGAAAAGGAAAATATAATGCTTCCTTTACATCATTCCTTGCAGGATCTTCTTCTACGAATGTGGGAAGCACCTTTAAGGGTTTCCTCACCTTCTAGAGCAACTGATCTTCTATATCAGGTGCCCCCCTCTCCAGGGTTTCAAAAGACTCAACTTCCCAATCATTCCACTGTAGTGGAATCAGCAGTGAGGAAGGTAAAAAGCAAGAAGAAGCATTCTTCTTACCCGCCAGGTCGTACATCTAGAACACTGGATGCCTTTGGACGTCAAACCTTCCAAACATCTATGCTGGCAACAAGGATTCTCTCATATATTTTTTATATGAATCTATCCCTTCAGGAGGTCACAAAGACATTCTCTTTTGACTCCTTTTCTATCAGAGCCTAAGGCTGCAGACTATTCCTTACTTCTTAGTCGTAGCCAAAATATCTCTTGGTTTCTTTCTCGTGCTTCCCTAGACTCTTTTGAGTCTGTTAGCAGAACCTCCTGCTATAGCCATAGGGGTGCAACGTAGAGCCTGGCTCCAAGCTTCAGACTTGAACAAATGGGCACAACAAAGACTGGGTAATACTCCTTGCACTGGAGAAAATCTCTTCAATAAGGAGTCTTTACATCAGGTTGCTCAGTGCTCCACTGACTTCCCTGTTTCTGAAGGCATTCCTAAGCCTTCTCCTTCCCCAGTAGGTAGGAAATGCCCTTCCAAACCTCCTTTCCCTAGGAAAAGAAGGTTTCACTCTTCTCCTGCCTATCATACAGATGTTCCCAAGCAGGGGAAACCTCGCCCTGGTCTGAAGAATCCAAACTCTAGCCAGGCTGAACAAACTCAGCAACCATAGGTTCCTGAGGGTTACAACCTACAGTTAACTTCTTCTCAGTAGAAGTTTTTTCACTGTTTTTTCCTTCAAAACTCTACACATGGATTCCTTTCCTCAGGACATCCATTTCCTCCTAGATATGCTGAGCTGTCAGGATATTCATGTCTGTGAGTCACAGGTTTCTCCTCTTCTTCCTACCAAGAAGAGAAGTTAACAACTATCCCATGAATTTTTCCTTCCACAGACTTACCATATGGTAAGTCACCCTTCAGCTCCTGTTTCTCTACCCTCTCATCCAGGGTTTCCCCTGAATGAGTGGTACCATACCACTGCAGGGCTTCTCTAGCCTTTCATTCCAGTGTGGAGTTTTTTTCTCTCGAATAAATTCCCTTCTTTTCTCTGGGCAGCTCATCAGACAGGGACAGGGATTTCTCCTCTTCTTTTGTCTGTTCTCTCTGTTTTTACACAGAAAGATTCTCTCTGCTGTCTTATTCAGCAGCTGCCCATGCAGGAGTTCCAGTGATTGGACTACTGGTACTTTTCCACAAGTTTCCAGTCTTCCACAACTTTCTGTCTGGCCTTAGTAGTGATTCCAAGATAGTGCTTCCATCTATCTTGGATAATCCTAATCACTTCAGGCTTATCACATTATCTTCTTTTCGTGCCATCTCCACTTTCTTTGGATTTGGCAGCATAGTTGACCTACAGCCAGTTTTATTTCCCAATTCTCCTGCATAATGCTCTCTGCAATGTTACAGAGAAGCTTTCTACTATGGGCCCTTGCTAGAGAGCATGGGGTTTTGTCTCTGATGACTATCCTATATGGTTGGGAAAGGCTTCCTCAGTCATTTTTCATGACTGTGAGGGTTCTCCACGTCCTATTATCTCCTGTTATTATACAGGTCATAAGCCTTTTCTATGTGAACGTCCAAAGAGTTTTCCAATTCCTACAAGGAATATGCTCTTTTTTTCCTTGCAGCTTGTCCTCATGGTATCCTACTCCTTCATGGACAGCACATATTTTACTGATAACGCATGATACCCCTTGTGTCCCTCCAGTGGGTCAACCTGGTATCTCATCCTATGCGTTTTCTGTTCTTTTACCATGCGAGAGTTCTACACGACTCAGGACTTGCTGTTTACAAGCTGATGTTATCCTCTGTTTTTTCACGCAACCATCCTGGTTATTTCACTGGATAGCATTCCTGCACCATCTTAGCCAGGGGGAATAGATTCTCTATATATCTTCTCAAGTAGGTTCCACCTTCTTGTTATTAGATGAATCTTTCTCCTTCACATCTCCCATGTGAATGTGCTTATGGGCATATCTCTATCTGCTTAGTTGCAGACATTTATCTTCAGACATATATATTAATGTATGTATATATCTCTATATACTTCTCTATAGATACATATGTCTGTAAGCTGTGTGTGCATATGTTATGCCCCTCCAGATCTCACTATAGACATATATATATATATATACCCCTATATATATATATGTGTGTATCTGTTGAGATGCTTCCTTACAGGTAGATATGTATTTACATACTTATCTCTCTAACTGTCTATGCTTATAAAGGTTTTACCTTCCTAGAGGTTCCAGACAGTGGGCTTGCATATGTCCATACTGTCCCTCAGTATGTCTGGGGTATTTTGCACACAACCACTACTGTGGTACTGACAGCTCCTACTTTAACTCTAGGTCTAGCTATCCCTAAAGCTCCATGCTTCAATATCTTTCCTATCTCTCACCAGCTAGGAAAGACAGGGTGGATCTTCAGTAGTTCTGAGGTTTCAGCCCTTCAGACATCTGTCCTCCTTGGGAATACAGGCTTTTTCCCATACCCCTTCTTCCCTCCAGGACTGGGCTAGTTTGTCTAAATCGGTCAGTCTTCCTCTTTTGCTCCTACATGTTAATGACTCTGTAGCCAAAAGAGTTTCCAGCTTTTTTCATAAAGCTTTCCACTAAAGACCTGCCGTTTTTATACTACCCCAGTTGACACCTGGGTCACCTGTCAATTCCAGATTTGGACCTTCACCTTCACTTCCGTAAGATCACCTTGAGGATTCCTCTACTGAATCTCCAGTAGACTCCATCAGCCTCTCTACTTCCTGCAATCCAGTAGGTGAGGTCCATATTGTGATTGTTCATTCAATATTTTTCATGATAATTATCATACATGCCAAGGACTCCTTACCTGTAGTCCTTAGGTTAGCTGTCTTTTCTACAGCTCCTCTCTTTTCAACTCCTACCCACCATCCCTCATGTGATGCCAGAGATCCATGTGTGGGAAGTGCAGTCCTGTCCCAGGGACACGCAATTTATGGGATCTCTCCCTGGCATCTAAAGCTGGGGAGTCTCCCCATATGTGAAGACTCATTCCTGCTTGTTCCTGGAGATAGCACAGTTACTTACCTGTAACAGGTGATCTCTGGGAACACCAGGAATAAGTCTTCACAACCCACCCACCTCCCCTAGGAGTTGTATCTATCTATCTTCCTTTCCTCTTTCTCTCTCTCTCTTTGTCTCAGCTATAAAACTCAACTGAGGAGAGACAGTGGGAAAGGCGGGAAGGCAGCACGCAGGCGCTGAAGGATGCTCCCAAAAGCTTTCTGATTGGACGCTGGGGAGCGTTCCCGCGCAGGCTCCATCGGTACCGACGTACCCATATGTGAAGACTTATTCCTGCTGTTCCCAGAGATCACCTGTTACAGGTAAGTAACTGTGCTTTCTCCAGGAACAAGTAGGAAGTCAGTCCTCACTTATGGGTGACGTCGGCCCCAACGGAGCCCGCGGAGCAATTCCCCAGCTTTCAAAGAAAGCCTTTGGGATTGCTGCCACACATGCATGGTTCTCTTCCCGCCCAAGGGTGCCATCTTGTTCAGTCTCACTTTTTCCGCGGAGCCCTTGGGACGCATGTCCCACGGAAAATGTTTTCATTTTTTTCGCTTTAACAGGCTATTTCTCTTTTTTTTCCGGTTGAAGCGGTTCTCTACCTGTCCTCCCCTTGCTCTCTTTTGGAGCTTGCGGGGATACCCTTTCTAAATTTTTTTCTTCACGGGCTTTGCACCCTTTTTTCTCTCCAACCACTGGCCACGTGGGTCTTCAACCTCGCAGGGGCCATTTTTGCCCCCATGGCTACCGGTTTTAAAAAATGCAACAGATGCTCTAGGAACATGTCGCTTACGGACACTCATGGCTGCTGTCTAAGGCGTCTAGGAGCCAAGCATAACCCAGAGCTCTGTTCACTCTGCAAGAAAATGTCCTTTAAGGCCCTGCTCAGCCATAAGCAGAAGTCTGAAGACATTTTCCGGAAGGCTGCCTCGGATTCCCCGGTGGCACCCTCGGTCGTCTTCCCTCTGTTGGGTTCTCCCCCTGCAGCACCGCGTTCCAGACAGCATTCGGACCAGGAGTCCCCTGAGGTGGAATGGCGCAAAAATAAGGCGGCCTCAAGTCGCTGTCTGGGGCCGCTGACAAGCGCGAGTGCTCCCGTGCCCGGTCACTTAGCTCCATTCGGCATTCCCGAGAGTCGAACAAGGAGCGATCCCGCAAGGTACAACGCAGAGAAACGGATGCCTCCAGCAAAGGCGCTCAGTCTCCTGAGGGCCATCCCGATGAGGATCCCCCTCTCCTCCTGAACGCCCGATCCGGTAACCCCGGTATCGGCGTCCCAGGGCCCCACGCCCATGTGGGAGTCTTTATCTTTATCTTTGTCATATTTAATATACCGCTCTTTACCGATGGCACCAGAGCGGTGTACAACAGTAAAATATATAGGCTGCTGAAAAGGAAAAGGAACGCCAAAATAATGAAAAGGACAGGATAGAGTGGAGAGAGAGAGTAAAGCAACAGATAAAGCAACGAAGCAGACAAAACACAAAATGACGAACATTCTAGATCAGCAGGGTGGGGGAGAAAGAGGAGCAGGAGGAGGAGGGAGGTTAAAAGCGGTGCAAAAAAGGTGGGTCTTCAGCCTAGCCTTAAAAGTCTTGTAGGAGGGTTCTAGACGGAGGGCGACGGGGAGCGAGTTCCAGAGTCGCGGGCCCAAGAAGAAAATTGCTGAGGAGCGGGTAGACTCGAGGTGGGCCTGTGATGGGGAGGGGAGGGACATGCGGTTCAGATGGACTGATCTGAGGGAGCGGTGAGACGAGTGAAGATGTATTAGATTGGCAAGGTAGAGGGGAATACCAGTATGGATGGTTTTGTGCACATATATAAGGATTTTGAACTGTATACGGTAAGCAAGGGGAAGCCAGTGTAGGTGAATCAGGATGGGGGTGATGTAGTCGAAGCAGGAAGCATGGGTGAGAATACATGCAGCTGTGTGGTGGACCAGTTGTAGTCTTCGCAGTTGGGTTTGAGGGAGACCAGCCAGGACGACATTGCAATAGTCCAGACGGGATACCACCAGGGACAGTAGCAGTATAGTCAGGGAAGGGACAGATATAAAGGGACGAATGGCACGGAGTTGACGTAAGGTGTGAAAGGACCGCTGCACAACAAAAGAAATATGTTCCTTGAAGGATAAGGCGGAGTCCAGGGTAACTCCTAGATAACGTAGGGAGGAAACTACTGGCAGTGTGGAACCGGACAAGGTAGGGGCGAGAGAGGGAATTAGGGCACCATACGTAAACCAAATGGCAAATGATTTGGAGAGGTTCACATGCAACAGATTGGTGGAGAACCAGGAGGACACTGAAGCCAAGCAGGAGTTGAGAGGGGCAAGTTCAGGGGCAGAAGGGTCCGTGTGATGAATAATGATATAGTCTGCGTAATAGTGGGCTGAGATGCTATGCTGCTGAACTAAGAGTGCGAGGGGGGCCAGGAAGACGTTAAACAGGAGAGGGGCGAGGACAGAACCCTGGGGAACACCACATGGGAGAGGGGTGGGAGGAGAGGAGGAGGGGCCTGAGGAGACGGAAAAGGTTCGGTGGGAGAGGAAGGAGTGAAACCAAGAAAGAACAGTGCCAGAGAGCCCAATGTCGTGTAAACGGGCCAGAAGAGTAGGGTGATCCACAAGGTCGAAAGCAGCAGATAAGTCTAAAGAAACGGCAATAGAGATGCGGCCTTGGTCGTGTGCGGTGTGAACTTCGTTAAGAAAGGAAAGCAGAATAGACTCAGTGCTGTGACTGGGACGAAAACCGGATGGGCGGGGATGAAGTGGCCTCAAGATGAGAGGAAAGTTGTGCATAAACCAGAGTCCCGTATGCTGGCACTAGAACGCAGCATTTCTGCATGCATTGCTTCCCAGCAAGTGCTCATGACCAGCTTCGCTGACTTGTGTCCGGAGACTGCTGGTCCCTCGCGTGGGACACCAAAATCAGTCCACGAAACCCCCGAGAGCCACGGACCTTGTGAGGGTCCTCTGCGCCTATCTCGCTCACCATCCTGTTCTTCGGGGGCGAGATCATTCAGGGCCTCCCGCTCCAGGCCGCCGGCCATCGGACAGGGCAAACCGCCTGGCTCGGATCCCTCGACTGATTTCTTGGACTGGGAATCCAATGGTGCCACATCCCTGGAGACCCGCACTCACTGGGATCTTCCGTCAGACCCCTCGCCGCCTGACCTCCAGTGGCATTCCCTGCCCGAGGACACCTCCTTTCTGGTGTTTGTTCGGGACATGGCATGGGCCCTCAACCTGGTTACCCAGACCAAGGAAGACACCCCATGCTGAAGAACTCAATATTCTTCAGTACGAGGCCCCACCCAGGGAATCCCTCACAGTGCCGGTGCCGCCGATCCTGTCTTGGCTATTGTGAGCAAGCGCCTTGACACAATGTACAAGGTGCAGCGAGGGCCAGGCTTCCATAAGACTCAACTTCCACATACCTCGATGGTACTGGAATCAGCCTTGATGAAGCAGAAAAGCCCGAAGTCCCACTCCTCAGTTCCGCCGGGCCAGGAGTCCAGAGCCCTTTATGCCCTGGGCCGCAGGGCTTTTCAAGGTTCCATGCTCTCCTGTTGCATGCATGAGTACCAATTGTATATGGGTATGTTCCTCCACGACTTGGCAAAAGAACTTGGAGGCTTCTCCGCGAGTCTTGAGGGCGAGCCCCTCGGCGGGTTCCGCACCCTGTTGAAATCAGTGGCAGATTGCTCCAAATATATTTCTCGGGCCTCTTATGACTGCTTCGAGACATCGGCTCGGGTGGCAGCTGCGGTCATCGGACCCCGCCGCCAGGCTTGGCTTCAATCTTCAGATTTGGAGCAGTGGGTGCAGGAGAAGCTCCTGGACGTACCCTGCCTCGGCGAGCAACATTTTGGTAAGCCAATGCAGGAGAAGTCTGCGGAGATTGAGACGGAGCACGTCACTAGGACCTGTTTCTCTCGCAAGACCTTGACACTGCCTCGGAAAAAGCAGCCTGCCAAGAAGCCCTTCTTTCCCAGGAAAGGCCTCCAGTACCGTGGCTACCCGCCATACCCAGCTACCCCCACGCCGACTACTCCAGAACAGGGGAAGTCTGGCCAGGGTCACCGCAAACCAAAGGGCCCGAAGGCTGAGACGCTAGCTCCCCCACAACCCCCTCAGGGGCTTTGACGCCAGTGGCATGACCCCTCGCCTTCCGGTGGCGCAGCAGCCAGTGGGGGGACACCTGTTCCGCTTCGCTCCAGCGTGGGCTCTTATCTCAGACACCTGGGTCCTTCAGGTCATCCGGGAGGGCTACTGCCTTCACTTCGACAGGCTCCCACCCCCTTTCTCCCCGGCGGAGCCTCCTCGACTCCCCGCACACCAGCTCTTGCTGCAGTGGGAGTTGCACTCCCTCCTCGCCCAACGGGCAGTCAAGAGGGTCCCTTCCTACCTTCGAGGTTGGGGCTTTTATTCCCGATACTTCCTCGTCCCAAAAAAGACAGGGGGTCTGCGGCCCATCCTCGACCTCCGCAAGCTGAACCAGTTTCTGGTGCGGGAGAAATTAAAGATGTTATCGCTTGGCGTGCTGCTGCCCTTCCTCCGGCAGGGTGACTGGCTATGCTCCTTGGATCTAAAGGACGCGTATGCCCATATCCTGATCCATCCCCAACACAGGCAATACCTGCGTTTCAGGGTGCAGAGAGAGAGCATTTCCAGTACAGGGTGCTCCCCTTTGGCCTTGCATCCGCCCCACAGGTCTTCATGAATTGCCTCGTGGCTGCTGCCCACCTTCGGCGCCGGGGTATGTTGGTGTTTCCCTACCTTGACGACTGGCATGTTGCAGGCTCCTCTGTCGAGGAGACCCAGCAAGGAATGTTACGCACTGTCCTCCTTCTGGAAAGTTTGGGGTTCCTGGTCAACTATCCAAAATCTCACCTCGAACCAGCATAGGCTCTTGAGTCCATCGGGCTGCGCCTCGATACTCGGCAGGCCATGGCCTTCTTGCCGGTGGATCGCTCCTCCGGGCTCTGGCGGTGCGTGTCCAGAGCGCCCACCAGGTCACCGCTTGGTCCATGCTACATCTCTTGGGCCACATCGCCTCGACCGTGCATGTCGGTCCTCGCTCCCACCCGCACATGCGGACGACCCAGTGGTGCCTCAGCTCCCAATGGAGCCAATCCCTCGGGCACCTCAGGGACCTCGTCAGGGTTCTTCCCGACCTTTGTTTGTCCCTGAACTGGTGGCAAAGCCCCCGCAACCTCCTTCCAGGCACCACAGCACGATGTGGTACTGACCACGGATGCTTCCCTGTTAGGGTGGGGAGCCCTTTGCGGGTCCCTCTGCCCGCAGGGGCAGTGGTCGCCAGTGGAGGCTGAACAGCAGATAAATCTGCTCGAGCTCCGGGCCACCTGGTGGGCCCTGAAGGCCTTCGAGACAGTCCTCAGACGGAAGTCTGTTCTGGTGCAAATTGACAACCGGGTAGCAATGCTCTATATCAACAAAGAGGGGGGCACAGGGTCACGCTTCTTCTGCAGGGAAGCAGTCCTCATCTGCTCTTTTGCCGCCCGGAGGAGGATGTCTCTCAAGGCGACGTACCTCCCAGGCAATGTTCCCTCTAATTTTCTGTAGGCTGTGTGCGCATAAATATCAGCTGTGTGCAGCCTTTGAAGGAAGGTTACATTTTTGTGCGCCACATAATGACACTCAGAGTTATATACTTTAAAATTTGACTACACGTCAGAATACAGTATGTACACCACATTGATTTTAATCAAATTAAATGAAAATAGATGATTACTAAATTAAGCGGGAAATTTCTAGTAATTACAATCATAACTTTAAAATTTTAAGATGTCTGTGTTGTTGTCTATCAGAATCAGAGCCGTAATTTTTGTGCGCTCTGTTGTAAAGTATGTGCGCTCGCTCGGCGAGGTGTGTGCGCGCGCACACGCGCACAGCTTAGAGGGAACAGTGCTCCCAGGTCAGGAGAATGGTCCAGCGGACAGACTCAGCAGAATCCATCACCCCCCACGAGTGGTGCCACGAGTGACAGGCTGGTTGTTTCTGCGCTGGGGCACTCCAGTGATGGACCTCTTCACCAGCCCTCAGAACACTCAACTCCCTCACTTCTGCAGCCCAGTGTCGCACCCGAACAGGGAGGGCCCCTATACATTTCTCCTGGATTGGTCCTCCTGTCTTCTCTATGCATTCCCTCCTTTCCCCCCTCATTGCGAAGACTCATAAGAACGTAAGATATGCCATACTGGGTCAGACCAAGGTCCATCAAGCCCAGTATTCTGTTTCCAATAGTAGCCAATCTAGGTCATATGTACCTAGCAGTTTCCCCAAGAGACACAAGTTCCACAATGCTTGTACCGGGTCAAGCATTGATATCTTCGGTCACTTCTTAATAATGGTTTATGGACCTTTCCTCCAGGAACTTGTCCAAACCTTTTTTAAACCCAGCTACACTAACAGCCTTTACTACATCCTCCGGTAACAAATTCCAGAGTTTGATTACACGTTGAGTGAAAAAATATTTTCTTATTAGTCTTAAATAGTTTACCCTGTAGCTTCATTGCATGTCCCCTAGTCTTTCTATATTCTGATAAGGTAAACAATCGATCTACGTTTACCCGTTCCACTCCGTTCATTAATTTATAGACTTCTATCATATCTCCCCTCAGCCGTCTCTTTTCCAGGTTAAAGAGCCCTAACCTTTTTAGCCTTTCTTCATAGGAGTATCCTTCCATCCCCTTTACCATTTTGGTGGCTCTTCTCTGTACCTTTTCTAAAATCGCTATATCCTTTTTTAAGATACGGCGACCACAATTGCACACAATATTCAAGGTGCGGTCTCACCATGGAACGATATAGAGGCATTATAATATCTTTTGTTTTATTTTCCATTCCTTTCCTTATCATACCTAGCATTCTATTTGCTCTCTTGGCCGCCGCTGCACACTGGGCCGAGGGTTTTAACATGGTATCCACAATGACGCCTAAATCTTTTTCCTGGGTGGTGGTTCCTAATGTGGAACCTTGCATCGTGTAACCATAGTTTGGGTTGTTCTTCTCTAGGTGCATAACCTTGCACTTGTCCACATTAAATTTCATCTGCCATTTTGATGCCCAGTCTTCCAATTTATCAAGATCCTCTTGCAATTTGTCACAATCCTCTTGGGTTTTAACAACTTTAAATAGTTTTGTGTCATCTGCAAATTTGATAACCTCACTCGTTATTCCATTTTCCAGGTCATTTATGAATATGTCAAAAAGCAGCGGACCCAGCACAGATCCCTGGGGTACACCACTATTCACCTTTCTTCTCCATTGGGAAAATTGGCCATTTAGCCCTACTCTCTGCTTTCTATCTTTTAACCAGTTCCTGATCCACAATAGTACACTGCCTCCTATCCCATGAATCTTTAGTTTTGCCAAAAGTCTCTGATGGAGGGACCTTGTCAAAGGCTTTCTGAAAGTCCAGATACACAATATCAACCGACTCACCTTTGTCCACCTGTTTATTCACTCCTTCAAAAAAACATAACAGATTAGTAAGACAAGATCTTCCTTGTCTAAAGCCATGTTGGCTGTCTCCCATTAGGTTGTGACTATCTACATGCTGAGTAATTTTATTCTTTATGATGGTTTCTACTATTTTTCCCGGTACTGACGTCAGGCTCACCGGTCTGTAGTTTCCCAGATCACCCCTGGAACCCTTTTTAAAAATTGGTGTTACATTGGCAATCCTCCAATCTTCAGGTATTAGAGATGATTTTAATGATAGTTCACAGATTACTGATAGCAGTTCTGCAATCTCATATTTCAGTTCTTTCAACACCCTTGGATGTATACCATCTGGCCCAGGTGATTTGCTACTCTTCAGTTTATCTAATAGTTGTAAGACATCTTCCCGATGTATCGATATTTCCTTCAATTCTTCCGCACCTTTAAAATACCACTTCAGTCATGGGTAACATCCCTACATCTTCCTCAGTAAAGACCGAAGCAAAGAATTCATTCAGTCTCTCCGCTATTGCCTTGTCGCCTCTTAGTGCTCCTTTAACCCTTTTATCATCTAATGGACCAACTGACTCACAGGTTTTTTGCTACAAATGTATTTGAAAAGGTCTTTATTTCGCGTTTTTGCTTCCGCAGTAAGCTTCTTCTCAAATTCTCTCTTTGCCTGCCTTATCAATGCCTTGCATTTGACTTGCCAGTGCTTGTGCTGTTTCCAGGTTTCGTCGTTTGGCTCTTTTTTCCATTTCCTGAAAGATGCTTTTTTGGCAACAACAGCCTCTCTGACCTCACCTTTAAACCATGCTGGCAATTTTTTGGACTTCCCTCCACTTTTCTTAAAGCGTGGAATACAGCTGGTCTGGGCTTCCAAGGTAGTATTTTTCAACAACACCCAAGCTTGATGTACGTCTTTAACCTTCGCAACTGCTCCTTTTAGTTTTTTCTTAACTGTTTTCCTCATTTTATCATAGTCTCCCTTTCGAAAGTTAAAAGGTAGTACTGTGGATTTCCTTACTATCCCTCCTCCACTAATTAAATCAAAGGCGATCATGCTATGATCACTATTGCCAAGTGGCCCCAACACCCTTATCTCTTGCACTAGATCTGGTGTTCCACTAAGGACTAATATGGCTTCCCCTCTGGTCGGTTCATGAACCAGCTGCTCCAAGAAGCAGTCATTTATTTCATCTAGGAACTTTATCTCCTTAGCATGTCCTGACGTGACACTGACCCAGTCGATACCGGGGTAATTGAAATCACCCATTATTATTACTGCGCTGTAACTTTTGTTAGCTTCCTTGATTTCTTTGAGCATTTCATCATCCATTTGGTCATTCTGGCCAGGTGCTCGATAGTACACCCCCACTGCCATCGCCTTCCCCCTTTTATATGGAATTTCAATCCATATAGATTCTACAGCAGATTTTGTTTCCTGCAAAATTTTAATCCTTTCTGAGTCAATGCCCTCTCTAACATAGAGCGCAACCCCTCCACCAATTTGATCAGCTCTATCATTACGATATAGTTTGTACCCAGGTATCACAGTGTCCCACTGGTTGTCCTCCTTCCACCATGTCTCTGATATTCCAATCATATCTAACCTTTCATTTAGTGCTATATATTCTAACTCTCCCATCTTATTCTTTAGACTTCTAGCATTTGCATACAAGCATTTTAGAGAATGTATTTTATTCATGTTCAAGGCTGAACAGGATGGAGCATCGCTGATTCTCGTGGCCCCGGCAGCCTTGGTTTCCATTCCTGCTCCGGCTGTCGTCGGAGCCTCCGATCCCCCTGGACTCTGCCAGGGACCTGCTGACGCAGTAGGAGGGTCGGGTGCTACACCCAAATCTACCCTCCCTATCCCTCATGGCCTGGTGGCTGAACAGGTCTCTCTAGCGCCTCTGGCCCTCCTGGAGAAGGTTGAGGAAATCCTCCTTGCCTCGAGGAAGGACTCCACTAGGCGAGCTTACGCCTTTAAGTGGAAACACTTCTCCGTCTGGTGCTCAGGGCACCAGATCGACCCCTTCTCGTGCCCGGTTCGGTGGGTTCTCCAGTACCTTCTCCACCTCTCGAGGGATGAGCTGAAGTCGACCTCTGTTAAAGTTCATCTGAGTGCCATATTGGCTAATCACCTCCCTATCGAGGGAAAGCCTCTCTCGGGGCAACCACTAGTCTCCTGCTTCATGCGGGGCCTTCTGTTATTCAAGCCACCCATCCATCCCCGTTCCCCCCCCCCCCCCCGGCAGAATGGGACTTGAACGTGGTGCTCATGCAGCTCACTCATCCACCTTTCGAGCCGATGGCAACGTGTTCTCTCTAGCATTTGTCCTGGAAGGTGGCCTTCCTAGTGGCACTGACCTCGGCTCGCCGAGTCAGTGAGATTCAGGCGCTCATGGGTGGCATCCCTTACACCAGTTTTTATCGGAAGAGGGTGGTCCTCCGGACACATCCGAAATTCTTGCCTAAGGTCGTGTCGGCTTTTCATCTCAACCAGGAGATAGTCCTGCTGACCTTCTTCCCGACGCCCCACGCCGATCAGGCGTCTGCGACTCTCCACATCCTCGACTGCAAGCGGGCCGTCGCCTTCTACTTGCAGTGCACCCAGACTCCTCGCAAGTCTAACCGGCTCTTCGTGACCTACGATCCCAATAGGCAGGGGCAAGCAGTCACCAAGCACACCCTCTCTGTTTGGGTGGCAGACTGCATTGTGTTCGCCCATGCGAAGGCAGGCGTCCCTCTTGATTGTCGAGTCACTGCACATGGGGTTCGTGCCAAAGCGGCCTCGCTGGCCTCGCTCCGCTCAGTGCCCATGATGGACATCTGCTGGGCAGCAACCTGGTCTTCTACGAATACCTTAGCCGTCCACTACTGCCTGGAGAGGGAATCCCGCCGGGACATTGCCTTCAGCCAGGCTGTACTCCATAACCTGTTTGGGGTATAAGCAACTCCTGCCCTCTGACCCTTCTTCATGGCTACCGAGGGCTTGGACCCGAGGACATGGGCTCCTTAGGGCTTCAGCTTCTGTTTACAGCCTCGCGGAGGCGTTTTTTGGTTACAGGTTCGGTAGTCTGTAGCTAGGGAGTCCCATAAGTGAGGACTGACTTTCTGCTTGTTCCTGGAGAAAGCGTAGTTACTCACCTGTAACAGGTATTCTCCAGGGACAGCAGGAATCAGTCCTCACTACCCTCCCGCCTCCCCTGATGAGTTGCTAGATTTTTTTCCTTCCCTTGCCATCTGCTTGATAGGGCTCGAGCTAAGGGACCTGACTGAGCAAGATGGCACCCTTGGGCAGGAAGAGGACCACACATGCGTGGCAGCAATCCCAAAGGCTTTCTTTGAAAGCTGGGGAATTGCTCCATGTGGGCTCCGTCGGTGCTGACGTCACCCATAAGTGAGGACTGATTCCTGCTGTCCCTGGAGAACGCTTGTTACAGGTGAGTAACTACGCTTTTTCTTCAGAAACAATCCTATTGTCTTCCTGTCAACATTTAAATAATCGAAAAATCATTGATTGAAACTATCTACCCGAAATGTGGTTTTACCTCTGTGTTGTAGCCAAAGGAATCTTTCAAGCGCAAAAAAGCAAGTAAACGCTGGCCGGCTGCTGCCTCATTTTAAGGGGAAAGAAGAGGCGCAAAATGAAATCAAGGGGTTACTATGATAACATGACGCTAATGATAGACGTTGGCTGTTTAAAACACTTCTATAAAAAAAATATAAAATTGTAAAATAACACAAAATATTAAAGCTTCTAAGACTGTGATTGCTAATGTAGTTTTTGAGGGAATCAAGATTTTCAAACACACATTCGGCCATACCGCCGCCCTGCACGAAATTGTTATATATCAAAAAGAGACATGGCATGCCTTTCTATTTGCACCAGGGACAGCTGGCTAAAAATGCCTACATTTGAAAATAAAGGGAGGAAAGAAATGGCACACATTGGTGCCGAGCTGGTTGCTGCAAAGATTAACTTACACGATTTTCTTTTATCCTAGCACAGTAGAAGGGGAAGGGCTGACCTGTATATTATGCAACATTTATACAGAGGGGGCAATGGAAAAAAATATATGTGTGTGTGAAGACAATAGAAATGGCTCCGGGACCTCAACTTGGTTCTCTCGACTCTGACGTAAGAGCTCTTCAAGCCGCTAGCGTGGGCCAAGCTGAAGAACCTTATGCTTAAATCTGTATTTCTAGTTGCTATTTGCTCAACCCAGAGGATTTCGGAGTTGCAGGCCTTGTCCTGCAGGGAACCTTTCCTGTTTATGTCCAAGGAAAGGGTAGTGTTAAGACCCATACCATCCTTCCTGCCCAAAGTGGTTTCAAGTTTTCATCCAAATCGGGCAGTGATGTTGCCGGTTTTTTCCTCCTCTTCGGGGTTGTGGCTGCGCTCTTTGGACATGTGCTGGGTCTTGCAGCGTTATCTCAAAAGGACTGAGCCTTTCTGTAAGATGCATTGTCCTTTTCTCTTGTTTGGAGATCCTTGTAAAGGGGATATTGCCTACAAGGCTTCGGTAGCCCGCTGGGTGAAAGAGGCCTGCCTATCTGTGAAAGTACAGATCTGTGCTGGAGGAGCTGCACGTGCATTTGACTTGGTCTCAGGCGGCCTTCTGGGCTGTCTGGCCTGGTTCTGCCAATCAACATTTGCAGAGCCGTGACTTGGTCGTCGCTACATTCTTTCATGTTACAGGTTGGATGTGCATGCATCACAAGATGCACAGTTTGGTGCCAGGGTGCTTCAGATTGGGCTCACAGGTCCATCCCACACGTCTGGACTTGACTGGAGGGACTATAAGGAAGATAAAATTAGGCCTTACCTGTTAATTGTCTTTCCATGAGTTCCCTCCAGTCTAGGACCCTTTCTGTTCTCAGCCAAGGTTCCCGAGTGGTGGTCTGTTCAGTAGCAGCCAAGTTTCTGTCTATTGGTTCATCTTCAGACTGTGCATAGTTTGTGAGCTGTTTTAGTTAAAAAAAAAAAATAATTTAGTTTAAACTGAGTTCATGTTAATCGACAGAGTGCTCTCTTTGGAGTCTGCTTTGTCAACAGGATACTGGTTTATGGAGTCAGGGGAAGGAGCTCTTCTACTGTGACATCACAAACCTGACATGCTCAGTCTCCAGCTGCTGGTGGAGGGAGATAACCCACACATCTAGACTGGACTGGACTGGAGGAACTCTAGAAAAGACAATTAGCAGGTAAGGCCTAATTTCACTTTGTTTGCAACAGCATTTGAATCCCCCCCTAAGTTTGGACACCACTGGGTCATGTCTGGCAGAGCATACCCCCTCCCCCGATTCTCTCCCAACATCATCTTTCAACACTATCCCTATTTTCTTCTTTCCTATATTTGAAATGGCATTTCTTTCAGGTTGTTCCTTTTGTTTTTTTTCTTAACCAGAAGTTTTTTGTAAACCACATTACATGTGCCCATAAATGTGATATATCAAATAAAGGCAAACATAAACATATTGTTAAGGGCTCGGGTGGCAGTGAAATTCTGTCCATATGCGTGTTTGCACAAGTGAGCCAATACCATAGTTCAAGCTTACCTCACAGCAGTCAGCTGTCTGAATGGTGGGGATTTATGGAACAGGGAGTTTTTGCTGATCTCGTGGTTTGGCTCTGAGACTTGAAACTGGGAGATCAGCCCCAGTATGATGCCAAGCTCCTTAGTGCGCCAAGCTCTGGCCATATTCAAATCCAGGCTAAAAACCCACTTCTTCAAGGCGCATTTGGATCCTGATCCCCTTAATACTCCTGTTTGTCACCTATCTGTATCTTGCCATTCCCCTTGGATTACCTTAGTCCCCAACCATCATGTAGTCTGGCTTGACTAGTTCTAAGCTCTGATGAGCAAGGATGGTCTCTTGTACATGTACAGCGCTGTGTAAGCCTTGTAGCTCTATACAAATTAATAGTAGTAGTAACTTCTTACCCCACGTGGCCTCACCATTCAGGGAGGGGGGTGGTGCAGTGGAGGGCCTCTACCTGGGGAGGCAGAAACCCTTGCACTGGCCCTGCCTGCAGGAGATTGGATCCCCATGGGCAGAACAGGAGGGAAGGTCTGCGATCATGGCTTGGATTCAGCAGAGTGCCTGAGGGGATCCCATCCCTCTGGGCAGAGGACAGCCACATTGGGGCCTGCAAAGAGAAAAAAAGGTTAGATAGAGGGGGAGGGGAGTAATAAGCAAAATTTAAAGAGGCAGTAGCTTAATTTAAAATGGTGGAGGGGATGAAAGGTAGAATGTCGGGGAGTGCTAGTGGGTGAGAGAAGGGGAAAGAGTGGGAGAGGGAAGAGTGCAAGGCATTGGATGTTAAATGGGATGAATGCATGGGGACAAAAGGATGCAATATGTATGTGTCAAAAGGTGATCCCTCCCCCCCCCTTTAAAAACACACACCATCATCCCACTTACACACCCACACACACAAATGGGCATTCCACCTCCGCATGACAGACACACACACACAGGCACGTCACTTCACTTCTGCACCACAGACGCAGAGATTCCCCAGCTCGACAGCTTTCACACACACATGCACCGCAGTCCTGCATCCCACCACACAGACACCTACTGCCACATCCCATGCACAGACATGCAAGCCACTATTGCACCACATACACACAGACACTTGTTATCCATATATTTGTTTAAAGATGCCTCATACAGCCCCACTACCATAACAAGACACACTTTATCATCTCTCTTCAAACTTTTCCACCCTCCACAGACATGTATGAATTTGCAAATGGAGGATTGTCAGTGGAGAGTGGAGACAAGGGGGGCTGGTGCTAAGGGGTGGTAGCCATTGGCTCCTAAGATTATGGCCTAGCTCCTAAATCCAAACAAAATTTGTCAATACCTGGGTTAGAGCAGCCATTCCAGAAGAGATTCCACTACGAGGTCATTTGGATTTAAGTGGAAGAGGTTTGCCATCTGGTGTGGCAGAGAGCCTCTAGAGCAGTGGTTCCCAAATCTGTCCTGAGACTTCCCCAGCCAGTCAGGGTTTCAGTATATCCACTATGAATATTCATGAAGAGATTTGCATACACTGCTTCCACTGTATCAAATCTACCTCCTGTGTATTCATTGTGGATATCTTGCAAACCTGACTGGCTGAGAAGCCCCCAAGACAGGTTTGGGAAACACTGCCCTGGATCATTTCAACTGTGCCATACACAAACTGCTTGAATACCTTCTATGTTTTTCAGAGTCTGGTTTGAAAACCAACTCAGTAAGGGGTATACCTCAATGCAGTTGGCACTTGCCGCCATTGTATAGCTCATTTGTTTGCTTCATGCGGGGCTTGCTGCTTTCATAGCCTTCCTGTAAGCCTCCTGCAGTATCTTGGTTTCTCCAGGAACAAGCAGGAAGTCAGACCTCACTTATGGGTGACATCGGCTCCGATGGAGCCCACGCAGAGCAATTCCCCAGCTTTCAAAGAAAGCCTTTGGGATTGCTGCCATGCATGTGTGGTCCTCTTCCCGCCCAAGGGTGCCATCTTGCTCAGTCTCCCTTTTTCCACAGAGCCCTTTGGACGTACATTCTCATCCCTCAGAAAAAGTGTTTTTTTTTCCGGCCTCTGGACTACTGTTTTCCGGTTGCACCGTTCCTCTACCCATCCTCCCCCTTGCTCCTATCTCATTTGCGCAAAGGGGACATTTTTTTCCTAATTTTTGTTGTTGGTGGGCTTCGCGCCCTTTTTTTTTCTCCTAACCACTGGCCACATGGGTCTTCGACCTCCCGGGGGCCCCTTTTGCCCCGATGGCCACCGGTTTCAAAAAATGTGATAGATGCTCTAAGAGCATGTCGCTTACGGACACCCATGACTGCTGCCTATGGTGTCTCAGAGCTGACGATGATCCAGAGCTCTGTTCACTTTGTAAGAAAATGTCCTCCAAAGCCCTGCTCAGTCGTAAGCAGAAGTCCGAGGACATTTTCCGAAAGACTGCCTCAGAATCCCCGGTGGCACCCTCAGTCATCTCTCCGACTGTGGGGGTCCCCCCACCTCGGCTTCGTGCTCAAGACAGCACTCCGACCGGGGCCCACTGAAGTGGAGCGGCATAAGAAGAAGACCTCAAAGTAGCTGTCAGGAGCTCCCGAAAAGCGCAAGCGCTCCCGCACTCAGTCGCTTAGCCCCCCTCTGCGTTTCCGAGAGTCAGACAAGGAACGGCCTTTAAGGTACCTCAAACAGACTCTGAGGCCCTGGGCAATGGCGCCAGGTCTCCCGAGGGTCGTCCCAGTGAGGACCTCCTCGACGTCCAACCCGGTGACCCCGGAGTCGGCGTCGCAGGGCCCCACGCCCACGTGGGTGTCTCGTATGCTGGCACTAGAACGCAGCATTTCTGCGTTCATAGCTTCCCAGCAGGTGCTTGTATCCAGCTTTGCTGGTCCATGCCTAGAGACTGAAGTTCCCTCGAGAGGGACACCAAAATCCGCCTTGGAAACCCCCGACAGCCATGGGCCTTGTGAGGATCCTCGGCATCAGTCTCGCTCGCCTTCCGGTTCCTTGCTCACGAGATCCTCCAGGGCTTCCGGCTCCAAACGGGCCTCTGCCTCCGGGCAAGGTGACCAGCCTGAATCAGACTCCTCTTCTTTTTCAGGCTGGGAGTCGGATGGGGATACTTCCCCTGAGACCTGGACCCATCCCTGCTGGCCTTTCAGTGGCGTTCGCCGCCACCTTCTCGGTGTTCATGCGGGATATGGCACGGGCTCTCAACCTGGCTACCCAGGCTGAAGAGGAACCTCGAGCTGAAGAGCTTGATATCTTGCAGTATGAGTCTCCTCGGGAATCTCTTGCTGTCCCAGTTCCTCCCATTATGTCCAGGCTGCTACTCCACATGTGGGAGACCCCTGCTTCTGTCCCCATCATGAGTAAATGCCTCGATGTGATGTACAGGGTCCAGCACGGCCCTAGGTTCAGGAAAACCCAACTCCCCCACACCTCCATGGTGGTGGAGTCAGCCATGAGAAAACAAAAGAGCCTGAAGTCGCATTCTTCGGTTCCGCCAGGCAGGGAGTTGAGAGCCCTCGACGCCCTAGGCTGCAAGGCCTATCAAGGGTCCATGCTCTCATGCCGTATTCAGGCATACCATTTGTACATGGGCATGTTTTTACATGAACTAGCCAAGGAACCTGTCTGCGGGCGAACCCCTCAACAGGTTCCGGACCCTTTGAAGTCTGTTGCGGAGTGCTCAAGATACCTTTCCCGCGCCGCCTTCGACTGTTTTGGGTCTTCGGCTCGAGTGGCAGCCACTGGCATCAGGGCCTGGCGCCAGGCATGGCTCCAGTCCTTGGACTTGGAGCAGTGGGTCCAGGAAAAGCTCCTAAACGTACCCTGCCTTGGTGAACAGCTCTTCGGTAAACCGATGGAGGATAAGGCTGCCGAGATTGAGACTGAGTTTGTCACCCATACCCGCCTCTCGCGCAAGACTCCTCCCTTCCTCAGAAGAAACGGCAGACTAAGAAGCTGTTCTTTCCACAGAAGGGCCTACCCTACCAGGGCTTCCCACCGTACCCATCCACTCCTGCGCCGACCACCACAACGCAGGGAAAGTCTGGACCACACGGTCATCGCAAACCGAAAGGGCCCAAGGCCCAAACTCCGGCTCCACCTCAGCCCGCCCAGGGGGTTTTGATGCCAGCCAGTGTAGCCTTTCGCCCCCTGGCAGCGCCGCAGCCGGTGGGGTGATGCCTGCCCTCCGCCCCTCAGTGGGCATCCATTACGTCGGACACTTGGGTCCTCCGAGTAGTCCGGGATGGCTACTGTCTCTGTTTGGACAGGCTTCCCCATCCCTTCTCCCCAGCAGAGCCTTCTCGACTCGCCGCGCACCAGACCTTCCTACAGTGGATGTTACACAACCTTTTCGCCCAGCGAGCGGTCGAGACGGTACCGATGCACCTCCGAGATCAGGGCTTCTATTCCCGGTACTTCCTCATCTTGAAGAATACGTGGGGTCTCGGTCCATCCTCAACCTCCGGAAACTAAACAAGTTTCTGGTGCGGGAGAAGTTCAAAATGCTATCTCTTGGCGTCCTGCTGCCTTTCCTCCAGCAGGGCTACTGGCTGTGCTCCTTGGATCTCAGGGACACTTACGCCCACATTCTGATTCACCCCCAGCATAGGCATTTCCTGTGCTTCAGGGTGCAAGGGGAGCATTGCCAACACAGGGTACTCCCCTTCAGACTCGCATCTGCTCCTCGGGTCTTCACAAAGTGCCTCTCTGCGGCCGCCGCCTCCCTCAGACGGCAAGGTGTACATGGTCTTCCCTTACCTCGACAACTGGCTTTTCACGGGGCCCTCAGCTGGGGAAGCCCGCCTTATTTATTTTATTTATTTATTTATATTCTCTTATATACCGCGCTATTCTGTATCAGTGCGGTTTACATTGAACAAACTGAAATTACATTGAACAGGGCATTATAACTTGGAGATAACTATTTTACAGGGAACATGGGCTATGGAGGGTTAAGTGGCTTGTCCAAGACCACAAGGAGCACCTGTGGGACTAGAAACCCCATTCCTTCCGGCCCAAGGTTGCTGTCCTCTAGTGGGATTTGAACCCCCGACCTTCCGGCCTGAAGTACCTTGTCCCAACCACTAGGCTACTTCTCCACTCCTTGCAGCATCATGCACGATCCTCCTCAAGCGCCTAAGATTCTTGGTCAACTACCTCAAGTCCCACCTCGAGCCGTCACAGGCCTTGGAGTTTATCAGCACACACCTTGACACCCAGCAGGCGTTCGCTTTTCTATAGACAGACCAAGTGGCTCGCCTCCGAGCATTGGCAGCCCAGGTCCAGAGCAACACTCTGGTCACGGCACAGACTTTTCTGCGCCTCCTGGGGCCTCAGAGACCCCATTCACGTCTCCTACAACCTTCGCAGGTCCTTAGGCTGGTGGCAGGACCCCTGCAACCTTCTCTGTAAGCTGCCCTTCCAAACCCTGCAGCACGAGCTAGTGCTGACAACGGACGCTTCCCTGCTGGGATGGGGAGCCCGCTGCAGTGCACTATGCACGCAGAGGCGATGGTTACCCGACCTATTTGCCAGCCCGGCGAACACTCGGCTCCCCCGATTTTGTGGCCTAGTCCCGCACCCGAGCAGAGAGGCGCAGGATGCGTTCCTCTTGAGCTGGAACTCCGGGCTTCTCTACGCTTTTCCTCCCACTCCTCTCATTGCGAGGACCCTCCACAAAGCTCAGCGGGAACGAGCATCGATGATACTCGTCGCTCCCTTGTGGCCTCTGCAACTGTGGTTCCCACTCCTGTTCCGGCTCTCATCCGAGCCTCCGATTCCCCCTGGGCTGTGCCCCAGGCCTGCTATCGCAGGAGGAGGGGCGGGTGCTACACCCGAACCTGGCCTCGTTTTCCCTCGCAGCCGAGCAGCTGAATGGGTCACCGTAGCCACACTAGACCTCCGGAAGTAGTTCGAAGAGGTCTTTCTCGTATCGAGGAAGGACTCGACAAGACGAGCTTATTCCTTCAAGTGCGACGCTTCTCGGTCTGGTGCTCCGAACTCCAGATAAACCCTTTGTGTCCCACTCGGTGAGTCCTCCAGTACCTTCTTCATCTCTCGAAAGAGGGGCTGAAGACAAATGTCAGGGTACACCAGAGCACCATCTCAGTGCATCACTTCCCTGTAGGGGGCAAACCCCTCTCGGAGCAGCCCTTGTTCTCCCACTTCATGTGGGGCCTCTTGCTGTCCAAAGCTCCAATCCGGCCTCCTCCGGTGTAATGGGACCTGAACATAGTGCTCATGCAGCTTATGTGTTCACCCTTCGAGCCGATGGCGACGTGCTCGCTTCGGCACCTGTCCTGGAAGGTGGTCTTCCTGGTGGCTTTGACCTTGGCTCGCTGAGTCAGTGAACTCCAGACTCTCATGGCTGAAGCCCCTTACACCATGTTCTATAGGAACAGGGCGGTCCTCCGTACCCACCCCAAGTTCCTGCCGAAGGTTGTCTCGGATTTTCAACTCAATCGGGAAATAGTCATGCCGACCTTCTTCCCGAGACCCCATGCCGACCAGGCATTGGCAGTTTTGCACACACTCGACTGCAAGAGGGCTCTTGCCTTCTACCTGCAGTGCACCCAGCCTCATCGCAAGTCTGGCTGGCTTTTCGTGATGTACGATCCCAATCGCCTGGGGCAGGCAGTCACAAAATGCACCCTCTCCATTTGGATGGTGAACTGCGCCTTCGCTCATACAAAGGCGGGTGCCCTGATGGATCAGCAAGTCACCGCACGCAGCATCTGAGCCAAGGCGTCTTCGGTGGCTTTGCTGCGCTCAGTGCTGCTATCGGACATCTGCTGGGCTGCTTCTTGGGCTTCGGCGAACACTTTTGCCTCGCATTACTGCCTGGAGAGGGAGTCCCGCTGGGACAGCACCTTCAGCCAGGCTGTACTCCTTAATCTGTTTGGGGTATAAGCAATTCCTGCCCTCCGACCCTTCTCGATGGCTGCCAAGGGTTTTGCCCCGGGGACCCAAAGACTCGGGCTCCTTCGGGCATCAGCTTCTGCTCACGGCCTCGCGGAGGCGTTTTTTGGTTACAGGTTCGGTAGCCTGTAGCTGGGGAGTCCCATAAATGAGGACTGATTTCCTACTTGTTCCTGGAGAAAAAATAGTTACTCACCTGTAACAGGTGTTCTCCAGGGACAGCAGGAATCAGTCCTCACTACCCTCCCACCTCCCCTGATGAGTTGCTGGATTTTTATCCTTCCCTTGCCATCTGCTTGGTAGGGCTCGAGCTAAGGGATATGACTGAGCTAGATGGCACTCTTGAGCGGGAAGAGAACCATGCATGCGTGGCAGCAATCCCAAAGACTTACTTTGAAAGCTGGGGAATTGCTCCGTGCGGGCTCCGTTGGTGCCGACGTCACCCATAAGTGAGGACTGATTCCTGCTGTCCTCTATACCTGTTACAGGTGAGTAACTATGCTTTTTAACTCAACTGAGGAAAACTCCTTTTGAGCCACTGAATACCTGTGGACTGAAGTACCTGATACGGAAGGTCTTATTTTTGATGATAGTAACTTTAGCATACAATAGACTGATTTTGTGTATGTTTCCTAAGGTTGTTCCCTTTTTTTTTAAAATTTTGTTAAATTTCAATGAAAACTTAACTTTGCTGAGTGGGACAGTTCATCTTGTTTAGAAAAGCAAAATATATACAACCCAATACCCAGCATAATCCAGATCCTCCTCCCCCATGTGAAGTATTTCCACACCTATGGACAGCGTCTCACTACCATCTGTTTCACACCTACACTGCCTCTCTTATACTTCTCTTTTCTCCTTAATCAGGCCCCATGCTTTGCCCAGTCTGCTTCCCTTTCCTGCAGTTTCATTTTTCCCATGGCTGTTAATCTGCCTACAACATACCAATTGCCTAGTCTCCATCAAAACCAGTCATATCTGGTAAAGTGCACCCTTTCCTGTTGCTGGCAATTTCATATCTAGCAGCCACAATGCAATATTTTAACAGCTTCCAGCCTCTCTTGATAACTGAGCTGTACCTGTGCAGGAGGAAAATTTCAGCCACTTTAGGGATACTGCAACCCATAATGATAGTGCACTGCCCCCAATAGGTCTGGACTGCTGGACAATCTACCACATATGCATTAATGTTCCTACTTGCCAGCATGATTCTCCCTCCTTAGGGTAGATCCTATGCAATTTCACCGGGATAATATGCCATCTGTAGAGCATTTCTAACCCATTCTCGGCTAAATTCAATACTACAGAAATGTCTCTAATGTTGTGATGGACCTCCATCTCAGTTCTGCTGTTCTCATGTTCCCCCTAAATCCTCTTCCCACTTACATCAGTGTCCCAAAATGATGTAAATCTCCATGCAACATTACATAAGTCTTCAATACTAATCAATTCATTCCATTAAGACCCATACACAAAGCTTCAAATAAATTCTTATTCCTTATCGTACCTCCAGTCTAGTCCCGGACCTTAGCAGTTGTGTACGTCCTCCCGCAGCTTGGAGACTGAGCATGTCACACTTTTGATGACACCCCCATAAGTACTCCTGGGACCGCCTCCTTGATCCAGTTTTTCAGGACGTGAGCCCTAAGGCTCGGGACTCACCAAAGGAATCATTGAGTAGTGTTAGGGAATTGAGTTGTGCTGAGATAAATTTTGTTAAAAAAAAAAAAAAGAGCTGCGGGCTCTTTAAATCGGCGGTTTTTGCTGCAAATTTTAGGCAAGCGTGAGATGTGTGGAAAGACTGCCCCCCTTCTCCCCCCCCCCCTCTCTGAAAGGCAGTGACACATCAGAGAAATGTGTGGGAGTCGCGGTAGGGGCCTCCGGATCCGATCCCCCGTAGTGGGTGAGGAGCCGTCAAGAGCCACCGTTCGGGCAGGAGAGCAGGCGGAGAAGCAGTGTTCGGCGGTTCGGTGATAGCCGGATAGCCAGAACACACGGAAAACGCCGAGCGGAGCAGAGACAGAGACACCTGAGGGTGAAGTGACAGGCTCCGGCGAGGTAAGGGCGCTGGTGCCTAGGGCCGTGCTGTGCTTCGGGAGGTGTGAGAAGAGGCGGCGGCCATTTTAGAGGCCTCGTGCTGTTTGAGCGGGAGCTGTGTGTGCAGGCAGGCATTGACCTTCAGGGCCTCGGCAGGTTCGGACAGCGGGGGACATCGAGAGGCATAAGGTCGCTAGCTAGATATTGGTAGGTGTAAGTTGGAGGAATTGAGGAGTTTTTGAAAAAAAAAAAAGCCAATAATAGGAATTGAGAGAGAAGCAGGTGTCAGAGAAGGGCTATTTATACCTGCAAGGCCTCGCTGCCTCCTCTGTGGGATCCGGAAAGGGTCCATTTTGGAGGCGGGAGTCTGCAAAGGTTGTGCCCATGAGGTGGCACTGTCTGCTATGGCAGAACAACAAGGGACGGAGATGTTCCTGGAGGCAGGGGAGCCTCTAGACGTCCCGGCAGAGGCGCAGGAGCCGGTGGCAGGTCCCTCGACAGCGCCAGATGCGCCTTTGGTCCAAGCCTCGCTACAAGGGGGTTTGGGGGCAATTTTTTCGCAGTAGTTTATGCTGATGCTTCAGCAGGCTCTAGGGGGAGCTAGCACCAATGGAGCAGGGACTAGAGAAGAGAATGTGTCCAGGTCCAAGAGGCACAGAGCGCCACTAGAAGGTGGGATGGGTGGCGTACCTGGTAAGAAGGCTAGGATGGTGGTGGACCGTACGGACCTCGACTTAGCATTAGAGGAGCAGTTAGAGGTCTTAGATGATTCAGACATAGACCCAGAATTAGAGGAAGGAGAGTTGACAGAACCAGAGGACCAGGCGAGGGTTGTCCGGGTGTTCTGGAGGGAGGAGTTCTCCGCGTTGATCGCAGAAACAATGAAGGCATTGAATATGCCGGCTGCGGAGCAGGGGGCAGATGCTTCATTAGAGGATCCATTATTGCAAGCGGTTAGGAAGTCTCAGCGGGCGTTTCCGATTCATAGTGTTTAAGGAAATGATACAGGAAGAGTGGGATACACTGGAGGTCAGTCTAAGGGGGACCAGAGTGTTGACCAGGCTGTACCCGGTGCAAGAGCCAGATAAGGATCTATTTATGGCCCCTAAGGTGGACGCTGCTGTTTCCTCGGTGACTAAAAAGACTACTATTCCGGTAGAGGGGAGTGCAGCGCTTAAAGATGCGCAGGATAGGCTCTTGGACACGCTTCTGCATTAAGTGTTTGAGGTGAATGCGCTCTCCATTCAAGCTTCGATTTGTGGGGCTTGGGTGGCGAGGGCATGCCTCAGATGGTCGCAAAGGCTTAAGGGATTGCAGGTAGAGGATGCAGTAGAAGAGGCGGCGAGGTTGGAATCAGGGGCCGCGTACTTAGCGGATAGTCAGTATGATCGTATGTGTGGTTTGGCGAGTATGGCATCGATGGTGGCGGCAAGGAGGTCCTTGTGGCTACGGAATTGGTCAGCAGATGCGGCCTCTAAGGCAAGGCTAGGGAAGCTCCCCTTTCGAGGTAAACGTCTCTTTGGGGAAGATCTAGAGAAGTTAGTTAAGGATTTAGGGGAGTCCAAGGGGGGCAGATTTCCGGAGGATAAGCCGAAGCAGGGGCGGCCGGTGGCGCCCTCCAGGAGTCAGCAGCGTGAGTTTCGATGTTTTCGTCAGTCCAGATTTGGTGAGCCTCAGAGGGGACAGTTTCAGTATAGAGCCTCAGGGTTTTGAGGGTTCAGGGGAGCAGGTAGAGGTTTTGCAGCCTCCTCCTCCCCAAACGTTAAGAAACAGCAATGAAGTGAGGGGGGCTCAGGCTGGGATCGTACCGGTGGAAAGTCGGTTGAAGGAGTTTTTTCCAGCCTGGGCCCAAATTACCTCAGATCAGTGGGTGTTTGAAATCGTGCAGAGGGGCTATGCGCTCGAGTTTCAACGGCCGGTGAGAGACGCGTTTGTACAGTCGCCCTGCTGAGTGCGAGCAAGAGTGCTGGACGTGCAGGAAACTTTGGCAAGATTGCTAGCTCTGAAGGCAGTAGTGCCGGTGCCGCAGGACCAATACGGCTGCGGTCGATACTCCATTTATTTCGTGGTACCCAAAAAGGAAGGGACCTTGAGGCCCATCCTAGATCTCAAAAGAGTAAACAGGTGTCGCACTTTCGCATGGAAACACTACGGTCGGTGATAGCGGCGGTTCGAGAGGGAGAGAGTATCTCACGGCTCTAGATCTTTCGGAGGCGTATTTACACATTCCTATCAGAGTAGAACATCAAAGGTTTCTGCGGTTTGCGGTGTCCATCGGGCATTTTCAGTTCCAAGCAATGCCGTTTGGATTGGCAACGGCGCCAAGGACGTTCACCAAGATAATGGTAGTGGTCGCGGCGGCTTTGCGAAAGGAAGGACTATTGGTTCACCCTTACCTGGATGACTGGCTGATCAGGGCGAAGTCAAAAGAAGAGAGCGTGGTGGCTACCAGACGGGTGGTGCAGTTTCTGCAATCCCTAGGATGGGTAGTAAATATAGCAAAGAGCAAGTTACAGTCAGCGCAGAAGTTGGAGTATCTGGGAGCCAGATTCGACACGAGCAAGGGCAGAGTTTACCTGCCAAAGGCCAGAATCAGCAAGTAAAGGAGGTTGGTTCGGGCCTTCCTGGAAAGGAGGGCTCCCTCAGCGTGGTAGTATTTGCAGATATTGGGGACGATGGCAGCAACGCTGGAGGTGGATCCGTGGACCAGAACCCACATGAGACCGCTGCAGAGGTCTCTGCTCAGATGGTCGCATCAGTCCGATTAGTTGTCAAAAAGGATGGTTTGTCCGCCAGAGGCGAGAAGGTCTCTGCAGTGGTGGCTGAGCCCAGGGACCCTGGAAAAGGGGATGCCCCTAGAGGCACCAGATTGGAGGGCGCTGACGACCGATGCAAGCATGTACGACTGGGGCGCGCACTTCGAAGGCCAGTACGCTCAGGGTCAGTGGACGGCGCAGGAAAGGAATTGGTCGATCAACCAGTTGGAGTTGAGAGCAGTCACTCTGGCGTTGAAAGCCCTTCAGCGGGGGCTGAGGGGAAGTGCAATATGGGTATTGTCGGACAACGCTACAGTGGTAGTTTACATCAACCGTCAAGGTGGCACGGGCAGCGTGGCTCTCGAAGAGGAAGTGGACGAGCTGCTCAGCTGGGCAGAATCGAATCTGGAAGCGTTATCGGCGGCGCATGTCGTGGGAGTGGACAATGTGACGACGATTTCTTGAATCGAGTCAAGGTGGATCCGGGAGAATGGGCCCTCCATCTAGAAGTGTTCCATTTGCTGGTGCATCGATGGGGTCGGCCGGTAATGGATCTTATGGCGATGTGGGAGTCGGCAAAAGTGGACAGGTTTTTCAGCAGAAGAAGAGAGCGGATGTCAGAGGGGTTGGATGCCCTGATTCAAAAGTGGCCGGAGGAAGTACTCCTGTACGTGTTCCCGCCTTGGGTCCTAATAGGGCGCGTTCTGCAGCGCATAGAGCGCCACAAGGGTCTGGTGATCTTGGTGGCACTGGATTGGCCAAGGAGGCGGTGGTACGCCGACTTAATGCGCCTTCTAGTGGAACCCCATGGAAGCTGCTGCTAAGGAACGACTTGCTGAAACAGGGACCCTTAGTTATGCCTCAGGTGGATCGGTTCTCGCTTACAGCTTGGCTCTTGAGAGGGAAAGGTTAAGAGCTAAAGGCTATTCGGCGGCGGTGATTGCCACGCTGTTGAAGTCTAGGAGGAGATCTACTTCATTGGCGTATATCCGAGTTTGGCGAATTTTTGAGGCATGGTGTGAAGACAGGCGAGGTAAGGCCTTGCTGGCTTCGGTGTCTCAGGTGTTGTCGTTTTTACAGGATGGATTCGAGAAAGGGCTGGCGGCAGCAGTATCGTGCTTTAGAGGAATGGTGCAAGGGATGTCCTTGGAAATGCATCCAGATGTAAGGAGATTTTTGAGAGCAGCGGCTCTGAGGCCTCCACGCAGGGGGGGCGTTCCCGGTCTGGGATCTGAATATAGTGCTAGAGGCACTAGCACAGGAGCCGTTTTGAGCCCTTATCTAAGGCAACAATCAAGGACCTAACGCTTAAAGTGGTGTTTTTGGTGGCCATATCGTCGGCTAGGAGGATTTCCGAATTGCAAGTATTGTCGTGTAGAGAGCCTTTTTTGCTTTTTGGCGTCAAGAAGGTAGTCCTGCGGACTGTTCCCTCGTTCTTGCCTAAGGTAGTGTCGGCATTTCACGTGAATGAGGAGGTGTCGTTGCCGATCTTTGAGAAGGCAGGTGGTAACGTAGGAGACGATCGACTTCATAAGTTGGATGTGAGCAGAGCGTTAAAAGCTTATTTGCAGAGAACGGAGTCATTTCGGAAGACTGACAGGTTGTTCGTGTTTGGGGGGCAGAAGCAAGGAGAGCTGTCGTCTATTGCCAGGTGGATTAAGGAAGCTATTGCTTCAGCCTACCTGTTGAAGGGAAAGCTTAGTACCAAGTGGATTAAAAGCGTATTCGACTAGGGCGCAGGCTGGTATTGGGCAGAGTTTAGTTTGGTGCCGTTGGCGGAAATCTGCAGAGCGGCGACTTGGTCGTCATTACATACCTTTCTTAAGCATTACAGGATTGATGTTCAGGCGCAAGGGGATTCTAAGTTCGGATCAGCGGTGCTTAAGGCCGGTCTAGCAGGCCCCTCCCGTTAAAGGATTTACTGCTCCGATACATCTCCTAAGGTCCGGGACTAGACTTGGAGGTACGATAAGGAAGGTGAAATTAGACTTACCTGCTAATTGTTGTTCCTTGAGGAACTCCAGTCTAGTCCCGCATCCCTCCCTGGAATGGCCTGCTGTAGAGAACCCTGATACAAAGCAAAAGAGTTTAAGGGGGCCTCGAGAGCTGCTCGGGGGTTCAGTGTTTCAGGTAGGGGTGTGGAGAATGGGGGATGCAGTACTTTCACCTTTGTGAGCGGGCGTTTGGTGAGATCCGTTCATTAATTTCTCTGGTTTGCAGTGTTTGAGTTAAATTGTTGTTATGGTTTGTTTAGAATGAGTGTCAATATTTACTTGATTATTGCTATGGTGAGTCTGCTTTGTCAATAGGAAACTGGATCAAGGAGGCGGTCCCAGGAGTACTTATGGGGGTGTCATCAAAAGTGTGACATGCTCAGTCTCCAAGCTGCAGGAGGACGTACACAACTTCTAAGGTCTGGGACTAGACTGGAGTTCCTCAAGGAACAACAATTAGCAGGTAAGTCTAATTTCACCTTCTGCTTCAACCCCTCAAAATTTTGGTCTCCGTGAATGTAGTGCTGAGCTTGGAGATATCCAAAGAAATTGTTACGATCCAGGAAATACTGGTCTTTTAAAACCTCAAAGGACATCAACTCACTCTTGTCCAGAAACTAACCTGTTATAACTCTCACTGTCAATCCTGGAGGAAGTTCCCAATGTGACTGATAAAGCTGATACCCCAGAGTGAAACATAATAGTTATCCTAGTCCTTTTTTTTCCAGATCTTCAGAATCAACCATGTAAAAGGATTATCAATGCCCTCAAATTTCTCTAAAGCTCTTGGCACCCAAATGAGCCTGTCCATTCTCCTTCCCCTGCCAAGGCCTGCTCATTTTCCACCCATACTTTCTTTGGGGATCTATGCATATTATAAACCACCCAGATTTGGGCCACCTTGAAGTATCACTTTAAATCGGGCACCACCAAGCCTCCTTTCCTAATCGTCCCTCCATTCCAGTCCAATCCAATCCAAACATATGGGTTATGCTCACCTACCAGCATTTGGAGACTGAGAAACACTGTTCTGAAAACCTAATCCTATAAGAAACCTGTCCTCAGCCAGTATTTCTCAGTCTCCAGCAGATTATGGTAAGCCTAGCCTAGCCTATGCATACTGGAACTGGAATCTTAGTGGTGCTGGGCCAGACTAGCTTTGCTTTAGTGGGTCCGGTGGTCTGGTTCCCTCCTCTGACTCCCCTAGCCATCCCTGGCCACTCCCTTTTTCCTCCTCCCCAACTTCTGGGAGAGGACCAGAGGTTGAGGCTTAATGTAAGCCTTGTAAGTTTGCTAAAGATTTTTTTTTGTTTTTTGTTTTAATTTTATCTTTATTAAATTTAAGAATAAGAACAGCAGCCCCCAGCATAGAGTGTGGAATCGGTATCCTCGGGGGTCGCTTCCGATTATTCAGTCATGCCGCCAAGCTTGCTCTGAGCCCCGGGGTCACGGAGCCTCGGATCCAGGGCTCATCCTCAGAGGACCTCCCCCCGAAAGGTTAGGTCTCTGCGCAAGTTGAGGTCTGATGCTGGAGCCGAGGTTAAGACCTCTGGCCACTGGCACCGAAGTCCTCAGCACGATGCTGAGGGCAATGGCTGGGAGCGGCCCCAGTAGTGTTGCTCAGTAGTGTTGAATCCTCTTCTGGGGAGCCATCCCTGGGCCTGGTCCCTTCGGTGCCTGAGCCAGAGGTTGCAATGCCATCTGCCGTGAAAACCAGTATGATGGCCCTGGCACACAGCCTGGCTTCCTTCCTGGAGTCTCTGCGTGGACCGATGCCTGATGTCTCCGGGTCATCTGTGCAGATGTCTGGACCCTCCTCTGCAAGGGCTTTTTCGGGTAATGTCCATGTGGTGCTTAAGAAGCATGCACTCCAAGCTGAGCCACAGTGCTCCTCTCCATCCTTGAGGCCTCTGATCTCACTGCCGAACGCCTCCAAGTCAGGGCGTCTGTCTCCTCTGTTTTCCTCAACGCCTCCAGTTGGGCATTCAGCCAATGCTCGTCAAGTCCTCGAGGCACTCTCTGACTGACTCAGAGTGGGCAACCGAGGACATGGCCTGATACCCTGCTGCATAAGGATGTCTCGTTGGATCCCTCTCCGCCGCAAGAATGGAGGCGGTCCTTGCCCGAGGACCTTGCTTTCCTTGATTTGATGTGAGAGATTTCCAAGGCCCTGTCCTTTGTGGCTGAGCTAGAGGATGAGCTTGTGCAAAGGTCTTTGAAATCATTCAGTATGACGCCCCTCCAAGGGAAGCACTGATGGTGCTAGTTCTGCCCATACCAGAGCGTTTGCTCTTCAGGATGTGGGAAGCTCCAGTGACGGTGCCTATTGTGAGCAAGAGGCTCCGTTCTCAGTATAGAGTACACAAGGGCCCAGGGTTTGAAAAATCACAGCTACGGCACAACTTCATGGTGGTGGAGTCAGCCATGCATTGAATCTAAAGCTAGAAGACTCACTCTTCAGTGCCCCTAGGCAGGGAGGCCCGCACCATGGATGGGTTTGGTAGGAAATGCTACCAAGGCTTGATGCCCATGGCCTGCATCCAGGCTTATCAGCTGTACATGGGCATGTACCTGAGGGACCTGGCAAAGGAGCTTGCTGGGTTCTCAGCTGTGCTGACCGATGAACCTCTGGGATGGTTCCGGACCCGGGTATCTTCGGTCAAGAACTGCTCCAAGTTTGACTTGGGCGGCCTGTGACTGCTTTGAGTCCGTGGCTTGGGTAGCTACTGTGGACATTAGTGCCCGCTGCGTGGCCTGGCTACAGTCCTTGGACCTAGAGCAATGGGTTCAGGAAAATTGATCGATGTCCCATGGTGAGGGGACAAGCTGTTTGGCAAGCCTGTGACAGACAAGGCCACAGAGTTGGAGTATGAATATATGACCAGAACCAGTCTCTCCAGGAAGACTGCTGACCCTTCCCCGTGGAAGGCTTCAGGGAGAAAGTCCTTCTACCCAAAGAACAAAAAGATTTACGGAACTTACCCGCAGTTTCCGGCTCCCCAACAGGATCAGCAGACCAAGGGCCAGGGTCATGGCCCTCATAAGCCTAAGGCCTGCAAGCCCAAGACAATGCCCCCGCTGCAAACTGGGGGGGGGGGGGGGCTTTTGACTCCCTGGGCATAGCCCCTCTCCCTCCCGAGGGTTAAGACCCAAGGCACAAGGGGGGCATCTCGTTTTCTTCACCCACCTCTGGCCAGGCACCACCACCGATACCTAGGTTCTACAGGTGGTGCAGGAGGTTTAATTCCTCCACCTTGAGCAGACAACCCCCTCCGCTTTTTCCAGGGAAGCCCCCCATGACTTCTTTTCACAGAGGTCTCTTGCAGGCGGTGGAGCCCATCCCCCAACATCTCTAGGGTAAGGAGTTATATTCCCACTACTTCCTTGTCCCATCCTAGATCTACAGGACCTCAACTGCTTTCTAGTCAGAAGTTCAAAATTCTATCCCTTAGAACATTACTGCACTACTTCCAGAAGGGAGATTGGCTATGCACCTTGGATCTAAAAGACGCCTATACCCACATCTTGATCCACCTCCAGCACAGTCATTTCCTCCACTTTGTCATAGGCAGGTGCCACTATTAGTATAGGGTTCTATCCTTTGGCCTCTCAGCCTCCCCAAAGGTGTTCACCAAGTACCTAGCGGTAGTCGCCGCCTATCTCAGACTACAAGGTGTCTTAGTTTTCCCTTATCTGGATGATTGACTCGTAAGGGGAGGCTCACCGGAGGAGGTCCATCAGATGAGCTACCGCACCCTCCTGCTGCTGCAACGTCTGAGGTTTGTTATCAACTACCCCATGTCCCATCTGCAGTCCCCGCAACATCTAGAGTTCATAAGGACCCTCCTTGGCACGACCCAGGTCAGGGCCTTCTTTTCTCTGGACAGGACTCAGTGGCTAGCATCCCTGATGACCAAAGTGCAGGGTCACATGACTGCGTTATCCCGTCTCACATTGCACCTCTTGGAGCACATGGCCTCGACGGTTCATGTGACTCCAGACACCCGCCTGCGGATATGGCAGACACAGTGGTCCCTCAGCGCTCTATGGTCGCAAGCCACAGGTTGCCTGGACGATTGCATGAGGGTCACCAGGCTCCTTGCAGACAGCCTTTCCTGGTGGCAGCACCCACCGAACCTCTTGGCAGGCCTGCCTTTCCAGACCACACTGGTCCAGTGCGCCTTCACCATGAATGCCTTCAAGCTCAGATCGGGAGCCCACTGTGATGGTCTCCGATCCTAGGGCGTTTGGACGCAGGAGGACAGCCTGCAGCAGATCAACTTCCTCGAGCTCCAGGTGATGGCAAATGCCCTCCGAGTGTTTCAGAGTCAGCTGTCGAACCAGATGGTCCTCATCCAAATGATCAAACAGGTCGCGATGTTCTACCTTAACGAGTGGGGCTCCTGCCTCATTTGCTGAGAAGTAGTCTGCATCTGGACCTTTGCCAAGGCAAGGAGTATGCTCCTTTGGGTGGGCTACCTCCTAGGACACAAAAATGTCCTGGCAGATTCAGCAAGGTCCTTCATCTGCATGAGTGGTGTCTGGATCCAACCATAGTCTGCTTTTTCTTCTGGTGTTGGGGGACTCTGATGATGGACCTCTTTGCCAGCCCCAGCAGTGCTCAGTTGCTTGCTTTTGCTGCTAGATACTGACCTGGGACAGAGTGGTGACCGATGCATTCCTCCTGACATGGACAAGGAGTCTGCTGTATGCATATCCTCCCACTCCACTAGTTCCATGAACCCTGCTTAAGATTCAGTCAGACTGGGCCACAGTGATCCTCATTGTTCCCCGATGGGCCCAGCAACCATGATTTCCACTGTTGCAGCTTTCTCAAGTGGCTCCAATTCCTCTGGGCTATGCTCCAGACTTGATCTCGCAGGAGGACAGCTCTTTCCTGCACCCCAATAGCTGGTCCCTAGCACTGACGACTGGCTGCTGAAAGGGTATCTCTGGCCCCTTCCATCTTTCCACAGAGGTTCAGGATGTTCTGTTGGCCTCTCACAAGGATTCCACCAGGTGGGTGCATGCCTCTAAATGGCACCGGTTTTCACTATGGTGCGCCGACAAGGGCCTTAGCCCCTGTTCCTGTCTAGTGCAGTTGATACTCCAGTACCTGATACACCTTTCTCAGGCTGGCCTAAAGTACAATTCCATCAGGGTGCACTCAGTGTCCTGATGGCTGCACATCACCATCCAGTGGATGGACAATGCATATCTGTCCACCCTCTCGTAGGCTGCTTCATGAGAGGTGGTCTCCTCTGGCGGCCCCTGGTCCAGCCACCCCTGGTGACATGGCTCCACGTTTAGAACTGTTTGCTTCTGCTGACCTCAAATTCATTTCCTGGAAAGTTGTTTTCCTCGTCGCACTCACTTTGGCTCAGCAAGTCAGTGAGCTTCAGACGTTGGTAGCCCACGCCCCATACACCAGATTTCACAGGAATAGGGTGGTCCTACACACCCATCCCGAGTTTCTACCTAGAATTGTATCTGTTTCATCTCAATCAGGAGGTGTTCTTCCCACCTTGTTTCCTAGATCTCTCATGCATCTCGAGCAGAGGTCTCCCTCCATACCCTCGACTGTAAGAAGCCCTGGCCTTGTATCTCAAACGGATGAAGGCTCACCGCCACTTATCGCAACTGTTAGTCTCCTATGATCCGAACAGGCTTGGTGTTGCTGTCTCTAAGCACACCCTGTCCACCTGGGTGGTGGACTGCATCTCCTTTGCCTACAAATAGGCTGGACTCTCCCTAGAGCATCACATCACCGCCCACAATGTGCGCACCATGGCGGTCTCAGTGGCATATCTGTGCTCTGTCCCTCTGCAAGACATATGCCAGGCTGCCACCTGGTCCTCATTCCATACCTTCCCGACTCATTATTGCCTGAAGGAGAGCTCATGGCGTGATAGCACCTTCTGCTAGGCAGTGCTACATCATCTCTTTAGGGATTAGTGCAACGCCTACCCTCCGGCCTTTATATCTAGGCTGCCAGAGAGGCGACTCCATTCTTACTATGGGGGTTGCATCTCAGGACTTGAGGTTGTTCATTGCTCCCTGCTCCCATTCATGGCTTTCCATTTTTCGTCGCCTGTGGCTCTTTGCAGGTTTTTTCGGTAGCCTGTAACTGGGGAGTCCCATATGTGAGGATTGACTTCCTGCTTGTTCCCAAAGAAAGCGTAGTTACTCACCTTTAACAGGTGTCCCCTGGAGACAACAGAAATCGGTCCTCGCAACCCTCTCTCACCAGTGGAGTTTTTCTTTTGTATGCTTGTTTAAGCTATGTCGTCATATTGAGGTAAGATGGCACCCTTGGCCGAGAAGGTGACCACGCATACGTGGTGTAACTCCCAAAGGCTTTCTTTGAAACCTGGGGAGTGATTACAGCACAGACTCTGTTGGTGCCAATGTCACCCATATGTGAAGACTAATTCCTACTGTCCCTGGAAAGCACCTGTTACAGGTGAGTAACCACACTTTTTGACCAGAGATGGCCCAATTTTTTTTCCTTTTGGCAGACACCACCACTGTGTCTGCTGCCACACTGCTTCTCAAATGGAGTGCTCAGAGCTACCATTGCTGCAACCGGTGCTACAACTATATCAGCAGAGACCATTGTTGAAGGTGAAACTCTCCTTTTTCCCCAGAATTTGTGCTATTGCTCTATCAGACCACCTGTTTGAAGCAGGGCCTGGGCAGCGGGGCACTTGGCTTTGGTGGTTTCTTCGCTGCCTGGGGATAGGGTTATCCTCACAGCAGCCAAGCATTCTCATAAGGAGCCGCTGGTTGAGGAGGATGTGACCTTGGTGGACTCATGACTCCTTGGGACCTCTCGAGGGCCCTTCTGATCTCTTGGACGAGGGTAAGATCCCTGCAGGTGAGGATCTGACTGTGTTGAGGATTTTTCACAAGGATGAGATACCCTCCTTGATTTCTCATACTCTGACGGCCTTGCGGATCACTGTGGAGCCCTGGCTGGAACCCACGGGGATGGCAGAGGATCTGCTGCTGGAGGGTATCCAGAAGCTTCCAAAAACCCATTCCTTTCATGAGGCAATAAAGGAGATGATTGTGGCAGAGTGGAAGTCTCCAGATGCTGGGCTGTGTCGACCAGAGCATGGTGAAGCTTTACCCCATCTTTTCTACAGAGGATAAGTTATGTCTTCCATGTTGGGCACCCTGGTGGAGACTTTCACTAGGAAAACAACCCGTACCTGTGAAAGTTGGGGCGGCCCTGAAGGACCTACAGGACTGTTGAATGGAAGCCCTGCTTAAAGTGTCTTTTGATATCTCTGCACTGGTGCTGCAGGTGTTGGTTTTGCAGGGCTTATGTAGCCAGGACCTGCCTGATAACATCCCAAAGGATCTTTGACGGACGTAGTCTGGCTGTAGTCTGGTTCAACCTTTTTGGCTGATGATCTCTATGATTTGCTTCATGCTTCTGGAAAAATATGGCCATGGTAGTGACTACTCAGCACTTTTTGTGGCTACGGAATTGGTCAGCCGATGTGGTCTTTATGACACGACTGAGCAAGTGGGCAGTTACTGTTTGAGGATTTGGAGATGTTGGGCAAGGACCTTGGAGACTCAAAGGTCCCATGGCTTCCAGAGAATAGGCCCAAAGGCTCTGGTCCTGCTGGGGCGGGGACGCGATTCTGAAATTTTGACTGACTAGATCTGATAATTCAGAGGTCCACATTATCTCCAGGAACAAGCAGGAATGAGTCTTCACATATGGGTACGTTGGTACCGACGGAGCCTGCGCGGGAACACTCCCCAGCGTCCAATCAGAAAGCTTTTGGGAGCGTCCCACAGCGCCTGCGTGCTGCCTTCCCGCCTTTCCAACTGTCTCTCCTCAGTTGTTCTTTTTCCGCGGAGCCAGCAGGTCGTGTTCCTGTCACCGCAGAAAAATTTCCTTATTTTTTCTTTATTTCTTTTCTGTCGCGTCTGCCTTCTTTGCTGTACCGGTACCGCCGGTCGTTGTTTTCTTTTAAAAAAAAAAAAAAAAAAAAAAAACTTTTCCATTTATTTTTTCTCAGGTGCACTTCAGTTTTGGGCCTTGGGCCCAAAACCATTTTCCTTAAATATGGAAAAGCCTGCCTCAGGATTTAAGAAGTGCACAAAATGTGGCAGTACTATCAAAGTCACCGACAGCCATGTCTGGTGTCTAAAATGTTTAGGCCCTGACCATTCCATTACAGATTGTATGTCCTGTTCTATGATGTCTAAGAGAGGTCGACAGAACCGAGCTGCCAAGCTCAGTACCCTGTTTCCCTCTGATGCAGTTTCGGTAGCATCAACGTCTTCCAGGGCTGCTTCTTCCTCACATGGATCTCAGGTAACTAAACATAAATCCAGCCAGTCCTCGAAGGGTAAATCTCCTTCTAAGCATCAAGATGCCTCTGGCCTTGCCCTCGAGGATTCTGCACTGGCAAAATTACCCCGGCGGGAGGCTTCGGCCTCTAAAGCAGCATCATCGGGGTTCCAGGATGATCTCGATGGCGTGGCCTCGACAGATCTCCTGGTGCCATGCTCTGGGGTACCGGTGGCATCCACCGGTATCGACTTCCGGGCATTGGCAGCGTCGATGGATCAGAGGATTCTGTCCATCAAACGCAGTCTGGCGGCTTTCCTTGTGGCATCGACGCCCGTGGTACCGCAATAGACTACTCAGCCGGTACCGGCATCGCCATCGGCACCGATCCCAGTACCGGTGGCGTCGATATCGGCATCGGTGTCCGCTATGCCGGTACTCTGCCCTCTGCAGCCCTCCGGTACCGATGATTCCCGATATCGATCCCAGTCGGTACGGGTATCTGGCTTTGCAAGAGCATCCCGACAGACGATACTTCGATTCCTCTGAGGATTCTGAAGACTCTGTCGATGCAGTAATGCTTCTTCCACAGGAGGAGTCCTCTCCTAAACAAAGGATGTCTCCTCCAGAGGATTTGTCTTTTCAAGACTTTATCAGAGAGGTGGCTCGGGGCCTCTCTATTACAGTAGCCCCAGAGTCAGAGCCTAGAGCTAAGGAGTTAGATATGTTACAATATCCTAAAACTCCTAAGGAGGCAGCTACCTTACCTATTCATGAGATTCTGTATGATCTCATGTTAAGGATGTGGGAAGCGCCTCTAACCACCTCTCCTCATTCTCGCAGGTTGGACACCATGTATCGTGTCCCTCCTTGTCCTGGTTTCCATAAAACTCAACTTCCTCACCACTCTATTTTGGTTGAGTCTGCAATGAGAAAGATTAGAAGTGCCAAGAGACATGCCTCTAATCCTCCAGGACGTGAATGTAGAACCCTGGATGCTTTTGGGAGAAGAGTCTTCCAAGCTTCCATGCTTGCTGCGAGAATTAATTCTTATAGTCTCTACATGTGAATGTTCTTAAAAGAAGTCACTGACCATTTGCAAACTTTAAGTCCTTTTATGTCTGACAATAAAAGGCAAGAATTTCTCACTGGGCTCAAACGTGCCCAGGATATCTCCAAATTCTCCAACCGTGCAGCTTTTGACTCCTTTGAATGCGTAAGCAGAGCCATAGCTATAGGTGCACGTAGGATTGCTTGGCTTCAAGCATCTGATTTGGAGATCTGTGTCCAAGATGAATTGGGAAATATCCCTTGTACAGGTGAAAATCTGTTTGGTAAGGATTGGCAAGCAAAAGCCAATCAGATGGATGCTGAAAATTCTGCTTAAGATAGACCATCCAAATCTACAGCTGCTCCTGTTAAGAAAAGGTTGTTCAAGCAAACACCTTTTTCTAAAAAGGGAAGATCCTATCCTGCTTATAGTCAGCATCTTCTGCAGCTCAGTTCCCTTCCAAACGTCAGCAATCCTCCAAACAGACCAAGGCAAAGGCTGCGAGGCCTGCTCCAGCCCAGCAATCTCAGCCCCCTCAGGGCCTTTGACTTTCTGCTAGAGAACTTAGCCTTCCTGGCTCTAGAAGGACCAGAGCCCTCCACCATTCCAGGAAGGTTATGTCACTTTGCTCCCAGATGGGGGCAAATCACAGCAGAGCATTGGACACTCTCCATCATAAGAGAGGGGTACAAACCTCATTTTCCAGCTTGCCCCCTTTCACAAGAGTGCACCAGTTCAATTCTCCAACCTCCCTCCTCAGCCTGTTAGAGCAGGAGGTTGCCACTCTTCTAGCCCAGGGGGCAATAGAGGAAGTGCCTTCTCAACAACAGGGCACAGGGTTCTACTCCCCCTATTTTCTTATCCCAAAGAAAATAGGGGGCTTCAGACCCATTTTAGATCTCAGAGAGTTGAACAGATTCCTAGTCAAAGAAAAATTCAAGATGGTTTCTCTAGGAACTCTGCTGCCATACCTTCAGAGTCAGGATTGGCTTTGTTCTCTAGATCTCAAGGATGCGTACACTCATGTTCTCATCCATCCAACTCACAGAAGGTTCCTTCGGTTCCTTTTCCAGGAGAAGCACTATCAATACAGAGTGCTCCCCTTTGGTCTGGCCTCTGCACCAAGGGTGTTCACGAAATGCATGGCAGTGGTTGCTGCTTTTCTGCGCGCCCTGGGAATATTTGTCTTCCCTTTATCTGGACGACTGGCTCATTCGAGCTCCCACTCAAGCAGAGGCCCAGACTGCTCTAACCTGCACAATGCGTATCCTTCAATATTTAGGGCTGGTAATAAACATTCCAAAATCCAATTTGATCCCTACTCAGTCCCTGGAGTTTATAGGGGCGTTGCTGGATACCACAAGGACAAGGGCCTATCTTCCTCAGGCCCGTTGCCTTCACTTGATGCAGTTAGCTTCTCAAGCAGAGTCAAAACCCCTACTAACTGCTCGAGAAATGTTACAGTTGCTAGGCCACATTTTTATTTTTTTATTTATTTATATTCTCTTATATACCGCGCTATTCTGCATCAGTGCGGTTTACATTGAACAAACTGAAATTACATTGAACAGGGCATTATAACTTGGAGATAACTATTTTACAGGGAACATGGGCTATGGAGGGTTAAGTGGCTTACCCAAGACCACAAGGAGCACATGGCATCCACCGTTCATGTGGTACCATATGCTCGCCTTCACATGAGAGCAGCTCAGTGGACTTTATCCACCCAATGGACCCAGGCAGTAGGCTGCCTGTCAGACAAAATAGCAAACACAAGTCGCCTCATTTTGTCCCTCCAGTGGTGGGTCCCCTCAAAACCTGTTGCTGGGGTCTCCTTTTCAACAACCTCTACCCCAGGCAACTCTTACAACAGATGCTTATACCTCTACGAACGCAATACCTCTACGAACTCACTACATACCACTCGGAGACCGACAACGCGAAGAGAAACTACCACACCAAAATCATCACAACAGCTGTAAACAAACCTCGAGAACTCTTCCAAATTGCCAGAAAACTGACAAAAGCACCGAGCACTTCCGATCAACTCCCAGATATCCCCCCGGATCTCCTGGCCCGACAATACAAACAACTTCAACAACCTCAACAATCACACCACCGTGCAGAAACCACAAAGACAAATCCTTGCACCATCATAAACACAGACTGGAATATGTTCGATACAACCTCAAAAGAAGAGCTATCTTCCACCATCTCCTGTCTGAACACCACTACCTCCCTGCTAGACCCCTGCCCTACGGACTGGATAAAGAAAACCAAGGAAGACCTGAGTGCTCCATTAACCCACATCATAAACGAATCCTTTAAACAAGGATACATGCCGGACGCCCTCAAGACAACAATCATTCGACCAACCATGAAAAAAAACAACCTGGACCCCACCTCCTACAGACCAGTTGCGAGCCTCCCCCTTACCGCCAAGATAATAGAAAAGGTAGTCCAACGCCAGCTTCAAGATCATCTGGACATCAACGACATACTAGACCCGCAGCAACACGGATTCCGGCCACTACATGGAGTCGAGACCCTCATGACCATTCTAATGAACACCCTCATCATAGGAACCCAAGAGAAACAATCTGGATACATCCTGATCTTCCTAGATATATCAGCGGCCTTTGACACAGTCTCCCACGAAATCCTCATACGCAGACTCCAATCAATCGGAATCAAAGACACTGTACTCCAATGGTTCAGATCCTATTTAACCAACAGACAGCAACGGATCCGCACCTTCACCACAGCCTCACCCCCCTACCAGCAACATCAAGGAGTACCCCAAGGATCCACCCTATCAGCCATGCTGTTCAATATATATCTCCGTCCACTATGCTCAATCATACGCACCCACAACATCAACTTCCACATATACACTGACGACATAATGCTCTACGCACCGATTACAACCACCAACCCAACAAATGACCAACTATCAGCCTGCTTCACCGATGTGGCCAACTGGCTACAGGAGAACAACCTATCCATCAACATAAAGAAAACTGAAGCCCTTATAGTGACAAAAGAACCAGACTTCAAACCACCTACCCACCTCAACGTGGGAACCACGCAAATTCAAATCCAGCCTCAAATAAGGTATCTAGGCGTTGTCATTGACCAAGCTCTCACCTTTAAACATCAAATCAACAAGACCGCCGGGATGATATTCCACAAAGCTAAAATTGTACAACGCCTCCGACCCCTCCTAGAACCTCACGACTTCAGGACAGTAATGCAAGCTGTGACACTCCCTCATCTGGACTTCTGCAACATAATCTACCATGGACTTGCCGCCTCACAAACCAACCCCCTCCGAACTGCCTTAAATACTACAGCAAGGATTATTCAGAATGCAAAAAAACGGGATCACATCACCCCAATCCTAAGAGACCTCCACATCCTTCCAATTGAAGCAAGAATCAAGTACAAAGCTATCCTACTCACCCACAAGACTATCCACCAAACACGGAACACCTCACTCCACCCCCTACTGCCTCGCCCATCCCACAGCAGACCAACCAGACAATCCTCCAATAACTCCATCGTCGTCCCCCACGAAAGAACCAAATCCACACAACGGACCTGCAACAGAGCCTTCGAACTTTATGCTCCATCCCTCTGGAACTCTCTGCCAAACCACATCAGGAACAACGCTGACATCACATCATTCAAGAAACAGCTGAAAACAATCCTATTCCGTGAACATCTCTGAACAGAAAATCCACCCTATCAGCATGAACTAATACTTAGATACAGCAGAAGTGTACATGTCTATGTCCACCCCAAATCAATAAATGTTGCCCCCCTGGTGATGGCCCCACCCTTTAAAGTATTGACCCCCCCCTTTTGTTGTGTGTTACACCGCTTTGACCCGGTGAAAAGCGGTATATAAATGCAGTTAAATAAATAAAAAAATAAATAAAATAAATAAATGCTTCTCCAATGGGTTGGGGAGCTCATCTTCAGGACCTCTCCACCCAGGGCATCTGGTCCCCACAGGAGACTTGTCTACATATCAATCTCTTGGAACTCAGAGCAATGTTCCATGCTCTGCGAGTATTCCACACCCTGCTCAGCCACAAGACAGTCCTTGTCCACACGGACAATCAGGTAGCCATGTTCTATATAAACAAGCAGGGAGGAACTGGCTCTCTGTCACTTTGCAACGAAGCTCTGCGACTGTGGGCCCTCGCCAGAGAGCATCACATTCATCTTCTGGCAGCCTATCTTCCAGGTGTTCAAAACTCTTGGGCAGACAGACTCAGTCGAGTTCTGCTTCCACACAAGTGGTCCCTACATGTGGACCAGGTGTCCAGGATTTTCCAAATTTGGAGAACCCCGGACATAGACCTCTTTGCAAGTCCGTGGAATGCCAAACTTCCCCGGTTCTGTTCCAGAACTCCGGCTCAGGGGGCTCAGGCAAGGGATGCTTTCCTCCTTCATTGGGGTCAAGACTTCCTGTATGCCTTTCCACCCATTCCCCTAATTCACAAAACCCTGTTCAAGCTTCAGAGGGACAGAGGCTACATGATTCTCATAGCTCCACATTGGCCACGGCAAGTGTGGTACCCTCTGCTTTTACATCTCTCTCAAGCTCCCTCCCTAGAGTTAGGGTCGGCTCCAGACCTCCTCTCTCAGAGGACGGAAAGTTGTGGCATCCCAATCCCCAGTCTCTGCATCTCAGGGCTTGGTTGCTGAAGGCCTAGATCTCCAGGATCTTCATCTTTCTCAACAAGTGAAAGATGTTCTTTATGCTTCCAGAAACCCTTCCACTAGACGTTCTTACGCCTTCAAGTGGAAAAGGTTTACCATCTGGTGTTCTGAAAAGGGTCTTAACCCCCGTGACATACCTCTGGAATCGTTGCTGGAGTATCTCCTTCATCTGTCTAATGCAGGCCTTAAGACAAATTCAGTAAGAGTCCATCTGAGTGCTATTGCAGCTTCCCTCAAGCCTCTAAATGGACAACCTGTTTCATCCCCTTGTAGCAAGGTTTATGAGAGGCCTCCTTTTAACAAAGCCTCCTATTAGACCACCTCTGGTGGCATGGGACTTAAATTTGGTTCTTGGTCAGCTTATGAATCCGCCTTTTGAACCTTTAGCTACTACCTCCTTGAAATACCTTTCTTGGAAGGTTATCTTTCTCATTGCAATCACATCAGCACGCCGCATCAGTGAATTGCAAGCACTAGTAGCTAATCCACTTTATATAAGGTTCCATCATGACAAGGTGGTCCTTAGGACTAATCCACACTTTATGCCTAAGGTGGTCTCGCCTTTTCACCTCAACCAAGAGGTCTACCTACCTATCTTTTTTCCAGGACCTCATGCATCAAGTGCAGAGAGGAATCTTCATACCCTGGACTGTAAAAGAGCTCTAGCTTTTTACTTACAGAGGACACAGCAACATAGAAAGTCTTCTGAACTCTTTATTGCTTTTGATCCTTCTCATTTGGGACAACCAGTCTCCAAGAGAACACTTTCCAACTGGATTGCCCAATGTATTTCTTTCGCCTATCAGAGCAAGAACATTTCTCTGGAGGGCCATGTCACAGCTCACAATGTGAGAGCCATGGCAGCCTCAATGGCTCATCTGAACTCTGTGTCTATCGACGACATCTGTCGAGCAGCCACTTGGGCCTCGGTTCATACCTTCACAGCCCATTACTGCTTGGACAAGGACTCCCGCCGGGATGCCGCCTTTGGTCAGGCTGTTCTCAAACACCTGTTCCATACTTAATCAACTCCTACCCACCATCCCTCAGGGGATGCCAGAGATGCAGATGGGGAAGTGCAGCCCTGTTCCAGGGACACACAACTTATGGGCTCTCTCCCTGGCATCAAAAGCTAGGGAGTCCCCATATGTGAAGACCCATTCCTGCTTGTTTCTGGAGATAGCACAATTACTTACCTGTAACAGGTGATCTCTGTGAACAGCAGGAATAAGTCTTCACAACCCACCCACCTCCCCTAGGAGTTGTCTCTCTCTCTCTATCTCTCTTCCTTTCCCTCTCTCTCCCTCTTTGTCTCAGCTATAAAACTGAACTGAGGAGAGACAGTTGGAAAGGCGGGAAGGCAGCACGCAGGCGCTGTGGGATGCTCCCAAAAGCTTTCTGATTGGACGCTGGGGAGCGTTCCTGCACAGGCTCCGTTGGTACCGACGTACCCATATGTTAAGACTTATTCCTGCTGTTCCCAGAGATCACCTGTTACAGGTAAGTAACTGTGCTTTCCTCTCAGGGCCAGCCCTTTCGAGGAGACCACTGAGGTAGTAGAGATGGCCCTTCAGGAGGAACAGGAGTCCCCAAGTCTTCTCAATGAAAGTTTGGGAGCCCTGGCAGTGTTAAAATTGGTAGTTGGCTGGCTACAGTGTTTTTACTCCACCTGGGCTCAGATAACTTCATACACTTGGGTGTTGAAGGTCATCTGGGAGGGCTACATGCTTGTGTTGGTGTGGCCCCTCTCCATCACTTTTATGGCATTACCTTGCTGGGTTCTGGCCAAAGCACAGGCAGTGCAGGATACCCTGAAAAGTCTATTGTTGCTCGAAGCTGTTGTCCTGGTGCTGCAGGATGAATGGGACGCCGGTTGGTATTCCATATGCTTTGTCATTCCCAAGAAAGAGGGAACTTGACGGCCAATTTTGGATCTCAGGAGCATGAACAAGGCACATGGAGACCCTGCACTCTGTTTGTGGCTCTTTAAAAGAGGGAATATTTAACTTCTCCGGGAACAAGCAGGAAGTCAGTCCTCACATATGGGTGACATTGGCACCGACAGAGCCCTCGCAGGAGCATCTCAGCTTTCAAAGAAAGCCTTTGAGAGATGCCACCACGCATGCGTGGTCCCCTTCCCACCCAAGGGTGCCATCTTGCTCAGTCTCCATTTTCTGCGGAGCCCTTCAGACGTCGTCTGTTTTTTCCCCAGAAAAAAGTTGATTCTTTTCTTCTAGAGTTCTTAACTCTTCCCACCTTGGTGCCTTGGCATCAAATTCGGTTCCTTTTTGTGTTCTTTTTTGGTGCTTTCGTACCCCTCTTTTCCCGCTGGCAGCTTGAAGGGTCTTCGACCTCGCAGGGGTTCTTTTTTTCCCCAATGACTACCAGTGGTTTCAAAAAGTGCGATCGGTGTGCTAAGCTCTTGTTCTTAACCGACACACATGACTGCCGTCTCCGTTGCCTTGGGCCGGACCATGACCTGGCGGCCTGCAGCTTATGCAAACTGATGTTTACTAAGGCCCTAAAGAGCAGCCAGCAGCATCATTATAGGTTTTTTCCTGACTCCCCGATGCCTCTGAAGACCAGGGCCTCATCTGAGGCACCGACATATCGGGAGGAGTTCTACGACCCCGAGTACCATCATGGGCCCTCAGAGGGGGTCCCCCTCAAGGGAACACAGAAAGAAGAAGAAACCCTCTAAGGCGGTGTCCTTGGATGGCTCAGACGGACAGGGTTTCTCCCAGGCCCAGTACTGCAGCCTCAGGCGCCTGTCCCCGAGACTTGGAGAGGGAGCAGACGGCGAAGGTCCCCTGGAAGGATCTGGCGGTGGACTGGCCTCAATCCTTGGAGGCTCTCCTCATTGAGGATTCCTGCTCGGGGGAGCTGGTGTTGGGCCCTAGTCCCTTGGTGCCCATGCCAAAGGCTGCAGAGCCTTCTGGACTAGAAATTAGGGGAAAGCCGACAGTCACCCAGGAGCGCATGGTTCGGACGAAGGTATCCTTGAAGGATACTACCAAAAGCAATGAGGTTCCAAAAGGGAGTATAGTAGCCGAAATGCCCTTGAGTAAGGAGCAGACAGAGAATAAAGATTCCAAATTACCCATGCCTACCAATAGCCAGATTAATATGAATAAAATACAGTCTCTAAAATGCTTGTATGCCAATGCTAGAAGTCTAAACAATAAGATGGGAGAGTTAGAATATATGGCACTAAATGAGAGGTTAGATATGATTGCACTCTCAGAGACATGGTGGAAGGAGGATAACCAGTGGGACACTGTGATACCTGGATACAAACTATATCGTAATGATAGAGCTGATCAAATTGGTGGAGGGGTTGCGCTCTATGTTAGAGAGGGCATTGAGTCAGAAAGGATTAAAGTTTTGCAGGGAACAAAATTTGCTGTAGAATCTCTATGGATTGAAATTCCACTTATGAAGGGGAAGGTGATGGCAGTGGGGGTGTACTATCGACCGCCTGGCCAGAATGAACAAATGGATGATGAAATGCTCAAAGAAATCACAGAAGCTAACAAAAGTCACAACAGAGTAGTAATAATGGGTGATTTCAATTACCCCGGTATCGACTGTGTCAGTGTCACGGCAGGACAAACTAAAGAGATAAAGTTTCTAGATGGAATAAATGACTGCTTCTTGGAGCAGCTGGTTCATGAACCGACCAGAGGGGAAGCCATACTGGACCTAGTCCTTAGTGGAACGCCAGATCTGGTGCAAGAAATAAGGGTGTTGGGACCACTTGGCAATAGTGACCATAATATGATCATGTTTGATTTAATTATTGGAGAACAAATAGTAAAGAAATCCACAGTACTACCTTTTAACTTTCAAAAGGGAGACTATGATAGAATGAGGAATATAGTTAGGAAAAAACTAAAAGGAGCGGTTCCAAAGGTTAAAGACTTACAGCAAGCTTGGGCGTTATTTAAAACTACTATCCTCGAAGCCCAGACCAGCTGTATTCCACGCATTAAGAAGAGTGGGAGAAAGTCCAAAAAACTGCCAGCATGGTTTAAAGGTGAGGTCAGAGAGGCTGTTGCTGCCAAAAAAGCAACCTTCAGGAAATGGAAAAAAGAGCCAAATGATGAAAACTGGAAACAGCACAAGCACTGGCAAGTTAAATGCAAAGCATTGATAAGGCAGGCAAAGCGGGAATTTGAAAAGAAACTTGCTGCGGAAGCAAAAACACGAAATAAAGACTTTTTCAAGTACATTCGTAGCAAAAGGCCTGTGAGAGAGTCAATTGGACCGTTAGATGATAGAGGGGTAAAAGGGGCAGTAAGAGGAGACAAGGCTATAGCGGAGAGACTGAATGAATTCTTTGCTTCGGTCTTTACTGAGGAAGATGTAGGGATGTTACCCAAGACTGAAGTGGTATTTAAAGGTGATACTGCAGAGGAATTGAGAGAAATATCGCTACACCGGGAAGATATATTACAACTATTTGATAAACTGAATAGTAGCAAATCACCTGGACCGGATGGTATACATCCCAGAGTGTTGAAAGAACTGAAATATGAGATTGCAGACCTGCTATTGGTAATCTGTGAACTTTCATTAAAATCATCTGTAATACCTGAAGATTGGAGGGTCGCCAACGTAACACCAATTTTTAAAAAGGGTTCCAGGGGTGACCCGGGAAATTACAGACCGGTGAGCCTGACGTCAGTACCAGGGAAAATGGTAGAAACCATCATAAAGAACAAAATTACACAGCATGTAGATCGTCATGGCCTAATGGGAGACAGCCAACATGGCTTTAGACAAGGAAGATCTTGTCTTACTAATCTGATATGTTTTTTTGAAGGTGTGCATAAACAGGTAGACAAAGGTGAGTCGGTTGATATAGTGTATCTGGATTTTCAGAAAGCTTTTGACAAGGTCCCCCATCAGAGACTTTTGGCAAAGCTAAAAAGTCATGGGATAGGAGGCAGTGTACTATTGTGGATCGGGAACTGGTTAAAAGATAGAAAGCAGAGAGTAGGGCTAAATGGCCAATATTCCCAATGGAAAAAGGTGAATAGTGGAGTACCCCAGGGATCTGTACTGGGTCCGCTGCTTTTTGACATATTCATAAATGACTTGGAAAAGGGAATAGCGAGTGAGGTTATCAAATTTGCAGATGACACAAAACTGTTTAAAGCTGTTAAAACCCAAGAGGATAGTGGAAAACTGCAGGAGGACCTGGATAAATTGGAAGACTGGGCATCCAAATGGCAAATGAAATTTAATGTGGACAAGTGCAAAGTCATGCACCTAGGAAAGAACAACCCACACTATAGTTACTCGATGCAAGGCTCCACATTAGAAGCCACCACCCAGGAAAAAGATTTAGGAGCCATCGTGGATAACATGTTAAAACCCTCCACCCAGTGTGCAGCGGCGGCCAAGAAAGCAAACAGAATGCTAGGTATCATAAGGAAAGGGATGGAGAATAAAACAAAGGATATTATAATGCCTCTGTATCGCTCCATGGTACAACCGCACCTTGAATATTGTGTGCAATTCTGGTCACCGTATCTTAAAAAGGACATAGCGTTATTAGAAAAAGTACAGAGAAGAGCCACCAAATTGGTGAAGGGGATGGAAGGCTACTCCTATGAAGAGAGGCTAAAAAGGTTAGGGCTCTTTAGCCTGGAAAAGAGACGGCTGAGGGGAGATATGATAGAGGTCTATAAATTAATGAATGGAGTGGAACAGATAAACGTGGATCAATTGTTTACGCTATCAGAATATAGAAAGACTAGGGGACATGTAATGAAGCTACAGGGTAAACTATTTAAGACAAATAAGAGAAAATATTTTTTCACTCAACGTGTAATCAAACTCTGGAATCTGTTACCGGAGGATGTGGTAAGGGCTGTTAGTATAGCTGGGTTTAAAAAAGGTTTGGACAAGTTCCTGGAGGAAAGGTCCATAAACCACTATTAAAAAGGGACCCAGGATATCAATGCTTGACCCAGTACAAGCATTGTGGAACTTGTGTCTTTTGGGGAAACTGCTAGGTACGTATGACCTAGATTGGCCACTGTTGGAAACAGGATACTGGGCTTGATGGACCTCGGTCTGACCCAGTATGGCATGTCTTATGTTCTTATGTTCTTATGGACTCCAGACCAGGATGATGTCCTTGGAGCGCAGCTCATCTGCCTTCTTGGATCAGCAGCGGACGCTATTGTCCGGCATGTCCGGTTCCTCCACCCCGGCCACCAGGCATTCGACATCGAAGACATCCCCGGAGGCCGAGCCAATCCTCGATCCTGTGGCCTCGAGTCAATCCTTGGGTGAGGTTGCGCTCGGTGTCCCGTTCGTCAGGGCTGCGGTCGTCAGGTGTCCCCTCCGGGTGCGAACCATGCGGCCTTGGGGCCTTCGAGGCCCAAGGAGCAGCCTACCCTCGAGTCTTCCTTGGACTACTCCGAGTGGGAGACGGAGAATGACGAGTCCCCAGAAACCCGTCGACACCGCAACATCCCCTCTGCTCAGAACCTCAGAGAAGGTCCCTGCTGGAGGACATGGGATTCTCAGACTTTGTAAAAGACAAAGGCCCTCGTATTCCTGACAGTCAGAGGAAGATCCTCAGGCTGATGAGCTCGAGATCCTCCAGTACGAGGCTCCCCCTCTGGAATCGCTCACGGTGCCCATTCCTCCCATCCTGGAATGGCTCATTTTCCGCATGTGGGAAACGCCGGTGCGGGTAGTGAGAAAGCGGCTCGACTCGATGTATCCCTGGCTTCCAGAAGTCGCAACTGCCGCACATCTCCATGGTGGTGGAGTCTGCCATGCGTCGGCTGAAGAACCAGAAGATGCACTCCTTGGTGCCCCTCAGTAGGGAGGCCCGCACCTTGGACGCCCTCAGCAGGAAGTGCTACCAGGGCTCGATGCTCATTTGTCGAGTCCAGGCCTACCAGCTATATTATGGGCATGTACCTGAGGGACCTGGCGAAGGAACTCTCCGGTTTCTCAGCTGGTCTCTCCAAGGAACCCTTGCAGCGCTTCAGGGTCATCTCCAAGGCCATCCATGTATGCTCCAAATTTATGTCTTGAGCAGCCTATGACTGTTTCAAATCGGCGGCCTGGATAGCCGCAGCAGGCATCGGTGTGCACCGCCAGGCTTGGCTCCAGTCTTCCGACCTCGAGCAATAGGTCCAGGACAAGTTGGTTAATGTCCCCCTGCCAGGGTGAAAACCTCTTTGACAAGCCCATGACCGACAAGGCCGCCGAGTTGGAGACCGAGTTCATGATGAGGACCAGGCTAAGAAGACTGCTGCCCCTCCCTGAAGGAAGGCCTCAGGTAAAAAGCCCTTTTACCCGAGGAAGGGAGCTGCTTACCGCAACTACCCACATTTTCAGGCCTCCCTGGCTCCCCAACAAGGGCAGCAGGCCATGGGACAAGGGCATGGCCCACATAAGCAGAAGGCTCTGAAGCCCCAGGCACCGGCTCCGGCCCAGCCAGGGGAACATTTTTGACTACTCCAGCATAGCCACTCTATCCCAAACAGGTCACCAGTTTGCAGGAGGACAACTGACCCTCTATGCCCCAAAGTGGAGTAACCATCAGCACTGATGCTTGGCACTGAGGGTGGTCAGGGAAGGTTACCTCCTCTGCTTGGCTTTGCTGCCTCCCCCTTACTTTCCAGGAGAGTCCTCCAGGTCTCCCCTTCACCGGGACCTTCTTCTGAAGGAAACTAGCAGGTCTTCTCGAGGACAATGCGGTGGAACCGGTGCCCAACCACCTCTAGGGCAAGGGGTTCTACTCCAGATACTTCCTCAGCCCAAAGAGGACAGGGGGCCTAAGGCCCATCCTCGACCTGCGCAACCTCAACACCTTCCTGGTGAGGGAGGAGTTCAAGATGCTCTCCCTTGGAACATTGCTGCACTACCTCCAGCAGGGAGACTGGCTATGTTCCTTAGACCTCAAGGATACATACACTCACATCCTAATCCACCCACACCACAGGCAATACCTGCGGTTCATAGTAGGGGGCAGTCACTTTCAGTACAGAGTGCTCCCGTTCGGACTCGCCTCCGCCCCAAGGGTGTTCACAAAATGCCTGGCAGTAGTGGCTGCCTTTCTCAGGCTTCAGGGGGTCTTCATGTTTCCTTATCTGGGCGACTGGCTTGTAAAAGGGGACATGGCGTCAGAGGTGCAGCAGGCTACTGAACGCACCATCCAGGTCCTACAGAACTTGGGCATCATCATAAACTACACCAAGTCCCACCTTCTTCCAGCATAGTGCCTGGAATTCATAGGAGCAAAGCTAGACACCCGCCAGTCAAAGGCTTTCTTGCCCACAGACCGGGCAGATTGCCTCAGGTCTCTGGCCTGGACATACAACACCGTCCCTCGGTGTCTGCCTGCCATCTTCTGCGCCTCCTCGGGCACATGGCTGTAATCTTTCGCCACTCTCTACTTTCGGTTACTCTCCGTTTGGTCCTGGGTTCATTTCACAGAGACAATAGGGTTAGTAGCACAATAAGACAACCAAAACTGGTGTGGCTTGGAAAAAGGTTTTTATATAGAAATAGGCTTATTACATAGGTACAGAACAGAGGTAGAAGGTTGTTATAAAGATGCTTCAGTGTATTTCAATGCATCTGTGTGTCTGTCTGTGTGTGGGTGAGAGAGAATAGGAAGAGAGAGAGAGAAGGGGGTGTAAGGAGTGTGTGTTCAATGAATAGGAAGAGAGAGAGAGAAGGGTGGGGGTAAGATGTGGGTGTTCACTGAGTAGGAAGAGAGAAATATTTTTGTGTTTCTCTGTATTTATAGTGAAATTCTCCAGCACCTCCCTTTGTCATAATTTGGTCTGTTTGAGGTCTGCTATCACTTGATTAGCAAGGAGGGGCTGTTTGTCCTGCAGACTAATCTCATCAGGCAAACTAAGACCATCAAGTCTAGAGACATCCTGTCTGACATCACCAGGGGGTCAAAGCTGCTTGCAAGCCCATGTCTGGGAATGTCATGCTGATGTATGCTGACACTCCACAAGCAGACTCTCAAGCTCTTCTACCCCTGCCAAACTCCCTTCTACATCCCCAAGAATTACCATACCTGATGAGCATTCACACATGCACGCACATTGTTCATCCTGATATGTTCATTACTTCTACTCTCCCAGTTACTCCAAACATCATGCCTCAAGCTGCATTACATTATCTGCGGAAATGGCAACCATGGAATGAAATGCCCCTTCACGGAATGAGTTACTGTGGCCATTCCACCCTGATACACATCCTTCTCAGCAACATGGCCTCACATCATCAGGCTACCGTCTCCTCAACCAGACCATCACTCTTAAAGGGTATTCTTATCAATACAAGGTCTGCCAGAAACAAAAAGCCAAATCTTATCCGATTACCTAATGGATTACAACCTTGATTTTAGTGTGTAACTGAGTCCTGGTTCACCATAACGGACACTATCCTCTTGAATTAGCTAAAGCCTCAAAATTTTGACCTATTTAACTGCCCCTGCATAGGATGTAAAGGTGGAGGGGTCTTTATTCTTGCAAAAAGTGGTCTACAGTGCAAACAAATCTCATCATTCAACACAAATTGCCTTGATATAATTAAATCTCCAACAAGCAATTATCTCTATGCCTCATCTATAGACCACCCACAGCAAACACTGAAGAGCTAGCTATCCTGCTTGAAACAGTCGGCTCCCACTCAAATACCAACTGCCAGTTAACGTTCCTAAGCGACTTAAATCTGTCTTCTGTCCCTCAAAAACATGCCAAGGACTTTCTTGATGCATGGAGTCTCTCAACTTTACACAAATAGTCTGCCACCCAACGTACCAAAAAGGGAATACCTTAGACCTTATCTTCTGTCCCTCTCAACTATTGGATACCCCTGAATACCTGACCCCCAAATAATAAATGTTCCTTGGTCTGACCCATTAGCTTTTTCTTACCCTACAGTAGGTCTCCCACCCCCCCCAAAAAGGCCTACTGTTTCTTCAAAAAAACATTTTGACCAAAATACATTTCTAAAGGAAGTCATCCCTCTAATAGATATGGACACCAATGACTTAGACCTCATCCTCAATAATTGGCAAGTTCCTATTAGTAAAAATGCCACTGCACCTCCTACCAAACCAAGCAGCTCCTGCCACTACCACAAAGCTACCTGGTACACTCCTATCCTGAAAAACCTCAAACGTGGCCTTAGAAAGCTCAAGCGAAAATGGAGGAACACCCAAGAGGAACAAGCCAGAAATGACTACCTCTACATCCTTCACGACAAAGCTAAAGAGTTTCACACCAAATCCATAATGAAATCACACAACAAACCCAGGGAACTCTTTGACATCATCAAATTTATTTATTTATTCGGTTTTATATACCGTGCTATTCAATATCAGTGCAGTTTACAGGAGAACAATTTATTACATAGAACAGGTTGCATTGAGCATGTGAACATAATTTAATGCAAATAATAGGTTACATTAAATCTGTGAACAAAGTTTGATAAACTGAGTCATACAACAGTAGCATTTAAGAACAGTGAACTATTTACAAGATGAAGGGCTTTACCAACTACCGCTTCAACCGCACAGGATTTTGCTACTCATTTTCAGTCAGAACTACTCGGTCACACCTGCTAGAACCACACCTATCAGTGCAGACCCTTCTGTTGCTCCCAACCACTCATTTAGCTCATTCTCCCCTAAGCATCTTGAAAACATTATCAGCAGCCTCACTATATAACCTCTTCTCTTGACCCCTGTCCGATAAGTTGGTTAAAAATCTCAAGGTCAGAGCTAGGCCCCATCTTATCCAAGATGTTACACCTCTCACTCTCCCAAGGGACAGTTCCTATCTGCCTAAAAACTGCTTCTATCCGCCCAATTTTAAAGAATCCCAAACTGGAACCTAGCAATCCAAACTCCTACCAACCAATCTCAAGCTTCATGCCGCCTGTATCTCCCCTTCTGTTTCCCAAGCACATCTATTGTCCACTCTGCTCATCTGCCTTTTATTTCTTTGCCCCATCCTCTGGAATTCCCTTCCCCCTTGTTTCAGGCTTGAGCCGTCATACCCTAAATTCAAATCACTTCTAAAGAATCGCCTATTCAACCTTGCCTTTGACCACCTGCATTCTTGAGTTCTCTCTCTTCTCTAACATATGTGCTTTTCTGTCATCTTGATTGAATTTTGCTGTCCTATGATTTTATGGCATTTTTTTTTTCTGTTTCCATTTTATTATTGTTTTTAAATTATATGCTGCCCTGCTGCTCACATGAAGGGCGGTCAAGAAGTAATAAACATACCTTTCCTAACAAAAATACTGGAAAAAACAGTCCTCCTTCAGCTCCAAGAACATATAGACACCTCTGCGTCTCTGGACACAGATCAGTATGGGTCCCGACCCAACCACAGTGTTGAAACCCTCCTAATTTCCCTCATCAACAAACTCATAAAAGGCATTGAAAATCCTAAGCAGTTCTTGTCCTGATATTTCTAGACATAGCAGCTGCTTTTGACACAATATGCCATTATGTCCTCCTACAATGACTTCATAGCATCGGTATACAAGGGACTACACTCAACTGGTTCCATTCATTCCTGAGAGGTTGTTTACAATATGTATACTTTGGACCCAACACATCCCTACATTATACTCAAAAACAAGGAGTCCCCCCAGGGCTTAACCCTCTCTGCTTTACTGTTCTATATATATGTGACATTCGAAACCATAATGTCTTCTACCATTTTTATGCAGACGACATTATGATCTATGCACCATTCTCCACAGTACAAACAACCTTCACCACTATTACCAACTGCTTTAATGCCATTAACCACTGGCTTTTGGATCACAACCTTGCCATTAACTACAAAAAACCCCAACGTTCTCTTCATAACCAAAGATTATGCCTTTGCCCCACCAACAACACTCAGTTGTCAATTCTAATCTATCTGTGAAAACAGAAGTACGCTATCTAGATATTATTCTTGACCACAGTCTCTTATTCCAGCTGCACATTAGAAAAGTAGTGCAAGCTATCTACAATAAAATAAGAATCACTTGGCACCTTCGACTGCTCCTCCAACAGCACAACTTCAGGACAGTCTTTCAAGTCTTAATTTTCCTTCGCTTCGATTTTTGCAATGCCATCCTGCAAGAACTACCCAAAACTTTCTTAATCCCCTACAACTTACTCTACATGCTGCTGCTCGGATACTCACAAGCGCACCCAGATCTGGGTGTATTACCCCAAGAGAAAGATCTACATTGACTACCTTTTCTATCCAGAATCATATACATGTCCCTTGTAATCGCCTACAAACTCCTCCATAGCTCTGGCTCACAATACCTTCAGAACCTCCTGCAAAGAACTCTGGAAAATCATCCTAGAAGAAGATCCGCAAAAAACATGCTTGCTCTTCCCCATTAATTAACCACAAGAACTCAAACAACATATGCACATGCCTTTTTTCTATACACCCGGCATCTGGAACTCTCCCGCAGGACCTTCGCATTTCTCCTGACCTCACAACCTTTGCAGATATAACTTGACCTTAGCCTCCTAATACCCTCATTCAGATGCTCCCAACTCCCCTGCCTAGCTGCCTGGCATTCCATGCCACTTGACCTTTTCCTTTCCACCATTCCTCTCCCCCAGTTCACTTTATCTCCCCTCCCTGCCCCCCCAACAAGTTAACGCTACATTAAAGCTATCTATTGTTCCATGTATATAACTTATTCTAAATTAAGTTAAGATGTTCTGTTATGTTTAAGCTCATAATTATTCAATGTAATTCAAGTTCTATGTAATCTGGAGTTCAGTTCCATGTAAACCATCTTAACCTTTGGAAATGCAGTATATAAAATCTGCTAAATAAATAAATATTTGTAAAATCCCTGGAAGGGCTTCCGTAGTCTACCTGGATCCATATGGATCTTTCCCACTGTATTTTCAATATAACTGATATCGATAGCTTCTTTTTGCCACCTCAGTTTAGCTGACAATAGGCGCCCCACTGTATCTCCATATTTATAGTATATCTGTTTAACCTGCTACATGAAAAATCAAATTGCTTCAGCTTCTAATTGACTTCACTTTCCAGCCAATTGAAGTAATATCCAGTTAGATGTGGACTGCTTATGTTGCTCTTCAACTTTTGGATATTGTGACATATCTCCTTCATTTTCAGAGCTTTCTCTTTGCTACCTACATAATAAGCTTCCCTCGAATAACAACTTTGAAACCATTCTCTGGCAGTGTACCTTAAGGGGTACACCACCCGAAGAGACCTCCACAGCAGCGTTGATCTCAAAATACTTGACTATATCTTATTTGAGATACTCAGCACAATTTCTCTTTCTCATCGTTCGTCCAATCCAGACACGTAGATTATGCGCTTCTACCAGCAGATGGAGACTGATCTCCTCTGACCAGTATTTCTCAGTCTCCAGCAGATGACCCTGAGGTGGGGAGGGACCCGTATCCCTGAGTTTATGCCCCAGATTCTTCTGGTTTTAATAGAAACCCATGCACATCTAGACACCATTACTACTAGCTGTGCCATAACTAGATCCCCAGCATTAAAGCCACTTCCAGCCTGTTCCTCCAGGAAATAGTGCTGCGGGTATAACTTCTCAGGCCCTCAGCAGAACTAAGCTAGGGACAGGGAGACACCACTGTATGACCTGCTCAATGCTGGATTCTCTCAACACCAGTAAGTAATCTATCAGGTTTTTTTAAAGGGACTTGGTACCACCAGGTTCTGCACCCCAGGGTCTTCTGTCAATGGGGAAACTGCTAGGTACTTGTGACCTGGATTGGCCACTGTTGGAAACAGGATACTGGGCTTGATGGACCTTGGTCTGACCCAGTATGGCATATCTTATGTTCTCCAGGACCAAGCAGGAAGTCAGTCCTCACATATGGGTGACGTCGGCGCCGACGGAGCCCTCGCGGAGCAATTTTCCCCAGCTTTCACAGAAAGCCTTTGGGAATTGCAGCGCGCATGCGCGGTCGCCTTCCCACCCAAGGGTGCCATCTTAGCCAGTCTTCTTTTTTCCGCGGAGCCCTACAGACGTACCCGTCGTGTCCCCGCTAAAAAAGTTGATTTTCGTGAGTTTTACTCGTTTTTCAATTCGGTTCGACGCCGGTCGTTTTCCTGCCCGGACTCGCGACGCCGTTGCGAGTCCTTCCCTTATTTTTCGGTTTTTTCTGATTTTGGTCAGTTTCGTTTTCGATTTTTCCCTGGCAGCCCGGTCCTTTGACCTTGCAGGGGCCCTTTTTCCCCCGATGGCTGCCAGTGGTTTCAAGCGGTGTGGTCAGTGTGACAGAAATATGTCACTCACTGACACACACGATAATTGCCTCCGCTGCCTGGGCCCGGATCATGAAGAAATGATCTGTGGAGCCTGTGGCAAAATGTCCTCCAAAGCGTTGAGGAGTCGGCGGCATCAGCGGGATAGAATCTTCGCTGACCCCAGCCGTACCCGGACCTCGTCGGAGGCCTCGGCATCCAGAGGCTCCAGCTCTGAACATCGCCGAAGCTCCTCCGACAGGGGTTCTCCCTCCGGAGACCATCGACGGAAGACAAAACCCGCGAGGGCGGCGTCGGTGGACGCTCCTGGCTCCGCGAGGGCCAGGTCGCATAGCCCCGACAGCCGTCCCGGGCCTTTGGAGCAGGAGCACCTCCCGAAGCGACCTCGCCTGGAGTCGGAGTTGCCTGCTCGGGTAAGTCCTGTGGTCCTTCTGGACTCGCCTCCGAGAGGTCCGACGTCGGGCCCGACGCCGTCGGGGCCCGAGTCGGGGACTGCTGGGTCACCTGAGGTCGGACTCAGGTTGACGGCCTTGGAGAGCAGACTATCTGCCTTCATGGACCAGCAGCGGGCACTGATCGCTAGCCTCGCTGGCGCCGCTGCCCCGACCGCCGGGACGTCGACGTCTAAGTCGACCCCGGAGACCGAGCCGATCCTCGAGTCCATGCGAACTCGAGTCGATCCTCGGTCGAGGTCACCCTCGGCCTCCCGTTCGGGACCGAGGTCGTCGCCGCTGACTCCCTTGGCGTCGGGGCGGCCGACGCCTCCGCCTGCTCGAGCCGACCCCACTGATTCCTCCTCGGAGTCGGTCTGGGAGTCTGAAGAGGAGGAGTCACCTGATTCCTTTCGGACTCGGTGTGTCCCCTCGGACTCACCTGAGTCCGAACCTCGGAAACAGTCCCCTCCGGAGGATGCCCGGTTCTCGGACTTCGTCAGGGTTATGGCCAAGGCTTTGGCCTTCCCGGCGGATCCCGAGGAGGAGCCTCGAGCCGAAGAGCTCGACGCCCTTCAGTACGACTCTCCCGCCCGGGAGCACTTTACTGTACCGGTGCCTCCCATGCTGGAACGACTACTCTTCCGCATGTGGGAGAGTCCGGCCTCGTCGCCGGTATTGAGCAAGCGGGTCGATTCCATCTATCGAGTCCGCAAGAGTCCTGGCTTCCAAAAAGCACAGCTACCACACCATTCCATGGTAGTGGAATCGGCCATGCATCGGCTGAAGAGCCAGAAAATGCACTCCTCGGTGCCCCCTGGCAGGGAGGCCCGTAACCTGGATGGCCTTGGTAAGAAGTGTTTCCAGGGCTCTATGCTGGCTTGTCGTGTCCAGACCTACCAGCTATACATGGGCATGTATCTCCGAGACCTGGCTAAAGAGCTAGCTGGATTCTCTGCTGGACTGTCCGAGGAACCTTTGCGGAGGTTCCTAGCCTTAACATCTGGTATTCGGGAATGCTCCAAATTCATGTCCCGAGCAGCCTATGATGGCTTTGAAGCATCGGCTCGTGTGGCCGCAGCCGGCATCGGGGCCCGCCGACAGGCTTGGCTTCAGTCGTCTGACCTTGAGCCTTGGGTGCAGGACAAGTTGGTCGATGTCCCCTGCAGAGGTGAGAACCTCTTTGGCAAGCACATGGCTGAAAAGGCTGCACAAATCGAGACGGAGACTCTCACCAGGACCAGGCTTTCTAGGAAGACCTCCGCCCCTTCCCAGAAAAAGAAGGGCTCGGGAAAAAAGTCCTTTTACCCGAGAAAGGCGGCTGCCTACAAACACTACCCCCAATATCAGGCCCCTCCAGCTCCCCAACAGGGTCAGCAGGCCAAGGGACGGGGTAACGGGTCCCGTAGGCAGCAAGCCCCCAAGCCTGCACCACCAGCCCCTGCTCAGCAGGGTGGGGGTTTTTGACTTCCTCAGCATAGCCTCTCCCCCTCAGCTGGTCCCTCCCAGCACCGGAGGCCGGCTGGCTCATTTCGCCCACAGGTGGTCCAACATCACTTCAGATGCCTGGGTGCTTCAAGTCGTGCAAGAAGGATATCTTCTCCACTTCCATCAGGTCCCTCCCTCTTATTTTCCGGGAGAACCTCCGCGACTCCCTCTGCACAGGGACTTACTCCTTCAGGAGTTAGCAAGTCTTCTTCAGGACCAGGCTGTGGAAACCGGTGCCCCACCACCTGAGAGGTCAAGGCTTTTATTCCAGGTATTTCCTAATACCAAAAAGGACAGGAGGCCTAAGACCCATCCTGGACTTGCGCAACCTCAACAAGTTCCTTGTGCGGGAAAAGTTCAAGATGCTTACCCTTGGAATCCTTCTGCCCTACCTCCAGCAGGGAGATTGGCTATGCTCCTTGGATCTAAAGGATGCCTACACGCACATCCTCATCCACCCAAGCCACCGCCAATACCTAAGGTTTGTGGTGGCCGGAAATCACTACCAGTACAGAGTACTGCCCTTTGGCCTGTCCTCCGCACCGCGAGTCTTCACAAAATGTCTCGCGGTGGTGGCGGCCTATCTCAGGCTTCACGGCCTCTGTTTTTCCGTACCTCGACGACTGGCTCATCAGAGCGTCGTCCCCTCCGGCAGTCACCAATGCCACACACCGCACGGTGACTCTTCTGCAGTACTTGGGCTTTGTCATAAACTTCGCAAAGTCCACTTTGCTCCCCTCACAGGATCTCGAGTTCATCGGCGCAAGACTGCACACTCCTCAGGCTCGAGCTTTCCTGCCTCTCGACAGGGCTCAACGGCTCATGGACCTAGCCGGCCGTTTTCGCAGCCAGTCCCTGGTCTCCGCCAGGCGCTTCCTGAGATTACTCGGCCATATGGCTTCCACCGTCCACGTGACCCCCAATGCTCGCCTGAATATGCGGCCGGCTCAATGGTGCCTTCGCAAGCAGTGGCAACAAGCCACCGGCGGGCTAGCCGACTTAGTGCGCCTCTCCAGACCGCTGGCCTCTTCCCTACAGTGGTGGCTTCATCGGCCGAACCTGGTGCTCGGAATGCCTTTTCAGTCGCCTCAGCCGACTCAAGTGCTGACGACCGATGCTTCCCTCCTGGGCTGGGGAGCTCATTGCCAGGGGGCATGTACTCAAGGTCTCTGGACCGCGTGGGAATCTGCTCAACAGATCAACTTCCTGGAGCTCAGAGCTATTCGTCTGGCGCTCAAGGCTTTCTCCCACCTGACTTCTCACCAGTCCGTCCTTGTCCAGACGGACAATCAAGTTGCCATGTTCTACATGAACAAACAGGGCGGCACGGGCTCCTTCCTTCTCTGCCGAGAAGCTCAAAAGCTCTGCTCTTGGGCCGTCAATCACGGCATTCTTCTCAAAGCAGTTTATCTCCCAGGCCAGGAGAATTGCCTGGCGGACAAACTCAGCAGGATACTCCAGCCGCACGAGTGGCGTCTGGATCCCTTGGTAGTCCAGAAACTCTTTCTGAAGTGGGGCCTCCCCACGATGGATCTCTTTGCCAGTCCTCTCAACCGGCAACTTCCTCGCTTCTGCTCGCGTCAGCCACATCCCCTTCGGATAGCGGCAGATGCATTTCTGCTCTCGTGGTCGGAAAACCTTCTCTATGCTTTTCCTCCCATCCCGCTGGTCTCCCGAACTCTGTTCAAGGTTCTCCGGGACAAAGCGTCCATGATCCTGGTGGCTCCTCGCTGGCCCAGACAGCCGTGGTTTCCACTCCTGTTGCAATTAGCGGTAGAGGATCCGTTCCCTCTGGGGTTTCAACCGGATCTCCTAACACAGGATCAGGGGTCTCTGCTACACCCCAACCTCAGATCTCTCAATCTAATGGCCTGGCGGCTGAAAGGGTAGTCCTTGCCCCCCTTCTCCTGCCGGCAGAGGTGGAAGAGGTCGTCCTAGCTTCTCGGCGACCTTCTACCCGCAAATGCTACGCCCTTAAATGGCGTCGCTTTTCCGTTTGGTGTGTACAGCAGTCTCAGGATCCCTTCTCCTGCTCGGTGTCGGTGATCTTGCAGTACCTGCTTTACCTCTCTAATCTGGGACTTAAGTCCAACTCCGTCAAGGTCCACCTCAGTGCTCTGTCAGCACACCATGTGCCGGTGGATGGCAGACCTCTTTCCAGCGACCCTCTTGTAGCACGGTTTCTCCGAGGTCTCCTTCTACTAAAACCACCTCTGCGCCTGCCAGCACCTGACTGGGATCTGAATGTGGTTTTACAGCGGATCACCTGTCCGCCTTTTGAACCGATGGCTACCTGTTCTCTGCGTTTTCTTTCGTGGAAAACCCTATTCCTGATAGCCCTCACTTCCGCTAGACGCGTCAGTGAATTGCAGGCCCTCGTGTCTGATCCTCCCTTCACTCGGTTCTACAAAAATAGGGTAGTCCTACGGACTCACCCAAAATTTCTTCCAAAAGTTGTCTCCCCTTTTCACATCAATCAGGAGGTGGTACTTCCAACCTTCTTTCCCAGGCCTCACTCCAGCCGAGCTGAACGAGTCCTGCATACCCTGGACTGTAGAAGGGCATTGAACTTCTACCTTGACCGTACGCGGGAGCACCGTAAAGCTGCTCAGCTTTTTGTGTCTTTTGACCCCAATAAATTGGGGCTCCCGGTCTCCAAGCGTACCCTATCCATCTGGGTTGCTGACTGTATCGCTTGGGCTTATGGGGCAGCCGGACTCTCCTTAGAAAGTCGAGTCACGGCTCATTGTGTTCGGGCGAAGGCTACGTCAGTGGCTTACCTCCGCTCTGTTCCGCTGGCAGACATCTGCCGGGCCGCTACTTGGTCTTCGAGCCAGACTTTTGCGGTCCATTACTGTCTCAAGAGGGAGTCCCGCAGGGACAGTGCTTTCGGACAGGCAGTCCTCCGAAATCTCTTCGAGGTTTGAGCAACTCCTACCCTCCATCCCGGATGGGGGCTACCGGTGGGTAATAATTCAGCGAAGATTCCATCCTTCTGTACTGCCGAGCTAGAGGGAGCTCATTTTTGTGCTTAGGGTCTCCGGTAGCCTTAAGCTTGGGAGTCCCATATGTGAGGACTGACTTCCTGCTTGGTCCTGGAGAAAGCGTAGTTACTCACCTGTAACAGGTGTTCTCCAGGAGCAGCAGGAATCAGTCCTCACAACCCTCCCTCCTCCCCGTGGAGTTGCAATCATCTGCTTAAGTTTTTTTGCAAATTTTTATGCTGTCTTTTAGCTATGTCATCAGACTGGCTAAGATGGCACCCTTGGGCGGGAAGGCGACCGCGCATGCGCGCTGCAATTCCCAAAGGCTTTCTGTGAAAGCTGGGGAAAATTGCTCCGCGAGGGCTCCGTCGGCGCCGACGTCACCCATATGTGAGGACTGATTCCTGCTGCTCCTGGAGAACACCTGTTACAGGTGAGTAACTACGCTTTCTTATGACTTATGTCCCCAAACTCCTTGTCATTTTCAATTCAGCTCAGACTACACAAGCTAAGACACCCTCCATCTGCTGGAGACTGAGAAATACTGGTCAGAGGAGATCTGCACAGGACCCTTATGTGGTGACATCATCAAATCAATTTGTTCTCAGTCTCCATCTGCTGGTAGAAGTGCATAACCCATGTGTCTGGACTGGAGGGCTCAAGGAAAGAAAATTAGCAGGTGAGGTCTAATTTTACCATCATCCACAGCAAGTTGTCATTGAGCAGCCAGAATCACCTAACGTGGTCAAGCCCCATCCTGTTTTAACCTTGATCACCACAAGGGCGTGTTAAGACCAAGTGATTGCCTCTATCTGCACACCCCTCACTCTGGATATCAAAAACTTCCCCATGAGCAGAAAGTTAGTTCATAATGATTTATGGGGATTCAAATAAAATGTATAGCTTCTCACGGAGGGATAAAATATCCACCACGTGTCCACAAGCTGAAATTGAGCCATGAATCTTTTTATTGCTTAGCCAATGTTTCATCCCTCCCTGTTCGCAGAATTATCCAGTGCTGGTGCCAGCGTAATATAAAATCACTCCCAACTAGCAATCCTCCTGAAACAAACTGGACCAAATCTTCCCCAAACATTTGAAAGAAGTCCCTTAGTTGTCATGTAGCTGCATAGACATTTACAATTGTTATGGGTTCCGTATGTAATTTACCTTGACAGATGATGATGTACTTCTCCTGATCTCTGTTGAGTTTCCTGCTGCACTTTCACCTCCCATGAAAAATGAATTCTCTACACCCTTTTTCTTCCCTTGAGCATCTGAAGCCCAGAGTTGTATAGGAAACTTCTGGGTCTTTCCAGTCCTCTCCCTTATGTGAAATGTGCTTCTTGTATCAGACAGACTTCAGCCTCTCATCTCTCTCTCAAATCAGCATGCACTGCTTAGACAAAGAAGTTAGCTTTTTCACATTCATAAGTGTACATATTTAAGGTTTTATGAAACATTGCGTGACTCTTCACCAATCCACCTAACTCTATCCATGCTCGCACTCTTTCTCAGACCTATTTTCAGAACCCCACTCTCTCTATCCCCACCACATCCACTGTTGCTCATCCAATGCCAACTTCCATGGACTTCACCCAATGGATTGTACAAAAAATCAAATTGACTACATCTATGTAAGTCAACGATGGAAAAGTTCTATAACATAACAGACAAAACCTGGAGCTGACTGTGGTACAGATCACCAACTACTAGTATGCAAACTCAGGTTAAAGTTGAAAAAGAGCAAGCCACTCATGAATGTAGCAAAATATGACCTTGAGAATATACCATCAGAATTTAAAGACTGCCTGCAAAATCGATTTCCTGCTTTAGATACAAATGACAGAGCCCCAGAAGAGTTATGGGATGACATCAAGAAGACTGTGTTGTAAGAAAGTGAGAAGTTTCTATAAAAGGTGAAACGGCAAAAATGGCCAAAATGGATGACTGAAGAAACTCTGAAACTTGCCTAGAAACGCAGAGAAGCTAAAGCCAGAGGAAAAAGAGAGGCAGTCACAGAACTCAACAGAGATTTCCAACGTAAGACAAGACAAGGAGAAAGTACTACAATGATGCATACAAGGAAATAGAAACAGAAATATTAGAGGAAAAACAAGATCAGCTTTCCTAAAGCTATGAGAGTTAAAGAAAAAATTCCAGCCTGAAATTGGAATGGTACAAGATGCTCAAGAATTCATGTTGAATGATACTGAGAAGATCAAGAAAAGGTGGAAAGAATATACAGAATTTTTATATGATAAAGATCAAGTGGACCAACAGCTGTTTCAACCTGCATCTTATGATCTGAAACCATTGGTGATGAAAGAAGTCGAAGCAGCATTGAAAGCCTTATCAAAGAACAAAGCACCAGGCATTGATGGCATTCCCATAGAATTATTACAGCAATCTGATGCAGCTGTTACCATACTTACAAGGCTCTGCCAGAAAATTTAGAAGACTTCATCATGACCAACTAACTAGAAAAGATCTATGTTTATACCAGTACTAAAGAAAGGTGATCTAACTGACTGTGGAAATTATCACACAATCGCTCTGATCCCACATGCCAGCAAGATTCTACTGAAGATTATTCAACAGACTACAACCATATCTGGAACGAGAACTACCTGAAGTTCAAGCAGGGTTCAGAAAAGGGCGAGGAATGAGAGACATTATCGCGGATGTGAGATGGATACTTGAAAAGACTCAAGAATACCAAAAAGATATTTGTGCTTTATTAACCATGAGAAACTCTGGGCCACATTAGCAAGCATGGGTATACCAGAACACCTGATCGTTCTCTTGCACAACCTTTACATTGATCAAGAAGCAACAGTTTGAAAGGAACAAGGAGAAATAGAATGATTAAAATCAGCAAAGGTGTACAATAAGGTTACATACTTTCTCCCTACCTCTTTAATTTATATGCAGAACAAATCAGATAAGCAGGATTCTATGAAGACAACAGAGGTGTGAAGATTGGTGGAAGATTCATCAACAACCTTCGCTATGCTGATGATATCACATTACTGGCTGAAAGTGAAGACAACCTGAAACATTTGCTTCTGAAGGTCAAGGCCTTCACTTTAATGTAAAGAAGATAAAGATCATGACAACTGGCAAAATCAATAAGTTCATCATTGATGGAGAAGAAATTGAAAGAGTGGACGACTTTAACCCACTTGGATTAACTATCAATAAAGAAGCAACAAGCTGTCAAGAAATCAGACGACACATTGCTCTTAGCAGAATGGCTATGAAGGACCTAGACATGATTCTCAAGAGCAGAGATGTCTCCCTCCATGCAAAAATTCGACTTCTTCAAACCATGGCATTTTCAATAATGTCTTATGGATGCGAAAGTTGGACAGTGAAAAAGATAGACGGGAAGAAAATTGATGCTTTTGAATTATGATGCTGGCGACGAATACTGTGTATACCATGGGCTGCCTGAAGAACAAACCAATCAGTACTAGAGGAGATCAAACCTAAACTTTCTTTAGAAGCTCAGATGACAAAACTTTGACTTTCATACTTTGGACACATCATGCGAAGATAGAGATCATTAGAGAAAGATATCTTGGCAAGATAGAAGGTCAATGCAAAAGAGGAAGGCCAGCAATGAGATGGATCGATACAATGACAGCAGATACAGGTGCCAGTCTGTCAAAAATGAGTTAGTTGCCTGACTGAAGACCAAACACAATTTAGGGCAACTATCCAGAGGGTCGCCATGAGTCAGCACCGACTCGACAGCCCTTAACAACAACAACCACCATCTCTGCTGTTTTGCCCGAGTCTTTGTGGGATGATCCACATGAATTAAAGGCATTCCTTGGGGTCAGTGGCTGTCCTTTTTGTGATCATCTCGCTTAGACCCCTCAGCAGGCTGCTTAATCTCAGGGAGGGCTTAGCAGTCCAAATTGCGCTATTTTAAAATGCTTTCCTGGTCGGACAAGCATTAGCTCTACTAAATGACTATCCTAGGAGATGTCATTTCCTCCCTATCCCAAGTTCCTTCCTAAGATGACTTTGTAGTTCCACCTTAATCAGTCAATTGTCCTTCCAACATTTTTCCCAAGACTTCATATTTAGGAAGGGAAAAGTGCACTGTACACACTGGACTTCTAGAGAGCCTTGGCCTTCTATTTGGAGCAGACTAAAGCGCTTTTTGCTTCTTTTGATCCTCAGCAAATTGGGGCTGCAGTTGGCAAACTTCCCCTATTCAGTTGGCTAGTGAATTGCATCTCCTTTGCTTATGCCCAGGATGATTTGCTTAACAAATATTTCTGTTCTGTGTTCACAGATAAAGAACCAGGAGCAGGACCTCAGAAAACACCCACAAACAGGAACAGAAGCGAGGGACATCTTGAACAATTTTCAGAAGACTGTTTTCGTGAGAAACTAGCTCAACTTGAAGTAGACAAAGCGATGGGACCGGATGGGATACACCCTAGAATACTGAGGGAACTTGGGGACATTCTAGCAGCTCCACTGACTGACCTTTTCAATGCCTCGTTGGAGTTGGGAGTGGTGCCAAAGGACTGGAGAGAGGCTCATGTGGTGCCTTTACACAAAAGCGGAAGTAAGGATGTGGTTGAAAAATACAGGCCGGTTAGTTTAACTTCGGTGGTGAGTAAATTTTTGGAAACGCTGCTGAAAGAGAAAATAGTGTGGTTTCTGGAGTCCAGCGGATTACAGGATCCAAGGCAGCATAGAATCACCAGAGGCAGGTCTTGTCAGACAAATCTGATTTCTTTGACTGGGTAACCAGGGAGTTGGACTGAGTGAGAGCCCTAGATGTGGTGTATTTAAATTTCAGTAAAGCCTTTGACACTGTTCCTCACAGGCGACTTATAAACAAACTGAGCACCCTAGGGATGGACCCTAAAGTTACTGCTTGGGTTAGAAATTGGTTGGGTGGGAGGCGTCAAAGAGTACAGGTAAATGGAGCTCACTCTGAGGAGAAGGATGTTACCAGTGGTGTACCCCAGGGTTCTGTCCTTCGTCCAATTCTTTTTAACATCTTTGGTAGTGATATAGCGGAAGGGCTGTCGGGTAAGGTTTGCCTCTTTGCGGATGATACCAAAATCTGCAATAGAGTAGACACCCAGGAAAGTGTAGATAACATGAGGAGGGGTCTAGCTAAGCTTGAAGAATGGTCTAGAATTTCGTAGCTGGGATTTAATGTTAAAAAATGTAAGGTCATGCATTTGGGCTGCAGTAATCCAAGGGAGCAATATAGTATAGGGGGTGAAGTACTTTTGTCCACTAAAGAAGAGTGGGACCTAGGTGTGGTTGTGTCTGATGATCTTAAAGTAGCTAAACAGGTAGAAAAGGCGACGGCAAAAACTAGAAGGATGCTTAGGTGCATACGGAGAGGAATGACTAGCAGAAAAAAGGAGGTGATAGTGCCTCTGTATAAGTCTTTGGTGCGACCTCATTTGGAGTATAGTGTGCAATTCTGGAGACTGCACCTTCAAAAGGATATAAACAGGATGGAGTCAGTACAGAGAGTGGCTACTAAAATTGTTAGTGGTCTTCATTATAAAGCATATGAGGACAGGCTTAGGGATCTTAATATGTACACCTTAGAGGAAAGGCGGGATAGAGGTGATATGATTGAGATGTTTAAATACCTCAGTGGCATAAATGCACAGGGGGAGAGCCTCTTTTGATTGAAAGCAAGCTCTACTACGAGGGGACATGGGATGAGGGTGAAAGGAGATAGATTCAGGAATGATTTGTGGAAATATTTCTTTACAGATAGAGTGGTGGATCCGTGGAATAGTCTCCCAGTGGAGGTGGTAGAGATGAGGACAGTAACTGAATTCAAAAAAGCATGGGACAAAACACACAGGATCTCTCTAAAGGAAAAAAGGTGACTGTGGTGGTAGTTATGGAAGGACAGACTCGATAGGCCATGTGGTCTTTATCTGTCGTGATATTTCTATGTTTCTATGACTTGACTCTTGAGGGTCATGTCTTGGCTCACAGTGAAAGAATCATAGCTGCATCTGTAGCTCACTTGAGGTCAGCCTCCATGGAGGAGATATGCAAAGCCGCAACATGCACTTCCATTCATAGATTCACATCTCACTGCCTTTTATAAAGGGACTGCCAGTGCAACAGTAGATTCAGTCAATCTGTTCTTAAAAATTGTTTAGAGAATAGAATCCAACTCCATCCCCCACCTGAGCCCATTTCGTTCTGTTCAGGATACCTCTTAACAAAAAAAAAAAAAACTTTTTAAAAGGCCTATTGCTAACAAAAACAACTGTTTGGTCTGTGTGTGTTGTTGCAGTGCTCTGTTAATGGCCTTTTTTTCTTTGCCAGCAGCCTGTAGCTAGAGATTCCTATATGAAGACATTATTCTGCTTGTCCATGGAGAAAAGAGTTAATTATCTGTAGCAGATGTTCTTCATGGACAGCAGTGTAAGTCCTCACAACACTCCCTCCTCCCCTTGGAATTGTACTCTCCTTTCAATTTATGATTAGACCAAGGTAACCCTGTGCAGTGGTGGCAGATAAGAAGGGGAGCTCATGCTCATGGGGCCAACTTCAAAAGCCATCTAGAAGCTAGAAATTGGTTCCTGTGCAGGGCTTCATTGATGTCACCCATGTGCGAGGACTTACCCTGCTGTCCACGGGGAACACCTGCTACAAGCGCGTACTCTCTTCAGTACATACCCCGTTTTAAAAAATTGTTTTGGTTTGGTCTTAGTAGTCGTGTTATGCTTTGCTGATGGACCTTAATTGTTTTGTCGCAGTCTTTAATATCTGTAAAATGCCATACATATTTCTTTCTTAGGGAATTTCACTTCCGACACCCCAAGCGTGCAGTTTCTCTGAGTATGAGGAAGACTGGAGCTATGAAGAAAGGCGGTCTTTTCTCTGCAGAGTTCCTTAAGGTGTTCATTCCATCACTATTTCTTTCTCATGTTTTGGCTCTTGGACTAGGGTAAGTGGAGAAAAGATTAATCACATTTATATCCAATTTTCACACTACTTGATAATGTGCATAGCATATAACATCTTTTGTAAAGCTCAATTTCAGCTTAGCTAAAGTAAAGTCTGTGTTAAAATGCATAGGTGTGAGCATTAGTCATGTAAAGTCTTGACTGTCTTGTTCCCTCTTCTTGAAATAATTTCTAATTCAGTGTCACTGTGGGAAGAGGTGAAACATGGATCTCCAGGAACAAGCAAGAATGTAGTCTTCGTATATGGGTGATGTCGGCACCAATGGAGCCCGCGCAGGAACACTCCCCACCCTCCAATAGGAAAGCCTTTAGGAGCACTCCACTGTGCCTGTGTGGCTGCCTTCCCAAATCCCTCTCTTCAGTTTTTCATTTTCTGTGGAGCCAGCAGGAAGCAAATCCCCTATCACTGCAGAAAATTTTATTTTGTTTTTTATGGTTAGCGTCTGCCTTCCTGTCAACAATGGCACAGTCTTGACACCGCCGGTTCCTTTATTCTTTCTTTTACTAGTAAAGAAGACAAACCAAAAAAAATGTCCTTATTGTCCCTCCAGTCCAGTCCTGCACCTCTGGGTAGTGTGCCTCTTCCAGTATCTTGGAGACTGAGCATGTCATGTTTTTGATGACACTAGTGTACTTAAGCAGCTGGCACCGCCTACCAGCCCCAGTATGCTCAGTCTCCAAATAGCTAGAGGAGGTAGTGAACTCATTGAAGGGACAACTAAGGGGAGATAGGTTTAGTTACTTTTTATTTCCCCTGTTAAGGTGCATCATGTTTGTTTCTAAAGGCAGAAAAAAAAATTAGAAGGATCAGAAAGAACCGGGGGGACAACAGAGCTGAGGGAAGGATATTTCTTCTCCCACTCTCCCCAGGATTTTGGGGGGAGGGATGTTCTGTGGGGACCTGCCTCAGTCCGAGACGTCTTGCAGCTCCCAAACCCGTTATCGGGTGGGGAGCCGCCACGGGGGCAGCAGTTGATTGATGGGAGTGAAAGCCTGTAGCCCCGAATTGCCCCCTCAGCACCGAAGCCGGGAAGAAAAGCTGAGCGCGAGGGGTAGAAAAGCCACGTGGCAAAGAGGCTCTCCAAGGTAAGAGCGGAGTGGGGGGAGGAGAGCTGGAACCCCTAGCAACCGCCGGAACATGAGGAAGAGTGGCCTGCAGCCACATTTTTGGGAGCCTGCAGCGGCGTGGGAAACTCACCCCACCCCCACTGTGTTTAGGCATGATTTCTTCTTCAGACCCATGTGTGTTTCAACCACCCCCACCCCCCTGTGTGTTTTGGGCACCCGGGAGAGGCAGCCACTGGAGAAGAAAGCAGGACAAAGCAGCTTCTTCCTAGGGTGCCATTTGTAGTTTCCTTTCAATATTCTGTTTTTATTTTATTTTAATTTTAGTTCAGGTAATCTAGTGCTCCATGCCTGAGCCCGTGGAGGTGCACGGTGCTAGGGCATTTCTGGGGAGTGTCCGCACCCCTTCCCACCATGCTGGCCAGATCGTACTGCCTGGTATGGGATGGTATCAAGGGGGGGGGGTGAACCCCACTTCATACCATATCCTTAAGTTTTGAGCTGTATAACACAAGGAATGTTCATTCAGTGCACAATGACTTGCTGCAGACCTGTGGAAAAAGCCTAATACTGGCAGATTTCAGAGATCCTGATCAGGTGATGTAAGTGACAGTTTGTTGAGACATTGTGACTGTCTCCTGAGAAGGGTCAGGCAAAAAGTCAGAGACAGAAATAAGTGAACGATAGGCAGGAAAATGTGCTGCGTAGAGGTTTGTAGTAGCTACAGTTTTGTTCTGTGAAAAACAGAAAGTACCTGCATTTTAGAAATTTATATAACTAGAAAGATACACAGTCAGTGGATAGGAAACAAATGAAATCCTTCCATCTGTCTATGGTCAGTGAGTAACTTGACATGATCATCCCTTGTCTCTTAGTCCAGATTATGTACCTACTAAATTTGTGATAATTGATTTATTTGCTTTTATATACCGCCCCTTCCAGAGATCAAGGGCGGTTTACAGTGAACATAACACAATTATATTATAACATAGAGCACACTTTTAACGTCTTTACAGCTGTTTAGCCAAATAGCTAAATAACATATTAAAGTAACTTACTTACAGTATTTTGGAATATACTAGCTATTCCATTTTCAAAGGGTGATATTGCTTGTAAAGGAAGCTGTACTCCTTATAAAAATGTAAACTTTTACTCTGAGAAAGTGTCAGTCTGATGGGATCATTGCAAGGTCCATGTCATATCTTTGAGGTACGACACGGCAGCGCAATCTAAAAATCTCAAGATATGCGGGACCCTATGGGTAGCTGTCTCAGAGCAAAGTGTCTGCCTATGCATGCAAGAGGCTAAGTCATTGGAGCAGAGCCTACAGGAGGAGACGAGACAGGAGAGTCCCTCCCGGTCGCAAGAGACCCTAGGGGGGGGGGCGGGGGCGTGTTACCTTCAATGGATCTGGCTCCCGGTCCCTTCATGATGCCCGGGCCATCCACCCCTTAAGCCCAAGGAGTAATAGGACTCCTGGGGGAGTTCTCACCAGAGTTTGTCTTTTGCATGAGTTGTTTTACCTACATCAGCAGGGCTTGGCAAGTGACTCCTCAGCCCTGGAACGCATGGCTAAGAGGGTGTCGGATGCAAAAGAGCACGAGCCAGGGGAAGTGGTGTCTAAGCTGGCTAGAGGCTCAGAGGCGTGGCAGCAATCGTCATTGTCAGAGGGGCTAGATGGAGAAGACCTCGACATGGGGTTAGATCTGCTGGAGGAGTTGGAAGAAGGAGAAAACCCAGACCAGGAGGATCAGGCCCAGATTGTTCGGGTGTTCCACTGGGAGGAACTGCTGGCGCTCATCTTGGAGTCCCTCAAGGCCCTGAATATGCCCTCTAACCTCCCGGCAGAGGAAGAGGCGCTGGAGGATCCGCTGCTCCAGGCAGTGTGGAAATCGCAGAAAATCATCCCGGTACATGGAGTAGTATGACAGATGATCCAGGATGAATGGGATCTGCCGGGATCCGGTTTTAAAGGGGTGCGATCCATGACACGCCTGTACCCGCTGCCAGAGCAAGAACAAGAGCTCCTTTGATCGCGCAAAGTGGACAGCAACGGTGTCGGCGGCAGTAGAAGAGATCTTGACTCGTCTCCTGAAGCTGTGGAACCAGTACAGCTGCGGTCGATACTCCATGTATTTCGTAGTGCCCAAAAAAGGAAGGTTCCTGATCGTCCCTCCAGTCTAGTCCCGGAATCTCTGGGTTGTCATCCTCTTCCAGCAGCTTGGAGACTGAGAAACGTCACTTTTGTGATGTCACTGGTACATAAGCCCCGGATCCGCCTCCTCAGACCAGTTATCTCAGTCTCCAAGCAGCTGGAGGTTGGTGAGCCCAGGAGCTCGGGGCTCACTGGAGAGACGATTAAGGAGAGTTAGTGTGAGGAGAGTTAGGATTAGTTAAAAAAAAAAAAAAAAAAGAGTTTATAGAGAGGGGTGCTCTGGTGCTGTTTTTTCCCTCCTGTGAATGGTCCTCAGTTAAGTTTCGCTTGCTTCCTCCCCCCCCCCCCTCCTCCTTTTCTGGGGATGGACTAGGGACTTCGGGGAGACTCCTTTCTGGGGTAATCTCAAAGGATCAGAGGACCAGACCGAATCTCCAGGAACAAGCAGGAATGAGTCTTCACATATGGGTACGTCGGCGCCGACGGAGCCCGCACGGAAATGCTCCCCAGCATCCAATCAGAAAGCGTTTGGGAGCATCCCACGCGCCTGCGCGGTGACTTCCCGCCTTTCCCACTGCCTCTCCCCAGTTTTTCGTTTTTCCACAGAGCCAACAGGACGTACCTCCTGTCACCGCAGAAACTTTTTTCTTTAAAATCCTTATTTTCTTGTTTTCTTGTGGTCGCGGCTGTCTTTCCCGCCGATACCGGCACCGCCGGTGCTTTATTCTTTTCTTTTCAAACTTAGAGAAATAACTTCTCCTCAGTTTTTTCTTTTATCTCATCGAGGCCTAACAGGCCTTTCCAAGATGGAGCCTTCTTCCCTAAGAAGTGCCTTCACTGCGGAAACTTAGTTTTCTTTTTAGACTCCAGTGCCTGGTGTCTATCCTGTTTGGGTCCTGACCCCTTTTCCCAGGGTCCATCAGGCTTTAGTATCGGGAGAAGACCTTCTCTTTTTCGGGTATCCCTCGATGCCGTTTTTCCTCCTGAGGTGAGGACACGGATTTATTCTTCTCTCCACGATCAGGTAACCCACAAAAAGTCTGTTAAGACTAGCCAATTCTTGATGGGTAGGTCTCATGCCCAGCATGATGACGGCTCCGGCCTTGCCCTCAAGACCCCATTTGCAGTAAGACCCTGGCGGGAGTCTTCGGGCTCCAAAGCATTTACGGGGTTTCAGGTTGTTCCTGGGGTTCACTCCTCACAGAACATACCTGAGCCATGCTCGGGGGTGGTATCCGCTTCGAGCGGTACCGATCCCCCGGCATCGGCGCCGGTGTCGAGTGTTCCACTCTTCACCGAGGATCATCAGCTGGTGTCCTCGGTACCTTCGGGGCCAATCGACTCGACCCAGACTGGCTTTCCTGCGCCCCCGCCATGCGCGGGGTTAGTACCGGCTTCGAGCGGTGCCGCTCCCCCGGCATCGGCACCGGTGTCGAGTGCTCCACTCTTCACCAGGGGTCGTCGTCTGGTGTCCTCGGTACCTTCGGGACCGATCGACCCGACCCAGACTGGTTTTCCTGCTTCCCAGCCATGCGCGGGGTTGGTGCCGGCTTCGAGCGGTGCCGATCCCCCGGCATCGGCACCGGTACCGGTGTCGAGTGGTCCGCTCTTCACCAGGGATCGTCGTCGGGAGTCCTCGGTGCCTTCGGGGCCGATCGATATGACCCAGTCTAGATTTCCTGTATCCCAGCCAACCGCGGGGTTGATACCGGCGTCGAGCGGTACCGATGCCCCGGCGTCGGCATCGGTGTCGAGTGTTCCACTCTTCACCGGGGATCGTCATCTGGTGCCCTGGGTACCTTCGGGGCCGACCGATGCGCCCCGGATGGGCTTTCCTCTATCTACGTCATGCTTGGGGGGGGGGGGGGTACCGGCTTCAAGCGGTACCGATACCCTGACATCGGCGCCGGTGTCGAGTGTTCCTCTCTTCACCGGGCGTCGTCCTCGGTGCCTTCGGTACCGATCGATACGATTCCGATGGACCTTCAGGAAGCGGCATCGCCGATTCCACCACAGACGCTCGGTTCGATGCCTAGATGACTTGGTCCCGACGCGTTTCGGAGCAGATCCATGTCGCCTCCGACTACGCAGTACCGGGGATGATCACCAAAGCTCTCTGGTTACCTCGGTAGCGCTTCGGCAACCTCCGATACCTGCTACGATGGCATTACCGTCCCCGATGCCGGTACCGGTGTCGACGTCGTTTCCTGCAGTTCCATCGGTGCCATCGATCCTTTCTATGCCTAGCTTGGAATCGATACCGGGAAACCGACGACGCAGTACTAACTGCCTCGAATCAGAACTGTCAGTATCGTTCTCCATCTAGCAGGATTCTTTTTATGCACCAGTCCAGTAGGTCTTCTGGTGTTCACGCTGCTCATTCAACCTCAGCCTACCCAGGAATAGTTCCTCTGGGAGATCCTTCTTTTCAGACATTTCTCTTTGACATGGCAGCCTTTCTTGCCATTCCTATTCCTGGTCCTACTCCTTGACCAAGATCTTGCAGAAAAGGAAACCATAACGCTTCCTTTGCATCAGTCTTTGCAGGACCTTCTTCTGAGGATTTGGGAATCACCTTTAAAGGTTCCTGCGCCTTCTACAGCCATGAATGTTCTGTATCAGGTGCCTCCCTCTCCGGGGTTTCAGAAAAGCCAACTTCCGCATCATTCCATTGTAGTGGAATCAGCAATGAGGAAGGTCAGAAGCAAGAAGAAGCATTCTTCTTTCCCACCAGGTCGTGCATCTAAATCACTTGATGCCTTTGGACGTCAAACCTTCCAAACTTCTATGTTGGCTTCAAGAATTATTTCATATATTTTTTATATGAGTCTCACACTTCAGGAGGTCACAGAGAAGTTATCTCTTTTGTCTCCTTTTTTGTCAGAACCCAAGGCCTCTGACTATTCCTTGCTTCTTAATCATAGCAGGAATATCTCTTGGTTCCTTTCTCGCGCTTCTCTAGACTCTTTTGAGTCTGTTAGCAGATCCTCTGCTATTGCCATTGGAGCGCGTCGTACAGCGTGGCTGCAGGCTTCAGACTTGAGCAGTTGGGCAAAACATACACTGGGTAATTTTCCTTGTACTGGAGACAATCTTTTCAATAGAGAAGCTTTACGTCAGGTTGCTCATTGCTCCACTGACTTTCCTAGTTCTGGAAACCATCCTAAGCCCTCTTTTTCCCCAGGACGTGGGAAATGTCCTACCAAACCTTCTTTCCCGAAGAAGAGAAAGTTTCATCCTTCTTCTGCCCATCCTCCCGGTGTACCCAAGCAAGGGACATCTCATCCTAGTCTGAAGTCTCCAGACTCTACCCAGTCTGCTCATAACCAGCAACCATAGGTTCCTGTGTATTGCAATCTACAGTTAACTTCCCCTTAGCAGAAGTTTATTCTTCAAACTCTACACTGGTTTCTTTTCCACTATGCTATGCTCTCGGATACTTTTGTCCATGGGTTGCAGAATTCTCCCATTCTTACTACCACGAAGGGAGGTCACAACTATCCCATGATAGTTTCTGTCCCCATATGGACATCTTTTCCTTCAGCTGCCTTACCCTATGGTAAGTCACTTTCCCAACCCCCTCTCTTCCAGGGTTTCCCCTGCTTGAGTTGGTGCCATACTGAAACGCTTTTTTTCTTCCAGTGTAGCCTGTTTGTTTTTCCTTCACTGCGTGCTCTGAACAGCTCATCGGACAGGGACGGAGATGCTCTCCGCTGCCTTTGTCTGTTTTTCTCTGTTTTCTACAGGAGAATCCCCTCTGTCGTTTTGTTCAGTTGCTGTATATGCAGGAGTTCCAGTGATTACTTTAATGCTCATTGCAAGCTGCTTGCAACTATCTTGCATAATACTATTCACTGCAGCTTATCTTCTTCTAGCCATATCCTTTCCTCGGATGTGGCAACACGCCTGACTTCTGTCAGTTTTATCTTATAATTCTCCTGCACAATGCTCTCGGCAACCTTCAGAGAAGCTTCTACTCTGTGCCCTTACCACAGAGCATTGACCTTTTTCTCTGAGGGTCTTTAATATACAGCAGACAAGCTTTTCTGCGTGAATGTCCACGGAGTTCCCAATCTGACCGGAATATGCTCCTGTTCCTTACAGCTTGGCATTATGTTTTTCTACTCCACTGGACAACGCATACTCCTTTATCGTACATGATACCCCTGAACCCCTTGGCTGGGTCACTCTGGTATCTTCGTCTATGCGTTCTTCTTGTCCTTTGGACGTATCAGAGTCCTAAAGTACTGCTGATGTACTCTTGCCAGACTGCTGTTATCCTGTTTTTCACGCAACCATACTGGTTCTTCCACTGACCTACATTCCTGCTCCACAGAAATCAATTCTCTATATTTCTTCAGGTGGGTTTCACCCCCTATTATTGGGTGAATTTTTTCCCATCACATTCCCCATGTGAATGTTTTTTTCTGTGGCTCAGTTGCAGGCATGTATTCTGAAACATTATTTTTATGTATGGGGGCATACATGTTTTGTACCCTGGGTGGGCGTCAGCCATCCCACCTCTATCTATACATATATCTATCTACATGTCTATATGTAGATATATATTTTAAAAAAAACAAAAAAACTTCTTGTCTACATACATATATTCTCATAGGTATAGATATGTATATCTTCTGGATATATATATATATATACATATACACAATATAGGCATACGCATATTGGGAGATGTCCATAGCACCCTATGTCCACCTATCTCCCTGACTGTCGGTGCTTAGGTTTTTATTTTCTTATGGGGTCCGGACAGTCAACTTGCATATTATCTTACGGCTCAGTGACTGGGACGGGTTATACTAACCATTACTGCTGTGACGTCAACAGCTTCTATTTTTGTTATACGTCTCCCTATCTGTGCAGTCTCAAGCTTCAATGTCTTCCTATCGCTTAACAGCTAGGAAGGACAGTGTACATCTTCAGTGTTCCTGAGTACACTTCTGTTCTCCTTGGGAATAGGGGCTTTTTTACATACCCTCTCTTCCCTTCCGGACTGGGCTAATTTTCCAGATCGGTCAGTCTTCTTCTTTTAGTCCTCAATGTTTATGACTCTGTACCTAAATGAGTTCTCAGCTTTTCCCATAAAGCTTTTCATTGGAGACCTGCCGATCTTCTCCTGCCCCGGCTGACACCTGGGTCACCTGCCCATTCCAGATCGGAACTTCTTCCTCACTGCTGTGGAGTCACCTTGAAGATTCCGCTACTGCATCTACAGTCTACTTCCTACAATCCAGTAGGTAAGCTCTATATTGTGCTAGTTCATTAAATATTTTGATGATACTTGACATACCTTCTAAAGACTTTTTTCCCTGTAGTCTTTAGATTCGCTGTTCCTCTACAGCTCTGCTCTATTCAACTCCTACCCTCCATCCCCCAGGGGATGCCGGAGATCCAGGTTTGGGAAATGCCGTCCTGTTCCAGGGATGCGCATTTTATGGGATCTCCCCTGGCACCCACAGCTAGGGAGTCCCCATATATGAAGACTCATTCCTGCTTGTTCCTGGAGATAGCACAGTTACTTACCTGTAACAGGTGATCTCCGGAACAGCAGGAATTAGTCTTCACAACCCACCCACCTCCCCTGGGAGTTGTATCTATCTATTTCCTTTCCTCTTTCTCTCCTTCTGTCTCAGCTATGAAACTCAACTGGGGAGAGGCAGTGGGAAAGGCGGGAAGTCACCGCGTAGGCGCGAGGGATGCTCCCAAACGCTTTCTAATTGGATGCTGGGGAGCATTTCCGTGCGGGCTCCGTCGGCGCCGACGTACCCATATGTGAAGACTAATTCCTGCTGTTCCGGAGATCACCTGTTACAGGTAAGTAACTGTGCTTTACCGATCCCACTGTGCAAGGGAGAGGCATCGTCAGCCGGCAGTGTTCATCGCTAGCAGAAGAGCTGCCTGCTAATGCGATTAGAGCCGGCGGCCTCAGTAACAGCTCTGCGGAGGAGGAGGAAAGGCTTAACACAGAAGTCCTGCGTTCCAGCCCGTTTTGCCAGCTTCAGAAGCGGGGGTAAGTGCAGGAGAGGGTGCACCAGGTGCCGTTCAGTGAAGTGAGACAGAGGTTTTAGAAGTGCGGGAAGAGTAGAGGGAGCGCGGGCCCGACGTGGCAGGCCGGACCGCGTGTCTCTCGCGCGGGAATCGCGGCTTCCCGTTGTGATTTGTAAAGCCCTGTAGTTTCATCAAGGAGCCTCATTTCGGGTTCCCGTCTTCATATTCTGGCTGGGACAGCTTGGCTAAAGGCACTGTACCTTTGGAAATTGTAAAAAAAAAAAAAAAAAAAGAAACTCGGGCCTTTCTCAACGCACAGGGTTTTGTTGAGAGGGCTGGGTGCGAATTCAAGGTGAATCAGGGGGGTTCACCATGCCTTCTAGGCCGCTTTGCTTGCTGTGCGGCTCCAGGAGGGGTGCTGTGACTGTGGATGGGGTCTGCAGAGGCTGCAGCCAAGACTCAGGAGCCCTGGATAAGGGCTCTGATGCTGGGTCGGGGGTTCTGGACGGGGCTACTGGCCCTGCGGAACCAGAGGTAGATTTGGTGGCCACAAGGGAGCCGGGGCCCAGTAGATCGGCAGTTCTGGAGCCTCCGGCAGCGCAGCCCTCCTTGCCGGGTGGTTTGGCAGCTATCTTTGCGCCAGAGTTTGTTTCCTTGATCCAGCAAGCCTTGTCCGGTTCTCAGATTAGGACTCCAACCAGTTCTTCGCCAGCAAGGCTAGGGTGGAAGAGACCGGGGTCGCCTGTAATGACGGCAGTGTCAGGCGTAGGTACGAAGAGATCCAGGGAGGTCTTGAGCCGGGCAGAGGAGTCGGTGATTTCGGAGGATCTTCGGTCTGAGGACCTGGATCCGGACGTGGGCCTGGATGAGGATCTCGAAGAGGGTGAGATTGTGGAGCAGGAGGATCAGGCGTGGGTGGTCCGCGTGTTTCGTAGAGATGAGTTGCCGGCTCTGATCGCGGAATCGCTCAGCACCCTTAATATGCCGACAGAGGGACCCGCTGAGGAGGCTACGCTTGAAGATCCACTATTGCAGGCTGTTTGAAAGACTCAGAGGGTCTTTCCAGTACATAGAGTGTTCAAGGAGATGATACAGGAAGAGTGGGATACCCCTGAATCTGCGCTTAAAGGGTCTCATGTAAAGACGCTTCAAGATCAGGATAAGGATTTGTTTAAGTCTCCTAGGGTAGGTGTCTGCGGTTACCAAGAAGACCACAATTCCTGTTGAGGGCGGTGCAGCGCTCAAGGATGCTCAGGACTGTAAGTTAGAGACTTTGTTGAAGCAAGTATTTGAGGTTAACGCGCTCTCGTTACAGGCTTCGATTTGTGGGGCCTGGGTGGCGCGTGCCTGCCTTTGCTGGGCGCAGAGGATGCAGGGGGAGTCCTTGGAAGAAATAGCCAAGGAGGCGTCTAGATTAGAGTCCGGAGCGGCTTATCTTGCCGACATTCATTGTGACCTTATTAGAGGATTGATCCAACAACAAGCACGATTCCACGTGCAACAACCAACCCAGTAAAAAACGTGGAATGCAATTGAAAGGACACACACAATTCTTTATTAAAATTAGTCCACTCCAGCCATTGGCCCAACACAGGCCGTGTTTCGGAAAAGAGCCTTCTTCAGGGGCATATAGGCTAAAACATAATACATAAATCAACATAAAGAGAAAACAAAAATATAAAAACATTATAAAAACAATATAAAGGAAATCAGGGACAAACAAACCAATAATCAGATTAATAAATAATGACAATAAATACACTAAAAGAATGCCAAATTAAAACTCTAACATGCAGGAACAGCTGAAAACGTAGCTATAAAAGTACACATGAAGTTGTATATAAATACATTAAATTATAAAAAGTCATACAAAATGGCTAAACAAATTAAACATCAAAAAGGCAATAAATACAAATACAGATAAACCTGGGGCACATATTAGATGAGTAACATAAAGTGATTATTAAAACACTAAAATAGAATTAATATTAAATGTAAATAACAGAAACCACAATTATAAGAAATAAATAAATAAAATGTAACAAAACCCCATGTTATCTCATTCTAACCATATGTTGCCCAACACATATAATATAATATTCCAAAGAAAGGACGGATAAAAACCAGAAAAAGACAAAAACCAAAAAAAGGTAAAAGCATACCTGTTTTTGCAGGGGAAATCACCTACATAATTAAAAAAATAATAAATAAATAAGCTAATAAAACCAGTCAAACTTTAAACAAGAGGGACAATTAAGCCAGACGTAAGAGATGAGGAAGAAAACTTTATGCCAAACCCAGTGCAAGAGGGAGTGCTCGTAAAAAAAACTTATACTGCTAAACATGGACAGATTAATTTAATTAAAAATCCATAAGTAAGGTGCACATAGAGAAACAAAGGAGAATGATGAAAGGCAAACTTAAATTTTGCATATTAAACAGATTTAATATGGTTATAATTGGAATTTCATACACGAACTATTACCTGATTAATATCACACCTATAGTGCCAGGGGAACCTTTCAGATGGAATAGTAGGCTATTCCTATAAAAACAATCATAAAAATGTATGTAACTAGATATATATAAACAAATAAATAAGTTAAAATGAAATCCCAAAATGGGAGGCTCTGAATGGGTTTTACTAGAGAAGCACTCCATATAAAAATCAAGTTTAAAACCAACTTGTAAACACAAGTCCATTAGATATAAAAGACCATGAATTGAATAAGAATAACTATTCAAAAGGCCTTCAGAAACCCACCTAGTGGGAAATTAAATTATAACAACCAGAAATATCACATGCCAGATCAAGAACACTGGCGGCTGCGCAATAGAGTAAGTAAATACCGTGTGAGTTGGATTGGACCTCTCATATGCAAATTCCGAAAGAACGTGTAATGAATGAAAGTCAAACCAAAAGGTCATGAATGCTAGATATAAATTACCAAATTTTTAAAAGCTTAAAGAATAGATAGAGAATATATATATGTATAATAATAAAAGATCAAAATCAAGAGTGTAATTAAATTCATAGATCACTACATCCCCACCATAACTCAACAGAGTGCACACAAGTGGGCATATAAAAGAAGATAATTGTAAACCATTTGGTCTATCTAGGTATTTCACTAGACCTTACGGGCAGCATTACCCACGAGACAAACAAATTGTATGTAATTAAATACATATAAAAGACAATAAATAAGTTAAGAATAAAACCCCCAAGATAGGAGGCTCGCTCTGAATTATACACAACAAAAGTAAGTAACCGGCAGCAAACGACAATCAAAACGTCGAGCAGCAAAAAGTTTCACTAAGGAAACGCTCCATACAAAAGTCAAGTTTAAAACCAACTTGTAATTACAAGTCCATTAAATGTAAAAGAACATGAACTGAATAAAATTAACTATTCAAAGGAACTTGAATGTTCCCTGTAAAATAGTTATCTCCAAGTTATAATACCCTGTTCAATGTAATTTCAGTTTGTTCAATGTAAACCGCACTGATGCAGAATAGCGCGGTATATAAGAGAATGTAAATAAATAAATAAATAAAAACTTCAAAAACCCATCTAATGGAAAAGTAAATTATACTTTTAAACAATAAACCTTTTTTAAAAAGGGGAGAAAGGAAAAGGGGGGGAGGGGGGAAAAAGGAGGAAGGGGGAAAGGGGGGGGGCCACGATACTATTTCCCAATCATAAACTTCAAGAAGATGCATCATTTTAAAATTATCTTCAGCTTGTATATATCTACATGAAATAAACCAAATAAACCACCAAATGGAACGATAAAGGTCAAACGGAAATGTTTCACTCACTTTAATGTCAGTCGTCACACAATATAGAGCACCGGTGTAGTGCTGCAAACAGAAGTATCACATACTAGATCAAAAACGCCGGCGGCTGCGCAGTGAAGCAAGTAAATTCCGTGTGAGTTGGATGAAACCTCCCATATGCAAATTCTGAAGAAACGTATAATGATTTAAAACCAAACCAAAGGGTCATAAATGCCAAATATAAATTACCAAATTGCAAACTTAACAGACGTGCAAAAAAAAAACCCCTTGCTTTTAAAAGGGGGGGGGAGGAGAAGGAATGGGGGGAAAAAAGGAGGGGGGAAGGGGGAGGGAGAGGGGAGGGGGAAAAAATAGGGGGGGGAAGGGGGGGGAAGGGGGGAGAGAGAAGGAGGAGGGGGGAGAGAAGGGGGGAAGGGAAATTGGGGGAGGGGGGAAAGAAGAATCATACTTTTATACCTTTTACAACCAAAAATAAGAATACTAAAAAAGAGAATACTAAATATATATATATATATATATATATAATGTATGTATGATTATATGAAAAAAACTAATTAAGATTGGCACTTATAAGTTGTATAAATAAAGGGAATACTCAAAGAAAAACAGAGATCCCTTTCCATATTTAGACCTTCTGGATGCAAGCAATTCAAATTAAAAATGTAACGTTGCTCAAGCCGTAAGAGAGTGTTGTCCACATTACCCCATCGCCAATTCAACTTAACTTTTTTAATAATAAAAAATTTTAAATCTGACAGCTTGTTGATTTATGTATTATGTTTTAGCCTATACACCCCTGAAGAAGGCTCTTTTCCGAAACACGGCCTGTGTTGGGCTTATTAGAGGATTGTCCAAGAGTATGGCTTCCGCGGTTGCAGGGCGCAGATGTCTTTGGCTGCGCAGTTGGGCAGCGGATGGTGCTTCCAAGACAAGGTTGAGTAAGCTCCCTTTTAGGGGAAAGCTGCTGTTTGGTGAGGATTTGGAGAAATTGGTGAAAGATTTGGGAGACTCTAAAGGCGGTAGATTGCCAGAGGACAAGCCTAGGCAGGGTCGGTCCAATCCCGTGCCGTGCAGTCAACAGGATTTTCGCCGTTTTCGTGCCCCGAGGTTTGGCCAGGCTCAGCGGGGGCGTTTTCCCAGTAGGAGCCAAGGCTTTCGTGGATTTCGAGGAGCGGGTAGGGGTTTTGGGACCTCCCCCTCTTCCTCGAACTTCAAGAAATCACAATGAAGTCAGGGGGGCCCAGATAGGGGTGCTTCACGTGGGGGGTCGGTTACAGGAGTTTTACCCCGCCTGGGCCCGAGTCACGTCGGATCAATGGGTGTTAGAAGTTATCCGAGACGGTTATGCGTTGGAATTTCAGAGGCCAGTAGCCGATTCTTTCCTACAATCTCCTTGCAGAGCAAGAGAAAAGCGCAAGGCTGTGCGGGAGACCGTTTTGAGACTGCTCGCCCTCAAGGCCATAGTGCCGGTTCCCCCTGACCAGTGCGGGTGCGGTCAATACTCCATTTATTTTGTGGTTCCCAAAAAAGAAGGGACCTTTTGGCCAATTTTAGATCTAAAGAAGGTAAATCGTTGCCTGAGGATGTCCCATTTTCGGATGGAGACCCTCAGGTCCGTCATTATAGCGGTGAGAAGGAGCGAATTTCTCACGTCTCTGGACCTCTCGGAGGCATATCTTCACATTCCGGTTCGGCAGGAGCATCAAAAGTTTCTCAGGTTCGCAGTGCCTATGGGACACTTCCAGTTTCAGGCGCTTCCTTTTGGCCTAGCCACAGCGCCACGTACGTTCACCAAGGTGATGGTGGTGGTGGCGGCGGCCTTGCGAAAGGAGGGGATATTGGTTCACCCTTATCTGGACGACTGGTTGATCAGAGCGAAGACCCGAGAGGAGAGTGTGGCAGCTACAGCCAAAGTGGTGTCCTTTTTGCAGAGTCTAGGTTGGGTAATCAACATGGCGAAGAGCAAGCTGGAGCCGTCCCAGAGTCTGGAATACCTGGGAGCTCTCTTCGATACGAAGCTGGGACGAATCTTCCTACCGCGGCAGCGGGTGCTGGGGCTCAGATCCTTGGTCGGATGTTTTCTCCACAACCAGAGTCCCATGGCCTGGGACTATCTTCAGGTATTGGGGACCATGGCAGCGACGTTAGAGTTAGTCCCGTGGGCAAGGGCGCACATGCAGCTGTTGCAGAGGGCCTTGTTGAGGAGGTGGTCACATCAGAAGGGTCAGCTGTCTCAGAGGTTGCCTTGCCCACCGCAAACGTGCAAAGTGCTCCAGTGGTGGCTGAGGCTTGGGTGTCTGGAAAAAGGGATGCCCTTGGAATCGCCGGAGTGGATATCTCTGACGACGGATGCCAGTCTTCTAGGCTGGGGAGCTCACTTCCAAGGTCAGTTTGCGCAGGGACAATGGTCAGAGCTGGAGAAGAGTTGGTCAATCAACAGGCTCGAATTGAGGGCGATAGCTCTGGCATTGCAGGTGTTTCTGCTGGTGCTACGCGGAAAGGCCATTCGAGTGTTCTCTGACAATGCGACGGCGGTAGCTTATGTCAATCGTCAGGGGGCACCAGCAGTGTAGCTCTAGAGGAAGAAGCGGAGAGTTTGTTGGAGTGGGCCGAGAACAATCTAGTGGCTCTGTCGGCAGCGCATGTCGCAGGAATAGACAACGTGGAGGCCGACTTCTTGAGTCGGGTAAGGGTAGACCCGGGAGAATAGGTCCTACACCCCGACGTCTTCAAGATGCTGGTGCGTCGCTGGGGGCAGCCGGTGATGGACCTCATGGCAACCTTTCGGTCGGCGAAGGTCGATTGCTTCTTCAGCAGAAGGAGAGAAAGAATGGCGGAAGGCCTGGACGCTCTTATTCAGGCGTGGCCGGAGGAGCAGCTTCTTTATGTATTTCCACCCTGGGTGCTGATCGGGCGCGTACTGCAGCGCATAGAGCGACACAGGGATCCGGTAATCCTGATTGCTCCCGACTGGCCGAGGAGGCCGTGGTACATGGACCTAGTGCATCTGTTGGTAGGGGACCCCTGGAGGCTTCTGGCTCGGTGGGATCTTCTGACCCAGGGGCCCCTCTGCTTGCCTCAGGTGGATCGGTTCTTGCTTACGGCTTGGCTCTTGAGAAGGCTAGCATGAGAGCGAAGGGTTATTCAGTGGGGGTGATTTCCACCTTGCTGAGAGCTCGACGGCGGTATACTTTAGCTTATGCTAGAGTGTGGTGCATCTTTGAAGGATGGTGTGAGCAAAATGGGTGTGTTCCCTTAAAGGCTTCGGTTCCACAGGTGCTGTCATTTTTGCAGGACGGTTTTCAGAAGGGTTTGGCGGCCGCTTCCTTAAAGGTGCAGTTGGCGGCGCTGTCCTGTTATAGGGGTAAAGTGCAGGGCGAAGTGTTAGGAGCACATGCAGATGTTAAGCGTTTTTTGAGGGCCGTGACCCTGTTACGTCCGCCGCGGAAGCAAGTTGTGCCGTCGTGGGATCTGCCTTTGGTGTTGGGGGCTTTGGGGAAAGCGCCCTTAGAGCCATTGGCGAGAGCATCTCTGAAGGATCTCACACTTAAGGTGGTGTTCTTGGTGGCAATTGCTTCTGCAAGGCGGATCTCGGTGTTACAAGCATTGTCCTGTAGAGAGCCCTTTCTGTCTTTCTTCGATACTAAGGTGGTCTTGCGGCCAGTCCCTTCTTTTTGCCCAAAGTGGTTTCCGCTTTTCATCTGAATCAAGTAGTGTCTTTGCCGGTGTTCGCGGCGGAGAGCGGCAATCGGTCTGCGGAACAGTTGCATCGCTTGGATATTCGCAGGGCGTTAAAAAGGTATATCCGTACGACGGCCAGTTTCCGGAAGTCGGATAGATTGTGCTGTTTGCAGGGGCGCGTAAGGGTGAGGCAGCATCTAAGGCTTCTATTGCCCGATGGTTGAAAGAGGCAATCGCGTCAGCGTATATGTTGAAAGGCCGGGTGGTTCCGGAAAGGCTTAGAGCTCATTCCACTAGGGCACAGGCGGCTTCCTGGGCAGAGTGCAGTCTTGTGCCGGCGGTGGAAATCTGTAAAGCGGCGACCTGGTCTTCTTTACACTCGTTTATGAAGCTTTACCGTCTGGATGTTCAGGCGGAGAGGGATACCTGTTTTGGATCGGCGGTGCTTCAGGCTGGTCTAGCGGGGCCCTCCCGTTGAATATATAGTCACTGCTCTGTTACATCCCCAGAGATTCCGGGACTAGACTGGAGGGACGATCAGGAAGATGAAATTAGACTTACCTGCTAATTGTAGTTCCTGGAGTAACTCCAGTCTAGTCCGGTGTCCCGCCCTAATGATGAGTGGACCGTGGCCAGAAGCACGGATGAACTAACAGGTAAGAGTTTCCGGGGACGAGGTTGCGGCCTAGTATCCTACGGCAAGGGGGGGAGCATAGAGATGGCCGGGAGGTCAGTTTCCTTCACAGGGGGGGAAGATCAGGACCTCAGCGAAGAGGTGTGGTGCAGAACCTGTGTACATAGTTAGGTTTGCCAATTTTTAGTGTTCAGATAGTGGTTTTCAAATGTCTGAAAGTACTGTTTGCTACTTAATGGTTGCTCCGGTGAGTCTGCTTTGTCAATAGGTAACTGGTCTGAGGAGGCGGATCCGGGGCTTATGTACCAGTGACATCACAAAAGTGACGTTTCTCAGTCTCCAAGCTGCTGGAAAAGGATGACAACCCAGAGATTCCGGGACTAGACTGGAGTTACTCCAGGAACTACAATTAGCAGGTAAGTCTAATTTCATCTTCCTTTTGCCTGATTCTCGACCTCAAGGTCATGAACCACTGTCTCCGGGTACCGCATTTCCACATGGAAATGCTTGGATAAGTAATAGTGGCGGTAGGAAGTGGAGCACTCTTGACATCTCTCGATCTCACGGAGGTGTATCTTAACATTCCCATCCATCCAGAACATCAGCAGTTTCTCTGCTTTGTGCTGCCAAGGGACCATTTCCAGTTTAGAGCATTGCCCTTCAGTCTGGCGACCGCCCCCCCATACCTTCACCAAGGGTCGTGGTGGTGGTGGCGGCAGCTCTCCGCAAGAAAGGGGTTCTCTAGGACCAAGCAGGAAGTCAGTCCTCACATTAGGTGATCGGGGTTTCAGTTGACGGTCTGCCATATGTTCATTACATAGGCAAACGGACTGATGTCATCCGGTTTTTTAATGTTGGTGCTGTAAGAATTTTTTGAAATGTTTTTGATGGTTATACAACCATGTTAACCTTTTTTATGCCTAGTTTATTCAATTTTTAGTCTCTATAGCTGGTGCTTCAAGGAACTTTTAAGTGTTCTTGATGGGTGGACATCGATTAAAAAGTTTTCTAATCCGTTTTTTACCTTTTCCATGCCCAATTCATTCAATTCGTAGTTTATAGACGGTTTCTAGCCCAGTTAGACTAGGTTTATTTATTAATAGTACAGTTTGATGAATTTTTGAAATTTTAAACTTCTTTTGGTTCACATCGATCCTGTTGCGCTTTTTCCTTTGTTTCTTCTTATTATAATAAGTAATAGTGTTAAGTGTAATGATTCATGGAGTCCTCTATCTCTTTCACTATAGCATATACAGAGTGGCAAGGTACCAGATATAGAACACACAGGTAATTAGAGAACATAAAGGATTCTATTATCTTTTAGTATGTTTATATGGTTCTTTTAATGTCGCTCTTTTAAGTATCATTTAGTAATTTTTATTGTCACTCCTTTAATATGTAATATGTTTTATGGTATTCATGTTTAGATATTTATGAATTTAACATGGTATTTTATACATGTTTATCGTTTGTATTTAATCATTTATGCATGGCTATTAGCTGTGCTTTATATTGTGTTTTTATGATTTCTAATTTTTTAATTATTTATGATGGTCTTAATATCATTTTTTCATGTATGGATATTAGGTGTATTAATTATGTGCCTTTATGATTTGTTTTTATCTTGGTATCTTAATGTATTTATGGTTTTAACATTTAATATTTATATGTTTTTATAGCCAAAAGCCCCTGATGAAGGCATAAGCGAAACACGGCCTGTGTCGGGCCTGGCTAATTGAGTAAGAGTGTTCTAATAAAAAAGTTCCTTCCTTGCTACCCATGTTTTTTGACTGGTTTCGGCCTAGGCAAGTACACACTGTCCTAGTCGAGGATTCCTCTCCGGGGGAGCCAGCTTCGTGCCTGAGTGCATCGGTGCCCGAGCCGTAGGCTGCGGAGCCTCTGGGACTGGTGTCCAGGATGGCGGCCTTGAAGCGCAGTGTCTCTGCCTTCTTAGAACAGCAGCAGGCACTGATGTCCGGCACGTCCGGTTCCTCTGCCCTGACCGCCGGCGTTCGGCATCGAAGACATCCCTGGAGGCCGAGCCGATCCTCGAGGCCATGCGGGCCCAAGTGGATTCTCGGCCAAGGTCGCGCTCGGCCTCCCTCTTGTTGAGGCAGAGGTTGTCACCGCCAAGTGTACTGACATTGGGGCGGATGGTGCTAGGGCCCTCGAGGCCCGAGGAGATCCACGAGTCTTCCCCAGAGACCTCTGCCTAGGAGACCGAGGATGAGGAGTTCCCGGAAACATGTCGTCATCGCAACGTCCCATCCAATTCCCCAGTGTCTGAACCTCAGAGAAGGTCCCCACTGGAGGATATGGGTTTTTTGGACTTTGTCTGGGATATGTCCAAGGCATTGGCTTTCCTGACGGAGTCCGAGGAGGATCCTTGAGCGACGAGCTCGATCTTCCAGTACAAGGCTCCCCCTCAGGAAACCCTCACGGTGCCCATTCCTCCTATCCTGGAATGACTTATGCTCCGCATGTGGGAGGCGTCGACGCTGGTGATCAGCAATCAGCTTGACTCGATGTACTGAGTCCGTCGGAGCCCTGAGTTTCAGAAGTCACAACTGACGCACAACTCCATGGTTGTGGAGTTAGCCAAACGTCAATTGAAGAGTCAGAAGATGCACTCCTCAGTGCCCCCTGGCAGAGAGGCCCGCATCTTGGATGCCCTCGGCAGGAAGTGTTACCAGGGTGCAATACTGAATTGTCGGATCCAGACCTACCAGCTGTACATGGGCATGTACCTGAGAGACCTGGCAAAGGAGCTCGCCAAGTTTTCGGCTGGTCTCTCCGAGGAGCCTTTGCAGTGCTTCAAGGGCCTGTCCAAAGTTGTCCGTGAATGCTCGAAGTTTGTCTCGGGCGGCCTACGACAGGTTCGAGTCGGCGGCCCGGGTAGCCGCAGCGGGCATCAGTGCATGCAGCCAAGCTTTGCTACAGTCGACCGACCTTGAGCAATGGGTACAGGACAAGTTGGTCGATGTCCTATGTCAAGGGGAAAACCTCTTCGGCAAACCCATGACCGACAAGGCTGCCGAGCTGGAGACAGAGTTCATGACGAGGACTAGGCTCTCTAAGAAGACCACTGCCCCTTCTTGAAAGAAGGGCTCGGGTAAAAAGCCCTTTTACCCGAGGAAGTCCACCGCTTACCAAAACTACCCCCTTACCAGGCTTCCCCGGCTCCCTAGCAAAGGCAGCAGGCCAAGGGACAGGTGCATGGCCTGCGTCAGCAGAAGGCTCCCAGGCCCTGGCCCAGCCTGGAGGGAGCTTTTGGCCCCTGAAGCATGGCCCCTCTCCCAACCGGAGCTCAGCAGCATACAGGAGGTCGCTTCACCTTTTATGCCTACAGGTGGGGAGCTTTCACCACCAGTTCCTGGGCATTTCAGGTGATCAGGGAGGGTTACCTCCTCCATCTAAGCCAGGTTCCTCCACACTACTTCCCGGGAGAGCCCATCAGATCTCCCCTTCACTGGGACCACCTTCTGAAGGAGTTGGCAGGTCTTCTTGAGGACCAAGCGGTGGAACCGGTGCCCCACCACCTCAAGGGCAGGGGGTTCTACTCCAGGTACTTCCTAGTGCCAAAGAGGACAGGGGGTCTAAGGCCCATCCTTGACCTGAGCAGCCTCAACAAATTCCTGGTGAGGGAGAAGTTCAAGATGCTCTCCCTTGGAACATTGCTGCCTTACCTCTGCCAGGGAGACTGGCTATGCTCCTTAGACCTAAAGGATGCCTACACTCGCATCCTAATCCACCTATACCACAAGCATTACCTACGCTTTGTGGTGAGAGGCAATCATTTCCAATACAGGGTGCTTTCCTTCGGCCTAGTCTCGGCCCGCAGGGTATTCACAAATTGTCTGGCAGTGGTCGCCACTTTTCTCAGGCTTCAGGGAATTTTTATCTTTCCCTATCTCGACAACTGCTTCATCAGGGCCGCTACAGCCCCCGAAGTGCAGCAGGCCACGGCATGCACCACCCAGGTCCTGCAACACTTGGGTTTCGTTATCAACTACCCCAAGTCAAACGTTTGCCCATCAGAAGAGCTGGAATTCATTGGGGCATGGATCGACACCCTTCAGTCAAAGGCCTTCCTACCTGCAGACAGGGCAACCAGGCTCATGGCGCTGGCCAAAGATATACAGCACCGTCTCTCAGTGCCAGCAAGGCATCTGTTGTACCACCTCAGGCACATGGCCTCCATGGTGCATGTCACTCCAGATGCCCGCCTCCACATGCGAACAGCGCAGTGGTGCCTCAGGGACCAATGGTCCCAGGCCACGGGACATCTCCAGGACAGAGTCGGAGTGACCAGGCAGCTGGTACAGTCCCTGGCCTGGTGGCTATCGCCCCGGCTCTTGGAGGCAGGGATGCCCTTCCAGGCCCCTCACCACAGATGCCTCCCTGCTGGGCTGGGGAGCCCATGCCAGGGATACCGCACCCAGGGCACTTGGTCCCCGGGCAGGAGTGCTTAACAGATCAACCTCTTGGAGCTGCGGGCAATTCATCTCGCCCTGAGGGCTTTTCGGCAGCGCCTGGGCCTCAGGTCTGTCCTAGTGCAGACGAACAACCAGGTGGCCATGTTCTATGTGATCAGACAAGGGGGCACGGAGTCCCGTGCCCTCTGTCAGAAAGCCCTGGATCTGTGCTCTTATGCAGTCCGGCAGGGTATTCTCCTCAAGGCGGTATACCTGCCGGGCCAGGACAACCGGCTGGCCGACAGATTCAGCAGGATGCTCCAGCCGCACGAGTGGCAGCTGGACCCAGGTGTAGCCAGCAGGCTTTTCCAAACCTAGGAGGAGCCGGTGATGGACCTGTTCGCAAGCCCGGATAATCACCAGGTACCCTGTTTCTGCTCAAGGCAGCCGCGCCCCGCCATGGTGGCCGCCGATGCCGCCTTAGTCTCATGGTCTGAGAGCCTTCTGAATGCTTTTTCCCCCCGACACCACTGATCGCCAAGACTCTGTTCAAGATTCTCCACGACAGAGACTCTCATCTTGGTAGCTCCACTGTGGCCCAGACAACCGTGGTTTCCACTACTTCTGCAGCTAGCAGTAGAGGTTCCCAGCCCCTTGGCGTCAGCTCCACGGCTCCTTTCCCAGGAGGGGGGCTCTCTTCTGCATTCCAACCTCAGCCCCCTCTCGCTGACGGCATGGCTGCTGAGAGGGTGAATTTAGCCCCGCTTCACCTTCCAAAAGAAGTGGAGGATGTTTTGCTGGTTTCACGCAGTGCATCTACCAGACGGGATTATGCTTTTAAGTGGCGTAGGTTTGCACTTTGGTGTGCTAAACGGGGGTGGGGGGGTCCGACCCCTTTTTTTTGCCCGGTTGTCATGGTGTTGCAATACCTTCTCCACCTCTCCAGGACGGGACTCAAGTCTAACTCTGTTAGAGTGCATCTCAGTGTCCTGGCGGCGAACCACCATCAGGTGGATGGGAAACCTCTCTGTTCATCTAGTAGTGTTCTGTTTCCTAAAGGGCCTACTCCTGTCTAAGCCCCCGGTCCGTCTTCCGGCGACTGAATGGAATCTCATTGTGGTGTTGGGGCAGCTCACCCTGCTGCCCTTCAAGCCCCTGGCTACTTGCCACCTTCGCTACCTCTCCTGGAAGGTGGTTTTCCTGGTCACTCCCACTTCTGCCCCCAGGGTTAGCAAGCTCCAGGCCCTGGTGGCTGAAGCGCCTTAAACCAGGTTTTACAAGAATAGGGTGGTGCTTTGCATGCACCCTAAATTCCTTCAAAAGGTGGTGTCTTCCTTCCACCTCAGCCAGGAGGGGGTCCTTCCTACCTTCTTTCCCAGACCACATGCCAGTCGGGCAGAGGCAGTCCTCCATACCTTGGACTGTAAGAGGGCCTTGTCCTTCTATATCCAACGCACTCAGTGCCACCAAAAGGTCTCTCAGCTTTCCGTTTCCTACGGCCCCAGTAAGCTGGGGGAGACGGTGTCCAAGTGTACGCTGTCCACATGGGCGGCAGACTGTATTGCCTTGGCCTATGAGGAGGCGAGGCTTCCGTTGGAAGGTTGGGTCACAGCACACCGGATCAGTGCTATGGTGACCTCAGTAGCCAACCTGCGTTCAGTCCCACTAGCAGACATCTTCCGGGCCGCCACCTGGTCTTCAGTTCATACCTTCGCATCTCATTACTGCCTGGATAGAGAGTCCCAACGGGACATTGCCTTTGGCCAGGCCGTGCTCCATAACCTTTTCGGGGTCTAGGTAGCTCCTACTCTCTGACCCTTCTGTGTTCAGGCTACCGGAGTGCTGTTTCATCAGACACAGGGATCCTGTTTGGTCTGTCTATACGGACTCCATTGCTGCTGCTGCTTGTGGCTCCCCACGAGGGAGCTCTATTTTTGCTATGGGTTTTTGGTATCCTGTAGCTGGGGAGTCCCATATGTGAGGACTGACTTCCTGCTTGTTTCTGGAGAAAGCATAGTTACTCACCTGTAACAGGTGTTCTCCGGGGACAGCAGGAATCAGTTCTCACAACCCTCCCTCCTCCCCTTGGAGTTGCAGTTGTACCATCTTTATTTTGTTTTTTGCTGTCTTTAGCTATGTGATCTGACTGAGCAAGATGGCACCCTTGGGTGGGAAGGGGACCACGAATGCATGGTAGCAATCCCAAAGGCTTTCGTTGAAAGCTGGAGATTTGCTCCGCGTGGGCTCTGTCGGCGCCGACGTCACCCATATGTGAGGACTGATTCCTGCTGTCCCCGGAGAACACCTGTTACAGGTAAGTAACTACGCTTACTCTAATGAGAAGGCCTCTTTGATATCAACTGTTAGCTGTGTGATTGGTTAGGGAGGATCTGATAGATAAGTTAATGACGCAAATGGGAATCATGCATATATCATTCCATTTATCTATAGTGCTGAAAATAGTCTTAATTGTGAGTAAGAGTTCAATAAAAATCACAGTAAAAGGAACATTGCAGTAAAATATAAAGATATAAGGATTAAACGACTAATGACACAGAGTACTTATGGTATGTGTATTTAAATTATCAAAAAAGTCGACCCAGGCTGCACACTCAACCCATATTTCAAAAAGAGGTGAACCTCAAAAACATTAATAAAAGGGGGGGGGGGGGAGTAGCTGATATTCACAACCGGTAACCATCCTGATGACACATTTCATCATCACTGCCCAACCCTCGCTATACAGTCCTTTTTTAAAATATAGTTTTTGTCTTGCTGCATAGTTATCTCAAAAAATATATATTAAAAATTTGATCACTTATCTATAGAACTGGGCTACTCAGTCTTCCATCCTCCAACACAAACATCTTGAACCCCAACCTTGCCCAAGTTTTCGCCAATGGCTTTCTCAAGAGATTGAAGCTGGTCCCACAAACTGGAAATGCCAAAACTGCACCCTTTTGTCTGATCAAAAGACACCAATAACACAGGTACACTACCAAAAAACTGCCTCCAGTTTTGCAACTGATTCCTATAGATTTTGGGGTGCTGAATCCAGGAAAAATAGCCAAAATGTTCCATCACGTCACGTTTTCTTGCAAAATTAGATTTCTTACCCATATAAGGAATGTTCACATAATTTCTTTTTAGCCGACTGCAGTTTATTTTCTTGGCCCAAAATAGAGGTTGTAATGGTTAACTAACTAGAAACACTCCCTCATGATATTTTAGAGTGTTTTGTATTCATTTTATACATTAACAGGACAATTGGGAGGCAGGGGGCTAAATCCAGTACTCGAGCTGGCGCATGTTCTTTCCTGTTCGCCTCGCCTCGTTCGCTCGCTCAAACACGGTGGTTGCGACATGAACGTTCCTGTCAAATTTCAGTTTCTTGCAAGTTCATTATTACCTTTTGTTTGCTCAGTCGTAATCCAGCTTTATTCCGAAGTGGTTCACTACAGTTGTAGTTTGCAGTGCTGTGTATTTGTGATGGCTCACAGAGCCAGAGGTTGCGTCAACTCTCCGGACAGTTTTTGTTTTATTTGTGGGGAATATACCGTGAAAAAGCGGCAGAGGAACATTTCTGCATTTATTAAAAAAGTATATTTCGCCTATTTCGGTTTGAAGTTAGGCGATCAAGACAAACCGTGGGCTCCTCACAAAGTGTGCAAGACATGTGAGGAAGATCTACGCTTATGGATGAAAGGTAAAAAACAAGCATTTCGTTTCGGAATACCTATGATGTGGCGTGAACAAAGAGACCACAGCAGTGACTGCTATTTTTGCTCTTGCATTGTGAAGGGATACAACTTAAAAAATAAGAACGTAATAAGTTACCCCAACCTTCCCTCAGCAATTAGGCCTATGCCTCATAGCAACGAAGTACCTGTGCCTGAACCACCAAAATCTTTGGATCATATTTGTGTGGACGGTTCTGATCATGATGAGACTCATCAGATGGCTTTTCCCGATGAGTCCAGTACTTCCGAGTTTGAAACTGAACCAGATCCGAAACCTGAACTTTTCTCTCAAGCTGAATTGAATGATTTAGTCCGGGATTTAGGACTCCCAAAAGATGCTGCCCAACTGCTAGGTTCTCGGCTTAAACAGAAAAATCTATTGTCACCAGGAACAACTTTTTATTGGTACCGCAACCGCGAGACACAATTTTTGAAGTATTTCAGCAAAGAGGAAGATTTGGTATTTTGCAACGATATATACGGAGTGATGGAAAAGTTTAAACTCAAGTATGATCCTGCTGAATGGCGGCTGTTCATTGATTCGTCAAAAGACAGCATAAAAGGTGTTCTTCTTCATAATGGCAACACATGCGCTTCAGTTCCTGTTGCTCACTCTGTTATTCTCCAAGAAAAATACGAGAATTTGGCCCTGATTCTTCAGAAGATTCGTTATGATGAGCATAAGTGGATGATTTGTGGAGACTTTAAAATTCTATCCATGCTATTAGGGCAGCAATCCGGTTTCACCAAATATCCCTGCTTCCTTTGCTTGTGGGATAGCCGGGCCCGCGACCTACACTGGGGGAAAAAAGACTGGCCAATTCGGGAGTATTTGAGACCTGGTGAGAAAAATGTTCTTCATGAGAGCTTGGTACCTCGTGATAAAATTCTATTACCACCTCTCCACATTAAGTTGGGTCTCATTAAGCAATTCATCAAGTCCCTTCCAAAAGATGGTGAGTGCTTTCGGTACCTTTGCTCAAAGTTCCCCAGACTTTCTGAAGCAAAGCTAAAGGAAGGAGTGTTTGTTGGCCCTGATATAAGGGAAATTCATTTCAGATGGAGCATTCGCTGAAACGATGTCTGAGAAGGAAAAAGAAGCCTGGGATTCCTTCAAGGATGTTGTTCTCAAATTCTTGTGGAACAGGCGGGATGAGAACTATAAGGATATTGTTGCCAGGATGCTCAATGCCTTCAAAGAACAAGGCTGTAACATGAGCCTGAAAGTCCATTTCTTGCACGCCCATGTGAACTACTTTCCCGAAAACTTGGGGGCGTACAGTGAAGAACAAGGTGAAAGGTTTCACCAGGACATCAAGGACGCATAGAGAAGGTACCAAGGAAGATGGAACACCACTATGATGGCTGATTTCTGCTGGTTGCTGCTGCGGGAAACCCCAGATGAAAAATACGCCAAGCAGCGCACCAAGAGAAGCATTCGGGGGAAGAAGAAACGGGCCCACCAGGAGATTGATTGACCCAAGAATGACTTTAAAATCTAAACTGTGTTGACAAATATCGTGTTTTTACTAAACTTTGAAATAAAAATTTGCTAGTTATTACCACAGTGTCGGATCTCATTTATTAGAATTTTATTTTCACACCATCGGGTGTTTGTCTTCATGTATTGCAATGGTGCGGTTTGCGTTTTCTATTCTTACATACATACCTGTACAACATTTTTTGCACATTTCTTTGCTTTGCTTTGTGTCTAACCTCGCTCTTATATGCTCAATGTTTGTGCACATGTATGTGGCTGTTTTAAGTGCAGACAATTTTGCTACCATCACAGTGTGTTTTGTTGACATTACTCTATTCTTATGTGCTGCCTTGTTACAATTTTCTTTATTCTTATTTGAATAACTACTAAACAATTAGTATAAAGAATTCATCCAAGAAACTTTTATCTCAATCGCACTCAATCTGAAACATTCACCTCAAACTGCTAACCCAATGTAGCAAAAAATCTGTACGTGATGGAGCAAATTGGTTACCAGATTTGGATTCAGCGCACCAAAAAACGTAAAAATCAATCGAAACATTAGAGGCAGTTTAAAAAAAAATTTTTTAGTGTACCTGTGTAATCGGCACCTAGACTTATAAACCGTTTTAGTAGGCCTGTCCCTAGAACACCCCAAGCCAACCCTCCCTGCAGAACGCATATCATTATGCATAGAGTAGGATGTTTAAATCCCGCTCTATGTAGAGTTGTGGTCAACATTATTGGCAACCTTGCAGTTCAACCCCTCAATGTTCAGTATATCCAAAAAAAAAAAAAGTAGCCAGTGAAATGGCTTTTGACTATATATGCACACATATTTGACACACAAAAGAATCAAATAAAACAAAACCAATTAAAAAGGAAAAAGTATAAAAATTGGGACATTGCCAGGACATGATTATTGGCACCCTTATAAACAATTCAATTCATTTTGAACAGAAGAACCACTTTCCCACTGCAGTAAAATTACTCACCTGTGATCAATTGTCAGTACTCACATGACTTGAATCAACCAATGAATGATGGTTGTAATGTTTAAAATGGCCACATTCACTCCCTGTTCTATTTTCACAATGGTGAAGACTCAAAAGCTGCCTGAGATGGTCAGAAAAGCCATTATCACCAAACTTCAAAGGGGTTCAAGGCCATCTCTAAAGACCTTGGGATTCCTGTGTTTACAGTTCACAATGTTAAGTTCTCTGCTCATTGAACTGTCAAGAACCTCCCAGGACATTGTAGGAAGAGGAAAAAGTAATCAAAAAAGTCTTTGAAGGTTAGTACGAACTATTGGAAAAACACCACATGCAATCTCCAAAGAGCTAAAGGCTGACCTGGAGCAAGCTGAAGTGGTGGTTTCAACTCGTACATACTTTGTGCACTAAATGAAGAAGGATTTCATGGGAGAAGGCCAAGGAAGATCACACTGCTAAAAGACATAAAAAGGCATGCCTGATCTTTGCCCAAACCCACCTTGAGAAACCACAATCCTTCTGGGAAAATGTTCTGTGGACAAATGAAACCAAACTTAAGCTCTTTGGCAGTGCAGACCAGTGATACATTTACAGGGAAAGAAATGACTTATAAAGAAAAAAACACACTACCTACAGTTAAATATGGCGGAGGTTCCATAATATTATGGGGCTATTTTGCTGCCTCAGGAACTGGAGGCCTGGAATGTATTAAAGGAATCATGAAGTCAGAGGACAACTAAGGTATTTTGGACCAAAATGTGCTACCTAGTGACAGAAAGTTAGGTCTGGGTCCAAGGTCATGGGTCCTCCAGCAGAAAAATGACCCAAAACATACATGCAAAAGTACAAAAGAATGGTTAAAAGGGGAAAATGGACCGTTTTAAACTGGCCAGCAGAGAGTCCTGATCTCAATCCAATTGAGAACTTTTGGAAAGTGCTGAAATCTACCATTGGTAAAAGGAATCCTGGAAACATTCATGAGCTGGAACAAACTGCAGTTGAAGAGTGGGAGAAACTAACAGCAGGCAGATATACTAAAATTATAGATGGCTACAAGAAATGTTTGGAGATTGTCATCCCTGCCAAAGGTTGTGCAACCAAATATTAGTGAAGGGTGTTATTAATCCTATCCAGGTCATATTTTGTGTTTTTCTTAGAAATTACTACATCTAAGTTGCACAGATATCTCTTTTTTGTTGTATATCTTTGAACATCCCTAATACCAAGATAGGCAGATTGTTGATCTCAGGTTGTTTTGAAGGGCATTAAAAACTTATTTTTGTTTAGGAAGGTATTTGGAGAATAATCTGCTATTAGTTGCTGGAAGTGTCATAGCTTGTTTTTGGAAGTGTGCCTCCGCACCAACTGTTGCTGAATAGGGTTCCAAAATCTGGGGGATTTACCGTATGTAGAAACTCGCATTTGAATTGAGGGGGAAGTCAGTCCTATGAGGTGTGGTCCTGATTTGTGGACTATGAAGACTTCTGCTTATCTTCACCCATAGTGGTGTGTTAGGCTGTCATTTAGTGGTTTGGTGTGTGGCGCTTGACTCTGTCCGTTGACTTCCAGTGTACATGGGTTGCCTGGTGACCTGTTGTAATTAGATGAGAGTGATCCTGGGAGGGTGTGTTGAGAGTATTAGGGATGGTTGATGGGGGGGGAGATGAGATGAGCCAAGTTCTTGGGCAGTTCCTTTTGTAGTTCTTCTTTTGGGATCAGGATAACAGGAGTGGGGGGAGCAGGACTTGGGTCAATCTGTTCTGGTGCCACTTGTTATATAGCCTCTTTCTTCTCTTCCTCCTTGATGCTTTTGTGCCATTGAGGATGGTTATGGTTTATGTAATCCTGTTCAGTAAAAACATACTGGCAACCATAAACACATGAAAAGACCTAGATTTATAATTTGTGTTTTAATCTCTACTACAGACACGCTAGGTCTTTTCATGTGTGTGTGTATATATAATATACATACACGTGTGTGTGTGAGAAAAATGTTCTCCAGGACCAAGCAGGAAGTCAGTCCTCACATATGGGTGACATCGGCGCCGACGGAGCCCTCGTGCGGAGCATTTCCCCAGCTTTCAAAGAAAGCCTTTGGGAATTGCAGCGCGCATGCGCGGTCCCCTTCCCGCCCAAGGGTGCCATCTTACTCAGTCTTCTTTTTTCCGTGGAGCCCGACGGACGTAGTTCGTTTTTCCCTGAGGAAAAAGTTGATTTTCCCTGTTTTTCTCCGGTTCGACGCCGGATCCTTTTCCCGCTCGGACCGATACGCCGGTATCGAGTCCTTTTCTCTCTTTTTCGGTTTTTGTCCTTTGTGACTGGCGTTCATGCCTTTTTTCTTTTTTCCCTGGCAGCCCGGTCTTTTGACCTAGCAGGGGCCCTTTTTCCCCCGATGGCTACCAGCGGGTTTAAGATATGTGATCGGTGTAAGAAACTTATGTCTCTTACCGACACACATGACTGCTGCCTCCGTTGCCTCGGACCCGATCATGACCCGATGATCTGTGGTCCGTGTGGCAAAATGTCCTCGAAGACGTTGAGGAGTCGGCAGCACCAAAAGGATAGGATCTTTTCTGACTCCGAGGCCGGCCGGGCCCAGACCTCGTCAGAGGCCTCGACGTCTCGGGACTCCGGCCCCGAGCAGCGTCGGGGTTCCTCTGAGCGGGGGTCTCCTTCGCGGGAACATCGCAGGAAGAAGAAACCCGCGAGGGCGGCGTCGGTGGACGCTCCTGGTTCCTCGAGGGCCAGGTCGCATAACCCCGATAGCCGTCCCAGGTCTTCGGAGTCGGAGAGGCCTGCCAAGCATCCTCGTGTCAAGATGGAGTCTCCTGGACACGTAAGTACTGTTGTCCTCGTGGACTCTCCTCCGAGGGAGCCGACGTCGGGCCCGACGCCGTCGGGGCCCAAGTCGGGGGCTGCTGGGTCTCCTGAGCTCGGACTTAGGTTGACGGCCTTGGAGAGCAGCTTCGCTGCCTTCATGGAACAGCAGCGGGAATTGATCGCCGTTCTCACCGGTGCATCTGCCCTGACCACCGGGACCTCGATGTTCAAGTCGACCCCAGAGGCCGAGCCGATCCTCGAGTCCATGCGGGCTCGAGTCGATCCTCGGCCACGGTCTACCTCGACCTCCCGTTTGGGGCCAAGGTCGTCGACGCCAGTACCCTCGGCGTTGGGGCGGAGGGCATCGGTGCCTGCCCGACTGGAGCCGCTCGATTCCTCCTCCGAGGAGTCGGGCTGGGAGACGGAGGACGAAGAGTCACCCGACACTCATCGGACTTGGTGTGTCCCATTGGACTCGTCCGAGTCCGAACCTCGGAGACGGTCCCCACCGGAGGATACCCGGTTCTCGGACTTCGTGCGGGATATGGCCAAGGCCTTGGCCTTCCCCGCGGATCCCGAGGAGGAACCTCGAGCCGAGGAGCTCGAGGCCCTCCAGTATGACTCTCCCCCGAAGGAGGCCTTTACTGTTCCGGTTCCTCCAATGCTGGAGCGGCTGCTCTTCCGCATGTGGGAGACCCCGGCCTCGACGCCAGTGTTAAGCAAGCGGGTTGATTCCATCTATCGAGTCCGCAAGAGCCCCGGGTTCCAAAAGGCACAATTACCGCACCACTCCATGGTTGTGGAATCGGCCATGCATCGGCTGAAAAGTCAGAAGATGCACTCCTCGGTGCCTCCCGGCCGGGAGGCCCGGAACCTGGATGCCCTCGGTAAAAAGTGCTTCCAGGGCTCTATGCTTGCTTGCTTGCCGTGTCCAGACTTACCAGCTCTACATGGGCATGTACCTCCGAGACCTGACAAAGGAGATTGCCGGGTTCTCTGCTGGTCTCTCCGAGGAACCTTTGCAGAGGTTCCAGGCCTTGTCCACCGGTATTCGAGAGTGCTCGAAGTTTATTTCTCGAGCAGCCTATGATGGCTTCGAGGCTTTGGCCCGAGTAGCCGGGGCCGGCATCGGTGCCCGCCGACAGGCTTGGCTACAGTCATCCGACCTCGAGCCATGGGTACAGGACAAGTTGGTCAATGTCCCCTGCCGAGGTGAAAACCTCTTTGGCAAGCCCATGGCTGAAAAGGCTGCAGAACTCAAGACCGAGACTCTGACCAGGACTAGGCTTTCTAGGAAAACCTCTGCCCCTTCTCAGAAAAAGAAGGGCTCGGGAAAAAAGACCTTTTACCCGAGGAAGTCATCTGCCTATAAACAATATCCTCATTATCAGGCCTCTGCAGCTCCCCAACAGGGTCAGCAGGCCAAGGGGCAGGGTCAAGGGCCCCGTAGGCAGAAGGCCCTCAAGCCACCAACACCGGCCCCTGCTCAGCAGGGTGGGGGTTTTTGACTCAGAAAGCATAGCCTCTTCTCCTCAGCTGGCTTCTCTCAGCACAGGAGGCCGGCTGGCCCACTTCTTCCACAGGTGGTCAGCCGTCACATCAGATACCTGGGTTCTTCATATAGTCCAAAAGGGCTATCTTCTCCATTTTCACCAGGTACTTCCCTCCTATTTTCCAGGGGAGCCTCCAAGATTCCCTCTGCACAGGGACCTACTCCTTCAGGAGTTAGCAAGTCTAAAGGATCAGGCTGTGGAACCGGTGCCCCACCACCTGAGAGGTCACGGCTTTTATTCCAGGTACTTTCTGGTACCAAAAAGAACAGGAGGCCTCAGACCCATCCTAGACTTGTGCAACCTCAACAAGTTCCTGGAGAGGGAAAAGTTCAAGATGCTTACCCTTGGAATCCTGCTGCCCTACCTCCAGCAGGGAGACTGGCTATGCTCCTTAGATCTAAAGGATGCGTATACTCACATCCTTATTCATCCAGACCACAGGCAGTATCTCCGATTTGTTGTGGGTGGAAACCACTATCAGTACAGAGTACTACCCTTTGGCCTGTCCTCCGCTCCCAGGGTGTTCACCAAGTGCCTCGCAGTGGTGGCGGCCTACCTTAGGCTTCAGGGTCTTTTTGTGTTTCCGTACCTGGACGACTGGCTCATAAGGGGCCACTCTTCCCAGGAAGCCAATCAGGCCACCCTTCGCACTGTGGCTCTGCTTCAGCACTTGGGGTTTGTCATAAACTTCGCAAAGTCCACTTTGCTCCCGTCCCAGAACTTAGAATTCATAGTGGCCAGGCTAGACACTCTTCAAGCAAAGGCTTTTCTGCCTATGGACAGAGCCCACAGGCTGATGGATCTGGCCAGGCAGTTTCGCAGCAATTCCCTGGTCTCTGCCAGGCAATTCCTGAGACTACTCGGCCATATGGCTTCCATGGTTCATGTCACCCCCAATACCCGCCTGCACATGCGGCCTGCTCAGTGGAGCCTTCACACTCAGTGGCATCAGGCCACGGGGAGACTAGCAGACTTAGTAAAGATATCCGACCTCCTAGTCTCCTCTCTGCAATGGTTGCTTCATCTTCCGAATCTGGTGCTCGGAGTGGTTTTTCAATCCCCTCCACATTCTCAAGTGCTGACAACAGATGCTTCTATTCTCGGTTGGGGAGCACATTGCCAAGGGACATGTACTCAGGGTCTCTGGACCCCTTGGGAGGCTGCTCAACAGATAAACTTCCTGGAGCTACGGGTGATACGCCTAGCTCTGAGAGCCTTCTCCCACCTCGCCTCTCACCAGTCTGTACTGGTCCAGACGGACAATCAAGTTGCCATGTTCTATGTGAACAAACAAGGAGGCACAGGCTCCTTCCTTCTATGTCAGAAGGCACAACGGCTGTGCTCTTGGGCTTTCAATCACGGAATCCTTCTCAGGGCTATCTACCTCCCATGTCAGGAAAATTACCTGGCAGACAGACTGAGCAGGAATCCTGCAACCACACGAATGGAGATTGAACCCGTTGGTGGTTCAGCAGGTCTTTCTCAGGTGGGGCCTCCCCACCATGGATCTTTTCGCCAGTCCACTGAACCGGCAACTCCCGAGATTTTGCTCCAGACAACCGCATCCTCTCAGAGTAGCAGCGGATGCGTTTATGATCTCGTGGTCCACAGGCCTACTGTATGCGTTTCCTCCCACACCGCTAGTGTCCAGAACGCTGTTCAAAGTCCTCAAGGACGGGGCTTCATTGATTCTCATAGCCCCCAGGTGGCCGAGGCAACCGTGGTTCCCGCTTCTGCTACAGCTAGCGGTGGACACCCCTCTTCCTCTGGGGTTTCAACACGATCTCCTGTCTCAGGATCAGGGGACTCTCTTGCACCCCAACCTCCAGTCCCTTCATCTGATGGCCTGGCTGCTGAAAGGGTAGTCCTGGCTCCCCTACTACTGCCTCGAGAGGTGGAAGATGTGGTCTTGGCCTCTCGGCGTCAATCCACCAGGAAATCCTACGCTCTTAAGTGGCGTAGATTCTCCGCATGGTGTGCTCAGCACAGAGAGAATCCCTTCTCGTTCTTGGTAGCGGTAGTATTGCAATATTTGCTTTACCTCTCCAATCTGGGCCTTAAGTCTAACTCTGTCAGAGTTCACCTTAGTGCTCTCTCAGCACACCACTTGCCGGTGGACGGTAGGCCTCTTTCCAACCACCGTTTGGTGGCTCGTTTCCTCAGAGGCCTCCTTCTGCTTAAGCCTCCTTTGCGTCCCCCGGCCCCTGAGTGGGATCTGAATGTGGTCTTGCAGCGGCTTACTTGTCCGCCTTTTGAACCTATGGCTACCTGCCCTCTCTGTTTTCTCTCCTGGAAAACTTTATTTCTGGTAGCTCTCACCTCTGCTAGGCGAGTGAGTGAACTGCAGGCATTAGTTTCTGATCCTCCTTACACTAGGTTCTACAGGAATAGGGTAGTCTTACGGACTCACCCTAAGTTTCTTCCTAAGGTTGTCTCACCTTTTCACCTCAATCAGGAGGTGGTTCTTCCGACCTTCTTTCCCAGGCCGCATGCCAACCGGGCTGAGATGGTCTTGCATACCCTGGACTGTAGGAGGGCGTTGTCCTTCTACCTTGACCGTACGCGGGAGCATCGGAAGGCTGTTCAGCTCTTCGTTTCTTTTGACCCCAATAAGTTGGGGCTCCCTGTCTCCAAGCGTACTTTGTCCATATGGGTCGCTGACTGTATCACCTGGGCTTATGGGGCAGCCGGCCTCTCGTTGGAGGGTCGAGTCACGGCTCATTGTGTCAGGGCGAAGGCTGCGTCAGTGGCTCATCTCCGCTCTGTTCCGTTGGCAGACATCTGCCGGGCCGCTACTTGGTCTTCAAGCCAGACATTTGCGGCCCATTACTGCCTTGAGAGAGAGTCCCGCAGGTACAGTGCTTTCGGACAGGCAGTGCTCCATAATCTCTTTGGGGTTTAGGCAACTCCGGCCCTGGTGTTGGGCTTCCGGTCGGGGGCGTTCTCAGAGAAGATTCCTTCCTTACGTGCTGACGAGCTAGAGGGAGCTCATTTTTTCCGCTTGAGGTCTCCGGTAGCCTTAAGCTGGGGAGTCCCATATGTGAGGACTGACTTCCTGCTTGGTCCTGGAGAAAGAGTAGTTACTCACCTGTAACAGGTGTTCTCCAGGAGCAGCAGGAATCAGTCCTCACAACCCTCCCTCCTCCCCTTGGAGTTGCAGTCATATGATTTATTTTGCTAATTTTTTGCTGTCTTTTAGCTATGTCATCAGACTGAGCAAGATGGCACCCTTGGGCGGGAAGGGGACCGCGCATGCACGCTGCAATTTCCAAAGGCTTTCTTTGAAAGCTGGGGAAATGCTCCGCACGAGGGCTCCGTCGGCGCCGACGTCACCCATATGTGAGGACTGATTCCTGCTGCTCCTGGAGAACACCTGTTACAGGTAAATAACTACTCTTTATGGCATTTTGTTTTGGAATGAACAAAGGAGCTTTTCTAGAAGCTTACATTTTCATGCTATCAGTTCATAACCTCCACAGCTTAAGGTTTTTACCATTGCATCAGCTGTTGAGCTAAGAGATGAAGCAGTGGTTAGTGCACTAACCTTTCTCTGGTTTAACGGTCTGATAACCAGTGCAGTGAACCGCTTACTACCCTTTTGCAAGTTGTCCTTAATCTAGTTTTATAAACTAGATGTTGTGGTTCAGTTACTGGTATAAGTTAACCAGTGCTCAACAATTTCCATGGCAAGACTGGCCCTGTGGATCAATGGAGTTCACAGCCACTGGAGAGAAGTCAATCATTATGGAAGTGGCACTTAGTGGCTGGATTTAAGGACCATGATTGCTGAGTTTCAGAAGGAGCTCTGGTCTGTGAGCCTTAGTCAAGGATTGCTACTGCAGTGAATGAACAAAAGTAGATTTTTGAAAGGGATATAAACTAGGGAAAATTGCCCTGGATAGTTGTGAGTGAAATATAGCACTGGATCCTAGCCTTGGTTCTAATAAAATTGGAAGGCCAAAGGAGCAGTTGGAAATTGCCAGGTCAAAACAAAAATTTTCTGGTAAAGCTATAGAAGGATCATTAAACTTAGTATGCAACACAGATCACCTGGCCCTTCCTTATGCCTGCTACCCTGCTGTCATATTAGAGAAAATAATCACAGGTATCTTAAGTGCCATTGAGTGGATGTCAACTCATGGCAACCCTGTGGATAGTTGTCCTAAACTGTATTTGGTCTTCAGTCAGGCAGCTAATTGTTGATAGAGGGGCATCTATAGCTGTTGCTATTGTATTAATTGTATTGCTGGCCTTGCCAAGCAGTGTCTCTTTCTATTGATCTTTCTCTTTGCTATCTTCGAGGACTGGGAATGGTGTAATCGGATGGTCAAAAACTTGCCATCTGTTCAAATGCTGATAACTTACTACTTTGGTGTTACTAGGCATGCAGCACTGGACACACATCCAGATATTTTTATTCAGTTGCCCGACTGATTATTCAGCAACACTTCATCACTAAATATAATGAGATAAAGATGTTCAGTTGACTAGTTGCTGGCAGAGTCCTTCCTGAAGTTATCTGGTTAAATTTAGCTAGACAGCACTATTATTCAGTGCTGTCCAGCTAAATTCAGACCACATCCTTTAACGCCTCAAACTCTGGCTCAAACTGGCCACACAAAATTTTGATCAGTTTGTAGAAAGGAATTTTTCAGTTGGAAGATCAGAAGATTTCTTTGGTATATGGACAGAATATCATTCTCTGTGCTACTTTCTGATATAAATCTGTAACTGTAAAATAAAAGAAAATATTTAACATTGCTCCCTGGGCTTATAGATATTGGTCCTACAATGTCCACTAAGTTTTTCTGACAGAAGTCACTTAATTGAACATTATTGAAGATCACAATAATCTCAGTGAGAGGCTTTGCAGTGCAGAATTAAACAGAAACCTTGAAGGACAAAGACAAATATTTCATGTTCTGATTTCCTTTTCTTTAGCATCTACATTGGGAAAAGACTGACAACATCTTCCGCCAGTACCTACTGAATGTGATCAGCCTGCACATACCAAAAGCCTGTGACTTAATTACCATCACATTTGTGCAATTTGAACTTGACACCCTCTTGAGCATGATCTGTCCTCCCTGTTTTTTTATGTATGTACATTCAATAATTCTGTGTGGCCCTTTGATGGAAGTTGGTGTTGTGGAGAGTTTTTCCAATACCCTGCTTCATCTTTTCAGTTATTTGACACTTCAGAGTTGCCTAGCAGTGTTTTAGTTGTCTTATTAATGTGCAAGGGCTTCATTCTGTTCAGATGCCACCAGCAAACAAATTATCAGCCATGCTGTTCCCTTTTTTAAAATAACTAAAACACTTGCCCACTAGCTGCAGAGTAAACGTGGCATATTTGACCACAACTATCAATGTCTTAAAAGGAAATAAACCCGAAATGTAACAATTTAAGAATGGTAAGACTAATCTGTTGCAGTAAACTATTAATGCAGGCTTTTGGGCAGTTGTATACAACGTAGTACTTGATTCTACTTTAACCTAATTTTTCCCAGACCCTTTAGTTAGCAGATGGTACAACACGTCAAATCTGAAAAAAAAATGAATATAAATTTTATAGTTTTTAATCATAGAGCTAATTGTAACTTTATTACCAGAAAGAAAGTAAAATATCTGAACAATTAAAAGGAAAATATGCTTGGCTCTCCTATTTCCTTTTTTTTTGTTCTTAAATGAAGGCAGTATTTGACAAGATTTACTTTTCAAAAGCAATCTTAGAGGTTTTTTTATTTTGTTTTCAAATTCACATGCGGCAACTCTTATTGGGAACTTCAACTTCTGAACATTTTTTTTTATTTTTAATTAAAACATTCAGACTTTTTTTTTTAGCCATCTTTATAGTGTTATGTAAATGCATGGCTGACAATACTCTGAAATCAAGTCTTCTGAGAAATGCTGTTTCTTTTCCTTTTTGTTTACTGTATGCTTTTCCTCCATGATATCTGATATCTATGGGTTAGTTGATGGCATTACTTGAAAAAGGATAGAATTCTCACTGGTAATGTTGAGTGTTAATCTTGCAAGAAAAACTAAGCATTTTTCATTAGTAATTTCTTGTTTTCAAAATGTGAAGCTTTAGTACCAAATCTATTATTGAGCACCAAGGCTACAAATGTCCTTTAGTAAACTTATTCTGGATTTCAGAAAATGTAGCATAACTCTGAAGGATTCTTGTTTTATACATAGATATAATAAATTACTGTTTGAGTATAGACTTTAAATATGGTTATTTAGAGACCTGGCAGGTAACATTTTAAATAAGTAGCCTACACATTAAACTAGCACATGCATTTGGATGGCCTCTTGGAAAATGTAACTCCATGCTTTTCAGAACTTGTAGATAGGTTGATCAATTAGCAGGAGTGCTTTCCTGTAAAGCTGCTGCCAATATTAGGTGTGCCTTTATGAAACTGATCTAGTATATCAATGATGCAGATGGAAACCATTCCAAAAGCTTTTGCTTCTGGTCAGCTATTCTTTATTATATCCCCCACGCCCCATGCCTTCCATGGTCACCCCTAGAAGCATACATGCAGATAGCACAGGAACAGATCCATAATGAGCCTCTAGAGATGTTTACATTGTCATTTGAGAGTACATAAATGGTCATGAGAGAGAATATATCTACACAGTATTAACTCTACCCTTTTAGAGGATGTTTCTTGAGCTCAAATGAGATCTTTCATGCTCTACATTCAAGGTGACTTGTCAAGTTAGGTGGAGGTTTCTGCCTCATTAGGACAATGTCAACCTTGAAAGCTCTCCATGGCTACTGTACATATCCATCATGTGATGCTGCAGCAGAACAGTGATGCCATATCCTTTTTATTATGGGAAGTGGAGGACATGCTTACATCACTGACTATCTTGCTGTTGCTGACAAACTGGATGTTCAAGCCCTTTACCAGGCTAGGTAGTTCAAGAGCTGTTTAAGGTCCAACCCTCATTCAGCTGGCTGAATGATAGGCCACCTTATGTTTTGAGCTGAGCCTCTCCATTAAGCTGAATCCAGATGTGGTGAATGGACATCTTAATCATGTTGAGACTTTCCTTTTAATTCCAATTACACTTGATTTGCCTTCTTAGCACTTAATTTCGAGAAGAATGTTTGTTTTAGTTTGTTTCTAGAATACTCTAAAAATGACACAGAATACTTTTGTATACTGACATTCACCATGGCATTTAGTGACCTCTGTATGAAGAAAAAGAACCGACTTACTATTTTTCTCAGCTCTGATTAATGTACCTTGGGGGATGTTTACTAATGTGCAGTAAATTTTGCACTTAATGTGTGTAAGGTGCAAAGCCTGTGCCCTCACTGTTGAGGATGTAGTCAGCAAATACCCTGTACTTAGCATGCATGATGTCAACCTACTATATGGGCCAATGTGGATGCATCAGTGCTGTCCACTGATGCGTTTAATACAGTTCTGCAATACAAAATGGAAAACAAACCTTATCATGGAAATGCACCATAACCCACTCCTGCACGCTGATACCTCTGCTCCCGATGCTAAACTAATTCCTCCAACCGCCCCCCCCCCCCCCCAGCACTTATTTGGGGTATCTCTGATATAGTGTCCAGGGCAGGAGAAATTCCCCTTCCTTTCTGCCCCATTGCCACTTAAGTTCAAAATATTGGCACTACCACTAGGAGTCACAGCCACCATTTTGAACTTGGGTAGCAACAGGATGGGAACGGAAGAGGATCACTCATACCCTGGACACTTTACCACCAGGGATACCCTAGTGAGCCCTGGAGGTTGGGGGCGAAGCTGTCAGCTGGATGGGACAATGTCATTGGGGAATCAAGTTTGTGATCCACAATAGAGGTTGCCATGCTACCTGCCTGATGGTAGCACACCCGCATTTAAGATAATCTTTAGAGTTGGTGTTAGGTGTATCCATGTTAGCAGCAGCCATGACAACATGTGGTAACCTACCATATGGTAACTATCCACACCCAGTTTTACCCCACAAGACCTTAAGCCATAGGTCCCCAGATTTTTCAGGACCCAAGAGCAACATTGGACCTTTCACATCACTGAAAAGGCAGAGGATTTCCCTCCCCCCACACACCCCCAGACTAAAAATATAGATCATTCTAATTATTTTTCTGCAGTCCATGCTGCTTGGGCTCTGGGGCAATTAGTTTGGAGATTCCTGGCATCTCCCTCCACCATGGTGCAGCTTTCTTCCCCTCTTAGGTCCACCATCTTTCTTTTCCTCCATCCCCATGGCCCTGCATCTCCCCTTATAACCTGCCCTACCCCCACCCCATGGTCGGGAATTTCTCCCCCTCCCGCAGTGTTTTTGTTTGCCTAGACTTTCAAAGGTAGCCAGTAGCAGCAGTGATTTACAAATGCTTTGTTTCCGAGCTTTCCTTTTTCTGTTTCCCACGCCCTCTGACTCAACTGCTACTTCCTGCTCCCACTGGAAACATGAAGAGGAGATGGCTTTGGGATCAGCGAGAGGCAGTATTTGTAAGCCCTGCCGCTGCTGGCCACCCCTGAAAGTACAGGCAAGTGAAAGGACCGCAGAAGGAGAGAGATGATGTGAGCCAGTAGCAATTTGGCCTTGGTGATGAAACATCCAGTCCACGGGCTGATTTTGAAGACCCTTGCCTAAAGCAATTAATGTGTGATTTTTAATACACGATAGCTGTTGACACGAACCCGTGCTTATGGTTACCATGTATTGTTTAATTCACTTTGGTAAACATCCCCCTTGTTTTACATAAAGAGCAAGAGTAATGAAATAGTAACACGAGGAAACAATTTTAAAACCTTTTGTGAAAAAACAACCAACTCTTTCCAAATTAAATACATGGTACATAGTTGAATTGAATGTTTTCACTAGAGAATAGACCCATATAAATGCACATTTGAGCATTTCAAGAATCTGAAGGTAAAAGTACTAATCTTTTTGTATATATAGTAATAGTGATGTGGTATGATGCTGCAGTACAAAATTTGTTGTTAACCTCCTAACATTATTATCTGCTTTTAAATAGTTAACAGTGGTAGTAGGAGTGAATCTCCTTTGACATTGAATGCTTAGTACATAAGGAATAGAGTGACATTTCCTGGAATGTTAAAACAGTTGGCTTAGACAGAGACTGCTCCATATCCCCAGGCCTAGTTGTGCAGTTTACCAGTGTTCTGTATTCTTGATAATGGATCTGAGCCACAGAGCAGGGCTTTTTGGCTAGCTGTTGTGCATATTATTGGAACGTTCTAATTTTCAACTCTCCAGTACTGTGGGACACATTGGGCAAATGGTTAGTGAAGCGTAGTATGTGCTTTCTAAAATATACTAACACATTGGGGGTCATTCTGAACCGGGACGTCCATCACCACTATTCGTGTTGGCTTCAGCCCCCGCCTAACTTCCTGCCGTTTGTGTGGGGAAGTTAGTCGAAGGCGGGGAATGGGTGGCCCAGGGGCGGTCGCCAGCCATGGATGTACAGGGCCAATTCTAATGTCGGCCCTGTACATCCAGGGCTGGCAAAATGGCTGGGGAAGTTATTCCACCTCCGAGGTGCAATAACTCCCCTGGATGTTTTTTAGAATTTGGGGCATAGAAGGGGCTGGGGGGGGGGCCAGAGACATTCCCTGCAGCTCGACCCTGGCCTTCGGAGTGCAGGTTGGGCTGTGGGGAATTTGCAGGTTTGGTCAGTGGCCGGCATCGTGGCTTTTAAATGGAGCCGCAGTGCCATGGCAACATGATGCCATGGTGCCGCGGCTCCATTTAAATGCCCTGACTGTCCCAGCCTGCACGTACAGGGCTGTTTGCGATTCTGATCCCGCAGGGCTAGACGTGCCCCATGGGATCAGAATTGCGATCCCCTCTCTGCGTCTGGTTCAGACTGGACGCACAGAGGGGATCTATGTCCAGGACAGAATCGGGCCCATTACTTACAAAGTACATTAGCTAAGTTAGCTGAATATATTCTGAAATGAGTGCATAAAGTGAAAGAACCAGATTAAAAAGTACCGAAATCTCAAGATAAATATTTCAGTATAGAGAGAATTGCTTCCTCATAAAAGATCCATTTTGATATTTTTGGAAATTCTAAATGTTTTTCTCACAGAAATATATTTCAAATTCCTTGTTATTTCTTGGCCTGTCTAAAATAATGCATGGCCATTAACTAATGTAAGCAAATAACACTTGCCAATTGACTCCTGCCTCCTGCTACCACTGTCCAGTGAGACATGTTGATCAATTATTTGGAAACTGTTGAAACTAAAAAGTTTTAGGTTTTTTTAGGCTCTTGGGGGTTTTGGAGCAAGAGACGTATTTCAACAGCTTTATATCTGTTTACAGTTTTGAAACAAAAGCTAGACATTTATACTTTATACATTTGATGAAAACTGCTTTAATCCTTGTAAATAAGATGGAAAGCAAGATGTAGAAAACACCGCACATTTAGAAATACAGATGGTAAAGTTTCCCGCCACGAAGACCCATTTGCTTATGTTTTTAAGAAGGTGAAAACTGAAGACTATTGTAAAATGGAATAGGTTTTTTTGTTTAAATTGACACGTTTTGTTGACATTGTTGGAGTTATAACTGAGCCAAAGTGATTATGCATTCTACAGATCTTTAGTTAGCACTTTGTAACATATGCATTTTACATGTATAAGTTGTATCTGTAATCATTTTGTGCCATTAAAAATCTTCTGAAAATGTTTACTTGTTTTATACATGGGATTCAAAGGTGTCTTTTTCCTCCAAAGCAGAGTTTTAAAATTGACAGAGATGTGCTGATCTATCTGCCTAACGTTTATAGGTTAAAAATAAGGATGTGAACAAGGTGAAAACATTTGATTCATTTGACTTTTTCTCCCAATTTTCAGATTTTTCAGTTTGTTTTATATATACAGTGGTGTGCAAAAGTCTGGAATCACTTGTAAATTTGAAGTTATTTCAACTTCGTGACCTTATATCTTAATTTCTTTTTCCTCCCAGTGGCTTTTTCTGTGTATCTCATGATAAGTGATAGATTTGGCTATTAGGGCCAACTTTTAGCATTGGTTTGGCCCTCATTTTCTGAGTTTGTTCCCCATAGTTGTCCTGCTGATAGATTTTCTGTGAAAATTGCATAATGTACATCGTTGACCAGCGATATATTATTGTAAGTATGCTTTAAAACAGGGGTCTCAAACACGCGGCCCGCAGGCCGCATGCGGCCCGCGAGAGAACATTGTGCGGCCCGCGACGGAGGGAAAGAAAAAAGCCTTGCTTCTGCTTCTGCTGTTGCTGCCGTGGCAGCGGCAGAATCGACTGTCAATTTTTTTTTTTTTAAACCTGGCTTCTGCTGCTCAAGCAGCAAAATCAGCTGTGCTGCGGTCCCTTCCTCTCTGCCCGGAGATCCCTCATTGTGCTCCATCAGCGTGTGCTTTTCAAGCCGCAAAGAGAGTATTCCCCTCTCGCGAGGCTTGAAAAGTGAATAGGATTAAGCCGCGCGAGAGGGAAATACTCTCTTCGCGGCTTAAAAAGCACGCCGCTGATGAAGCACAATGAGGGATCTCCGGGCAGAGAGGAAGGGGCCGCGGGACAGCTGATTTTCTGCTGCAGCAGCAGAAGCCAGGTGTTTTTTTTATTTACCGGGGGGGGGGGGGGTAGGACTGGAAATGGGCTATTGGCAGGGGGGGGGTTATGACTGGAAATGGGCTATTGGCAGGGGGGGGTGTAGGACTGGAAATGGGCTATTGGCAGGGGGGGGTGTAGGACTGGAAATGGGCTATTGGCAGGGGGGTTATGACTGGAAATGGGCTATTGGCAGGGGGGGGGTTATGACTGGTAATGGGCTATGGTGGGGGCTAGGACTGGAAATGGGCAGATGGGGGTTAGGACTGGAGGTGGGCTGATTGGGGGGTTAGGACTGGAGGTGGGCTGATTGGGGGGTTAGGACTGGTAATGGCCTATGAGGGGAGGTAAGACTGAAAATGGGGTGATGGGGGTAAAACTGGAAGTGCGCTATGGGGAGGTTAGGACTGGTAATGGGCTATGGGGGGGTTAAGACTGAAAATGGGGTGATAGGGGGTAAAACTGGAAGTGCGCTATGGGGAGGTTAGGACTGGTAATGGGCTATGGGGGGTCTAGGACTGGTAATGGGCTGGGGGGGTTGCTAGGACTGGAAATGGGCTGAGTGGAAGGGGGGCTTGAACTGCAAATGGCTGATGGGGAGGGGGGCTTGGAATGGAAATGGGCTGTGAGGGGAGGGAGCTAGGATTGGAAATGGGCTGATGGGGGGCTAGGATTGGAAATGGGCTGATGGTGAGGCTATGATAGGACTGGAAATGGACTGATGCAGGGACTAGAAGGGAGCGGATGCTGGGTGGGGCTGGAACTAGAAGGGAGCTGATGTTGGGGGAGGATTAGAATGGGATGGAGCTGGGAAAGTGAAATGGAGAGGGGAAAAATATTTTGTCTAGGAGAGAAGACAAATCTACAATTGGCCAGGTATTGGGAGAGTAAGTGGGGATTGAGGATGGAGGGGTAAAATTGGAGTGGATGAAATAGGAATGAGGAAAGAGAAAAAGGAGAAAGATTAGTATGTTAAAGCAGATGTAGAGAGAGAATGGAAAAAAAACTAGGAGAGAAGAAAGGGCAAATGGACAGCAGACGATGGAGAGTTAGCAGAAGACATGAAGAAACCAGAAGAAAGTGGCTGGAACAATTGCAACTGAAAAAAAATGCACAAAAGGTAGAAAAATCTCTCTTTATTTTGAATTTATTAACTGGAATATGTCAGCTCTGGGAAATGTGCATCATTAATGTTTGCGCTTTGTTTAGTACAAGAGGAAATTAATTTATAGTTTTATTTCTACAGTGTTGTTGTACATTCCAAGTTTGGCTTTTGGGGTTCCCAGTTTAATTATTGTCTTCCTGTTTCTAAATCTTTTAGTCTTTCTTTATCCATACTCATTAAAGAGGCATGTTTACTAAAAGTTAGTGTATGGTAACATTATGCAAATATTTATGCAAATGAGGCCCCTTATGCAAATGAGGCCCCGCGTCTTTACAAGTCCTCATTTGGCCCTCAAAGCAATTTGAGTTTGAGACCCCTGCTTTAAAATATCATGGATGCACGCCAGGTTTCCTTCAAATTAATGTATGTGGCCTTGAAAAAGGCCATTTTATGTGTCTGTGATGGCTCAGTATTTGGTGGATAAAAAAAAAAACTTTTTTGTACTGTGTGTTGTTTGCACGTGGATCCGTGCTTTTGTGTTGGACAGTATCCTTTCAGCATGTTTTCCCCCTGGAAGGATGTGCTCAGCTTCGGGGAGGATGCATTGGACAAATTCCTTTCTCAAGAAGCCTTTATCACCCACATGGAGGATGACACTGACACATTGTTCAGTCAATGGGAAAATGTTGTACGACTTACTCAGAAACAAGTGAAAGAAGACCTACATGCTGCATACCTTCTCGAATGCTGCAGGTCAAAGATTATACCTCGAGGCTTAAGAGTTATTAAGGCACCAGGTATATATTTGGAAGAAAGTGGTTTTGTTAAGTGCTGGAACGCAATTTTAAATAAATGTTTGTTAGATTTAATGATTTTATTGATTAGTACAGCTAATAAAAAGTCAGTTATATAAAGCTGATATAGATGAAAAGTTAGTAGCATTAAAAGGAAGTGACAAGAATTTTGAAATGGTACATAAAGATTTTGAGCGTAATAATTTATCCTTTAAAAAGGAGATTAAGAACAAGAAGATGGAGAAATTTAAGAGGGATGAAGAGGATTATCTTTATGGATATTGTCGCGCCCCCTTCTGTCCAGGTGGCTGCCTAGAGGAGCCGGGGCTTCTGGGGATTGTAGTTGTGGGTTCAAATAATATTGAGGCCCGAGAGTTTAAGGAAAACACAGGAATATTTATTTTTGTTTTCCACCTTCCAAAAACAGCCTTTAAAAGCTCAATGCATGGTACACAAATTAATATAGGATTCTTTCTCCCAAAACCATGTTTTCCACAAAAGAAAAGACTTTTACATACAGCACCACACAGTAACTGTTTCTGTCAGGTTAAAACGTTTGTAATTACTTTTCTTACAACTTCCAGCATTCAGAACAAAGCTTTAATTGCTTCCTTCAGCATTAAAGACATGTAGCTGTTTTCTTTTAAAGTTCCAGCTTTCAGCATAAGGTTTTAGCTGTTTCACTCAGCATAAAGCACGTGTAGCTGTTTCCTTTTAAAGGCAAACAGGATTCTTGAGCAATACTGACTTAAACAACGTCCAGCCTGTTTTGTTTTCTACTTTACCAGACAGTAAGATTCTAGGCCTTTCTCCTTTCAGTTAAGATCATTACAAAGTCTTATGACATAAAGAACAGTCCATTATAGAAGACTCAGACTCCTGGTCAAATTCATAACATTGTTTGCATTTCTTCAGCATCAGTGCTTTCTGTATCCTCCTTTAATTCTCCCTTTACAAACTCAGGTACCCCAGGGATCTGTGCTGGGTCCGCTGCTTTTTTACATATTCATAAATGACCTGGAAAGTGGAATAACGAGTGAGGTTATCAAATTTGCAGATGACACAAAACTATTTAAAGTTGTTAAAACCCAAGAGGATTGTGGAAAATTGCAAGAGGATCTTGATAAATTGGAAGACTGGGCATCAAAATAGCAGATGAAATTTAATGTGGACAAGTGCAAAGTTATGCACCTAGGGAAGAACAACCCAAACTATGGTTACACAATGCAAGGTTCCACATTAGGAACCACCACCCAGGAAAAAGATTTAGGCGTCATTGTGGATAACATGTTAAAACCCTCGCCCAGTGTGCAGCGGCAGCCAAGAGAGCAAATAGAATGCTAGGTATCATAAGGAAAGGAATGGAAAATAAAACAAAAGATATTATAATGCCTCTACACCGTTCCATGGTGAGACCGCATCTTGAATATTGTGTGCAATTCTGGTCGCCGTATCTTAAAAAGGATATAGCGTTATTAGAAAAGGTTCAGAGAAGAGCCACCAAAATGGTAAAGGGGATGGAAGGATACTCCTATGAAGAAAGGCTAAAAAGGTTAGGGCTCTTTAACCTGGAAAAGAGACAGCTGAGGGGAGATATGATAGATGTCTATAAATTAATGAACGGAGTGGAACGGGTAAACGTAGATCAACTGTTTACGTTATCAGAATATAGGAAGACTAGGGGACATGCAATGAAGCTACAGGGTAAACTATTTAAGACTAATAAAAGAAAATATTTTTTCACTCAACGTGTAATCAAACTCTGGAATTTGTTACCGGAGGATGTAGTAAAGGCTGTTAGTGTAGCTGGGTTTAAAAAAGGTTTGGACAAGTTCCTGGAGGAAAGGTCCATAAACCATTATTAAGAAGGGACCCAGGATATCAATGCTTGACCTAGTACAAGCATTGCAGAACCTATGTCTTTTGGGGAAACTGCTAGTTCTCCAGAACCAAGCAGTAAGTCAGTCCTCGCTTATGGGTGACGTCAGCGCCGACTGAGCCCTCGCGGAGCAATTTTCCCCAGCTTTCGCAGAAAGCCTTTGGGAATTGCAGCGCGCATGCGCGGTCCCCTTCCCGCCCAGGGATGCCATCTTGCTCAGTCTTCTTTTTTCCGCGGAGCCCTACAGACGTAGTTTGTTACTGCCGCTGAAAAAGTTGATTTCTTTAGTTTGATTTCTCGTTAATTTTTTTCTCGGTTCGTGTGTCCTCTTCCCGCTGGGCTTTTGAGCCCGTTCACGTATTTTTTATTCCAACTGGCGTTCCCGCCACTTTTTCCTTCATCCCTGGCAGCGCGGTCTTTCGACCTTGCAGGGATCCTTTTTCCCCCGATGGCTGCCAGCGGGTTTAAAAAGTGCGATCGTTGTGTCAGACTCATGTCTCTTACTGACATGCATGACTGCTGCCTCCGCTGCCTGGGGGCCGAGCATGACCCTATGAGTTGCGGCCCGTACACCAGGATGTCCTCGAAGGCCCTGAGGAGTCGGCAGTCGCAAAGGGATCGTATCTTCTCTGATTCCGCGCGGACCTCGTCGTCTCGTGGCTCCAGCTCAGACCATCGTCGGAGTTCTTCTGAACGGGGCTCCCCCGGCCGGGAACACCGGCGGGAGAAGCGGCCCGCGAGGGTGGAGCCGGGCAGCAATCCTGGTTCCTCGAGGGCCAGGTCGCTCAGCCCGGCCCGACTCCCCGGGCCCTCGGAGGGGGAGAGGCCTTCGAAGCTTCCTCGTCTCGAAGTGGAGACTCCTGGACACGTGAGTGATATAGTCCTCCTGGACTCCCCCACGGATGAACCGACGTCGGGGCCCGAGTCGGCGGATGCTGGGTCTTCTGAGCTTGGTCTCAGACTGACGACCTTGGAGCGCAGTATCTCTGCCTTCATGGACCAGCAGCGGGCATTGATCACCGGCCTCGCCAGTGCATCTGCCCCGACCACCGGGACGTCGACGCCCAAGTCGACCCCGGAGGCCGAGTCGATCCTCGACCTAGGTCTCCCTCGGCTTCCCGTTCGGGACCGAGGTCCTCGACGCCGGCCTCGGCGTCGGGGAGGAGGTCCCCGGGCCCCGCGCTCACGGAGCCGCTCGACTACTCGGAGGAGTCGGGCTGGGACACGGAGGAGGACAAGTCACCCGGTTCCTTTCAGACCCAGTGCGTCCCCTCTGACTCGCCCGAGTTGGAGCCTCGGAGGCGGTCCCCCCCGGAGGATACCCGGTTCTCCGATTTCGTGAGGGATATGGCCAAGGCCTTGGCTTTTCCCGCGGATCCGGAGGAGGAACCCCGAGCCAAAGAGCTCGAGGCCCTTCAATATGACTCCCCCCCTAGGGAGGCCTTTACTGTACCGGTTCCCCCGATGCTGGAGCGGCTTCTCTTCCGCATGTGGGAAAGCCCGGCCTCGACGCCGGTGTTGAGCAAGCGGGTCGATTCCATGTATCGAGTCCGCAAGAGCCCCGGGTTCCAGAAGGCGCAACTACCGCACCACTCCATGGTGGTGGAATCGGCCATGCATCGACTTAAAAGTCAAAAGATGCACTCCTCGGTGCCTCCGGGTAAGGAGGCCCGGAATCTGGATGCCCTCGGTAGGAAGTGCTTCCAGGGCTCTATGCTTGCTTGTCGGGTCCAGACATATCATTTGTATATGGGTATGTATCTCCGCGACCTGGCGAAAGAAATGGCGGGTTTTTCCGCCGGTCTCTCCGAGGAGCCCTTGCAGCGGTTCCAAGCCCTGTCCACAGGGATTCGAGAGTGTTCGAAGTTCATTTCTCGAGCGGCCTATGATGGCTTCGAAGCATCGGCTCGAGTAGCCGGAGCCGGCATCTGGTCTCGCTGCCAAGCTTGGCTTCAGTCCTCCGACCTCGAGCCGTAGGTGCAGGACAAGTTGGTCGATGTCCCTTGCAGAGGGGAAAACCTCTTTGACAAGCCCATGGCCAACAAGGCGGCGGAGCTCGAGTCAGAGACTCTCACCAGGACTCGCCTTTCCAGAAAAACCTCTGCTCCTTCTCAGAGGAAGAGGGGCTCGGGAAAAAAGCCCTTTTACCCGAGGAAGGTGTTCGCTTATAAGCAGCAACACCCACACTATCAGGCCTCGACAACCCCTCATCAGGGGCAGCAGCCTAAGGGGCAGGGTAACGGATCCCGGAGGCAGAAAGCCCCCAAGCCCACCACGCAGGCCCCGGCCCTGCAGGGTGGGGCTTTTTGACTATGCCAGCATAGCCTCTCCCCCCCAGGGGCCCTCGCTCAGCACGGGGGGCCGGCTGACCCACTTTGCTCACAGGTGGTCAGCCGTAACATCCGATGCCTAGGTGTTGCGGGTGGTTCAAAAGGGCTACCTCCTACATTTTCACCAGGTTACCCCCCCCCCCTACTTCCCGGGGGAGCCTCCCAGACCCCCGCTGCTCAAGGACGTACTCCTTCAGGAGCTGCAAAGTCTGCTTCAGGAATGGGCGGTGGAGCCAGTGCCCCAGCATCTGTGCGGTCACGGTTTCTACTCGAGGTACTTCCTGGTGCCAAAGAGAACAGGAGGCCTCAGACCCATTCTGGACTTACGCAACCTCAACAAGTTCCTGCAGCGGGAAAAGTTCAAGATGCTTACCCTTGGAACCCTACTGCCCTACCTCCAGCAGGGAGATTGGCTATGCCCCTTGGATCTAAAGGATGCTTATACCCACATCCTTATTCACCCGAACCACCGACAATACCTAAGGTTTGTGGTGGCAGGGAACCATTATCAGTACCGAGTACTGCCCTTTGGCCTATCCTCCGCTCCCAGGGTGTTCACGAAGTGCCTGGCAGTGGTGGCAGCCTTCCTAAGGCTTCAAGGCCTCTTCGTCTTCCCATACCTGGACGACTGGCTCATCCGAGCATCGTCTGCTCCAGAGGTCGCCCAGGCCACCCAGCATACGGTGGCTCTGCTTCAGCACTTGGGCTTCGTCATAAACTTCGAAAAGTCCGCTTTGCTTCCCTCTCAGGACCTCGAGTTCATAGGGGCACGGCTGGACACTCGGCAGGCTCGTGCCTTCTTGCCTCTGGAACGGGCCAACAGGCTTATGGCTCTAGCCGGCAGGTTCAACAGCGAGTCGCCGGCCCCTGCCAGACAGTTCCTGCAACTGCTCGGACACATGGCCTCCACGGTCCATGTCACTTCGAATGCCCGTCTACATATGAGACCTGCCCAGTGGAGCCTTCGCACTCAGTGGCATCAGGCCACAGGGAGACTGTCGGACCTGATACAGATTTCCGACCGTCTGGTCTCCTCCCTGCAATGGTGGCTTCACCTGCCCAACCTAGTGCTCGACATGTCCTTTCAGTCGCCCCCACCGTCCCGGGTGCTCACGACAGATGCCTCCCTCCTGGGCTGGGGGGCGCATTGTCGGGGGACATGCACTCAAGGCCTTTGGACACCTTGGGAGGCCGCCCAGCAGATAAACTTTCTAGAGCTACGGGCGATCCGCCTAGCTCTGCTGGCCTTCTCTCACCAGACGTTCGGTCAGTACGTACTGGTGCAGATGGACAATCAGGTTGCCATGTTCTATGTGAACAAACAAGGGGGCACGGGTTCCCTCCTTCTATGTCAGGAAGCCCGGAGGCTGTGCTCTTATGCTGTCGATCACGACATCCTCCTCAAAGCGGTTTACCTGCCAGGGCAGGACAATTGCCTGGCAGACAAACTGAGCCGGATTCTGCTGCCGCACGAATAGAAGTTGAACCCCGCGGTGGCCCAGCAGATCTTCCGCCGGTGGGGCTCTCCCACTGTGGATCTCTTTGCCAGTCCCCTGAACAGGCAGCTCCCCAGATTCTGCTCCCGGCACTCTCACCCTCTTCAAGTGGCGCCGGATGCTTTCCTCATCCCGTGGTCCACGGGTCTGCTGTATGCCTTCCCTCCCACACCACTGGTGTCCCTGGACCTTGTTCAAAGTTGTCCAGGACAGGGCCTCCGTGATCCTGGTAGCGCCCCGGTGGCCGAGACAACCGTGGTTCCCTCTGCTTCTACAGCTAGCGGTGGACACCCCTCTTCCCCTGGGGTTTCAGCCCGATCTCTTGACCCAGGATCAGGGTACTCTTCTGCACCCCAACCTCAGGGCCCTGCACCTGATGGCCTGGCTGCTGAAAGGGTAGTCCTAGCCCCACTGCTGCTACCCCCGGAGGTGGAAGCCGTCGTCCTAGCATCTCGGCGACCTTCCACCCGGAAATCTTACGCCCTCAAATGGCGTCGCTTCTCGGTCTGGTGTTCTCAGCGATCTGAGGACCCCTTCGCCTGTCTAGTATCGGTGGTACTGCAATATTTGCTTCACCTCTCCGATCTAGGTCTCAAATCCAATTCTGTCAGAGTCCACCTCAGTGCTCTCTCTGCACATCATTCACCGGTTGAAGGCCAGCTTCTCTCTTCGCACCCCTTGGTGGCGTGTTTCCTCAGAGGCCTCCTTCTGCTTAAACCTCCGTTGCGCCCTCCAGCCCCTGACTGGGACCTCAACGTGGTTCTGCAAAGGCTTACCTGCCTGCCTTTTGAACCCATGGCTACCTGCCCTCTTCGTTTCCTCTCCTGGAAAACTCTCTTCTTGGTAGCCCTCACTTCCGCGAGGCGCATAAGTGAGCTGCAGGCCCTAGTGTCGGAGCCTCCGTACACTAGGTTCTACAGGAATAGGGTGGTCCTGCGGACCCACCCTAAGTTCCTTCCAAAGGTGGTCTCCCACTGTCACATCAATCAAGAGGTGGTTCTTCCGACCTTCTTCCCCAGGCCGCATGCCAGCCGAGCTGAGACTGTCCTGCACACCCTGGATTGTAGAAGAGCCTTGTCCTTCTACCTTGACCGTACGCAGGAGCATAGAAAAGCGGTTCAGCTTTTCGTGTTTTTTGATCCCAATCGGTTGGGGGTGCCTGTCTCTAAGCGCACTCTGTCCACCTGGGTGGCCGACTGTATCGCCTGGACTTACAGGGCAGCCGGCCTCTCCTTGGAAAGTCGCGTCACGGCTCATCGGGTCAGGGCGAAGGCCGCGTCCGTGGCTCACCTCTGCTCTGTTCCGTTGGCAAACATCTGCCGGGCTGCTACTTGGTCTTCAGGTCAGACTTTTGCGGCTCACTACTGCCTGGAAAGGGAGTCCCGCAGGGACAGTGCTTTCGGTCAGGCAGTCCTCCACCATCTCTTTGAGGTTTAGGCAACTCCTACCCTCCGGCCCCGGTGTTGGCTACCGGCCGGATGCGTATTCAGAGAAGATTCCTTCCTTCTGTACTGCTGAGCGTCAGGAAGCTCTTTAGGATTGGGGTCTCCGGTAGCCTTAAGCTTGGGAGTCCCATAAGTGAGGACTGACTTCCTGCTTGGTCCTGAAGAAAGAGTAGTTCTCCAGGACCAAGCAGGAAGTCGGTCCTCACATATGGGTGACGTCGGCGCCGACGGAGCCCTCGCGGAGCAATTTCCCCAGCTTTCAAAGAAAGCCTTTGGGAATTGCAGCGCGCATGCGCGGTCCCCTTCCCGCCCAAGGGTGCCATCTTGCTCAGTCTTCTTTTTTCCACGGAGCCCTACAGATGCTGTTTGTGATCACCGCTGAAAAAGTTGATTCTCCAGGACCAAGCAGGAAGTCAGTCCTCACATATGGGTGACGTCGGCGCCGACGGAGCCCTCGCGGAGCAATTTTCCCCAGCTTTCAAAGAAAGACTTTGGGAATTGCAGCACGCATGCGCGGTCCTCTTCCCGCCCAAGGGTGCCATCTTGTTCAGTCTTCTTTTTTCCGCGGAGCCCTACAGACGTTGCCTGTGAATCCCCGCAGAAAAGTTTATTTTTTTCTCTATTTTTCTCTTTTTTCTTCGGTTCGACGCCGGTTCTTTTCCCGCCCGGACTCGCGACGCCGGTTGCGAGTCCGTCCCTTATTTTTCGGTTTTTTGTCCTTCGTGACAGATTTTGCGCCTTTTTCCTTTTTCCCTGGCAGCCCGGTCATTCGACCTCGCAGGGGCCCTTTCTCCCCCGATGGCTGCCAGCGGCTTTAAAAAGTGTGATCTGCCTCGGCCCAGATCATGACTCCCTGATCTGTGTGCCATGCGGCAAAATGTCCTCAAAAGCATTGAGGAGTCGGCAGCATCAGCGGGAGCGTATCTTCTCTGACTCCGGCCGGGCTTGGACCTCGTCAGAGGCTTCGACGTCTCGGGACTCTGGTCCTGAGCATCGTCGAAGTTCCTCTGAGAGGGGGTCTCCTACCCGGGAACATCATCGGAAGAAGAAACCCGCGAGGGCGGGATCGGTGGACGCTCCTGGTTCCTCGAGGGCCAGGTCGCATAGCCCCGACTCCCGTCCTGGGTCCTCGGAGATGGAGAGGCCGTCAAAACATCCTCGACTCGAGGTGGACTTGCCCGCTCACGTGAGTACTGTTGTCCTCGTTGACTCGCCTCCGAAGGACCCGACGTCGGGCCCGACGCCGTCGGGGCCCGAGTCGGGGGCTGCTGGGTCTCCTGAGCTCGGACTCAGGTTGACGGCCTTGGAGAGCAGTCTGACTGCCTTCTTGGACCAGCAGCGGGCATTGATCGCTGGCCTCGCCGGTGCTTCTGCCCTGACCGCCGGGACGTCGACCTCCAAATCGACCCCGGAGACCGAGCCGATCCTCGAGTCCATGAGGGCTCGAGTCGATCCTCGGTCGAGGTCTCCTTCGGCCTCCCGTTCGGGACCGAGGTCGTCGACGCCGACTCCCTCGGCGTCGGAGCGGATAGCATCGGTGCCCGCCCGACCGGAGCCGCTCGACGACGACTCCGAGGAATCGGCCTGGAAATCTGAGGACGAAGTCACCTGGTTCCTTTCGGACTCGGTGTGTCCCTTCGGACTCCCCCGAGTCCGAACCTCGGAGACGGTCTCCCCCGGAAGATATCCGGTTCTCGGACTTCGTGAGGGATATGGCCAAGGCCTTGGCCTTCCCCGCGGATCCCGAGGAGGAGCCTCGAGTCTAAGAACTCGATGCCCTCCAATATGACTCTCCCCCGAAGGAGGCCTTTATTATACCGGTTCCTCCGATGCTGGAACGACTTCTCTTCCGCATGTGGGAGAGCCCGGCGTCGTCGCCGGTATTAAGCAAGCGGGTCGATTCCATTTATCGAGTCCGCAAGAGCCCCGGCTTCCAGAAGGCACAACTACCGCACCATTCCATGGTGGTGGAATCGGCCATGCATAGACTTAAGAGTCAAAAAATGCACTCCTCCTCGGTGCCCCCTGGTAGGGAAGCCCGAAGCCTGGATGCCCTCGGTAGGAAGTGCTTCCAGGGCTCTATGCTTGCTTGTCGAGTCCAGACATACCAGCTCTACATGGGCATGTATCTCCGAGACCTGGCTAAGGAAATAGCCGGGTTCTCTGCTGGTCTCTCCGACGAACCTTTGCTGAGGTTCCAATCCTTGTCTACTGGTATTCGGGAGTGCTCCAAGTTTATATCTCGAGCAGCCTATGATGGTTTTGAGGCTTCGGCTCGAGTAGCTGCGGCCGGCATCGGTGGACGCCGCCAGGCTTGGCTTCAGACGTCCGACCTCGAGCCCTGGGTACAGGACAAGTTGGTCGATGTCCCCTGCCGAGGTGATAACCTCTTTGTCAAGCCCATGGATGAGAAGGCTGCACAAATCGAGACGGAGACTCTCACCAGGACTCGTCTCTCAAGGAAGACCTCTGCCCCTTCTCAAAAGAAGAAGGCCTCGGGGAAAAAGCCCTTTTACCCGAGGAAAGGTGCTGCCTATAAATACTACCCTCAGTATCAGGCCTCAGCAGCTCCCCCACAGGGAAAGCAGGCCAAGGGACGGGGTAATGGGTCCCGTAGGCAGCAAGCCCCCAAGCCTGCACCACTGGCCCCTGCTCAGCAGGGTGGGGGGGGTTTGACTTCCTCAGCATAGCCTCTCCCCCTCAGCTGGTTTCTCTCAGCACAGGAGGCCGGCTGGTCCACTTTGCCCAAAGGTGGTCCAACATCACCACAGATACCTGGGTACTTCACATAGTTCAAAAGGGTTATCTTCTTCACTTTCACCAGGTACCTCCCTCCTACTTTCCGGGGGAGCCTCCCAGACTGCCTTTGCACAGGGCCTTACTCCTTCAGGAGTTAGCAAGTCTTGTTCAGGAACAAGCCGTGGAGCCGGTGCCCCACCACCTGAAGGGCCAAGGGTTTTACTCCAGGTACTTCCTGATTCCAAAAAGAACAGGAGGCCTCAGACCCATCCTGGACTTGCGAAACCTCAACAAGTTCCTTGCAAAGGAAAAGTTCAAGATGCTTACCCTTGGAATCCTGCTGCCCTACCTCCAGCAGGGAGACTGGCTATGCTCCTTGGATCTGAAAGATGCATATACTCATATCCTCATTCATCCGGACCACAGACAATATCTCAGATTTGTTGTGGGAGGAAATCATTACCAGTACAGAGTGCTACCCTTTGGCCTATCCTCCGCACCCAGGGTGTTCACCAAATGCCTCGCAGTGGTGGCGGCTTATCTGAGACTTCAAGGTCTGTTTGTGTTCCCATACCTGGACGACTGGCTCATCAGAGCCCAGTCTTCCCAAGAGGCCATTCAAGCCACTCATCGCACTGTGGCTCTGCTCCAGCACTTGGGTTTTGTCATAAACTTCGCAAAGTCCACTTTGCTCCCCTCTCAAAATCTCGAGTTCATCGGCGCCCGGTTGGACACACTTCAGGCGCAGGCCTTCCTCCCTCTGGACAGGGCCAAGCGGCTCATGGATCTCGCCTGCCACTTTCACAGCAATGCGCTGGTCTCAGCCAGGCACTTTCTGCGACTACTCGGCCATATGGCTTCCACGGTCCATGTGACCCCCAATGCCCGACTGAACATGCGTCCTGCTCAGTGGTGCCTTCGCAATCAATGGCATCAGGCCACGGGGAGCCTAGCGGACTCCGTACAGATCTCCGACCAGCTGGTCTCTTCTCTACAATGGTGGCTTCATCTGCCAAACCTGGTACTAGGAGTGACTTTTCAGCCCCCTACGCATTCTCAGGTCCTGACGACCGATGCTTCTCTCCTGGGTTGGGGAGCACATTGCCAAGGGACATGTACTCAAGGCCTCTGGATTCCTTGGGAGTCTGCTCAGCAGATAAACTTCCTGGAGCTCAGAGCCATCCGCCTAGCGCTCAAAGCATTCTTTCACCTGGTTTCTCACCAGTCGGTGCTGATACAGACAGACAATCAGGTGGCAATGTTCTACGTGAACAAACAAGGCGGAACAGGCTCCTTCCTTCTCTGTCAGGAGGCACAAAAACTATGCTCTTGGGCAGTCCACCGCGGCATCATCCTCAAGGCTGTCTATCTCTCAGGTCAAGAAAATTACCTGGCCGACAAGCTCAGCAGGATCCTCCAGCCACACAAGTGGAGGTTGGATCCGCTGGTGATTCAGCGGATCTTTCTCAAGTGGGGCCTCCCCACCATGGATCTGTTTGCCAGTCCTCTGAACCGGCAGCTGCCAAGATTCTGCTCTCGACAGCCGCATCCTCTCCGGGTAGCGGCGGATGCTTTTCTAATTCCATGGTCCACCGGCCTCTTGTATGCCTTTTCTCCCATGCCACTGGTGTCTCGGACGCTCTTCAAGGTTCTCAGAGACAAAGCATCGATGATCCTAGTGGCTCCCCGGTGGCCCAGACAACCTTGGTTCCCGCTTCTGATGCAGCTAGCGGTAGACACTCCTCTTCCACTGGGATTTCAGCCCGACCTCCTGTCGCAGGATCAGGGGACTCTCCTACACCCCAATCTCCGGTCCCTTCATCTGATGGCCTGGCTGCTGAAAGGGTAGTCCTTGCTCCTCTGCAGCTACCTCCAGATGTGGAGGAGGTCGTCTTGGCCTCCAGGAGGCCCTCCACCCGCAAGGCCTATGCTCTCAAGTGGCGTCGGTTCTCCGTCTGGTGTACTCAGCAGTCTCAAGATCCTTTCTCCTGTTCAGCATCAGTGGTCTTGCAGTACTTGCGCTCTCTCTCTCCAACCTTGGACTAAAGTCCAACTCGGTAAAGGTCCACCTCAGTGCTCTTTCTGCGCATCACATGCCGGTGGATGGTAGACCTCTTTCCAGCCACCCTCTGGTGGCTCGGTTTCTCAGAGGCCTCCTTCTCCTTAAGCCACCTTTGCGCCCGCCAGCCCCGGACTGGGATCTGAATGTGGTGTTGCAGCGGATTACCTGTCCGCCTTTTGAGCCTATGGCTACCTGTCCGCTACGTTTTCTTTCCTGGAAAACCTTGTTCTTGGTAGCCCTCACTTCGGCTAGACGCGTTAGTGAGCTGCAGGCCCTGGTTTCTGATCCTCCTTACACTAGGTTCTACAAGAACCGGGTAGTCCTCCAGACTCACCCTAAATTTCTTCCCAAAGTGGTTTCCCCTTTTCACATCAACCAGGAGGTGGTACTTCCGACCTACTTTCCCAGGCCACACTCCAGCCGAGCTGAAATGGTCCTGCATACCCTGGACTGTAGAAGGGCGTTGACCTTCTACCTTGACCGTACGCGGGAGCACCAAAAGGCTGTTCAGCTCTTCGTGTCTTATGACCCCAACAGGTTGGGGCTCCCTGTCTCCAAGCGTACTCTGTCCATCTGGATTGCGGACTGTATCGCTTGGGCGTACGAGGCTGCCGGCCTCGTGCTGGAAGGTAGAGTCACAGCTCATCGTGTTCGGGCGAAGGCTACATCGGTAGCTTACCTCCACTCTGTTCCTTTGGCAGACATCTGCCGGGCCGCTACTTGGTCTTCAAGCCAGACTTTTGCAGCCCATTACTGCCTGGAGAGGGAGTCCCGCAGGGACAGTGCTTTCGGACAGGCAGTCCTCCGTAACCTCTTCGAGGTATAGGCAACTCCTACCTTCCGTCCCGGATGTTGGGCTACCGGTTGGAGACATATTCAGAGAAGATTCCTTCCTTCTGTGCTAATGACTTTGAGGGAGCTCATTTTTGTGCTTAGGGTCTCCGGTAGCCTTAAGCTTGGGAGTCCCATATGTGAGGACTGACTTCCTGCTTGGTCCTGGAGAAAGCATAGTTACTCACCTGTAACAGGTGTTCTCCAGGAGCAGCAGAAATCAGTCCTCACAACCCTCCCTCCTCCCCTTGGAGTTGCAGTTATGTGCTTTCGTTTTTGCTAATTTTTGCTGTCTTTTAGCTATGTCATCTGACTGAGCAAGATGGCACCCTTGGGCGGGAAGAGGACCGCGCATGCGCGCTGCAATTCCCAAAGGCTTTCTTTGAAAGCTGGGGAAAATTGCTCCGCGAGGGCTCCGTCGGCGCCGACGTCACCCATATGTGAGGACTGATTCCTGCTGCTCCTGGAGAAACACCTGTTACAGGTGAGTAACTACGCTTTTTTTCTCTTATTTTTTATTCCTTTTCGGTTCGACGCCGGATCCTTTTTCCTGCCCGGACCCGCTACGCCGGTATCGGGTCCGTTTCTTTATTTTTCGTTTTTTTGTCCTTCGTGACAAGCGTTCGTGCCATTTTTTCCTTTTCACTGGCAGCCCTGTCTTTTGACCTTGCAGGGGCCCTTTTTCCCTCGATGGCTGCCAGCGGGTTTAAGAAGTGTGATCGCTGTAAGAAACTCATGTCTCTTACCGACACACACCACTGCTGCCTCTGCTGCCTCGGACCCCATCATGACCCGATGATCTGTGGTCCGTGTGGCAAGATGTCCTCAAAAGCGTTGAGTCGGCAGCATCAACGAGAACGAATCTTCTCTGACTCTGCGTCCGGCCGGGCCCGGACCTCGTCAGAGGCTTCGACGTCCCGGGACTCCGGTCCTGAGCATCGTCGGAGTTCCTCTGAGCGGGGGTCTCCTACCCGGGAACATCATCGGAAGAAAAAACCCGCGAGGGCGGCGTCGGTGGATGCTCCTGGTTCCTTGAGGGCCAGGTCGCATAGCCCCGATAGCTGTCCCGGGTCCTCGGAGTCGGAGAGGCCTTCGAAACATCCTCGTCTCTAAATGGAGTCGCCTGGACACGTGAGTACTGTGGTCCTCGTGGACTCGCCTCCGAAGGAGCTGACGTGTCGGGCCCGAGTCAGGGGCTGCTCGGTCTCCTGAGCTTGGACTCAGGTTGATGGCCTTGGAGAGCAGTTTGGCTGCCTTCATGGACCAGCAGCGGGCATTGATCGCTGGCCTTGCCAATGCGTCTGCCCCGGCCACCGGGACGTCGACGTCCAAGTCGATCCCAGAGACCGAGCCGATCCTCGAGTCCATCCGAGCTCGAGTCGATCCTCGGTCGCGGTCTCTCTCGGCCTCTCTCGGCCTCCCGTTCGGGACCGAGGGCGTCGGGGCGGAGGGCATCGGTGCCCGCCCGACCGGAGCCACTCGAATCCTCCTCCGAGGAGTCCGACTGGGAATCGGAAGACGAAGAGTCCCCTGGTAGTTTTCGGACTCGGTGTGTCCCATCGGACTCGCCCGAGTCTGAACCTCGGAGACGGTCTCCCCCCCCCCCGGAGGACACCCGGTTCTCGGACTTCGTGCGGGATATGGCCAAGGCCGTGGCATTCCCCGCGGATCCCGAGGAGGAGCCTCGAGCCGAGGAGCTCGATGCCCTCCAGTATGATTCTCCCCCGAAGGAGGCCTTTACTGTACCGGTTCCTCCGATGCTGGAACGACTTCTCTCCCGCATGTGGGAGAACCCGGCGTCGGCGCCGGTGTTAAGCAAGCGGGTCGATTCCATTTATCGAGTCCGCAAGAGCCCCGGCTTCCAAAAGGCACAACTACCGCACCATTCCATGGTGGTGGAATCGGCCATGCATAGACTCAAGAGTCAAAAGATGCACTCCTCGGTGCATCCCGGAAGGGAGGCCGGGAGCCTGGATGCCCTTGGTAGAAAGTGTTTCCAGTGCTCTATGCTTGCTTGTCGAGTCCAGACCTATCAGCTCTATATGGGCATGTATCTCCGAGATCTGGCAAAGGAAATTGCCGGGTTCTCTGCTGGTCTCTCCGAGGAACCTTTGCAGAGGTTCCAAGCCTTGTCCACTGGGATTCGAGAGTGCTCGAAGTTTATCTCTCGAGCAGCCTACGATGGCTTCGAAGCATCGGCTCGAGTAGCCGGAGCCGACATCGGTGCCCGCCGACAGGCTTGGCTTCAGTCATCCGACCTTGAGCCATGGGTCCAGGACAAGTTGGTCGATGTCCCCTGCAGAGGTGAAAACCTCTTTGGCAAACCCATGGCTGAAAAGGCTGCACAAATCGAGACCAAGACTCTGACCAGAACTAGGCTGTCCAGAAAAACCTCTGCCCCTTCTCAGAAGAAGAAGGGCTCAGGGAAAAAGCCCTTTTACCCGAGGAAGGCGGCTGCCTATAAATACTACCCTCAGTATCAGGCCTCAGCAGCTCCCCAAAAGGGTCAGCAGGCCAAGGGACGGGGTAATGGGTCCCGTAGGCAGCAGGTCCCCAAGCCCATACGCCGGCCCCTGCTCAGCAGGGTGGGGGTTTTTGACTCCATCAGCTTAGCCTGTTCCCCTCAGCTGGTTTCTCTCAGCACAGGAGGCCGGCTGGTTCACTTTGCCCACAGGTGGTCAGCCATCACATCAGATACCTGGGTACTTCATATAGTTCAGAAAGGCTATCTTCTACACTTTCACCAGGTACCTCCCTCCTACTTTCCAGGGGAGCCTCCAAGACTCCCTCTGCACAGGGACTTACTCCTTCAGGAGTTGGCAAGCCTTCTTCAGGAACAGGCTGTGGAACCGGTGCCCCACCACCTGAGAGGTCACGGCTTTTATTCCAGGTACTTTCTGATACCAAAAAGAACAGGAGGCCTCAGACCCATCCTGGACTTGCGAAACCTCAACAAGTTCCTGGCAACGGAAAAGTTCAAGGTGCTTTCCCTTGGAATCCTGCTGCCCTACCTCCAGCAGGGAGACTGGCTATGCTCCTTAGATCTAAAGGATGCCTATACTCACATCCTTATTCATCCAGACCAAAGACAATATCTCAGATTTGTTGTGGGAGGAAATCATTACCAGTATAGGATCCTGCCCTTTGGCCTATTCTCCGCCCCCCGGGTTTTCACCAAATGCCTGGCAGTGGTGGCGGCCTATCTCAGACTTCAAGGCCTTTTTGTGTTTCCATACCTGGACGACTGGCTCATCCGGGCCCAGTCTTCCCAAGAGGCCACTCGAGCCACTCATCGCACTGTGTCTCTGCTCCAGCACTTGGGCTTTGTCATAAACTTCGCAAAGTAAACTTTGCTCCCCTCTCAAAATCTCAAATTCATCGGCGCAAGGTTAAGCACACTTCAGGCGCGGGCCTTCCTGCCTCTGGACAGGGCCCACAGGCTCATGAATCTCGCCAGCCACTTTCGCAGCAATTCCCTGGTCTTTGCCAGGCAATTTCTGAGACTGCTTGGCCATATGGCTTCCACGGTCCATGTGACCCCCAATGCCCGCCTGAACATGCGACCTGCCCAGTGGTGCCTTCGCACGCAATGGCATCAGGCCACGGGGAGCCTGACGGACTCAGTACAAGTCTCGGACCTGCTGGTCTCTTCTCTGCGGTGGTGGCTTCATCTGCCAAACCTAGTACTGGGAGTGGATTTTCAATCTCCTCCTCCTTCTCAGGTACTAACAACCGATGCTTCTCTCCTGGGATGGGGAGCACATTGCCAAGGGACATGTACTCGAGGCCTCTGGACTCCTTGGGAGTCTGCGCAGCAGATAAACTTCCTGGAGCTCAGAGCCATCCGCCTAGCTCTGAGAGCCTTCTCCCACCTCACTTCTCACCAGTCTGTACTGGTCCAGACGGACAATCAAGTAGCAATGTTCTACGTGAACAAACAAGGAGGCACAGGCTCCTTTCTTCTCTGTCAGGAGGCACGACGGCTGTGCTCTTGGGCAGTCGGCCACGGCATACTCCTCAAAGCGGTCTATCTCCCAGGTCAGGAAAATTACCTGGCAGACAAACTAAGCAGGATCCTCCAACCACACGAGTGGAGATTGGATCCATTAGTGGTTCAGCAGATCTTTCTCAAGTGGGGACTCCCCACCTTGGATCTGTTTGCCAGTCCTCTGAACCGGCAACTACCCAGATTCTGCTCTCGACAACCGCATCCTCTCAGAGTAGTGCCGGATGCTTTTCTGATTCCATGGTCCACAGGCCTCTTGTATGCCTTTCCTCCCATGCCGCTGGTGTCTCGAACGCTCTTCAAAGTTCTCCGAGACAAAGCCTCGCTGATCCTAGTGGCTCCCCGGTGGCCAAGGCAACCTTGGTTCCCGCTTCTAATGCAGCTGGCGGTGGACACTCCTCTTCCTCTGGGGTTTTAACCTGATGATCTGACACAAGACCACGGGTCTCTCCTACACCCCAACCTCTGGTCCCTTCATCTGATGGCCTGGCTGCTGAAAGGGTAGTCCTTGCTCCCCTCCTGCTGCCTCGGGAGGTGGAAGAGGTCGTCTTGGTCTTCTGGCAGCCCTCCACCCGGAAGTCCTACGCTCTTAAATGGCGTCGCTTCTCTGTGTGGTGTGCTCAGCAGTCTGAGAATCCCTTCTCCTGCTTGGTGGCAGTGGTCTTGCAATATTTGCTTTACCTCTCCAATCTGGGCCTTAAGTCCAACTCTGTCAGAGTCCACCTCACGAACCGGTAGATGGCAGGCCTCTGTCCAACCACCCTTTGGTGGCTCGTTTTCTCCGAGGCCTCCTTCTGCTTAAGCCTCCTTTGCGTCCACCAGCCCCTGAATGGGATCTGAATGTGGTCTTGCAGCGGATTACCTGTTCGCCCTTTGAACCTATGGCTACCTGCCTTCTTCGTTTTCTTTCTTGGAAAACCTTGTTCTTGGTAGCCCTTACCTCTGCTAGGCGTGTTAGTGAACTGCAGGCCCTAGTGTCTGATCCTCCTTACACTAGGTTCTACAGGAATAGGGTTGTCTTACGGACTCACCCTAAGTTTCTTCCAAAAGTGGTTTCTCCTTTTCATCTCAACCAGGAGGTGGTTCTTCCGACCTTCTTTCCCAGGCCGCACTCCAGCCGGGCTGAAATGGTCCTGCATACCCTGGACTGTAGGAGGGCCTTGTCGTCCTACCTTGACCGTACGCGGGAGCATAGGAGGGCTGTTCAGCTCTTCGTTTCTTTTGACCCCAATAACTTGGGGCTACCTGTCTCCAAGCGTACATTGTCCATCTGGGTAGCTGACGGTATCGCCTGGGCTTATGGGGCAGCCGGCCTCTCGTTGGAGTGTCGAGTCACGGCTCATCGTGTTAGGGCGAAGGCTGTGTCAGTGGCACATCTCTGCTCTGTTCCGTTGGCAGACCTCTGCTGGGCTGCTACTTGGTCTTCAAGCCAGACTTTTGCGGCCCATTACTGCCTGGAGAGGGAGTCCCGCAGGGACAGTGCTTTCGGTCAGGCAGTCCTCCATAATCTCTTTGAGGTTTAGGGAACTCCTACCCTCCGGCCCTGGTGTTGGGCTACTGGTTGGGGGCGTTTTCAGAGAAGATTCCTTCCTTCAATACTGCTGAGCTAGAGGGAGCTCATTTTTGTGCTTGAGGACTCCGGTAGCCTTAAGCTTGGGAGTCCCATATGTGAGGACTGACTTCCTGCTTGGTCCTGGAGAAAAAGTAGTTACCTGTAACAGGTGTTCTCCAGGAGCAGCAGGAATCAGTCCTCACAACCCTCCCTCCTCCCCTTGGAGTTGCAGTCCTATTATTTCGTTTTTGCTAATTTTTTTGCTGTCTTTTAGTTATGTCATCAGACTGAGCAAGATGGCACCCTTGGGCGGGAAGGGGACCGTGCATGCGTGCTGCAATTCCCAAAGGCTTTCTTTGAAAGCTGGGGAAATTGCTCCATGAGGGCTCCGTCGGCGCTGACGTCACCCATATGTGAGGACTGATTCCTGCTGCTCCTGGAGAACACCTGTTACAGGTGAGTAACTACTCTTTACTCACCTGTAACAGATGTTCTCCAGGAGCAGCAGGAATCAGTCCTCACTACCCTCCCTCCTCCCCTTGGAGTTGCAGTCATTCTTATTGCATATCTTGCAAACCTTTTGCTGTCTTTCCGCTATGTCATCAGACTGAGCAAGATGGCATCCCTGGGTGGGAAGGGGACCGCGCAAGTGCGCTGCAATTCCCAAAGGCTTTCTGCGAAAGCTGGGGAAAATTGCTCTGCGAGGGCTCTGTTGGAGCCGATGTCACCCATAAGTGAGGACTGATTCCTGCTGCTCCTGGAGAACACCTGTTACAGGTGAGTAACTACTCTGTACGTATGACCTAGATTGGCCACTGTTGGAAACAGGATACTGGGCTTGATGGACCTTGGTCTGACCCAGTATGGCATATCTTATGTTCAGGTTTAACCTCTTCTTGCAGCTCTAGTACTTTCCTCCAATAAGACTTCTCTTTGCACACAGGCTTTTCAGCAGGCACGTGAAGCCTCTTCTCATTAAGTGGTGCAGTGCTTCTGACTGACTTAAATTACTTTTAGTCACAGATTTACTCACGTTCCCTTTTGGAGCTGGCAAATTTCCTATAGCTTCCTGGATTACTGCCAAAGTGTGTTGCTCCTCGTCAGGACGTCTCTCAGTTATAAATCTCCTCCTTCTAGAGCCCAAAGCATTTTCTCTGCAGCACCGGCTCCTCTCTGGATTATGGCTTCTACCACTGAGAGCTCCACTGTATTCCTCAGCGTTCTCTGTGGTTAAACTTTTACTGTGACTTGGTCTCACATCCTCCTTCCCTCTGCACCCCTCTCTAGTGTTGTCCTTGGAAATGCTCTTCTCTTCAGCTGCCCTGAAGGTCTTCCTTCCTTCAGACTTCCTCGAGTTTCTGCTTCTATTTCCCTGGTGGTTCCCTTTCCTTCTATTCCCCTGCATTTATATGAGTGTGCCTGCATTAGGGTCCCGTGCTCCTCCCCCAGGTGGCTCTCATTGACTTTACTACTTGCTTCAGAGCTTGGGTGTGGCTTGTAACCAGGAGCTACGTGTGTTTTTTTCTGTTTAGCTTCAGCCTTCCTGCCTGTCTCTCTCCCTAAAGGTAAATGGGTGTTTTTCTCCTATTTCCATAGGCTCGGAAACACTTTTGCCATCACAATATGTATATCCTTAGTGTAAAAAGGAAGAAGGCGATTGATTGTATATTAAGAAAAGATCTACCATTTTTGATCGCAAGGAATATGACAGGGAAGTTAATCTGGATGAGAATCCCTGTGAACCAAAGAAGAATCGCAACAGAAGTGAATCAGTGGAAAACATTGATGTGTCTGCATTGCTGTTTTCATCCCAGAAGGGACAGTCTAAAAAAGTAGGAGAACATGAAAGGGATGATAAGGGAAAATAAACATTTTTTAAATATGGATTCCCTTTGGAGAGGGGGAGATCAATCACGCATGTGCCATCCACAAAAGGAATCATATTGGGACAGAGAGCAAAATCAAGAGAGGACTTACAGTCAATTTCAACCATACAGGGGTCGGGGGTCAAGGAAGGGGTCACATGGCACCTGACAGATCGATAGAGAGGAGATAATTATTTCTGAGAGGGATAGTTATGTAATCAACATCTCAAACTACAATCTCACCGCTGATGAAGAATCTCTCCTCAAAGGTTTGTCCTTTGTACCGGTTAAGATATATGACCCTTTTGAAACCCGGGTAGACCTATATGGTTTTTTTTCCCCTAAAATTTGAATATGACAATTTTTTATTAATTATGAATCTACTTATATTGATCTATCTATAATAAAAAAGAAATCATGTTGGATTCCCCCACAAAACACTGACCCTTTGATTGAAGCTTTTGAGAAAGTGGTTTTGAAAGAAACTAACAAGCTAAGCACTAAGGAATGACCACCTTATCAAAATTTGATTATAGAGGAGAGGAAAGCCATCAAATCACGACAGAGGAATAATATCATAAAACCGGCAGATAAAGGGGGTGCTACGGTTATTTTAGACAAAGGTTTTTATATTGCTGAAATACAGAGGCAATTAAAAGATACCACATTTTATTGCCAGTTGGATGATGACCCTACCTCAGCCTTGAAAAGCTCTATTGGTAATCTAATCCTTACTGCTTTTGAGTTTGGACATATTACAGAAAAAGAGAAGAGTTTTCTTATAGTGTCTTCTCCAATTATTCCTACTATTTACATCAATCCAAAAATTCACAAATCATTAGAAAATCCGCCTGGCTGACTGATTGTATCTGCTATTGGCTCTCTTTTTGAGCCTATTTCACAATTTATGGAAGTCTTGTTACGCCCTTTTGTTGAAAACGTCATATGTTCGGGATTTGACGCATGTTATCAATATCCTAGCTGCTATACTAGATTCTAATTCAGTAATTTTAGTGACCCTGGACGTAGAGTCATTGTACACAAATATCCCGCAGAAGGATGCTTTAACAATTGAACGATACCTATACAATAGAAAAGATCATAGACGCATCCCTACAGCATTTCTGATGGATTTGGCGTGATTAGCCCTGTGTGAAAACTATTTTTGTTTTCGTGATATATTTTACAAGCAAATAAAGGGCGTAGCCATGGGCTCATCCATGGCTCCAGATATTGCAAACTTGTATGCATTTAATTTTGAGGAGAATTACATAAAGAATAACCCTTTTATATCAAATATAAAATTGTGGATAAGATATATATATGATATATTTGTTTTATGGGATGGAACAATGGATCGGTTATCAGCATTTAATGAATGGATTAATACATGTGATGTGAATTTGTGGTTTCAGATGATGTATGATTTCCAAAAAATACCGTATCTAGATTTATTTATTATAAAAACAAATGAGGGGTTCAGTACCACACTTTCTAGGAAACCCACGGATAGGAATCAATTATTACATTTCAAGAGTTTTCATAATATGGCACTTAAAAACTGGCCAAATGAAAGGTTATTTTTAAGAGCAAAAAGGATCTATACCTCTAATCAAGATTTTGAACAGGCCACTATCATGAGAGATCAACTTAAAGTTAGGCAATACCCTTCATATCAGATTAATAAGACATATAAAAAAGCTTGTCAGTCCTCTCAAACAATTGTTGCAGCCACAGAAAAAGGAGGACATTGGTGATATAGTATGCCCTCTTCTTTATTCTTATCAATCCCATAATATTGGAAATTTTTTTTAAAAACATTGGCATTTAATCCAAACCCTTCCAGATTTTGCAGAGATGAATCTGACTATAGCTTATAAACCAATGTAAATTTACACAATATGCTCATTCCATCTGCGTTTACCGAATGAAAATTCCTCTCAAAATATAAGGGACATTTCCAGTGTGGTAGATGTTCTGTGTGTGTCCATGCTCTTTCGGTTAGAAATCAGTACATTCATCCGATTAATAAACGTGTTTTCTATTTAGATGATTTCTCCAATTCTTTAACCAGTCATGTAGTGTATGTAATACAGTGCCCCTGCAACAAGCTATATGTGGGTATGTCTACACGGCCTATTTGCCACAGAATTATTGAACACAGGAGTTGTATCAACAGAGATCTGGTAGATAAGCCTCTGGTCACTCATTGGTTAGAGCAAAACTATAAAATATCCGATTTAAAATTTTTTGTAATGAAAAAAGTTAAGTTGAATTGGAGGGGTGGTGATATTGCAAAAACCATTTTGCGTCTGAGCAACGGTATATTTTTAATTTGGATAGTTTATATCCCAGTGGTTTGAATAGGGAAGATGATTTATCTGTTTTCCTCTGAATTTTGATCCACAATAATATCAGTTACATCTCTGTAACTGTATTTATAATTCCTAACTTTCTATAGGTTTTTAATTTAAAAATGATGTGGATTGTCCTTGGCTGAAGATTGGCGGTGAGGGTTGTGGCGTATCAGGGAAGGACCTAAGGCTTTGTAGCAACGCATCACTAAGGTCCTCCACAATCGTGGTTTTTATACAGTCAATCTTTTGATCCCCTATTAATTCTGGTGACTCATATATACATAATTAAGTTTATAATTTAATACATGAGATTTAGTATTTTACTCTTATTCCTGATCATTATTAGCCTTCTTTATATATAGTGTAAGGATTCACATTAACCCCCCTTTAAAATTTAGGCAGCCGTCCGGATTGTGATTTGCATACTCCTGTCAATCCTGAGAATCTTTATATTTCCCGCTAAAAACCTGCTTCACTCACAGCGCAGATGCCGGCGTCTTTTGACAGAAGTGTCTGTTGTGATTTTTAGATTTATTAATTTTATTTATTTAATGTCTCCTCTATACCATGCTCTTTAAAAATCAGTGTGGTGTACAGGTAACAGATTTGTGCAGTGCAGGCAAGCCTGCACGGGACTTACAATAAACGGGATTATATACAGGGTTAACGGGGTAACTATGTACAAGATAACTTGCTGTCATTAGTTATGAGGACAGCTCGCCACTATTACACATTGGCACAGCTATATACATGCTGTCATATGTCATGAGGACAGATCGATTATTTACACATTTAATGAATGGATTAATACATTCATTAGCAGCGAAGAGAACAAGATTTTGTTATCCTTGATCCTGGTGGTATATTGTAAGTAAGAAAGCCTTATAATTTTAAGAATATTGGTTCTCTAACTCAGGTTATGATCGGCTTCAAAAATTCTAATGGGAAGAAATTTAGAATACCAAAAGCGAAAAAAAATTTTAAACTTGACTTGATGATAAGGTTTCATTCTTAGTACATTTAAAACATATATCTCAAAATTTATTTACCTTGGAAAGAATTATGCTTTGTGTATTTTATAGTTTAGTATGCTATTATTGTTTTAAGAATTTAGGTAGGGCCGGTTTTTTAATGGATACCGTTAATGATCATTTAGCATGTATCGGCATCAGCGCTTGTAGATAGACATCGCTTTGCGTACAATATATTTTATTTTAAAAAAGGATAAGTAATGAATTTCATATTAGTTTTTAGAAAAATATACATTGAAAATATTCTCATATTGGCTTGCCTCCGGTGTTTTGCTCTGTTCATGCCTAATGCATTCACAATATAAGTTTTAAAATCATTACATTTGTGTAAGAATGGCACTGGGGGGCTTTATAGATTGAACAACCGTATAGGATATTTGCTTTTAGATAGAAAATTTTTCAATGACATATTTAATTTAATTTTGCTGCTGTTGTGTGCTTCAATTGCCCATTCCATTTAGTACTGCAATTTAAAGTGTTTTTACTGAGTTTTACATAAAAAAAATATTTTTTTTAAATTTTATTTTTATAAATTTAGAATACATATCAAGAAACAAATAAGAAAAGAATAATCAATAAATCACGCATAGGAACAATTTAAATTATATTACAATATTCCTCATCAAGAAGGGGCTCAATAACAAGAACAAAACAAAAAAAAAACAGTCCCATCTCAGCCCGGACAATATCCCTGCACCTACCAGGACACATAAGCCAAGGAAAAACAGAACACCCCCCCCCCCCCCCCACACACACACACACACTTTATACCTTATCCTTTAAAAACTCTAGTAACTGTTCAACCTCCAGAAAAATATAACGTTTACCTTGAAAAATTATGTGGCAGTGACAAGGAAATTTCAAATAAAATAAAGCTCCAAGAGCCACCACGCGTGGACGAACCTCCAAAAAGGCCTTCCAACGCTTTTGTGTGGCTCTGGAGACATCTGGAAATATTTGAATACACTGACCACAAAATTTCTCAAGTTTCTTTTTAAAATATGCACGAAACTTTTCTGTTTATCTAACTCAGAAACTACGGTAGTTAACAAAGTAGCTCTCGTAGCTATCTCATCGTGAGATGATTCTAAAAACTCAGAGATATTTAATTGAGAGGAAATCATCTGATCATTTTGTACCCCCGCTCCCCTATTAGACTCTTTATTTAAATTCCCTACAGGAAGATAATAAATTTTCGACAAAGCTATTGAATTGACATCAGAAAATAACAACACTTCTTTCAAGTATTTTTGAAAAAGTATAGTTGGAGACAAATAATGTGTACAAGGAAAATTTAACAAGCGGAGATTCCTAGACCGCAAGGAGTTTTCCAATATTTCATCCTGACGATGTAGTAAGGAAACATCTTGAACAATTGTAGCCACAACTTCTTGCTGTGAGGAACCTCTCACTTCCTGAGACTCTAAACCTTTTTCCACTACTGGCAATCTAGATTCATGATCCGAAAGTTTTGCTACAATCTGCTTTGAAAAAACAGATATTTTCTGTAGGGAAGACCCTATAACCGACTCCACTCGTACGAGATAACATGATCCATATGTCCTTTAACGATATGTCAGCCGGAGGAACTTGTACCTCACCCACCAAAGGAAATACCACTGCCGAGGGGAGAGGAGGTGGCAAAGTCTGAATTGCGGAATCAATACGCAAGAACGAAGAGGATAATAAAGGTTTCTCAAGTTCACCTAGTTCAGCTCCCACAAGAGGAGACGAAGAAACTGATGAAAGTTCCTTATCCTGGTGAGCCAGGGACGAAACTCTTCTCAACGGGGTATTATTAGAAGAAGAAGTACTTACAGTGGAAGCATCTCCCAAAGCAATATCCCCTGCTCGATTCTCAGCCAGTGTTGATGAAGTTCTGCCAACATTAACATGTGCATCCATTGGGCCTACTACCTTAACGGCCTTCACCTGCACCGCCGGAGGATATCTCTTCTTCCGTTTCCCCATCAGTGTTTACTCCAAACGCCGAACTGTGCTGAAGGGGCGCCAAAGAGGCGGGACCTGCCCCTTTGGCCATGCCCCTTCGGGCACACGCCCGCTCCGCGTTCTGCATTGGTGGCAAGATGGATATAGCCCCTGCAATCAAGCTGCCCCAATCAGAGCAGCGACAGCGGGTAGCCAGGCCAATCAGAAACAGGTAATAGCACAAGCAGGAAACAAATGAGCACCTCGGCGTCCCGCGTTGGGGGCAAGATGGATATAGCCCCTGCAATCAAGCCGCCCCAATCAGAGCAGCGATAGCAGGTAGCCAGGCCAATCAGAAACAGGTAATAGCACAAGCAGGAAACAAATGAGCACATCAGTATATTTTTTATGGTGGAATGTTTTATCATTTTTTAGCTGTGGCGCTACTTCTTTGATAATGGATTACACATAATAGGATTACTATTGAGTTTTTATCCTCTTCTTGTAGAAAATATAGATTGCATTGAATTAAAAATAGAACATACATGTATGTTTTATGGTATTTTTTACTTCATAATTAATATGAGTAGTTCGTGTCACTTCCAAGTGGTATTTGTTTGGTTAAAAGTTTAAAAATCTATAAAGCATTGGTTTTAGTCATTTATATATACATTTTATAGTTATTTGTCTAGGATAATCACCATAACAAGGATTTTATTAGCTGTATATAAAATATTATGTTTGCATTATTAAATATGTCTTTTAATTATATTTATGTTGTATTATACATATGATTTCATGGTGCCTTATTTAATTGATCTAAATGTTTTAACAATTTGATTTTTATGTATTTATTATTCATTTGTGCATTTATATATGTTGTATTTTTTAGCCAGAAAAGCCCCTGATGATGGCATAGTGAAACACGGCCTGTGTTGGGCCTTGGCTAATAGGTGTTCAATAAAAGATTCCTTCCTCTGCTATCCATGTTTTTTTGTACTGGGTGTGTCAGTATTTGGTGGGCCACCCTTTGTTCTTGATCACCTGACTGCACCTTGTCGGCATTGAATGAACCAGTCTGACAAGGTGATCGTTGGTGACAACGCGGTTCCAAGCTGAAATGAGTGACTCAATCAGCTCACGCTTTGATGTTGGATGCCTCTTGGATATTTCCAAGGCCACCTTGTGCCACAGGTTCTCGATTGGATTCAGATCTGGAGACTGAGCAGGCCAGTCCATTGACTTGATGTTGTTCCGCTGCTTCCAGCTGATCACCTGTCTGTAGCGATGGCAGGGTGCATTGTCATCTTGGAACAGGAACTGGCCAAGAAACAGCTGGTGTGCTGATAGCACCATGCACCTTTGCAGTATAGTGATGTACTTGGCCCTGTTGACCATTCCATCGACAATGTGAAGAAGTCCAACGCCACTGGCAGCCATGCAGCCCCAGACCATGACCTCAAAAGATGCTTCACAGTGAGGTTGAGACACTCAGGCTTGAATTCCACTCCAGGAAATCTCCTCACATAGGTGTGGGCCTGGTTACCAAACAGGCAGAAGGTGCTTTCATCGCTGAATAGCACCTTTTCCCACATTTCAGTCGACCAGGTTGAGTGCTTTCTTGCCCACACAATCCGGTTGCGCCTTTGTATGTCAGTCATCGATGGCTTATTCCATGCTTTGTAGCCCCGGAGACCAAACTGCAGGCACCGGCGACGAACTGTTGATGAGCTGACACTGACCTCACTCTTGTCTGACCACTCTCGAAGTAGCTGAGGAGAGGTCAACTTGCGATTAGTCAGTGAAATGCATCGTAGTGCGTGGTCCTGGCATGATGTTAATGCACGTGGACGACCTGAACGAGGCTTGTCCACCACTGAACCCGTTTCTTTCTTCTTCTGTACAATCTTAACAGCAGTGCTCTGATGCAGCCAACTTTCCTGGCTATCTGACGGCTTGAAAATCCTTCCTCGCTCATAAAGGACACATGAACACGCTCCTCCAACGTCAGGGTCCGAGTCATCTTCATGGTCGATCCAGAAAACGTATGAAATTCAAAAATTCCGCGCGTTTTTATAGCTGCACTGTTGGCTAGATATCTGCATTGATTGGTTAGTGAAACCAGCCTCCTGATTGGTCAGAAATAACATGTGCATATTGGATAATCTCGATCCAGTTTTGACGCAGGATCCACAAAAATTGCAGTAGCTATCTCCCAGCATCTGTAAAGTATTTAAATTGGAAGCAAGCAATGCAAAAAAGTCAACTCTAATAGCCAAATGTATCCCTTTTAACATGGTAGAAAGATGAATATGCTGGGCTAACGCAAAATTTAAAAAAAAGTTAGAAAGTATGAAAAATGCAAAACTCACAAGTGATTCCAGACTTTTGCACACCACTGTGTGTGTGTGTGTATATATATATATATATTTTTTTTTTAACATATATTCAATTTTGCTAACCAAATGCACATCCTTAATTAAAACCCTCAACATGGAAAGGCTTAAAAGGTTAGGCCTCTTCAAATTGGAAGAGACAGTTGAGGGGAGATAAGATAGAGGTCTACAAAATAAGAAAGGAGTGGAACAGGTAAATGTAGATCAGTTGTTTACTCCTTCAAAAAGTAGAAAGACTAGGAGACATGCAATGAAGCTACAATGTGTTAAGTGCCATCGAGTCTGTGTCGACGTCGATTCATGGTGGCCCTCTGGATAGTTTTCCTAAACTCTGTTTGGTCTTAAGTCAGGTGGCTCATTGTTCACACTGTGGCACCTATAGCTGCTGTTTTTATATCTATCTCATTGCTGGCCTTCCTCTTTTGCATTGACCTTCTACCTTGCCAAGCATGATGTCTTTCTCTAATAATCTCTCTCTTCGCATGATGTGTCCAAAGTATGAAAGTCGATGTCTTGTCATCTGAGCTTCTAAAGAAAGCTTAGGTTTGATCTCTAGTACTGACTGGTTTGTTCTTTGGGCAGTCCATGGTATAGACAGTATTCGTCGCCAGCATCATAATTCAAAGGCATCAATTTTCTTCCTGTCTATCTTTTTCACTGTCCAACTTTTACATCCATATGACGTTATTGAAAATACTATCGATTAAGCGAGTTGAATCTGTGTATGGATAGAGACATCTCTGCTCTTGAGAATCTTGTCTAGGTCCTTCATAGCCATTCTGCCAAGAGCAATGCATCATCTGATTTTTTTGACTGCTTGTTGTTTCTTTATTGATAGTTGGTCCAAGTAGGTTAATTTTTTCTCCATCAACAATGAACTTATTGATTTTGCCATTTGTCAGAATCTTTGTCTTCTTTACATTAATGTGCAGGCCCATTTTAAGACTAAGTTCCTTGACCTTGAGAAGCAAATGTTTCAGATCGTCTTCACTTTCAGCCAGTAATGTGGTATCATCAGCATAGTGAAGGTTGTTTTGAGTTTCCCACCAGTCTTCACACCTCTCTTGTCATCATACAGTCCTGCTTCTCTGATAATTTGTTCTGCATATAAATTAAACTGGTAGGGGGAAAGTATACAACCTTATCCATACACCTTTGCTGATTTTAAACCATTCTGTTTCTCCTTGTTCCGTTTGGACAAGTTACTGGAGAAACAGTCAATAAACCATTATTATATTTAAATCTGTTTGCTGATGCCACAATACATACAAGAAGGTTATATCAACAAAGGAACATCAGTGTGATAACAAACTTCTAAACTATCAAAAACAGACTTAGAAACAACTTAGTAAAAATAAAACTTGCATATTATACAATTTCCCCCCCCCCCTTCTCCCATATACCTCCCCTCTCCATATTCCTTCCACTTTCCTCTCTCCCCCCCCCCCTTTTGCGGGATCCAGTAGCTTTGATGGACCCTGTGGGATCTACCACATACTCTTCACCCCTTCTATCCCCCATTCCCCCCTTCAGACACAGAGTGCATGCTATTTACACTCTGTCCACCCTTCCCTCTCCTCCCTCTCATACCTAAACTCTTCAAAAGGGGTTTTCCCACACTGACATAAATTTGACCTGCATTACGGGGATCCACCCACTTGAGGAAAAGGACCATCTTATATAGACTAATTTGTCCCAACAGTCAGAGGGTACGTTTTGCAAACTCCCTAGATGTCCTTGTAGTGCTCCAGTAAGGGCCACACATTGCTATCATACAGGTCCCAAGAGTCTCCCATAATCTACAGCCCCAGATAGCAGAAGGAGCCCTCCATCCAATGAAGCGGAAACGCGTCCTTCCATTCTCTGAACCACCGCTGCCCAAGCCAATGCCTCAGATTTTAAATAATTGAACTTCAGCCTGAAATGGAGCCAAATCTCTGAAAAGCCTCCAATAATACTTTTAAGGACCCCTCAGGGTCCACCAAGTGCACCAGGATATCATTGGCAAAGGCAGCCACTTTAAATTCCTGCGCCCTGATCCGTACCCGCCCCCCCCCCCCCCTAATCCCTGGGCACGCCTGAATGCTATGCAGCAGCAGGTCCAAGCTTAATATAAACACGGGAGATAAGGGACACCCCTGTCTGGTGCCCCTCTGAAGCTCAAAAGGGTGAGAGACTCCACCATTTATGAATACAGAACACACGACCCCTCTATACATAGCTTTTACAGCCCTCCGATAGACCTCTCCAATCCCAAAACTTTCCAGCACTGCGAATAAGAAGTCCCAGTTCACCTGATCAAAAGCCTTTTTGGCATCAAAACTAACCAACAGTGATGGGATGGACTGGGACCAGACTCGCTCCAAAGAGGTCAATATCCTCCCTGCCTTCCTAACTCCATTCCTCCCCTGCACAAATCTGACCTGGTGCTCAGAGACTGGGTTGAGGGCATATACTGCCAGGCGGTCTGCCAGAATTTTAGAGTAAAACGTCAAATCACAATTTAAGAGGGAGATAGGGTGGTACCGGGTGACATCCAATGTGTCTTTCCCAGGTTTTAATGTTAAGGTGATATGGGTCATCCCAGCTTGGGTCAGACATTTTAACTGCTTGCTTGTGAGTCCTGTCTATTTCGATATATATAGTCATTTTACCATTGTTAGTGTGCTCTTTACCTTATCTGTATTTTCTTTTGTAATATTATTCCGCTTCCTCCTATTTTCAGCTGTCTCTTGCTCTTCCTCTGCCTTATTATCCCTCCCAGCTACCCTTCAGCCCACCCACCCCGGCCATCATTCTTTTATAACTATCCTGTACTCATTACCACTATTACTCACAGGTGCATCCTAATCCCCTGAGATCTCTCTCGTGCCTATCCTTCATATATTTCTTCTGACTTCTGCTCTTCTCTCCATCTCTCTCTTATGGTTTCACGTCACTTAATCTTCCTGTTAACTTTCCCTAATCTTCTCCTCTCATACCAACAACTTCAAGTCCTCCCCCTCCTTATTTATCCCCCTTTACCATCCTCCTTTCTCCCACCATCTTGTCATCTACCCTATCAGCTGCTTTTGAGCTTCACCATTTTCTTCCTCTCAGCCCATCTCCTCTCTCTCTCTATGAAAGAACATCGCCCTAGTTACCGCCATTCTGTCTCCCCTCTGCCCCGCACTCTTTTACTCCTCATCCTCCTGTCTTCTGGAGATATCTAACCCAACCCTGGCCCTCCTAGACTTTGTCACACTCCCAGGACAGATGCTCATGCAACTGCTCTAATCTTATCCATATCCCTCTCCTTTCCCCTTCCTTTCTCCCTTTCGCATGCACCTTGTGGAATGCACACTCCATCTAAAATAAGCTTGCCTTTATTCATGATCTCTTTATCTCTAATGCTCTCCATCTTCTTGCTCTGAGACCTGGCTCCTAGAAGACTCAGCTTCAGTTGCTGCCCTCTGTCATGTCTATAGATTCTCCCACACCGCCCCACCCCACTAGCGATGGTGTTGGGTTTTTACTCTCTCATTGCTGCCAGTTGCAACTCCTCCTTCTGCCTCAGTCTAACTCCTTTCCCTCCTTTGAAGTCCACACCATCTGCCTTTTTACTACCTCTCCAGACAGTTGTTATTTATCCCCCCCCCCCCCCCGACAAGTCCACCTCTACCTTTCTCAATGACTTTGGCTCGTGGCTTTCCTTATTTTCTGGATTCTGTTAACCCCTCTGACCCTTATGCTTTAAAGCTCCTTTTCCCTTACCACCTCATTCAACCTCCAGCTTTGCTCTTCTGCCCCCACTCACCAGCACGGCCACTGCCTCGACCTTGTCATCCTCTCTAATTGCTTGCCCTGAAAGCACAGTTACTTACCTGTAACAGGTGATCTCTGGGAACAGCAGGAATTAGTCATCACATATGGGTACGTCGGTACCGATGGAGCCCGCGCGGGAAAGCTCCCCAGCTTTTCAGATTAAAAGCTTTTGGGGCCTCCCACTGCACATGCGCGCTGCCTTCCCGCCTTCCTGAGCAGCTCTCGTCAGTTCGAGTTTAAAGCTGAGACAATAGAGAGAGAGGACAGGAAGATAGAGATACAACTCCTAGGGGAGGTGGGTGGGTTGTGATGACTAATTCCTGCTGTTCCCAGAGATCACCTGTTACAGGTAAGTAACTGTGCTATCTCCAGGAACAAGCAGGAATACGTCATCACATATGGGGACTCCCTAGCTAAGATGCCTGGGAGATCCCCCTCCAAGGGTAAACCATCTTCGCATGGATCTCAGGCATCCATCCAGGGAAGGTGGGCAGGAGTTGTTTAAGTATGGAACAGGTGTTTGAGGACAGCCTGACCAAACAAGGCATCCCGGCGGGAGTCCTTGTCCAAGCAGTAATGGGCTGTGAAGGTATGAACCGAGGCCCAAGTGGCTGCTCGACAGATCTGATCTATGGACACAGAGTGAAGATGAGCCATAGAAGTGGCCATGGCCCTCACATTGTGAGCTGTGACATGGCCCTCCATAGAAATGTTCTTACTCTGGTAAGCAAAAGAAATACACTGAGCGATCCAATTGGAAAGTGTACGCTTGGTGACTGGAAGTCCCAAATGAGAAGGATCAAAAGCCACGAAAAGTTGGGAAGACTTTCGATGTGGTTGAGTCCTGTTGAGGTAAAAGGCAAGAGCTCTTTTACAATCCAGAGTATGAAGGTTCCTCTCTGCACTGGATGCATGAGGAGCCGGGAAAAAGACAGGTAGATATACCTCTTGATTAAGATGAAAGGGCGAGACCACTTTGGGCATAAAGTGGGGATTCGTCCTAAGGACCACCTTATCATGATGAAACCTAGTATAAGGTGGATGAGCCACTAAAGCCTGCAGTTCACTGATGCGGCGAGCCGAAGTGACTGCAATAAGGAAAACAACCTTCCAGGAAAGAAATTTGAAGGAGGTAGAGTCCAAAGGCTCAAAAGGTGGCTTCATAAGCTGACCTAGAACTAGGTTCAAATCCCATGCTACCGGAGGAGGTCGGATGGGAGGTTTAGTTAGAGTCAGGCCTCTCATGAAACGTGAAACAAGAGGATGAGAGGAGACAGGTTGTCCATTTATAGGTTTTAAGGATGCTGCAATAGCACTCAAATGGACCCTTACTGAATTCGTCTTAAGGCCTGCATTTGAAAGATGCAGGAGATAGTCCAAGAGGGAATTCAAAGGAAGTGCTAGAGGGTCAAGACCCTGCTGAGCACACCAAATGGAAAAACGTTTCCATTTGAAAGCATAAGAACGCCTCGTGGAAGGTTTCCTAGAGGCATGAAGGATATCTGTCACAGGTTGAGAAAGATTAAAGTCTTGAAGACTTAGGCCTTCAGTAACCAAGCTCTGAGATGTAGGGATTTGGGGTTTGGGTGCCACAAAGTCCCCTCCTCCTGAGACAGAAGGTCTGGCGCAGCTCCCAGGTCCAGGGAGGATCCCTGGGAGAGATGCAGAAGTAGAGGGAACCACACCTGGCGTGGCCAGCGGGGAGCTATGAGGATCATAGTCCCGTGATCCCTCTGGAGCTTGAACAGAGTCTTGGATATTAGAGGAATGGGTGGAAAGGCATAGAGGAATTCCTGACCCCAATGCAGGAGGAAGGCATCGTGGGCCTGAGCTCCCTGACACTGAGTTCTGGAACAGAACCGGGGAAGTTTGGCATTCCACGGACTTGCAAAGAGGTCTATGTCCGGGGTCCCCCATTCCTGAAAGATTCTGCGTATCTGGTCCATATGTAGGGACCATTCGTGTGGAAGCAGAACTCGACTGAGTCTGTCTGCACGAGAGTTTTGAACTCCTGGAAGATACACTGCAAGAAGGTGAATTTGATGCTCTCTGGCGAAGGCCCATATTCTGAGAGCTTCGTTGCAAAGCGACAGAGAGCCTGTCCCTCCTTGTTTGTTTATATAGAACATGGCTACCTGATTGTCTGTCTGAACTAGGACAGTCAGGTTGACAAGGAGGGTATAGAAGACCTTGAGGGCAAGGTAAATTGCTCGCAGTTCCAGGAGGTTGATATGAAGGGTGGCCTCCTGTGGAGACCAAGTGCCCTGAGTGGAGAGGTTCTGAAGATGAGCTCCCCACCCTGTCTGGGAGGCATCTGTTGTGAGGGTTGCTTGGGACAACAAAGGTTGGAAGGGGGCCCCCAACAACAGATTCTTGGTGGATGTCCACCATTGGAGGGACCAAAATAGACGGCTTGAGGTGAGTATTTGGTCGGAGAGCGCTCCAGATGCTTGAGTCCACTGGGTGGCCAAGGTCCATTGAGCTGCTCTCATATGCAGACGAGCGTAGGGCACCACATGTACCGTGGAGGCCATGTGGCCCAGAAGTCGCAGCATTTCCCGGGCTGTCAAATGACTGCTGGACTGAGCTTGGAAGGCCAAACTCAGCAGGCGTTGGGCCCTGACCTGAGGCAGGTAGGCCCTTGCAGTGATGGTGTCTAACTGGGCCCCTATGAACTCGAGAGACTGAGTAGGGATTAGTTGAGACTTGGGAAGGTTTACTACCAGTCCTAGATACTGCAGAAGACGCCTTGTGCGGTCCAGGGAAATTTGGGCCTGGGACTGAGAGGGAGCTCGAATGAGCCAGTCGTCCAGGTATGGGAATATGAAAATTCCCAGGCCTCTTAGAAAGGCAGCTACGACTGCCATGCATTTGGTGAACACTCTTGGAGCAGAGGCTAGACCGAAGGGGAGTACTCTGTACTGGAAATGTTTTCCCTGAAACAGAAATCGAAGGTATTTTCTGTGGGATGGGTGGATGAGTATGTGTGTATACGCATCCTTTAGATCTAGAGAACAAAGCCAATCCTGACTCTGAAGGTATGGAAGGAGAATGCCCAGAGAAAGCATTTTGAATTTCTCCTTGAAAAGAAATTTGTTCAATTCTCTCAGATCCAGAATTGGTCTGAAGCCCTCTGTCTTCTTTGGTATTAGAAAATAAGGGGAGTAGAATCCCGTCCCCTGTTGAAGAAGAGGGACCTCCTCTATTGCCCCCTGGGCAAGGAGGGAGGAGACTTCCTGACCCAAGAGGGCCAGGAGAGATGGGGGAGAATTGAACTGCCTCACCATAGTATAAGGAGGAAGGTCGGAAAAATGGAGTTTGTAACCCTCTCTGATGATAGAGAGGGTCCATTGCTCTGATGTAATTTGCTCCCATCTGGGAGCAAAGTGAGCTAACCTTCCGGGTATGGTGAGGGGCTCTGGTTGTTCTAGAGCCAGAAAAGTTAAGTTCTCTAGGGGCAAGTCAAAACCCCTGAGGGGGTGGAGCCTGCTGAGGCGTAGCAGACGCCGCAGGCTTTGACCTTGCCTGTTTAGGTTGCTGACGTTTAGCAGCAAAACGAGGCTGAGAGGATTGTTGGCCAGTATTTGTAGAAAATCTGGACTTCTTGTAATAAGGCCTCTTAAAAGACTTCTTCTTGGCAGGAGTGGAGGTAGACTTAGAAAGTCTATCTAAGGTGGCATTTTCTGCATCCATTTGAGTGGCCTTAATTTGCCACTCCTCACCAAATAAGTTCTCACCTGTACAGGGCAGATTTCTTAAGCCATCTAGGACCCAAGGTTCTAGATCAGAAGCCTGGAGCCAAGCAAGACGTCGGGCTGCTATAGCAATGCCCGAAGCCCTACCAGCACCCTCAAAGGAATCAAAAGCTGCCCTGTTGGAGAACTTTGAAATATCCAAAAGGTGTTTCACCAAGGAAATGAACTGCTCCCTCTTATCCTCAGGGAGAAAGGGGGCAAAATGCCGAACTTTTAGAGCGATTTCACTGAGAAACATGCCCATGTAAAGACTATAGGAATTAATCCTGGCTATAAGCATAGTAGCCTGGAAAATTTTCCTGCCAAAAGAGTCTAGAGTCTTACATTCTCGCCCTGGAGGAGTAGAAGAGTGCCTTTTGGTACTCTTTATCTTCTTCATTGCAGACTTCACCACAATAGAATGGTGAGGCAACTGGGTTTTTTGGAAACCAGGAGAAGGGGGGACACGGTACATGGTGTCCAACCTGCGAGAAGAAGGAGACAATGTTAGAGGAGCCTCCCATAAGTCCATCAAGTGTTCTTGAAGGATTTCATGGATAGGCAGGGTGACTGCCTCTTTAGGAGACTTAGAGTATCCTAAAATATCCAGTTTCTTTGATCTGGGTTCCTTTTCAGAGGATGAAGCAATAGAAAGACCTTTAGCCATTTCTATGATGAAGTCCTGAAAGGACAAATCCTCTGGTGGAGACATTCTCCTGTTAGGAGAAGAAGGCTCCTCAGGAAGATCAAGGGAGAACTCATCAGAATCATCAGAGGAGTTAAAATCCTCTGAAGAAGCAGAGTATCCTCTATGTGCTTCCAACGCACGATACGCATACCGTTCGGTATCGACATCGGGCGTACCGGGTATGGGATCGGTACCGGGCAAAAGCCCGGATCCGGCATGCGGAACCGATCTGCGTTTGGAAGACGATGGCCTCGGTTCCGGTATGGAAGCCATTACCGGAACCGGACCCGGTACCGCTGGCTGCGGTACCGAGGGCGTAGCAGCATTAATAAAAGCCAGAATGGCCTGCTGCATGACTTGGACAGTATTGCCCATAGACGCCACTGCTGCCTGGATGTCGGTACCGGTATGGGCCGGTACCCCAGAGCAGTACAACAGGTGATCTGTCGAGGCCGCGCCATCGATGTCAACCTGTGACCCCATGATTGCTTTGGAGGCCGGAGCCTCCCGCCGGGGTTTTTTGGCCTGGGCAGAATCCTCGAACTCAGTCACTGGAGTTTTGGTTACCTGAGATCCATCCGGAGAGGAAGACCTGGATGACTGTGATGCTTCTGAAGGAAACAGCACATGGAACTTGTTGGCCCGGTTCTGCAATCCACGTTTCGACATCTGGGAGCAGGATGGGCAGTCCGGTATGGAATGGTCAGGTCCTAAACATTTAAGACACCATTCATGGGTGTCTGTAAGAGGAATGACAGCACTGCACTTGGTACACTTTTTAAAACCAGGAACTGGCTTCTCCATGAGGAGAAATTGTGTAGGCCTGAAGGCCTAACAAAGTACCAAGCTGTGCTGAAGAAAAGAAAAATATTTTATTTTTTTTTTTTTAAAAGAAAGAAAGAGAGACCGGCAGTACCGGTTTCAGAATGGGGAAGGCAGGTACGCGGTCTAAAGAAAACAATAAAATTAACAATTTCTTCAGCGGTGACAGGAACACGACCTGCTGGCTCCGCGGAAAAAAAAGAAACTGACGAGAGCTGCTCAGGAAGGCGGGAAGGCAGCGCGCATGTGCAGTGGGAGGCCCCAAAAGCTTTTAATCTGAAAAGCTGGGGAGCTTTCCCGCGCGGGCTCCGTCGGTACCCATATGTGATGACGTATTCCTGCTTGTTCCTGGAGATACTTCTGTACCTCAGTTCGTCCCTTATCTGACCATCACCTGCTAAGCTTCACTCTTCATCACCTCCCACCTCAATCTTGCCCAGTCTCCTCCAACCTCTTTAGAAAGCTTCATGCTATCAAACCATTGACTCTCTCCACTACTGTCTCATCGCCTCTTTCCTCTACTGTGTCATCTGAGTCTGTTGATGAGGCAGTAGCTTCCTATAACACTGCACTCTGCTCTGGATACTCCTGCTCCATTCATGCCATGTCCTGTGAGGCGTACTTTACCTCAGCCATAGCTATCTTCCCCTACCCGGTATCTATGTTCCTGTGCCTGCTCAGCTGAGCACATTTGGCTCAAATCCCTCACCCTTGTGAACTTTCTGCACTTCAAATTCATGCTTGCCTTTCCAGTCAGCCATGTCACTCGCCATACAAGACTATTATGTCCGCCTGACTAACTCTCTTGCCTCTGACACTCGCCGTCTCTTTACAACTCTTAACTCTGTTCTCAAGGTGCCTCCTCCTCTGACCCCTCCTTCCCTTTCTGCCCAAACGTTGGCTATTTCCATGACAAAGTCCACAACATTACACTCCAATTCTCCATGAAGTCAGCTTCATCCCCTCATCACTCCCAACTCTTCCCTTCAACCTTTGCCACTCTTTCTTTTCTATGATCTCTGAGGAAGAAATCGCACATCATCTTTCCTCTGCCAAACTCACTACCTGCTCCTCTGATCCTACTTCCACCCGTCTCCTAAGCTCCATCTCCTCCACTGTCGTCCCTTCCATCTCTCATATTCTCAACCTATTGCTCTCCACCGCAACTGTTCCTGCAGCCTTCAAGCATAATGTGATTAGACCTCTCCTCAAGAAACCCTCACTTGATCCTACCTGTCCTCCTAATTATCAACCCATCTCCCTGCTCCCTTTTATTTCTAAACTAAATTAAAAAGTCATGGGATTGGAGGCAGTGTACTATTGTGGATCAGGAACTGGTTAAGAGATAGAAAGCAGAGTAGGGCTAAAAGGACAATTTTCTCAGTGGAGAAAGATGAATAGTGGAGTAGCCCAGGGCAATGTGCTGGGCCCGCTGCTTTTTAACATTCATAAATGACCTGGAAATGGGAATAACAAGTGAGGTGATCAAATTTGCAGATGACACAAAAGTACTAAAAGTTGTTAAAACAGAACAGGATTGTAAAAATTGTGAGGGGGCCTTAATAAATTGCAAGACTGGACATTCAAATGGCTGATGAAATTTAATGTGGATAAATGCAAAATTATGCACCTAGGAAAGAACACATTGAAACCCTCCATCCAGTGTGCTGCAAAGGTCAAGAAAGTTAATAGAATGCTACTAATCATAAGAAAAGGAATGGAAAATAAAATCAAGGATGCTATAATACCTCTGTATCGTTCCATAGTGTGACTGCACCTTGAATACTGTGTGCAATTCTGGTCACCATTTATTTATTTTATTTATTTAGAAGGATTTAGTATACCGCCTTATCGTTAAATCAAGGCGGTGTGGCACATCAATCAAAATCAATAATAAAGTGTGGTTTGTAGCATGCAGTGGGAGAACTGAGAGGTGTAGTGTGTGGAGCAGTGTGTTAGATTATATCGGTGAACTATTTACATAATGATCTATATACATATATACAAAATGGGGCCTTTTGAGAGGCATGCTTGGATTGAGATTCTGTAATGTCTTGGAGGTAGGGTCATGATCCTGTAAATGTCTTGAAGGTAGAAAATTTATGTGAGGTCCTTGAAATGTTCTGTAAATAGATTAGTCAAGATGTTTTCTGAATTCCTTGATGTTCTTGGTTAATCTTATGTGGTCTGGGAGAGAGTTCCATATAGCGGGTGCTGCCAGGGAGAGTGCCCTCCTTGATGTGGCCAACCTTGTTTTAGCAAATTCTTTTGGTTTTCTGATGGTGTCTGAGGTTCCTTTTCTTCTTGGTCTCCTGTTGTCATCAGTGTTTATGAGGGGACGTAGGCTGTCTGCTGATAGGTTGTGTATTATTTTAAATATGTGTAGAAGTATTTTGAATTGGATTCTAGAGCTGATTGGAAACCAATGTAGGTGGTACAGTATGGGGGTGATGTGATCGTGAATTGTGTGATCTGTCGTGAGTCGTGCGGCTGTGTTTTGTGCTAGCTGTAGTGGTTTTGTTGTCTTTTTAGGTAGTCCTTGGTAGATGTGATTACAATAGTCTAGGGTTGGAGTGATGATGGCTTGACAGACTGTTCGGAAGTGTTCATGGGCGAGGATGGGTTTGAGCCTTCTGACTGTCCTCATTTTGATTATCTTTGCAATGTGGGACTGGAGGTTGAGGTCCTTGTCGAGCATTACTCCCAGGTATTTTATTTCTTGTCTTACCGGTATGATGGTGTTGTTTAGGTTGATGGTGGTTGATGGTGAGAATGTCCTGTTTCTTGTGATGAATAGAGCTTCGGTTTTGTTGTAATTTATTGATAGGTTGTTTTCTTGCAGCCAGGTTGCTATTTGTTGGAAGCAGTTGGCTATATTGGTGTAGTCCGGGTTGTCCAGATTGATTGGTGTGTATATCATTATCCAACAATATAAAAACTGCTCTCAAATCCAAATTCAAATGCAAAAAAATGTTACAACACTAATATCCACTTCAAATGTTAGTGTTGTAACATTTTTTTGCATTTGAATTTGGATTTGAGAGCAGTTTCTATATTGTTGGGTATCCTTTTCTGCTCTTTACAGCTGTTTTTTGTGTGTATATCATGTCATCTGCGTAAATGATGTATTGAATCTTGTGGTCCTTGATGATGGTGCATATGGGTTGTATGTAGATGTTAAATAGCAGGGCGGAGAGGGCTGAGCCTTGTGGGACTCCATGAGTGGCTCTGAACGGTTGAGAGGTCTTTGTTCCACACTTGACTTGTAGTTGCCTGTTGGTGAGGTAAGATGTAAACCAGCTCAGAGTGGTACTGTGTAGGCCTGCCTCCTGTAGTATGTTTAGTAGGGTTGTGTGGCAGACTGTATCAAAAGCTGAGGAGATATCTAGGAATATCATGATGACGCCCATTCTGGTGTTGTCGATTGTCCTCAAAAGACTGTCGAATAGCTGAATCAGTATGGTTTCAACCCCATGTCTGGGTCGAAAACCATGTTGATTGGGGTCCAGTGGATTGTGGATGTCGATGTGTTGTTGGAGCTGGTGTTGGACTGTTTTCTCGATGATCTTGGACAGGAATGGTAAGCTTGATATGGGTCTGTAGGCAGCGGGGTCAGTTTTAGCCAGGGTGGTTTTCTTTGGGATTGGATGTATTGTGGCTAGCTTCAGGGAGTTTGGCATTGTTCCCTTGGAGAGGGAGTTATCTACTATTTTCCGTATGACTAGTGTCGGTTCCTTTTTTGTTGCTTTGATCCAGGCTACTGGGCAGGGATCTGTAGGGGCGGTGCTGGTGTTGATGTCAGTGATGATCTTGGAGAGTTGTTCATTCGATGGGATGTCGAATGTGCCCCAGCTCCGTTCAGGTTCAGATGTTTTGTATTTCACAGACGCGCTGTTGTTCTTGGATGTTGCAGTGAATTTGTTCTTGAGGTGGTCAGCGAAGATCTGTGGGTCTATTTGTTGTTCGTTTCTGTTGGAGGGTTCTTTGGGTTCTCTGCTATATCAGAGATGAGCAACCAAAATAGTAAAGGGGATGGAAGGATACCCTTTTGAGGAAAGGTTTAAAAAGTTATGGCTTTTCAACTTGGAAAAGAGCTGGCTGAGGAAAGATATAATAGAGGTCTATATATTAATGAATTGGATGGAATGGGTAAACATAGATTGGTTGTTTACGCCATCAAAAAGTAGAAAGGCTAGGGGGCACACAATGAAGCTACAATGTAACCCATTTAAGACTAATAAGAGAAAATATTTTTTCACTCAACATCTAATCAAACTCTGGAATTTGTTATGGGAGGATGTAATAAAAGCTGTTAGTGTAGCTGGGTTTAAAAAAGATTTGGACAAGTTCCTGGGGGGAAGGTCCATAAACCACTATTAAAGCGGACCTGGGAAAGCCACTGCTTGCCCCATGATTGTAGATCCTCTGTGCCTTTTCTGCCAGGTACTTGTGACCTGGATTGGCCACTGTTGTGTTAGAACAGTTTGAGAAGAGGGAACAGGGAATGGGGCCCAGAGAGGGTCACCGATTGGATAGGTGCGAGGGGCGTTGGGACCAATAGAAAGTTTGCCTCTATCAAATTGTAAAAATTGTATATAAGGAATCTGCTCCTGTATTTCGTTGCTCAGTCCCTTTCAGACACGCTCCTGTCTGAGCCTGTGCACATTAAATTGGCTTGGACCCTGCAACTGACTCCTGGTATTATTTATTGCATGCACTTCGCTGCTACAGTTGGAAACAGGATACTGGGCTTGATGGACCTTGGTCTGACCCAGTATATCATTTCTTATGTTCTTGAATTTGCAGTTAACAGCTGTTGCCTTGACTTTCTCTCCTCTCAAGCCCTTCTGGGTCCTTTGCAATCTGGCTTTCATCCTTTACATTATACTGAAATGGCTCTTGCCAAAGTCTTCAGTGACCTGTTCTGGCAAAATCCAAGGGCCTTAACTCGATCATCATCCTTCTTGACCTTTCTGCTGCAATTTTTTTACTCTGTTCACCACCACCCCGATATCTTGCCCTCACTTGGTTTTAAGGGCTCTGTGCTATCCTGGTTCTCCAGGAACACGCAGGAAGTCAGGCCTCCCTTATGGGTGACGTCGGCACCGACGGAGCCCACGCGGAGCAATCCCCAGCTTTCAAAGAAAGCCTTTGGGATTGCTGTCACGCATGCGTGGTCCCCTTCCTGCTCAAGGGTGCCATCTTGCTCAGTCTCCCTTTTTCTGTGGAGCCCTTCGGACGCACGTCCTCTTCCCTCGGCCCTTGTTTTTCGGCCTCTGGCCTATGTTTTTTCCAGTAGCACCAGTCCTCTCCCGTCCTTCCCTGCTCTCCTTTACCTTTGAGCGAGGGGACGTCCTTTTGTTAAAATTTTTTTCTTTTGTGGGCTTCCCGCCCTTTTCCTCACTGCTGCCCTCACGGGTCTTTGATCTAGTGGGGGCCCTTTTTGCCCCAATGGCCACACGTTTTAAAAAAATGCAACAGATGCTCCAAAGATATGTCACTCATGGACACCCATGACTGCTGTCTTCAGTGTCTGGGGACCGACCATAACCCGGAGCTCTGCTCTCTGCCAGAAAATGTCCTCCAAGGCCCTGCTAAGCAGAAGCCCGATGACATTTTCCATAAAGTGGCCTCTTCTTTAGTGGACAAAAGTACTTCACCGCTTATACTATATTGCTCCCTTGGATTGCTGCAGCCCAAATGCATGACCTTGCATTTTTTAACATTAAATCCTAGTTGCCAAATTCTAGACCATTCTTCAAGCTTAGCTAGATCACGCCTCATGTTATCTACACCTTCCTGGTGTTTACTCTATTGCAGATTTTGGTATCATCCGCAAAGAGGCAAACCTTACCCAACAGCCCTTCCGCTATATCACTAACAAAGATGTTAAAAAGAATTGGACGAAGGACAGATCCCTAGGGCACACCACTGGTAACATCCTTCTCCTCAGAGTGAGCTCCATTTACCTGTACTCTTTAACGCCTCCCACCCAACCAGTTTCTAACCCAAGCAGTAACTTTAGGGTCCATCCCTAGGGTGCTCAGTTTGTTTATAAGTCGCCTGTGAGGAACAGTGTCAAAGGCTTTATTGAAATCTAGATACACCACATCTAGGGCTCTCCCTTGGTCCAACTCCCTGGTCACCCAGTCAATCAGATTTGTCTGACAAGACCTGCCTCTGGTGAATCCATGCTGCCTCGGATCCTGTAATCCGCTGGACTCCAGAAACCTCACTATTTTCTCTTTCAGCAGCGTTTCCAATAATTTACTCACCACCGAAGTTAAACTAACAGGCCTGTAGTTTTCAACTACATCCTTACTTCTGCTTTTGTGTAAAGGCACCACATGAGCCTCTCTCCAGTCCTTTGGCACCACTCCTGACTCCAACGAGGCATTGAAGAGGTCAGTCAATGTAGCTGCTAGAACGTCCCCAAGTTCCCTCAGTATTCTAGGGTGTATCCCATCTGGTCCCATCGCTTTGTCTACTTTAAGTTGAGCTAGTTTTCTCATGAACACAGTCTTCTGAAAATTGTTCAATGTGTCCCTCGCTTCTGTTCCTGTTTGTGGGTGTTTTTTGAGCTCCTGTTCCTGGTTCTTCATCTGTGAACACAGAACAGAAATATTTGCTAAGCAATTCCGCTTTATCCTCATCAGCTTCTACATATTCCTCCCCTTCACCCTTGAGTCTGACAATACCACTTTTGCCCTTTCTCTTCTCACTAACATATCTGAAAAATGTCTTATCCCCCCCCCCCCATTTTATTGCATTGGCTATTTCCTCCTCTTTTTGACTCTGCTTTCCTGACTAATTTGCTAGCTTCTCTGAGTTTTTCCAAATATAGATGCCTGTCTTTCTCTTTCTGTGATCTCTTGTATTTCATGAAGACCTCCCTCTTTTTCTTCACCTTTTCAGCTACTTCTTTTGAAAGCCATAGTGGTCTCTTTTCCTTTTACCTTTGTTTACCATTTTAACAAAAAGGTTGTTTGCCCTTAAAATATCCCCTTTCAGTTTTGCCCACTGTTTTTCAACATCCCCCAGATGTTCCCATCTCGCTAACGACTCCCTGAGGTATTGGCCTATCTTGGCAAAGTTAGTTTTCCTAAATTCTAAGACCCTCGCTTTTGTATGGATTCTAACAGCCCTAGTCCTAATACTGAACGACACCATCTGGTGATCACTGGATGCAAAATGATCTCCCAGTATAACATCAGAAACGCTTTCACCATTGGTAAGCACCAAGTCCAGTATGACCCCTTCACATGTGGGGTCTGTTACCAATTGCCTGAGTAGTTCTCCCTTTAGAGAATCCTTCCTTTCAGCCTAGGCTCCGCGCCAAGAGTCTTTACAAAGTGCCAGCAGTCGTAGTCGCCCACATGCGTCTACAAGGGGTTTTCGTTTTCCCCTATCTGGACTTCTGGCTCATCAGAGGCAGTACAGCCTCCGAGGCCAGCCAGGCCATAGGGCAGACAATCCACCTCCTGCAGCACCTGGGGTTCATCATCAACTACCCAAAATCCCACCTCTCCCCAGCCCAAACCTGGACTTCATGGGTGCCCAGCTGGACAACACTATAAGTCAAGATCTTCCTCCCAAAGGAAAGAGACCATTGCCTTGTGCAGCTCGTGGGAGAGGTGCAGGCTCACCGGTTTGTACCGACCCGCCGCCTCCTCAGCCTACTGGGCCACATGGCCTCCACAGTCCACATCATGCCCCTAGCCCGCTTGCAGATGTGGGCAGCCCAGTGGTGCCTCCACTCCCAGTGGACTCAGGCCACGGGCAGGTTGTGTGACAGTGTCAGGGTCACCCACCCTCTGGCGGACTCCCCAACTGGTGGCAGTCCTTACGCCACCTCCAGGCAGGGATGTCCTTCCAGGCACCCGCATTGCAGAGGATCCCGACCACAGATGCCTCCCTCCTGGGTTGGGGGGTGCACTGCGGAGACCTCTGCACTCAAGGCAGCTAGTCGCAGGAGGAGTCACTCCTGCAGATCGACCTCCTGGAGCTCAGAGCCATCTCTCTGGCCTTGTGGGCATTCTGCCACCACCTGTGCAACTGCCCAGTGCTGATCCAGATGGACAACCAGGTTTCCATGTTCTGTGTGAACAAGTAAGGAGGCATGGGTTCGTACTCCTGCTGTCAGGAGGCGGTGACTCTTCTCTCCTTTGTGATATGCATGGAATGCTCCTGCATGCAGTATACCTGCCGGGTCAGGACAATTGCTTAGCGAACAAACTCAGGAGAGTCCTCCACCCACACAAATGGCATCTGAATCTCATGGTAGCACAAAGACTCTTCCGCCTCTGGGGCAGGCCTGTGATAGATCTGTTTGCTTCCCTGGACAATACGCAGCTGTCCCGGTTTTGCTCCCACCAGCCACATCCAGGGAGGGTGGTGGCAGATGCCTTCCTGATCATGTGGTCCGAGGGCCTCTTTGCCTTCCCACCGAAACAACTGGTGGCCAAGACCCTCTCAAAGTCCAGAGCAAGCAGGCATCAGTAATTCTGATCCGCCCCCAGATTGTCCAGACAATCCTGGTTCCCTCTGCTGCTCTCCGTTTGGTGGCATTCCCAGTCCCGCTGGGTCGGGATCTGGACCTCCTGTCCCAGGAGAGGGGCTCCCTCTTGCACCCCACCCTTGGGTCATTAGTGTTGACAGCGTGACTGCTGAAAGGATAGCCTTGGCTCCCTTCAGTCTCCCGGGAGAGGTCGAGGAGATCCTCCTGGCCTCCCGAAAGCCCTCTACCAGGCAAGGGTACGCCTTCCAATAGAGAAGGTTCTCCTTCTGGTGTACAGAGAGAGGGGAGAACCCTTTCTCTTGCTGCGTGCAACTAATGCTGCAGTACTTACTGCACCTCTCGCACACTGGCTGCAGTCTAATTCGGTGAGGGTGCACCTGAGTGCCATAGCCGCTCACCGTTATTCTATAGAGTGGAAACCCCTCTCAAATCAGCCACTGGTCTCCAGGCTCCTTTGGGGCCTCTTGCTATCAAAGCCCCCTCTCTGCCCTCCTGCGGCAGAATGCGACCTTAATGTGGTGCTTTCCCAACTCACCAGGCCGCCGTTTGAGCCTCTGGCAACCTGCCATTTGAGATACCTCTCCTAGAAAGTGTTTGTTTTTTCTGGTGGCCATAATGTCTGCTCAGATAGTGAGCGAACTCCAGGCCTTAGTGGAGGATCTGCCCTATACAAGGTTCTATAAGAACAGGTTAGTGCTCCGCACACACCCCAAATTTCTCCCTAAGGTGGTATCTCCCTTCCCCCTCAACCAGGAGGTGGTCCTTCCCACCTTTTTCTCACGGCCCCATGCCAGGAGGGAGGAGATCATATTGCATATGCTTGTCTGTAAGTGGGCCCTGTCTTATCTGCAGAGGTCCCAGGCCCATCACAAATCCTCTCAGCTCTTTGTGTCATATGAGCCAAGTAGACTGGGGCTCACTATAACGAAGCAAACTCTGTCCCCTTGAGTGGCAGACTGCATTGCCCTTGCCTATGAGTAAGTGGACCTCTCCCTTGAACACCGGATCACTACACATCGCGTGCAGGCTATGGCCATGTTGGTTGCCAACCTCCGCTCAGTGCTGATGACAGAAATCTGCAGGGCTGCCACATAGTCTTCAATTCATATGTTTGTAGCTCATAATTGCCTGGAGAGAGTCCCACAGGGACAGTGTCTTCGGGCAGGCAGTACTCCGTAATATTTTTGGGGTATAGGCAACTCCTGCCCTCCAACCAGGCTACCAGAATGATAGTGTCGCTGGATGCTAGGGTCTTGTAGAGTCTTTCAGTCGGGACTCACCACCTGCAACTCACGGCTACCCGATTGGTCGCCATTGGTGCTGTCGTGGTTTGGTCCTCGGCAGCCTAGAGCTAGGGAGTCCCATATGTGAGGACTGACTTCCTGCTTGTTCCTGGAGAAATCGTAGTTACTCGCCTATAACGGGTGTTCTCCGGGAACAACAAGAATCAGTCCTCACAACCCTCCCTCCTTCCCTTGAAGTTGCCTTCCTACATTGTTTTATGTCTTTTTCCACTTGGTCATCTGACTGATTGAGATGGCACCCTTGGGCGGGAAGGGGACCACGCATGCACGGTAGCATTTCCAAAAGCTTTCTTTGAAAGCTGAAGAAATGCTCTGCACAGGCTCTGTTGGTGCTGACATCACCCATATGTGAGGGCTGATTCCTGCAGTTCCCGGAGAACACCTTACAGGTGAGTAACTACGCTTTCTCCGCAAACAAGCAGGAAGTCAGTCTTCACATATGGGTGATGTCAGCGCCAACGGAGCCCGTGCGGTAACCTCTTCCCAGCTTTCAAAGAAAGCCTTTGGGAGATGTATCATGCATGCGTGATCCCCTTCCCGCCAGGGTGCCATCTTTGCTTAGTCTCCTTTTTTCCACAGAGCCCATCCGGCATGTGTCTGTTTCCCCTGGAAAAGTAGATTCTCCAGGAACAAGCAGGAAGTCAGTCCTCACATATGGGTGATGTCGGCGCCGATGGAGCCCTCATGCGGAGCAATTCCCCAGCTTTCAAAGAAAGCCTTTGGGATTGCATCGCGCATGCACAATGCCCTTCCCGCCCAAGGGTGCCATCTTTCTCGGTCTCCCTTTTTCCGCGGAGCCCAACAGATGTAGTCCAAGTTCCCTCGCGGAAAAAGTGCGTTAAAACTCCAGAAGATTTTTTTCTTCAGCCCGGTTCGATACCAGTTCCCCTTCCCGCCTCGGATTTGGTACACCGGTATCGAGTCCAGTCTTATTATCGTTTTTGTCCTTCGTGATTAGCGTTCGCGCATTTTTTCTTTTTCACTGGCAGCCCAGTCTTTTGGCCTCGCTGGGGCCCTTTTTCCCCCTTTTTCTAAGGCGCTTAGAAGTAGGCAGCAGCAGCCTGAAAGGATTTTCTCAGAGTCCAAATCCACCCGGGTACAGACCTCGTCAGAAGCCTCGACGTCTCGGGAGCTGTCTGACTCCGAGCATCGTCGTGGGTCTTCTGAACTGAGGTCTCCCTCGCGGGAACACCGGAGGAAGAAGAAACCTCCGAGGGCAGCGTCGTTGGATGCATCCGATTGGCCTGGGCCCTTGCGAACCAGGTCGCGGAGTCCTAACAGCCGCCCCGGGTCCTCGGAGCCGGAGCGCCCTGCACAAGTACCTCTCACGGAGCCGGAGACACCGAGGAAGGTAACTGCTGTTGTCATCGTTGACTCTCCTCCAGGAGAACCGGCATCGTGCCCGATGGCATCAGGACCCGAGCCGCAGAGGCTGCGGAGTCTTCTGAGCTCGGTCTCGGGATGACGGCCTTGGAGAGCAGCATGTCTGCCTTCATGGAGCAGCAGCGGGCACTGATGGCCGGTCTCACCGTTCAGTCTTCCCCGACCACTGGGACCTCGACATCCAAGTCGACCCCGGAGGCTGAGCTGATCCTCGAGACTCTTCGAGCTCGAGTCGATCCTTGGCCAAGGTCTCCCTCGACGACCTGTTCGGGACTGAGGTCGTTGGGGCGGTCGAGATCAAAGCTCACACGGCCAGAGCCCATCGATTCCTCTTCGGAGGAATCGGCATGGAAACCGGAAGATGAAGAGTCCCCGGACACCCACCGTACCCGGTGTGTCCCATCGGATTCACCGGGGTCCGAGCCTCAGAGAAGGTCGTCCCCCCCCCCCCCCCCCCCGGAAGATACCCGGTTCTCAGACTTCGTCCGGGACATGTCCAAGGCTTTGGCATTCGCGGCGGACACCGAGGAGGAGCCTCAAGCAGAAGAGCTCGAAGCCCTGCATTATGATTTTCCCCCCTCGGGAAGCCCTTACGATACCAGTTCCTCCGATGTTGGAACGGCTGATGCTCCGCATGTGGGAGTCACCGGCCTCGATGACGGTTCTCAGCAAATGGGTCAATTCCATATATCGAGTCCGAAAGAGCCCTGGGTTCCAAAAGGCACAGCTTCCGCACAACTCCATGGTTGTGGAATCAGCCATGCACAGGCTCGAGCCAGAAAACGCACTCCTCTGTGCCCCCTGCAGGGAGGCCCGGAACCTGGAGGGTAGTCCACTGCCATAGGGGAAAAAATAGAAGTAGGAATTTCTTTGCTCCCTGGCCTGATTCTGGTTCCATTTACGTAGAAAACAATGTGTGCAAAGTTTGAAGCCAATCAAATAATATTTAGGGGTGGCTCAAGGTCCCTATCTATCAGGCCCCTGGATCCCCCTCAGGGTTCGTCAGACCACTGGGTATTATCCGCTCATGGACGAGGGTATCATGCTTGTCAAGCACTCAATGTGGTCCAGATGCTAGTAAGGACTTTGACGATGTGGTGAACATCTTACGGTGTTGCGAGACAACACCCAGAAGGAACTGGAGTTGCTCTTTTTTTGTGGTGTGTCGGCCGTTGAACTCCTCAATGAGTTTGACCCCTCGCTCAGCCACATCATTGATCACTGGAAGATTTTTTACTTTCTTCAGACCGTCTTTTAATGATGCATTCTCTTCCCAGTCTTCTGGGTCTGCATTAAGAAAATCACTGTTGATGTCGAGGTGTTTCAGGAAACGGATTGACTTGCGAGTTGCAAAAGATTCAAGTGGTGGAATCATGGAACTTTTCAATTCGACCCGCTTTGGGGGATCTTCGTCTTCGTCATCATCCTCATCGCTTTCATCTGATTCTGCCGGGATCATGGCCGACACTATGGCTCGCTTTGTCGGTGCTGAAACAGCTTCATCGAACAGTGACAGTGCCACAAGCTCCTCTGACACATACCACAGATGCTGTTGCAGTTTGTCTCTGGCCGCTCTTCCAACACGGTCATTGTGGTAAGAGTGTAGTTTCTTCAGCATCTCCAAATCTGTTCGAGGAGCAACTGCGGCATCAGGGGCAGAAAACCAGGCTTCCACATGAATCAGGATGGAGAAAATGCTCACATCACGAACACAGGACTCCTCCCGTTGGGTAAGATCTTTGAGTTGTCCTCGGAACAACCAAATCTTGAGACAGTACAAGACTTTTGCCAGCCATCTGGCATGATGGAAAGCTCCGGGTTTCTTGAAATTGAAACTAGGAAGATTCCCTCCAAGGCAGACAATCGTTAACTCCAAGAATTCCAGGTAATCATCTCGGTGATTGCCCTGTGCCAACTTGGATTCCGCAAACTTCATGATGCGATCCCTGTCAGGTTGCAGCACCTCCAAGTCTTTTCCAGTTTGATAGTTGGACTTGTCAAGGGAGCCCCAATTCTTTTGGAACCGGCAAAAGAGTTGGACATCGGGACCCGATGAAGCTCCAGAGCATGTAGAGAATACTGCACCAAGAATTATTTCGTAAATGTGATGGCGGCATGCCAAATGAAGGACTGTGCGACGGAGTCTCTGTTCTATAAGAATGCACGCTCCTGATCGACATCCCGTGTTTGATGCAGTTGTATCAAAGCAGAAGCCTGCAACCTTTTCATCCAAACACCATTCCTGTAACAGTTCATAAACTGCTGCAGCTTGATTCTCGCCCGTTCCTGATGTCAGTGTTGGTACACCAAGAAGTTGTGTTTCTCCAGTGGAGACAGCCGTTATCAAAACTGGAAGGCGGTCAATGGATGTGGTTGAACAGAGGAGAGATGGCAATAACTTGCTATCCCAATGCACAATGCATGTTTTGCCTTCGGCTTTGAATGCGTTGTGCAGGTCCGTCCATTGTTGCTGACGGTGCTTTTCTTTATGGCGCTTGACGCTGGAGCGGCTGATATTGAGCTCCCCAGGATAATGTCCCAGACTTCTGGCAGTTTCAGCTACCACAAACAGAGCATTGTGATCCGTTGTCCCTGTCCGATCCAGGGCTGCTGTAAGCTCTGGGGTCCAGACATTGTTAGGTTGAAACTGCTTCGTTTGTGGAGTTGCTGTCTTCTGTCCGTTATCTGAATCCGCAGATGTCGACGAGTCTTCACCTGACTCTGCTGAGGAAGAAGAACCTTCCAGCTGAACTTGGCTTGTAGTTGCCTCGGCTTCGGCAACATGTTTTTGTCTGCGCCTTTTCAGTTCTTCTTGCTGTTGCGATCTTGCTTCCGTGTTGGCCAGTTTCTTGTCCATCGCGCACATTGAGCCGCGGCGCCCTGGTTCTCGTTGCGCTATTAAGAATTCTTTGTCGTCTTGAATATGAATTAAAGACATTGCATTGGCATGCACCACATCAAATAGGTTTTTCATTGCAACCTGGAATTCTTTTTCATTTGCCTCTTGTTTCCCTCCTCTCCCTTTGTTTTTCTTCAAAAGTTTCCACTGATTGAACAATTTCTTTACTTTTTCTTGAATTTTGTCATTTCTTTGAACAGGAAGCCTGGCCTTTTCCCAGTAAGCTTCTACTTCACTTGTTACAATAGATGCACTTTCACTAACGCCTTTGTTTAATGTCATATGGTGATGTAAAAATACACTTAACACTTGCTCCTTGCTGGGGAGCTTGGCCCCCAGAATTGTGGTGGACATTTCTTCAATGAGATAAAAACCACGTTTTTTCGCCATCTGAAAAGAATAAAGATACAAAGATAATAGTACAATGTCTTTGCCACCTCTCAGAGACGAGATTAGTTCAAATATGACGCAATCAAATGTAATCAGCGTGGAACTGAGTGGATGATACAAGATGATGCAACATTTCGTCATCTGCTCCCAGGGGGAAATCTCAAGACTTGTTGAGCCACCCCTAAATATTATTTGATTGGCTTCAAACTTTGTTCACAGTGTTTTCTACCTAAATGGAACCAGAATCAGGCCAGGGAGCAAAGGAATTCAGGAATTCATTTTTATGGACCACCCTACTGGACACCCTCGGCAGAAAGTGCTACCGGGGCTCGATGCTATCATGCTGTGTCCAAACATACCAGCTGTACATGGGCATGTACTTACGAGACCTGACAAAGGAGATTGCCAGGTTCTCTGCTGGCCTCTCCGAAGAACCCTTGCAGTGTTTCAAGAACTTGTCCACTGGGATTCGGGAGTGCTCGAAGTTTGTCTCGAGCAGCCTATGACGGCTTCGAGGCTTCGGCCCGGGTAGCCGCAGCCAGCATCGGTGCCTGATGCCAGGCGTGGCTAATGTCATCAGACCTAGAGCCATGGGTTCAGGACAATCGAGATAGAGTACTTGACCCGGACAAGACTCTCCAAAAAGACTTCTGCCCCTTCCAAAAAGAAGGGCCTGGGTAAAAAGTCCTTTTTCCTGAGGAAGGGTACTGCTTACCGCAACTACCCCACTCACCAGGCCTCCCCGGCTCTCCAGCAAGCGCAGCAGGCCAAGGGACAGGGGCACAGCCCATGTAAGCAGAAGACTCCCAAGCCCCAGCCACCGGCTCCTTCCCAGCCAGTAGGGGGTTTTTGACTGTCACAGCATATTCTCTCTCCGGCCAGCGGTGAGGTCTTGCACAGGAGGAAGGTTGGCACTGTACGCCCACAGGTGGCCAGTAATCACCACCAATACCTGGGTCTTACAAATAGTCCAAAAGGGCTATTTGCTCCACTTCAACCAGTTATCTCCCTCCTACTTTCCAGGAGAGCCTCTCTGACCCCTTCTACACAGGAACCTCCTCTTACAGGAGTTGGCCGGTCTTTTAGAGGATCAGGTGGTGCAGCCGGTGCCCCACAGCCTGCTAGGACAAGGCTTTTACTCCAGGTATTTCCTGATACCAAAGGGAACCGGAGGCCTCAGGCCCATCCTCGACCTGCGAAACTTAAACAAGTTCCTGGTGAGGGAAAAGTTTAAGATGCTTTCCCTTGGAATATTGCTGCCTTACCTCCACCAGGGAGACTGGCTATGCTCTTTAGACCTGAAGGATGCTTATATGCACATCCTCATACATCCAGACCACAGACAATATCTCAGATTTGTAGTGGGAGGAAACCATTTTCAATACAGAGTACTTCCATTCGGCCTAGCCTCTGCCCCCAGAGTGTTTACCAAATGTCTGGCAGTAGTAGCGGCTTTCCTCAGGAACCAGGGAATTTTTGTATTCCCGTATGTGGACGACTGGCTCATCAGGGCCTCGTCGCCTCAAGAAGCCCAACAGGCCACAGCTCGCACTATCAACATACTGCAGCATCTAGGCTTTGTCATAAATCAAGCAAAGTCCACTTTGCTCCCCACTCAAAATTTAGAGTTCATAGGGGCAAGGTTAGACACCCTTCAAGCGAAGGCTTACCTGCCAGAGGGCAGAGCACAGAGGCTTCGGGAGCTGGTGCACCAAATCAGCCACAAGTCTCAGATATCAGTGAGGCACTTTCTATGCCTTCTAGGACACATGGCCTCCACAGTTCACGTGACCACAAACGCCCATCTCCACATGAGGACAGCTCAGTGGTGCCTCAGGGATCAGTGGACACAAGCCACAGGAAGACTCCGAGACAGGATCAGAGTGTCCAAACGACTACTGAAGTCATTGACCTGGTGGCTTCAGCCATCCATCCTGCTCGAGGGAGTGCCTATCCAGCCTCCCTCGTATACAAAAGTACTGACGACAGATGCATCCCTGCTGGGCTGGGGAGCCCATTGCCAGGACTCATGCACTCAAGGGTTGTGGTCTCAAGAGAAGACGCAACAAATCAACCTCTTAGAGCTCCAGGCGATACGCCTAGCTCTTCAGACCTCCTTTCATGTTCTCTCACATCAGTCTGTACTAGTACAAACAGACAACCAGGTAGCTATGTTCTGTGTGAACAAGCAGGGATGGACAGGGTCCCGCATCCTGTGTCTGGAGATACTGGACCTCTGTTCCTTTGCAATCCGACAAGGTATGTCTCTCAAAGCAGTTTACCTGCCAGGTCAGGAGAACTACCTAGCGGACAAGCTAAGCAGAATTCTCCAACCTCACGAGTGGCAACTGAATCTGGAAGTAGCCCAGCAGATCTTCCAGTGCTGGGGACATCCAGTCATAGATCTCTTTGCCAGTCCGCAGAATCATCAGTTGCACAACTTTTGCTCCAGACCACCTCTGAGGGAATATATCCACCTCTGAGGGAATTACACACAGATCATACTGCTGAGCTGTCTTGGTGCACTGAGTTGCTAACTGCATGGGAATGACTTCATGCACTAAAGTTTTAGAAGCACTTGAAGTTCCTGAATACTGCCACAATTTAAGATTAGCCATATCCACCACCAAATTTAACTGGTTGAGAACGGCAATTCCAATTATTTCTTTTGGTGTGTTCACTATAGTGGAGGCAGTGGTTTCCAACATTTCCTTGTTTTGTTCACTGTGCACAGGGATACCCCATTTAACTGGGATAGCCACACATTTGGAAGCTGTGTCATTAATTCCTTGAATTTCATAAATTTCCATATTTTTCTGATCTGCAGTGGGAGAAGCTCTGTTTGTAAAACTAATTCCAGCCCCTGTGTCAATCAAAGCTAGTTTATCCTGACCCCCTATTCTACTGATAACATTGGGGTGTCCACAAGAGTCCAGTATCAAGGATGTTACAAGCCTTAAACTGTATTCTGGGCCTGTATCTGTTTCATCATCCAGAGGCTCTGGAATTGAGTCCTCTGCTGAGAGAACGGAGGCAGGCTGGGCTATGAAGGCTTGAGACATTTTGATATCTGAACCCAGGAGGTCAGGACATCCCTATGCACTAGCCTTGTGTTTGTCCTGTGCTGCTTGTAAGTCCTGTTTTAATTTATCTATTTCTATCTGCAGTATGTGTTTGTCCTGTTCCCATTTAATTTTCTCCTTTTCTAATCCACCTCTCTGTGCTTTGAGCTCCTGAAAGGGAATGTAACCTGAGGAGTTTCTAAAAGTACCTCTGCTTTGTCCTCTCCAAGGTGTCTGTCCTCAGTATCCTTTGTCTGTGTTTTTTTGTGTATTGGGAGGATCCCTCAGCTTGCCACTTCTGTGCTTCTGATACTGTTAGGACCTGTGAGGGCTGGGTCTTCCAAACAGACCCAATTCTGAGCATTAAAGTATCAAAAGGGGTTGCTTTAGGGTCCTTCAGAAAATAACAGAAGGTGTTTTGTAATCTCAGGGGATAGCAATTCTAATAAAAATGTTTTATGCGTGCTCTCCCCATAATCTTCTGCATTGGGCCAGGACTCCTGCTCATTAAGAACTGCTTTTAAAATCCAGGCTCTATATGCAAACTCTTCCAGTGTATCATTTGGTAGAGGTGAAATAATTTTAAATACTTGCATTGGGGAACAGTGAAATAGTTTCTCAATGCCCCTTTTAACCAACTGGTATGGGTGAGTGAGAGAGCCAACTTTATAATAGTGTGGCCCCAGAGCCAGATGCATAAGTCTATCAAAGTCTGATTGTTTTCTTCTGTATTTCCCTAGACCCCAGTGAATTAGAACATCAGTGGCCCATTTGCACCAATCATTTACATTAAAAGGCATAGGGCCAGTTTTCTCAACTATTATTTCCATGTCTCTATCTTTTAAATTGTCCTGCAGCATCACTTTAACTGGTGCTCTGAGTTCAGTACTGGGTGCCGGGTCTGAGTCATCTGAATTATCCTCCTGACACAGGTCCTGGTTATTGCTCTGTTCTGGCTGAGATAAACTATTAGGATTTTCTTCCTGTGATTCATCTTTATTTTTTCCATTCCTAAGTCCAGCTATGCATACTTCTGTATTCTTTTGTTTCTCAATAGCTTGGATGCATGGCTTATAGGATGTGTCATAGGCATAGGGGCTGAGGGAGAACTGGGTGTTGGCCAGGGCGTATATTTCTTTTGTCTTTCAGAGGCCAATTGATCCTTAACGTGCCTCAATTCAAGTTTAAGTGCTTCTAATTGCTCACTAACAGTTATAAAAGAATTTGAGGTTTGTATCACCTGAGCCCTTTGCATAGAAATGCAAATTTGTGCCTCCTCAAGGTCTTTGGTCAATTGGGTACAATGAGAAGTCAGTTCAGTATTGTCCTGTTTCATGCTAATGAGCCCCCTGCACATGCCTTGGATAAAAAGGCATTTTCTTTTATTTGTTTTCTTTTTGTATTCTTGATAATGGTTTAACAATTGTCTTTGAATATTATACCATGATGACTCAGGGAATTCACCTTCAAAGGGACCACCTTTCCTCTTACAGTATGTCAGTACTATTTGTTTCAGTTCTTTAAAATCAAAGGCTTCCATATTTGAGACTGCAGAAAGGCTGTAGGACTATCTCAAATGTGCAACCTTGGAAGGAGGAATGCTCACTTTTATGAAGAAGTGAGACTTAGAATTATAGTTGGAATGGCATAAATTTTATGGGTGTTCAGTAAAGCGTACTGGCATAAAGACCACGCCTTAAAATTATACCTGAATAAAAAGTGCTTATCACCTTTTAACAGGGTGGAAGTTTAGGATGAAATTATAGTAAGAAGGGTGTTAGGAGATTAACAGAATTGTCAGTTATACCTGACAGGAGACTGAGAAATAAAAGGCAAAGGGACAGGAGGTAATAGTGTTACCAGGAAAGATGTATATTGTATTCAATGAGGGACTGTTTACCTGTGTACCACTTCCAAACTAAAGCTGGACTCTCTCTCTGTCTTTTCTTAGCAGCTCAAGTACTAGAGAAAAATCTGTGCCTTGTAACAAGCCTCTACCTACAAATAAGAAAATTGCAAGCCACTCTATGTAATGTCCCTAGGTGTAGGTAATATTAAAATTCTGGATTATTACAGAGCCTTTTGACAATAAAAATCTCACCTTGTCTAACCCACAAAACAAAGGTATCACTGGAACTTTTCACTAAATCCAGCCTGTAACCAAAATTGTCAATTGTACATGGTCACAAGGGCTTTTGATTTTCCTGTCGCACCCTGTCTGAAATCCACTTTAATGTATCAAACAAAATTATTACTTACCCAACTGGAGATCTGCTGTGAAGTCTGAGACGGCCCCCATAAAATGTAATCTTCTGAATATGTAATCTTCCGGTCTACTCTCCGTTTGGTCCTGGGTTCATTTCACAGAGACAGTAGGGTAAGCAGCACAAATAAGATAACCAAACAGGTGTGGCTTGGAAAAAGGGTTTTATATAGAAATAGGCTTATTACAAAGTTATAGAACAGAGGTAGGAGGTTGTTAGAAAGCTGCTTCAGTTTACTTCAATGAATCTATGTGTGTGTGTGTGTGAGAGAGGTAAGAAAATGTGAGTCAGAGCCTCATAGTAAGAAGAATAGGGAGAGAAAGAGAACAAGGGGGAGGGGAGAGAAGTGGGTGTCAGAGCCTCATGGCAAGGTGTGTCTGATGAAAATAGGAAGAGAGAGCGAAAGAGGAAGTATTTCTGTCCTTTATAGTGAATTTTCTCTAGCACCTCCCTTTGAGGTCTGCTATTCTTGATTTAGCAAGGAGGGGCTGCAGACCAATCTCATCAGGCCCGGAGACTGACATCACCAGGGGGTCAGAGTTAATCTCATCTTGTAAACTACCCTCATTAAGTTTGGAGACTGACATCACCAGAGTAACAAAGCTGCTTGAAATCCAAGGTCTGGGAAAAAGCCGTGACACCTATGCTAGGCATAATGTCCTGCTGGTGTATGCTGACAAGCCACACCCTCAAAGGATGGCTGCAGATGCTTTTCTGATTTCCTGGTCCGTAGGCCTCCTGTATGCATTTCCTCCCACGCTTCTGGTGGCCTGGACTCTGTTCAAAATCCTTCAAGACAAGGCCTCGGTCATCCTGGTAGCCCCCAGATGGCCACGACAACCTTGGTTTCCGCTTCTCCTCCAGCTGGCAGTTACCCCACTCCCTCTGGGGACGCAGCCCAACCTCCTGTCCCAGGAGCAGGGCTCTATCTTACACCCCAACCTCAGGTCCCTCAACCTGATGGCATGGCTGCTGAAAGGGTAGTGCTGGCTTCTCTCCTCCTGCCTAAAAACGTGGAAGAAGTACTACTGGCCTCAAGCAGGCAGTCCACTAAGAAAACCTATGCCTTCAAGTGGCATAGGTTTGAAGTATGGTGTAACCAGCACAACAAGAACCCTTTCTCTTGTCTAGTACCAGTAGTATAGGAGGAAGCAGAAGCCAAGAACCATGGCCAAACACAGTGAGGGTATCCAAAAGACTTTATTAGCAGACTGGGTCTAGGCTTCCGCTTCCTCCTACTGTACCCTCTGCAAAAGACCTCCTTCTCCTGCTGTTTAGTACCAGTAGTATTACAGTACTTGCTTCACCTCTCAGAATTAGGCCTCAAGTCTACAGTAACTCTGTTCGGGTCCACCTGAGTGCTTTGTCGGCACACCACTCTCCAGTGGAAGGACAACCTCTGTCGGTTCACCCCTTGGTGTCCAGATTCCTCAGAGGTCTACTTCTGCTAAAAAACCCCGGTTCATCCCACGGCACCGAGTGGGATTTGAATGTAGTCTTGCAACAGCTTACTCTCCCACCTTTTGAGCCAATGTCTGCTTGCCTTCTGCGCTTCCTCTCCTGGAAGGTGCTCTTCCTGGTGGCACTCACATCTGCCAGCCGAGTGAGTGAGCTACAAGCTCTTGTGTCAGAAAGACCGTACACACGGTTTTATAGGAACAGGGTGGTCCTGCGCACCCATCCCAAGTTTCTTCCAAAAGTGATCTCTCCATTCCACCTCAACCAAGAGGTGGTTCTTCCGACATTCTTTCCCAGACCGCATGCCAGCCGGGCAGAGGTGGTGCTGCATACCCTTGATTGTAAGAGGGCACTAGCCTTCTACCTGCAACATACGCGGGGACATCGAAAGGCTACCCAGCTCTTCGTCTCTTATGACCCCAGTAAACTCGGGCTACTTGTCTTCAAGTGCACGTTGTCCACCTGGGTGGCAGACTGCATTGCCTGAGCATACAGGGCGGCCGACCTCCCTTTGCAGGGTCGAATCTCAGTCCACCTTGTCAGTGCTAAGGCTGCATCAGTGGCTCACTTCCGCTCTGTTCCGCTGGCAGACATCTGCAGACATCTGCCGGGCCGCAACCTGGTCTTCAAGCCGGACTTTTGCAGCCCATTACTGCTTGGATGGAGAATCCTGACAGGACAGTGCTTTCAGCCAGGCGGTACTCCGTAACTTATTTGAGGTTTAGGCAACTCCTACCCTCCGGCCCTCTGGTGTCAGGCTACCGGGGGGGTGTGGCATCTCCGTTGAATTCCTGCTGAGGCTCTAATAGAGGGAGACATTTTTCAGCTAGGGGTTCTCGGTAGCCTACAGCCAGGGAGTCCCATTAGTGAGGACTGACTTCCTGCTTGTTCCTGGAGAAAGCATAGTTACTCACCTGTAACAGGTGTTCTCCAGGGACAGCAGGAATCAGTCCTAATGACACTCCCTCCTCCCCTGGAGTTGCAGTCCTACTATTGATTTTTATTCATTTTGCCATCTTTTTAGCTATGTCATTTGACTGAGCAAGATGGCACCCTTGGACGGGAAGGAGTTTGTGCATGCGCGATGCAATCCCAAAGGCTTTCTTTGAAAGCTGGGGAATTGCTTTGCATGAGTGCTCCGTCAGCGCCGATGTCACCCATATAGAAACATGACGACAGAAAAAGACCACATGGCCTATCTAGTCTGTCCTTTCATATCAACAACTACAACAGTCCCCTTTTTTACCTTTAGAGATCCTCTGTGTTTGTCCCATGCTTTTTTGAATTCAGTTACTGTCCTCATTTCTACCACCGCCACTGGGAGACTATTCCACGGATCCACCACTCTTTCTGTAAAGAAATATTTCTGCATATCACTCCTGAATCTATCCCCCTTCACCCTCATCCCATGTCCCCTCGTAGCAGAACTTGTTTTCAATTGAAAGAGGCTCTCTCCCTGAACATTTATGCCAAGGAGGTATTTAAACATCTCATATCACCTCTATCTCGCCTTTCCTCTAAGGTGTACATATTAAGATCCATAAGTCTGTCCTCATATGCTTTATAATGAAGACCACTAATCATCTTAGTAGCCACCCTCTGCACCGACTCCATCCTGTTCACATCCTTTTGAAGGTGCGGTCTCCAGAATTGCACACCATACTCCAAATGAGGTTGCACCAAAGACTTATACAGAGGCACTATCACCTCCTTTTTTCTGCTAGCCATTCCTCTCCGTATGCACACAAGCATCCTTCTATTTTTTGCCATCTCCTTTTCTACCTGTTTAACTACTTTAAGATCATCAGACACAACCACGCCTAGGTCCTGCTCTTCTTTAGTGGACAAAATACTTCACCCCCTATACTACATTGTTCCCTTGGATTGCTGCAGCCCAAATGCATGACCTTACATTTTTTAACATTAAATCCCAGCTGCCAAATTCTAGACCATTCTTCAAGCTTAGCTAGATCCCTCCTCATGTTATCTACACCTTCCTAGGTGTCTACTCTATTGCAGATTTTGGTATTATCCACAAAGAGGCAAACCTTAGCCGACAGCCATTCCGCTATATCACTAACAAAGATCTTAAAAAGAATCTGACCAAGGACACATCCCTGGGGCACACCACTGGTAACATCCTTCTCCTCAGAGTGAGCTCCATTTACTTGTACTCTTTGACGCCTCCCACCCAACCAATTTCTAACCCAAGCAGTAACTTTAGGGTCCATCCCTAGGGTGCTCAGTTTGTTTATAAGTCGCCTGTGAGGAACAGTGTCAAAGGCTTTACTGAAATCTAAATACACCACATCTAGGGCTCTCCCTCGGTCCAACTCCCTGGTCACCCAGTCAAAGAAATCAATCAGATTTGTCTGACAAGACCTGCCTCTGGTGTGAATCCATGCTGCCTCGGATCCTGTAATCCGCTGGACTCCAGAAACCTTACTATTTTCTCTTTCAGCAGCATTTCCAATAATTTACTCACCACCTAAGTTAAACTAATCGGCCTGTAGTTTTCAACCACATCCTTCCGCTTTTGTGTAAAGGCACCACATGAGCCTCTCTCCAGTCCTTTGGCACCACTCCCGACTCCAATGAGTCATTGAAAAGGTCAGTCAGTGGAGCTGCTAGAACGTCCCCAAGTTTCCTCAGTATTCTAGGGTGTATCCCATCCGGTCCCATCGCTTTGTCTACTTTAAGTTGAACTAGTTTCTCATAAACACAGTCTTCTGAAAATTGTTCAAGATGTCCCTTGCTTCTGTTCCCGTTTGTAGGTGTTTTCTGAGGTCCTGCTCCTGGTTTTTCATCTGTGAACACAGAACATAAATATTTGTTAAGCAATTCCGTTTTATCCTCATCAGCTTCTACATATTCCTCCCCTTCACCCTTGAGTCTGACAATACCACTTCTGCCCTTCCTCTTCTCACTAACCTATCTGAACAAATGTCTTATCCCCCGTTTTATTGCATTGGCTATTTCCTCCTCTTTTTGAATCTTTGCTTTCCTGATTACTTTGCTAGCTTCTCTAAGTTTTTCCAAATATAGATGCTTGTCTTCCTCTCTCTGTGATCTCTTGTATTTCATGAAGGCCTCCCTCTTTTTCTTCACTTTTTCAGCTACTTCTTTCGAAAGCCATAGCGGTCTCCTTTTCCTTTTACCTTTATTTATCATTTTAACAAAAAGGTTGTTTGCCCTTACATTATCCCCTTTCAGTTTTGCCCACTGTTTTTCTACATCCCCCAGCTGTTCCCATCCCACTAATGACTCCCTGAGGTATTGGCCCATCTTGGCAAAGTTAGTCTTCCTAAAGTCTAAGACCCTCACCTTTGAATGGATCCTAACAGCCCTAGTCCTAATACTGAACCACACCATCTGGTGATCACTGGATGCAAAATGATCTCCCAGTACAACATCAGAAACACTTTCACCATTGGTAAGCACCAAGTCCAGTATGGCCCCTTCACATGTGGGGTCTGTTACCAATTGCCTGAATAGTTCTCCCTGTAAAGCATCCAGGATCTCTTTACTTCTAGATGATACTGCAGCAGGAATGTGCCAATCAACATCTGGTATACTGAAATCCCCCATTGGGTAATAGTCAGTGGGCTTGATGAGTCTCGGCAAACTCTTCGTAACATCTTGGATTTTGGCACCAGGCAGACAGCATACCTCTCTGGACATCAAGTCTGGTCGGCAGATGGATGCCTCAGTTACCCCTCAGAAGAGAGTCACCAACCACCACTACCCTTCGCTTCCTTTTGGTCGCTGATTCTGCAACTTTGGGGTACTTGAGTTCTAGTTCTTCCCTTTCCAGGGATGCTTTCACCTCCTCCACTTCCAGGGCTGGATAATGGTTCTTCAATTCAAGGGCTGGAGAAGTTGGATTGGTGATTCTGCAGGCCGTGGTGACTTGTATCCAACCTTCGTCATTCTGTAGGCACCCATCTTCTCCTCTGCTGGAGAGCTTGGTTGCTGCAAGAAGCATCTTATCAATGTACTTCTCATTGTCTTGAATGCTCCTCAGCCTCGCCACCTCCTCTCTGAGTTCCTCCACTTGTTTCCTCAGAGCTTCAGCATGCAGGCACCCTGCACATGGAACTGGTCCTTCAACTGGCATTGGGACCTCTGTCTGGACAGAGGCAGAAGCTGTAATGGGGCAACAGCTTTAGCGATATGATTTTTCCCAGCCATTCTGTTTGTGGAGCTTAGGTATCTGTTAAAGCAAAAGAGAGAGATCTACCAAAGTACCAGCTGGTTTCCCAGCTGTCCTTTCAGAGAAAAAGCAGTTAAATCCCTTTAGTTATTTTCAAAATGTGCTGTTGCAAGTCCCTGTGCCTTGTTAGAGGGGGAGGTGCCCTATAAAGCAAGACTGCTCACTAGGGGTCGGTGGGAGTCGGGGGTGGGTGGGTAGGGAGGGAACTAACTCCTGATTAGGTGTCAGCAGTTCCCTAAAGCTGAGAAGGTTACTAGAGTTTAAAAACCTACTCTACTAAAGGAAATATTTCTACTGAAGCACCAAAAAGAAAGTAAATTTGCTTTAGAAATATACAAAAACCCTTTTAAGAGCTCCCAGTCAGAGAGCTAGCAATTTAATAAAAATAAACCCTCAAATCCTTACCGTTGTTTGACCTGTAGAGCCCCTGTTAGGAATGCCATGTGAGGACTGATTCCTGCTGTCCCTGGAGAACACCTGTTACAGGTGAGTAACTACGCTTTTTTTTTCTGACTTTTTGTCTTGCCTTTCTCTGGTCACATACCAGTTCCCTCCCATCCCTTGATTCCACTTTTTTCAGGCTCCCTTTTCTTTTTCCCTTTTAGGTGTCTTTTCTCTGGTGTATGTTTTTTTGCGCCCTTTTTGGCTGAGCCTAGAGAGTTTGACCTCATGGGGACGGTCTCCCCTGCCATCAGAGCCTGCTTGTTGGGCCATGAAAGCAGGCAAACTGCATTCTAAGGCTGCCATCCTGGCCTTGATGCCTGATGGCTCTGCAACCACTGGCACAGGCACCAACGACATCTAGTCCAATGCTAGCAGCATCGAGGGTTGTGCTCAAGCTGTGTGACCACTGCGCTCACAACATGTCACGCACGGACCTGTATGATTGTTGCCTTCGGTGCCTTGGGCTGGATCATGATGTCTTGATATGTGGTCTCTACCAGCAGATTATCCCCAAGGCCCTCTAATGCTGCATGAAACAGCACACTGTCTCTGCTTTCATGGCCCAACAGCAGGCTCTGATGCCTGGTTCCTCCTGGTCATCAATCCCGATCACTGGCCCCTCCATGCCGAGGGTCTCCCCAGAGGTGGAGCACTCAAGCGCCATCAGCCTTGAGATGCTCCTCGGGCTCGGTCCCATTCAGGACTGAGGACTTCCCCACACAGTACACCCGACACGGTGTGCAGGGGCATCAGAGCCGTTGGGGCTGAGTCTCCAGCCCGAGGCCCTGGGAACCTTTGAAGTCTCCTCCAACTCTAGTTCGGATTGGGGAGACTGAGGATGACTAGTTCCTGGACACCAAGCTCCACAGGGGTGTGCTCTCGGACCCCTCCCCTCTGGAGACCCTGTTCTGGTCCCCACCAGAAGACCTGGACTTCATGAGGAACAGGCGAAGGCCCTCGCCTTCACTACCGAGTCCAAGGAGGAGCCTTGGGTGTTGGACCTCAAGATCCTCAAGTATGAGGCTCTCCTCCAAGGAGACCCTCCTATCCTAGAGCAGCTGTTCTTCAGAATGTAGGAGACCCCGGCCTCTGTTCCCAACATGAGCAAACAGCTGGACTTGAGGTACCGGGTCCGCCGGAGCTCTGGCTTCCAAAAAATCTCAACTGCCCCACAATTCCATGGTGGTGGAATCGGCCATGCAGAGGCTTAAGAGCCAGAAAACACACTCCTCAGTGCCCCCAGATAGGGAGGCATGCGCCATGGACACCCCGGGCAGGAAATGCTTTCAGGCTTCGATATTCATCAGCCGGATCCAGGCCTAGCAGATGTACATGGGCATGTACTTGTGGGACATGGCGAAGGAACTCACCAGGTTCAAGGCTGGTCTCTCTGAGGAACCTCTTCAGTGGTTCCGGACCCTGGTCTCCACAGTCAGGGTGTGCTCTAAGTTTATGACTCAGGTGACCTATGACGGCTTCGTGTCGGCAGCTAGAGTAGCAGCGGTGGGCATTAGTGCTACCTGCCATGCATGACTGCAGTCTTCTAACCTGGAGCAATGGGTACAGGATAAGTTGGTCAATGTCCCTTGTCAGTGAGAGAATCTCTTCTACAAACCCATGACAAAAAAGGCTGCCGAGCTGGAGTTTGAGTTCATGACCAGGATCATGCTCTCCAAGAATAGCGCTGATCCTTCCCAAAGGAAGGCTTCGGGTAAAAAGCCCTTATACTTGAAAAGGAGGAAGGCTTACGGAAACTACCCTCAGTACTCGGCCTTCCCAGCTCCCCAGCAGGGCCATAGGGACAAGGGCATGGCCCTCATAAGCCTAAGGCCCCCAAGCATCAGCTTGCACCTCAGGCGCAACCTGGGGGGGGTGGGGTTTGACTCCTGGGCATAGCCTCTCTTCCCCGGAAGAGCCTGCTCTGCATCACACTGGGGGGTGTCTGGTGTTTTCTGCTAACCGCTGGCCTGCCATCACCACAGATGGATGGGTTTTGCAGGTGGTGAAGGAGGGGTACCTCCTCCACTTTGAACAGATGCCCCCATCATTCTTTCCAGGAGAGCTCCTGATGCATCCCCTTCACCAGGGCTTGCTTCAGCAGGAACTCACAAACCTTATGGCAGACAGGGCGGTAGAAACTATCCTCCTAGAACTTGGAGGCAAATGGTTCTACTCCTGCTACTTCCTGGTGCCCAAAAGGACTGGGGGTTTCGGCCTATCCTAGACCTGTGTAACGTCAACAAGTTCCTGTTGAGGGATAAATTCAAGATGCTCTCCCTTGGAACATTGCTGCCATACGTCCAGCAGTGAGACTGCCTATGCTCCTTGGATCTAAAGGGTGCCTACACATACTTCCTTATCCACCCCCCTTCACAGGCAGTACCTCCGCTTCATGGTGGGAGGTTGTACCTATCAATACAGGGTTCTTCCCTTTGGTCTGGCCTCTGCCCTAAAGGTCTTCACCAAGTGCTTGGTAGTGGTCACCGCCTTCCTGTGTATCCAGGGGGTGTTCATCTTCCCATACCTGGATGACTGGCTCATAAAGGGCGTCAACGTCAACACTGCAGAAGCCCACCAGCGATGGCCTGCACCATTCTCATTCTGGAATATTAGGGGTTCGTCGTAAACTACCCAAAGTGCAATGCCTAAAGTTCATGGGGCAATGCTGGACATCATCCAGACCAAAGCCTGCCTTCCTCCAGACAGGGCCCAGCACCTCTAGGCACTGGTATTGCACATCCAGAGTCAACCCTCGGCCTCTGCCCACCTTATGCTCTGCCTTCTAGGCCACATGGCATCCACTGTGCACGTCACCTTGGAAGCCCACCTGCAAATTTGGCCGGCCCATTGGGCTCTCCTCTCCCAGTGGTCGCAAGCAATGGGGTGCCTACAGAGCAGAGTGGTCATGACCTGCTCTCTGATCGACTCCTTCAGCTGATGGCAGCAGCTCCAGCACCTGCAGACTGGAATGCCCTTCCAGGACCCCACAACTCAGAGGATCCTCGCCATTCTTGCCTCCAAACTGGGCTGGGGAGCACATTGCGATAACCTCTGCCCTCAGGTTAGTTGGTCGCAGGAGGAGAGCCTCCAGCAGATCAACCTCTTTGAGCTTCAAGCATTCCAAGCTTTCCAACACCACCTTCAACATCCAGCGGGCCTGATCCAGATCAACCACCAGGTGGCGATGCTTTACATCATCAAACAGGGTGGGACAAGGTTGTTCTTCCAGTGCCAAGAGGCAGTGAGCCTCTGCTCCTTTGCTAGTAGCAGCGGGATGCTCCTAATGGCAGTTTACCTCCTGGGCCAGGACAACATCCTGGCAGACCAGTTCAGCTGAGTCCTCCAACCACATGAGTAGCGGCTAGACCCCAAGGTGGCCAGTCGACTGTTCCATTGCTGGGGGCTCCCACAGATGGAGCTCTTCACTAGTCCAACCAATGCTCAGCTGGCCTGCTTTTGCTGCAGGCAGCCGCATCCCTCGTGGATGGGGCAGATGCATTCCTCATCCTGTGGATGTAGGGCCTCTTCTATGCCTTCCCACCCACACTGCCAAAACCCTGTTCAAGATCCAGCTCATTAGAGCCACATTGATACTGATGGCCTCTTGATGGGGCGCAGCAACCGTGGTTCCAACAGCTCCTCCGCTTTTCCCGGGTGCCTCTGGTCCCTCTGGGGTATGACCCGTGTCTGCTTTCACAGGAGGGCAGCTCCCTCCTGCACCCCCAACTTTGGGTCCCTATCTCTAAGAGCTTAGCTAATGAAAGGGTAGCCTTGGCTCACTTTGATCTCTCCAGCAAGATGGAAGCAGTTATTTTGGCTTCACATTAACCTACCACCTGCTGGGCCTACGCCATCAAAAGGCGAAGGTTCTCGGGCTGGTGTGCGGAGAAGTGGATTAACCCCTTCTGTTCAGTCCATCTGGTACTCCAGTATCTGCTCCACCTGTCCGAGGTAGGCCTGAAGTCCATCTTCATCAGAGTTCACCTCTGCATACTTTCAGCATACCATCATCTTGTCGAGGGCAAGCCCCTCTCCGCCCAGTCCCTAATTTGATTCTTGAGTCTACTACTCTTTAAGCTACCTGTCTGTCCCCCAACAGTGGAGTGGTACCTCAGCTTAATTCTTTCTAAACTCACTGCGCCACCATTTGAGCCTCAAGGCTCATGCCACTTGAAGTATCTCTCCTGGAAGTAGTCTTCCTCATGGCGCTCACTTCAGCTCACAGTGTCAGCGATTTCCAGGCCCTGGTGGCTCACTTACCTTACACAAGGTTCTGCAATAGCAAGGTAATGCTCTGCACGCACCCCAAGTTTCTCCCAAAGGTGTTGTCTCCATTCCACCTCAACCAGGAGGTGATACTTCCCATATTCTTTCTGCGGCCCCTTGCCAGCAGGGCTGAGGCCACTCTCCATACTTTGGACTGTAAGCAGGCCCTGTCCTTTTACCTGGAGTGTACTTGGGCCCATCGCCACTCTCGTCTCCTATGACCCAAGTAGGCTGGGGACAACAGTCTCTAAGTGCACCCTGTTCACTTGGGTGGTGGATTGCATTGCCTTTGCTTACCAGCAGCCTAATATTTTGCTGGAGTGCCCATTCACAGTGCACAGCATCTGGGCCATGGCAGCATCTGTGACAAACTTGCGTTCCAGCCCCTTGGTGGAGATCTGCCAGGCTGCCACTTGGTCCTCTGTTCATAGCTTTGTAACTCACTACTTCCTGGAGAGGGAGTCCTGCTGGGACAGCGCCTTTGGCCAGGCAGTACTCTATCATTTGTTTGGGGGGTATAAGGTAACTCCTGCCCTTCGGCCCTTCATCCTTCAGTGTGTTCAGGCTACTGGAAAACTGGTTCCTCACTGGACACTTGGGCCGCTTGTGAGTCTGTTGTCTCTCGACTCAGTTGCTGCTTCTCATGGCTCACCTTTCTGGTCACCCGTGGCTTTTTACAGGTTTTTTTGGTAGCCCGTACCTGAGGAGTCCCATATGTAAGGACTGACTTTCTGCATGGTCCCAGAGAAAGCGTAATTACTCACCTGTAATAGGTGTTCTCTGGGGACAGCAGGAATCAACCTTCACAACCCATCCTCCTCTTCATGGCGTTCTTTCTCTTTTTGCCATCTTGTCCTGTGTTATCTGACTGAGGCAAGATAGCACTCTTAGGCGGGAAGGGGATCACATATACATCTCCCAAAGGCTTTCTTTGAAAACTGGGCAGAGGTTACTGAATGGGCTCTGCTGGTGCTGATGTCATCCATATGTGAGGACTGATTTGTGCTGTTCCTGGAGAAAACCTGTTATAGGTGCGTAACTATGCTTAGTGCCCAGTGTTGGGCATTAAATTCCATATACTCCATATCAGACCTCCCCCCCCCCCCACCCACACATCCACCCAATCCAAGACTGGGTGTAGTGGGCTCTTGAGATATGCATATAATCCCTCTCTTGAGGGTGTGGAACACTCCGTGTACTGTATATATAACATCCGAATGTTCACACACCAAGGGAATTCCCTGCTTTTGATCTATCCTACAATTGCCTAAGTTATGGGATCTATCCATCTGTGGGTTAACTACCGCATTAAAGTCCTCTCCCCCACCCTGCAGGTACCAGAGTACCCGCTTATAGAATGAACCATCATAGACATTGTGAGCATAAAGACTACATTACGCCTTGGAGCTCTCTCCATGAACGATCACAAACCTATCCTCTGGGTTCCCCACTACTTTTGAGAATCTTATATGGCAGATATCTGCTCAGCAGAATGGCCACCCCTGTTTTTTTTTCGTCCCAGAAGATACCCCTAACACCTCCCGCACCCATCCCTAAGCTAACTTTATATGTTCCTTCTCAGACACATTTATTTCTTGGATCAATGCATTCTCCAGGACCAAGCAGGAAGTCAGTCCTCACTACACCGGTATTGAGCCCGCGCTTCCTTTTTCGTTTTTTGCCCTTCGTGGCTGGCGTTCGCGCCCTTTTTTTTCTTTTTCCCTGGAAGGCCGGTCCTTTGACCTCGCGGGGACTCTTTTTTTCCCGATGGCTTCCAGTGGTTTCAAAAAGAGTGATCGGTGCAAGAAACTAATGTCTCTCACCGACACACATGACTGCTGCCTTCGGTGCCTGGGTCCTGACCACAATCCTAAGATCTGTGGACCATGTGGAAAGATGTCTTCCAAGGCACTTCGAAGTTGTCAGCACCAAAAGGAAAGGCTTTTCTCCGACTCGGCCTCCGGCCGGGCCCGGACCTCGTCTGAACATAAGAACATAAGATATGCCATACTGGGTCAGACCAAGGTCCATCAAGCCCAGTATCCTGTTTCCAACAGCGGCCAATCTAGGTCCATACATACCTAGCAGTTTCCCCGAATGTACTTGAAAAAGTCTTTATTTCGTGTTTTTGCTTCAGCAGCAAGCTTCTTCTCAAATTCTCCCTTTGCCTGCCTTATCAATGCCTTGCATTTGACTCACCAGTGGCTTGTGCTGTTTCCAGGTTTTGTCGTTTGGTTCTTTTTTCCATTTCCTGAACGATGCTTTTTTGGCAACAGCCTCTCTGACCTCACCTTTAAACCATGCTGGCAGTTTTTTGGACTTCCTTCCACTTTACTTAAAGCGTGGAATACAGCTGGTCTGGGCTTCCAAGATAGTATTTTTCAACAACACCCAAGCTTGATCTAAGTCTTTAACCTTTGCAACTGCTCCTTTTAGTTTTTTCTTAACTATTTTCCTCATTTTATCAATGTCTCCCTTTCGAAAGTTAAAAGGTAGTACTGTGGATTTCCTTACTATCCCTCCTCCACTAATTAAATTAAAAGCAATCAGGCTATGATCACTATTGCCAAATGGCCCCAACACACTTATCTCTTGCACTAGATCTGGTGTTCCACTAAGGACTAGGTCTAATATGGCTTCTCCTCTGATCGGTTCATGAACCAGCTTCTCCAAGAAGCAGTCATTTATTTCATCTAGGAACTTTATCTGCCTAGCATGTTCTGCCGTGACACTGACCCAGTCGATACCGGGGTAATTGAAATCACCCATTATTACTACGCTGTAACTTTCGTTAGCTTCCTTGATTTCTTTGAGCATTTCATCATCCATTTGTTCATTCTGGCCAGGCGGTCGATACTACACCCCCACTGCCATCACCTTCCCCTTTTTACATGGAATTTCAATCCATAGAGATTCTACAGAAAATTTTGTTTCCTGCAAAACTTTAATCCTTCCTGATTCAATGCCCTCTCTAACATAGAGCGCAACCCCTCCACCAATTTGATCAGCTCTATCATTACAATATAGTTTGTACCCAGGTATCACAGTGTCCCACTGGTTGTCCTCCTTCCACCATGTCTCTGATATTCCAATCCTATCTAACCTCTCATTTAGTGCTATATATTCTAACTCTCCCATCTTATTTTTTAGACTTCTAGCATTTGTATACAAGCATTTTAGAGACTGTATTTTATTCATATTAATTTGGATATTGGTAGACATGGGTAATTTGAGATCTTTAAGCTCTGTCTGCTCCATACTAGAGGGCATTGCATGCATTGCCCCCCCATTACATGCAAATCTATATCATAGATATTCGTTTGGGAGCATCCTTAAAATCAGGCCAACTTGTGGCCCTCCGGGACTGGAATTAACATTCCTGCTTTAGGTCATTTCACAAGAGCTCTGATCACAGCAAAGGAAGTGGTAAAAGAATGTCCTCCTTGTGGTTCAGAGTCAAAGGCAAACAGAGACACTGGGATTTTGAGAGAATCTCTCTGCACAACACTAATGTCCATGGATTGAGATGGTAATAGACTCCGTTATTTAATAGGTTTTTTATACTGCTTTATCATTTCAGTCAAAGTGGTTTACATTGTAACGTAAAACTTGGTAAAGTACATTAAACAAGGAAATTTATAACTTGGATTTTTCTGATACAACAGAGGAGCTATTGATATTGAATTGAGATGAAGCAGCGATATACAAATGTTCTCTAAATAAATAAATGGTAGCTCTTTACAGAAGCCTTTGACAAATTCATTGAACATCTTTTGAAGGAAGCTATAAGTATAGCTGCTCTGACAGAAGCAATGAAACATATGGAGAAGGCATACCTGCAACTGTGACAAAGACAACACCAGTGAAGGCTGAGCTGTTAGCCACTGTGCATGAGAGATCTGCGCTTTAATTGAAAAACAAGACAGCTTGCATTGACTCTAATGTCCAAGCACAGCGATTCTTGTGCTGAAGCAACTCTTTCACAATGTGCATGGTTCTCTCTTGAGATGTCTGAACTGGTGGAGCAAGATAAAGGTCAGTACTACTGTCGTGCTGGAACCTATCTAATGATGCAGGTAACACAGGAGATGGCTGCATAGGTCTTCCCTTAATGGCAGTGACCTGACAACACTGTGCTGAAGTGTCTGCACTTCTCCTGCACTTTAGATGGAACCTTCGACATTGCCTTGACGCTAGGCCTATACAAGTGCACTGAAGTTGACTGCTTTATAGACCTAGGAGCCTCTGAGGAAGTTCTGCTCCTTTGTGGCTGGACTTTTCAGTGTCACAGAGTAGGAAAGAGGTGGCAAATCTGCTGGAGTGTCTGATTCTGAGTAATCTCTGTGGAAATGATGTTCTCTCCTGAGCCAGCAGGAACCTCTTCTCTACCTCATTGACTATAGAGACAGTTTGAGCAGTCCTTCCAAGTTTATGGGGATATCCTATCACCATGTTTATCAATCTTGTTATGTTCCCATCCCAGACACTGACATCCATTTGAGATGCCCAAAGTTCTGCATCTCTCCAACATTGGAGGACATGGCCAGAACCCCAACTTCACTTGCAACATTTTCCACAAGAATTAAAGGAAAAACAAAGAAAACTAAACATATTTTTATTTTTAGGGGGATAGGGAAGAAACTGAGGCCTCGACATTTCAGGAATCGGATCCCGAGCATTGTCGGGGCTCCTCGGACAGGGGGGTCCCCCGACCGGGAACGAAAGAGGAAGAAGCGGCTCGCGAGGGCATCGTCGGAAGAGGTCCCTGGCTCCTCGAGAGCTAGGTCTCAGACCCCCAACCATCGCCCCGGGCCCGTGGAACAGGAGAAGCTGCCAAAAGTACCTCGTGTGGAGCCGGAGTCTGCTGGACACGTAAGTCCTTTAGTCCTCATGGACTCTCCTCCCAGAGAGCCGACGTCGGGCCCGGCGCCGCCGGGGCCCGAGTCGGTGGCTGCTGAGTCTCCTGAGCTGGGTCTCAGGCTGACAGCCTTGGAGTGCAGATTGTCTGCCTTCATGGAACAGCAGCGGGCACTGATGGCCAGCCTGTCAGGCGCATGTGCCCCGACCACCGGGACATTGACATCGAAGTCGACCCTGGAGACCGAGCCGATACTCGAGACCATGAAGGCTCGAGGTCGACCTCGGTCGCGGTCTCCCTTGACCTCCCATTTGGGACTGAGGGCGTTGACACCGGTGCCGTCGGCGTGGGTGCCTACAGGCCCCGTGCGGTCGGACCCCGATTCCTCATCGGACGAGTCCGCCTGGCAGACAGAGGACGAGGAGTCCCCCGACACCTTCAGGACTCGGTGCGTCACGTCGGACTCACTGCAGTCTGAGCCCCGGAGTAGATCCCCTCCGGAGGATACCCGGTTCGCGGAGTCCGTCCGGGATATGGCCACTGCGTTGGCTATCCCTGCGGACCCCGTGGTGGAGCCTCAAGCCGAGGAACTTGAGGCTCTACAGTATGACTTTCCTCCGAAGGAGGCCTTTACTGTTCCGGTTCCTCCGATGCTGGAACGGCTCCTCTTCCGGATGTGGGAGGCACCGGCCTCGGCGCTGGTTCTAAGCAAGCGGGTCGATTCTATCTATTGACTCCAGAAGAGCCCTGGCTTTCAGAAGGCGTAGCTGCCACACCATTCCATGATGGTGGAATCGACCATGCATCGCCTGAAAAGTCAGAAGATGCACTCTGTGGTGCCCCCTGGCAGGGAGGCCCGGAACCTGGGTGGTTTTGGTAGAAAGTGCTTCCAGGGCTCGATGCTTGCTTGCCGTGTCCAGGCTGTAGGGATTATAAGGTTTAGGTATATGTTCCTGGTTCATAATCACTCAATGGCCTTTATTCTGCTCTAATAAAAATATATATATATCAACCAGTCTGTCATTACAGTGGGCAAGAAGAAACAGGCCAGCATAAAGAACCATATAAGGAAATATCATATATTATAAGCCTTAGCAAAGTGTATGCTTGGATTGAAGGGTCCATGCAGAGACTTTTTTGCAGAAGGCACATACACAGGAAACCATGCAAAGAAGAATATGCTGAGCACATCAAGCCCTGAAGAAAAAGACAGTTGATAGTTGATGGGTATGGAGTAAGAGCAAACGAAAAGGAACTTGAGTGGGTATCAAAACAGGAACAAGGGGATAGAAAGGAAGTAACAGGAAACAGATGGCAAGAGGAGATGAGATACAAGGGGGGGAGATAGATTTGGGAGCTGTGCACGTATATGGAAATCAGAAAAATGTATATATGTAACACGACTATTATATTCAAGAGAGGAGGGATTCTGAGGTCTGATGACTGACAGAAATTCTCCTCTCCCTTGCCTGTATTTGTCCATCAGTTATCTAATAAACAGAGATTCTGATTGCACCTGTACTGACTTTTTGGATCTGGACTATACAGGAAATTAGTCTTTAATTATTAATCGGTCTCTTGTAAGTAACAGGGCCTTACAATTGGTGCCGAACACCCGGGATTGGGCTACGGGTGGGTCTTTATGACCAAGATACAAATTTAAAGATTTGGATTCCCCTCAAGAAAAAAGAGGGAGGTACGTAAATATTTGGATTCCCCTCAAAAAAGAGGGAAGTACGTTCCCGGTGCGTAGTAGAGACCGGAGAAGAAGTGAGTGACGGATTCCCTAGGATGACGGCGGCTGTAATGACGGCATCGTGAGTATTTTTAACCAAGCTTGGTAAGTGTTGTTTAATTTTTGTCTTTGTTATATGCATTTATGTTTTTGTTATATGAATAAAGTGTAAGAATAATTTGCTGTTATAAACTGGGACTGAATGATAAGTGATTGAGACAGTACGTGTCGTCTGACACGAAGCGTGTGTGTTCTTGCTCACGGTTCCATACCTCCGTGAGGAGATTGGCTGGGCTTGAACGAAGCGAATTCTTGTTTGAAAGGTGTCCTGGACATTTCGTGCACTTCCTTCCTCTGTAAATAAAGAGGGTGGGTATTGAGACCCTTAAATAAAAGGTTGCACGTAGGAATCATGTCTCTGTTTAGGAGAAAGAAAGATGGCAATCAGGACATAATGGTAAACCAAATTTCCCCAGTGACTCCGGTGGAACGGATGATGAGAGATAATCCCTTATTAGGAAAGGAAATATTGAAAGTTTGCCTTAAATGGGCAAAATGGAGCGCTGCTCCTGGACCTCCTCTTGGCTGGCCACCAGAGGGGTCCTTTGATTGTCGTTTAGTAAAAATTAGGGATTATGTTTTATTTCATAAAACTGGGGCTAGTCAGCTGAAACACTTAAGGTACATTTCCATGTGGATGAAACAGATCCAAAAACCCTCAGTAGTGATGATCCACCCCCCTATTGGACGACAGAGAGTCGTACAATGGCAGCGATAGGTTATGCAGACCTTTCCATAGATTTAGACCCCAAGGAGACAGAATTAGAGGACAGACCTAAAGATAAAATTAAAGACAAAAGACCAGCAGAAATACACAAGGAAAGAGTTAGATACTGGGATGAGAAAAAAACACCATCTCTTATTGAGACTCCCCCATGTAATCCAATATATCCCCATCAGGAATTGGAAGACATAATGCGAAATAGTAACTCCCAACCACGTAGAAGATCCCGGTCTGCATCTCCCCACCGGGAACAGCATACGGGATGGGTTCAGGTAGCAGGTAAATTACATTTGACCCCTGATCCAATCCCTGAGCCCCCGGTATGTGACCAGTCGTTGCTGGGGGCCACAGGGGGTGATCAAACCCAAGTATAGTCCACTCCCTTTGTCCTTGACTCCATTAATTGCGATAGGTCTCCAGTGATGTCAGCAGACAAATTCCCTGGTAGTATTGATTTACCAGAAGGTCAATGGGAGTGTGATTATTTTTCTAAAAAACCATGTGAGAGTAGACAGGATATTAGGAACCGGACGACCAGAGCCCACGAATATCACTGCCTACCCGTGCAGAATTCTAAAGAAGCAATTCAACCTAAGAAAACCCCTGTAGATTTTGTTTTTAATGAAGAAGGAGGTGAAGGTTTTTATGTATATCATTGGAGTTCAAACTTACATGGGTGGACTACAGCCTGTGCCCCTCAAATGAGAATTTGGCCAGAACAAGGGTCCCTGAATACTACAGATTTAAACCTAGCTCGTAGATGTATCCGTGGAGGGGAGGGAGATCCACAATGGGACTATAAGTATATGGAAGCAGGTTTAAGGGTATGGGAAAAGTATGAGGGACAAGATCCCAATAACCCAAAAACACCTAATCATTTGATATTTCCCGTGCGGCATACTCCCCATGGGCAAGAAATATATATCCCTTGGAGTTTTACCGATATGACTAATCTGGCCGAGCAGCTCCCTCCCCTGAATCAGGGAGCGGGAGCGTGGATACAAAAATTTGAACGATTAACAGCAGGTTATACTTTAGCAATTGGAGATGTAAAAGCCCTACTAGCCCGAATTTTGGGTAATAATGCGGCTAATCAAGTTTTTCAAAATGCCCATATCAGAGGGGTTATGGTACATCATCCCCAGTATGATGGGGCACTTTTTAATCTTTATCGTAATATGGTATGGGACTCCTTGAGGGACATTTATCCCACCCAACGAAGTATGGGACCCCTTACTTCAATGCAATTTAAGGTTGGGGAAGATATTAGTGCTTATTTGGCTAAATTTCAAGATTTATGGGAGGCCCAGATGGGTGTACCCCACAATGACCCTAACATGGCTCTCATGTTTTTTCAGACTCTCTGCAATACCTTACCTTTGCCTATCCAGTTAAAGCTAAAAAACATAGTAGCATTAGAATCAGAACCATGGCAGAAACAACAGGCACATATTTTTCATTTTGTCAGACAAGCTGAGGAAGAATTGAATAAACCAGAGAGGTACAGAAAGGCTGCCCAAGCTCGTTTATGCAATTTACAATTGAAAGAAATAGAACAGGAGAAGAAAAAGGGAGAAAAGGTCAGCAGATCTGCGGCTGATACAAAATTGATAAAGGCTTTACGCCAACAAGTAAAAGAGAGCAGCAGAAACAACTTGATGAAATCAATGACGATTGTGAGAGTGACAGTAGTGTGGACAGTGATTCTGAAGACATGTATAGACAATTCATGCGAGTTTTGAATGTTCAAAAGCATGGTCAGCTCACGGGTCAGGAACCACGATCCTTCCCCAGACAAGAGCAGGACAGGGAGAGAGATTTCACTTGTTGGCGGTGTGGTGAGAGGGGTCACCTGCAACGGGTCTGCCGTGCCCCACTACCGGGAGGGCGGTGATGATATGACCAAGGTCCCCCACCACCTGCAAGACCCCGCCAATACCCTACCTGGCAGCCCCCAAATAGGACAGGCTATGGCAATAGGGAAAATAGACAATGACTAGGTATATATAATATGCAGGTGACACTGGGAACAGAGGAGCCCCATATTGAATTAACTTTGAATGACCAAGTAATGAAATTCCTAATTGATACTGGAGCTACACTTTCTGTTCTGAACACCGTGCCCATAGGTGGAACCATTGGCAGAGACAGTGTAATGACTACTGGGTTTGATGGTAAGCCAGTAAAAACCCCCGTGACTAATCCAATTTGGGTGGAAGGGCCACAATTTGCCATCTTCCATAGTTTTTTGTATGCCTCTCACTGTCCTATAAATTTGATGGGACGAGATTTAATTGTAAAAGCCCAAGTCACCTTAGTGGCAGGAGCATTTCAATCCGCAGGGATAGGTGAAACTGGCACTTAGTCCATATGGGCGGGTACGAAGTACACCAGTTCACATACGATTAAAACAAGGGAAAGAGGGTCCAAAATTGCCCCAATACCCCTTGCAGCAGGCAGCTATAGAGGGTGCACGAGAGGAAATTAATCAGCTTAAACTACACGGCATAATAGAACACAGTACTTCGGCATATAATACCCCTCTTTTTCCAGTTAGTAAACCTAATGGAAAGTGGCGCATTGTGCATGATCTTCGTGCACTTAACCAAGTAGTGGAAACTCAATTCACATCTCCCTGGAGAGATGTGTTTGCTACAATATGTAGATGACATTTTACTGTCTGGGTCAGACTATGCACAAATGCAGAAGTACACACAGAAGTTAATACAGGAACTGCATGAGAAAGGGTACAAACTAAATGCAGAGAAAGCACAACTCGTGCAGACAACAGTTACCTTTTTGGGGTTTCAGTTAAGCCAAGGATCTATTCAGGTGGGAGATAAGACAGTACAACATGGCTTACAGTTACCTGTCCCCAATACAGTAAGAGAACTTCGTTCCGTTTTGGGTACCCTAAATTTCTGTAGAAATTGGATCCCAGCTTTTAGTTCTCGGACTCTTTGTTTCCGCCCTTATTTGAAGGGTGGTGTAAAAAATTCAGACAAAATTACTTTAGACCCTTGTGCTGTAAGCGTGCTCCAGTCCATTTTGGAAGATTTAAAGTGTCTTCCAGCCTTACATTTGCTGAATCATCACAAACCCTTTCAACTGATGGTAGTGACAGGCTCTCAGGCTTGTCACTACCATACTATTTCAGGACAGGGTTTCTACTTTGGCATTCTTGTCTGGTACTTTTGGGTGTACAGAACTCCCCCTTCCTGACCTTGAAAAAGTAGTCATTGCGGTCGCAGCAGCAATAGAGAAAGTTTTGTCTATTTTCACTCCCACTACCCTGATTCTCTATCAGTCCATTGAACTGAAGGCTATTCTAAACAAAGACACGTTATATTTGTCCCCGACTAAATTACAGCAAGCCTGTGCATCTATCTTGAACAGTGGAGTGATTTTCCGCCCTCTCACTGCCTCCACGTGCCCACTAAGTTGGCTACAGACAGCGGTAGATGTTCATACCCCAGTATGTGACTCCCCCTATGAGGAAATTTTATCCATTATGGTATCACCCTCTGACATGCCACCAGATAGTGAAATTTGGTTTACTGATGGATCAGAACAGAAGGGTGCTGTAGGATTTGCTGCTGTGCTGGTGACCCCTGATGGAGTGTCTGAGCATCGCTTACAGTATGCTCTGGACTCGGATCAGGGATATTCAGCACAGGCAGCTGAATTGTGTGCTATATTAGCTGTCCTAGAGGAACATCCAGAAACGCCCCTGATTTTCTACACTGACTCACAGTATGTTAAAAAATTGTGTGGGGAGTACCTCCAGATTTGGTTACAGTGGGGATTTGTTACTTCATCTAGTAGTCAGCTTGTACACAAATCATTGATTCTATACTTGTATGACCTGTTACTGCAGCGCCAGCAGAAAGGTATTCTAACTTCTTGTAACTGGGTCCCTGGCCACTCCAGACATTATGGTTTCTTACATTTCGGAAATGCTCTGGCTGATGAAGCAGCTAGACAAGTTACAGATGCTGTCCCCATTTTAGTTACTACACGAGCAAAGACTTATCCCTTACCCTCACTCCGGGATTATCAGCAGAATTTTCTACAAGATGAAGTGCAGAAGTGGAAATTGTTAGGATGTTCAGAGCACAAACAGTTGTGGGTTCACCCGTCTGGAAAGTCTTGCATTTCACTCTGGTCTTTACAACAATTGTGTCACTTGTTACACTCTGTAGCCCATGCCCCTGCCTCCAGCATTTGTGCACAAATTTCTGGGCTCTTCTGGTACCCCCGTCTTAGGGCCAGGGTGCAGGAATTGTGCCAGCAGTGTCCCCAATGTTTAGAGAATTCTCCTGTGAAGGGCAAACAAATGCTACAAGGTCATCTCCCCGTTGTTCAGGGTCCGTTCATTTCCTGGTATGTAGATTTCACAGATATGCAGGTCCGTGTAGATGGATACAGATTCCTTCTCGTCTGTTTCTGTTCATTCTCCAAATGGGTGGAGGCTTTTCCCTGTAAACAGGAAACTGCAGCTGAAGTTTTCAAATGCTTTTCACAACATTTGTTTCCCCGTTTTGGCATTCCCCAAACTGTTTATTCTGATAATGGTTCTCACTTCCGGAATCAATTAATGCATCTTTTCTCTACAGCAGTGAACCTGCACTGGAAGTATGTCTTAGTCTATCGCCCCACTTCCAATGGTCTCGTCGAACGGACCAATGGCCTGCTCAAAACTGCCCTGCGTTTGATTCAATCAGACAAATGTTTTTCCTGGTTACAGGCCCTGCCTCTAGCTTTGTTTCAGCTCAGGAATCGCCCACTGAAGAATGTTCTTAACACCACATGAAATATGTACTGGCAGGCGATTGTTGCTATACAGTCTGTCTGAAACGTCTGTTTCCTTACCAGACTCTATATCTCCTTACATTGCAGGTCTGCATTTAGCCTTAGCAGAAATCTCCCGACGCTGTGCCATCCGTGATCAACATCCATCTCTTCCCAAGGAAAGTCTGATTCCAGTTGGGACCAAAGTTTATCGCAGAAATCCTCATCGAAGTTCCTGGCAAGATCCAACATATTCAGGACCCCATATTGTTTCTGCGTCCACTCCTTTTGCTGTTCTGTTGGACTGTGGCCAAACCTGGACTCATATTGCCCATCTTTGGGTTCCTTGAACTGTGCTTTGGACTTTGATTAATCTTCTATAACATGTCTGCCTCTCCTGCTCTTAAGTATGCCTTTTTATATTGTTTCATGTTATTTGCGATTCTCCTAGCATGGCTTTTATTTTTCATTTGTGTCCCTGCCACTAAGTCACCCCCCACCACTACCACCTCCTCCCTGAATCGTTCCTTAGGTCCCTCCCTCTTCCCAATACCTGGAAATCAACTATCCTTGATGGTCAGTTAGCTATGTTTTTAAATAATCAAAGTCCTTATGTCCTTTCCCGTCATCCTAGAGCTACAGCATCTGCCTCCAATTTATGGCAATCATCTGTTCTGGATATTTTACGCTTAACTAATGTTTCTGATTGTTTAATATGCACCCCCATCCCCAAAGCTGTAAAATATGCTCCCGTAGCGGTTTATCCTTTGTCCCTCTTGGAATTAATGGGAAAGGTCTCTTGTTGGGACAACAAAAACTTTACTGCTCCATGTTTTGAATCCATAGACTGTACTGACACATGGGAGTCTGTGAATGCCTCCAGTGAACCTTTCTTTGTTTATGTTCCTTTAGAGATGCGATTTACTTATTGTCTTGTGACTAATGCATCTCTTTCATTTTCCTCTCACTGCAATATTACTTATAATGTCCAAAATGCTTCTTGGCATATAGCTGCTGGAACTTTTGTTCCTCGCCATGGTAATTCTACGTATTTGTCACAATTTACTGCTAACCCCTCCACCCTGTCCCTGGCAGATAATATCACCCTAGTGTCTTTGCTAGTGGATTCCAATTATTGGCAGGATGCCCTACTTGTGGGTCCTTATTTACCTTCTGGTCATTATGATTACTGGCTTGGAGGTAAAGTCCCTTTTAGTTCCTGCTATACCCCCCAGTCTCAGCGCTCTACCTACAGTCATGGGAAGTTACAATCTAACCTTTATTTGGGTAATATTAATACATTTCCAAGAAAATGGCGTTCCTCTACACAGATTTCTGCTTTAACAGGTCACTATTTTCTTTGTGGGGAAGCCTTATTACAGAAAATTAATATTTCTCACTTGCCCTGTACCCTTGTCCATGTATCTCTCTATTCTGCCCTTATTCCTTTAAATGTTTCACACAAAACTCATTCACTCCTCCAGTGAGTTAAACGCTCTCTAGTAGGATCAGGTCCATGGGATGCGAAAGTTTCTGAAGATGAGGCCATACAGGCATCTTTTGAATATATTAATTCTACTTACCTCTTGACCAAAACACGATTAGATGCCTTATCATGGACAGCATGGATTCCTTTTGCTATCCCTGCCCTCACTGCTGAATTAGGAATGGCTATACGCCGGTTACAATGTTTGCTTCATGTACAAATGAAAGCTGTTACTGATTCTATAACTAAGCTATCAGAGTCCCTAGAGCAAAATACCCAAATGACCCTACAAAATAGACAAGCGCTAGATTTGCTCCTTGCTTCTGAGGGAGGCCTTTGTTCTTTTATTAATGCCACTATTTGTTGTACGGTCATAGCGAATCATTCAGTGTTTGTGCTTAATGCTATGGATAAGATACGCCACCTGTGAGATTTACATATTGATGACTTTAAGGGAGGATTGAATGTAGGTAATTGGTTTTCATCCCTTACCTCCTGGTTTCACTCGCTAGGTACTGGTCTAAAAGGCCTTTTAATTTCTGCTGGCATCTTTTTAATTTTTGCCTTGTCCTTTTGTTGTATTGTTTCTCTTGCCATTTCCTGTTGTAAGAAACAGTGTACCAAGGTGTCCACTTCCCTTACCTGTTCAAACATGCCATACACATGTGAATGTTTCCTATGCTGCAGTCCCCACTTCAGAATTCTCTGACTTGGTCTTATCTCCTCCACAATAAAAAAAAAAAAAAAGAAAAAAATGGGAGAATTGTAGGGATTATAAGGTTTAGGTATATGTTCCTGGTTCATAATCACTCAATAACCTTTATCTGCTCTAATAAAAAAATATATATATCAACCAGTCTGTCATTACAGTGGGCAAGAAGAAACAGGCCAACATAAAGAACCATATAAGGAAATATCATATATTATAAGCCTTAGCAAAGTGTATGCTTGGATTGAAGGGTCCATGCAGAGACTTTTTTTGCAGAAGGCACATACACAGGAAACCATGCAAAGAAGAATATGCTGAGCACATCAAGCCCTGAAGAAAAAGACAGTTGATAGTTGATGGGTATGGAGTAAGAGCAAACTAAAAGGAACTTGAGTGGGTATCAAAACAGGAACAAGGGGATAGAAAGGAAGTAACAGGAAACAGATGGCAAGAGGAGATGAGATACAAGGGGGGGAGATAGATTTGGGAGCTGTGCATGTATACGGAAATGAGAAAAATGTATATATGTAACACGACTATTATATTCAAGAGAGGAGGGATTCTGAGGTCTGATGACTGACAGAAATTCTCCTCTCCCTTGCCTGTATTTGTCCATCAGTTATCTAATAAACAGAGATTCTGATTGTACCTGTACTGACTTTTTGGATCGGGACTATACAGGAAATTAGTCTTTAATTAGTAATCGGTCTCTTGTAAGTAACAGGGCCTTACAAGGCTTACCAGCTGTACATGGGCATGTACTTGCGGGACCTGGCCAAGGAGCTGGCCGGGTTCTCTGCTGGTCTCTCCGGGGAACCCTTGCAGAGGTTCAAGTCCTTGTCCTCGGGGATCCGGGAATGCTCCAAGTTTATGTCCCGCGCTGCCTACGATGGCTTCAAGGCTTCGTCCCGTGTTGCGGCAGCCAGCATCGCGGCTCGACGCCAGGCATGGCTGCAGTCATCGGACCTCGAGCCATGGGTTCAGGACAAGTTGGTTGATGTCCCTTGCCGAGGTGAGAACCTTTTTGGCAAGCCCATGACCGAGAAGGCCGCACAGCTCGAAACCGAGTACCTCACGAGGACAAGGCTGTCTAGAAAGACTTCTGCCCCTTCTCACAAAAAGAAGAGCTCGGGTAAAAAGCCCTTTTACCTGAGGAAGGGCACTGCCTACAAACAGTACCCACAGTACCAGGCCTCCCAGGCTCCCCCTTAGGGTCAGCAGCCCAAGGGGCAGGGTAATGGGCCCCGTAGGCAGAGGACTCCCAAGCCTCCGGCCCCTGCTCCCACTCAGCAGGGTGGGGGTTTTTGACTCCTTAGGCATAGCCTCTCCGTCCCTTCTCTCCCAACCCTGCACAGGAGGTCGCCTCGCCCTGTTTGCTCACAAGTGGCCACTCATCACTGGAGACAGTTGGGTGCTAAGCATAGTCCACAGGGGCTATCTGCTACACTTCCAACAGCTGCCTCCTCCATACTTTCCAGGGGAGCCTCCAAGGCCTCCCCTGCACACAGATCTTCTCCTTCAGGAGCTCCAAGGTCTGTTGGTGAACAGGGCAGTGGAGCCTGTGTCTCCCCACCTACAAAGTCAAGGGTTCTACTCCAGGTATTTCCTTGTACCCAAAAGAACCGGTGGCCTTCGGCCTATTCTAGACCTCAGAAATCTCAACAAATTCCTAGAGAAGGAAAAGTTCAAGATGCTTACTCCTGGAACACTTCTGCCCTACTTCCAGCAGGGAGATTGGCAATGCTCCTTAGATTTAAAGGATGCGTACACTCACATCCTCATTCATCCAGACCACAGAAAGTACCTCAGGTTCATTGTGGGAGGAAACCATTATCAGTACAGAGTACTGCCTTTTGGCCTCACCTCCGCTCCCAGGGTCTTTACCAAATGCCTGGCAGTGGTGGCGGCCTACCTGAGAAATCAGGGAATCTTTGTCTTCCCCTATCTGGATGACTGGCTCATCAGGGGTCAGACGTGCCAGGAGGCCAGACAAGCCACCCTCAGAACTATTGCTCTTCTTCAAAGCCTGGGGTTTGTAATAAACTTCGCAAAGTCCACTTTGCTCCCCTCCCAGAACTTGGAGTTCATAGGAGCAAGGTTGGACACTCTGCTGGCAAAGGTGTTCTTGCCAGAAGACAGGGCCCAAAGACTGATAAACTTAGCAAACCAGTTTCTCAGCAGGTCACTGATCTCTGCCAGACTCTGCCTGAGGCTTCTTGGCCACATGGCTTTGACAGTACATGTGACCCCCAATGCCAGGCTCCATATGAGGCCTGCACAGTGGTGCCTTCGGACTCAGTGGTCACAGGCCACAGGCAGCCTCAGAGTCAGGATAAGGGTGTCCAGACAATTTCTGAACTCCCTCCGCTGGTGGCTGCACCCACCCAATCTACTACAAGGGGTGCCTTTTCAGATTCCTGGGTTCACAGTGATGCTGACCACGGATGCCTGCCTGCAGGGCTGGGGAGCTCAGTGTCTAGGCAAGTGCACCCAGGGCCTGTGGTCTCCTTGGGAAGCCGCACAGCAAATCAATCTACTGGAACTCAGGGCTATTCGATTAGCCCTCAAGACTTTCTCTCCAACCCTGGCTCATCAGTCTGTCCTAGTTCAAACAGACAACCAGGTAGCCATGTTTTATGTGAACCAGCAGGGCGGAACTGGGTCCAGGCTCCTTTGTCAGGAAGCGCGGGACCTTTGCTTGTTTGCTCTCAGGCACAACATGCTCCTCAAGGCTGTATATCTGCCTGGCCAGGAAAACTACCTGGCCGACAGGTTGAGCAGGATTCTGCAGTCCCACGAGTGGCAGCTCCATCCTTTGGTCGTTCAGAAGATTTTCCTAAAATAGGGACTTCCATCCATAGATCTGTTTACCAGTTCACTGAACAAACAGCTGCCAAAGTTCTGCTCCAGGCAACCGCATCCTCTGCGGATAGCAGCAGATGCTTTTCTGATTCCCTGGTCTCAGGGCCTCCTGTATGTGTTTCCTCCCACGCCCTTGGTGGCCCGAACTCCGTTCAAGATTCTTCAGGACAAGTCCTCAGTCCTGCTGGTGGCTCCCAGGTGGCTGATACAGCCCTGGTTTCCACTTCTGCTTCAGCTGGCAGTGGATCCCCCACCGCCTCTGGGGTTACAGCCCAATCTTCTCTCTCAGGATCAGGGTTCCCTTCTGCACCCCAATCTCAAAGCTCTCACTTTGATGTCCTGGAGGCTGCAAGGGTAGTTTTGGCTCCCTGGGGCCTACCTCAGGAAGTTGAGGAGGTTGTCCTAGCCTCTAGGAAACAGTCCACTAGGAAAACCTATGCCCTCAAATGGAAAAGGTTTTCTGTGTGGTGTCAGCTACGTACAGAGGATCCTTTCTCCTGTACTGTACCAGTAGTGCTTCAGTACTTACTGCACTTATCAAATCAGGGACTTAAGTCCAATTCTGTTCGGGTCCACCTCTCAGCTCTAGCAGCTCACCACTCACTGGTGGAAGGACATTCTCTGTCGGTTCACCCCTTGGTGTCCCGCTTTCTCAGAGACTTGCTTTTGCTCAAGCCTCCAATCTGTCCTCCTGCTCCTGAGTGGGAGTTGAATGTTGTCTTGCAGCAACTGACTCGTCCACCTTTTGAGCCGATGGCTACTTTCCCTCTATGCTTCCTGTCCTGGAAGACACTCTTCTTGATAGCCCTAACCTTGGCCAGGCGAGTGAGTGAGCTTCAGGCCCTGGTCTGTGACAGGCCTTACACCCGCTTCTATAGGAACAGGGTAGTCCTTAGGACTCATCCAAAGTTCCTCCCAAAAGTTGTCTCCTCCTTCCACCTTAACCAAGAGGTGGTTCTTCCAACATTCTTCCCTAGGCCTCATGCAAGCCAGGCTGAAGCAGTTCTGCATACCCTGGACTGTAGGAGGGCCTTATCCTTCTACCTTGACCGTACGCAGGGGCATAGAAGGGCTACTCAGCTCTTCATATCTTTTGACCCTAATAATTTAGGGTTAGCTGTGTCCAAGCGTACCTTGTCCACCTGGGTAGCTGACTGTATCACCTGGGCTTACAGGGCAGCTGACCTTCCTTTGCAGGGTCGGGTCACGGCCCATCGTGTCAGTGCAATGGCTGCCTCAGTGGCTCACCTCTGCTCTGTACCGTTGGTGGTCATCTGCAGGGCTGCAACTTGGTCCTCAAGCCAGACTTTTGCGGCCCATTACTGTCTGGAAAGGTAGTCCTGTAGGGACAGTGCTTTTGGCCAGGCAGTACTCCGGAATCTCTTTGAGGTTTAGGCAACTCCAGCCCTCCATTGGGCTACCGGTGGAGGTTCTGTCAGTGAAAAGCCTTTCTTTGATGCTTGGACTAGAGGGAGTGCTCTTGTTCAGCCTGGGTTCCTTGGTAGCCCAGAGCTAGAGAGTCACCCATATGTGAGGACTGACTTCCTGTTTGGTCCTGGAGAAAGAGTAGTTACTCACCTGTAACAGGTGTTCTCCAGGAGCAGCAGGAATCAGTCCTCACAACCCTCCCTCCTCCCCTGGGAGTTGCAGTTGTACATAGTTTATTTTTACATTTTTGTGTGCTGTTTTTAGCTATGTCATTTGACTGAGCAAGATGGCACCTTTAGGCGGGAAGGGAACCGCGCATGCGTGCCTGCATTCCCAAAGGCTTTCTTAGAAAGCTGGGGAAATGCTCCGCAAGGGCTCCATCGACGTCGATGTCACCCATATGTGAGGACTGATTCCTGCTGCTCCTGGAGAACACCTGTTACAGGTGAGTAACTACTCTATACTGGCCTGACGCCTTCGCAGTGCCTGCAGGACTTTATACCTTTTGATGGGCGAGTGCAACCCTCCCACATTCCAAGTTATACAGCACATTGTAGTGGACCAGTCGTGTCCATACATCTCCAGAGAGGTGCCTGCCATTTCCAATGATGCAAAGAGGCAGCGTGAACTGCCCCAGCCTCACAGCCCCCTGCCTTAGTTTGCCCACTCAAATCCCTCACATTTAACTCTCTGCATGCAATGCCTCCATCCCCCTCAGATCAGTCTCACACCGCTTTCAAGAATATGTCACATGTAATGCTTCAGCTTGACTCTTCCATACAGGTACAAATGAAACTCCTTCCTAAATTAAACCAATCCCTCAGCCCTTGACTGCTTTGCTTTGCCTTCCCCCAACCCCACACTCTTTTATCCTTCCCTGTGCCACTCGTATGTATGCACCCACGAACGTATGCACTGCCGTCTTCCCTTCTACTCATTCCGTCCCTCATTTGCACAACATTTGCCCCCTGACCCTCCCCCCCCAAATGATCCAAACAATTCGCAGGTTCCACAGATGACTTTCCCTCCCCCTCCCCCTCTCCATCCATTCTCAATGTCCAAAAGTCCCGACACTGTCTGTAGAGCCACATCGAAGATACAAAAGGGGCTGAGACAACCTGACACTCCCCTCCTATATGAGCATGGTAGGAGGGCCAAGAGTCCCCCGTCCCCCCCGGCCGAGACTGGGGAACAAATTGTAATATACATGAGGGAGAACTTAAAAGGAGATAGTAGGCCCTCCTAGTATATCCTCTTCAAGGGCTGCATCATGGGGTAAAATCTAGCGTTCAAAAGTTAAGAGACACATAGGGTGTTCAGCTAAGGGTGCCCAAAGAGTCTCCCCATAGAGGCTCACAGTGACTCCATAGAAAGGTACCTTTCACGTTGTTGCAAAAAATCAGCAGTCTTCTGTGGATTTGCAAAGTACTGCACTGTTCCGTTATGCATTGAAGTGAGCAGGATATTGCAATGCAAACCTGACCTTCAGAGCAAAAAGCTTAGAGCAAATTGGGGGAAACAGTCAATGAGACCCACACAGAGTAATCCTGAAAAAGTATTTTCTTCCCTTGATATTCTAAGGAAGTCCCCTCTTTGGAAGGACTGCAGGATCTCCTGTTTGTGCACAAAATTAAGCAATTTCATGAATCTGCTGAAAGAGAAAATAGTGAGGTTTCTGGAGTCCAGCGGATTACAGGATCCGAGGCAGCATGGATTCACCAGAGGCAGGTCTTGTCAGACAAATCTGATTGATTTCTTTGACTGGGTGACCAGGGAGTTGGACCGAGGGAGAGCCCCAGATGTGGTGTATTTAGATTTCAGTAAAGCCTTTGACACTGTTCCTCACAGGCGACTTATAAACAAACGGAGCACCCTAGGGATGGACCCTAAAGTTACTGCTTGGGTTAGAAATTGGTTGGGTGGGAGGCGACGAAGAGTACAAGTAAATGGAGCTCACTCTGAGGAGAAGGATGTTACCAGTGGTGTGCCCCAGGGATCTGTCCTTGGTCCGATTCTTTTTAACATCTTTGTTAGTGATATAGCGGAAGGGCTGTCGGCTAAGGTTTGTCTCTTTGCGGATGATACCAAAATCTGCAATAGAGTAGACACCCAGGAAGGTGTAGATACTAACATGAGGAGGGATCTAGCTAAGCTTGAAGAATGGTCTAGAATTTGGCAGCTGGGATTTAATGTTAAAAAATGTAAGGTCATGCATTTGGGCTGCAGCAATCCAAGGGAGCAATATAGTATAGGGGGTGAAGTATTTTTGTCCACTAAAGAAGAGCGGGACCTAGGCGTGGTTGTGTCTGATGATCTTAAAGTAGCTAAACAGGTAGAAAAGGCGACGGCAAAAGCTAAAAGGATGCTTGTGTGCATACGGAGAGGAATGGCTAGCAGAAAAAAGGAGGTGATAATGCCTCTGTATAAGTCTTTGGTGCAGCCTCATTTGGAGTATAGTGTGCAATTCTGGAGACCGCACCTTCAAAAGGATGTGAACAGGATGGAGTCGGTGCAGAGGGTGGCTACTAAAATGATTAGTGGTCTTCATTATAAAGCATATAAGGACAGACTGAAGGATCTTAATATGTGCACCATAGAGGAAAGGCGGGATAGAGGTGATATGATTGAGATGTTTAAATACCTCCATGGCATAAATGTTCAGGGAGAGAGCCTCTTTCAATTGAAAGCAAGTTCTGCTACGAGGGGACATGGGATGAGGGTGAAGGGAGATAGATTCAGGAGTGATATGCGGAAATATTTCTTTACGGAAAGAGTAGTGGATCCATGGAATAGTCTCCCAGTGGAGGTGGTAGAGAAGAGGACAGTAACTGAATTTAAAAAAGCATGGGACAAACACAGAGGATCTCTAAAGGTTAAAAGGGGACTGTTGTAGTTGTTGATATAGAAGGACAGACTAGATAGGCCATGTGGTCTTTTTCTGTCATCATATTTCTATGTTTCTATGATTACTGTTTTTGCACCCCTATTGCCCTCTCTCATGGATCCAATTCAGTGTGCCATCTCTATTTTCAAATCACTAGCCATACTTGCAAGCTGCTGGTCCTGTACCAATCAGGTTTTCAATAAACCATGCAGTTCCCTTTGCTCCAGTGACTCTGGAAGTCCAATGAACCTCAGGTTCTTTTTCGTCATATGGTTTTCCTGGTCATTCAGTTGCTCCTTGAGGGCCCACGCCTGGGACTGTAATCAGGCAAGCATGGACTCCAAGGCCTGCTCTGTATCCTCCACCGCTGACAGCCTCGTGCCCAGCTCCCCTATCTCCTTTCCATAGTCCTCCAATCTATGCAAACATTGCGGTCTAAGGCCATCACTACCTTTGCAGTCATCTCTGTGGTAATCTCTGCTTCCAGCCCCACTCCCATCAGGGACGCGGTGGCACTTGCTTCATCAGCTGTTTTGATTTCCAAAGGCTGCAGCTTGTCTAATTTCCTTATGCGCTTCTTTAGATGTCATTGATGCTGAGTTCAGTGCCCACACACCTTCGTGGGGGTTCAGCACACCCTCTGGGAGGTCATTCCATGCCACACACTCCAAGGATGATGCTGCCAATTTAGCTGCGATGGGAGTCGGGCCTTCGAGCAGGGGAATTCACATCCTTCCCGTGCTTAGTGTGTCACATGATAACCCATAAACCATTACACAGGTCTGCGACTAAAAAGCTGTTTGACTATTTTCATCTAATTTCCATGTATTTTGGTGTGCTGAAAACAAAATATTGAAAAAACTCCTAGACGTCATGATTTGCCACAACATGCAAAATTGTCTTCAAATTTATCAAATTTTTTCAAATTACTATTAATTAATTCAAATTACTATTAATTAATTCACATAAGTGCATTTAAGATATAAAATGCCAAAAAACCCTTAAAGGGGTTGTCCGAGTTATGTAAAAAAAATATAGCACTGTAAATCTGATGGTCAGCAATATATACATAAGCTAAGCAAGTTTTAAGTCCGTGCTTCTAATGGTAGAAGGGGTTAATCTTTCCTGAAGAATCCAGTAGGAGGGAGACACAGGGCAGATAGCAGCAGCTCCGGTCAGTACAGGGGGGCGTGGCCAGCACTGTGACGTCTTGTGTACAGACACAGAGCTGCTCTCTCCTGCATGCCACACTTGTGCACGAATCATCATCAGGTTCTTGGTTCTAGGCTGTTCACACTTTTTCATTGCAATTCGTGTTAGCTCGTCATTCTTCAACCGTTATGTTATGGCTCCGCGAAAGTGTATTAATTTGCCAGACAGTTTCTATTTAATCTGTGGTGAATATACAGTGTTGAAGCAACAGCAGAATATTACAGACTTTGTGAAAAAAGTATACTTTGCATACTTTGGACTAAAAATTGGAGATCAAGATAAAGTCTGGGTGCCTCATAAAGTGTGCAAACTGTGTTGAGGACCTCCGAAACTGGTTCAAGGGTAAGAAAAAATCTTTCAGTTATGGGATTCCTATGGTATGGAGAGAGCAAAAGAACCATAGTGACTGTTACTTTTGTTCATGCGATGTGAAAGGGTTTAATTTCAAATGGAAGCATTCCATTTCATACCCCAATCTTCACTTGGCAATTTGTCCCATCCCCCATGGCACAGATACCAGTACCCAAGCCCCCTGCTACCTTGGAAGAGATACCTAGCTCCGATGAAGGTGAAATCATACCTAAACCAGATGATGAATCAAGTTCTGACTTTGAAGATGATACAAGACCAAAATTGTTTTCTCAGGAGGAGATGAATGATTTGGTAAGAGACTTCAATCTTCCCAAAGATGCCGCTGAGTTACTCGGATCAAGGCTGAAAAGCAGGAATTTATTGCTGCCAGGAGTGTCATCTTCATGGTTCAGACATCGTGAAAAGGAGTTTGTTCCTTACTTCGCCCAGGAAGGCAAGTTGGTTTATTGCATCGATGTCGAAGGTCTGATGGGTCAATTTAAAATCCAATATGATTCAGAGCAATGGTGTCTTTCTATAGATTCTTCAAAAAGAAGTCTCAAAGCAGTTTTACTCCATAATGTTTTTTACGCTTCCATACCTGTAGGTCATTCCGAACACTTGAAGGAAACCTACAAGAACTTGGAATTGGTTCTTCGTAAACTTAAATATGAAGACCATGGTTGGCAAGTGTGTGGGGACTTGAAGGTCCTGTGCATGCTGCTCGGGCAACAAGCTGGGTATACCAAATATCCTTGTTTTCTGTGTCTATGGGACAGTCGAGACCGACAAAATCACTGGATCAAGAAGAGTTGGCAGCCGAGGGTGCCAACAGTCGGTGAAAAAAATGTCCTCCGAGAAACTTTGGTACCTTCCCATAAAGTTCTTCTACCACCTCTCTACATAAAATTGGGATTGATGAAGCAATTTGTAAAATCACTTCCAAGAGATGGAGAATGCTTCAAATACTTGGTCACCAAGTTTCCAGGCCGGTCGGAGGCAAAATTGAAGGAAGGTGTGTTCGTCGGACCAGACATTAGAAGGCTTATAGTTGATCAAGTGTTTGTCAATATCATGACGGATCCTCAAAAAGAAGGGTGGATTGCATTTAAAGAAGTCGTACAGAATTTTTTAGGCAATAACAAAGATACTCACTACAAAAAGATCGTCGGACGAATGCTGAAAGCATTTCAAGCTTTAGGTTGCCTGATGGGTTTGAAAGTGCATTTCCTCCAGTCCCACCTTGACTACTTTCCTGAAAATTTGGGAGCTGTGAGTGAGGAACAAGGTGAACGATTCCACCAAGACATTAAAGAGATGGAAAGGAGATACCAGGGAAAATGGAGCATTACAATGATGGCAGACTACTGTTGGATGCTTCAGAGAGATATTCCAGATGCTGCTCACAAGCGTAAATGCACCAAGAGGAGCCTCACAAGGAAGAAGAATTGAGTTTAGTGTGTGTAGGTGAGCTCATTTCAGTTCAAAAAAGGATTTTCATGAAAATATTGTAATAAAACTTTAATTTTATAAGTCTATTTCCATTTATTTTGAGGTATTGCCTTATTTAACATAGTTACCTAAATTGTCAGGAAATGTGATGTCCTATGACAAAATGGAGGTCATTTTCGGATTCAGCGCACCAAAAAACATAAAGATTACATGGAATAACCAAAACAGCTCTCGAAAAAAATTTTTTCTGCAGACCTGTGAAAGAGGACTGGGGAAATCTGCTGCTTTCCCATTGGACAAGCAACATGTAATCTATATATATTTTGGGAACCTGGCAGGTACTTGTTACAAACAGAGGATCTCTAAAGGAAAAAAGGGGACTGTTGTAGTGGTTGATATGGAAGGATAGACTAGATAGGCCATGTGGTCTTTTTCTGTCGTCATGTTTCTATGGATTGGCCACTGTTGGAAACAGGATACTGGATTTGATGGATCCTTGGTCTGACTCAGTATGGAATATCTTATGTTCTTAAGTCCTCTGATGTAGCTAATTATAAGTGAATGAAATAGGGTAAATGGTATGCTTCAAAAACAGGACATTTGTATTATTCAGTTCCTAGGCAAGTTTATTTTTAAATATTAATGAATAATAAAAAGCCTTTAAGCGTTCTCATATAGCAACAAAACATTATATCGCATTTATTTCAGAGTTGATGTTTTTGTTATGTGACAAGGCATAAGGATGAAGGTTCAGATGGATTTTTTTCATTTGGCCGCATGTTTACTAACCTGCACTAACAATTTGCATGGGGTTTACATCACACTGACTTAGCATGGGATGGAGCAGTGACTGGATAGGTTAGGAACAGACAGTGGGTGTTGACCGCACATCATGGTTAGTGCAGCCATCATTAGCCAAGCCAACTGTGATCGCTGCCTTTAGTGCGGGTGCACTTAACACTGCTTCAATGGGTGGTGGTAAATGCCCCCATATTAGATGTTCTAGCTGGTTAGCGCAGGGAGACGTGTCTCCCTGCAATAACTGCTAAGCACACCCTAAACAGGTAAGTTTAGGTCTATGCCACCACCTGTTCTCATTTTGGGGCTTACCATGTAAACTTAACATATTTTAATAAACATACCCCTTGATGAATATAGTTGTAGGGCAAAAAAATACCTTCTTGTGTGAATTTGTGAATTCTGTGGTGGAATCACATTATTTCAGGTGCCTAGATTTGGCCAACTCAGTTGGATCCATGACATGTAAAATGCATTTTTTGAAAATTGCCATACTAGGTCACACCAAAGGTCCATCTCACCCGATATCCTGTTTGTCACACCTAGTATCCTGTCTCCAACGATGGTCAATCCAGGTTCAATTAGTTGGTAGGATCCCAAAATGTAGCTAAATCCAATGCTGCTTATCTCCAGGGATAAGCAGTGGATTTCCCAAAGTCTAACTTAGGAACAGCTAATGAAATTTTCCACTAGGAACTTGTCCAAACATTTTTATTCTATTCAGCTCAATGGAAGTTGGACAGAATTATATAAAAGAGGTCAAAAAATGTCTGTCTGGAGGCAAATAACTCTCTGAAAATTTAACGGAACAGGACGAAACATGGTATGTAGGAAAATTGGTATAAAGACAGATCGAGTTTGAAAATGGGCCATATTGTAATGGGGGCTCCACAGAAATAAGCTCCCCACCCCAAAAAAACCGCTAGCACAATAAATTTCTATGGGAGAAGGACTTACAGCTTCTGAGCATAGAAACATATACAGTGAAACAAAGTAGAGAACTGTTCCTTTCAAAATCCCTCTCTCTGTTCTCTATGCTGCAAACCCCCAAAACTGTCCCCAGCATCAAGAGTTCCCTCCCCCATCCTGCACATTGCTGCCACCATCTAAAAACACCACTCTGTTCATGTAGAACCGGGTGTAGGGAGGATCCACCACCAAGGCCTGCAGTTCGCTCACCCTGGAGGCAGAGGTCACAGTCACCAGGAAGACACTTTCCAGGAGAGGTACCTCAGGTGACAGGTGGCCATAGGCTCAAATAGCGGTTTGGTGAGCTGAGACAGCACCACATTAAGGTCCCATTCTGCCACCAGAGAGCAGAGGGTGGAGCCGTGACAACAGAAGGCCCCTGAGGAATCTGGAGACCAGGCACAGGTTTGAGAGGGACTTCCCCTCTACAGGGTAGTGGTTTGCAGCTATAGCGCTGAGATGCACCCTGACTGAATTAGATTTCAAGCCTGAATGCGAGAGATGAAAAAGGTACTGCAACACGAGTTGTACCTGGCAGGAGAATAGATTCACTTTCCTGTCTGCACACAGGAAACCTCCTCCACTTGAAGGCATAAGCCCTCCTAATGGAGGGCTTCCTAGATGCCAGGACCACCTCCTCGACCTCCCTTGTGAGGTGGAAAGGAGCTAATGCTACCCTTTCAGCAGCTATGCTGTCAGCGCTAGAGCCCTCAGGTTGGGGTGCAGGAGGAAGCCCTCCTTTTGGAAGAGGAGGCCCGGGGCCTGGCCCAGGGGTACCAGGGCTGTCACTGACAGAGAAAGCAACAGGGGGAACCAGGGTTGCTTGGGCCTCCTGGGGGTCACCAGGATCACTGAGGTGTGCTCGCTCTGGATTTTGACACTTGGGTATCAGAGAGGTCGGTGGGAATGCGTAAAGCAGGCCCTGCGACCATGATATCAGAAACACATCTGCCGTCACCCTCCTGTAGTGTGGCTGAGGGGAGCAGAACCGCGGTAACTATGAGTCTTCTTGAGAGGTGAACAGATCCAGGCAGGGCCTGCCCAGAGCCGGGAGAGTCTCTGGGCTACCTCGGGGTCCAGGTGCCACTCATGCAGTAAAAGGTTCTCTGCTCAGCTTGTCTGCCAGGATGTTGTCATGGTCCAGTAGCTACATAGCTCTTAGGATCATGTGGTTGCATACAGCAAAGGAGTGAAGTGCTATAGCCTCCCAGCAGAGGGGGTAGGGAGCCTGTTCTGACCTTATTGCTCACATAGAACATGGTCACCTGATTGTCTGTCTGTATGAGGATCGGAAGACCTCAAAGCAGGTGGCAGAAGGTCTGCAGAGCCAGAAAGATAGCCTGGAGCTTGAGAAGGTTGATCTGCAGGAGAGACTCCTCGGAAGACCAGTAGCCATAAGTGCGCTGGCCCTCGCAATGCGTGCCCCAGCCCGCCAGGGAGGCATCTGTAGTCAGAACCCTCTGGGGTGCTGGCACCTGGAAAGGCATACCTGCCCTGAGATGGCATGGAGACTGCCACCAGGCCAGGGAGGCAGAAAGCCACTGGTGACCCCCACCTTGTCCCCCAGTCCGCCTGGGGCCAGAGACCACTGAGACCAGAGGCACCACTGGGCCGCCTGCATGTGTAGGTGGGTTAGGGGTGTAACGTGCACCGTTGAGGCCATGTGGCCCAAAAAACAGAGAAGCTGCCGGTCCGGCACCGACCTGCAGGCTTGTACCTCCCTGGGCAACCACATCAGGTGGTGGGCTCTGTCTTCTGGGAGGAAAACCTTGGCCTGCAGAGTATCCGGCTGGGCCCCTATGAATTCCAGGGTCTGAACTGGGGAGAGCATGGATTTAGGGTATTTGATAACAAAACCCAACTGGTGGAGAGTGTGGTCAGCCTTATGGCCCAGTCCACCTCCCAGGCGGTGCTGCCCCTGACGAGTCAGTCGTTTAGAAGGGGAAGAAGTGAGCCCCTTGAAGGTGCACGTGTGTGGTCACTGCGGCCAAGCACTTTGTAAAGATGCTTGGGGAGGAGGCCAGGCCGAATGGGAGCATCCTGTACTGGAAGTGCAGACCCCTCACCACAAACCTCAGGTATCGCTTGTGGGAGGGATGAATCAGAATGTCGGCATAAGCGTCCTTAAGATCCAAGGAGCAGAGCCAGTCTCCCTGGTGGAGGTAGGGCAGTAATGTTCCAAGGAAGAGCATCTTGAACCTCTCCCTCACCAGAAACCTGTTGAGGTTGCGCAGATCCAGGATAGGACGGAGGCCTCCTGTTCTTTTAGGGACAAGGAAATACCTTGAATAGAAGCCCCTGCCCCAGAGGTGGTGGGGCACAAGTTCCACCACCTTGTCCTTGAGCAGACTTGCAAGCTCTGTGACGAGCAAGGCCTGGTGAAGGGGTGGACGGGATGGTTCCCCTGGAAAGTAATCTAGAGGGTTTTGCTTTAAGTGGAGAGAATAACCCTCTCTCACCATCTGCAGGACCCACTGATCTGTAGTGATATTGACCCAGCTGTCTGTGAAGGAGGCCAGTTGACCCCCAATGGGCTGAAGTGGGTCTCCTGGGGGGGGGGGAGACCCTGCCCACTGAGTCAAAAACTCCCCTCTGGCTGAGAGGGGGCTGGTGCCTGGGGCTTTGGGTTTCCTGGGCCCGTCCCCTGGCCCTTTGACTATGTGGGTTGGTGAGGCTGACCCTGGTAAGGCTGGTAATATCTAGCTGAGGAGTAACCCCTTTTCCTCAGGAAAAAAGTCTTCTTTCCCGAGGGCTTCTTCCTGGGGAGAGCCCGAGGTCTTTTTGGAAAGTCTCTACCGGGTTACTACCTCGGCCTCAATCTCGGCGGCCTTATTGGACATAGGCTTTCCAAAAGGATTCTCCCCATTGCAGGGCATGTCCAGGAACTTCTCTTGCACTCACTGCTCCAGGTTCAAGTTCTGCAACCACGCCTGGCTGCCACATGGGCTGAGGCCTCGAACCCATCGTTGGCAGTTCTAGAGAGAAACTTAGAGCAGTCCTGGACAGTCCGGGTCAAGGACAGGAAGCACTGGAGGGGTTCCCCAGCGAGGCCCACCGAGAACCCTGAGAGCTCCTGGATGAGGCCCTTCAAGTACATATCCATATACAGCTCATAGGCTTGCATATGGCACTCGAGAATGGCACCCTGGTAGCACTTACGGCCCAGGGTGTCGAGGGCTCGGGCGCACGGACAAGTAGGTCTTTTGACTCTTGAGCCTCTGCATCGACAACTCCACCACCATTGAGTTGTGGGGGAATTGAGGCTTATGGAACCCCAAATCCTTCTGGACCCAGTAAACGGCGTTGAGACGCCGGCTGACCACCGGCACAGAGGCCGGCTTCTCCCAGGTCTGGAGCAGGAGCCTCTCGAGGATGGGTGGGATTGGGACTGTAAGAGTCTCCTTGGGCAGAGACTCATACTGCAAAATTTCCAGCTCCTTGGTGCGCGGATCCTCCTCAGATTCTGTCTGCATCGAGAGAGCTTGGGCCATGTCCCGAACAAAATAATGGAACACCACATCCTCGGGTGGGGAGTGGCGTTGAGGCTGCGGGGGTGAGGGCTCCGAGGGGACGTCCTGATACCAGGAGAAGCCTCATCCTTTGTCTCTCATTTGGATCCTGAGGTAGTCGAGGACTCTGCCTCAGGAGTAGACCCGAGGAAATGAGGGCCACCCGAGGAACTGGGGGTCAGACCCCTGTAGGCTTGCCGGGGAGGACCGGAGCCCTGAGGAGCAGGACTGGGACCTCGACTAGGGCCGAGGCCATACCAGAGGCCAGCAGCGTTCGGAGCCTGGCTCGACACCCCAATGATCCCTCGAGGCCGGGGGGGGGCTGGGTGTCGGGGCCGATGACTCTGGGACTACAGACATCAACGCCTGCTGAAAGGTCAGTATGGAAGAGAGATTCTGCTCCATAGCCGCCATACAGGCCTTGAGATCCGATGGCTCAGCAGCTTTCGACATGTACACCAAGGGCCTCGGGTCCAATGCTGGCACTCCAGAGAGTGCATCCTCCAGGAGGACTATAGGCTCTTGAGCCCTGGTGAGGTCACTACAGGCCAAGGGCTCCTGCCTTGAGAGTATAGGAGGGCGCTGCACCAAGTCACCCTAGTCCTGTTGTGGGACCTGCCCAGGCTTTGACGGCAACTCGGGAGGCTGCAACTTTTTCTTCATCTTAGGGGGGGTCTGGCGACCTACCAGAGGAGCCGCCACTGCGGGACTCCATGCACGACCAGACCTCCCACGAGGAACCCTCCTTTGGACTGGGAGAAGAGAACACCGGAGCAGAGTCTGGCTTGGGGAACAGCTTCCCCTGCAACTCTGACCTCTTCCTGTTGGTTTTGGGTGTCATGGCCTGGCACCGGTCACAGGAGGAGCTGTCATGGTCCGGGCCCAGACAGTGGAGGCAGCAGCCATGTGTATCGGTAACCGATATGGTCTGACCACATCGGTCACACTTTTTGAATCCACTGGGAGTCATGGTGGAAAACACCCGGCTGGGGTCAAGGACCCCTGGGTGAAAAAAGGCATGAACGCCGGTCAAGGAGGAACCTCAACAAAAGACAGACCACACGAGGCAAAAAACAGCACTGAGGTGCTGACTCGAGGCAGAGGACAGTACAAGACTGAAGCAAACAATTTGGAAGGGGAAAGAATCATTTTTTCTGGGAGAAATGAGGACCACGTCCATTGGGCTCCGCGGAAGAAACAAGACTGAACAGGATGGCACCCTTGGGTGGGAAGGGGACCACACATGTGTGATAGCATTCTCAAAGGCTTTCTTTGAAAGCTGGGGAAATGCTCTGCGCGGGCTCCGTCGGTGCCGACATCCATATGTGAGGACTGACTTCCTACTTGTTCCTGGAAAATGTAAGCGTGGTACAGTAGATGCAAAGAGGTTTATTTTTAGGTAGGGCAGTTTGCAGTATAGAGAGCCAGTTGCAGGGGTGTGAATGGGGAGGGGAGGGAAGTTGGCAGTTTGCAAGATGGTGAGACAGGACCAGGAGGTTATTTTTTGGGGGTGGGCAGTTTGCAGGGTGGTGAGGCAGTTGTGTGTGGCTGCTTTTTTGGGATGGAGAGTTATCATTGTGGTAGGGCAGTTGTGGGGGGACCTTAATGTGGTGCTGTCTCAGCTCACCAGACCGCTATTTGAGCCTATGGCCACCTGTCACCTGAGGTACCTCTCCTGGAAAGTGTCTTCCTGGTGACTGTGACCTCTGCCTCCAGGGTGAGCGAACTGCAGGCCTTGGTGGTGGATCCTCCCTACACCCGTTCTACATGAACAGAGTGGTGCTGTGTACACATCCCAAGTTCCTTCCTAAGGTTGTGTCTGCTTTTCACCTCAACCAGGAGATGGTTCTCCATACCTTCTTTCCACGGCCTCATGCCAGCAAGGAAGAGTCGGTCTTGCATACCTTGGATTGCAAGAGGGCCCTATCCTTCTATCTTCATAGGATCAGGGACCATTGCAAAGCACTCCAACTCTTTGTCTCGTTCGATTCCAGTAAACTGGAGCTACCGGTAACCAAAAGGACTCTGTCCTGTTGGGTGGCGGACTGCATGGCCTTTGCTTATGAGTAGGCTGGCCTTTCCCTGTAGCACCGGATCACTGCTCATCACATCAGGGCCATGGCCACATTGGTGGCCAACCTGCGCTCGGTACTGGTAACGTAAATCTGCAAAGCCACCACATGGTCTTTTGTAAATACCTTTTGCAGTACATTACTGCCTAGAGAGTAGTTCTGCAGAGACAGTGCCTTCGGCCAGGTGGTAATTCGAAGCATACTCTGTGTATAGGCAACTCCTGCCCTTCAGCCCGTCAATGTTCAGGCTCCTGGACTAAACGCAATGGGGGGTAGCTGGGCGTTGCAGAGTCTCTGGGTAGGGACTCATCTTCTGCAACTGGTGGCCTCCCATGGTGGCTGCCATTGGTGCTGTCATGGTTTGGGTCCCAGCAGCCTGGAGTAGGGAGTCTCATATGTGAGGACAGACTTCCTGCTTGTTCCTGGAGAAAGCGTAGTTACTCACCTGTAACAGGTGTTCTCCAGGAACAGCAGAAATCAGTCCTCACAACCCTCCCTCCCTGGTAGTTGCCTCCTCTATCTGTTTTTATCCTTTGCCTAAGCTGTGTCATCTGACTGAACAAGATGGCACCCTTAGGCGGGAAGGGGACCATGCATGCGTGGCTTTCTTTGAAAGCTGGGGAAATGCTCTGTGTGGGCTCCGTTGGTACCATTGTCACCCATATGTGAGGACTGATTCCTACTGTTTCCAGAGAACACCTGTTACAGGTGAGTAACTATGCTACTGCCCATCCCTAAAATAAAAAAACCTCCCACAACTACCCCACCACCCTGAAAAATGCTTCACCCTCAAAAACCTGCCCTCCCCCCTGCAACTGGCTGACCACCCCCACTTCTTAAAACTACCACTTTGCAATTGGACCCCCCCAAACAACTCCCCCCATCACCAAAAATATCTCTCCCACAACTTACCCTCACTAATAAAAAAAAAAAATCTTCCCCTCCACGAAAATGCCTCACCCCCAAAACGCCTCCACTGTAACTGTCCCACCATCCTGCAATCTATCCCACCCCCCAAACCTATATCCCTTCAACTGTCACCAACTCCCAAAATTACATCCTCTGTAAATGACCCACTATGCTCAGCTACCCCACCAGATACTCAATACATGTACAGCACATACAGAATGTGCAACAAAGATATACATATACACACACACTCACACTCTCACTCACTCAGGATTACAAATAACTCCCTAGACTACATTTTACACTAACCTATATTTCATTTTCTTTGTTATTTTTTTTCTGTGAAAACTATTCAACTGAATTGTACTGCTTTCTTTTTGGATATAATCTGCAGCTACTTTCTCCACAGACAAGCAGGGGGATGTAGGCACACGCAACATGAAGGCACCTTGCTTCACTCCAATCTCCACAGCCTTTCGTTAGCGGCTTGGAAGATCCAAGTACCTCAGTTATAACTACCTCTTTCCCCACAGATGTGATAGAAGTGATTATTGCCTCAAGGAAACTGGCTACTTGGCTATCCTACGGACGTCAATGGTCCTGCTTTGTGCATTGGGTGAAGGAACATCATCTGGACCTATCCTTTGGGAAAGGTTCTGACCTACCTACTGCGTCTCGCCAATTCTGGTCTGCAAACCATGTCTGTCTATTATCACCTCTCTGCTATAGTGGCTTCCCATGCCCCAGTGGAAGGCAAGCTCATCTCAGTTCACCCGCTTACCTTGAGGTTTATGAAAGGCCTCATGAATACCAAACCTCCTATCAAGCCGTCTCTTCCAGCTTGGGACCTGAATGGGGTCTTAGCAGAGCTCATGAAACCTCCCTTCAAATTTCTCAGATCAGCTTCCCTAAAACATCTTATCTGGAAAACAATATTCCTTGTGGCAATAACCTCTGCACAGAGTATCAGTGAACTCCAAGCACTCGTGCACTACTCTCTGTACACACAGTTTCTTCATAACAAGGTGCTTTTAAGGACACATTCTAAGTTCCTTCTGAAAGGTTTTGAATAAGGGCCTCTCTTTTGTCCCTAGTCCCTACTCCCCACTATGACCCATTTGAAACTAGAGTAGACGTGTTTAAATTGATTAGGAAGTTGGAAATAATGGATTTCTTCTCAGGCAATAATGATGCTTATGGCAATCTCTCTATTATGCATAGAATATCTAAATGGATCCCCTTTCAGCTGACTAAGCTTGCTATAGATATTTTCAAAAAGGTCATGCTGCAACGTATTTCTGACTTTGAAATGAGATGCAGACACACATAATATCACAAAGGATCAGAAAAAGAACCTCAGTTCTCTTAGATCAGACCGTTTTATTTATTTGATTTTATATACCGCACTATTTTGAAATCAGCACAGTTTACACAGAACAGAATAAACATTGTACATTGAACAGGCATCACAAAACAATACAATAAACTTCTAAGATTGCATAATAAACAATAAGCATATTACATTGAACAGGGGTGTAAATTTGGGCAGTCATAGGGAGAACTAAGTTATAACCTGGTATGTGGTCTATAAGCAGTTAAGGTGGTTGGAACTAGGGCTGCCAGCAGGCAAAATCTTTATCGTAGCTATGCTATGTGGTCATAGTCTAGTTGGAGCAAATGAGTCTTTATTGCTTTCCTGAAGGCTATTGTTATTAAACTGGCAGACAAAAGGGGTGCCTACTGAAACAGCTCTTGGCAAAGTCTCCAGTGACTTGTTCCTGGCAAAATCCAAGGGCCTTTACTCTGTCCTCATCCATCTTGACCTTTCTGCTGCTTTTGGTACTGTTGACCACAACCTTCTCCTTGATACCATGTCCTTGCTTGGTTTTAAGAGCTCTGTACTATCCTGGTTCTCCTCTTATCTCTCCCATCGCTCTTTCAGTTACTTCTGATGGCTCCTCTTCTGCTGCTATCTTGCTCTCAGTTGGTGTACCCCAAGGATCTGTCTTGGGTCTACTCCTTTTCTCTCTCTATACCCAGTCCCTTGGTGTGCTCATCTCCCCATGGCTTTCAGTACCATCTTTATGCCGATGACTCCCAGATCTACCTTGCTACGCCTGAAGTCTCTCTGTCAATCCAGACCCTGATCTCTGCCTGCTTTTCTGACATTGCTGCTTGGATGTCTCTCTGCCGCTTGAAATTGAACAAGACCGAGATGCTTATTTTTCCCCCCTAAAACCTCCTCTCCTCTTCCTCCTTTCTCAGTCTCTGTGGATAACTCTGTACTCCCCCCCTGTTTCCTTGGCTCAAAATCTTGGGGTTGTTTTTGACTCCTCTCTCTCCTCCACACACATCCATCTGATAGCTAAGACCTGCCATTTCTTTCTATATAACATCAACAAAATCCACCCATTCCTTTCTGAAAACACTATGAAGACACTTATCCACTCCTTACTCACCTCCTATCTTGACTACTGTAACCTATCCCTTGCTGGTCTCCCTTTGAATCATCTCTCTCCTCTTCAATCTGTTCAACACTCTGCTGCGTGGCTAATCTTCCATCAACCTCATCATGCCCATATTACCCCTCTTCTCAAATCAGTTCATTGGCTCCCTATCCATTTCCACCTTCTCCTGCTGACCTATAAGTGCATACATGCTGCAGCTCCTCACTGCCTTTCTTCTCTTATCTCTTCCTACTCCCCCCCCCCTTCCCCTCGGGAACTCTGCTCATCTGGCAAATCACTTCTATTTGTGCCCTTCTCTTCTATTGCTAACTCCAGACTTCGCTCCTTTCACCTTGCTGCACCTTACGCCTGGAACAAACTACCTGTGTCTGTACGCCAGGCACCTTCTCTGACCCTTTTCAAATCCAAGCTGAAAACTCACCTCTTCGCTGCTGCTTTTGGATCTTGACTCACCTGATCTCCTTGTTTCTTTACCATTCCCCCTAGTTTTATCCCTGTCTGCATCTTCTGTGTTGTCTGTCTTGACTAGATTGTAAGCTCTGATGAGCAGGGACTGCCTCTTACATGTCTGTGTGCACGTCTTGTAGCGCAATACAAATGCTCAGCACAAGTAGTAGTAATGACTATATACAAGAAATCTTGAGGCAACTAAATGATGCTTCCTTCTATAAACATTTAGATGGGGACCCCTCTATCCCCCTTAAACGTAGTGTGAACTTTCTCCTATACACAGGTTTGGAAGCAGGAATACCTGACCAAAAATAAGTTTGCTTTTCTTATGGTCCCCCACCCAATTGTGCCTACAATTTACATACTTTCAAAGATACACAAGTCTATTGTCAACCTGACTAGCTGCTCCATCATTTCAGCCATTGGATCCCTTTTTGAACCCATTTCACAGTTTTTAGATATTTTCCTCAGGCCCTTTGTTGTCTCCATCCCTTCCTACACTAGGGACATTGCCCATGTTATACAAATTTTGCAACAATTTGAGGGTTATCAGGATGGCCTGACTCTGGTAACTAGACATTACAGGCCCGATTTTCAAAGGTAATTACACTGGTAACCGCCCATGTTACCTGTGTAACTGCCTTATCTGGGATTTTCCAAAGGCACCTACATGGGTAGTGCCTTTGGAAAATCCCGGTTAAGTCCCTAACATGCCCAGATGCTATCCGCTTAGCACTGGGGTGTTCTGGTGCAGAGCGGAGGTGGAGAAACACGCTAACCAGGTAGCAGCGATTTTCGATGGTACCCAGTTAGCCCTCAGCATCTTAAAGATAACTGGGGGACATGTGCGGCGATAACCAGATTTTCAATGCTGGGGCTGCATATGTCCCCCGGCATTGAAAATCCAGGTTAGATGGACGGTGGGTGGGCTATGTGCTGATGTGGCACATAGCACCACCCAACTGAATATCAGGCCCTACCTCTTTATATGCCAATATTCCTCAGAGGGAAGCCATACAGATAGTCGAACAGGCCCTTTTTGAACGCATGAACCACAGAAGGATCCCCACGGGCTACCTGATGCAATTGGCAGAGCTTGCACTTATGAATTACTTTTTTTATTTCCACGTCTTGTTCTATAAATAGACCGAAGGAGTGGCCATAGGTCTGCTATGGCCAAATTATACATAGTCCATTTTGAGACAGAATTTTAATGTGCAAATCTCTTTATTGAGCACAGAGCAAAATAGATACAATCACCAAGTAATAGGCGTACCTCTATCCAGTACAATGCTCATGGCAATACATAAAAGCTGGGCTGAATTGCAACAAACCATGATGTATATAAACAGAAATGAATAATGGCCTGAAGTCTCAAAAGCCTTTGGTGATTGTAAACCAAAAGCATATACAATAATTTTATTTTTGTTTTTTTCCTAGCTAATAGATAACTAACCCCTCCGCTCCCCCCTTCTGTCCTCCCTGACCACCCATTCCCCCACATACCTGACTAGATGTCCCAAGTGGGTTAGTTCTGCTCCACCTGGAGGCCCAGGCAAGATCCAATACCCGCCCTCCCTTACCCACTGAATGGCAAGATACCCATGACACCCTAGCCAAGGGAATCTGAACCCCTGGGCAGCTTCAGGAACCCCCATAAACCCTCTCATCTTACAAAGTGAATACATCATTCTGGGCCTTCACATTGAGCTGTGAGAGATCAGCTCCCACAACATAAGAAAGGCCTCTCTTTCGGGCCCCCTGACTCCTTGAGGCAATGCCCCCCAACACTACTAGCTGGTGTAGCGGTTTGCGCCAGTCCAAATAGCTCGGACTCGCCTCATCTCTCCAGTGACGTAGTATACACTGTTTGGTAGCAATCCCCCCCCCCCCCTGCAAACTGCCCCCTAGGACATCATCTAAGCTTTCCAGCCCTAGAAGTATCACCACCAATTGTCCCAAAAGACCTGACAAAACACTTGTTTCCCCCAGAACTCCTGTAGTTGAGAGCATCCCTAGAACATATGCCCCAGATTTGCTCCCTCATGGCCACACCGGAGGCACTGTCCTGTTTGGGAAAAACTTGACTGTTGTGCCCGCAGAGGGAAGAAATAAGCCCGCTCTAAGATTTTTTATCGCATTTCCTGAAGCTGAGCCCTGTGCACCAAGCAGGGAATCCTAGCCACTGCAGAATCCCAGAAGAAACCATTGAGGTCCACCATCAACTCCTTTGCCCACTTAGTAGCAAGAGAAGCAGATGAGCACGGCCCACCCAAACTGCCCAACTTGGTATGATACAAAACTATAGCTACCCTTTCCCTGGTGTCGAACTCAAAAGAAATGTTCCACATTATCATTCACTGTGGCTACCGGTGTTTGGGGGTCAAGAGATTTCACATAATGATGCAGTTACAGGTAGGCATAAAAGTGACTACCAGGAATGCAATCTTTCCTGGAGAGCCTGAAAGGACAGGATCCCTCCATCAGCATCCAAAGCATGCCTGACCTGAGTCAGGCCCACATCCCCCCAATCATGAAATACTAGGGAATCCAAACTGGGAGACTGTGCTCCATTCCCCTGTAGTGGTAAAAAGCTGGTACTATGTGCTATCTTCCAGAGTCTACACAAAGCCTGCCATCCTGCCTGCACTGTCTGTACTGCATTACTCCATGCACGCAATGTCAGCATCCCCCCATCCCCATGAAGCATCGGCAGAAGACTCAGCATCACCAAGGCCCCAAGGGAGTGAATGTCGACTCACCACTCATCCTATCCCTGACATGCCATAGCACCCATGCCAGATTGTAAAGAAAAGTCTGGGAGCCCAACCCCTCCTTTTTTCCAAGGTCTCATTAATCGCTGCAGTGCAATACAAAATTTCTTCCCTCTCCACAAGAAGGATGCACCCTGCCCCCCCCCCCCTGCTCTCGTGACATAAGATCTCTCCAAAGTAACCTAAGGAGTAAGATTTGGAGGACATACATTTTGGCAGATCTCTGTATATACAGATGGATATTTGAGATGGTATTCACTGTGATGGTCTTATAAATCTGATAGTGGGTGCCCTGTTTTTTTAGATTTTATTTTGATTAGCTTTTATCTCCTGTGGTAATAGTCACATAGATTATTGCTAAAAATATAAAAGGTATATATATCGTTCACTACAGTACACACAACCTCCGCTTATGGTTTGTACCCTTCCTTTGCTCAAGTGGCTTAATATAGTGACAGCAGAATCATGGATGCTCTCCGGATACTTACCCTACAATTTTCATACGTGCCCCTTTAAGGATCTTATTTTACATTCTGGGGAGTTTTATTGTGTTACCTTCCCACTTACCTTCCCCATCAGTTGGATTTTAGCCCGTAATGCCGTGATTTATGTGATTCCATTATGTTGTTCTGCAGTTCTGTAATACTACGGCCTGAGTAACTTGATGTACTGTAACATGATATTATAGAGTTATAAACATTGGTTAATGATCTAGGGGACTTTCATTCTTACAGCACTTTGAATTTATTATAATTTATTATTATTTTTATTGGCATACATTAGTTATATATTATTGCATTCCATTATGAGAAAATCATCTGTTCCTGCCATGCGTTTGCATCGAATGGATGATAGTTCCATTTTTATTATTTTTTGTTTAGATACACGTTTTTATACCACCCTTTTTCATATATCAATTTTGAATTTAGATTTCTGCTACTGATATACTTTTAACCAAGGATACCTATTATTTAAATATTAGGTCATGATCACAGTTTTTAAGTGATACAATTACCTGGGCTCTACTTCTCCCTTCATCTATAAAATATTAACTAAAGAATTATGGATCGTCCATATAGTTGTTTCTTTGACCCTCCACCTTATGAACAGCACGGCTACATCTCTTGATGATCACTCTAACATCTGCACCATGACATCATAGAAACCTCGTTTTAAATTTAGACCATAATGAACGAAGAGCCCTTTCACACTGAATACATTGAGCATCTGAGGTAAGCTGGGCTTTTGTTTTTAAGTCTGCATAATTTGGTGATGCTGTTTAATAATATAGGCTTAGCACATTATTGACTTTTAAATTTTCGTATGGCTCTTATCATATCTGCCAGCATGTTGAGTTTCTCAAATGAGATACTCCACAGTCCCTCACTTACCGAGGTTATCCTTGCTCTGGGTCCTCAGAATGGCTTCATGGGGTTTTTTTGAATGTATGATGGTTTGGTTTGCATTAGAGGTAAAAATGTCACTTATCTTTAGATGATTTTCCCATTTGTTTTTTTGTGATAATTTCCTGCTAGTGAGTAATTGGTTCTGTGCATATATTTTTTGTGCTTGTTCTCTGGGTTATTTCAGGTACATATAGTTGTTGTTTTTTTAAAATTAACATTCAGCTCAATGTTTAGCATTCACTTTTGAGTATATTCTCATGAATGATTTAGCTCTGCATATGTAACTTATGTCTGTTTTTGAAGGGTCCTTTTTTTCCCTTGCACTGTTTTTTTTAATGAAATTGACGTACCTTTGTAAGTTCATGTTCAGCATGCCTTTCATATACATGTATTGTCTTATTTTGAAATGTCAGGTTGCTCCTCTTTTTTTTTTTTTTCTACCTCTTATATATTTTATTTTTCTGTTTATTTATGTACTTATTTATCTGTGATTGATTATTATTTATTTATTTATTGTGATGTTTTTAATTCATTATAATGTTATTATTTTAATGTCATTATTTTATTGTAGAGGTACTATTCCCCTGAAGAAGGCCTCCCCCCAGCCGAAACACGTGTCGGGAGACCTCATGTTTGGCTAATTAAAGTAGTCCTTCCATGGTGAATTGAGTCCTGCTCTTTGTTTCTGTTGACGCTGCAGGAAAGGTGTTCCTTTTGGTAAAACATGCTGTCTAGAGAAATTACACCATCCACAGGGAATAATGAAATCAAAATTGAAATTACAGGTCCCATTAAGGCAAAGGCTTTGAAAGAAGTTTCTAAAGATGGAACACTAATAATAATAGGCAGTAAATAATAACAGAACACTGGGACAGATGACTTCAGTTGCTCACATGGTCAAGTCTGGCACTGTCCTGCACCCATGAAGAATTCATTGGGGCTTACTGTCTTGCTCCCCACTGCATCTCAGAAAGCTTCCCAGCACAGCCTGTGCTACCTCCTGATGAAGGGTGTCCCAATGGCCCATTTCCTGCTGATCTGAATACAGTAACAGAGCTGGGCATCACTCTGTGCCATGGCTCCCACTTCACCTTGCCTGTCCTCGCTTCCCCTTTTCTTTAACAATGTCTTGTTACTGCTACAAATTTGAAAAAGTAGAAAGCAACATGGGACTTTGGAGCCATTAATGTGCTGCATGTCTGACATGTCACAGGCTCCTCTAATGCAACTTACTGAGGGGCAGGGGTGCATCAAACATGCTACTTGCACATAGGTTCCAAAGCCCCCAAGCTGCCTTTTGTTCTGCTTCTCTATTGTCCATTTCTTGCTGCCATTCATCCTACACCTGGGTCTGGTTGGCTCACTGTGCTGACTATGCAGCTATCCTGTGGCTACTGCCAGTTTGTATAGTAGGTCACGACAGCCATGGGACTTTGTTGTCCAGGCTGACTGTGGTTTGCAATTGTGACTGTACGAGCTTGTACTGGAGAGAGATTGGTCTGTCTGTCATCTATGTCCACTGACACAGATCTTTCCCCCATGTGTCTTCACTGTGCATCACCTATGTCCCTGCCCCTGGTTCCACCCTCTGCCCATTAGCAAAGCAGCAGCCCACAATCCCTTCTAATTTCCCTGAACCCAAACACCATGCCCCCAGCCTCACCTGGCATCTGAGTATCCACCTGTGCTCCCACACAGACCTAGCATCTCTGTGTCCCTCTGTTGTGCAATTGTGAATGTGAGTGTGCCCATACGTCCTGGCATGGAAGAGAGTTGTGGTTTAAATCAGGGTAGTTTCTCCAAATGGGTTAGTTTTGCGCATACTATGGTAGTTGTGAAACTCACTTCAAAGCCAGGGTATGAGGAGCATGATCTTAGTCTCTCAAATTTACTGCTAATGCTCAGCATAATACTTGCATCATGCCAAAGAGAGCCTCCTGCTGGAGTTCGTAAGATGTAACATGTATGGTAGTTTGTCAAGATGTGCTTGGAAATTCTTCTTTATCAAGCCTGTGGCTCCCAGTACAATGGGAAATATTTCCATATCTTTCTGCCACATTTTCTTGGTCTCTGACTGCATTTCTTGGTACTTCAGGATCTTCTGCCTCTCCAGGCGATTCACAGAATAATCATTCGGTGCCGACACTTCTATTAACAATGCCATTCTGGTATTCTTCTCCTTTACCACTATGTCAGGTTTCCTGGCATCCGGTTTCTTATCCGTCTGAATGGGAATGTCCCAGGTGATCATAACCTCCTCATTCTCTGTTATTCTCTTAGGGTCATGATCCCAGTGCTTTTCTGGGACAGTGATATTGTAGTGTTTACAAAGTTTCCAGTAGAGGAGGCGTGCTACTTTGTTGTGTCTTTCTGTATAGAAATTTTCCGCCATGAGAACTTCACAGCTTGCTCTCACTGTTTCCAGCTCTTTCTACAGAATCGACATATGTCTGTTGTGCCAGTTTTTTCAATACTTGCCGTAAACCATCTTGTCTGTATTCCACTATCCTGTGCTGCAACTATCAATCTTTCATCCTTTGGTTTCAGTTCACCTCTCCTCAACCATTCATGTGTCCGTTCTTGGTTGACAAACGTTCGTGGAGTAACACTATATATTTTCCACTGTATTTGTGCATTTGCCACTTGTTTTTCCTTGCCTGCTGATATAATTCTTTGAGGAAATTTTTCTCTTGTTTTGCAAATTCTATTACTTCCTTTCCCATGCACGCCTGTGGATTCTCACTCATTCCTTCTAATTGTCGGAATACTTGTCCAAGTTTGATGATGGAGACAGATTCTGGACATTTACTTTCATATTTCAGCACTTTTGCATATTTGGATCCAATGATGCTGTCAAATAGGCTGGGAGGCCTACGATAGTAACTCTGTAGGTGTAGTCAATCTCTATAAGTCCTAGCCCTCCTTCAGATCCAGGAATGTACAATCTTGGCATACTCTGATTCTTGTAAATTACTTCATGAACATGGAGGAGTTTTCTTATTTGCACAACCAATTTTTCAAGATCTTTGTGAGGCCAATCCACAATCCCAAAACTGTATGAGAGTACAGGAATTGCCAGCTGATTGGTGGCTTGTATCTTATTTCGTGATGTTAAAGCACTTTTCAATAACAATTTTAATCTCCTGTAATATTCTTTACTGATCTTCTCTCTCAAGAGTGGTGTGTGAGTGGCCTGTGGTGTGTCTGAAAGCAGAGTGCACTGGATGTTGGCGGTGGGTAGAAGCTATGGATGCATTGTCTGCATGGTTTGTGCTAGTCCTGCAGGAGTCACTCAGGGAGGAAGAAAGGAGGGCATCTACAAAATACGAACCTCACTGATAAAGTATCTGGCCCAGTACAGATTTCACAAGGCTGTCATTCACCATCTAGGTCAGGAACTGGAACTCCTCAGCCACACAGAAGGGGTAGTCCATTCTCGTGCACTTAAATGTTACCACAGTCCTAATATTCCTTGCCATGAGTAGCTTCCAATCTGTGCTGGCTGCCACCGCAGACCTCAGCCAGTCAGCTGTGTCACTGTGCATATCCCAGTTCCTGGCAGCCTTTCTAACCAGCACTGCTAACTACATAGTTTTCCCTTCCTATACATAGCAAAAGCACCAGACCATCTGCAGTTCTATGATGTGGCATGTTTCACTGCTATCTTGGTTGTCATAGACTGCAAACATGTGGTCCTCAGGCTCCCATGAGAGAGAGAAGCTACCTACCACAATAGGAAGGCATTCCACTTCATGAACATGCAGGTGTCTGCAATGCACAGGGTGAAATCACAGATGTCTTCCCACAGTTCCCAGGGCTCTGCCACATTTCCTATATCCTCACGCACTCTGGTATACAAGAGAGATCACCAGAGGCTGGCTGTTAGGTAAGTGGGCAGAGATGGCATGCCACAGATTGCAAATGAGTATGCAGGGTGTCAAAGCTGAAAGCAAGCAGTGCCAGGCACTGTTCCAATAACTATGTGCCTCAAGTGATCAAGCAAGAGACTTGCCATATAGGGGAGGCTAGGTAGCCCAATAAAGAGAGAAATGGCCTGTGGAGCAGTGCACCTGAGAAAATTTTCATCAAGAATCTAACCCCTTTTTTGGAAACTTCCGGCTTCTTTCACTCCTAGCAGTCCAGGTTTAGAAAGGGCAAAACACAGAGATGACTCTGGTAGCTAGGTTGTCCAAGATTTGTTCTTCTTTTGGATGCAGGCAATACAGTATTGCTTGTACAACTGGACTTGCGGACTGCTGTTGATATTGTTAACCATCTTACTCTATCTCTGTTAAGCGAGCTCAGTCTTTCTGGGACAGTCCTAGCTTGGTCTCTGTCTTTCCTTTCCCGACCATTCTTTTAAGTTCTATGTGGTTGATCAGCTGCCAGCTTCATATTAGTGTGGGGTTCCTCAGGGTTCCATCAAATCCCTCATGCTGTTTAACATTTTTTTGGCCCCACTGGCTATTTTGGTTCAGGAAATGGGCCTTAGTATTTACCTTTATGCTGATGGTATTCAGCTTTTATTTGCACATTGTTCCTGGGATTTGCATTTCCAATCTTTGTGTTCTACTTAGTTGGCATTGACCAATGAAATTATTGTAATTAATTACTCTTAAATCATCAGATGTGAAGCCATTTGGTTTTCTCATAGTAACACTGTTCCTCTTTATGAAACTTCTATAGCTGGTTTTGGAGATTTCCCTTTGGGACTTGATCAGATCTTGGGGGGTTATTCTGGATAGACATTTGTCTTTTTCTCCTCATATCTCTGCAGTTGTTCAGGGTTATTTTTTTGCACTATGACAGATCAGGTCTCTTCAGTCGACTCTGAATATTAAGCCTCTTTGCTACTTGATTTGTGCACGTGTGATGTCCTGTCTGGATTATTGTACTTTCCTTTTGGTTGATGCCCCTTCATATAGTTTGTGGCATCTCCAGCTTATCCAGAACATGGCGGTCTGTCTGTTATTACAATGCACGCTAGGTGGATCATATTTCTCCTTTTTTGTTTGCAGAACATTGGCTTTCCATTCTGCATTGTCTCAAGTTAAAGATTTTAATTCTTGTTTTTTGCACCTTTTATACCGGTGTGCCCCCTTATTTGCATTCTCAGTTTGTGCTATATTATCCAGGTTGAATTTTGAGGTCCTCTCAGGTTAATTTTTTTAGAAGTCCCCCCTCCTTCGCAAGTAAGATTGGAGGTATTCTTAGATTGGAAACGTCTTATCAAAAGTTTAGATATGGCTTAAAGACTTGGCTGTTTCAACAGGCTTTTCCAGATGTGGTTGCTTGTCTCCCTTCTTGATTTATACTGGAATTTGTGACTTTCCTTCTATTTTCAGTCGTCGGTGTTCTCTGGGTGAAATTGTGGCATACTCTCCTCCCTTGGTGTATATTGTCTTGTCTCATTTGTATATTTTTGGCTGATATATGCTTATCTGGTATTGTACACTGCAGTGATGATAGTGTAAACTGTTTTTTAATCTTTATTAAGTTGTATAATATTAACAAGACAAGCTTGTACAGTAAAGGGATTCCAGAAGCAATCGTGGAGCAAAAAAGAAAATACATAAACAAGGAAACTACCAATGAAAATCCCTAAAGTCCAAATGAGGTAGGGGACGGGGAAAACAGCAATGGAATAGGAGGCTAAATTCCACATTGCTACATAGCAAAGGAAATTACATTCATCCCAAATAGATAGATAGATAGATGCAGAGGGCCTTGGGTTGATTACACCATGTATGATCAAGCAACTCCTTGGTCAGTAGAAGATGGTACAATAACAAACCAAGGAGACAAAAAAGTAAAATACGGTCCTTTATTCAAACAATCCCCAACACGGCTATGTTTTCGGCTGCGTCTTCATCAGGGGGAACCTCAAAGAGAACAAATATGTACTGTAACAGTGCAGACCCCGAACAACCCGAGAAAATGCAGTTCAGTATAAAGGAGCACAGGAAAAGTGACAGGGTAAACAAGGAAATGTCAGATGGTTACCGTGAGCAACCTAGAAACACGTGCAAAAGCCCAATGAGGACACACCCAGCCAGCAAAGGAAGGGTATTCACTTTACCTGACAGGGTTCAGCTGGGTGGGGGTGGAGCAAGGAAACACTGGGATAAAATAGGCTCCCAGACAATCAGAGAGAGAGAGAGAGAGGAGCTGAAGCAGCCACGGACACACTCTGAGGGAATACAGCAAAGGCAGCTAAAACCCTGGGAAGCATGGAGCAGGTATGAGAATGTAAGAGAGAGTGACAATGAGGCTTTGGAGCAACTAGAGAGCCAGCGTGAAGGTCAGAGGGGAACCGAAGACCTGAGTGAAGCTGAGAGATATCAACAGCCAGATAGTGTGTTTGAGCCAGAGAGACGTAAGAAGACTGCAGTTGCAGGTTCCAGTGCACAGAGTGAATGCAAGAGTGATTTGCCATATGAAAGAAGACAACCCTGGAGGTATGGAAATAGGCACACAAGGTCCCACTATCTAGAGGCTGAAAATATCCCTTCTTCTGGTTTTAAAAACCCTAGAAGAAAAAGGTTTTACTTACCAGATAAAGCTGAAGAGTTTTGTAGTCATTGTAAGCTCACAGCTCCCTGTGAAACTCCGTCACGAGCTCTCCAATCTAGCTCAGCTGGGTTACAAAAGGGAAGCCTGAACCGGCAGAGAAATTCCCCTAATTATCCCACTAGCAGAGCAAACCAAGAGTTGAGCTATATTCTAAAATACCAGCAGGGGCAGAGCCCTGAAAAGCTCAACTCTAGAATACATGGTAATTCCCAGAGAGACACTAGCTCTAAGGAAGAGAGGAACTTCCTGTCTGACGAGGTTAACCAGCCATTCTCCCACGTTACTGCTGAGGTCCAGAATGAGCCTTCCAGTCAGCCGGAGTTAATGGAATATCAAAATGCAGAAGAATATGATATGCCAGAATTGATGGACTGCTCTTTGACCTTGATTGAACCTGAGTTCTCTCTCAGATAAGTAATTAGTTTGTGTCCTAGCTTTAGTGTTATAAGCAACAGGCTGCAGCTCTCTCTAAGTGAAGCAGATATAAGCTGTGCTGTCAGCTACAGGAGAAAGAACCATATTGAAGTATTTAAGCTGTTTTGTTCTTTTCATTTATTTGTTGTTCTGAAAGCTGAAGGAAGCAAGTTCTGTTTGCTTTTGTTACTTTATGTTATATGTCCAAGCGAGGCATTTGATTTATGTTCCTGAAGATAAAAGTACCCTCAAGGGACGGGGAATAAAACCCTTTAATTTGGAAAGAAGTGTTTTGTGGTTTATATCAGTGAAGGCACAACTACCACCCTCCAGAGCCTTGCAATACCAGTAGCTACCGCTTGGCCAGAGAGGGCACGACAGTACATAAAACAAAATTAATAACCATAACGTGAAATAAATAACTATAAATATTACTCATATGCACTCCATAAAAACTGAATCATAAAAGAATAAAATAATAAAAAATGAGAAGGATAATCGTACATAAAAAGTAAATGAACAATCAAGAACATCAAAATGATCCAATATCGTGTGGAAACACATCAAAAAGGAGATGTGAGGGGACGCAAATATAGCCCACTGTGATGATAGAAGTGATACAGAACATAGAGTGCCCAAATGCATAACATAGATAACTACTGAAAAAGGGGGGAAAAATGAAAGGGGAAAACAACAGAGAACTTACTTTAAAAATAAAGGACAATGAGAACGTTGGTAACACTTTGTAAATAAATACTTACAATGGCACTACTCTCTGTGATAAAAAGAATAACCATTCATTAAAAAGTTTTTAAAACTGAGAGTAGACTCGATAAATGTTGGTATCTGGGCCCATAGCTTCTGGCTCTTTTTTGCCCTGAGGCAAGTAAAACGTTTTTGAGATAGGTGGTATCAATTCTTGTGGAACAGAGAGAGTCTCAGTCAGATATATTTCTTAAACATATCCAACACAGATGTCCTGGCAATTCAAGGAAAATTTAAAACCCGCAGATTCGCAGCCTGGGAAGAATTTTCCAGCATTTTAACTTTAGCTCTAAGAGCTCTTTAGATAGAGCTGAAGTTAAATCAGAAAAAGAAGCTAACTTCTGGGTGCTCTCATCCATTTTAAACTTTAAATCATTAGTCACACTCACATTCGACTCCAATTTCAGTATGTTCTGCTCCACCTTGGATGATATAGTAACATAGTATATGCCCCATAGTATATGATGGCAGATAAAGACCAACATGGTCCATCTAGTCTGCCCAGCAAGGCGGTAAAAGTAGGTGCACTTGCCGCTCCATGCAGGTCACCCCTCCCCATGCCTTTGTTTGTTTAGAGGTGTACCCACCACTCTGTGTCACCCCTATTTGTTCAGATATAAGAGATAGTTATGCTTATTTTGTGTCTGTCCCATGCCATTTTGAATTCTTCACTGTTTTTGCCCCCACCACTTCTACAGGGAGGACATTCCAACCATCCACCACCCTTTCAGTGAAAAAGTATTTCCTGACATTGTCTTTCAGTTTACCCCCTTGCAGCTTCATGTTATGCCCTCTAGTTTTACAGCTTCCCCATCTTTGGAAGAGCTTTGTTTGTCCATTAATACGCTTTAAGTATTTAAAGGTCTGAATCCTATCTCCCCTGTCCCTCCTCTCCTCCAGAGTGTACATATTTAGGTCTTCAAGTCTCTTCTCATAAGGCTTCTGACACAGGCTCCAAATCACTGCAGTCTGATGAAAAATAGCTGCAGATAAATTAGTAATTGCATTCCAAATGTTATCCAATGTGATCTTCTTAGGGCGAAACAACTGAACAGCATTAAAACGCCAACCCCACTCGCCTCATGTTGCTCTGACTGATATATAGTGCCTTGCGAAAGTATTCATCCCCTTGTTGTTTGTCCTGTTTTGTCGCATTACAACCTGGAATTAAAATGGAGTTTTGGGGGTTAGCACCATGTGATATACACAACATGCCTACGACTTTGAAGGTGCAAAATAGCCTTTATTGTGACACAAACTATAATTAAGACAAAAAAAACCCTGAAATCAGGAGTGTGCATATGTATTCACCCCCAAAGTCAATACTTTGTAGAGCCACCTTTTGCTGCAATTTCAGCTGCAAGTCTCTTGGAGTATGTCTCTCTATTAGCTTAGCACATCTAGCCACTGGGATTTTCACCCATTCCTCAGGGCAAACTGCTCCAACTCCTTCAAATTAGATAGGTTGCGTTGGTGTACAACAATCTTCAAGTCATGCCACAGATTCTCAATTAGATTGAGGTCTGGGCTTTCACTATGTTTATTTGTTGAGAAATTAGATGGTTCAGTTTATTTTGATTTGGTCTTGTTGCTGTGGAGTGATCCACAGTGTCTGTCCCAGGCCACGGAATTCAAAGTGGCCTGGGACAGACACTGTGGATCACTTTACAGCAACAGGATTGAATCTAAATAAACTGAACCATCTAATTTCTCAACAAATAGGGGTAGATGGGGGGAGGAGCGGTGTGTTCACCCCTAAGCAAACAAAGAAACAAAGATATGGGGAGGGGTGAAGACATGGGGAGGGGTGCACCTGTTCCTGGTGGGTGCACCTCTAAGCAAAGACATGGAAAGGGGTGCACCAACTCCTATCATATTGCTGGGCAGACTAGATTGGCCATACTGGTCTTTATCTGCCGTCATTTACTATGTTACTATGTTACTATTTAAATGTCAGAAGAGATGGAAAAAACGAGCCAATCACGGTTTAGTGGACAAAACAGATGAGTGCTAGCCATTACACCATGTCCTAACATTTGTGCATGCATTTACAAAGGACCTTTATGTAAATATAAACTGTTGTGATGAAGTCAAAGAGCTAGTACTTAATTCCAGTGACACTGGTAAGGTATTCGGCACTAAAGCTAATACTGTGAACAAACTGATAAAGACGCATGCTATCTCAGTCTGCAAAGAGACCAACAGCACATGTTCAATGAAAAACATGCATTAGGAAATAGAACATATCTGAAAATATGTTGATGTAGCATCTGAAAACCGAAAACAATATAGATATATCTCCAGGAACAAGCAGGAATGTAGTCCTCACATATGGGTATCATCGGTACCGACGGAGCCTGCGCGGGAACGCTCCCCAGCGTCCAATTAGGAAGCTTTTTGGGAGCAGCCCACAGCGCCTGCGTGCTGCCTTCCTGCCTTTCCCAACTGCCTCTCTCCAGTTCTTCGTTTTCCACGGAGCCAGCAGGTCATGTTCCTGTCACCGCAGAAAATTATTTTCCTTATTCTTCTTTTTTGTGTGGTAGCATCTGCCTTCCTCGACGCTACACCGGTACCGCCGGTTCTTCTTTCTTTCCTTTTCAAAAAAAAAAAAATATTCTTTTTTCCAAACTTTTCTTTCCAGGTGCACGCGCCATTTTGGGCCTTAGGCCCAAAATTTCCTCCACCATGGAGAAACCCGCCTCGGGTTTTAAAAAATGCACCAAGTGTGGCAGTACCATCTCCGTCACTGACACCCACGAGTGGTGTCTTAAATGTTTAGGTCCTGACCACTCCATCTCCTAGTGCATGGCTTGCGCCATGATGTCCAAAAGGGGTCGACAGAACCGAGCTGCCAAGCTCGGTGCCCTTTTTCCCTCCAATGCAGCTTTGATGGCATCGACGTCTTCCAGGGCTTCATCTACCTCCCATGGATCTCACGTAACTAAACATAAGTCCAGCCGGTTCTCAAAGGGTAGATCTCCTTCCAAGCATCGAGATGCCTCTGGCGTTGCCCTTGAGGGTTCCATACCGGCAAAGTTGCCCCGGCGGGAGGCTTCGGCTTCCAAAGCATTATCAGGGATCCAGGATGTTCTCGAGGCCTCGACCTCGGCAGAACTACTGGTACCATGCTGTGGGGTACCGGCTCTTTCCGGTACCAACATCCAGGCATCGGCAGCATCGATAGACCAGAGGTTCCTGGCTATTGAACGCAGTCTGGCGGCTCTCCTTGCAGCATCGACGCCCTCGGAACCACGTCAGACGATTCAACCGGTACCGGCACCGGTGTCGGTACCGGTACCGATGACTTCGACATCAGTATCGGCTTTGCCGGCACCCAGTCATGCGATGCCTTCTGGTGCCAATACACTGGTACCGATTACCCCCGGTACCGACTTCGGTCGGTACAGGTATCGGGCCCTTCAAGAGCATCTGGATAGACGATACTTCAAATCCTCGGAGGACTCCGAGAATTCTGATAGCTCTGCCGGTACTGGGATACTTCTCCCGGAGGAGCCTTCCTCTCCTAAACGTAGGATGTCTCCTCCAGAGGATATCTCTTTTCAAGATTTCTTCAGGGAGGTGGCTCATGTGTTGTCCATTACTGTGACTCCTGAGACAGAGCCCAGAGTTAAGGAGTTGGAGATTTTACAATATCCCAAAGCTCCTAAGGAGGCAGCTACTTTGCCTATCCATGAGATCTTACATGATCTCATGTTGAGAATGTGGGAGACACCTCTCATCACCTCTCCTCACTCTTGCAGACTGGATACCATGTATCGAGTCCCCCATTGTCCTGGATTCCAGAAAACTCAGCTTCCTCACCACTCTATTGTAGTGGAATCAACTATGAGAAGGATCAGAAGTGCAAAGAGGCATGCCTCTAATCCTCCAGGACGTGAGTGTAGAACTTTGGATGCCTTTGGACGTCGTACTTTCCAGGCTTCCATGCTTTCTGCCAGGATCAGTTCCTATATTTTATATATGGGAATGTTCCTTAAAGAAGTCACAGGTGATTTAGAGGTTTTGAGCCCTCTTCTTCCTGAGGATAGAAGGCAGGATTTTCTCACACTGGTCAAACATGCCCAGGGTGTGTCTAAGTTTGTCAACCGTACAGCTTTTAACTGTTTTGAGTGCATAAGCAGAACCTCTGCCATTGCCATAGGTGCACTTAGAATTGCCTGGCTCCAGGCATCCGATTTGGAGCTCTGGGTGCAGGACAAACTGGGCAATATCCCTTGTACAGGTGAGAGTCTATTTGGCAAAAATTGGCAAGAAAAAGCCAATGAATTAGATGCTGACAACTCCACTTTGGATAGGCTATCCAAAGGTACAGCTGATCCTGCGAGAAGGAAATCTTTCAAGAAGCCTTTCTTCTCAAAAAAGAAGAGGTTTTATCCCTCTTATTCCCAGCAGGGACGTTCTGCAGGTCAGCCTGCCCGGAAAAGTCAGCAACCACCTAAACAAAGGAAAGCAAAGACTGCTAAGCCTCAACCGTCTCAGCAGTCTCAGCCTCCACAAGGCCTTTGACTTTCATCTAGAGAACGTAGCCTTCCTGGCCGTCAATGGACCAGAGCCTTCCACCATTCCAGGAAGGTTATGTCACTTTGCCCCCAGGTGGGAGCAGATAACAGCAGAGCATTGGACACTCTCCATTATAAGAGAGGGGTACAAGCTGCACTTTCTGTGCATGCCCCCTCACACAATGGTAAGACAGTTCAATTCTCAGACCTCTCTCATCAACCTGTTAGATCAAGAGGTCACTATGCTTCTTGCCCAAGGGGCGATAGAAGAAGTACCCATCCACCTACAGGGTACAGGGTTTTACTCCCCCTATTTCCTTATCCCAAAGAAAACAGGGGGATAAAGACCTATCTTGGACCTCAGAGAATTGAACAAATTCCTGTTCAAAGAGAAATTCAAGATGATTTCTCTAGGAACTCTGCTGCCATACCTTCAGGGTCAGGATTGCCTTTGTTCTCTAGATCTCAAGGATGCGTACACCCATGTTCTCATCCATCCAACTCACAGAAAGTTCCTTCGGTTCCTTTTTCAAGGAAAGCACTACCAATATAGAGTGCTTCCTTTTGGCCTGGCCTCAGCACCAAGGGTGTTCACGAAATGCATGGCTGTGGTAGCAGCATTTCTCTGCACTCTAGGGATATTCGTCTTCCCTTACTTAGATGACTGGCTCATTCGAGCCCCATCAGAGTCAGATGCCAGGACTTCTCTATCTTGCACAATGCGTATCCTTCAGTATTTGGGTCTGGTCATAAACATCCCAAAATCCAGTCTAACTCCCACTCAGTCTCTAGAGTTCATAGGAGCTTTGCTGGATACCAGAAAAGCAAGGGCCTATCTTCCCCAGGCCCGTTGCCTTCGCATGGTGCAGTTAGCTTCTCAAGCAGTGCTGAAACCCCATCTCACTGCCCGAGAAATGCTACAACTACTAGGCCACATGGCATCTACCGTGCATGTGGTTGCTTATGCTCGCCTCCATATGAAAGCAGCCCAGTGGACTTTATCCACTCAGTGGACCCAGGCATCAGGGTGCCTGTCAGACAAAATAGCAAACACAAATCACCTTATTTTGTCCCTCCAATGGTGGCGGTCCACTCAGAACCTGTTACTGGGGTCCCCATTTCAACAACCCTTACCCCAGGCAACCCTCACAACAGATGCTTCACCAATGGGTTGGGGAGCTCATCTGCAAAACCTCTCCACCCAAGGCACCTGGACTCCACAGGAGACTCATCTACATATCAATCTCTTGGAGCTCAGAGCAATCTTCTTTGCTATTCGAGTGTTCCACACCCTGCTCAGCTACAAGACAGTCCTCATTCATATGGACAATCAAGTAGCCATGTTCTACGTGAACAAGCAGGGTGGAACAGGCTCTCTGTCGCTTTGCAACAAAGCTTTGCGACTATGGGCCCTCGCCAGAGAGCATCAGATTCATCTCCTGGCAGTGTATCTTCCAGGCATACAAAACTCTTGGGCAGACAGACTCAGTCAAATTCTGCTTCCACACGAATCGTCTCTACATGCAGACCAGGTGGCCAAGATTTTTCAAATTTGGGGAACCCCGGACATAGACCTCTTTGCAAATCCGTTGAATGCCAAACTTCCCCGGTTCTGTTCCAGAATTCCGGCTCAGGGCTCTCAGGCCAAGGATGCTTTCCTCCTTTATTGGAGTCAAGACTTCCCATATGCCTTTCCACCCATTCCCCTGATTCCCAAAACCCTATTCAAGCTTCAGAGAGACAGAGGCCGTATGATTCTCATAGCTCCACATTGGCCATGGCAAGTGTGGTACCCTCTGCTTCTACATTTCTCTCAAGCTCCCTCCATGGAGTTAGGGTCTGCTCCAGATCTCCTGTCCCTGGAGAACGGAATGTTATGGCATCCCAATCCCCAGTCTCTGCATCTCAGGGCTTGGTTGCTGAAGGCCTAGATCTTCATGACCTTAACCTCTCTCAGCAAGTAAAGGATATCCTTTATGCTTCCAGGAAGCCTTCCACAAGATGCTCATATGCTTTCAAGTGGAAAAGGTTTACCATATGGTGCTTGCAGAAGGGTCTCAACCCCTTTGCGATACCTTTGGAATCATTACTGGAGTATCTCCTTCATTTATCCAATGCAGGACTTAAGACTAACTCAGTAAGAGTCCATTTGAGTGCTATTGCAGCTTCTTTCAAGCTTATAAATGGACAGCCTATTTCCTCCCATCCTCTTGTAGCAAGATTTATGAGAGGCCTTCTTCTAACTAAGCCTCCCATTAGGCCACCACCTGTGGCATGGGACTTAAACCTGGTTCTTGGCCAGCTTATGAAGCCACCTTTCGAACCCTTAGCTACTACCTCATTGAAATTTCTTTCTTGGAAAGTTATCTTTCTCGGAAAGTTATCTTTCTCATTGCAATCACATCAGCACGTCACGTCAGTGAGTTGCAGGCACTAGTAGCTGATCCACCTTATACAAGGTTCCATCATGACAAGGTAGTCCTTAGGACTCATCCACACTTTATGCCAAAGATGGTCTCGTCTTTTCATCTAAACCAGGCAGTCTACCTGCCTGAGTTTTTTCCAAGGCCTCATGAATCTAATGCAGAAAGAAATTTTCATACTTTGGACTGTAAAAGAGCTTTAGCTTTTTACTTACAAAGAACACAGCAACATAGAAAGTCCTCTCAACTCTTTGTTGCTTTTGATCCTTCTCATTTGGGACTTCCAGTCTCCAAGAGAACACTGTCTAACTGGATTGCTCAGTGTATTTCCTTTGCCTATCAGAGTAAGAATCTTTCTCTGGAGGGCCATGTCACAGCTCACAATGTGAGAGCCATGGCAGCTTCAATGGCTCATCTGCACTCTGTGTCTATCGACGACATCTGTCGAGCAGCCACCTGGGCCTCGGTTCATACCTTCACAGCCCATTACTGCTTGGACAAGGACTCCCGCCGGGATGCCTTGTTTGGTCAGGCTGTTCTCCAACACCTGTTCCATACTTAATCAACTCCTACCCACCATCCCTGGTTGAATGCCAGAGATCCATGGGGGGAAGTGGAGCCCTTTCACAGAGGCACGCAACTTCTGGGGTCTCTTCCTGGCATCTAAAGTTAGGGAGTCCCCATATGTGAGGATTACATTCCTGCTTGTTCCTGGAGATAGCATAGTTACTCACCTGTAACAGGTGGTCTCCGGGAACAGCAGGAATTTAGTCCTCACAACCCACCCACCTCCCCTAGGAGTTGTATCTCTCTATCTCTTTCTCTTTCCCTCTCTCTCTCTCTTTGTCTCAGCTTTAAACTCAACTGGAGAGAGGCAGTTGGGAAAGGCAGGAAGGCAGCACGCAGGCGCTGTGGGATGCTCCCAAAAGCTTCCTAATTGGACGCTGGGGAGCGTTCCCGCGCAGGCTCCGTCGGTACCGATGATACCCATATGTGAGGACTAAATTCCTGTTGTTCCTGGAGATCACCTGTTACAGGTGAGTAACTATGCTTTATCTATGCGTGAAGCAGCTACTGGCTTCAAAATCAGTCAGCGACTGCAGTGTGGGATAGATAGCTGTGCAGGATAACACCAAACTCAGCGCATCTACCCAGTTAGAATCACAATATCAAACAGCGACAGCAGTGTGGTATAGATGGCAGCGCAGAGTAACCCCAAATTCAGCGCACATACCCAGTTAAGATCACAAATGCCTCACACATAACCCAAAAACAGGAGAATCGTAGAAATGCAGAGAAAACCCATCAGATGTAAATAGATGATATACACTAGACGTTGCGGCTTATAAAATATAAAGAAAGATGCCATAAAAGGATACCTAACTAATCTAAAAGAAAACCAAAAGCTTGACACTGTAACCACAGGAGCCATAAATAGAGACCAAAAAACACTAAAAGCCTAAGATCAAGAAAAACAGAGAAATAAATAAATGAATTAAGCCAATCAGACTATGTAAATCTGTAAATAAATAATTATCCACAGATCATATTAAAGAAGATGTAAAATAAGAAAGATAAAAAAGAAGAAGAAGAAAAGAAGGAAAACAGGAGGGGGAAGAAGGGAGGGAAAGGGAGAAGGGGGGAGAAAGGGGAAAGGGAGGAGGGGAATGAGGGAAGAGAGGGGGAGAGAAACTTTGTTTCAATTGTTTTTAACTATGTCCTTTTTTACTCATTTATTGAGATTTATTTCCTTTATATGGTTTTAGTTTACGGCATTTACATTGGTTGTAATTTTGATAATTTATTGTCTTTTTTCACATTTGCACAATATTCATTATTATTTTGAATGCTTCGTTGTCTGTGTTTTCTTTGAGGTAACCCCTTGATGAAGGCATTGTCAAAACGCGGCCGTGTTGGAGTAGTTAATAAAGGACTTTCTTGCATCACTTTCTTGCCCAGGGCTGGAGGTTGGCCATCTGCTGCTGTTGCTGATGCCTTTCTCTTTGCCCAGTATTGCATGATCCTCCACTTGCATTTCACATCCTCAGTATCCCTGTTGCAGTGGTAGATGGCATTCAGTTTATGGCAGAAGCCTTGCCACAGCTACTGCTTATGAAAAACACTGACCTGTGCACTCACGGGGCCAAACAACATATGATATTTGACCAGTACTTCTACCTCCCCTAGGCAAAAGTTATTTTTCCTGGAGGATTTCTTAGCTTTGGGGACCATGTGGTTTCCACAGACGCAGCAACTTTGTGAAGCCATTCTAAAATTGGGTTTGCAAATGTGTGAGTTGACTTTAATGGACATTTAAGTGGGAGGGTGTGGCAGGTACCTGATTTAAACATTCCTGCATCCAAACTGGGCCATTCCTGTAGCCATGCATGGAGGAGAGATGTCTACAGACTCGTTTCTAGAACTGTTTACATGCACGTCCACACAACTACTTGGTAAGGTGTGAAAGGGTCAGGAGGGGCTTTGCATGCATCCTACAGCCGTTGCAGTTGTTTCCATTTACTGGTATGGATCATTGGCAGTATGGGCCCCTTATTCAGCTGCTCCTGTTTGCACATGCTTATCCTCAAAGGTGAATGTGTCTGCACATTCATCTCCTATGTCTGTTGGGCTGTTGGAGGTGCAAGTCATATTTGTTATAGAAGAGTCATGCTGAAAGCTGCTTTTTAGGTCTTCTTTCATGTCTTCCTCAGATATCCTTTGAAGGTGGTAGATGGAGAGCTGAATGCTGTTTGTTCCATAACTAGTAGAGGCCCATTTTGGACCTGTGGATTTGTCATTGGGTCTGTCTGAGATGTTGCCTCTTCAGGCTGCCATGACTGTAGGACACTGCTGGCCAAGTGGCAGTATCTAGGAGAGACACTGAGAGGTACACATGTTGCTTGTGCATGTAGATGTGGTGGTCATCACTGGGGATTGACCGGCCTGTTTGAAATAGCACCAAATATGTCACTAGACCAACATGGAGATACATTCAACACAATTTCTGGGGGTCCACCCTTGATGATGGATCTGTGTCTGACAATTCACATTTCATGCATATTTCCATGAGCAATTAGTACTGGTCCCATGCTCAGGGCTGGCCCAAGGGTTTCTGCCACCCTAGGCAGAAACCCCAGACTCGCCGCCTTCTCTTGATGCTGCCCCCTCTCCCACTGATACCATTTCTGCTGCTACCCAGCTGCCACTGTTGCCGCCCCCCCCCCCCAGCTGCCACCATGATTCCATCTCAGAAGTGGGAGGTGGGCAGCAGTTGCAACAGCATTTCCAAAAGCGGCAGCTTTTGCTGCCACTTTTAAAAATACTATCGCTGCATCTCCTGCCAGATGGCCTGGAGATGCAGCAGGACCTTGGGCTCACTTGGTGCTGAGGACACTCCCTGTGGAGCACCTGCTGCAGGGGCACAGAGTGGTCAAGCTTCACCATTGGAACAATGGGGGTAATGCAGCATGCATGCCTCTTTCTGCCCTCCTCCCCATCTTCTCCTTCCCTACCTCTCCCCTTTCCAAGGGGTGCCTGCAGCCAGATGCTGGCCCATGTCCATAGTGACTGTGTCCAAGGGCTCAGGGATGGGAATGTCCCTCCCCAGGGGCAGGGGTGGCCCCTATTCCACTTCCATTTGGTGCTCCTCATTGTCTTGATGCTCATCTGCCTCCTCACTGTCATCCTCACGGGATGTGTCTATTGTAAGACTGCTGGTGCTAGAGGTGCTCAGCTCTATAGAGGCCAAGCTGTGTCCAATAGATGTGGCTACTGCAGTCCCTCAGGTGCCACTGTGTCTGGAGCCATGTCCATACCTGGGTCTTGCAGTTCTGCCACAGGTGCTGGGCCTGCTATTGGCACTGGGTCTGGCTTTGCTGGTGGTGTAGGTGCATTGCCTGGTGGTGAAGGAGCTGCTGCTGTTGCAGAGGACAGAGATTATGCTGTCATTCTTGGGTTCACATGTGCTCCTGGAATGCCAATTCTCCCTCGTGCCCCTACAGCACAGACTGCATTGTGTGACCCACTCCATCGAGATTGCAGACCCTCACATGGGGCTCTGATGCAGATAGAGCTACACCAATTACCATGCATCCACATATGGGAACATGGCAGTGGTGCCTGACTTTGTCCTACATCATTGCTCCTGCATGCAGCAACCTATCAGGTCTCATTCACTGCTGTCCTACACCATTTCCCTGGGGCATAATACAAGGCATGACACACTGTCCCTTCCCCTTCTCTATCAACACTCATCACTCCTCGGCCTTCAACCATCCATATCCCTGTCCTGTACTGCTTATATATATCCACTGTTGCTTCTGTGTGCTGCACAATCATCCCACTGACCATCCCATCTGTGTCCCTCTCCAACCATCACCCTTTGGTCCCCAGTCCCATTGCTGCAACTTCCCTGGCTATAGCTTTCTGTCTTTTGGTTTATGTGTAAGCCATCTCCCTCATTTCAGGCCTCTGCCATTTGACATTGCAATACAGCCCTGCCTTCAGCGTGAGTTGCGTAGAGCCGAGAGCTATTGGTGTAAGGTGCTGCCAAAGGATGCCCATAGTAGCTTTCTCCATGAACAAGCAGGAAGTAAGTCCTCACATATGGGTGACAACCCTGCTACAGCCCACACGGGAATGCTCCCAAGCTTTCTTAGGAAGCTTTTGGGAGCTCCATTGTGCATGTGCGCTATCTTCTTACCCACCCGAGCCATCTTTACCTCAGTCTCTTCTTTTCTGTAGAGACCGATGGACGTGTGTCCTGCTGCTGTTGGAAAAGGTGTGTTATGTTGTGTCCCATTGTGGGTTTTTTCATTTATTTCATCTTTTGCCCTCCTGCCTGTCATCGGGGATGTCAATTCCAATTGATGCCAATTTGTTTTTTCTTCTTTTTTAGTTTTTCTGTGCGGGGTCTTTTTCCCACATGTTTTCCTGGCTGGCTGAGACATTGAGCCATTTGATTTAATGGCGATCATCTTTCTGATCATGTTCAAAATGGCCAGTGGGTTTAAAAAATGCACTCAGTGTGCTCGTATCATTTCAGTGACTGATCACCATAATTGGTGCATCCGGTGTCTTGAGCCTGACCATAAACCCTCTACTTGTAATCTGTGCCTACAGATGATGAAAACGGGCCTGAAGAACCCTGAGAAACAGCATGAGTCTCTCTTTGGGCCATTGGACTCAACATCCTCGGTGCCGGCATCGGCATCGACACCCTTGAAGGACTCCACCAAGGCTTCGGCATTGTGCAGTGCCCATGCTGACTGGGAGCTGAGGGGCCTGGTTCTATGGACCGGAGGTTGTTATTTGACCTCAGGTCAGACCCCCAGAAGGGCAGGTCTTCCACTCCTTTCAACATCAAGGACCAATGTCGATGGCCAGGGGATATCCCTTGGGCATCAAGTTTGGAGTCCTCCTTGATGCAACTCCGAGGGCGATGGCCAGGAGCAGCCGGCTAAGCTGCTCTGGCAGGAGTAGTCAGCTCCAAAGGCACTGGAGTCTCCTGATGCCCTGCCCATCGAGGAGTTCCTAATGCAGGTGCCTGTCGGTTGCCGAGGCTGTTGCCCCGGCCTCAGCAACTTCAAAGACAGAGGTGTTGGCCAAGTGCCTGCAGGTCCTCAAGAAGAGCATGGAGGTATTCTTGGCAGCTCAGGCCATGTTGGCCCTAATGCCAGCAGCGGCCCCACTGCTTGCGAAGGCATCACTGCCCGCAGTTCACCGTTCCTGGAGACCCACGTCCTGCCCAAAATGAGAGAGCACGCAGATCGGAGATTGGACTCCATGTCAGTTCCAATCACCATTTCTCTTTCCAGTGTCTCCAGCTCCAATGCCGCAACACGCCGGCAAGCAGCATCTCTGACCTCACCATCCCCACCTGAGCGGCGTCGGCCCCGGGAGGAGACGGGGCATTATTTTGATTTCCTATCAGAGTTGGACTCTGATGGTGGGAAACAAAGGAGGAGTCACCAATTTCTGACAGACACTGGGATCTTACCTTGGCCACATCCCCTCCATACGAGAGATGCAAGTCTCTGCCTGAGGGCATCTCCTTCCCGGAGTTTGCCCTATAATTTGTATATAATTTGTATATAATCTGTACATAGTTGCCCCCGGTTCTTTCTCCATGTTACTTTCCCTGTTCATTGTAAAAACTTGATGTAACTTGTTACATTCTTGTATGTTCTGTTCAAATGTAAACCGCACTGATTATAATAGCGCGGTATATAAGAAATAAAAATAAGTAAATAAATAAAAAAGGCCCTTCCATTTCCTCTGGAGGCCGAGGAGGAACCAAGAGCTGAGGAGCTTGAGATCCTCCAGTATCTCTTGCTGCCCAAGGAGGGTGTCACAGTGCCGATGTACCACATCCTGCAGCATCTGCTGTTTGAAATGTGGGAAAACCCCCTATTGGTGCCTGCCATCAGCTGGAGACTCGACCAGGTACCGAAAAGCCCTAGCTTCGAGAACTCTCAGTTGCCTCATAACTCCATGGTAGTGGAGTCTGCCATGCGCAGAGTGAAGAGTTCCAAGACTCATTCCTTGGTTCCACCGGATAGGGAGGTTCACACCTTTGATGGCTTTGGGAAATGACGCTATCAGTGGTCCATGCTGATGGCTCGTATACTCTCTGACCAGCTGTACATGGCCATGTTGCTCAAAGACATCATAGGGGACATCAATGAGTTTTCTGCTCTCATAGCCCTGGAATGCCTTGAGGCCTTCAGCACCCTGGTAGGGCAAGGAAAAGATCGCTCCAAAAGCCAGGAACCACAGAAAGCGAGACATAAAACAAAAAGTCCTTTGTTGAAATCCAGCGACCCCGACATGGCCAGGTTTTGGCATGAGCCTTCATCAGGGGGTGAACCTTAGAACATAAATAATACATCAAAATCACTTTGGTATAATGATAAGCAATAATAAAAAAGGGAAACATATCATAAAAGACATTGTGACATAATGTAAAAAAATATTAAAATCATAGTGAATCAATCAATGAATAAATAAATAAATTAAATCATATGTACTCAATTCCAGAACACACAACATTTAAAATGAATGTACAGAGAAAAAGTGGACATGTGAACTATAAATACTATAAGTAATTGACAATCAAACCACCATTGACCCAATCAAAATCATGATGCTGTCACAGATGGAATGGTATCGAAAAATGACACCAGTACAGGCATAGAAAGAGAACATGGAACTTACTGAACAGTAACAAAGTTTCGTTGTGTAAGCCCAAGACCATGCAACAGCTATAATCTGAAAGATGGATAATATAAGAGTTATCATATTGATGCTTAATCATACAACACAACTTTATTACTGTTCAGTAACAGCCCAATTCCATCCCGGACGTACATGCCCTCTGTACGTTTGGTCTGAAGCGGATGTACAGAGGGCGTCGCGATTCTGATCCCACAGGGCTAGATGCCCCACGGGATCAGAATCATGATCAGGCCTGTACATACAGGCCGGGACTGCGATTCATCCCAGCCTGCATATACAAGCCTTGTCCAACTAACTCAGTCAGGGCTTTTAAATGGAGCCACGATCCCTGGCCGCCGGCTCCTGCAGCTAATTTCCCACAGCCCGATCCCCGATCTGGTCTCCCAGGGCCAGGGTTGGGCTGCGGGGAATACCCTTTGCCCCTTGCTGCCCCTTCACAGGCCCTGACCCGCCAATCCTGCAGAATCACCGGCTCAATTTGCCGGCCCCAGACGTACAGGGCTGACATTAGAATCGGCCCTGCACGTCCGGGGCCGGCGACCACCCACTGCCCACCCTAACACTGCCCCCGATCCTCCCCTTTCCTGCCTCCATCTAACTTCCCCGTACAATCGGCAGGGAAGTTAGATGCTAGCGGTAAGCAGCACGAATAGCAAGGATAGACATCCCATTGGGACGTCCATTTCCCGCTATTTGCGGCTTGGAATGAGCTTGTAAATCTCTTGTTCTCTTTCTGTGCCTGTGCTGGTGTTGTTTTTTTATGCCATTCCGTCTGTGACAATATCATGATTTTGTTTGGGTCAATGGTGTTTTTATTGTCAATCACTTATAGTATTTATAGTTCACATGTCCATTTTTTCTCTGTACATTCATTTTAAAAGTTGTGTGTTCTGGAATTGAGTACAAATGATTTCATTTATTTATTCATTGATTTATTAACTATTATTTTAATATTTTTTACATTATGTCACAATGGGCCCATTTCTGGGACGTGGGTTGCGAGGCTGAACGTTCTGTCGGAACGAAGAGCCCCGCAAACCGTTCAGGCCCAATTCCCCCTCTGGCTCTCCCCATACGTCTTCAGCAGCAGGAAAGGGAGAGCTGGTGGAGGGCAGGATTGAGGCGGAGCGGGGATGGGCCATCCTGGCAGGGCGTACAGGGCCGATTCAAGTCACAGCTCTGTACATCCTGCCGGTTCAAAGGGAACGCGCTGCTTATTCCACCTCAAAGGTGGAATAAACAGCACTGACATGGTGATCGGGATGGGGCCGGGGCCGGGTGCGGGGGGGGGATCTCTGCCGCCAAATCCAGTCCCCAACAGGGCATCCTTGGGTCAGGTGGGGGGGGGGGGGGGAGAGGTGGGCAAATCTGCAGCAGCCAGGGGGGCCTGCAGGTAAGATGTCACCACAGGCAGACAGGGGCACACCGGGCCATATTCAGGCCCAATTCCATGTACTTCAGGAAAATTTTGTTCCCATGGTCCAGAATCAGTTCTATTCGTGAATCGGGCTCAATGACTTTTATGATATGTTTCCCTTTTTATTATTGCTTATCATTATACCAGAGTGATTTTGATGTATTATTTATGTTCTGAGAATCACCCCCTGATGAAGGTTCATGCCGAAAAGCGGCCGTGTCGGGGTCGCTAGATTCCAATAAAGGGCTTTTTGTTTTACGTCTTGCTGTCTGTGGTTCCTGGTGTTTTTGCAAGTATGGTGTGTGGCATGAGGATCAAAGACTGCTGCAAATACATAAGCAGGGCAGCATATGATGCCTTCAAATCGGTCAGCTGGGTGGCGGTAGTGGGCATCGGTGCCCACTGCCTAGTCTAGCTCTAGTCTTTGAACCAGGAGCAGTGTGTCCAGGACAAATTGGCTGATGTATCCTGCCAAGGTGACAACCTCTTTGGTAAACCAATAGAGGACAAAGCCAGTGAGATTGAAAAGGAACAACTTACCTTGAACAGGCTCTTGCAGAAAACCACAGATTCCTCCAAGAAGAAGTCTGTGGGCAAAAAGGCTTTTTACCCGTGAAAGGCTACTAGAGCTCTCAGCCTGCCCAGCAGCAGTGCTCCAAGGCCCATAAGAACATAAGATATGCCATACTGGGTCATACCAAGGTCCATCAAGCCCAGTATCCTGTTTCCAAAAGTGGCCAATCTAGGTCAAAAGTACCTAGCAGTCTCTCCAAAAGACACAGATTCCTCAATGCTTGTTTTGGGTGAAGCAGTGATATCCTGGGTCCATTTTAATAATGGTTTATGGACCTTTCCTCCAGGAACTTGTCCAAACCTTTCTTAAACCCAGCTACACTAATAACTTTTACTACATCCTCCGGTAACAAATTCCAGAGTTTGATTACACGTTGCGTGAAAAAATATTTTCTCTTATTAGTCTTAAATAGGTTACCCTGTAACTTCATTGCATGTCCCCTAGTCTTTTTATATTCTGATATAGCCATAGCCGGGGTCAGGTTTTTGAGTGGTTCCTGAGGAGCATGGCCAATTTCCCCTTATGCAATGAGGTGCCCCCTCAGGTGGGGGGTGAGGTAGCTGGTCCATTTTGCACACAGGTGGCCTCTCATGACCATGGACACCTGGGCATTACAAATCTTCAAAACCGGATATCTGTTGCATTTTGCTCAGTTACCTCCTCCATTCTTTCCCAGAAAGTACCCTCTTGACGTGTACCACTGTGGTCTTCTCCTATGCCCTGTTGACTGACCTGGCCATAAACTGGTACCACTGGACCAGGCAGGGCGAGGGCTCTATTCTCAGTATTTCCTAGTTCCCAAGAAGACCAGGAGCTTTCGACCCATCCTGGATCTCAGGAAGCTCAACCATTTCCTGGTATGGGAGAAGTTCAAAATGGTCTCCCTGGGGACGCTGCTCCCCTACCTCCAAAAGGATAATTGGCTATGCTCCTTGGACCTAAAGAATGTGTACACACACATCCTGATCCATTCTCTCCACAAGCAGTACCTATGTTTCATGCTGAACGGACAGCGCTTCCAGTACCATGTACTGCCGTTTGCATTGGCATCCATCCCCAGGTTCTTCACAAAATGTCTTGTGATAGCTGCCGCCTACCTCCAGACCCTGGGAGTCTTCGTTTTTGCTTACTTAGATGACTGGTTCATAAATGGTTCCACATCAGACATAGTCCAGAGGTCGGCACATCTTACCATTCAGGTGCTCCAAACAGAGCTAGGGAGTATTCACCTGTAGCAGGTGTTCTCCGTGAACAGCAGGAATAAGTCCTCATAACCCTCCCATCTCCCCATGGAGTTGTTGTTTTTTTGCTTTGTCATCATACTGAGGTAAAGATTGCTCCAATGGGCAGGAAAGTAGGCGCATATGTGCAATAGAGCTCCCAAAAGCTTCCTATGGAAGCTGGGGAACGTTCCCATATGGGTCCCATCAGGATGTCACCCAAATGTGAAGACTTATTCCTGCTCTTCAGAGAGAACACCTGCTACAGGTGAGTAACTATGCTATATCTGTATTTATAAACAGTATAAGGAAAAATGAGTTGTGGTGAAGTGGGTATATTTTTCTGGAAAATTTGAGAATGCTTTTTCTAAGCCTGCGGAGTTGTTTTCTACTGTTCAGTTTTTGTTGAGGGGCTCTGATGTAAGTTATGTCTCGGATGTGTTGGATGCTGAGGATTTTGCATCATATTTGAATCATAAAGTGGGCTTCTTCCAGTGGGAGGTTCACCTAATGTTGCAATTGCTGCTGATTTTTCTCAAGTTTCAGATGTTGTTTCTGCTTCATGGTATGCTTTTTCGTTAGTGATAGAACCTTATGTTGAACGTTTGATTCGGAAAATGCGTAACTTTTGCCCTTTGGACATTGTTTCTTTTGCTCAGGTTCATTGCTTAGGTGATTTGGTATATGTATTTTTGTGTACTTTAATTAATGCCTCATTGCTGGAGTTTCCTTGAAGAGGGCAGCTGTTTGCCCCTTGGTAAAGGATAAAAGTGGTGATTTGTCTGATGTGAGCAATTTACATTCTATTTCTTCCCTTTCTTTTTTAACATAGTAACATAGTAAATGATGGCAAATAAAGACCAGTATGGTCCATCTAGTCTGCCCAGCAATATGGCAGGAGTAGGTGCACCCCTTCCCATGTCTTTAGGGAGTAGGTACATCCCTTCCCATGTCTTTGTTTAGGAGTGCTGGGAGTAGGTGCAACCCTTCTCATGTCTTTGTTGAGGGGTGCATCCACCAGGTGCAGGCGCACCCCTCCCCATATCTTTGTTTAGGGGTGAACCTACCACTCCTCCCCCCATCGCTCTGTTTAGGACACCCCTATTTGTTGGTTCAGTTTATTTATTTTCAATGTAAACTGCACTGATGCAGAATAGCACGGTATATAAGAGAATGTAAATAAATAAATTTTGCTTTAGACTTGTTGCTGTAAAGTGATCCACTGTGTCTGTCCCAGGCCACTTTGCATTCTGTCACTGTGTTTGCCCCCACCACCTCCATCGGGAGGGCATTCCAAGCATCCACCACCCTTTCAGTGAAAAAGTATTTCCTGACATTGCCTTTCAATTTACCATCTTGTAGCTTCACGTCATGCCCTCTAGTTTTACAGCTTCCCCGTCTCTGGAAGAGGTTTGTTTGTTCATTATTTCTCTTTAAGTATTTAAAGGTCTGAAACATATCTCCTCTGTCCCTCCTCTCCTCCAAAGTGTACATATTTAGGTCTTCAAGTCTCTTCTCATAAGGCTTCTGATGCAGGCTCCAAATCATTTTGGTCGCCTTCCTCTGAACAGCTTCCATTCTTTTTACATCCTTTGCAAGATATGGTCTCCAAAACTGAACACAGTATTCCAAGTGAGGCCTCACCAGAGACGTATACAGTGGCACTAGTACCCCTTCCTTTCTGCTGGTAATTCCTCTTTGAATGCAGCCCAACATCCTCCTGGCTTTTGCCACCGCCTTTTCGCACTGTTTTGCCACCTTGAGATCTACAGAAATCACACCGAGGTCTTTCTCCTGCTCCGTGTACACCAACCTCTCGCCCCCTATTGTGTACATTTCCCTTTGATTTCTGCTACCCAAGTGCATGACACTGCACTTCTTCGCATTAAATCTTAATTGCCAAGCATTAGGCCATTCTTCCAGCTTTTGTATTTATTTAACCTTTTTTTTAATACCGCTTTATCCTTCAATCAAAGCGGTTTACATTATAACTCAACAGTATACACAGAACGTTTAACCAGTATTCAAGAACACTTAAACAGGGGAGGGGGTAGACCAGTAAAAAGTTAACTTATGTACAGTGTCATATATTTGACATAACTATGTATAGTTCAAATTCATGGCTTTGACGAGAAGTTGGTCCATGGCCTAAGTCAACAGGTGGTAGTTTGGGTGTTTTCGTCAGTCAGGTGGCTAAGTAATGTGCCTCAGGTGGTTTGTCTAAAGTAGGATTTTTAGCTTCTTCCTGAAGTCTTTGATGTCTGTTATCACATGCATGTCATCTGGAAGCAAGTTCCGTATTGATGGGGCATAAAGTGAGAGTGCTGTTGCGGATGTGGATTGTTTGTTTTTTGGGTAATCATGGGGTGTGATAATCATATGCTTGTTGTTGTTTCTCCTGGGTCAAGTGCTTGTATCTCTTGTTATTAGATCATTTAGGATGTCGGCTGTTGCTTGGTGGATGATTTTGAAGATGTTTAAGGTTGTCCTGAATCTGATGTGGGAGTGTATTGGGAGCCAATGTAATTGGTCGCATATAGGGGTGATGTATTCTTGTTTGGGTGTTCCTGTGATGATTTGTGCTGCTGTGTTTTGTGCTATTTGGAGAGGCATGATGGTTTGTTTTGGGAGTCCTTGGTAGAGTGTGTTGCAGTAGTCAAGTGTTGGAGTGATTATTGCCTGGCAAATGGTGCAGAAGTGATCTTGGTCCAGGACTAGTTTTAGCCTCCTAATAATTTTCATTTTATGGTATGCGTTTGCGGTGGTTCTCTGTATGTGGGGTTGCATGGTGAGGTACTGGTCCATAATGCTTCCTAGGTATTTGATCTCATTTTTTTTTTTTTTTTTTACTGTTATAGGCCTTGGCCGTATGTTGATTGATTGTGGTGGGATGAATGAGGTATGTCTTGTGATGAAGAATGCCTCTGTCTTTTTGTAATTTATAGATAGGTTGTTGTTGTTGAGCCAAGTGATCATATCTTCCACGCACGATGTTATGGTTCAGAGGTCAGGCTTGTTTATTTCGAGTGGGGTTATACCATGATGTTGTCGGCGTATAATCTGTAGTTGATTTTGTTTCTTGATGATTTCACATAAGGGGTTATGGAGATGTTAAATAAAAGTGATGAGAGTGATGAGCCTTGTGGCACTCCTTGGTGTATGGGAAAAGGTGTCAAATTGTTTGTTCCGCATTTGACCTGCTGTTGCCGGTTGCTGAGGTAAGATTGAAACCATGCTAAAGTGATGTTATATAGGCCAATTTCATGGAAGCGTCGCAGCATGATGCTGTGGGAGATGGTATCAAAGGCAGAAGATATGTCCATGAATATGAGGATAAATCCAGATTTGATGTTATCTATTCCTCTAATGATGTTAGAAGAGTCTCCTTACCATTGGTGGGTCTGACCCCATGTTGATGTGGGTCCAGTGGTGTATGTTGGTCTAAGTGGTCTTATAGTTGCTTTTGTACCACCTTTTCTATGATTTTGTTGATGAATGGCAAGCTGGAGATTGGTCAGTACCCCAGCTGGATCATTTTTGTTGAGGAATGTGTCTTTGAGTATAGGTCATATGGTAGCCTGTTTGAGTGAAGTTGGCATGTACCCTTGGGTGAGAGATAAGGTTGTCATTTTGTGGATGAAGTGTCTGAGTTATTCTTTTGATGACTTTATCCAGGTGACGGGACATGGGTCTGAGGTGATGTGGTGGTGTAAAGTGAGGATATGATGTTTTCTATGTGCTGGGTAAATGGGATACTGAATGTTCCCCGTAGTCCTTTATAGGCTGAATCCTGAGTTTGGAGTGTTGAGGTCGATGTGGTTATCTGGCTCTGCTTAGTGTGCTTGTCTCTTAGCTCACTATGCTTTGAAGGTGTATCTCAGGAGAACTATTTTTTATTGGGTCTCCAATAAGTGTCCGCATGATATTGAATGGTTCCCTTGGTTTGTTAGCTGATTGCATTATGAGGCTTGTATGGTGGTGGTGTTTACATCTATTAATTGTATTGGTGTATTCCATCTGTAGGATTTTGTATTGATGTAGGATGTTTGGGACTTTTGTATGTCTCCATTTTCTTTTGAGCTGTCTTAGGAGTCTTTTAGCTGTTCTGATTCCCTTAGAGTACCAGGGTGCTATTTTTGCTGTGTGTGTGTTTGTATGCTTTCTGGTAGGTGCTGTTGCTGCTGCAGTTAAGGAGCTATTCCAGATATCAATAGTGTCATCCAGGTTATTCATGCCTTGCAGTAGTTTGGGGTTTATTTCGTTGATTAATTCATCTTTGTTAAAGCCTTTAAATCTTCTGCAGATGTGTTGCTTGGGTTCCTGCTCAGCTGGGCATGTGATTTGCACGATAAAAGTTATTAGGTGGTAGTCAGACCATGGTATTGGGGTGATTGTGGGGTGAGTTATGTGGTTGTGGTCTAGCATTGTCTGGGGGATGAAGATAAGATCAGGAGTCGTGCCTGTTCAGTGCGGGAGATTTTTTAGCAATTGGTGGTAGTGTAGGACTTCCATGGCATTCAGGAAGAATCTGGCTTCCTTGTTAGGAGATGTCCCTAGGTTGTAGTCTCCCAAGGCTATGAGGGGTTTTTGAGGAGTGCTGTATGCACAAACTGACTCAAGAACTTTGGAGAGTTCCTCACTCTTGGCATTAGGGGCTCTGTATGTTGGGCTCAGTGTGATATTGTTATTGGCTATGGTGATTATGTGGAATCATCTGAGCTGATAGATGTGAGGATTTTGAATTTAAATTGGGTCTTCACTAGGATAAGTCCTCCTTCTCCTCTCTTGTAGTTTCTAGGGCAGTTGAAGGTTGAGTAAGTGGTCGGGGTGATTTGATTGAGGATGACTTAGTCAGTGTCATTTAGCCATGTTTCAGTGATGCATAGTATATCTGTTTTGTGTGTCTCTAGGTAGATGGTGTAAGTTTTGTTTTGTATCAATCTTGCATTGATGAGGGTGCATGTGATGGGGGTGTCTAATAGGGGGTTAGTGTTTAGTGATTGCTTTCAGTGGGTAGGTTTTATATATATGAGAGAGTGTGGTTTTCTAGTATATTGGATGTTAAGGGGTTGCCAGGGGGTGATGTACCAGGTGTGAGCTGGTGGGAGGAGTAATAAGGTCTTTGTGTAGCTTTGGTTGGTTGCGGTGTGCCTTTGAAGTAGTATTACTATTATTAGGATACAGAGGAGGTGTTTGCAGTGAGTCATCATGATGTGAGGATGTAGGAGAGTGTCTATTACCTTGAGTAATGTGGGAAGGCAGTTCCACTTGGATTGTGTAGCTTGTTTGTTGCTGGAGAGTATAGCTGGTGAGGCTATAGGTCCGCTAGCTGTTTGTTCTCTTGTTAGTGGTTTCCTGTTGTTGTTTGAGTAGCGATCAGCTTTCTGCCAGCCATCTCTGACTATAGTTTAAACTGATCTGTGCGGCTCTGATTGGTCTTTGCTGCAGGGTAGCGGAGGAATCCTGTGTCCCGCTCCCCTGTGTCCGTTCGCCGATCAGGGTTTGATTGGTTACCTGGGATGGAGTGATACCTTTAATTGTGTTTTATGGTGCTTTTTTGTTTGTCCTGGGTGGAGTGATGAGGAGAGTATATGTTGGCAATTCGGTTTCTTGGTCCGCTTGAATTGTGGTGCTGTTGATGTATGAGGAGATTTCAGTGATGGTTTGTGAAGTTGAATGTGTCCGATGATCAGCCTTGTTGGGGGTCTCAGGATTATTCCGTTGAGTTGTTCCCTCTCTGCCTTTGGCCCGCGCCTAAGAGCCATGCCAAAGGGTCCTTTGGCCTGCTAGTTTAAATTTGTTCAGCAGGTGGAGTGAGTACAACTTGATGATTATGTTGGGAATTTGAATGTTTTAGATGAGTGGCGGCATGGCTTTCATAATGTAATACTTTCCCTTTGTAAGTTATGTTATCCTTTAGTCAATGTAAACCCGTCCTTTGTAACCACCACTTTGAAGGAAAAGGTGGTATACAAATCTGTATAAATAAATAAATATAGCCCAAATACATTGTTGATTTCATTGCTTGGTCATTTGCTGCAAGGTCTTGCTGGATGGAAGACTGTGTTCTTATTATTGTTTACTGATGTGCATTCGGTTTTTGATTTCATGATTCCTGAGACTTTGATGCATTTGTTGGCAGGCTTAAGTTTGTCTGTGTTTGTTTTGGGTTGGTTTGGTTCTTATCTGCATGGAAAGGAGCAACAAATCTTTTCAGATGCTGCGGTTTCTGCTTCCTATTTTTTAGCCCAAGGTGTGCCTCAGGGTTCTGCCCTCTCTGCAACTCTTTTTAATTTGTATCCGGTGCCTTTATGCTGGTTTTTTGTTCTTTTCAGTTGGAGTTTCGAGTCTATACTGATGCCATTCTTATTTTTGAGGAATTTCAACTTTCTGTAGCTTTTTAATCGTTGAATCTGGTACAGTCTTTTGATTCTATTCATCACTGGTTGTCATCTCATGGATTGATGATTAATGCTTGTAAAACGGAAGCTGTGGTTCTTTATCAGGATAATGTATATATCCTACCTAAATCAGTGGTTGTAGGGACTTTAGCTGTATCGATTCAGAATGTGGTGCAGTATTTGGGAATATTGCGTGCTCATTTCAGCCTCAGATAGCAGCTGTGATTAGGGCAGTTTATTTTAAGTTATATATGGTACATCCTTTGAAATTTTATTTGGATTATGATTGATTTGGGATGGTAGTGCAAGCTCTTGTTTTACAGAGTTTAGATTAGTGTAATTTGATCTATTTAAGTCTTCCACATAGTGTGATTCATCCTCTTCAACTTGCACAGAATTCTGCTGCTCGGCTAATTTATGGAGCGTGAAGGTTTGATTATGTTCAGCCATTGATGGAGGAACTCCACTGGTTGCCAGTGCATTATCTGGTTGAATATAAATATGTTATAGTTTTCAAGTTGTTGCATTCATTACGGGGTTACGGGGAAGCTTTATTGTGTATTGCCCTCTACGGAAATTGCGTTCAGCATCGCAAGTTTTATTTATTTTATTTTATTTAATGGTATTTATATACCGCCTTATCATTCAATCAAAGCGGTTTCCATGGCAAACAATCAAGGGGGCAAATGTTTTCATGCAGTGTACAGAGTGGTGTGTATGTGTTGGCGGGGATTTGATTGGAAGTTCTTTTGGAGATTCCCTCCCTTCATTTGGTGCGGACAGTTTCTGTGAGGGGAGTAGATTTTTTTCAGTTGCGGCTCCGGTTTTGTGGAATAGTCTTTCTGTTTCTTTGCGATCTATTAAGGATTACTTAGTGTTTCATAAACAAGTGAAAGCTTATTTTTTCAGATGGCATATGCTTAATTTCATTTTGTCTTGTTCTGTTTTGTTTTGAAGATTATGTATGTTTTATTGTACTGTGACACCGCACCGCCTAGCCCTAGGCGTAATCAGGCAGTTGGTGTGTGCCACATGGGGGTTTTAAATGTCCTTGGTAGTGCTGAAGCCCTGTATCCTATTGTAGTTGTGGACTGAAGTGACGACAGCCAAGGTTGGGTTTCCAAGTTAAAGAATACTTTATTCTTGCATAAGGTATTGCATAAAGTATTGCAAAAGAACAGCACAGGATTTACTCCCCCAACACAAAAGTAAAGCGGTAACCTTTTTGTACCAAATAAAAGTTCCAGTGTAAAGTCAGTTCTCCTGATTCTTCTCAGGGACACGTAATACAGATAAAGGCTTTTAGGCTTCTTCCAGCTTCAACAATACAACAGCATTTCAGGATGCCAGTAATGCTTTCCAAGTATCAGCTTGTAATAAAGAAATCTTCTAGCTGTTGTATTTCCTTTCTAATGTCCATAACTTGTTTAACAGCTTTAAATAGAAATGGCAATCTCCACATTCTCTTGCCTATTAGTAACAGGCTTCTTGTGTAGGAACACTTTCTTACGTTGCCTTTCATTCACAGCTGTAAGTTATGAAGCTCTGAGTCGTTGCACCCAGCAGAACGCTGCTGTCTCTGGTGCAAACTTCTAAGAACATTGGTTTAGGCTTCACAGCACTCAATCATAAAACAGGAATAAATTATAGCTCCTTACTCTCTCATACATACTCCACACTCCATTTCAGAATCACTGGTATTGGATAAAGGAGCCCCTAATTCCATTGGTTCTTCCTGGCTCTCTGAAATCCCTTTATCCTGTGGAACATACAAGCCTTCAGACTTTAATTCTTTAATTATATTCTGAAACTGTTTCCATTTAGTCTCTTTCTGTCTTCTAGGCACTTGTAAGGCTTGGTATTTCTCAGCACCTTTGAACAGCTCATAAAAGGGGTTTATTTCTTCCTTGCCTTGCCTAGGTAGTTGCCTTTGGTTGGGAGGAATATGTCTTTTATGGAACTGCCTTGTGAGATCCCTCAGCACAGCCTGGTCCTCAGGGTCTGTTCCTAGCTCTCTGCACGGTAGCTGCCAATTAGCCTTTTGCTGACAAGCAGGTGTGCTCTCTTCTGAGCTAGAGCTCTGGTCACGCTGTCTGTATAAGGGAAATGCTTGCAGCTTCTTAAAAGGGACTTTCCTACAGCCCAACTTTCCTCTAGTAACCTCCGGTTTCCTTTCAAAGCTTGGTTTAAACTTGTTTCTTCTAGAAAGCACTCTATTATCACTTCCTAGAGACTGGCTTATTTCAGAGCTATCTACTTTACAAGGTATTAAAGGTTTTGCTCTGACCTGGTTTTGGCAGCGTCTGTCTCTGGGGAACTCCCCTGACTCCAAGTCTGTGTTCAAGGCTTCTGAGTCCAGCTCTGGGTCTCTTCCAGGGTTCACTCTCTCTTGGAGCTGAGCTCTGCCTGGGTCTCTTCCTGGACCACCCACAGGAACTCTCCTTTCCCTGGTTCTCTCCTTGATTCCCCTTTCGCTGCTTGGGAGGTTTCTGTCTTCACTCCCTTCTCTCCTGGAGAATTCTCGGTTTCTCCTCCCTTCGCCTCTGCTTGCCTCGACTCTGCTGCTCCTGCTGCTTCCACTGCTTCCACTGCTAACCTTACTAACTACTGCTTCCTGGTTATGAGTGCAGAGTGGCCCAATCCGGTCTGACTCCGCCCACCTCCCTGATTGGCTATGTCTCTGGGTTAGCCTAGAGCTAGGGTGTGGTTCTTTCCCTGCCCTTCTTTGCAAAGAAGGTTCGTGTGTTGGAATCTTAACCCCTTCCTGTCCTGCATCTCTAAACATCTGAGGTGACAGAAAGTGTTTTAAACCCTTTTTCTTCTGTTTCTGAGCCTCTGCCTTGTCACAGTACCCACTTAGAAATTTTGGATAGGAGATATTTTAAATAAATAAAATAACTAAATGGCCGGCACTGTGTGCTCTATGACTCCACTATGTCATGTGCTATGCTCACTGTGTCTGTGCACCTCTTTGCCCCATTCAGCTTGGTGAGCTGTCCATGCCAGCAATTGAGTGGCATGCACTACCCTTATCATGCACCTGAGACACGCTAATATCCTGAGCACCACATACCTTACTGCAGTGCATGACAGATCCCAGTAGCCAGATCACCATGGGGACTACAAATTGCACCAGGGATTTGAAGGCCTTGAGAGTTTGGCCTGCTATTTCCTCCCTCCACTGCAATTGACTGTCTATAAAGAGCTCAAGCTGTGTGGTGGAGAAAGTTTTCTAATGCATACAGTGTATACATGCAGCACGGCAGGAATGATAAGAAACCCGGAGTGGGGACGGTGGCAGGGGGTGGGGGGGGGGGGGGTGATGAAAGACCCAGAGTGATGACTAATGTGGGAGGGAAATGAGAAAGAAAGAGACCCAGGGTAAAGACTGATGGGGGGGGGGGGGATGAGAGAAAGAGACCTGGGGTAATGACTGATGGGGGTGGGGGGCAATGAAAGAGAGAGAGAGAGAGATACCTAGTGTGATGTCTGATGGAGGGAACAATGAGAGAGAAGAGAGACACTTGGTAATGGCTGTGGGGGTAGCTATGAGAGAGAGAGTGAGGTCCAGGTTGATTGCTGATGGGAAGCAATGAGAGAGAAAGATCCTGGATGATGTCTCACAGAGAGGGGCAATAAGAGAGAGAGACAGAGACCCAGTGTGATGCCTGACTGGGGGGGGGGGGGCAAAGGGAAAGAGAGAGACAATTGGTGATGGCTGTGGGGGGTGGTTGAGAGAGAGAGAGAGAGAGACACTGGATGAAGGCTGTGTAGGGAGACCATGAGAGAGAAAGAGAGACCCAGTGTGATGAATGATGAGGGAGGCAATGAGAGAGACAGACAATTGGTGATATCTGTAGGGGGAGGCTTCGAGAAAGAGAGACGCTTGGTGATGGCTGTGTAGGGAAGCTATTAGAGAGAGAGAAAGACCCTGGCTGATGGCTGTGGAGGGCAGTTACGGGAGATGTTCTTTGCTTCCTTTTTGCTTCACATGGTGATATATGAAGCAAAAAGGAAGTGCCTCAGGTGCAACTATAAAGGGTCACCAATATGATACTGAAAGCCTATTCGTTGGGACAAGTGGAGAGGGAGGTGGAGAAGGATTGCTGCCTTCTGTTAGCATTGTTTAATAGTATGTCAAGGGCTTGATTTATTAAGCTTTTTTTTCCCATAGAAAATGGGAATAGTAAATCCAGGCCCCTTAAAAAAAGAGCTGCGATACACCTTTTGGGGGGAGGGTGGCACTGTGACAGAGGTCTTGGCAGCCAGCTCCTAATTTTTTAGGCTGATTCCTAGATTCTAAGAAACATTTTCTCCTGCACATGCTGCCTGAAGCACTGTATTGATCTAGGCTACTTCCTTCTTACTGTCCCATAGTCTTGTGGACCTCGATGTCCCGGTGTATATGTTATTTTCTGTAGGGGAGAATACAGACTATGCTTAGTTATGCCATCCTGGCACACTGGATTTCCCTGTGACCCTTCTGTGTCCCTATGCATGTCACCTGCTTATTGCCTCCCATTGTGTCTTCTGCTTATGGGGTCCATCTTACCAGGGGCAGTTCTATCATTAGGCCAACTGAGGCGGTGGCCTCAGGTGGCAATTTCTAGGGGCAGCACTCTGGCTGTGTTTATTTCTGATTTGCCGCTCCCTAGAAACTGCCTAATGATAGAACTGCTAAGCTTCTAGCAGGGCCGGTGCTACCCAGTAAACCAGGTAAGCATGGCAGGAGGTCGCTGGCGGGGGGGGGGGGGGGGGGGGGGGGGAGGTCGCCGCCGCTTCAAAAAAGAAAGCAGCTGTGTAAAAATTTCTCTGTTCCCGCGGCTCTGCTTACTTTTAAATTGCTGGGTCACGGAGTTTCTAAAGGCAAGAATAAGCATTTCTTGTTTCTTACAAGAAACAGGAAATGCTTATTCTTGCCTTTAGAAACTCCACGACACAGCAGTTAAAAGTTAGCAGAGCCTCGGGAACAGAGAAATGTTCCTGCAACTTGTGGCAAAGTCAACCATTTTGAGCATGGGGGAGGTGAACAGCATAAGGAATTCACCTTAATCAAGGGGCCTCTGTTAGGTGTGCAAGGTCAAAAGACCAGAGCCACAGTTCAAAGGCAGAAAAAAACCCAGCTGGAACAAGTTCCAGGAAATGCTTGACAGTGTAAGAGGGATAGATTGCAAGCACGAGGACAAAACCCTCACTCTAACAACTGCACTGATTATTCTGATGTCAGAAGGCAGGGGGATTACAAACACCTGGGACAGAAAGAGGTGGGGTTGGATCCCAGTGAGTATAAACCTTGGTTAAATTATGGAGAGAGTAGCTGGAGGAGGAGGAGGAGTAGCAGGAAGAGGAGTGGTTGGAGAAGGAGCAGAGGAAGCAGCAGAGGACAGACTTCAGAGCAGCAAGGACAATGGAATGCTGGAGAAGCCAGAGCAGGTGCTAACTTCTGGAGACAGGCTGAGCTACCCATTGCTGAGAAAGGTGATTTCCCTGAATCACGTTTGCAACAAAGGAGGGAGCCAGGAAAGAGAGAAGCTTTCAGGCCACCAGAGAGGTTGTCAGCAGGGCACTCATATCAAGTGGGTGAGTCAGAACCTATGCAATTGGGAGAACCAGTGTCAGAGCTAGGGGCAGAAGAAGATATGTTGATGGATTGTTCTTTATGCCAAGCTCTAGACTTGAAGGGTTAAAAAGAGCCAGCCTTGAAAGAACTGTTCCTCTTGCTGGTAACCTCAGAGCTAAGCAGTGAGAAAAGTAAATTCCTGTGTGTTTTGAAAGTAGGAATTTACTGCAGCATAAGCTAGCGAAGTAAGGCTGTGATTCATGCCTCTGTGTCAGCTGTGTTGAAACTCTACAACGGAGAGAAAGTTAATTGGCTGCTAGAAGTGTTTGTGCTTTGCTCCTGTCTTACATGAAAAAGCCTGCTACAAGAGTTTGTGCTTTGCCCCTGTTTATAAGAAAAGCCTGCTATAAGAGTCTTGAGGACACTGTGAATCTTATTTCATAACCTAAGTTTGGTTCTTCACCTGGAAGTGCAGCCTAGAGAGAATTATGGCTGAGTGATGATAATTTTGCCATAGAAGAAGTAAAGTTTGTTTTTCTATTGCTCTGATTGACAAAGGACAATAAGAAAAGTGGCATTTGTTATATGTGAAAAGGCTAAGCTTCTGCAGTGAAGAGGACTTTAAAAGCCAATATTGAGTTCTGTTTGCTTTGCCACCAACTTGCTGAACCTTAAGCAAAAATCCTATAATTTAAAATTCTGTAAATGGTACCAGGAACCTGATCTATTCTATTGTGTTCAAAATAAATTCTTTTTCTGTCATAAGCCTTACCCTTGGTTTAACACAACTACAATCCATCTACTTAAAGCATAAATATAACAGCTGATAGAAGAAGGTTCTCAACCACCACGCCCTCAACAACTAGAAGACTAGTGGTTTTGGCGTTGTGCTTGTGATAGTGGCATAGTTGTTCGGATTGTGCCATTCAGTTATTTACAAAAAGGATATTGCAACAAGGCTGTTGAAAGTTGTACACAGCATGGACAGCTGCTGAAAGTGTACACAGCACAGACGGCTGTTGTAAGGTGTGCACAGCACAGACAGCTGCTGAAAGTGTACACAGCACAGACGGCTGTTGGAAGGTGTGCACAGCACGGACGGCTGTTGAAAAACTGCATGTGGAGTGCACGGCTGGAGTTAGCAGATGGCAGAGCAGTCCAGTTTGGATCTTCATAAAGACACCCTTTGAAAGCAGGAGTCAACACCTGAGTAAGGTAAAGCGTACCCAGGTGGGGGTTGGCTCAGGATAAAAGTAAAAGGGAAAAGTAAATGCTTTTGAGTCAGAAGGACAAGGAGGCCGTTGAGTGGTTCCACCCTTGGTTTCTTGTGTTTTTCTTTCAGGAAATCCTTGAAGATGGAGTCTAAAGAATTATTTCAGTGGATGGCAGCGCAGTTCCAGCCCCAGCAAGAATTGGCACAGCAAGCCCAAGAGAGTGCAGCTGCAGCTATCAGGGAGCAGCAGAAACCTGTCTTGGACTTAGTGGCTGCCCTAGTTGCTTCACAAAGGCAGGAAAGTGGAGGAGAGCCGGTACCAGCAGGACCATCATCACTTCCAATGGACAGTCTGGTAGGCCCACCCACAAGTGGGGCCTTTAATTTTGGCAAACTTTCATCTGAGGATGATATTGATGACTTTCTAGAATCATTTGATAGGGTAGCGCAAGTTATGAGATGGCCAGCTAGCCAGTGGGCAGTGCATTTAGCGACCTCTTTAACAGGGGAAGCACTGGCTGCATACAGGGCTATTCCAGCTGCCCAAGCCCTGGACTATGAGACTGTAAAAATGGCTATTAGGGATCGTTTGGGATTGACTAAAAGTGTCTATCATCGAATGTTCAGAGCCACAGCTCTTAAAGCTGGAGAGACTCCAAAGGCATTAAGCCAAAGGATATGGGGCCTGGCATTAAAGTGGCTAACCCCAGGAGAGAAAAATATTGATATGATTCTAGATATGATTGTATTAGAGCAGTTTATGGCAGCAGTGCCAAGAGAAATTCAAGCATTTCTGATCCAACAAAACTGCCAAACCACAGAGGAGGCAACTCTGGTGACTGAACGTTACATAGAAGCTGAGTTAGCGCGTCAGCCAAGAGGGGGTGCTCCTAAGGTGAAGGCTGAAGCCAGTTTTGGTATATCAGAAATGAAACAAGGAAATAAAACAGGATGTGTGAAAACTTATATGCCTGCTCAGAAAGAAAAATGGTCCCAAAAGAAATGTTTTCATTGTGGAGAATTAGGACACTTACAGAGAGCATGTAAGGCTCGTACTGGGTTGGTTGGTACAAGTGTGAAACCTCTGGGAGAGGGATTTCTCCTGAGTGTGAATATACAGGGGATCCCTACCAATGCTTTACTTGATTCTGGTGCTGACCAAAGTATGATATCTCAGAGACTTTGGCAGTCCATTGAGGCTCAAGCAAAGAATGGTCAGAGGAGACCTGAAGGTCATGTTCAGATCCGTTGCATCCACGGGGCTGCTTCTGGTTAGCCCATGTATACACTGGAGATAAAGGGATTAGGGGTACAGAAGAGCATTCCTGTAGCTGTGGTACCAAAGTTTTCCCACGACCTAGTTCTAGGAAGGGATTGGCCCCAGTTTAGGGAAGGTTTAGGGAAAGGCCTTCAAGAGAAGGTTGTCTTTGTCTCTACCCGGTCCCAGACTTTAACTAATGACCAAAGGGATGGGTACCCAGGGGGTTCTCTAGAGGCCTTACCCTCACATGATGACCTGGTGGCTTCCCCGTCCTCTAAGGTTATGAAGGGGAAAGCTGAAAAACGCCGTGAGAAGCGATGGCGAAGCCAGGGGGGGTGGGGCTGGGATACTAGCAGGCCAAGGATTACCTTGGGTCCCTGCGGAGTTGGTTGAGAAGGTTCCAACCTTTCCAAAGGAACAACGGGCAGACCCAGCACTCACACGGGCATTTGAATATGCACAAGTGGTGCGAGATACCCTTCCAAGGTTTCTGTTAGACGGAGAGATATTATACAGAGAAAGTCACAATCCCCAGTCAGGGACAGTCCAAAAACAGCTAGTGGTGCCTGTGGCTTTCAAGGGGTTGGTTTTAAGGCTCGCCCATGACCATCCGGTGGGTGGCCACAAAGGGGTACAAGGGACTCTAGATCAGATCCTTGCACGCTTCTACTGGCCCGGGGTTTTTAAGGAAACCACACAGTTTTGTGATGCTTGTCCCTCATTTATTTATTTATTTAACATTTCTTTTATACCGCGCTATTACAATCAGTGCGGTGTACATTGAACAAGAACATACTACAATGCATACAGGTAACATTGAGTTTACAATGAACGGGGAAATTCAACAAGGGACAACCGGGAGAACTATGTACAGGTTAACTTAATGCTATATACAATATTATAAACTCGTTTGGATATTGCATGTGCTTTCTGTCAGCGGGTCCCAGCTACCCGGCCAGCAGTGGCACCCATGATCCCGGTCCCCACAATATCTGACCCCATTGGACGGATTGCCATGGATATCGTTGGGCCCTTGGTTAAAACACCTAGGGGGTTTCAATATATTTTAGTCATGGTTGATCAGGCCACTAGATTCCCATGGGCAGTTCCTTTGCGAAATATCGCTGCAAAAACAGTAGCCTTAGAAGTAGTGAAACTGTTTTGTGAGGTAGGTTTTCCTAGGGAGGTGTTAACAGATAGGGGGACTAACTTTTTGTCCAAATATTTGGCCCAGGTTTGGGACGTTTTTGGGATACAGCATGTGAAAACAGCTGCCTATCACCCCCAGTCTAATGGTCTGGTAGAGAGGTTTAATCAAACACTAAAACAGATGCTAAGGCGGGGATTAGATGGGAATGTGACAGAATGGGATGTACGCCTGTAGGGGGCGGACACAAGCTTCTTTGGGGGTGTCTCCCTACGAATTAATGTATGGCAGGACACCTCAGGGAATCCTTGACATATTAAGGGAGCAGTGGATAGAGCCAGAGAGGGAGGTTATGGGAGTCCCTCACTTTCTACGGGATTTAAAGGGGAGATTAAATAGGACTTCCCGGGCTGCTGAAGAAAATCTACAAGCCAGTCAAAATCGCCAAAAAGAGTGGTATGACCAGAGGGCAAAACCTCGCCAGTTAGTCCAGGAGGAGAAAGTCCTAGTCATGGTAGCGGGTGCTACACCAAAATTTGAGGCCCAGTGGAAGGGACCATGGAAAGTGGTTAGACAGGTAGGCCCAGTAACCTATGAGATGGAGAGTGGTAGGCCACGCAGACAAGTTTATCATATAAATGTGCTTAGGCCCTTGCAGGAAAGGTCAGCAGTTGCCAATCTATCTAAAGTAGAGCATTGGGCAAGAGGGCCATATCAGAATGCGGATGCCTTATCCCAAATTACAGACTGTTTGGAGGAACCCCAATCTCCTCCAACAGCCAGTAATATCTTAAGCAGGGGGGTATGTGGCAAAGTCAACCATTTTGAGCATGGGGGAGGTGAACAGCATAAGGAATTCACCTTAATCAAGGGGCCTCTGTTAGGTGTGCAGGGTCAAAAGGCCAGAGCCACAGTTCAAAGGCAGAAAAAACCCAGCTGGAACAAGTTCAAGGAAATACTTGACAGTGTAAGAGGGATAGATTGCAAGCATGAGGACAAAAACCCTCACTCTAACAACTGCACTGATTATTCTGATGTTAGAAGGCAGGGGGATTACAAACACCTGGGACAGAAAGAGGTGGGGTTGGATCCCAGTGAGTATAAACCTTGGTTAAATTATGGAGAGAGTAGCTGGAGGAGGAGGAGGAGTAGCAGGAAGAGGAGTGGTTGGAGAAGGAGCAGAGGAAGCAGCAGAGGACAGACTTCAGAGCAGCAAGGACGATGGAATGCTGGAGAAGCCAGAGTAGGTGCTAACTTCTGGAGACAGGCTGAGCTACCCATTGCTGAGAAAGGTGATTTCCCTGAATCACGTTTGCAACAAAGATGGGAGCCAGGAAAGAGAGAAGCTTTCAGGCCACCAGAGAGGTTGTCAGCAGGGCACTCGTATCAAGTGGGTGAGTCAGAACCTATGCAATTGGGAGAACCAGTGTCAGAGCTAGGGGCAGAATAAGATATGTTGATGGATTATTCTTTATGCCAAGCTCTAGACTTTATGCCAAGCTCTAGACTACTAGTAAGCAAACTCAAGCTAAAGTTGAAAAAGAGCAAACCACTCATGAATGCAGCAAAATATGACCTTGAGAATATACCACTGGAATTTAAAGACTGCCTGCAAAATCGATTTGCTGCTTTAGATACAAATGACAGAGCTCCGGAAGAGTTATGGGATGACATCAAGAAGGTTGTGTTGGAAGAAAGCGAGAAGGCTCTACAAAAGGTGAAAAAGCAAAAACAGCCAAAATGGATGATGGAAGAAACTCTGAAAATTGCCCAGAAATGCAGAGAAGCTAAAGCCAGAGGAGAAAGAAAGACCATCGCAGAACTCAACAGAGATTTCCAAAATGCAGCAAGACAGGACAAGGAAAAGTACTACAATGACACTTGCAAGGAAATAGAAGCAGAAACTATTAGAGGAAGAACAACATTGGCTTTCCTAAAGCTACAAGAGTTAAAGAAAAAGTTCCAGCCTCGAATTGGAATGTTACAAGATGCTCAAGGTTCTATGTTGAATGATGCTGAGAAGATCAAGAAAAGGTGGAAGGAATATACAGAGTTTTTATATGATAAAGATCAAGTGGACCAACAACCGTTTCAACCTGTACCTTATGATCGGGAACCATTGGTGATGAAAGAAGAAGTTGAAGCAGCATTGAAAGCCTTATCAAAGAACAAAGCACCAGGCATTGATAGCATTCCCATAGAAGTATTGCAGCAATCTGATGCAGCTGCTACCGTACTCACAAGGCTCTGCCAAGAAATATGGAAGACAACATCATGGTTTTGGCGAAGCTAAAAAGTCATGGGATAGGAGGCAGTGTACTATTGTGGATTGGGAACTGGTTAAAAGATAGAAAGCAGAGGGTAGGGCTAAATGGCCAATATTCCCAATGGAAAAAGGTGAATAGTGGAGTACCCCAGGGATCTGTACTGGGTCCGCTACTTTTTGACATATTCATAAATGACCTGGAAAAGGGAATAACTAGTGAGGTTATCAAATTTGCAGATGACACAAAACTGTTTAAAGTTGTTAAAACCCAAGAGGATTGTGGAAAACTGCAGGAGGATCTGGATAAATTGGAAGACTGGGCATCCAAATGGCAGATGAAATTTAATGTGGACAAATGCAAAATTATGCACCTAGGAAAGAACAACCCACACTATAGTTACATGATGCAAGGCTCCACATTAGAAACCACCACCCAGGAAAAGGATTTAGGAGTCATCGTGGATAACATGTTAAAACCCTCCGCCCAGTGTGCAGCGGCGGCCAAGAAAGCAAATAGAATGCTAGGTATCATAAGGAAAGGGATGGAGAATAAAACAAAGGATATTATAATGCCTCTGTATCGCTCCATGGTACGACCGCACCTTGAATATTGTGTGCAATTCTGGTCACCGTATCTTAAAAAGGACATAGCGTTATTAGAAAAAGTACAGAGAAGAGCCACCAAATTGGTGAAGGGGATGGAAGGCTACTCCTATGAAGAGAGGCTAAAAGGTTAGGGCTCTTTAACCTGGAAAAGAGACGGCTGAGGGGAGATATGATAGAGGTCTATAAATTAATGAATGGAGTGGAACGGATAAACGTGGATCAATTGTTTACGCTATCAGAATATAGAAAGACTAGGGGACATGTAATGAAGCTACAGGGTAAACTATTTAAGACAAATAAGAGAAAATATTTTTTCACTCAACGTGTAATCAAACTCTGGAATCTGTTACCGGAGGATGTAGTAAGGGCTGTTAGTATAGCTGGGTTTAAAAAAGGTTTGGACAAGTTCCTGGAGGAAAGGTCCATAAACCACTATTAAAAAGGGACCCAGGATATCAATGCTTGACCCAGTACAAGCATTGTGGAACCTGTCTTTTGGGGATATTGCTAGGTACTGTGATGCAGCGGACCCTCTTGCAGAAGGAAAAAAAGTTTTAAATTTAGAAAAAAACAAGTTTCAGATGCAATATCCTGAAGGTCCACATAGAGGGAGCAGGAGAGCCAGCATAGATTCAGAAGAACCACGCCTCTATGGGCAGGACTTAGGCCCAGTCAGTGCCGATTTAAGCAGAGGCAGGCCTGAATCAAGAGAGGCAGTCAAGGAGGGAGCAGTCAAGGAAGGAACAGTTAAGGAGAGAGCATTCAAGGAAAGAGATGCTCCAACATCCAGCTTGAGAGAGAGCCCTATCCAGGGAGAAGGGCTAAGACACAGCCTGAGAGAAAGACATGCGTGGAATGACGTGGAGGAAAGGCCTTCAGTGAAAAGATATCCAGGAGAAAGATATCCAGCTGGAAAAGATATCCAAGGAGAGAAAGGTACTCAGAGAGATATCTATAGAAGTAACCGGAGAGAAAAGTGGAGCACTCAGAGGCCTGGTGAACAGGGAGAAGCTGAAAGGCGCGGCCACCAGACAACAGCCACAAGAGTGGAAGCAAAGGCCGATGGCAACAGCTGCAGCCTTGCCTCAGAGGGGTTTCTCCACACACTAAGGAAAGAGAGACACTGTGGGAATACTTGGGCCAGCAAGAGTTGGAGGATAACCAGACTAGGCCTCAAGCCTTCCCTGGAAAAGACAGAAGAAAGCTCAAAGGTAAAGCAGCCATTTCTTGTGATTGTTTGCTTAGGCCTAGCACAGAAGAAAGCCAGAGGAAAGAAGTTTATCTGTATAACAATGATACTTATAAGCAGAGATTAACAGATAATTTCCCTAAGAAGAAAACTGCCAGTATTAAATGTTGTGACAAGAGTGCTTTTAAAACTATAGCGGATGAACAGCCATTGTTCTATCCTGTAGCCAGAAGCCGACACCCTAAGCTAACAAACAAACACTGGAAAACTGTATGGCATGTTTTTAAAAAGCCAGAACTCAGCCCTACCGAAGCTTCAGACTCAGAGCTATCTGATATGGAATGGATGCCAGTGGAATCTGGGGGTGAGGAGGCTATGGAACCAATGGAATGTACATATTGTACAGCAGTGAGGCTATAGCCTGTTTGGGAGTTCAATGAATGCATAAAGTGAATGCAGGATCCATTTTACTTTAAGTTACTGTGAAGTTAACAGTTGTTACTTTGACCGTTTTTGTATGCGTTGAACCTGATGTAAGGACTGATACAATCCTGTTGCTTTCCAAAGCCGTATGTTTTGAACCATTTTTGCGTAAAGGAGAAATAAAGCCTTTTTCTTTTTCCCTCCACTTTGGTGTGAAGTTACTCTTTTGGGAAGTTGGTAACGAGGTCGGCACAAAGGACCGCTACCTTTGACCCTCGCACCTGGCCAACCCCAATACCCCTACTCTTGTGCGCTCCCCATCTCTACGGTGGAAACACTACGCCGCCACCAGAGGGGGCTGCGGGGGACATAAGTGGCATAGTTTTGAGGATATTACGGTACCCATAAGCCTACAGGACTGTATTTACAACTGTACAGAAGAAAGTACAAGCTTTCTCCTTTTTTTTGAAAAAAAAAAAAAAAAAAACTCTCAAAGTAAAACCCGAACCGTCCTGCAACAAAAACTGGACTGGAAGGAAAACCAGGAGCAGAGCGGATACAAAAGGCCGGATTGGAGTGAAAACGCGGAGTGGAGTCCTAAAATCCGGACCGGAGCTGAAAGAAAAATCCTGAAGGTTGGAGATCCTGTGGTGAGTCCAGCAGCGGTGGAGCGACCCGCGGATGACTGCATATATTCCCCAAAGCTGACGCAACACTAGAACAAGGTAATGCGTATTTAAGCCTACCTAGTGTTGGATATCAGGGGAAGTCAAAAAAAAAAAAAAAAGGGGTGTGGAAAAAATATTGTAAGGAGCCACACTTGGGTTTGTCTCTGTTTGTTTTCCAACAGGTACCATGGAGCCCAAGGAGCTGTGTGCCTGGATGGCACACCAGTTCAGCAAGCAGGCAGAGCTGGCACAACAAAGCCAAGAGCAAGCGCTGAAGGCAGTACAAGCACAGCAACTGCCAGTCCTAGAGACTATGAACACATGGCTCGCACAGCAGCAGGAGGAACTGGCCAAGAGCAAGGCAGAGAAGACATCACTCGCCGGACTGGGAAACTCTGACCACGGACACTGGTCTTGTTCAGATTTGGTGATTGGTAAACTCAGTCCGAGCGATGACATAGATGACTTTTTAGAAACATTTGCTAGAATTGCACATTCAGCTAAATGGCCAGAGGAGCAGTGGGCAATACGGCTAGCAGCATCACTCACGGGTGAGGCGCTGGCTGCCTACAGGTCGATGCCCCCAGAGTTAGCAAATTCGTATACAGATGTGGTAATAGCGATCAGGGATCGTATGGGTCTTACGTCAGTAGCGTATAACAAAATGTTTAGGGCTACCTTTCTTAAGGCTAATGAGACACCTAAGGCACTAGGCCACAGATTACGTAGCCTAGCCCATAAATGGTTACAGCCCGAAAGGAAGAGCACAGGTACCCTAATGGACGCTATAATTCTGGAGCAGTACATGATTGCCCTACCCAGTAGAGTGCAAAACTTCTTAATGCTACAGAATTGTTGCACTACCCCAGATTCATCATGGATGAGGAAATTTTGTACCAAGAAAGCAAGGATTGGCGAACTGGACTTATTCGTAAGCAGTTAGTCGTCCCAAGCAAATTTAAGTTGTCCGTCCTGCGACTAGCACACGACCATCCAACCGGAGGCCATAAGGGCTCACAAGGCACCCTGGACCAAATTTTAGCCAGGTTTTATTGGCCGGGGGTTTTCCGGGAGACAACCCGCTTTTGCGAGTCCTGCGCGTCCTGCCAAAGGGTTACAATGCACTGACCAGCGGGAGTGCCGCTAGTCCCGATGCCTGTAATAGCGGAACCCATTAGGAGACTGGCCATGGACATTGTGGGACCCCTTATCAAGACTCCGCGGGGCTTCCAGTATATCCTGGTGATCATTGACCAGGCCACGCGATTCCCCTGGACAGTGCCCTTAAGGAATATCTCCGCTAAGTCAATTGCAGCGGAGATGGTCAAATTATTTTGTGAGGTCGGATTCCCGCAAGAAGTCTTGACCGACAGGGGGTGTAATTTCCTATCAAAATACCTCGCCCAGGTCTGGGATGCATTCGGGATCCGACACGTGAAGACAGCAGCCTACCATCCCCAATGCAATGGGTTGGTAGAGCGTCTAAACCAAAGTATAAAGCAGATGCTGAGACGGGCCTTGAACGGAGTAATGAAGGAATGGGACACCATGTTACCCTTCGTACTGTACGCCTGCAGGGAAAGGAAGCAGAGCTCGTTGGGTACATCGCCGTATGAGCTCATGTACGGACGGACGCCTAGAGGTATACTAGACGTATTGAAAGAACAATGGATCGAGCCAGTGGAAGAGGAAGTAGGTATACCCCTATTCCTGCGGGATTTGAGAACACGCCTGGAGCGAACTTCCCGGTTTGCCACGGAGAAACTCAAAGAGAGTCAAAGGAAACAGAAACACTATTACGACAGGCGGACGAAGCCAAGACACTTAAAGGTCGGGGAGAAGGTAGTGGTTCTAGTACCCGGGGCGGCTCCTAAATTTGAGTACCAGTGGAAGGGTCCCCATACGGTCGTTAACCCGGTGGGCACCACCTCCTATGTTGTTCGAGACTCAAAAGGACGGGAACAGGTCTATCATGCCAATCTTCTTCGACCCTGGCAGGAACGTGATGTGCTGTGGACGCATACCGAGCATGGGTATCACCTCAACAGGGTGCCGGCAAACAGCAAGCAAACCACACATAGTCGCAAGCAGCAGAGAAAAGCCAACTTTAGGTCATGTATTACGTGCTGCGGAGAAGAGTTTCCCCCAGCCCGTAATATTTTGAGAAGGGGATGTGTGATGCAGCGGACCCTCTTGCAGAAGGAAAAAAAGTTTTAAATTTAGAAAAAAACAAGTTTCAGATGCAATATCCTGAAGGTCCACATAGAGGGAGCAGGAGAGCCAGCATAGATTCAGAAGAACCACGCCTCTATGGGCAGGACTTAGGCCCAGTCAGTGCCGATTTAAGCAGAGGCAGGCCTGAATCAAGAGAGGCAGTCAAGGAGGGAGCAGTCAAGGAAGGAGCAGTTAAGGAGAGAGCATTCAAGGAAAGAGATGCTCCAACATCCAGCTTGAGAGAGAGCCCTATCCAGGGAGAAGGGCTAAGACACAGCCTGAGAGAAAGACATGCGTGGAATGACGTGGAGGAAAGGCCTTCAGTGAAAAGATATCCAGGAGAAAGATATCCAGCTGGAAAAGATATCCAAGGAGAGAAAGGTACTCAGAGAGATATCTATAGAAGTAACCGGAGAGAAAAGTGGAGCACTCAGAGGCCTGGTGAACAGGGAGAAGCTGAAAGGGCGCGGCCACCAGACAACAGCCACAAGAGTGGAAGCAAAGGCCGATGGCAACAGCTGCAGCCTTGCCTCAGAGGGGTTTCTCCACACACTAAGGAAAGAGAGACACTGTGGGAATACTTGGGCCAGCAAGAGTTGGAGGATAACCAGACTAGGCCTCAAGCCTTCCCTGGAAAAGACAGAAGAAAGCTCAAAGGTAAAGCAGCCATTTCTTGTGATTGTTTGCTTAGGCCTAGCACAGAAGAAAGCCAGAGGAAAGAAGTTTATCTGTATAACAATGATACTTATAAGCAGAGATTAACAGATAATTTCCCTAAGAAGAAAACTGCCAGTATTAAATGTTGTGACAAGAGTGCTTTTAAAACTATAGCGGATGAACAGCCATTGTTCTATCCTGTAGCCAGAAGCCGACACCCTAAGCTAACAAACAAACACTGGAAAACTGTATGGCATGTTTTTAAAAAGCCAGAACTCAGCCCTACCGAAGCTTCAGACTCAGAGCTATCTGATATGGAATGGATGCCAGTGGAATCTGGGGGTGAGGAGGCTATGGAACCAATGGAATGTACATATTGTACAGCAGTGAGGCTATAGCCTGTTTGGGAGTTCAATGAATGCATAAAGTGAATGCAGGATCCATTTTACTTTAAGTTACTGTGAAGTTAACAGTTGTTACTTTGACCGTTTTTGTATGCGTTGAACCTGATGTAAGGACTGATACAATCCTGTTGCTTTCCAAAGCCGTATGTTTTGAACCATTTTTTGCGTAAAGGAGAAATAAAGCCTTTTTCTTTTTCCCTCCACTTTGGTGTGAAGTTACTCTTTTGGGAAGTTGGTAACGAGGTCGGCACAAAGGACCGCTACCTTTGACCCTCGCACCTGGCCAACCCCAATACCCCTACTCTTGTGCGCTCCCCAGCTCTACGGTGGAAACACTACGCCGCCACCAGAGGGGGCTGCGGGGGACAGTACGTATGACCTAGATTGGCCACTGTTGGAAACAGGATACTGGGCTTGATGGACCTCGGTCTGACCCAGTATGGCATGTTTTATGTTCTTATGTTCTTATGGTCAACTGACTGGAAAAGATCTGTGTTTATACCAATACTAAAGAAAGGTGATCCAACTGACTGTGGAAATTATCGCACAATCGCTCTGATCCCACATGCCAGCAAGATTCTACTGAAGATTATTCAAAAGAGACTACAACCATACCTGGAACAAGAACTACCTGAAGTGCAAGCAGGGTTCAGGAAAGGGCGAGGAACAAGAGACATCATTGCGGATGTGAGATGGATCCTTGAAAAGACTAAAGAATACCAAAAAGATATCTATTTGTGCTTTATTGACTATAGCAAGGCTTTTGACTGTGTAAACCATGAGAAAGTCTGGGCCACATTAAGAAGCATGGGTATACCAGAACACCTCATCGTTCTCTTGCGCAATCTGTACATTGATCAAGAAGCAACAGGTCGAACGGAACAAGGAAAAACAGAATGGTTTAAAATAAGCAAAGGTGTAAGACAAGGCTGCATACTTTCCCCCTACCTGTTTAATTTATATGCAGAACAAATCATCAGAGAAGCAGGATTGTATGAAGACAACAGAGGTGTGAAGATTGGTGGAAGACTCATCAACAACCTTCGCTATGCTGATGATACCACATTACTGGTTGAAAGTGAAGATGATCGGAAACATTTGCTTCTCACAATCAAAGAACATAGTCTCAAAATGGGCCTGCACCTTAATGTAAAGAAGACAAAGATCATGACAACTGGCATAATCAACAGGTTCATCGTTGAAGGAGAAGAAATTGAAATTGTGAACAACTTTAACCTACTTGGATCAACTATCAATAAAGAAGCAACAAGCAGTCAAGAAATTAGATGACGTATTGCTCTTGGCAGAATGGCTATGAAAGACCTAGATAAGATTCTCAAGAGCAGAGATGTCTCTCTCCATACAAAGATTCAACTTGTTCAAGCCATGGTATTTTCAATAACATCATATGGATGTGAAAGCTGGACAGTGAAAAAGATAGACAGAAAGAAAATTGATGCTTTTGAATTATGGTGCTGGCGGCGAATACTGTGTATACCATGGACTGCCCGAAGAACAAACCAGTCGGTACTAGAGGAGATCAAACCTAAGCTTTCTTTAGAAGCTCAGATGACAAGACTTTGACTTTCATACTTTGGACACATCATGCGAAGAGAGAGAAAGACATTATGCTTGGCAAGATAGAAGGTCAATGCAAAAGAGGAAGGCCAGCAATGAGATGGATCGATACAATAACAGCAGCTACGGGTACCAGTCTGTCAACAATGAGCCGCCTGACTGAAGACCAAACACAATTTAGGATAGTTATCCAGAGGGTCGCCATGAGTCGACTCCGACTCGACGGCACTTAACAACAACAACAGACTTGAAGGGTTAAAAAGAGCCAGCCTTGTAACCTCAGAGCTAAGCAGTGAGAAAAATAAATTCCTGTGTGTTTTGAAAGGAGGAATTTACTGCAACATAAGCTAGTGAAGTAAGGCTGTGATTCATGCCTCTGTGTCAGCTGTGTTGAAACTCTACAACGGAGAGAAAGTTAATTGGCTGCTAGAAGTGTTTGTGCTTTGCTCCTGTCTTATATGAAAAAGCCTGCTATAAGAGTTTGTGTTTTGCTCCTGTTCATAAGAAAAGCCTGCTATAAGAGTCTTGAGGACACTGTGAATGCTTATTTCATAACCTAAGTTTGGTTCTTCACCTGGAAGTGCAGCCTAGAGAGAATTATGGCTGAGTGAAGATAATTTTGCCATAGAAGAAGTAAAGTTTGTTTTTCTATTGCTCTGATTGACAAAGGACAATAAGAAAAGTGGCATCTTGTTATATGTGAAAAGGCTAAGCTTCTGAAGTGAAGAGGACTTTAAAAGCCAATATTGAGTTCTGTTTGCTTTGCCACCAACTTGTTGAACCTTAAGCAAAAATCCTATAATTTAAAATTCTGTAAATGGTGCCAGGAACCTGATCTATTCTATTGTGTTCAAAATAAATTCTTCTTCTGTCATAAGCCTTACCCTTGGTTTAACATGACTACAATCCTTCTACTTAAAGCATAAATATAACAGCTGATAGAAGAAGGTTCTCAACCACCACGCCCTCAACAACTAGACGACTAGTGGTTTTGGCGTTGTGCTTGTGACAAACTGCTTTCTTTCTTTTAAAGGACGAATCAGTGAGGGGGGAGGGAGGGAAAGGTACCAGAAGGAAGCAGACATAGGGGGGAGCTGGAAGGGAGCAGAGCAGACATGGGGAGGGGGGAGCTGGAAGGGAGCAGACAGGGGGGCTGGTAGGGAGCACAAACGGGGGTTAGCTGGAAGGGAGCAGAGCCGACATGGGGGTTAGCTGGAAGGGAGCAGAGCAGACATGGGAGGGAGCTGGAAGGGAGCAGAGCAGACATGGAGGGGGGGGGAGCTGGAAGGGAGAAGATATACGGGAGAGCTGGAAGGGAGCAGACAGGGGTTGCTGGAAAGGAGCATAAATGAGGGGGGAGCTGGAAGGGAGCAGAGCAGATATGAGGGGGGAGCTGGAAGGGAGCAGAGCAGATATGGGGGGGAGCTGGAAGGGAGAAGAAATACGGAAGAGCTGGAAGGGAGCAGACACTTGGGGATGGGACTGGAAGGTGGCTGGATAATAGGAAGGGGGTTGGAAGAGAACTAACAGGGGGGAAGGTGGGGGCTGGAAGGGAGCGGAAAAGAGGGGAAGGAGGGGGCTGGAGGGAAGGTGGGGCTGGAAAGGAGCTGACACCTGGGATTGGCACTGGAAGGCGGATGGACAAAGGAGAGGGTGACTGGAAGGGAACTGACATGGGAGGGGGCACTGGGACTAGAGGTTCACTGATACCTGGGATGGCATTTTGACTAGAATGGGCTGGACGGTGGGGAAGGAGGGGGACTGGAAGGGAATAGACACCAATGGAGGTACTGGGAATGCAAGGGGGTTGGCACTGAAAGGTACTTGGAGGAGAGGCTGTAAAGGATGCTGATACTGGGGAGAGTTACTGCGACTGGAAAAAGACTGATGGAAGAAAATGAAGAAAGCAAAAGAAGAGACAAGAAATTGCAGATGGACTATAGATCATAGAAAGGGAGCTAAGAGAAGACAGAGGAAAACAGAAACCACAGATTGGGACCAGCATGATCAAAAATTGTCAGACAACAAAGGTAGAAAAAAATAATTTTATTTCAATTTAGTGATTGGCCTTTGCTCTATCTATATTTCACACAGTATGGGGAACTGCATCTCTTATCTGGTGTGGCACCGCATGCAGAGTTTGGCTTCTTGGGGTTTCATTTTAATTTTTGTCTACATATTTTTATTTTTGCTTTCTCTGGGAGGGGGCATCTCATCCCTTGCCTCAGGCAGCAGATTGCCTTGAGCCGCCCCTACATCTTACCAGCTGTTACAGAGGGTTTCATTCCCTCCCATCCCCCAACTTTCTTGACACTTTTTGGCTTCTATGCTATGCTGCCAGCTGACTTATCTGTAGTGGCACATTCTGGTCATTGTGTGGGTGAATGCATTTTCTGACAGCTCTGGCTCCATCTTGGTGGACAGTGGAGTTTCCATGTGCAATCACCTGTGGATGGCAGATACTCCCAGGTTGCCTCTTTTCCTTGGCTGGTCTGCCTACATTCCTATGCACTTTCTGTCTCCCTCACTCCCCTGTGCCCTGCCATGTACAGCTGATCTTCTGCTACCTTTCACCTTATCAAAGAGCTGGTGATTTCTGCAATCCCTATGTCTGTGCTGGCTGGGTATTGCTGCTCTGCCTATTTTGGTATTTATCTGTTCCCTGTTACCATCATACTGCTGGTTACTCACTGCACCATTTTGCCCCTCTGCTGCCTGCATCCACTCTGCCCACTGCTCTGCCTTGCCACTCTATGCATTGTTCTTTAGCCTGAAGCCCTGGGCCCTACCTTGTTTTTGTGGCATTGGGACTTACAGGGCCAGGGTCTGACAGATCAGGAGTCAAACTGTATGTGTTGCCTGGTACATTGCTAGTCTTTCTCGTGAAGGGATAGAGGGTATCTTCACCCTGAAGTATGAGCAGACATATCCTGTCGATCTCTGCGCGAGTGAAATTTGGCATGCAGCTTGCCATCTTGTCTCTCACAGTCTTTTCGTGCTGCAACTCTATGTGCATCCACTTCTGTGCCCAGGTCCATGCATGTCTGCCTTGGCATATTTTGCTACCGCCTTACCTGCAACTTGCCGCCCTGTGGCCTACATCCAACTACTTGGACAGGCCCCTATGCATTTAAGATGGTTCTGAGATGCATTTAAGATGGTTAAGATGGACACGTTCACAGACCTGGTTCTGAAACTGCCTCCATTGACGAGATGTTCCTATTTGCATGTCTCTGCTGCTGCTGGGACATCCTTTTTAAAATCCCACTTCACGTGGGTTATTTTAGAAGTCTTATTCACAATTTCCACGTGGAAATGGCGATTTCCAAAAGGGCTGAATTTACATATGAATGTTCTTGCTATGTAGAAGTTGCAAGGGTGTGTGGTAAAGGAGTAGCCTTTGTGCATCAAAAAGCTACATTTATTTTATTTATTTATTTAGCCAGTTTTGTATACCACCTTATCCTTCAATCAAAGTGGTCAGCAACACAATTGTAGATATACATTTAACAGGAAAGGGGCAGGATAAGACATACATACATGTGTATTCTCCCCTTCATATAGGGAATGCATGTATATGGCTCTAATTGTCCACATTAAGATTTATAACTGCTCCCCAGCACTGTAGGTTTTCAAAAGCTGCTTATTTCTACCAGCCCTTTACAGGAGGGATTGAGGGGGTCATGCTTCTTAATCCCCTGTTGTTTTTCTCCTCCAAATTTAAATTAGATAGACAGTGGCATTTATGCATGTAGGTTTGTACAATGATGGACATACGCGTGACATGCCATCTTCCACGTGTCAGCACCTATATGTGGAATTTGCCACTTTTTCCCTGTTGATTTTTCCTACATGTAGAACTGCAAAGTGGGTCCTCCATGTCCATTTTGTATGTAAGACATTACAAGCATGCAACACCGCTTCTCATCAATGAATACTGGTTGCTTTTTAACTACATGCTTAAAGTCAAGATTTTCTTGCTGGTATTCAAGACACTCTATTCTGTTCTTCCCTGCTACCTCTCCAATCTACTTGTACCTTAGACTCTAAAACCTACACTTGGTCTCAGGCAGCTAATCTTCTTATCCTTCCTATGCCCAGACAGGCTAAGCTCGAGAGAGAACGTTACTCTTTTTTTTTATTTGTTGGCTCTACACCTATGGAAAACAATGCCCTGATATATTCATCTTGAAACCTCACTAAAAGCATTTGTCTACCTTAAAAACATTTCATTTTTCAAGCTTTACCAGATAATTAGGTTTTTCTTTCTTTTTAGGCCTTGGGATTTGGGTTGCTATCTGTACTACACTTCTTCTTTTCCACTTTATCCTTCCTGGTTAGGTTTAAAAATATGAATTAGTGCTTATTTCTCTTCTTCCTTTTCTAGTTCAGATTTTGTCCTTCCTATCTATAAAGTCTTTCTTTCTATATTTTTACTTTGTTTTATTATTGTAAACTGCTTTGATGCTTCATTGAAGTGTGGTATAGCAGGTTTATAGATAAGCAGTAAACAATGTATCGTCAAATACAAGTGCATTTCAGCACTATTTTAGAACAGGCTCCACATTTAGCAGTTTTTTCTAATACACTGCTGGAATTGTGTATGTCATGACCTTGACGTCTTATTTCAAATCTCCATGTATTCTCTAAAATGTGTCTTTGAATCAGCTGGTTCACCTTTATCCACATGTTTATTCACACCTTCAAAAAAATGTCAACAACTTAGTGAGGGAAGGCTGCTTTTGGCCAATCATGTTGGTTTTCAGCCCAATTCTGAGTCGAGGTTTGCAGGGCTGCATCTCCTGGCAGGATGTGCAGCCCCACAAGCTGTCTGGACCCTATTCCCCCTCCTGCTATCCCTGCATGGCTAGAGGGCAGGGGGTGGGAGGGGTCAAAGCAGGGCAGGGGTGGGCCAAGCCCGCAGGACAAACAGGGCCAATTCAAGTTACAGCCCTGTTTGTCCTGCTGGGTCAGAGGGGATGTGCTGCTTACTCCACCTTGAAGGATCCCCCCTGGGGCAGGGGCTGGGTGCAGGGGGGGGGGGTCCCCACCGCCCAATTCTGGAAGGAGTAGATAAAATGAGGAGTGATTTAACTAAGCTTGAAGAATAGTCAAAAATTTGGAAGCTGAGATTTAATGCTAAAAAATGCAGGATCATGCATTTGGGCTGCAAAAATCCAAGGGATTGGTACAGTAAAGCTGTGGTCAATATTATTGGCACACTTGCATTTTTAGGCATGTTATGTACAATATCCTGAGAAATAAATGGAAATATTCGAACTGTATTTCATCATAATATTTTAATAGTATGTTCAAAGGTATACAACAACAAAAAAGTCTATGCAGCTTAGATATAGTAATTTCTGAGAAAAAACCCCCAAAATATGACCTGGCCAGGATTAATAATACCCATCACTAATATTTGGCTGTACAACCCTTGGCAGTGATGACAGCCTCCAAATGTTTCTTGTAGCCATCTATAGGTTTCATACATTTGTCTGTTGGTAGTTTCTCCCATTCTTCAACTGCGATTTGTTCCAGTTAATGAATGTTTTCAGGATTCTTTTTACCAATGGCAGGTTTCAGCTCTTTCCAAAGGTTCTCAATTGGACTGAGATCAGGACTCATTGCTGGCCACTTTAAAACAGTCAGTGTTTTCCTTTTTAACCATTCTTTTGTAATGTAATGATCAGCCAAGTACCAGCCCAGGACAGAAGACCTTTGGATTAGTGCAAGGATCTTTGCAGTCACAGGGAACACCTAGAGCCTGCAGGTCTAATACAAAGCCGGCCTGGTCACCGGAAGGGAGGAAGACCCCAACTTGGACATTGGGTGGAGGCCCAGGTGTATCGACATCACAGTCTTGCTATGCTTGGTGCCGAGAGCATCAAGAGTTTGCAGGAGTGCCCCTCCAAGCTGCCCTGAAGGGAGGAAGACTCAATCTCACTGTTGCCGGAGGGGTAGCGCCGGTCTTCCTTAAGCTGAGACCAGCCTGCCGATACCCTCTCTTAAATTCCAGGAGCATCAGCCTATTCTGCTGTGCTTCCTGCACTTTTTGTGATGGCAGCTAAGGAAAATTACCTTCTGAAGGCTGTCAAGCAGAGAATTACAATGCTCTCTGCCATGCAGCATATCAAGTTCTCAATGAATGTTGGCATGCTACCTCAAAGCATTGAGCCTGTCCTTGAGCATAGCATGCCTGCAGGAAAGGCATCAACAATGGAGCATTGAAGGCCCCCACTGCAGATACCTACATGACTGATATCACTCTCCAGTGACTTGGGGACCGATGCACCTCCAGTACGTAGGAAGTCATTGGTGAATCAATGCTCCTGGAGGAGCTCCTAATCCCCACAGGGAAGGAGAGTCAATCAGGCAGAAACTTAGAAGTACTTTGACTTCCTCTCTGAGTCTGATTTGGAAGATTGGGTCATAGATGAGGAGTCGGTCTTTTGGAGCATAAATCCCCAGAGTTCCCATCTAATCCTTCTCCTCACAAAAGATGCAAGTCCTCCACCTGAGGATATGACATTCCAAGATTTTGTCAGGGATATGACTAAGGCCATACCATTTTCTTTGGTGACTGAGGATGAGTCCAGTGCAGAAGAATTGGAGATCCTTTAGTACTCCATAGTCCCCAAGGAGGCCCATCCACTGCATCCTTTAGATGTTACAGATGAGAATGTACAGTAAGTGACTCCACTCACTGTACCCCTAGTTAGTAGAAAGATTGGCTCAATGTACCAAGTTCAGAAGGCTCCTGAATTAAAAAGCCCCAAGCTTCTGCACATTCTCTGGCTGTCTAATCTGCCCTCAAAAGATCCAGAAGTTCCAAGACATACTCCTTGGCACTCTCAGGAGGAAGGCTAGGACACTAGACTCTCTTAAGAGGAAAGTTTTTCACAGTGCCATACTTGTTTGCCATGAGGCCATTTCTGTAGGTGCATGTCTGGGCCGTCCGGATGTCCAGAAATGTGGACCGCCTGGAGATGCATCTGATTCTGCTCCCGTGGGGGCTAGATGGCCCTGTGGGAGCAGAATCATGGTATAAGGCCTGGATATTCAGAGCTGTGCTCGGCTAGCTCAACCTGGCTCCTGCATGGAGCCGCAGTGCTGTGGCATTCTGTTGCCATAGTATCGCGGCTCAATGCTGGAGCCCTGATCGGCGCAGATCAACTGGGTGTCCCTTTCCCTCGTAGCCTGACCCCTGATCGGGCCTGTCTTGGACAATGTCAGGCTGTGGGGACCCCCTGCCCCACTCACTGTGCCAGTGCCTGCAGTAGCTAACCAGGCAACAGTGATATTGCTTGCTGCCCGGTTAACTCTTGTGGCTTAAAGATAGGCAAGGGTTTTCCCTTAGCCACAGGTCCTTAACTGGGTCGCATGTAATATCGCTGCTGCCTGGTTAAGGACTGTCACCGCCTCTGCTCCTCCCTGGAATGCCCCCCACATGCCCCAATGCTAAGTGGTTAGCACTGGGGTGCTTAAGGGAGAAGAGAGGGGATATGCAGTGGCACTAATTATATTAGTGCTGTTGAATATCCCATTCAGTGGCAGGTCTATAAACCGTATATCTGCTTTTCAAATATCGGGCCCTTAGTTCCTAGAGTACTCAGGCCACGTGAAGACTCAGATATTCTGTCTGGCATTTCCTCACTCATTCAGTCTCTGACTTGGTGGACTATCCACAAAATTCTCACCAAAAATCTACCTTTCCAACTTTCTCCACATCAAAAACTCCCGATGACAGATGCGTGCAAACTAAGATGGGGAACTCATCTCGATGGGTTTCACTTAGTGTATTAGATCTCTCCAAGAAAATCTATATCATATCAACTTTTTGGAAATATCAGCATTAGCAAATGCTCTAAGGGCTTTCAAAGATAAGTTATCCAACCAAATTGTTCTAATTCACAACCGACAATCAAGTTAGCGTGTTCTACATCAACAATCAGGGAGGACTGAGGAAGAGGTACACGGTGGTAGTAGGTGGGAACTCAGGTACATACATGATGCAGCCAGTTCTAGAAGGAGCTGGGAGAGTTTCTTGTGCAGGGCTCCTTCAGTGGCATTACCCCATTGTGAGGACTAATCCTGCTGTCCACAAAAACTACCTGCTACAGGTACAGTAAATAACTCTGTTTTGTTATTGTATTGCCAAATTAATTAGATTCCCTAATTGCTGTTAGCATTTAATTGCCTGTCCATTCTGGTCAGGTGGACGGTAGTATGGTCTTTCCCTTCACCCAGGGAATTTCAGTTCAAAATAAATTCTACACTGCATGTTTCCTACAGAATTTTTATTGTGTTTATCTCAATGCCCTTTTTAATCAGTAATGTCAACCTTCCACAAACTTTATCCACCTTGATATCACAGTGTCCCTTTCACTGTCCTCCTTCCACCAGATCTCTGAGATGCCTATTATATCTATCTCTTCATTCAGTGCTTTACATTCTAACTCTATGATGACTTTTACTTTTATTCAGGCTGCTTTCCTCTGGGGATGAGGAAAGATGGCCCATGAACAGAAATCAGCTCTATAATGAGCTCATCCATGAGTATGAAAAAGCTTTCTAGGCTTATAGTCCTGTTGTTGCTGCTAAGTGCCATCGAGTCAATGCTGACTCATCAAAACCCTGTGGATAGTTGTCCTAAACTGTATTCAGTTTTGAGTCAGGCTGTTAATTGTTGATACATTGGCATCCTTAGCTGCTGCTATTGTATCGAGCCATCACATTTCTGACCTTTCTGTTTTTTGTTGACCTTCAATCTTGCCAAGCATGATATCTTTCTGTAATGATCTTTCTCTTTGTATGATGTGTTCAATGTATGAAAGTTGAAGTCTTGTCATTTGTGCTTCTAAAGAAACCTTTAGGTTTGATCTCCTCTAGTATCAAATGATTTATTCATTGGACAGTCCATGGTAGGCACAGTATTCTTCACTACCATCATAATTCAAGAATTTCTTCTTCACTATCTAACTTTCACAGCCAACTTGTTCACTGTCCAACTTTCACAACCATATGATGTTATTGAAAATACCATGGCTTGGACAAGACAAATCTGTACCCTTAGCAATTAGGTTACTTTTTTCTATACTGTTGCTTTCTATAAACTCTCCATTCCTGCCAAAACTGGGAGAGCTAGTGTAATGGGCAAATGCATACCTTGTACAACAGAGTCCTTATGATTGAACTTTGAGCCTCTCCAGCTCCTAAAAGGAGCCCAAATATGCTGATTCTGCCTATTGCCTGCAGCTCTAGAGCACTGATTTTCATTCCAGTCTTCAGGACACACCTTGCTAGTCAGGCTTTCAGGATTTCCACAAAGAATAATGCATGAGAATTTGCATATAATGGAGGCAGGGCTTGCACATTCATTATGGTCATCCTGAAAACCTAGCTGACTGAGTATGCCCTAAAGAGTACGTTGAGACAGGGCCGGCCCATCCATTGAGCAAGAATGTTTTTTGCACAGGGCCCCGCGTTTCAGGGGGCCCCACGCAAAAAACATTCTACATTAGCACAAGTAGATTTAAAAAAACCAAACCGGCTGCAGCGAGATTAACAGAGCCGCGAGAAGAAAGGGAAATTCTCGTGGCTCTGAAAGCCCGCGCTTTGGGACTCGAGAGCTGATGCTGCAGGGAGGCTCTGCCGGGCAGGTGGGGCCCCGCGGTGGGACATTTGATTCTGCCGCTTCCACGGCGGCAGCGGCAGCAGCAGCCGGTTTGTTTTTTTTAAATCTATCAGGGCTGATGGGGGGAGGGGGGTTAGGACTGGTAATGGGCTATGGGGGGGGCTAAGACTGGAAGTGGTTTGATGGGGGAGGGGGTTTGGACTGATAATGGGCTATGGGGGGGTTAGGACTACTAATGGGCTATGGGGGGGATAAGACTGGAAGTGGGCTGAAGGGGGTTAGGACTGGAAATGGGCTGATGGGGGGTTAGGATGTAATTGGCTATGGGGGGGCTAAGACTGGAAATGGGCTGATGGGGGGGTAGGACTGGTAATGGGCTATGGGGGTGCTAAGACTGGAAATGGGCTGATGGGGGGTTAGGACTAGTAATGGGCTATGGGGGGGCAGCTAGGACTGGAAATGGGCTATGGGGGGCTAGGAGTGGAAATGGGCTAATGGGGGATTAGGACTGGAAATGGGCTGATGGGGGTTAGGACTGATGATGGGCTATGGGGGGGCTAAGACTGAAAATGGGGTGATGGTGGGCTTAGGACTGGTAATGGGCTATGGGGGGCTTAGGACTGGTAATGGGCTATGGGGGGGCTAGGACTGGTAATGGGCTGGGGGGTGGCTAGGACTGGAAATGGGCTGAGTGGAAGGAGGGCTTGAACTGCAAATAGCTGAAGGGGACGGGGGCTTGGAATGGAAATGGGCTGTGTGGAAGAAGGGCTTGAACTACAAATAGCTGATGGGGAGGGGGCTTGGAATGGAAATGGGCTGTAAGGGGAGGGAGCTAGGACTGGAAATGGGCTGAGTGAGGGGGGCAAGGACAGGAAATGGGCTGATGGAGGGTTAGGATAGGACTGGAAATGGGCTGTTGGGTGGGGCTTGGATTGAAATGGACTCATGGAGGGGCTAGAACTGGAAGTAGGCTCATGGGGGGCTTGGATTGGAAATGGGCTGAGTGGAGGGGAGCTAGGATTTGACATGGGCTGATGATGGTGGGGCTAGGAAAGGACTAGAAATGGGCTGATGGGGGGCTGGGATTGGAAATGAGCTGATGGAGGGACTCAGATGGGGGAGCTAGGACTTGAAATGGGCTGATGGGGGTTAGGACTGGTAATGGGCTATGGGGGGCTAAGACTGAAAATGGGGTGATGGGGGCTTAGGACTGGAAGTGGGCTGATGAGGGGCTTAGGACTGATAATGGGTTATGGGGGGCTTAGGACTGGTAATGGGCTGGAGGGGTGGCTAGGACTGGAAATGGGCTGAGTGGAAGGAGGGCTTGAACTGCAAATAGCTGATGGGGACGGGGGCTTGGAATGGAAATGGGCTGAGTGGAAGGAAGGCTTGAACTACAAATAGCTGATGGGGAGGGGGGCTTGGAATGGAAATGGGCTGTGAGGGGAGGGAGCTAGGACTGGAAATGGGCTGAGTGAGGGGGGGCTAGGACAGGAAATGGGCTGATGGAGGGCTAGGATAGAACTGGAAATGGGCTGTTCGGGGGGGGCTTGGATTGAAATGGAAGGGAGGGGCTAGAACTGGAAGTAGGCTCATGGGGGGCTTGGATTGGAAATTGGCTGAGTGGAGGGGAGCTAGGATTTGACATGGGCTGATGGTGGGGCTAGGAAAGGACTAGAAATGGGCTGATGGGGGGCTGGGATTGGAAATGAGCTGATGGAGGGACTCGGATGGGGGAGCTAGGACTGGAAATAGGCTGATGCGGGGACTAGAAGGGAGCGGATGCTGGGTGGGGCTGGAACTAGAAGGGAGCTGATGTTGGGGGAGGATTAGAATGGGATAGAGCTGGGAGAGTGAAATGGAAAGGGAAAAATATTTTGTGTGGGAGGGAAGACAAATCTACAATTGGCCGGATATTGGGAGAGTAAGTGGGGATTGAGGATGGCGGGGTATAATTTGAGTGGATGAAATAGGAATGAGGAAAGAGCAAAAGGAGAAAGATTAGTATGTTAAAGCAGATGTAGAGAGAGAATGGAAAAAAACTAGAAGAGTGAAGAAAGGACAAATGGACAGCAGACGATGGAGAGTTAGCAGAAGACACGAAGAAACCAGAAGAAAGTGGCTGGAGCAATTGCAACTGAAAAAAAATGCACAAAAGGTAGAAAAATATCTCTTTATTGAATTTATTAACTGAAATATGCCAGCTCTGGGAAATGTGCATCATTAACGTCTGTGCTTTATTTAGTACAAGAGGAAATTAATTTATAGTTTTATTTCTACAGTGTTGTTGGGCTTTTGGGGTTCCCAATTTAATTATTGTCTTCCTGTTTCTACATTGTGATTTCTTGTTTGGTGATGGTCTATGTTCTGCACTTGTAACTGAGCTGAGGTATTCTGTTTATGTAATTCCTATTTGACATTGCCACTTGTTCTCTTTCCCCAGTAGGTCATGTATTGTTGTTCTCTGAAATGTATTGGTTTAATATTTGTAGTGTTGCCTTTTGATAGGTAGGGTCTTGTGCTTTGTGAGTCCTGGTAGTGCTGTTATGATACGGCGAGTTTGCTATGGGTTCTAAATGTTACAAAATGCTTGATCTCCCTACCTGCCTTACTACAGGAACTGAACCCACACCCCATATAAAGATTTTTTTTTTTTTTTTTTGTCGGATCGCTCACCATGAAAAGAAACATCTCTTCTCTCGAAGTGAGCCCTCCTTTTAATCAATTTAAAGAGACCGAATACCCGGTCAGAAACCAGACCAAACAACACTTGTTGCTGTCCACAACTTGTATTAAAAAATTTGCCTGAGGAAGAGCTGTGAAAGCTGTGGAGCAGCTTGAAACACTGTCAGTGTCGCGGGAACCCTGTTGGGAGTGAATATTGGAGGTGTTCCTTCGGAGAAGAATTAAAGGAGGAATATGAAGGTCCTCCACAATATGGTTCAGCTAAGTGACTCTTTTCCTTGTTTTTGCTTGATAAGGAAGAGTAATTAATGATGAAGTAGAGAATCCCGTCAAACAAAAGCTTGGGGAATCCATTTTTTAATACAAGTTGTGGACAGCAACAAGTGTTGTTTGGTCTGGTTTCTGACCGGGTATTCGGTCTCTTTAAATTGATTAAAAGGAGGGCTCACTTTGAGAGAAGAAATGTTTCTTTTCATGGTGAGCGATCCGACAAAAAAAAAAATAAAAAAAATCTTTATATGGGGTGTGGGTTCAGTTCCTGTAGTAAGGCAGGTAGGGAGATCAAGCATTTTGTAATGTTTCTGGGGTTGGTTTCCAAGGGTGTATAACATTTGTAATGGGTTCTAAATGGGCAGTGTTTGTAGTAGTTCCTAATGTGCCTGGCGGTTGGCTCTGGATTATAGTAATGTAGAAATCTATTAGTCTTTCTTTATCCATACACTCATTAAGAGGCATGTTTACTAAAAGTTAGTGTATGGTAACATTATGCAAATTTTTATGCAAATGAGGCCCCGCACCGAGTCTCCGCACATGGCCCCGCACCCCCCTTGGGCCACCCCTGGGTTGAGAGATATTGCACTGGAATGATTATAATGAAGTTGGCACAAATGTGACATTACTTCCTTGCCTGAGATCTCTCTCATTGATGAAAGTTAGACTTCCTAGTTTTCCTCTTCTATCTGTAGTTGCAGCCTACGGTGACAGCAGAATGATAATCATGGTGCCTAGCTATCTTGTAGGTGAGTGTATAACTGTTGTTTAACACTCCCAAGACAGGTTAAATGTGGAACCAGAAGCCCATTCTCTTTTTTGGACGTGAGCTTTTGAGGTGCCGGGTGTCTATCTTTAACTGCAATATCTAAGATTCTCTTCCAGTGTTGGACAAGATGATGCTGGAAGGGAGTGAGAGGCTACAGTGTGTGTGATGTGTGTATTCCTATAAGGGAAAATCATTGGTGCTAAGGTCAGTGAGGGCAAGATATGTTAATTTGGCATTTGAATCCTGAGAGAAGGATGTGAGAGATGACTATCAGAAAAAAAGGAACTTTTGGGATAGCCCTAGGAAGCAAAGGACTTAAATTTAAAAATGATTTTTTAAAAATATTAGATGCCTAAAGCTTAGCCACCTCTGTTGAAACAGTTGTGGAGCACATGGGTGCTTCAGTCCAAGGCGCAACTCCACAGGTGCTAATGTGACTTGAGTTCAAGTATTTTTCCTCTGCATGTTGCCCTGTGCTCCAGCAGAACTTTAAGACATGATTTTTTATTCTGGATTTTAGGGGTGGGGTTTGGAAGTTCAGACCATCTCACAGCAGCAGTCATACTAAAATATGTAGCAGCCCTAGCATTGAACTTGCAAATAAAAATAGTTATATTCGAGAGCTCCTCGCTCCATGCATTTCTGTAATTTTTACGGAAACACAGTTCCATCTGATTTTCACTGCTAGCATATTTGAATCTCACCGTAGCCTTTTACTTTACATCAGATCCTTGCTTTGAAACTTTATGGTCCCAGCTGATAACTAGCTGCTTTTGGATATGGCGCTTAGGTGGGTTTCTAATAATAACTGTCAGAAATCAACTAGCACAAGGATTATGTTACATTGATTAATCGTATAATATCTCCATGTACACTGTGGCAGCTCTCCTGCACTTGGCTCTCATGCAGAAAATGAAAGAGTCCTCCACGGCTGTTAAAAGGAGAGAGAGAGGACATAGTGGGTACACGAAGAAAATGTTATTTTATACATACATCGCTGCATTCAGTACTTTCAGCTAGCATTTTAAAAATACACAGCTCTTTGCACTGCTAAGTAAATGGTACTGATGGCAGGATGATGGATAGAGCCAGTATAAGAAATGTTCCATTGTTAATAGATAGCACTTTCCAAAACAAATAGTAATGTCTCTATGGAGCTGAGTGGGAATGTCTGGCCAAAATTGATCTTTCATTGGTAAACAGACCTGTCTCAGGCTAGGGTACTACTTATTCTAGACTTAGAGGCAAAAGCATCTTTAATTTGTGTGTGTTTAACTATTTTGCTTTATTACTTAAAGGTACCTCTGGTAGGGAGAACTGTGGATGCAGGATAAACTGCAACCAATCCCCAAAAAATAAGAAAGAAGTAGGAGATTCCTTCTTTTTTTAAAGCTCTCCATTCCAAGCTACTGTGCTTTCTCCACTGAACAGCTGTAACCGTTTGGCAATACATTACAAATTGCTCTGGCTCATTTTTTGATTCAATATGACCATGCACATTTTCTCAGTTTTTGTTCTTGCTCATAAAAGCAATGATGATAACAGAAGACCAAGAACAACTACCTCTATTTTTATGTCCAGGACCCTGTGCACCACCACAAGTATGCAAAACTATTGCAGAACCTCTGGAACTAGAGCATTGCTCGATGACCACAGATTTGTGTGGTTGCACCTCTTACAGAATTGTGCAGAAGCAGAGTTGAGAGAGTGCAAATTGGAACATCTTAAATATGATATAGGACTGATTAATGAAAGCATAATAACCCATGATGCTTGCTAATGGAGCTTAGATTTGATTTGATTTGATTGGCATGGCATATCGCCTTTAGACATGAACCATCAGAGCGGTTTACAGACAATAGTAATATACAGTCACGATAAAATAAATGTAAAAGTATAAGTAAAGCGAAACATGATTAAAACATAAAAGTAGGACAATAATTTTTCACCCATGTGCAATGGTTAATAAAAAACCCAATGAAATACAACAGACAGTGTTATAGACAAGGAGTGGAGGAATAGCCTAATGATTCGAGCACTGGCTTGGGAACCACATGACCAGCGTTCGATTCCCACTAGCACTCCTTGTGGCCTTGGACAAGTCACTTAACCCTCCATTGCCTCCAAAAAATTCCAAGTTGTCAATGTCCCTGTTGAATGTACACTACCAAGTTTAAGTTACAATGTAAACCGCTTTGATTGAAATGATGAAAAGAAGACCTGTTAAATAAATACATTTTCTGCTGGCTCTATTATTTCAAATGAAGTTGATTCAGTAATTAATGCTTGTGTAACTCTTATTAACCCTTTTGCGTCCACATAATTGTTTTGTAACTGAAATTTTTTTTCTGTTTTTCTTATTAAGATTTGAGCTAAATGATGCAGAATATAAAGTTTTTTTTGAAAAAGTTTATTTCTAAGAAACAATATTTACTGTTGCCATATGGCAACTACGGTCCTGAATGGCTGAAAATTAAAAACAGTCTTGGCGTCAGTTTCATTTACTGCTGGGTGTGATAGTTTAAATAACAGGTTTTTTTCAGATGTCAAGCACAGATACACATCACATTTCACATACAGTGTGCGGATTTTTTGGAAATATAGAATCCGGTGAAAAATTTGGGGGAAACTTTGAAGGTTGCCACTGTGGGATCAGCATGCTTTTGTGATTCGCATTTTACATGTGTTACAATCCAAGGCATAGCTAAATAAGTAGAAGTAATTAAGGTGGAAGCATTCACTTTTCTCATTCCTTCCTAAACACATCACATCCTCCGTTCATTTTTACTTCCATAGTTTTCAAAGTTTGTAATGTAGCTTGTTGCCTACTTGCATATTTGCTTGTATACTGAAGTAGCACCATCCTTTTGTTTATTCTATTCTGGTCGCCGTATCTTAAAAAGGATATAGCGTTATTAGAAAAGGTACAGAGAAGAGCCACCAAAATGGTAAAGGGGATGGAAGGATACCCCTATGAAGAGAGGCTAAAAAGGTTAGGGCTCTTCAACCTGGAAAAGAGGCGGCTGAGGGGGAGATATGATAGAGGTCTATAAATTAATGAATGGAATGGAATGGGTAAACGTAAATTGATTGTTTACATCATCAAAATATAGAAAGTTTAGGGGACATGCAATGAAGCTACAGGATAACCTCTTTAAGACTAATAAGAGAAAATATTTTTTTCACTCAACATGTAATCACACTCCATAAACCATTATTGAAGGGGACTCAGAATATCCACTGCTTGCCCCAGTACAAGCATTGTGGAACCTGTGTCTTTTAGGGAAACTGCTAGGTACTTGTGACCTAGATTGACTACTGTTGGAAACAGGATACTGGGCTTGATGGAACTTGGTCTGACCCATTATGGCATATCTTATGTTCTTATGAACTGATGAAGGGAGTATAACTCTCAAAAGTCAGAAATGTATTCTCAGTCCATGAAAAAAATGTTGCCTAAAACAGCTTTCTTGACCTTATGTTCTACTTGGCAATGGGGCCACTTGGCAATAGTGATAATAGCATGATCGCGTTTGGTTTAATTAGTGGAGGAGGGATGGTAAGGAAATCCACAGTACTACCTTTTAATTTTCGAAAGGGAGACTATGATAAAATGTGGAAAATAGTTAAGAAAAAACTAAAAGGAGCAGTTGCAAAGGTTCAAGACTTATATCAAGCTTGGGTGTTGTTGAAAAATACTATCTTGAAAGCCCAGACCAGCTGTATTTCACGCTTTAAGAAAAGTGGAAGTAAGTCCAAAAAACTGCCAGCATGGTTTAAAGGTGAGGTCAGAGAGGCTGTTGTTGCCATAAAAACATCTTTCAGGAAATGGAAAAAAGAGCCAAATGACGAAAACTGGAAACAGCACAAGCACTGGCAAGTTAAATGCAAGGCATTGATAAGGCAGGCAAAGGAAGAATTTGAGAAGAAGCTTGCCTTAGAAGCAAAAACGCGTAATAAAGACTTTTTCAAGTACATTCATAGCAAAAAGCCTATGAGAGAGTCAGTTGGTCCATTAGATGATAGAGGGGATAAAGGGGCACTAAGAAACGACAAGGCGATAGTGGAGAGACTGAATGAATTCTTTGCTTCAGTCTTTACTGAGGAAGATGTAGGGATGTTACCCATGACTGAAGTAGTATTTAAAGGTGCAGAAGAATTGAAGGAAATATCGATACATCGGGAAGATGTATTACAACTATTTGATAAACTGAAGAGTAGCAAATCACCTGGACCGGATGATATACATCTAAGGGTGTTGAAAGAACTGAAATATGAGCTTGCCGACCTGCTATTAGTAATCTGTAACTATCATTAAAATCATCTGTAATACCTGAAGATTGGAGGATGGCTAACGTAACGCAAATTTTTAAAAAGGGTTCCCGGGGTGATCTGGGAAACTACAGACCGATGATCCTGACATCAGTACCAGGAAAAATGATAGAAACTATCATAACGAACAAAATTGCTGAACATGTAGATAGTTATGGCTTAATGGGAGACAGCGAACATGGCTTTAGACAAGGAAGATCTTTTATTACTAATCTGTTATGTTTTTTTGAAGGTGTGAATAAACAGGTAGACAAAGGTGAGTCGGTTGATATAGTGTATTTGGACTTTCTGAAAGCCTTTGACAAGGTCCCTCATTAGAGACCTTTGGCAAAACTAAAGAGTCACGGGATAGGAGGCAGTGTACTATTTTGGATCAGGAACTGGTTAAAAGATAGAAAGCAGAGATTAGGGCTAAATGGCCAATTTTCCCAATGGAGAAAGGTGAATAGTGGTGTACCCCAGGGATTTGTGCTGGGTCCGCAGCTTTTTGACATAGTCATAAACGACCTGGAAAAGGGAATAACGAGTGAGGTTATCAAATTTGCAGATGACACAAAACTATTTAAAGTTGTTAAAACCCATGAAGATTGTGGAAAATTGCAAGAGGATCTTGATAAATTGGAAGACTGGGCATCAAAATGGCAGATGAAATTTAATGTGGACAGGTGCAAAGTTATGCACCTAGGGAAGAACAACCCAAAGTATGGTTACACGATGCAAGGTTCCACATTAGGAACCACCACACAGGAAAAAGATTTAGGCTTCATTGTGGATAACATGTTAAAACCCTCCGCCCAGTGTGCAGCAGCAGCCAAGAGAGCAAATAGAATGCTAGGTATCAGAAGGAAAGAAATGGAAAATAAAACAAAGGATATTATAATGCCTCCATATCGTTCCGTGGTGCGACCTCACCTTGAATATTGTGTGCAATTCTGGTCGCCGTATCTTAAAAAGGATATAGCGTTATTAGAAAAGGTTCAGAGAACAGCCACCACAATGGTAAAGGGGATGGAAGGATACCCCTATGAAGAAAGGCTAAAAAGGTTAGGGCTCTTCAACCTTGGAAAAGAGACTGCTGAGGGGAGATATGATAGAAGTCTATAAATTAATGAACGGAGTGGAACGGGTAAATGTAGATCGATTGTTTATGTTATCAGAATATAGAAAGACTAGGGGACATGCAATGAAGCTACAGGGTAAACTATTAAAGAGAAATAAGAGAAAATATTTTTTCACTCAACGTGTAATCAAATTCTGGAATTTGTTACCAGAGGATGTAGTAAAGGCTGTTAGTGTAGTTGGGTTTAAGAAAGGTTTGGACAAGTTACTGGAGGAAAGGTCCGTAAACCATTATTAAAAAGGGACCCAGGATATCAATGCTTGACCTAATACAAGCATTGTGGAAGTATACAAGCATTAAGGGAGGAGTGGCCTAGTGGTTTGGGCAAGTTACCTCAGGCCGGAAGGTCAGGGGTTCAAATCACACTAGAGGACAGCAACCATGGGTTGGATGGACTGAGGTTTCTAGTCCCACATGTGCTCCTTGTGGTCTTGGGCAAGCCACTTAACCCTCCATTGCCCATGTTCCCTGTAAATAGTTATCTCCAAGTTATAATGCCCTGTTCAATGTAATTTCAGTTTGTTCAATGTAAAACACCTTGATATCATGAAAGGCAGTATATAAGAAATGTTAAATAAATAAATTCAACATATATAACACCTAACAGTAAGATACCAACAGTTATCAAAGAATAAATGGTTCTGCTTTTCCTGGAAGTTACTTTCCATTTTGCTATGGAGAAGCTGAAGGAATGTAGATACATGTTTGGTGGGATGTTATCCTGATGGCTCCCAATATGGACAAAAATTCTCTTCCTTCAAAGAACTTGCATACATCATTTAATATTTCTCTCTTCACATATTCAGATATATTATGTTTATGACTTTATGTTCTTCTACACTTCAAAAATTCACTTCTCAAAAAAGGTATTCTTTTTTATATATATCCAATTTGTTAGGCTACTTGCCCAAGATTGCCTTATACCTCTATCAAGACATAACCACTCCAAAAAAAGAGAAGAAAGGGGCTCATATGTCGGCCACTTGATTTCTCTTTCAATGCCCAAAAGGACAAGCTGAAATATTTACTCACTTTGCTGTACTTTTAATCATAGCCCTCAGACTATCAGAGTCTCTTTTCCTTATTTTTTTCATTTTTAGTATGCTTTCCTAATATTCGTGAATATATCAATCCCAGCACCACAAAATATATCAAATATAAAGCTTATCTTTCACCAAACTTCACTGGAGACCCCGGCATGCATGTAGCCAAATACCATCTCTGATCATGGCCGATGGTTTCACCATTTGCAGGTTTCTTCAGGGAGTAGCCAATATATGAGCCCCTTTCTTCTCTTTTTTGGAGTGGTTATCCCTTAACAGAGGTGTAAGGAGATCTGGGAGAAGTAGCCTAACAAATTGGATACATATAAAAAATAAAAGGACTAGAAAGGGGGACTGTTACTTCTGGAGAGAAATCTGCAAAGGTGAGTATATACTTCTGGTAATTTTCTAAAAAGAATTCTTTGTATTAAAGCTACTTAATCTGTGAACCCACTGTTTTTTGTTGGATCAGTTAGGGCCTAGTAGCAGCAATTAAAGTTTGAATTTAAAACACAGAGTAGAGCTTTCTGGTTACATTTCATACCCAGCAGAGAGCTTGTAGTTTAAATTTAATAGTCACTCAGGGCCAAGTAACAGCAAAGTACTTTTAGTTTAAATTTAACACACAGAAGAGAGCTTTCTGGTTAAATTTAGTACCCAGCAGAGAGCTTGTAGTTTAAATTTCATAAGAAGTTAGAGCCTAGCAGCAGCTAAGAGCTATAATTTAAATCAAATCAGAATTTAGCTTACCTCAGCAGCACAAGACAGGGTACTGTGTAGCAGCCCTCTTTTAATAAGTGTTATTTCCCTACCTACCCCCACACCCCCACCCTCCCTCCCCTGGGATAATCATAGCTTTATAGGTACTTACACATCTTAAAAGACAGGAGGTGCTTTCAGGTGAAGCTCATTACCCAAATCAGTCATACACTAAGGACCTGAGATTAATTAAGCTTCAGGTGAACAAGGTATATTAAACGTATTAGGTACAGTTTTATTGGTATAAATACCCATAGCAACCCCTAGTAAGTAAGAACTTAAAGATCTAGACACAAACTTAAACTAAGATGCAGACAGCAGTCCAGCAGCGGGATGGGGGCTTTCCAGTCTTTTGCATTGAGTGTCACATGTATGATTTTCTCCCAGTTGGTGAGAGGTCTTACGTGTGCACTAGGTGCAAGGAGCTCTTTGCTCTCAGGGAACAAGTCCGTTCTCTAGAGGCTAAAGTAGCAGACTTGGAAAACATAAGACAGACAGAGAGGTACATAGACGAGACCTACAGAGATATAGTCCTGAAGTCCCACCTCCAGTCTGGCAGCACCCCTGTTGCCATGGAGGAGAGAGGTCACGTGACAGGAGAGCATCACCCTGGTGTGGCAGGAAGTGATCCTGTAACTAGGACCTGTCCTCCAGGTGATGTAAAACCCTCTCGCACCGAGGAAGTTTCTCCAGGGCCATGTGCCCATGAGGGAAGGGTTAGGACAGCCGTTATAGTTGGTGATTCGATCATTAGGCATGTAGATAGCTGGGTGGCTGGTGGACGTGAGGATCGCCTGGTAACATGCCTGCCTGGTGCGAAGGTAGCGGACCTCACGCGCCACCTAGATAAGGTCTTAGATAGTGCTGGGGAGGAGTCTGCTGTCTTGGTACATGTCGGTACCAATGACATAGGAAAATGTGGTAGGGAGGTTCTGGAGGCAAAATTTAGGCTTTTAGGTAGGAAGTTGAAATCCAGAACTTCCATGGTAGCATTCTCCGAAATGCTTCCTGTTCCACGCGCAGGACCCAAAAGGCAGGCAGAGCTCTGGAGTCTCAATGCGTGGATGAGACAATGGTGCAGAGATGAGGGTTTTGGATTTATTAGGAACTGGGGAACATTCTGGGGAAAGGAGGGGCTCTTCCGAAGGGATGGGCTTCACCTTAACCGGGATGGAACCAGGCCGCTGGCATTAACCTTTAAAAAGGAGATAGAGCAGCTTTTAAACTAGATATTAGGGGAAAGCCGACAGTCGCCCAAGAGCGGATGGTTCGGAAGAATGTATCCTTGAAGGATACTACCAAAAGCAGAGAGGTTCCACAAAAGAGTAAAGTAGCCCAAATGCCCTCAAGTATGGAGCAGACAGAGCTTAAAGATCCCAATTTACCCATGTCTAACAATAGCCAAATTAACATGAATAAAATACATTCTCTAAAATGCTTGTATGCAAATGCTAGAAGTCTAAAGAATAAGATGGGAGAGTTAGAATATATAGCACTAAATGAAAGGTTAGATATGATTGGAATATCAGAGACATGGTGGAAGGAGGACAACCAGTGGGACACTGTGATACCTGGGTACAAACTATATTGTAATGATAGAGCTGATCAAATTGGTGGAGGGGTTGCGCTCTGTGTTAGAGAGGGCATTGACTCAGAAAGGATTAAAGTTTTGCAGGAAACAAAATCTGCTGTAGAATCTATATGGATTGAAATTCCATATAAAAGGGGGAAGGCAATGGCAGTGGGGGTGTACTATCGAGCACCTGGCCAGAATGACCAAATGGATGATGAAATGCTCAAAGAAATCAAGGAAGCTAACAAACGTTACAGCGCAGTAATAATAATGGGTGATTTCAATTACCCCGGTATGGACTGGGTCAGTGTCACGTCAGGACATGCTAGGGAGATAAAGTTCCTAGATGAAATAAATGACTGCTTCTTGGAGCAGCTGGTTCATGAACCGACCAGAGGGGAAGCCATATTAGACCTAGTTCTTAGTGGAACACCAGATCTAGTGCAAGAGATAAGGGTGTTGGGGCCACTTGGCAATAGTGATCATAGCATGATCGCCTTTGATTTAATTAGTGGAGGAGGGATAGTAAGGAAATCCACAGTACTACCTTTTAACTTTCGAAAGGGAGACTATGATAAAATGAGGAAAACAGTTAAGAAAAAACTAAAAGTAGCAGTTGCAAAGGTTAAAAACGTACATCAGGCTTGGCTGTTGTTGAAAAATACTATCTTGGAAGCCCAGACCAGCTGTATTCCACGCTTTAAGAAAAGTGGAAGGAAGTCCAAAAAACTGCCAGCATGGTTTAAAGGTGAGGTCAGAGAGGCTGTTGTTGCCAAAAAAGCATCTTTCAGGAAATGGAAAAAAGAGCCAAACGACGAAACCTGGAAACAGCACAAGCACTGGCAAGTCAAATGCAAGGCATTGATAAGGCAGGCAAAGGGAGAATTTGAGAAGAAGCTTGCTGCGGAAGCAAAAACACGAAGTAAAGACCTTTTCAAGTACATTCGTAGCAAAAAACCTGTGAGAGAGTCAGTTGGTCCATTAGATGATAAAGGGGTTAAAGGAACACTAAGAGGCGACAAGGCGATAGCGGAGAGATTGAATGAATTCTTTGCTTCAGTCTTTACTGAGGAAGATGTAGGAATGTTACCCATGACTGAAGTGGTATTTAAAGGAGCGGAAGAATTGAAGGAAATATCGATACATCGGGAAGATGTATTACAACTATTAGATAAACTGAAGAGTAGCAAATCACCTGGGCCGGATGGTATACATCCAAGGGTGTTGAAAGAACTGAAATATGAGATTGCAGACCTGCTATTAGTAATCTGTGAACTATCATTAAAATCATCTCTAATACCTGAAGATTGGAGGATCGCCAATGTAACACCAATTTTTAAAAAGGGTTCCAGGGGTGATCCGGGAAACTACAGACCGGTGAGCCTGACATCAGTACCGGGAAAAATGGTAGAAACCATCATAAAGAATAAAATTACTCAGCATGTAGATAGTCATGACCTAATGGGAGACAGCCAACATGGCTTTAGACAAGGAAGATCTTGTCTTACTAATTTGTTATGTTTCTTTGAAGGAGTGAATAATCAGGTGGACAAAGGTGAGTCAGTTTATATTGTGTATCTGGACTTTCAGAAAGCCTTTGACAAGGTCCCTCATCAGAGACTTTTGGCAAAACTAAAGAGTCATGGGATAGGAGGCAGTGTACTATTGTGGATCAGGAACTGGTTAAAAGATAGAAAGCAGAGGGTAGGGCTAAATGGCCAATTTTCCCAATGGAGAAAGGTGAATAGTGGTGTACCCCAGGGATCTGTGCTGGGTCCGCTGCTTTTTGACATATTCATAAATGACCTGGAAAGTGGAATAACGAGTGAGGTTATCAAATTTGCAGATGACACAAAACTATTTAAAATTGTTAAAACCCAAGAGGATTGTGGAAAATTGCAAGAGGATCTTGATAAATTGGAAGACTGGGCATCAAAATGGCAGATGAAATTTAATGTGGACAAGTGCAAGGTTATGCACCTAGGGAAGAACAACCCAAACTATGGTTACACGATGCAAGGTTCCACATTAGGAACTACCACCCAGGAAAAAGATTTAGGCGTCATTGTGGATACCATTTTAAAACCCTCGGCCCAGTGTGCAGTGGCGGCCAAGAGATCAAATAGAATGCTAGGTATGATAAGGAAAGGAATGGAAAATAAAACAAAAGATATTATAATGCCTCTATATCGTTCCATGGTGAGACCGCACCTTGAATATTGTGTGCCATTCTGGTCGCCGTATCTTAAAAAGGATATAGCGATTTTAGAAAAGGTTCAGAGAAGAGCCACCAAAATGGTAAAGGGGATGGAAGGATACTCCTATGAAGAAAGGCTAAAAAGGTTGGGGCTCTTTAACCTGGAAAAGAGACGGCTGAGGGGAGATATGATAGAAGTCTATAAATTAATGAACGGAGTGGAACGGGTAAACGTAGATCGATTGTTTACCTTATCAGAATATAGAAAGACTAGGGGACCTGCAATGAAGCTACAGGGTAAACTATTTAAGACTAATAAAAGAAAATATTTTTTCACTCAACGTGTAATCAAACTCTGGAATTTGTTACCGGAGGATGTAGTAAAGGCTGTTAGTGTAGCTGGGTTTAAAAAAGGTTTGGACAAGTTCCTGGAGGAAAGGTCCATAAACCATTATTAAGAAGGGACCCAGGATATCAATGCTTGAACCAATACAAGCATTGTGGAACCTGTTTCCCTTGGGGAAACTGCTAGGTACGTATGACCTAGATTGGCCACTGTTGGAAACAGAATACTGGGCTTGATGGACCTTGGTCTGACCCATTATGGCATATCTTATGTTCTTATGTTCTTAATTCCTTTTTTCAGAAGTGAATTTTTGAAGAGTAGAAGAACATAAAGTCATAAACTTATAATATATCTGAATATGTGAAGAGGAAAATATTAAATGATGTATGGAAGCTGTTTGAAGGAGGAGGATATTTAGTTGTAATTTTTTTGTGAAGGATTGTTTAACTTTTACAAGCTTTGTGGTCGTTTGGCTCCCAATATGGAACAACTCTCTACTAGCTGAAGCAAATGACCTCACTCCTCTCTCTTTTTTCCAGGTTCTCCTGCTAACTGTGTTTGCCGCCTTCACCACAGGAAAAAAACATCGAAGTGCTAGGCGCATGTTATGCGTGTAAATGAGGGCCTTACCCATGTAAAACCACCATAACCACGTGAACCAGATTTTCAACAAGCGGCTTGAATCGTTGAGGTGCAGCTACCCGCACACTGCCATGCGCCGAGGCCCAGGGGCGGAATGGGGGTGTGGTGCCGTGAAACCCATGTGCGCCAACATTGGATGTCACAAACCACATAAACCTAAACAACATTTCCCAGCGCATAAGAGTGCAGAAGGGGTCCGGCAAACCCATGTAGTGGCGGAACAGGCTCAATAGAGCGAGGGAGCTTGTGCAGGCCTGTACTCTAACTCTGCATACAGAAAGCAGCACTAGACTTGCAGGGAGGCCATGTGGGCCATGCACATTGTGTTCCAGAGGTGGAGATGTGCCCACCATATCTGGGCACAGCAGAGGATGTGGCAGGTAGTGCATGCCCAACAGCAGGCTGTAGCCCAGTGCCTGAGATGCAGGTACTGTGCCCCAAGTGTACACAGACCCAGAGTGAGTTACCTGCAATTGCCAAAGGAGGAGGTCTACCAGAGATAGTGACTGGATGGGGCAAAAATAACGAAGCTGTGCAGCACTCTCAGCATGGACCTAGAGCCTTCCACTTCCAGAAGCCAGGCCCTGCCAGTAGCCATGATGGTGACCACCGTCCTGAGTTTCTTTGCAACTGGCAGCTTCCAGTATATGATCGGGGCAACTGTTGGGATTACACAGTCTACTGACAGCCACTGCATAAGTACCTTCACCAGGACCCTGCTGCGGAGGATACTCCACCTCATAGCCTTCCCCTGGACAGAGCAGATGCAGCAGGAGACCATGCAGGCCTTCTACAATGTTGCAGGGTTCCCATCGGTGCTAGGAGGTATAGACTGCACTCACATTGCACTGAGGACACCATGGCTGGATCAGAGAGCATACTGTAACAGGCATGGGTACACATCCATGAATATGCAGGTTGTTATGGATGCCAAAATGACCTTCACAGATGTGTGTGCCTGCTACCCGTGGTCCTGCCATGATGCATTTGTCCTTGCTCAGTCCAGCCTGGGGCAGGCAGCAGCTGAGGGTCAGCTTGGAGATGCATGGCTGCTAGGTGAGTATACACATGTGCAAGCACCAGGACAGGGCCAGAACATATGCTTGTTGTAGTATGATGCTATGTGTAATTCAGACAGGTGGTGATATATGTGTTAAGTATGTATTGCAACAGATTGGGACCACTGTGTGCACATGTTCTGCTGCCCTGTTGAGCCATATGCATTGTGGGCCATAATGCACATCACGGTGACAACCAGGGGAAACCATGTGGCTGAAAGCAGACAGCTCGCATGTGGATTGGCATGGACTGGCGCCATGTAGCACAGGCACTTGGCTACAGATGTATAGGGTACAGCCATGTTGACCCCCATCCCAGCCCGCAGACCCCACAACTGCATCCCCATGCCATGCCCCTGCCACCCCCCCCCCCAACAGGCCAGCCCATGTAACCATCACCCATTGCCCCTCTCCAAATGGCTGACAGCTGCACAAGCCACATGTCACTGGTACGGTATCACTGACTGGGAGATCATGCACCCTGGCCTGCTAGTAGATGGTGAGCTGCCCATAGACTATGCCCAAAGAATGTCCCATGCTCATGTGCACATCTCACATTGCCTTCACAGGTGACTGTGGCTATCGGCTGAGGACCTGGCTGCTGACCCCAGTGCAACACCCCATGAGTCAGCAGGAGAAGCGGACTTGGGCACTGTGGAATGTGCAACAAGGGTGCTTAAGAGCCGCTTCCGGTGCCTCAACAGAAGCAGTGGGGAACTCCTTTACAGCCCTGAGAGGGGTATACATGATATTTGCAGCATGCTGCATATTCCACAACCTGGCACAGATGTGTGGAGTGATGGATCCAGAGCCAGCGGTTGTGGATGTATGTGAGGCTGCAGAGGCAGTGGATGGTGATGCCTCAGAATCTGGGAGCCAACAGCAGGCACTGGCCCACCGGGCGCAGATGATATGGGACATTTTTTGAGTTGTCCGCCCTGCATCAGCACCAACATAGAACATACACAAACTACAATAAAGTGCCCATTACTACCTTAAGTGTGCAGTGTGACTCATTATTTCCCCCCACATCTGTCCCCTGCCCCTGGGCTCCCCGCCGGCCATGGATGCCTGCTGACACGTGCACTGTGACACAGTGGAGTGATGTCTGATGACATGCTGGCAGTGTCGTCACTCTCTCCAGCAGGGCAGGCTGACAAAAATGGGTCAGGGGTAGCAGGTGGCTGAGCTGTTGTACTGGCAGCCCCAGCACCGATCCCCTGTGCCAGCATGAGGCCCATCAAACAGCATAGGGAACCAGCGATTGATGCCTGGTAAGCTGCCATCTCCCTCATCAGTTGCAGGTGCCCCTCCATGTGGTGCTCCATGAGCAATCTGTGGTCCCGTCACTCTTCTTGCTGCCCCTCCTTTGCCTGTTCTGCAGCCTGCAGTCCATGCTGGATACCTTGCAGCTCAGATAGTATGGCTTCTGTGCCAGCCACCAGGTGCACATCCTCCTGCAGTAGCTCCTGGTCCAGATCACTGCCCCCTGTAACCCACAGGATCATCCAGGATGGCAAATTGTAGTTTGGTGAGTGGGGCATCAGCTGTCTCCAGCTCCCCAGAACTGGCAGACACACTGGCCTGCTCCACTGCCTGGCCATTGAACCCAACTACTTCTCTACCCTGCCTGGCATACTGGACTGCTGCTCTGCCCAGGCAGGCACACCAGCCCTGATGGCTGTGCTGCATCCTGGCTGTACACTGGCATCATCTGCACTGGTTAGTGAGGCTCCCCCTGATGCATTTGTCTCAGGCTGGGAAGGCAGATTCCCTGGCAGGTCTGTGGCAGAGGTTAGTGACATGGGTTGCCAGGTTGGCCTATGGGATGGTACCAGGCCCACTATAGAACCAGCAGGTGGTGTACAGTCTACACCATACTCACCCAACACAGCACCCTAGGTCCGGCAGACAGACAGGCATGCCCTGAGTGGGCAGAGGCATGGTGGGGGGACACATACATGGCTGTCTCCAGCCCACCCAGGCCGTGGAGCACTCTTACTCACCCTCCTGTGTGCCTATGAAGGAGCTGTCAAAGCCTGCAATCCCTGTGGCAGCAACCTCCTCTGCAGAATGCAGCACCTGCTCCTCCAGGGGGGTGAGTCTGCACTGCTGCACAGGTGGCAGCCTGCTGTTGCTGGACCTCTTCTCCTTCACTGCCTGACGTACCATCCGCCTCTTCTTCTTTATGTCCTCCATGTCCCTGTTGTGGTAGTGGACTGCATTGACCCTCCTGACGATTTCTCACCATGTCCTCAGCTGGGTGCTGGCATCCTCTGTGATGCTGCAGGATGAGCTCCAGGGCCATTGATGTCTCAGAGGGCTTGAAGTTTGCCTTCCATGTGTGATCTGCCACTCTCGGTGCCTTGTCAGCCATTGTATAGCAGGGTGCTATGGCGGAGTTTGGCTACCCATGTAGGTCCCTTTAGACATACGTAGTTACGACATGCAGCAGTGCTACACCCCGTCCAAAAGCATATCTGGTACCCATGTAGGCCCCTGAGCACTGATGTTTCAAAAATCTGCATCACAGATGACTGCCAAAGGACGCTATAGATGCACAGCACTGAGCGATGGCAACACAGGCATGCAGGTCCACCCAGATTGCTATACCTGGGTAGGTCACATATCACCATATGCCGTCATGACAACCACAGTGTATGGACAGGTGCATGCCATCACTCTGACTGTGTGCCACCTCAGAGCAGGGGGCACTCTGCGTGTGCAGTGCTGCTGGGCTGCACTTGTGCTACCTCAGGCTATACTGCATGGGTATGCAGAGAGGCAGTACCCATGCAGACAGTCGTAGGCAAAGTCCAGATTGAGTAGCGGCTCTGTGGCTAAAGCCTGTCTGCACAGTAGTGCCCCCTCTGCCATGCAGTACAGGCTACGCCCACAGAGATGCTACCCTGCTGGGCTGTATCTGCGACCGTCTGCATGGGTAGTGCCCCTCTGCCATACCCACGCAGTACAGGCATGCCCATACCCCATGCCCATAGATTCCCGGACCCCCTCCCCCAGTACCCCACACCACCCATGCAGACATGACGCCCTGCCCCCACAAAATGGACAACACAGTGTGTTTGTGAAATGGTACCATTTTATTGTCAAACATGTGCCAACATATACAACAATGACAACAGGAGGGGAGGAGTGGCTTAGTGGTTAGGACATGGTACCTCAGGCTGGAGGGCTGAGGGTTCAAGTCCCACCTGGGGATAACAATCTCAGGCCGGAGGGACTGTGGTTTCTAGTCCTATAGGCACTCCTTGTGGCCTTGGGCAAGCCACTTAACCCTCCATTGCCTTAAGTACACATAGATTGTGAGCTCTTTGGGGATGAGGGAATATATCCATTACCTGTTTGTAGTAATTACATAATGTAAACCACTTTGATTGAAGGATAAGGCGGTATAGAAAACTGGTTAAATAAATAAATAAAATTAAATAAACAGTGGTAGACGATATACAGATTTACAGGGGGACTGCCTGTGGTATAGGGGGGCCCTGCTTGTGCCCTCTAAAGGCACTGGAAAGAGCATCTATGTGCTTGGTGATGGAGCTTGCTGTAGTTTGTACTTCCTCCCTCAGGAGCTGTACTTCCACCACCAGGACAGCGAGAGCCCAGTCACTGGAGGGTCGAGGGGATGGTGGTGTAGAGGGGCCTGGTACAGCATTGACATGGTGGGACTGGCACACCCCTGGGAGGCCCACACATGCATTGTTCAACCCACATTCGGCCCACAAGGGCATGCCTCCCCCACAGTGCACACTGCATCTCCTACCCTTTGCCCACCTCCAGCCCGCTCTGTTCTCCCCCTCACGTGCCAAGCTGTGGCCTGCTGGCACCCCCTGGGTGATGGGCATGCACAGGGGGCAGAATGGGCAGGTGTGCCACTGTGCTAGGGGGGTGTGCCACTGTACTGCCCTTCTGTGCAATGCCCCAGCCATGTGTGTGTGCATCTGAATGTCTTGGGTGCCAGATGGTGCCCACATGGGCTGGTGGCATCGGGGGATGGCACAGCTGGCCATAGCATATTCCCATCATTGGGTCCACCATCAGGTGGTTTGCCTGCATCAGTCTGGCAGACATGGCAACCACCCCTTGCATCAGCTGGGCTCCACTGTGTACCCCACTGATCTTCCTCAGCCACCAGACGCTCTCGGACTTTCTGCAGCTGGTTCGGTCTCCTCTGGCGCAGTGTATGGAAGTGGCACTGGAGGGCCTTGAGAGTGCATTGCATGCGAAATTCACTGTGAGAGAGAGGGGGGGGGGACACACATGGGTTCAGTTGGATGCTACTATATCACCTGTTGTGCATACCTATATTCTGCTGCAGTCTGGCGATCTGCCCACTCTTGGGTCAGGGGCATACCCATGGGTGGCAGATGTGGGATGCATGTGATGGTACACCTCTGGCATCTGCCCCTGTATTCCTGCCCATCACTCCCCTGGCCCTTTGACATGTGTCCTGTGCCAGCAGCATCGGTGCCCTTTGGGCTACTGTTTCTCTTGTGTCACCCCTCTGTGCACTTCAGATACCTCTGCAGTCCTCCCACCTTCCCTTGCTCCTATCTGTTGCACACAGGCATCCCTTGGCACCATGGTACTTGGTTGTGAGCCCTGCATGGCCTCGGCTGTTGGCACATGCCATGGCAGGGGTCATCCACTGCCTCAGGGGCCATATCACTGCATGGTAGGTTGTGCATCATGCAAGAACAGGGTGTCACGGTTTGTGCATGCTTGCCATTGCAGATCGGTCATGTTCTGTGGCATCACCATTGACATGCTGCCACAGCCGGACAGGGGGTGGCAGGCAGTGGTGGCAGGTCCACTTGTAGGGACAAATGGGCAACACATATGTGGTGTTTGGGTGGAGCAGGTATCTGGGACATCCACACTGGCTGGTGGGGTCCCCTGCAGTGCCCAGCCTGACCACAGCTCCCCCTGCACCGGGCTTTACCTTTGCTGTGCATGCCCTGTGGCATTGTTACCAACCTCCACCAGAGGGTTCAGCGGCTTCGCCACCTGCTGTTTGTGGGTATGCCCCCTGTGTGGGCAGTCAGGGCTGGCACCTGTGCCAATGCATGGCCCATCCCCCCACCAACGCCTGATTGGCATACATTGGGGCAGCCACCAGCATGTGGCTTGGCATTACAGTCCTGTCTCCCTGTGCAGACATACAGCTGTGCCTTTCATTCGTATGTGTGCCTAGCACACCCCCTCTGTTGTGCCCAGGCCCACACCCCTGTTGTGCCCTCCTTACCTGCGCAGCTGGAGTTGGATGCTCCTCCATATGGCTGTTGACAGCCGCAGATTTGACTGATGGCTCCCCCTGGGATAGAGAACCCCCTTTGTGCTGCAGCATGGAGCAGAGAAGGCTCTTACTCTTGTCATTGCTGAAGTTTATGCTGCTCCTGGCCGCCATGCCTCTGGTGTCTATCTGCCCAACCAGAGGGGACTCTTGCAAAGGCAGCCTGCGGTGCTGGCATGACGGTGTCATCTATGCACGGGTACATGCATACCTGCAGTCCTGCTTCTCTGGCTGCTGTTGTGGTCACATACACAGGTATTGCCTGTCAACCTTGAGTGCAGAATCCGGGTTACGTGCCTTATGCTTACCCGTGCATGCCACAGTGGGTGCCTGCCGCTCAGTTTGTGTTGCATTTTTATAGCTTGCCCGTTTTGGCGGCACATGACTCACAATTCCAGCACTTTTTCTGACCGGGTAACTTTCTGCAGGTATGGCAGACCTTGGAGCCTTGTTGAAAAATGGGCAATGGGTATATAAACACACGCAAAAATGGGCAATGGGTATATAAACACACGCATAGAAGGTCCAAAAGCACATCATAGGAATTATGGTCAGAATCAGTGGAACTCAATTCCATGACTAGTGCCTCCAAGACTCACCAGCACATTCAGAGTGTAGTCAGGAGTCCCCAGCAATCTTACAATGCTGAATCCCTTCACAGCCCAGGGCACGAAGGTAGGCAAAAACATTTCCCTGCAATTGGCATAGAATGCGGTTTGCCATAAGCATGAGAAAGATGCAGTCTGAGGATTCCTCTTACCTGAAATTCTCTCAGTAATCATTCAGATCTGTCCTCCTAACCTCACTGGAGGTCCCTGAAAATAAGAAGGACTTCTAGTTCTATGTTAAAATCTCTGAACACTTTCAGAGAGCAGATAACCCTGTTGATTCATCAGGTTTTCCAAGATCTACAGCTAAAAATTTGGCAGAACTTCTTAGAAACATAGAAACATAAAGACAGAAAAAGACCATATGGCCTATCCAGTCTGCCCTTCCATACCATAGTCCCTTTTTTCTTTTGGAAATCTTCTGTGTTTGTCTCATGCTTTCTTGATTTCAGATACTACCTCCACTGGGAGACAGTTCCTTGCATCTACCACTCTTTCCATAAAAGTGAGTGGAGGAGTGGCCTAGTGGTTGGGGCAAGGTACTTCAGGCCGGAAGGTCGGGGGTTCAAATCCCACTAGTGGACAGCAACCTTGGGTCGGAAGGACTGGGGTTTCTAGTCCCACAGGTGCTCCTTGTGGTCTTGGGCAAGCCACTTAACCCTCCATAGCCCATGTTCCCTGTAAAATAGTTATCTCCAAGTTATAATGCCCTGTTCAATGTAATTTCAGTTTGTTCAATGTAAACCGCACTGATGCAGAATAGCGCGGTATATAAGAGAATGTAAATAAATAAATAAATATTTCCACATATTATTCCTGAGTCTATCCCCTTTCACCTTTATCCTATGCTCCCTCATTACAGAGCTTTCATTTATGCCATGGAGGTATTTAATCATCTCTATCATATCTCCTCTCTTCCGCCTTTCTTCCAAAGTATACATATTGAGATCTTTAGGTTTGTCCCCATATGCCATATGACGAAGTCCACTGACCATTTTGGTAGTCACCCTATGCACCGACTCCATCCTGTTTAGATCCTTTTGAAGGTGTGGTCTCTAGAATTGCACCCAATACTCCAAACAAGGTGTCACCAAAGACTTATACAGAGGCACTATCACCTCCTTCTTCCTGCTGGCCATTCCTTTCCCTATGCACCCAAGCATCCTTCTAGCTTTTGCCGTCACCTTTTCTACCTGTTTAGCCACCTTAAGAAAATCAGAAACAATCACCCCCAGGTCCCGCTGTTCTTTTGTGGACAGAAGTACTTCACCCCCTATACTGTACTGCTCCCTTGAATTTTTGCTGCCCAAATGCAAGAGCCTACATTTTTTAGCGTTAAATCTCAGTTGCCATATTCTTGACCATTCTTCAAGCTTAGTGAGATCCCTCCTCATGTTATCAACTCCTTCCTGGGTGTCTGCTCTATTGCAGATTTTGGTATCATCTGCTGAGGTAAACCTTACCCAACAGATGTTCAGCAATATCACTAACAAAAATGTTAGAGTGGAGGAGTGGCCTAGTGATTACGGCAGCAGCCTAGAACCAGAAAGAGCCTTGGGCAAGCCACTTAATCCTCCATTGCCTTATGTACACATTTAGATTGGGAGCCCTTTGAGGACAGTGAAATGCATGCTATACCTGAATGTACTTCGCCTTGATCTTCTCCTGGAAAGGCATGAGCTAAATACGAATCAATAAATAAATAAATGTTAAAAAGAATTGGACCAAGGACAAATCCCTGCAGCACATCACTGATTAAATGCTTCTCCTCAGAGTAAGCTCCATTTACCTGTATCCTTTGTTGCCTCCCACTCAACCAATTTTTAACCCAGTCAGTCACTTTAAGGTCTTTTTCTAGGAAACTCAATTTATTTATAAGTCATCTGTGTGGAATGGTGTCCAAGGCTTTACTGAAATCTAAGTATACCACATCTAGGGCTCTTCCTCGGTCCAACTCTCTGGTTGCCCTGTCAAAGAAATTAATTAGATTTTTTTGACAAGACCTTCCCTTAGTAAAACCATTCTGCCTCGGATCCTGCAATTCATTGGACTCCAGAAACCTCACTATCTTCTGTTTTAGCAATGTTGCCGATAATTTATTCACTACAGATGACAGACTAACTGGCCTGTGGTTCTCAACCTCATCCTTACTTCCGCTTTTGTGCAAAGGGACCATATGTGCTTTTCTCCAGTCCTCTGGGACCACTCCCAACTCTAAAGAAGCATTGAAAAAGTTAGATACTGGAGCCACTAGAACTTCCCCAAGTTTCTTCAATACTCTGTGAGGTACCCCATCCGGCCCCATTGCTTTGTCTTCTTTTAGTTTAGCTAGTTCCTCACAAACACAGTCTTCTGAAAATCGTTCAAGATCCCCTTCACTACTGTTTCTATTTGTGTATGTTTTCTGAGGTCCTTCTCCTGGCCTTTCATTTGTGAACACTGAGCAACAATATTTGTTAAGCAGTTCTTCTTTATCCTCATCAGCTTCTACATATTCCTCCCTTTCACTTTTGAGTCTGACAATACCACTTTTGCACTTCTTCCTCTCACTAACATATCTGAAAAATGTCTTGTCCCCCCATTCTACTGCATTGGCTATTTTTTCTTCTATTTGTATGTTTGCTTCCCTGACTACTTTCCTAGCTTCTCTAAGTTTTTCCAAATAGTGACGCTTATCTTCCTCTTTCTATGATCTCTTGTATTTTATGAAGACCACCCTCTTTTCTTCACCTTTTCAGCTACTTCTTTTGAGAACCATAGCAGCCTCCTTTTCCTTTTTACATTTATTTACTTTACTAACAAAAAGGTTTGTTGCCCTTAAAGTATCCCCTTTCAGTTTTGCCCATTACTTTTCTACATCCCCCAGCTGTTCCCATCCTGCTTAATGACTTCTTGAGGTATTGTCCCATCTTGGCAAAGTTAGTTTTTCTAAACAGGACTTTTGAATGGATTTTATCAACCCTAGTCCTAATACTGAACCACACCGTCTGGTGATCACTGGATGTGAGATTATCTCTCACTATAACACAAGAAACACTTTCCCCATTGGTAACCACAAGATCCAGTATGGCCCCTTCTCACATGTAAATACTTGGAAATATTTCCTGGTTATTATAAAGTTTATGATTACTTGTTTTGTTCATTGTTCCTTGTAATATTAATCTGTTCCATGTAAAGTTAATTTCTATTATCTGTAAACCATGTTGATCCTTGGAAACATGGTATATAAACTCTTCAAATAAATAAATAATGTGTGGGTTCTTTTACCAGTTGCTGGAATAATTCTCCCTGTAGAGAATCCAGAATCTCCTTACGTCTAGATGACACCTGTCGTGAGCCCTCTCTGTGCACCTGCAGGTAAAACAAGGTACTGCACTGGGCCTCAGTATAACTGGCCTTCTGGTAGTTGTAGTTGCTGCCAGTTACAAATTAGTCGTGGAAAACCGATGTAAGGTTAAATAGGGCTTTATTTCCCTTTCCCAATAGGATATCTCAATATGTACAAAAATAAAGAAACATAACCCTTCTTGGGCATAACAGAAAAGAAAACTGTAACAAAAATAGCTTTCTTTCAGCTTCTTAACAAAACAAATGTATTTCCAAACACAGACCTGTAGCGACCAGGAATAAGGCCTTCCCTTCACCTTGTCAGGCTTCTTATTCCTCCCTATCTCAAGGAGACTATGTTGTCTGCCATAGAAATGCTACAGTCCATTTGTTCAATGTTATCTTCTATTATAGATGTTTCACACTGCATAAGTTCCTCAGCAGGAATTAACACCTCTTTATCTTCCTCGTGTGGGAGCTTTGCAAACAGTCCGTCTTGGCTGTGACATACTTTTCTTTCACTATGGGAAAACTGCTTGCTGTTACCACATTCACTGAGGTTTTGCTGGTAAGAGCCTCCCCTCTGCTGATACCTGTCAGGCAAGTTAAAATATTCCCTTGCCCATCTATTAGAAGGAATTGCTTTAGCTCTAGGCTCTGCTCTGCTTAGGACCCTGGAAACAGCTGGAGCTTCTAACGGCAGCCCTTCTGAAACTCTGTGCCTCACGTATCTCTCAGAGTGGTTTACTTCTGAAGGTAAAAAGCCTTTCTCTTGTTCTTGTTTATGATAAGGGTAATGAAGCTTCTCTGCTTCCCTTAAGCTGGCTTTGGATGGCTTCTGGACTTCAACAAACTGTCCCTTATAGCCAAGCCCTGTGCTTCCCCTTTTTGGACAAGAATAAAACTTCCTGGCTTGTACCTTTTTCCTTCTGGCTCTGTTCCAATCTGGGCTGTTATATTCACTCTCACTTTCTGTGTCAAGCTGTCTGTACCTCTCAGTCAAGCATTCATTGGACTCACTCAGACCTCCGTTCAGGCTTCCAAAGTGGTAATTAGACACGCTCTCTTCACAGCTTCTCTCGTCCTCTCCATTCATCCAGTTCCTTCTGTTTCTGCTTTCAGTCAGAGACCTAGGCTGTCTCTCATTCTCCTTTCGGTTCCAGTTCCTATTCTGGATCTTATCCTGAGTCCTATCTTGGGTCTGCCTAACTGCTTGTGAGCTGTGCTTATCTAGGTGTTTCCTAGCTGCACCCCCCCCCCCCAGCTGATTAGTATCAGGTGAGAATCTCCTGGTTTCTCTACTGGCTGGGTGTGTCTCCCTAGCTCGTGACCTCACTTGCTTACGTTGCCCATGGCAACTTTCTATCATGTGCTCTCCCCAAACATCAGTATCTTCTTGAACTGCTATATCATCTGTCTCCATAGGGGTCACTAGTGAGTCTGCTCTGTGACACACCCCACCATGGATGTGCCAATCAACATCCGGCATATTGAAATCACTTATCAGTAGCACTTCTCTGTTCATGGCAATACTGCGAATATCTTCAATTAAATCTCTGTCTACTTCTTCTGCTTGTGAAGGAGATCTGTATATCACACCAATGCAATGGATTCACCATTCCCTCTTTCTAGTTTAACCCACAGTGCCTCCTCCTTCTCTTGTAAGCCCTGTAATTCTGTAGTTTTAATAAGATTTTTTGTGTATAGTGCCATTCCTCCTCCCCTTCTTCCTATAGTAGCAGTTCTCACAGCTCATCTTCACAATAAGAGCCTTTTCACACCCCCATACCTGAATGACTAACTTATATCTGCTTATGCACCTCAGGAGGCACAGACCTCTTTTAGGGTCATTATGCAGACTCTTCAGAACTTCGGATTTCTTATCTATAAAAAGAAATTCACCTTAATCCACAAGAAAAGTCTACAGTATATAGGCATATACATAGATGCTCAAAAATCTTCTGGACAACATCAGAGTAATAGTCATCAGAGACATTGTCATCAGAATGCTATGCTGGCATTTCTTCACTGCCAATTCAGTAATAGTCTATACATTTCTCAAAATTTCTCAAAGTTGCGCACGAGGCCGCTGCTCAAGTTCCAGTGGAATCAACATCACCAGCCACTTTCAAAGAGATACATTAACCTTTAAAATGGAGATAGAGCAGCTTTTAAACTAGATATTAGGGGAAAGCTGACAGTCGTCCAGGAGCGGATGGTTCGGAAGAATGTATCCTTGAAGGATACTACCAAAAGCAGAGAGGTTCCACAAAAGAGTAAAGTAGCCCAAATGCCCTCAAGTATGGAGCAGACAGAGCTTAAAGATCCCAATATACCCATGTCTAACAATAGCCAAATTAACATGAATAAAATACATTCTCTAAAATGCTTGTATGCAAATGCTAGAAGTCTAAAGAATAAGATGGGAGAGTTAGAATATATAGCACTAAATGAAAGGTTAGATATGATTGGAATATCAGAGACATGGTGGAAGGAGGACAACCAGTGGGACACTGTGATACCTGGGTACAAACTATATCGTAATGATAGAGCTGATCAAATTGGTAGAGGGGTTGCGCTCTATGTTAGAGAGGGCATTGACTCAGAAAGGATTAAAGTTTTGCAGGAAACAAAATCTGCTGTAGAATCTATATGGATTGAAATTCCATATAAAAGGGGGAAGGCAATGGCAGTAGGGGTGTACTATCGAGCACCTGGCCAGAATAACCAAATGGATGATGAAATGCTCAAAGAAATCAAGGAAGCTAACAAAAGTTACAGCGCAGTAATAATAATGGGTGATTTCAATTACCCCGATATCGACTGGGTCAGTGTCACGTCAGGACATGCTAGGGAGATAAAGTTCCTAGATGATATAAATGACTGCTTCTTGGAGCAGCTGGTTCATGAACTGACCAGAGGGGAAGCCATATTAGACCTAGTCCTTAGTGGAACACCAGATCTAGTGCAAGAGATAAGGGTGTTGGGGCCACTTGGCAATAGTGATCATAGCATGATCGCCTTTGATTTAATTAGTGGAGGAGGGATAGTAAGGAAATCCACAGTACTACCCTTTAACTTTCGAAAGGGAGACTATGATAAAATGAGGAAAACAGTTAAGAAAAAACTAAAAGGAGCAGTTGCAAAGGTTAAAGACGTACATCAAGCTTGGGTGTTGTTGAAAAATACTATCTTGGAAGCCCAGAACAGCTGTATTCCACGCTTTAAGAAAAGTGGAAGGAAGTCCAAAAAACTGCCAGCATGGTTTAAAGGTGAGGTCAGAGAGGCTGTTGTTGCCAAAAAAGCATCTTTCAGGAAATGGAAAAAAGAGCCAAACGACGAAACCTGGAAACAGCACAAGCACTGACAAGTCAAATGCAAGGCATTGATAAGGCAGGCAAAGAGAGAATTTGAGAAGAAGCTTGCTGCGGAAGCAAAAACACGAAATAAAGACCTTTTCAAGTACATTCGTAGCAAAAAACCTGTGAGAGAGTCAGTTGGTCCATTAGATAATAAAGGGGTTAAAGGAGCACTAAGAGGCAACAAGGCGATAGCGGAGAGACTGAATGAATTCTTTGCTTCGGTCTTTACTGAGGAAGATGTAGGGATGTTACCCATGACTGAAGTGGTATTTTAAAGGTGCGGAAGAATTGAAGGAAATATCGATACATCGGGAAGATGTCTTACAACTATTAGATAAACTGAAGAGTAGCAAATCACCTGGGCCGGATGGTATACATCCAAGGGTGTTGAAAAAACTGAAATATGAGATTGCAGACCTGCTATCAGTAATCTGTGAACTATCATTAAAATCATCTCTAATACTTGAAGATTGGAGGATCGCCAATGTAACACCAATATTTAAAAAGGGTTCCAGGGATGATCCGGGAAACTACAGACCGCTGAGCCTGACGTCAGTACCAGGAAAAATGGTAGAAACCATCATAAAGAATAAAATTACTCTGCATGTAGATAGTCACAACCTAATGGGAGACAGCCAACATGGCTTTAGACAAGGAAGATCTTGTCTTACTAATCTGTTATGTTTTTTTGAAGGAGTGAATAAACAGGTGGACAAAGGTGAGTCGGTTGATATTGTGTATCTGGACTTTCAGAAAGCCTTTGACAAGGTCCCTCATCAGAGACTTTTGGCAAAACTAAAGAGTCATGGGATAGGAGGCAGTGTACTATTGTGGATCAGGAACTGGTTAAAAGAAAGCAGAGGGGGTAGGGCTAAATGGCCAATTTTCCCAATGGAGAAAGGTGAATAGTGGTGTACCCCAGGGATCTGTGCTGGGTCCGCTGCTTTTTGACATATACATAAATGACCTGGAAAGTGGAATAACGAGTGAGGTTATCAAATTTGCAGATGACACAAAACTATTTAAAGTTGTTAAAACCCAAGAGGATTGTGAAAAATTGCAAGAGGATCTTGATAAATTGGAAGACCAGGCATCAAAATGGCAGATGAAATGTAATGTGGACAAGTGCAAGGTTATGCACCTAGGGAAGAACAACCCAAACTATGGTTACACGATGCAAGGTTCCACATTAGGAACCACCACCCAGGAAAAAGATTTAGGCGTCATTGTGGATACCATGTTAAAACCCTCGGCCTAGTGTGCAGCCGCAGCCGCGGCCAAGAGAGCAAATAGAATGCTAGGTATGATAAAGAAAGGAATGGAAAATAAAACAAAAGATATTATAATGCCTCTGTATCGTTCCATGGTGAGACCGCACCTTGAATATTGTGTGCAATTCTGGTCACCGTATCTTAAAAAGGATATAGCGATTTTAGAAAAGGTTCAGAGAAGAGCCACCAAAATGGTAAAGGGGATGGAAGGATACTCCTATGAAGAAAGGCTAAAAAGGTTAGGGCTCTTTAACCTGGAAAAGGGACGGCTGAGGGGAGATATGATAGAAGTCTATAAATTAATGAACGGAGTGGAACGGGTAAACGTAGATCGATTGTTTACCTTATCAGAATATAGAAAGACTAGGGGACATGCAATGAAGCTACAGGGTAAACTATTTAAGACTAATAAAAGAAAATATTTTTTCACTCAACGTGTAATCAAACTCTGGAATTTGGAGGATGTAGTAAAGGCTGTTAGTGTAGCTGGGTTTAAAAAAGGTTTGGACAAGTTCCTGGAGGAAAGGTCCATAAACCATTATTAAGAAGTGACTGAAGATATCAATGCTTGACCCAGTACAAGCATTGTGGAACTTGTGTCTCTTGGGGAAACTGCTAGGTACATATGACCTAGATTGGCCACTGTTGGAAACAGAATACTGGGCTTGATGGACCTTGGTCTGACCCAGTATGGCATATCTTATGTTCTTATGTTCTTAACTCCAGCTATAAGACATGTACTGCATTTGTGGCAGAAGCCTTCCAACCTACAGAAGGGATGCTCCTTCCAAAGCGGTTAGTACACCTCAGTTTTATAGTAAATGCATTCATACCATCTTCACTTCTGCACGCTGGGATTGTTTACAAGTTGAATGTGGTCTCCACATCAACCAGTTAGAACTTTGAGCTATGTCATTCAAATGTTGGGTTTCAGGCAAAATCATCCTCATTTACACTAACAATCAGGTCACAGTGTTCTTCATTAACAAGCAGAAAGGCTAGTGGTTGGTTGGGCTAGAGTATTGCTCCCTAGTGATTTGGGTAATGATGTGTGGGGTTGGGGTTGGGGCGGGGGGTGTGGGGGAGGGAGTGGGCATTTTTGTGGGTTAGAATTTTTATTTTTTGTAATAATCTTTTTTCCTCTATGAGTGTCGTGGAGTGGAGGAGTGGCCTAGTGGTTGGGGCAAAGTACTTCAGGCCGGAAGGTCGGGGGTTCAAATCCCACTGGAGGACAGCAACCTTGGGCCGGAAGGACTGGGGTTTCTAGTCCCACAGGTGCTCCTTGTGGTCTTGGGCAAGCCACTTAACCCTCCATAGCCCATGTTCCCTGTAAAATAGTTATCTCCAAGTTATAATGCCCTGTTTAATGTAATTTCAGTTTGTTCAATGTAAACCGCACTGATGCAGAATAGCGCGGTATATAAGAGAATGTAAATAAATAAATGTAAATAAATAATCCTGGGGTAGTGGACAAGAATCAGCCCTTCCCAGGAGTGCTGTAGATTGTATCTTGGAAGAATGACTTGGTTGTATTGTTATATTGTTTGTTTTCTTCATATTATATTGTGTGAATTCAATAAACAGATCTTTGAAAAAAAAACAAGCAGAAAGGCTTTGACTTTTTCAAGCTATACAATAGCAGCCAGGCTATGGAATCTAGCAATATCTACAAAGACAGTCCTGCAGTCAACTTATGTCTCAGGTGATTGCAGTTAATTAGCCTAATGGTTAGGGCAGCAGCCAGAAAGACTAGAGGTTGAATCCTACTGACTCTCCATGTGACCTTGGGCAAGTCACTTAACCCTCCACTGCTTCAAGTAGAAACTTAAATAGTAAGCCCTCTGGGTACAGGAAAATACCTATTGTACCTGAATGTAATTCCCCTTGAACTACTACTGGAAAGATGTAACCTAAATACTGGTAAATACCATACTGTCATAAATGGTCTCTCAGTGCTTCAGAGTATATTCAGCTGATGGGGTCTTCCAGACATAGACTTCTTCATGACACAGCACAACAGCAAGCATAAACTCTTCTGCTGCAGAAGACCCACACTGTGCAGAGTAGCACATGATGCTTTTGCAATACTGTGGAACTGCAGCCTGCTCTGGTCATTCTCAACATTTCCCCTTCTGACCAGAGTCCTTCAGAAAATCATTCAAGACAAGGCATGCGTGATCTTGGTAATGCCTCATTGGCTGCATGAGATTTGTTTTCCATGGTTTCTGTCACTAGCAGAGGATTAACCAAAATCTTCCTGGGCACACAACCAGACTTAGGGGCTTGTTTACAAAGCCGCGGTAGTGGTTCGCGATCGCGATCGCAGCCGCGGCCCCATTGAAATCAATGGGGCCGCGGCTCCGATTACGATCGCAAACCGCTACCGCGGCTTTGTAAACAAGCCCCTTACTCTTGCATCTCATCCTCAAATTTCTCTTACTAACAGCATAGATGTTGAGAGGCAGACAGGGCCGGATTTACCTTGAGTGAGGCCCTATGCCAACAAAAATTGTGGGCCCCCAGCAGGGGCGGCCCAAGGGGGGTGCGGGGCCTCATTTGCATAAGGGGCCTCATTTGCATAAATATTTGCATAATGTTACCATATACTAACTTTTAGTAAACGTGCCTCTTAATGAGTGTATGGATAAAGAAAGACTAAAAGATTTCTACATTACTATAATTCAGTGCCAACTGCCAGACACATTAGGAACTACTACAAACACTGCCCATTTAGAACCCATAGCAAACCCGCCGTATCCTAACAGCACTACCAGGACTCATAAAGCACCATACTCTACCAATCAAAAGGCAACACTGCAAATATTAAACCAATACATTTCAGGGAACAACAATACATGACCTACTGGGGAAAGAGAACAAGTGGCAATGTCAAATAGGAATTATATAAACAGAACACCTCAGCTCAGTTACACATGCAGAACATAGACCATCACCAAACAAGTAATCACAATTTAGAAACAGGAAGACAATAATTAAACTGGGAATCCCAAAAGCCAAACTTGGAATGTACAACACTGTAGAAATAAAACTATACATTAATTTGCTCTTGTACTAAACAAAGCGCAGACGTTAATGATGCACATTTACCAGAGCTGACATATTCCAATTAATAAATTCAAAATAAAGAGATATTTTTCTACCTTTTGTGCAATTTTTTCAGCTGCAATTGCTCCAGCCACTTTCTTCTGGTTTCTTCGTGTCTTCTGCTAACTCTCCATCGTCTGCTGTCCATTTGTCCTTTCTTCTCTCTTCTAGTTTATTTTCCATTCTCTCTCTACATCTGCTTTAACATACTAATCTTTCTCCTTTTGCTCTTTCCTCATTCCTATTTCATCCACTCAAATTTTACCCCTCCATCCTCAATCCCCACTTACTCTCCCAATACCCGGCCACTGCAGATAGAGAAAATGGTTGAGAGTGCATATTATTTCCATCCTTATATATTCATTTAAAAATGTGATAAAAATTAAGGGGGAAATTTTAAAAATTAGGTCCTGGTCAGGGCTGGATTTACATATAAACTAGAAAAGCTGCAGCTTGGGCCTCAGATTAGGAGGAGCCTCTCTTTTTTTATTTTTTTTAAGTAAATGTATTTGTAAAGAATGAAAATCACAATACAAAATTATTATTATTATTGTTGTTAGTATTAACTATTGTTTACACCTCATGGTTTTTTGTGATCCTACTGTGCAAATATTTTTCATGATTTTCAGGACCTCCCTCAAAATCCAACCCCCCCCTCCCTCCCCGATCACAATTTCACTGTGAAATCCATCATTTTGGAGGCTGTGTTGGCAAAAATCTTTCTTAAATGATTCAGGCCCCTCTGCGATGAAAAGCATTTTAGATGATGATCCATTGCTTCCTCAAAGTTACCATACACACTTTCCCCAGTGACTGTAGGGTGGAAGTTGTCAGACATGGGATTTTCTGAACACTCACCTGAAATCCATCATTTTGGAGGCTGTGTTGGCAAAAATCTTTCTTAAATGATTCAGGCCCCTCTGCGATGAAAAGCATTTTAGATGATGATCCATTGCTTCCTCAAAGTTACCATACACACTTTCCCCAGTGACTGTAGGGTGGAAGTTCTCAGACATGGGATTTTCTGAACACTCACCTGCTGCCAGGAGAGCATGCTGAAGCGGCGCGAGTCTTCCGCGAGCACCTGCTGCGGCGCTGTCGACGTCATGGTGACGGCAGTGGGGCCCGCCGGGGACAGCTCCGGTCACGCTCGTTCCCTCTTTTGCGTGCACGCCCCCCTCGTGCACCTAACGTCTCCTCAGATAACACAATTTATGGAGGGAGGGGGCCCCGCGGGACAGTCCATGCTGCCGCGGCAGCAGAGGGGGGCCCGCGGGACAGTCCATGCTGCCGCGGCAGCAGCCAGCGGTTTTTTTTTTTTATTGAATTTTAAGAATTTACAATGTTTGTGGGCCCTTGTCAGCTGTGGGCCCTACGCCACAGCGTAGATGGCGTATAGGTAAATCTGGCCCTGGAGACAGATAATTTCACAGCTCTTGGTGCCGGAGAATGTTCAAGAGATAGTTTCTAGGAAGGCATCAACTAGGAAGTCATTGTACCAAATTAAATGATCTCATCATGCAGTGATATGCAGGTAAGCACTTGGGCCCCCTCTGCTGGCCAATCACAATCTTATTAGTCAATCTATTACTGTACATTTTTCAAACTGTACATTTTTCAAACTCTGGACTCAAGGCCACTTTGGTTTATCTCCATTTGTCAGCTTTCCAGCCTACCACAAGTGAGTAGATGGACGACCAGCATAAGTCCATTCCTTAGGCTCCAGATTCATGGGGGGGTTCTAAAGAACACAAAGCCTCTACTTAAAACCCAGCCTGTCTGTGGGATCTTAACATCATCCTCATGCAGTTCCTGACCACCTCTTTCAAAAATTTGTGCCAGGCTTCCCTCAAGTTTCTTTCCTGAAAAAGTCTTTCTGGTTGTGGTGTCAATGAACTTCACACTCTGGTACATTATCTCCCTTACACCCTGTTCTTCCCAAACAGGATAATGCTTCGCACCCACATAAAATTCCTCCCCAAAATCATGTCTGAATTTCATCTCAATCAAAACATTGTATGTCAAGTTTTCTTTCCCAAACCTTGTTTACACAGAATGAGGAGACTTTATATACTGGACTAAGGGTGTGCCCTACTCTATCTTAAAGCTACAGAGGTGTGTAGCCATCTTTGAATGATAGCGTCTGGTGCAAACATTTAATAGACAGCAGTTGTGGACATTTGCAGAGCTGCCACTTGGTCCTCTGTTCACACCTTCACTAAACACTACTGTTTGGATGCTGTCTCTCAGCAGGAGAGTACATTTGGACATTCTGTACTGCAGAACCTTTTTTACCCAACCGTTTACTATGCTGCATAACATATTTGCGTAAATGGTTACTGTTACCACAAAGATACTCTTTAGCAGCTGTTGCTTTTTACTGGTATTAAACTTGTTTTCCTAACACTTGTGTTTATTGTCTTTCAGCCAACCTGCTGCATCTTTCTCTGGGTTACTGAATGTGTTGCATCTCTATGTTATCTGGATAGAAGTGTGCATCCATTTTCCTGGATTGTTCATGAAGAAAGTGAAATTGCTTACCTATAAGAGGGGTTTTTCTTTAGACAACAGGGGAATGCAGCCACAGTTATCTACACTTCTTCCCTTCGTGGTTAGAACTGACTGTAGAGCAGCTTGATACTGACTGAGAAGGAGGAGAGAAGCAAGGTCAAGCACAGGAGTCTCTGCACATGCTCAGGAAGCTTTGAGGCTTTGCCTGAATTATTGGAGAGCGGTTTTGGATTGTGACCCATCAAGATGATGTCACTCAAAATTTATGTTTGCATTCCCTTGATGTTCATGGAAAACTTGTTACAGGTAAGCAACTCCACTTTGTTCACTCTACTGATGGGTTTTCATACCACCTGTGGTTTATGACAGCAAGTGTGCCACCGAGGGCAAGACAGCACTGTGGTCATTTGGCTGGGGAAATTTGAGTGGAAGAGGGTAGAGATGGAAGTTTCAAAGTTAGTTTAAAAAGATTTAAAGCTTCCATTTCAATGTTAATTTGACTATACAGTATCTGTAACGGTGAGATCCATCTTGAAAGTGGATCCTGAACAGCAGCTGGAAACCAATCTAAACAAAGCCTAAACCTTGATATTTTGAAGTCTGGGACTTGTCAATAGCTTTCGAAGGTTTAAAGGGCTGAAGCTGTGTAAGTGCATCTTCTACTGCTAGAAAGTGCTTGAGTGCTAATTTCTGAGTTGGTCTCTGGTGTTCATGTTTAAGACTATACTCGGCTCATCAAAGCTGTAAGAGTTTTGTTAGTTCATCTAGCTGCACAGATTCTGACAAGCAAATGCATTCCCATTAAAGGGTTTCTCTCGCATGGAGGTTTCCTCTGGAGAGCCTATCCAACTGGCTGCCAGCCTGGTGGTATGATAAGTGATGTCACTTAGTCTGACCCATTTAGGACCAGTGTTCTGGCAAGGAGCCTCATGGGCTGAAACAGGACAGCATTATGCTAATAGGCCCATATCCTGCTGCAGTGAGAGCTGCAAATAAATCACTGTTGCTCTATTTGTGGTCATGCAGTGTGACTTCCTGAATTAAAAGTGCCTGCTTGCATTTTCTGCTGAGTGTAAGAGATTCTGGTTGAAGAGAGATGCTCAGAATCCGTTATTAAACACACAGGTATGTCGTCGGATTCTGTCACTTTCTGAATTTTTGTGATGGTGTTTGGAAGATGGAATGGTTTTTTCCCACAAGTGTGTTATCAGAAGGAACCTTCCAGCCCTAAAATATACCATCTGAAAAATAACATCTTTTGCGTATCAGAAAGCATATGTAACTACTGCATGACTTTGCTCAGTTTTTGATCAACATACCATTCCTGCAGAGAGAAAACTGATTACTAACCCTTTCCACTAGGATATATTTTCTCTGTTGCTCATGCCAGCTTGGAATAAAACAGACCTTTGTCTGGTTATAAACTGTCTTTTTGCTTATAGTTGCTCAGAAATGTCCCATGGGGTGGGACTAGCATGTTATTCATATGTCCTGCAGGATGGGACAAACAATCGGAATAGGAAAATGTAAATGTCCCATGGGGTGGGCAGTCAAGTGGAAAGGGCTAATCAAAGGTTGTATTGTACCTGTACTACATTATTAAAGTGGTAACAATACTGTACATCCTGAGCTTCATGTTCTATTTTCACTTTGTGGTATGTAAATTTATTTTTAAAACCAATAAAATCAGCACATGCGATATCAGAAAACAGCCACTTTTGAATCAATTGGTCTGACTATTATGTTTTTCATTATGGAAGGAAAACAAGACTGTAAATAAAAATTGGAGGGGTGTAATATTGATAAAATTATTTTATAAATGGAGCAAAGGCTTATATATAAAATGAGAACTTTTAACACAAGTTGGATTAAATCTTCACACTGATTTTTCAGTATTCTTAAGATAGACTATATAGTTTGTCTGTGATCCACTTTTTACAGTCATCCTACGTCCCTATGATTTAATGATTTGTATTTGTCAGTTGAAATGTGATGTGCTTAATGATGAGCTAAGATAACATGAGATGGTCCTTGAGACCATATGGATTTTATTTTTCACCCTATGTTTGTATGATACAAAAATAGACTATGGGCCCAATATTCAGCAGCGGCAGCTAGCACGAGTACAGCACCTAGCTGTCGCTGCTGAAGTGTTAACCCGGATATTCAATGCCGGGGCCATATTCGGCCACCGGCATTGACTATCTAGGTCTGCCACACAGGGCCGGGCAGCAGCGATATTTAGCCAATGCCCAGTTAACTTCAGCGGCAAAAGTTAGGACAGCTTTTGTTGTGCCTAACTTTCACCACTGAGGGATAACTGAGCAGTGGCTGAATATCGTCACTGACTGGTTATCTCCAGGTACCGCCCCTGGAACGCTCCCGGAACGCCCCAATGCTAACTGTGTAACATCGTGGCATATATCGGTGGCATCCAGGAATGTCCTGCTTAGAGGCAGTTACATGGTTTACAGGTATGTAAACCATGGAACTCCTTTGGAATATCGGGCCCAATATTTTTATCTTTTTTGGTGAATTAAAATATATCTGTATACTATAAGGGTCATTTTGGAAGCCCCATTCATGCTTTGGGTCAGGAGCTGTGGAACGCCTCTCCGAATGGGGGGGGGGGGGCAAGCTCCACTTTGACTCTGCCCCCAAGCTCTGCCCCTAGCCTCCTGTGCCCTTCCTCTCCTGTTCTGCCTGTGGGGATCACATTTCCCACAGACAGAAGAGAAGGGAATGGCTGCGATTGCAGTGGACTACTTCTATCTTTATCTTTATTGACTGTCTTAATATTCCGCACCTTCAGAAACCATCAGGGCAGTTTACAATACGTTCAAAACATATAAAGGCCAGACATGGCCAGGAAACAGAAAAGAACTACAATGTTTGATAGGAAAGCAGCAAGCACACTAGATAGGAAGAGGAAATGAAAGAAGGGAGAGAGGGCAAGCAAGAGGAGAGAAGAAACTAGCTAGGAAAACTGGGTGGGAGATCATAGGCAAGGCAGAAAAGATGTGTTTTAAGAAGTGCTTTAAATTTGGGATAGGACGGTCCCAGATGGAGGGGAGGAGGGAAGGAGGTTCCATAAGATGGTGCTAGGAAAAAAAAGGTAGTATTCCGGGTGCGTTCCAAATGGGCACATGCAGGGGAAGTAAGCTCTAAACGGTTGATGTGAATGGACCGGAGACTACGAGGCCCTGAATGAAACTGCAAAGAGTCAGCCAGGTAGTGTGGTGTGTGGGTGTAGATAGTTCTATGTGTCAGAATTAAGAATTTAGAGACAATATGCTGGGGAACCAGTAACCAATGAAGCTGAATTAAATGTGGTGTGATATGACTGTAACGGGAAGTATGAGAAATGATCAGGGCAGTGGTGTTTTGAATCAGTTGCAGGTGATGTACCTGGCATTGGGGAAGACCGGCTAAAATAACATTACAGTAGTCCAAACGTGAAATAATCAGTGCGAGAAGAAGTGTGGTGAGTGAGGAGGGAGACAGGACATCACTAACTGCTCTGATCTGATGGAGGAAGAAGAAAGAACGACGTGCAACAGCAGAAATATGATTGTGGAAGGACAGTTCAGGATCGAGGACTACTCTGAGGTATCGAAAGGAGGATACCAGTGGTATTGGGTTGTCAAGAAGTAAAGGAGCCAAAGAAGGAGGGGAAGAGCTGAAAGCAAACCACATCGCTGATGTCTTTGAGGGGTTAAGATGGAGAAGATTAGAAGAAAGCCAGTTCACAACAAGAGTTAGACAGGTGTTGAGTGGTGAGAGATCCGGGGACACAGGAGAGGGATGGTGGAGGACGATAACATCATCGGCATAGTAATAGGCTGAAATTCCAGTTTGCTGTATCAGGAGTGCAAGGGAAGCAAGAAGAATATTGAAGAGTAAAAGGGCCAAGACTGAGCCTTGGGGTACACCACAGGACAAGGGCAAAGGGGTGGACGTGTCAGAAGAAGAGACTACAGAAAAGGCATGGGAGTGAAGAAAAGAGTGAAACCAGTGAAAGACCATGCCACTCAGACCCGCATCCCGAAGATGCGAGAGGAGGAGAGTGTGGTCAACCAAGTCAAAAGCAGCGGATAGATCCATGGAGACAGCCAAGGACATGTCTCCTTGATCATGTGCAATGTGAATCTCATTGAGAAAAGAAAGGAGAATGGATTCAGTACTGTGACCGGGGTGAAAACTAGATTGGCAGGGGTGCAGAAAGTGAATGGACTGGAGGTGTGTGGATAGTTGGGTGAAAACTGCTTTCTCCAGAATTTTTGACGTGAAGGGAAGATTAGAGATAGGACAGTAATGGGCAGGGTTGGTAGGATCAAGGGAGGGGTTCTTGAGGAGAGGACTTACCAGGGCATGCTTCCAGGGGGCAGGGACAGTGTCAAAGATCAGGAAAGCATTAAGCAAGGAGAGCAGGACAGGGGTCAGAGCGAGGTATGGTCTACCCGCGGAAGACCAGATCTTTTAGGCAGGAGAGGAAGGTCACCGCAATCACAGCAAAGACTCCTTCTGTCTGCCTGTGGGGACATCTCCAGAACTATCTATTGAGTGGAGGAGTGGCCTAGTGGTTGGGGCAAGGTACTTCAGGCCGGAAGGTCAGGGGTTCAAATCCCACTAGAGGACAGCAACCTTGGGCCAGAAGGACTGGGGTTTCTAGTCCCACAGGTGCTCCTTGTGGTCTTGGGCAAGCCACTTAACCCTCCATAGCCCATGTTCCCTGTAAAATAGTTATCTCCAAGTTATAATGCCCTGTTCAATGTAATTTCAGTTTGTTCAATGTAAACCGCACTGATGCAGAATAGCGCGGTATATAAGAGAATGTAAATAAATAAATAAATATTAAGGTTAAAATTCTTAAACTTTTTTTAAAATATGAAGATGTGTTATTTTGCAGTCAAACATTGAATATTTTTCCAGATGTTACTCGTGCCACACAAATTCTTAGGAAACAGTTTTTACAACTGAAGCCTAAGGAACTGGCCTTGGGAGCTACTTACTTTTTGAAGTTTCCCTGCAAGTGTTATTATTACCATGCAGGGTAAAACTTTTATTTTTTTGGATGTTTCTCATTTAGAAAAGTTTCTACTGGACAGACAGATTTAGGGCAAGTGTGGTGGATGGAGTAGGGGTCAAAGTTATTTTTTTAAGTTTTAATCTCATATTGTGTTATTTTATTTTGTATGATTTTATTGGTATGTTATTATGTACTGTGTATGTTTTTTGTTACCTGCCTCGGTATTTGTGTGGGCTATAAATCCTTTTAAATAAATAAATTAGATTTTCCTCCTAATATAGGCATGTATGTGGCCTTATTCTACAAGTATGGATTTTTGTTTGCTTTTTTAATTTCAGCACAGCCTCTTGATGTGGACTTGACCATCTAGATTTCCTTATGGGTGATAGTTCGCCTGTTCTTTGAAGTGTACTTTTACTGTGATCTGATGGTTTTCTTTATCATTGTAGTATTGTACATTTTTCAAAAAAATTTTTTAAATTATTTATTTATGCACTTTACAATACATTAGAGAAGATGCTTAATAAAAAGCCTTACTCAAGAAAGAGGGTTACAACAAGAAAATCAACATTTCACTAAACAAAATGCTCATATAACAGAAATAATAAAAGCAAAAAAAAAACAGTGTTAACCCTCTCTAGTCCACAAAAGAAGTGGGAGCATTACAGAAAAAAAAAAGGATTTAACATCGAAGCTCAAAAGAAATAGATCATAACCGCATATCCAGCATTACTACTTAAGAGGAGCACTAAGAGGGAGCAGGAGAAGCTTCCAAATGTCTGGCACTAATAAAAGTAACCAATTGCGCGGGGTCAAAAAAAACATAAGAAACTGAACAATACTTGATCAGACAAGGGTGTTTAAGGAAAAATAACCCCCCCAATTGCAAAACTCCAGGTCGTAAAAGTAAAAACTCTTTACGACGCTTTTGAGTCTCCCTAGAAAGATCAGGATATATACATACTGCTAAACCCCGGAATAGGATCTTCCTCTTCTTAAAGAAGAGTTTCAATATCCACTCCTTATCAGATATCAATGCAAATGTTACTAGCAAAGTTGAGGGTTCTTGAGATTCTAAACCAGAATTTTCAATCAAATCTGTAACATTAAGGGAGTCCCCTTGCACATTACCATCCCCTGAATTCCTCAACATAGGGACACGCTTAGCCTTAGAAATATAATAAGCATTAACCAAAGGTGGCATAAGATTAGAAGAGACCCCCAAAATATCAGAAAGATACTCTTTAAACATGTCCCTAGGAGATACAGATACTAATCTAGGAAAATTAATAACACGAAGGTTATTACTACGCCAAAAATTCTCTAATTGTTCCAACTTAGAATGCACAATCAAATCATTCTTTTGAGAGATATCTACATAGTCTTCCAAAAGTTTTACTTTCTGCCGTTCTTCTTCTAACACCGTGGAAAGATTGGACACCCTCTCCTCCAAAACCGCAACTGTCCCCGAAGTCAAATTAACTTTAGATGATACAGATGTAATCTGCGGGAGCAATACTTCACCAAGAGAGACAACTGCGTTCCATATCGACTCCAGAGTGAAAGTCACAGGACGTTGAAGAACAAAGGTTCCATCCGGGGCAGCAGTCGGAGCACTCTCCATCCGCCCAACAGACTGCGATAGTTCCAAGCGTGTAGAAGGAAGAACTTCTCCTGCGTACAAACCTCCAACAGACAGCGACGAAGTTGGCAAAAAACAGGAGGCTCCACTGGCCTCACTTCCAGGCTCCTTCGACACACCTTTCCCTGGGCCTCGCAAGGAAATCCCCTCTCCCAATTCTCTTGGGGGGGGATACCTCCAGGAAGCCTTCCGGCAACAGGCTAGGATGAGGAACCTTCGGCGCTGGGCTCACACCAGGGGAGAGAGATGACACCGAGGCCGACACCAAGCTCTCCGACTTCGGTAAGTCGACCAGCCGGTCGTCTCCACCTGTAACAGCTGGACCCCGAGGAGCACGAGATACAAAAGCGTCCAAAGGAGCCGAGACAGCAAGAGGCATCGAAGTAAGCTGAGGCTGCGAGGGCTCCTGCCCAGCCTTCCCTTTACGTTTCCTCCCCATGAAGCAATAGCGTGCTCACTCAGTAACAGTTACAATCGCCATCTTGGAATGCCCCCCTGTACATTTTTCAAATTTTAATAATAAAAAAAAGAACAGCTAGATCATGACAGTTCGGCAGATGTTATGCCTCCTTAGCCACGTAGCCTCCATGGTCCATGTCACTCCATCCGTGCGGTTCTACATGCACCAGGCGCAGTGGACACTCCACACACAGTGGTGTCAGGCCACCCCATGTCTCATGAACAATGTGATAATCATTCTTCCACTCAAGAATTCCCTCTCCTGGTGGACACAGCCTCCAAACCTGCTTGTGGGGCTCCCTTTTCAGGCCTCTTCGTATCAGCGCATTCTCACAACAGATACTTCCAAGATGGGCTGGGGGGGGGGGGGGCTCATCTTGATGGCCTCTGTAACAGGGACTGTGGACAGCTTGAGAGAGCCTACACCATATCAACTTTCTGCAGTGCTGGGCCATTGCCAACATGCTCCAAGCGTTTCAGCAGCAGCTGGCCAACCAGGTGGTCCTCATCCAAATGGACAATCAGTTGGCCATGTTCTATATCAACAAGCAGGGCAGCATGGGCTCATAGCTCCTCTGTTGAGAGGCAGTCTACCTCTAGAAGTTTGCAATCTCTCACAGCATGCTCCTCAGGGCAGTGTATCTACCTCGGGAGCACAATGACCTAGCAGATTGTCTCAGCAGAGTCCTTCAGCCACACGTGTGGACCCTCAGCAAACAAGCTGTGAATCACATCTTCTGGAAGTGGGGCACACCATCAATAGATCTATTTGCGACCCCTCACAATGCCTAGCTGCTGTGGTTTTGCTCCAGAGTACCGTGCAGCAAACCAAAGAGACACATCTTAGCCCCGGCCCCATCATATGATCAGACACAATAAACACCTAATACTGAAAAAACATTTCCCCAAAACCACCTAAACCCAGGGGGGCTATATAACACCCAAAACTATACGGGTGAGACCACCAGGACAAAACAGACACGGAAGGCCCAATGACCCAACACCCCCACACCTCTGCAACACTCAGAACATTGCGTCCTGCCCACCTCCTCCACCATGAGTAAAGACAATGTCCTTCAAAAGAGACAAAATGGATGTCCCAGTATATAGCAATGTTGCATGCTTAAATGTCGCTTCTGCGTGGATAAGTCGCCTTTTCATGACTTCAGACCAGTTAAGCGCCCATAATAGCGAGCGCCATAAAACTATAGCAAGTAGAAGTTGCAATATGACCTTCACTGCATCACTACCGACTCCTTATCCTCCAGAAATGCACATCACTCCCCGGGTTCATCAAAAGTCTTGGTCTGGTTATGCAGCGTGACTATCATGTGAGCAGGATACAGCAGCCCAAAACGGGTCTTCAGTTGAACCAAGCATGGACACAATGCCAAAAGACTCTTTCTCTGATCCACCATTGCCTTCGCAAAGTCCGGGAAAAATAAGAGTTTATGTCCCTGATATTCCAAGAATGAGAGTGCTCTGGCTACTCCCATTATTTGTAGTACTTGTTGAAAACGCAAAACTTTCAAGATGATTGGGCGTGGACGCTTGCCAGTGACTACGGATTGAGTAGGCACTCTATGGGTGCGTTCGATCTCGAATGGCATAGTGAATTGCAACTTTAACACACCTGGAATCATAGCCTGCAGAAAGGACACCATGTTATGACCCTCTACACCCTCAGTAACTCCTAGTATTCTTATGTTGTTCCGCCGAGAGCGATTATTACTGTCTTCCACCTCTCTTTGCAATGAACATATCAACTTGGCCTGCTTCTCAACGGCCTTGAGCCTCTCCCCATACTCTCCACCTTCTCCAAACGAGACATGTTTGACTCCAAAGAAGATCTCAAAGCGTTAATATCTTCCTGCATTGCACATAGCGATTCTCCATTAGCTTTGACCAATTCTCTGACTGCCCGAATCTCAGCCAAGATCTCCTGCAAGGTCTCAGGACTATCTCAGATGACCGCCATCTTGTGAGGTGAGAGAGGTTCCGTCTTGGTTCTCTTTGCACTAGCATTTTGAGATACTTGGAAATCCAGCCGCATCTGTTTGGAGCCCGACATATCTGGGATCGAATGGTATCAAATAGGTAGGAACTATTTGATTAAAGATTGCAGAAGTCAAGATTCTTGTCTCTTGCCCTTCAGAGCACAGCTCTTACACGTCCATCTTGACCAGAAACCAGGCTCTGCCCCCGCAATTGTACAGCTTCTGATGCTTTTCTCCTATATGTCTATTCTCCAATTCTTCTAGTGGCCAAAACTCTGTTCAAGCTTCAAGTGGGAGGGTGCCACTATGATCCTCATAGTGATGCACTGGCCCAGGCAGCCATGGTTTCCTCTTTTCCTTCAAATGTCCCTGAGGCAGCCTTTCCGACTCGGCTGAGCTGCGGATCTGATCTCGTAGGACAGGGGATCCCTTCTTCAGCCCAGTGTCCGATCTCTAACTCTCATGGTAAGGATGCTGAGCGGGTAGCTCTTGCAGACCTCCATGTGCTGATGGCAGTGGAGAATGTACTCCTCATATTGCTCAAGGACTCTATGCAATGCTATTATGCATTCAAATGGCGCAGGTTCTCCTTCTGTTGTACAGTCAAGGCACTTGATCTTTTTGCCCGTTCGGTAGAGGTGGTGCTAACTTACCTCCTCCACCTCTCCAACTGTGGTCTCAAATGGAACTCTGTCAGAGTGAATCTGAGTGTAGTAGTGGCTTACCATCATGGCTCATCTGATAAACCTATCTCTGCTCATCCTCTCATTGGCCTCTTCATGAGGGGTCTATTGCTTTTATGTACCCCAATTAAGTCACCATCAGTGGCGTGGGACCTTAACGTGGTATTGGGTCAGTTTCTCGCTTCCACCTTTTGAGCCGCTAAGCTCCTGCTCGCTTAAGTTTCTCACCTGGAAAGTCATTTTCCTAGTGGCAATCACCTCTGTGCACAGAGTCAATGAGTTACTGGTGCTGGTGGCACACCCAGCCTGTACCAGATTCCATCATAACAGAATAGTCTTTCAGACTCATCCTAAGTTCCTACCTGAGGTGGTCTCTGTTTTTCATCTCAATCATTCGGTAGTACTGCCCACCTTTTTTTCCCCAGGCCTTATGCCAACAGGGCTGGGGCCGCTCCACACACATTGGATTGTAAGAAAGTGCTGGCATTCTACCTCAAACATATGAAAGCTCACCGCCATTCCTCCCAGCTCTTTGTCTCTTTTGATCCCAATAGGCTGGATGTGACGACCTCAAAGTGTACGCTTTCACTTTGGGTTGTAGACTGTATCTCCATCGCTTATGCTCAAGCTGGTCTAAGTTTGGAATGCCATGTCACAGTTCGCAATGTCTGAGGTATGGCTGCTTTGGTAGCAAACTTGCGTACTGTCTCTGATCCATAGGACTGTTACGTGGTCTTCGGTCGACACCTTCACAGCCCATTATGGTCTGGATGGAGATTCCCAATGGACAGCAACTTCAGCCAAGCCGTACTCCGGCAACTGTTTGGGATTTAAGGCAACTCCTTCCCATTGGCCCTTCTATCTGTCAGGCCACCATGGAGTCGATCTGCTGTTAATGTCCATGCTGGATGCTGACTCTTGGAACCTTTCATCGATTACTCATGCTGTTGTTCTCAGTTATTTTCCCTGGTTACCCTGTTGGGCTGTTTACAGGGTTTTTTTTTGGTAGCCTGAAGCTGGGTCCCATATGTGAGGACTGACTTCCTGCTTGTTTCTGGAGAAAGTGTAGTTACTCATCTGTAGCAGGTGTTCTCCAGGAATAGCAGGAATCAGACCCTCCCTTTCTTTTTTTTACTTGATTAAGCTATGCCATCATACTGAGGTAAGATGGCTCCTTTGGGCGGGAAGATAGGCACGCATGTGTGGTTGACCTCCCAAAAACTTTCTATGGAAGCTGGGCTGCATTCCAACATGGGCTCTGTTGGTGACATCACCCATATGTAAGGACTGATTCCTGCTGTTCCCGGAGAACACCTGCTACAGGGAGTAACTACACTTTTTCAGGTGTTCTGGCTTAGATGTCCCAGATTGCACTTGGATGTCCTTTCTAAAATTCCCCATCATGAGTTCCGCAATAGTGATTTTTAAATAGATCAACTTTTGTGCATCATTATAATCTTGTTATTTTGAAATTGGGAAGTTTGGCATGTTTGTTTTAGTCATTATTTTATGTTTGATTTATAGGTCGATATTGCAGGTTGGTTTAATTAAAAAACAGAGTTTAACATTTAAGAATTCATTTGATTAAATTTATATCTATTAAAAATTATTTTACTTAGAAAATGATATATTTAACTATTATTTTTTGACTTTATGATGTTGATATGGTAAATCATTCCCAATGAATGTCGGAACCTTTAAAAATGGCGCCTGAACAGCAGTATTCACATATACAGTACAAATATTTTTATACTGGCAAACCTACATTCTTGATATGTATCCTTTCATATGATTTCTGGCTCAAAGGAGGGTATATGCATAAGGCATCAGACTTTTGTTGATCTGGTTTAGATGATATATGAGTATATGTTTTAAAAAAAGGAATGAGTTTGGATTGAAGGATCTATAGTAATGAACGCTTGAGCTGGATTCATAGTATGGCTATTTAAATATGATTAGAATGTTTTACTACAATTAATGTGTATGGATAGTGCAACATGAATAATACACAATCTTGTTATGATATTTTTAATGAAGTGTGGGGTTGTTACTCGCTTGATATGTGCACATACTGATCTATTAGATGCTAGTGTTGGAATAAGCAAAGTGCAGTTCTAGTTACCCTCTTTTATCAAATGTACTATTGATATTGTCATAATAATACCCAATGAGGGGGAAAACATTTTTAATAATTTTATGTTAATGTGGATTTGATGAGGTCTAACCTAATGTCACTTAATAACTAATGAATCAGGACTTATGAAGGCAGATTTTATGAAGGACCAGTGGCGTACCAACGGCGGGGCAGTGGGTGCAGCCCACCCCTAGTGCCAGCTGAGAGGGATGCACTCCCACCGGGCCCAAAATTTAGAAGCAGTGCGGTAAACATACCTTAAAGACGGGTGGCTTGCCACGCTTTCTCCAATCCAGGCCAGCTCTTCTCTTCCGGCTGAAGTCTTGCAACTGCGAGACTTCAGCTGGGAGAGAAGAGCTGGCCTGGATTGTAGGCAGCATGGCAAGCCACCTGTCTTTAAGGTATGTTTGCCATGCTGCCTCCAAAGTGTGGGCCCAGCGGTGAGGAGGGTGTATTGCACTGCACTGTGGATTGGCGCGCCGTAGGGAGGTGCCGGCTGCAAGGGGGTGCCCGCTCTAGGTACAAAGGGGGCTGGGAATGCCATCACAAAGGATGCCCAAGTGCAATCTGGGATGTCAAAACTCTAGAATGTCTGAAGAAAGCTAGGTGTGATTTCACAAACATGGATGTGCCCATTATGGATGTCTGCGGAGACATCTACATAGACATCCCCGGTATAGTATCTAAGACTGGGGATGCCTAAGAGATGATCAGCGGTGGTGCAAACACAAAGCACTTTTATCAATTATACAAAAGATAACCTTCCGGTTGTAGACTGTACTGAGGATAGTGGAATGCCATCTTCTCTACACCCTTCAGATGTTTTTGGGCCCAAATGATCACTTCCCCATGCTTATCATTGTTTTGACCAGCTCTAAAGTTGGAAAAGGTCACAGATATCCCTGAGATTTCTGAAATTGATTGGGGACATCTATGTCTCTCACCCTTCCCTGGCCATGCCTCTGCCATAGCCCCTACCTACTTGGACGTCCCCATGCTGGGGACATCTCCAAACCCATTTTATAAAATGGCTACAGAGACATCTTCGCGATTTGGACATCCGCATGCACATTTTTGGTCGTTTAAATTTCAAATAAGGCTTTTAAAATGACCGCCATAGTGTTGTTTCTTTCTTAGAATGAAGCTTTTTAAATATTTTTTTTTTAGATAGACCAATTGAGCCTTAATTTAAAACTGGCAATTTATTGTATCATTTAGTTTTTACAATGTAAAACTCAATGAGGTTATAATAATATGATTTGTATCTCAGTAAGTCTTTTCCTGCATCGATTTTCATCAATCGCACCTTGGGTTCTTGGAGTCACAATATGGGTGTTTGTTTTTAATAGTTCTATTTGTCATCTCCCTAGAGGTTATAGATGAAGAAGTCTTTAGTATTGATCAAAATATATATATGTGTTTGATGGGATTGATATTTTTATACTCATCAAAAATAGTAGATATAATTGGGTGATGTTTACCTGGTATTTCAAGGAAATTGTTCCAGGCCGTATATATAGGATAATCATCAATGAATATTTTAGTTGTTTTTTATATTCATAAACATATTTATATTACATATTTATATTGTTTTTTATTGTATTTGTTTTATGTGGGTTGATTTATATTTTTTAATATATTTTAGGCTAACCCCTGATGAAGATGCATGTCAAAATATGGCCAGGTGGAGGCCAATTCCGAAAACGTGCACATCCAGGCAGCAGGCACGTTCAAATGGAAACATGCAGGAATAGAACCTGATTCTGCACACACGGGGATAAATGCAGATGCGTGTACAGAATTGCCAACATAGACGTGCTACGTTGTTCGAAGACATATATATGCCAACAACAGCTTTGTACGTCCCTGCCTCACCATATTCTGAAAAGATGTAAGGCTGCAACTGTACTCATCTCTGTGATAAATCCACGAAGGGCCACACCCCCTTTTGAAACATGCAGCTGTGAAGCTGCTAGCACAGACAGTGCTGTTTGAGGCTGAATGACAATGAAAGTTGATGATACTTATAGGTGGATGCAAGTTAGATAATAGCAACTAGTCTGTAGCATGTCCATAACACTACAAAGTAATCGCAGTGTACTGTAATGTAGCACGAAAAGAGGTAGAGAGTGAATCTACTGACACAAAATGCAGTACAGCACTACATACATGACAGTAGACGACCTCCCGAAGTATGCATGTTGTGTATATCTCAGGAACATGACTCGACAATGTTAAGTAAGGACTTCATCCTAGCAGAACAGGCCCCCCATAGTGAACTATCCAAACATTTCCCCTTCACTACTAAAGGGCCATTAGATTGACAGCAGTCAGAAGAGCAAGCAACACACAGGCATGCCCAGAGACACCATCGTCGCTCTCTACAACTGTGCACATTTGTAGAGACCAATGCTGGTGCACCTGGGAATGGCGTATTGCATCCTGCACTGATGCACGCCTTCCCTCTGAGGTCCCCGATTAGTGACAGGGAAGTGACTGCGGAACCGTCCTGCTCACTCCTGCTTGTATGCACTAGCATCTGGTGATGCTGCAGTCATCCCTATGATCCTGGTACCTGCTAGGCATACCTGCCCCCCAGATATGTGGATGAGCAATCTAGCCCGCCATGCAGCCTTCCAACCACACACAGACACGCACTCTAACTTGCAGTCCCACAGTATTTTTCTCATGCTTTCTGAGCTGTCTGCCAAAAGACTGCCCTGCACCGAATGTCTGAGCTGATGGAAAGGAAACCATAGCAATCAGCACTTCCAACCCAGCATCATATCTGCTCACTGCATTTCTATTTGGCTACTCGCATACACGATAACCACAATAGTGGACCTCAAAAAGATACAGAGCTGCAGTAGGCCCAAACAGCCCTTCCAGTATATCAGCCTCAATTGGCCAAACCTCGTATGCGCATTGCACATCATAGGCCCACAAATGTAAACAACCGCAACAGTGACCTGTGCACAAGATATGTGCGATATAGCCAGCGGAGTAAGATATCCCCAATATAGTGTTCCAATAGGAATCACATATGCCCTTATCTGCATCAGGGGACTGTACACATTGCATAGAGCATACTGTAAAAATCCTCTGTGTGGAGCGCAACACTCCAGCTGGCTGGGTGCTGCGCATAGCACCGATGGCTGGGCTTATATTTTCATATGGAGTCCTGGGACTTTGTCACCAGTATCATTTCCAGGATGTGGGTATTGTTTGGGAGCCCTAGCTGTGCCCCTTTAGCTCACTTAACAAATGCCAGCATAGCTGGATTGAGCACCAGTGCTCTACTGCATACATTTGTGGGGGTGTTTATTTCTCCTGCTTTGACTTACATTTATTATTTTATTTATTTAGACAGATTTGTATTCCACCTTATCCTTCAATCAAGGTGGTCACGTCACATCACAACTGGAGGGTTACATTTAACATTAGGGTATTTGTAAACATTTAGACAACACAATTACTTAATACCATTTAGACAGTACAATTGAGGGTAACATTTAACAAGAGGGTGTTTAATAATGTATATAATAATCTTGTGTGTATAGGTAGGATGAGTGCATGCCTAGTTGATGGAGGTGGTTGTGTTTCTGTTTGGGTATGGGATGTTGTCTAAATGTCCGTATGATTCTGTAAATAACAGTGTTTTGAGGTCTTTGCGGAATTCTGTGATGTCATCCAGTGCCCTCAGGCTCGTTGGGAGGGAGTTCCATAGTGTGGACATCCTCCCTCTCCTCTGCTTTCTGTTCCGTAACACTGCATGCTGTGGTTTTCCTGACTGCATTCACACCAGTCCCCAGCATAGGTTGGTCATCCATTCACCATTATTGGCTGCACTGAGGTGAAGAGCAGAAATATTTCTAAGTCCTACCTTTATTCTACATTTCTGCGGGTAAAATCTGGACGTCTGCAGGGCCAACTGCAGACATACACAGGTGTGACTGGAATACGCTTTATATGTCTTTGTGGCTGGCCATACCCCCTTTCCACCCCTTCCTGCCTACATTCTGCGATCCCCATTTAAGTGCCATGTACATGCAGGGCCATGAAGTTTCAGAATACGGTTCTAGACTTTTTCCCGAGAAAAGTGTCTGTTCCGCACATAGAGGCAGCTTATTCGTGGTTCAGAATGACCCCCATAGGGTGGAATAAGAGTGGTTATATGAAGCAATAATAAATCTACTTTTCACTATATCATCCTTGATGGCTTGTCATCAATTGTTCACCTCACTCTGTGTTAGACCTGACAGAAGGCTGAATGAGCCCTGAGGACAGCGAATCAACCAAGCTAGTGACTCAGGCTGCAGGACTAGCTATGCAGCATCCCCAGCTTGAATGAAAAAGTTTCAATCAACAATTTATGTTTTTCTGCTTTTATGGTGCTATAGTCTTTCAGCTGGACTGAATATTGGAAATCCCAGCATCAGTGTATTATAAGATCTCTCTTTGTTTTAGTCAACTCTAATAAACCATCTTGCTTTCTGAATTTCGATTTGCCTACTAATAGGGATTATTGAACAGAATGGTGAATCTCTCCTTTATATGCTCCCCCCCTCCCCCAACTTAACCCTTTCATGGCTGTTGTTGCCATATGGCAACCTTCAAATTTTCCCCAAAATTTTTCACCGGATTCTATATTTCCAAAAAATCTGCACACTGTGTGTGAAATGTGATGTGTATCTGTGCTTGACATCTGAAAAAAACTGTTATTTAAACTATCACACCCAGCAGTAAATGAAACTGATGCCAAAACTGTTTTTAATTTCAGCCATTCAGGACCATAGTTGCCATATGGCAACAGTAAATATTGTTTCTTAGAAATACATTTTTTTTAAAAAAAACTTTGTATTCTGCATCATTTAGCTCAAATCTTAATAAAAAAAAACCAGAAACAATTGTTTCAGTTACAAAACAATTATGTGGACGCGAAAGGGTTAAAGATAGTATAAGCAAAAGGATTTTCCAGTGTTGCCTGTAGCTCAGATAGTGTAGGTAATATCCAAGTCTCCTATCTGATGGGAGCAGCAGGGATCAGGAACATAATGAAATTGGTTTGCTGGAGCCCAGGGTGTAAGTGAAGATAATCTCTGCCCCAACAGTTACTCCGGCTCATCACACAGCAATATGGAGGGTCAGCTTTAGAGGAAATTTTCCACTAGCCCTCTGGAGTGTCAAAGGTATGTGAATCATTCAGGTATGCTGTCTGTTTTGGAATGTGTGTGTAAGGGGGGGGGGGGGTGATCTCTAAAGAGGGAAAAATAGAGGCTGAAAAATGTCTGATTTTGTGCCTATACAAAAATGCATGAAACCTATACCACAGAACTGTACTTATCAAATACGCTGACAGGCTGATTCACTAAAGTGCATTGCCATGCGATAATTAAATTATTTACTATGGCTTTCTGTTATTTTTAATGGGCCTATTCACTAATAAGGAATGCTAATTTATAAGCATATATTCAAAAATCTGTAAGGAAATAGGAAGTGCTCTATTGAAGCGTCTCATTCCTCTTAATCACAGGAATATTTGAAAAGATGAAAAATCTGTGTGGGATCTCACCAGTCCATAAAGGTTGCTAATAGTGGTGCAGTGGGCACTAACCTAATAATTGCTATCTTCTACTAGTTCCACTGATACAAAGTATGTTTTCAGTATTTTTCTCATGCTTTCTGAGCAGGTTCTTTGCTATTCAGGCACCAGATGTCTAATCCTATCATGGATCTTCAGGGGCTGAAGAAGACAGTGCAGTGCCTCAACCTCAAATATGTGCATTAATGCAAAGGACAGTGAGCTAGAAACATCCTGATGATCCTCATATGTTTAAAAGGAAAGATGCAGGAAGAGGATCAGAAATATTCTTTGCACATTGTAAGACACTGATGAGGTTAAAGCACAAGGTATAGAACTGTAATATTTTTTGCTTTCGGTCTTCTGTTCACCTTCTGCTAATCTGCTCTCAGAAGACTAAGCAAGAGAGCCCTGAATGATTGGCCATGCCCGAGTAGTTCTTGCATGTTAATGATATTACTGAGATCAAACCTGCTCTTTCTGAGATGATTGTGTGGCTTCTACACATTTATATAGCAGCATTTACATGTGAATTGGCTACATGTGTAAGTGATAAATTCAGAATGTTGACATTTTCATGTGAAGAAACCTAACATGTACAGATTTCCAAGGAGGGGTTTTGTTCGTAAGGTTAAAGCAGGTCAAAAATGCATACATCTATTTCACATTTCACAATGGGAATACATATTTCTCTGTGGACAAGCAGGAAGTACAGTCCTCTCATATAGGTGAACTCATCCAACGGAGCCCCACATGAGAATTTTCCCAGAGGTTTTTGGAAGCTCCACCACACATGTGCATGCTTTCCTGATTGCTGCTGCAGTTCATTTCTTTACGCAGAGCCCAACAGACATGTATTTTCTTTGCTCATGTGAGTAGTCTCTGGGATTTTTTCCTCGTTTTTAGACATTTTGTTACCTGCATGGTGTTGCAACTTTCTTGTTCCCTTCTTTGGCTTCCTTAGTTGAGGTTTTAGAGCATTTTATAAATTTTCTTTCTTTAGCCTTGGCACCTAAGCCGCCTTAGGTGCTTGGCATTCTGGCCATGTCATCTCTCAATACTTTTTCAAAATCATGCCATTTGATTGTGTAGCTATTTTTTTGGATGACATGTTCCAGAAACTTTCCAGTTGGTTTAAAAAGTGTGTCAAATGCTCGAGGACCATTTCCATAACGGACACTCATAAATGGTGCCTCCAGTGCTTGAGATCTGACCATAAGCTCTCTTCTTATAATTTGTGTCTCCAGATGAGAACATGAGGGCTTAAAGGTCAAGAAAAACACCACAGCTTCCCCTTCCCCTTTCCAGATCAATCTATTAGGTTCTTTTTCTAATAGTTTCAAGTATAGACCCTTGGTCTTTTGTGCATAGGAATCTATCCACAGCCGGGAATATCCGGTCAGTCCTAGGAACTTTCTAAGCTCCTTCTTAGTCATTAGTAAGGGTAATTCCGTTATACCTTTTACCCATTCGGGATTCAGTTTTCTCTTTCCCTTACTGATTAAGTGCCCCAAGTATTGACCCTCCCTTTGAACAAACTGCAGTTTACTTTTAGACACCCTCAAACCTTGTTTTCCCGGGAAGTTTAATAGGTCATTAGTGGCTGCTGACACTATCTTTTCTTTAGTTCCAGAGATCAAGAGATCATCCACATACTGAAGAAGCTTCACATCCTCAGGTATCGCAAAGACCTCTAAGACCTGCTGCAGTACCTGGGCGAATAGATTTGGGGATTCCTCAGGGAGTACTGTCCACCTATATTGCTGTTTCCTCCCTGTGTATGGGTTCTCCCACTCAAATGCAAATAAATCCCTGCTTTCTACCGCTAGGGGGCAGGCTTCAAACCCACCACACTGAACCACTTGTGTTCATGTTGAATTTTGCTCAGCAGTGTATAAGAGTTCAGGACCACAGGGGGTCGGGTCTGAACAATCTTATTCGAGCTCCTTAAATCCTGCACCAACCGGTATGTTCCATCCAGCTTCCTTACGGGCAGGATAGGGGTGTTGTAGGGAGACATGTAGGGCTCTATTAACCCATCTCTTACTTGGCCCTTTATTACTGGGGTCAGTCCCTTCCGTCCTTCTAACGGGATTGGGTACTGCCTTTGCCTCACTACTTCTCCTTCCTTTTTCAATGTTATTTTCAATGGGGGTATCTGTAGCCTCCCTCTATTTCCCTCTCACACCCATACTTGCGGGTCAATTTCCTTTTCACTTTCCTCAGTCAGGATTCCTATAACGGGCATTATTTGGTGGTCGGCTATCTCCAACCTCAATCCTAATTTCACTATGAGGTCCCTCCCTAGAAGGTTGCTACCAATTCCAGGTATAAACAACAGGTCCCCTTCGACCTGCTCCTGGTCACATTCTATGGTCATTTTCTTGAAAACGGAGACAGCAAAGTCCTCCCTCTTCACCCCGAGACCACCAACTGATCTTTAGTCAGTGTTGCTCCCCGTGGTTTAAAATTTAATGAAGATCTTGCCGCCCCTGTATCTATAGGGAACATCACTTCCTCCCTCCAAGGTCCTATCTTCAAATTTATCAAGGACTCCCAGTAGGACCACGATTTAGAAGACCCCTGACCTCCCTATTCTTCTCCATAAGCCATCATAGCTGCTTCTTCCTCATCTCTCAATCTAGGACATTCCCTTTTAAAAATGTCCTTATTCTCCACAGTGGTAACATCCAGTCTGAGGACCCTCCCATTGGGGACCCCTCTCCCTTCCTACCCCTCTGCCTCTACCCATACCTCTTCTTGACCCTCTTCAAGATCTTCAGAACCGGACCCAGGGTCCAAGTCCGCTCGGATACTCTCCTCATCCTTCAGCCTGGAACACAGCCCATCTGCTCTGGTGGGGAGTGAGGAATCACCCTGATCCTCATTTTCCCTTGCTTTTTGCCTTCCGTGCTCACCTTGGAGTAAGTCCAGCAGAGCCAGAGGACCAGGGAGGTTGTGTACTGGAGGGGCAGTGGGATAAGGAGGGGGTAAGTATTTTAATGGGTCCCATGACTTACCCCGATTCTCATTTTTTCCCTTACTTCTCCTAGGCTTAGTTCTCAAGGGGAACATCTGCTCTGAACCCTCCCCACACCATCATTCTGCATACTGGATTTCCTCATTCCCCACCCCTGGTTTACTTTTTACATATATATTTAAAACTTGACAGATCCAGTCCTCCTCTGCCCCATACTTGGGCCAAAATACAGCAGGAGGGCGGATACTCTCTTGGATCCAGATCAAACAACAATATACAATCATCTTTTGCCTATCCTAATCCCTGGTTAGCTTATTCTCTTTCCAATATTTCAACATCCTACCCAGGGGACTATTTGAGGGAATATCAGCTAGCTTCATTTTCCTAGCTCCCTCTCCCTGCCCCTTTCTAAGACTTAGGCTTCCCCATTCTATCTTATTTATTATCCCACTAAGACTTATAGCACTTGCTCTGACTCTTTGCTTCATCTGTCTCCGGCTGTCCCCCTCGCGGGAGTACAGAACCACGGATCAGGACTCCACACTCTCTTCGTATGTAATTGTATGTCTCACTCACACACAAGCAGTCTCAGTACCCGATAGAATGGCCCAACCACCAAGGTAATTACGAAAAGTCCCACTTTTTCTTACCTTGGTCCATGCACAGAATTTTCTTGGTTGCTCTGCAGTGCTTTTAATTTATCACTTCTCACACTCTGGTTCACAACACCTCTGTTCTTTGTTTAGCTCCGGGATCATTACCAGCCAGCAGGGGAATCTCTCAGCAGGGAGGGAAGCGAGACTGTTGAACTCAACAGGACACGTCTTCCTATCCCTTCCTGACAGGAGTCCCCCTCCTGTGGTGGGATCCCGGATGAGCCCCCAAGCTGTAGTGGGATCCCGGATGAGCCCCCAATACTTTTACCTTTACCTGTAGCCAATTTCCCTATGGCCAATATGACCAATGAGACTCAGAGAGGAATAGTTGTGAAGCAGGTTTATTGCGCAATATGTTGTCTAGACAGTGGGTACCTCCACAGCATTATGCCTAACAGCATTAAGTGAGGTATGCCCTTGCTTGGGCTACCTTACTTTTATCCTTTTTCTTTGAACATACCCCTTTCCTGTTTCTTCCCCTGGCATATCCCTTATACGGGTTATCTTGCTTTTCTTTAGAACTGCTAGCTCTGCCCCCTCTTGGGGGGGGGGCAGCCGAGGAAGTTTTAGAACTTCTTACAATGCAGTTTTCAGCTTCTTTAATTTTACACCTGTATATCTATATATATCTATATATATCTATATATATATACCCTGCAAGAAGTCTGACTATATATGTAACCTAAAAAGAACTAAAATGATTCATGTAAAACGTTTATATGCTGTATATACACATCACCAATTCACCCCAAAATCAATAGCCACTGATAACTTCTATTACTGACACACACTACAGTACAAGACTGAAAACAGAAGTTAAAGCAGATTAGAGCAGAGCTTTACTGTGAATATTTACTACAAAATCTTAGAAAAGCATATTTAAAACCAGGCACTAATAAAAATGTAGTTTCATTATCTAAGAATGATTTAGCTACTAAGTGAACTATAGGTTTTTTTTTTACTGGCAGCAGATAGAACACATTAAAGAAATCTATGAGTTACATTAGCTTCCAATTAAAAAAAAATGTTTTAAGTTAGAGACAGCTGGACAAACATTAAATACTCACATATGCAAATCTGCATTTATTCCTGTGCTTGTGCTTAACTTCTATATTTTCTTCTACCGTATAATTTCAAACTATTCCTATGCACTATTTGGCTTTGCCAGCTTGCTTTGCAGAGATGGGGTGAATTAGAGAAAGGGGGGAAAGCTTTTCTTCAGAAAGTGGGTGGGGATGTGTATTTCAGGGGGTGTTAAGATCAGTTGTCAGTTTTTAAGAGAAAGCGAGATAAAGCAAGATAGTTGTCAGTTTTAAGAGAGGAATATTAGGTTGACAAAGAGACTAGGGAAGTGGTCAAAAAAACCCTCAGTCTCGCAACCTCCATTATCTCAGTTGCACAGGAGCTATGTGCTCCTTGACCTACTGAACTAAAGGAGGCAGAAAGGGGGGGGGGAAAGGGGGAGTGCTGAGAGAGCGGAGTGAAGACAGCTGGTCAAGGACTGATAAGCAATATCAGTTTATACAAGCTTTTCTTATGCATGATTATTCCTTTGTAAAAACAACAAAATAACAGTTTAATTTTTCCATCAATTCCCTCATATAAGTTATTTAAAAATTCAAAAAGACAGATGTAAATGATTGACAAATTTAAAAAAAAAAAGATGGTGACTGGAAATTGTCTAAATAAAGACGTTATATAGCTAAAAAGGTAAATAAATAAACTATTTAAGCTTTTAATTTATGAGATGTTCTCACTTTTTTTGGGCCACCCTGTAGGTGCAAGGAGCTCTTTGCTATCAGGGAACGAGTCCAATTTCTAGAAGCTAGAGTAGCAGACTTGGAGGACATAAGGAAGATAGAGAGGTTCATAGATGAGACCTACAGGGACATAGTACTGAAGTCCTACCTCCAGTCTGGCAGCATCCCTGTTGCCATGGAGGAGAGAAGTCATGTGATAGGAAAGCATCACTTTGGTGTGGCAGGAAGTGATCCTGTAGCCAGGACCTGTACTCCAAGTGATGTAAAACCCTCTCACACCGAGGAGGTTTCTCCAAGGCCATGTGCCCACGAGGAAAGGGTTAGGACAGCTGTTATAATTTGTGATTCGATCATTAGGCATGTAGATAGCTGGGTAGCTGGTGGATGTGAGGATCACCTGGTAACATGCCTGCCTGGTGCAAAAGTAGCAGACCTCACAGCTGGTGAGGAGTCTGCTGCCTTGGTCCATGTTGGTACCAATGACATAGGAAAGTGTGGTAGGGAGGTTCTGGATACCAAATTTAGGTTTTTAGGTAGGAAGTTGAAATCCAGAACTTCTAGGGTAGCATCCTCTGAAATGCTTCCTGTTCCACACGCAGGACCCAAAAGGCAGGCAGAGCTCTGGCGTCTCAATGCATGGATGAGACAATGGTGCAAGGATGAGAGTTTTAGATTTGTTAGGAATGGGCAACATTCTGGGGAAAGGAGGGGCTTTTCCAAAGGGATGGGCTCCAACTTAACTGGAATGAAGCCAGTCTACTGGCATTAACCTTTAAAAATGAGATAGAGCAGCTTTTAAACTAGATAATAGGGGAAAGCCAGTGAAGTCAGAGAGGCTATTGTAGCCCAAAAAAGCATCTTTCAGGAAATGGAAAAAGGAGCCAAATAATGAAAACTGGAAACAACATAAGCACTGGCAAGTTAGATGCAAGGCATTGATAAGGCAGGCAAAGAGAGAATTTGAAAAAAAGTTTGCTGTGGAAGTAAAAATGCATAATAAAAATGTTTCCAAGTACATTTGTAGCAAAATATCTGTGAGAGAGTCAGTTGGACCATTGGTTGATAGAGGGATAAAAGGAGCACTAAGAGGGGACAAGTCCATAGTAGAGAGACTGAATAAATTCTTTGCTTCGGTCTTTTTTTTTTAATTTTATCTTTGTGCAATTTCACAATTAAATCAAAATAACAATCTTGTACAGAAACTGGGAAATGATAAAGCAAAAGATTACATAGGAAAAATACAATCAAGGCAACAAAACATCAGATCCAACTCTAGCCCACAAAAGGAAGAGATCCAACTATAAGGAAATAATAAAATAACCAATACATAGGAATACATTGCAAGCATATACAACTGGTAACCTCAATCACGACGGTTCAGTGGGAGGCCCAGTCGGACCACCCGAATAATGGGAGTTCAAAAAAGTCAACAGCTGGGAGGGCTTATAAAAAAATATAAGAACAAGCTTGATACTTAATCAAGCATTTACAAGGAAACTTCTTTGCTTTGGTCTTTACTGAAGGAGATGTAGGGAAGTTACCCATGCCTTAAATTGTATTTAAAGCTGATGCAGCAGAAGAATTGAAAGAAATATTGATAAACCAGGAAGATGTATTACAACTATTTGACAAACTGAATAGTAGCAAATCACCTGGACTGGATGGTATACATCCAAGGGTGTTGAAAGAACTGAAATATGAGATGAATATCTATTATTACTAATCTGTGAACTATTATTAAAATCATCAATAATACCTGAAGATTGGAGGATAGCCAATGTAACACCAATTTTTAAAAAGGGTTCCAGGGGTGATTCAGGAAACTATAGACCAGTGAGCCTGATGTCAATAACGGGAAAAATGGTAGAAACCATTATTAAGAACAAAATTTCTGAACATGTAGATAGTCATGGTTTAATGGGAGAAAGCCAACATGCCTTAGCCAGGGAAGATCTTATCTTACTAATCTATTATATTTTTTTGAAGGTGTAAATAAACAGTGGACAAAGGTGGATTGGTCGATGCAGTGTATTTGGATTTTCAGAAAGTCTTTGACAAGGTCCCTCATAAGAGACTCTTGGCAAAATTAAGAAGCCATGGTATAGGAGGCAGTGTACTATTGTGGATCAGGAACTGGTTAAAATATAGAAAGCAGAGGGTAGGGCTAAATGGCCAACTTTCTCTATGGAGAAAGTTGAATAGTGGAGTACCCCAGGGATACACACCCCAGCTGGCATACACACCCCAGCTGGCATACACACCCCAGGAGTACCCCAGGGATACACACCCCAGCTGGGATACACACCCCAGCTGGACCCACTGCTTTTTAACATATTCGTAAATGACCTGGAAATGTGAATGAGTGAGTAATCAAATTTGCAGATGATGCAAAATTATTCAAAGTTGTTAAAACCCAAGAGGATTGTGAAAATTTTCAAGAGGACCTTAATAAATTGGAAGACTGGATGTTCAAATGGCAGATGAAATTTAATGTGGACAAGTGCAAATTAAGTACCTAGGAAAGAACAACCCAAACTATGGCTACACAATGCAAGGCTCCACATTAGGAACTACCACCCAGGAAAAAGATTTAGGCATCATCGTGGAAAACACATTGAAACCCTCTGCCCAGTGTGCAGTGGCGGCCAAGAAAGCAAATAGAATGCTAGGAATCATAAGGAAAGGAATGGAGAATAAAACCAAGGATATTATAATGCCTCTGAATTGTTCCATGGTGTGACTGCACCTCGAATATTGTGTGCAATTCTGGTTGCTGTATCTTAAAAAGGATATAGCAGAATTAGAAAAAGGTATAGAGAAGAGCCACCGAAATAGTAAAATGGATGGAAGGATACCTCTATGAGGAGAGGCTAAAAAGGTTAGAGCTTTTCAATCTGGAAAAGAGAAGGCTGAGGGGAGATATGATAACGGTCTATAAATTAATGAATGGTGTGGAATGTGTAAACAGATCGATTGTTTATGCCATCAAAATGTAGAAAGATTAGGGGACATGCAATGAAGCTACAGTGCAACCCATATAAGACTAATAAGAGAAAATGTTTTTTCACTCAACACGTAATCAAGCTCTGGAATTCATTACCGGAGGATGTAATAAAAGTTGTTAGTGTAGCTGGGTTTAAAAAAGGTTTGGACAAGTTCCTGGAGGAAAGGTCCATAAACCATTATTAAAGGGGACCTGGGAAATCCACTGCTTGTCCCACTACAAGCATTGTGGAGATTGTGTCTTCTGGGGAAACTGCTAGGGTAATAAAACATAACATTTTTACACAATAACAGACTCCTCAGTGAAGCAAGAGTTAACTTTATTACATTCTTGCAAGAATGGTTGCCTGACTGAGCAGACACACCTATCGTCTGTTTCACTGTTCTTTTATAGTACACTATGTCCTCTCCCTCTTCCAGCAAGTCTATAACTCATTGGTTAATACTGTCTCACTCCACTTCTTGCACTTCCGCACCTGTGGAAGGCTACATGTTACTAGCCACATAGCCTGTCCTTCCAGAATGCAGAGGTACAACAAAGGGAGTCAGAAAGTCATTACATACAAAATTATATTAGAGTGGTAGATGAGTGGAATACAAAAGTTATATTACATTGTAAAAATAACATATCACATTTGTTTATATCAAACCCCTCCTTTCTTTTTAGAGTTTTCTTGTTACTTTTTACACTTACTCTACAGTTCCATAGGAAGCTTCTCATTTAGATAATATCCTTCCTGACTCTATCTCTTCCCCTTTATTGTCCATTAATAACATTGCATCCTTGTGCACTGGAGGTGATGCAATCATTTGTTTAGTGCTTGCTGTTTCTATCAGTCTTTGAGTTAGCCTTCCTATTCACAGTATTATGCAACACCCCACCATAATTAATACCCCAGTTACAACAAATACAGAGGTAAATATGGATACTACCACCCCTTTCCACTTCTCAAACCATGACCTCAACCATCTAGTGAGAGAGGTATCCGTACCTGAATTTTCTGCCTATTCCTCTACCAAGGTAGTTAGCCCTCACAGAGCTTTAGTGATAGTGCCATCAGGGGCCGTGTTATTGGGGATAAACGTACAACATATGCCCCCCCCCCCACATCACACACACACCCCCTCTTTCAGCCGCCATCATATCTAAAATCATTCGGTTCTCCCAGGCCATTCTGCTAGTGGCGGCCAATTGTTCCACAATCCCCTTTATTGCATCTTGGGTATAAATGATAAAGCGCTGTTGGTTGTAATATATATAATTTATCCAATCTACATTTTTGTTTATCATGATTACCAATAACATGGATTCAAATCCAGCTGCAATCTGGTTTTGGGCTTTATACTCATCCGGAACTCACCAAGGGATTCATATTGCGTCTATATGTATCCTGTCATCAAATGAGGTTCCCAAGGTTCTCCTCCTTTTCCTTTGTATTTGCCCCTTGTCCTATTCTGTGAATGCCAAGGTGAAAGGGACTGCCAATTGAACTATTACACAGGTTCCCGACCATAGGGTGGACAATATTGGTCTCAATGTCCGCACTCCACAGTAGCACCACAGGTCTGCCCTAGGGATTACCAGGTTGGAGTAGTTATTCTCTTCTCCTTCCATCCCTGTCAGGTTTAAGCTTAGAATGCAGGTGTTCAGTTCCCCCACTTCCCTCGTATAGTTCTTCCCCCACCTGGTGAGACAGGCGGAGTGATTTCCAACCACTGCTGAAAATGTGGGGGGAACTTTCACCACCTTCAAGTCTTTAGGGGGAAAGAGCAAATTCAATGACTTGCAACTTTCATTTCCCCAAGCTGTTTTTTTCCTGATACAGAGATATGAGGCATCTTACTCCATCGGGATCTATATCCCACCTCAAGGGTAAGGGCACAACCTGTGCAAGGGGCTTCCCAGAGGCACATGCATAGCAATTGCTACGGTTGAGACTTCCTATGATATATTTAACCCATTCCACCCAGGCATTCACATCCCCATAACCCGTTTCCACCTCTAGAGTTTCTCTCAAATCTTTAATCTCTACTATCTTGACTGCCTTAGGGTCCTTATTAGGTTCAAAGGATCCGCTGGGGAATGGTATGGAGACCTGAGTCTGATTCTTGAGGGGTATTTTTTAATCTTCCCAGGTGATCTTGCCCACTAACGTCTATTCCTAGTCCATAAATCCCATCCAGTAAGTCATCCCTTCCTGAGAGGGTGACCACGATGGGATTGCAGCTTCCTGGGTGACATTGCTGAATGCTGTGTTTATCACTGTTATTTTCTTTTGAACTGGGTGCCCCTTCCCTCTGGGGAGACCCAGCCTCCATCCTCAGTGGTCCACCAAACTTGTGACCACCCATAACATGGCATCCCATACACAAGTGTCTGGGCAGTCTCTGGACACATATACTTATGACTATTTCCCCACAACTTTTCGTAGTATCCCCCATCACAACTTATCACTTGGCAGGCATCAAATTCTAGGCTCACTGGTCCCTCTCCCTCTGGTACGGTTACAGTAAATATGTTAGGGTACACCCTTTTCCATCGTGTCTGTGTTTGTACTTGTTACTCTGTCCATCCCTTTCCCCGTCCTAGATCCCATGTCATTCCCCTTAACAGAGAAAGTGATCCCTCCCACCATAGCAACACCATCCACTTTTCTTTGTCCATGTTATAATTTTTATTAGTCCTTTTTAACCAACTCCTCTCCTGTTCTTCTTTTTTTTTCCATGTTATTTTCAGGCACAGAGGGTCATTAGTTCCCTGGACCTTCCACTGGTCGTCTGAAGGAGCTTCAACCGGACCTTTAATTCTTGTATAATGAGTCCAACCTTTTTCCGCAGTTCTCACAGCAGTCTCAATACTCAGTAAGACCTAGAACAGGCCCTCCCAGTCTGGTTGCAATTTGGATTCCTTCCAGGATTTTATCAGGACCCACTGTCCTGGTTTGAGACCGTGAACTGCAAACTCCATCGGGGGTGTTTGTGCCAACAGTCCTTTATTCCTGAGAACAGATAAAGAACAGGTCAGCCCAAGTATATATTCTTTAAGAAACTTATCTTTCATTACAAACTGAAGAGGTTCCTTTAATTGTCCCATATAGGGTAATCCGAATAACATTTAGTAGGGGGACAATTCCTAAATCTTTCCGAGGGGCTGTTCGGATTCTTAACAATGCTAAGGGCAAACACTTAGTCCAAGGTAATTTTGTTTCTAACATTAATTTAGCTAGCTGCTTCTTTATAGTCTGATTCATGCGTTCCACACTCCCTGAGGAGGGTGGATGCCATGGAGTATGGAAATCCCAGGATACTCCCAGAGTTTTCATTATGTTTTGCAATACCTTGGCTGTGAAGTGACTTCCCTGGTCTGAGTCAATGTGACCTATCATTCCATATCTTGGAATGATTTGTTCCAAAACTATTTTTGCTACTCCTATTACCGTGGCAGCTACCATGGGATATGCCTCCACCCATCCCATCAAATGGTCCACTATTACCAAAAGGTACTTCACCCACCCAACCAGGGGCAAGTCAGTGAAATCAATCTGCATACTTTGGAATGGAAGAAGACCAGGGTCTCTGCCTCTCTGCAGTTGTTTCCTAAGGACAGATCCCTGGTAATCTTCTTCTCCTCAGAGTAAGCTTCATTTACCTGTACCCTTTGTCACCTCTCATTCAACCAATTTCTAACCCAAATAGTAACTTTAGTAACCTAATCTTCAGGTATTACAGGTGATTTTAATGATAGCTCACAGATTACTAATAGCAGGTCTGCAATCTCATATTTCAGTTCTTTCAACACCCTTGGATGTATACCATCCGGTCCAGTTGATTTGCTACTCTTCAATTTATCAAATAGTTGTAACACATCTTCCCAGTGCATTGATATTTCTTTCAATTCTTCCACAGTATTACCTTTAAATACCACTTCAGTCATGGGTAATGTCCCTATATCTTCCTCAGTAAAGACTGATGCAAAGAAATCATTCAGTCTCTCCGCTATGGCCTTGTCCCCTCTTAGTGCTCCTTTTATCCATCTATTATCTAATGGTCGAACTGACTCTCTCACAGGTTTTTTGCTATGAATGTACTTGAAAAAGTCTTTATTATGCGCTTTTCCTTCCACAGCAAGCTTCTTCTCAAATTCTCTCTTTGCCTACCTTATCAATGCCTTGCATTTAACTTGCCAATGCTTGTGCTATTTCTGGTTTTTGTCATTTTGCTCTTTTTTCAATTTCCTGAAAAATGCTTTTTTGGAACAGCAGCCTTTCCAACCTCATCTTTAAACCATGCTGGCAGTTTTTTGGACTTCCTTCCACTTTTCTTAAAGCATGGAACATAGCTGGTCTGGGCTTCCAAGATAGAATTTTTAAACAACACCCAAGCTTGATGTAAGTCTTTAACCTTTGCAACTGCTCCTTTTAGTTTTTTCTTAACTATTTTTCTCATTTTATCATAGTCTCCCTTTGAAACGTTGAAAGGTAGTATTGTGGATTTCCTTACCATCCCTCCTCCATTAATTAAATCAAACATGATCATGCTACGATCACTATTGCCAAGTGGCCCAACACCCTTATCTCTTGCACCAGATCTGGTGTTTCACTAAGGACTAGGTCCAAAATGGCTTCCCCTCTGGTTGGTTCATGAACCAGCTGCTCCAAGAAGCAGTCATTTATTTCATCTAGAAACTTTATCTCCCTAGCATGACCTGTCGTGACACTGACCTAGTCAATACTGGGGATAATTGAAATTACCCATTATTATTACTGTGCTGTAACTTTTGTTAGCTTCCCTAATTTCTTTGAGCATTTCATCATCCATTTGTTCATTTTGGCCAGGTGGTCGATAGTACACCACCACTGCCATTGCCTTCCCCTTTTTACATGGAATTTCAATCCATAGAGGTTCTATAGCAAATTTTGTTTCCTGCAAAACTTTAATCCTTTGTGACTCAATGCCTTCTCTAACATAGAGCGCAACCCCTCCACCAATTTGATCAGCTTTATCATTATGATATAGTTTGTACCCAGGTATCACAGCGTCCCACTGGTTGTCCTCCTTCCACCATGTCTCTGAGATACCAATCATATCTAACCTCTCATTTAGTGCTATATATTCTAACTCTTTTCAGACTTCTAGCATTTGCATACAAGCATTTTGGAGACTGTATTTTATTCATATTATTCTGGCTATTGGTAGGCAGGGGTAATTTGGAATCTTTAAGCTCTGTCTGCTCCGTACTCAAGGGCATTTGGGATACTTTTATCTTTATTGGAACCTCTCTGCTGATATGCCCTAACTTCATTTTTTTGGTGAGCCTGACATCAGTACCAGGAAAAATGGTAGAAACCATCATAAAGAACAAAATTACTTAACATGTAGATAGTCATAGCTTAATGGGAGACAGCTAACATGGCTTAAGAGCAGGAAGATCTTGTCTTACTAATCTGTTATGTGTTTTGGAAGGTGTGAATAAACCGGTAGACAAAGGTGAGTCGGTTGATATAGTGTATCTGGACTTTCAGAAAGCCTTTGACAAGGTCCCTCATCAGGGACTTTTGACAAAACTAAAAAGTCATGGGATAGGAGGCAGTGTGCTATTGTGGATCAGGAACTGGTTAAAAGATAGAAAGCAGAGGGTAGGGCTAAATGGCCAATTTTCTCAATGGAGAAAAGTGAATAGTGGAGTACCCCAGGGATCTGTGCTTGGTCCTCTGCTTTTTAACATATTCATAAATGACCTGGAAATGGGAGTAACGAGTGAGGTTATCAAATTTGCAGATGACACAAAAGTATTTAAAGTTGTTAAAACCCATGAGGATTGTGGAAAATTACATGAGGATCTTGAGAAATTGGAAGATTGGGCATCCAAATGCCAGATGAAATTTAATGTGGACAAGTGCAAAGTTATGCACCTAAGAAAGAACAATCCAAACTATGGTTAAACGATGCAAGATTCCACATTAGGAACCACCACCCAGGAAAAAGATTTAGGCGTCATCGTGGATAACATGTTAAAACCTCCTAGCATGCAGCAGCGGGCAAGAGAGAAAATAGAATGCTAGGTATCATAAGGAAAGAATGAAAAATAAAACAAAGGATATTATAATGCCTCTGTATCGTTCCATGGTGAGATTGCACCTTGAATATTGTGTGCAAATTTGGTCACCGTATCTTAAAAAGGATATAGCGTTATTAGAAAAGGTACAGATAAGAGCCACTAAAATGGTAAAGGGGATGGAAGGATACCCTTATGAAGAGAGTCTAAAAAGGTTAGGGCTCTTCAACCTGGAAAAGAGATGGCTGAGGGGAGATATGATAGAGGTCTATAAATTAATGAATGGAGTAGAACGGGGAAACATAGATTGATTGTTTACATCATCAGAATATAGAAAGACTAGGGGACATGCAATGAAGTTACAGGGTAATCTATTTAATAAGAGAAAATATTTTTTCACTCAGTGTGTAATCAAACTCTGGAATTTGTTACCTGAGGATGTAGTAAAAGCTGTTAGTGTAGTTGGGTTTAAAAACGGTTTGGACAAGTTCCTGGAGGAAAGGTCCATAAATCATTATTAAAAGGACCCGGGATATCACTGCTTGACCCAATACAAGCATTGTGGAACCTGTGTCTTTTGGGGAAACTGCTAGGTACATATGACCTAGATTGGCCACTGTTGGAAACAGGATACTGGGCTTGATGGATCTTGGTCTGACCCAGTATGGCATATCTTATGTTCTTATGTTCTAACTTGAATGGAACAGTTTACATGGAACAAATATACAAAGTAACAAGAGCAGAGGCTAGAGATAACACAGATCTGTGTTACACTATATACAGTACATTATAGGAAGAATGCTTGTAGCTGACATTGTTTCAGCCTGAGCCGAAGAGCAGGAGGGGACCACTAACCTATGATCCTGAGTGTGTGCCATTTCTTCCAATAATAAATCCTAGTTATCTTAATACACTTGTGTTTCTGGCCTGTCGAATAATCCGTGAGGGATAATGTCACTCTTCAAATCGCTGGGACATATTAAAAGATTGCTATATAAATTCTTCACATGTTGAACATAACTGATGCAGTCAGTATATTTTCTTTGATATGTCTCAGATGAAAACTGCGAAAAGCTAGCAGGCTATTCCAATCTGTATTTTTATGAAAGATGGAGGTAGAAAAACTTTCCCCATCCCTCCTAATTTTAATGTCCAAAAAAATCAACTTCCATGTCTGAATTGCAGGGGGTAAACTGAAGATTACCATTCACTGAATTGATCCAATTAAAAAATTACAGCAGCAGTTGCTGCTCCCCCGCCATCTAAAAAGACATCATCGATCTAGTGGGTCCATATTAATATCCACTGCAAAAACTATGAAGTACAAATATGTTGTTCCTCAAACTGATGAACATAGAGGCATGCCACAGAAGGAATCACCATGGATCCATTGCTGCCACATTTATTTGGTGGAAAAAACACTCCTGAAATTCAAACAGTTCCTCTGTAGGACTAACATAAGTAGCTGATTGCTAAAGGACAGCTGCATTCTTGATAAACCAGTACCAGCCAAATAATATAATGATACAGCCATAGCCTACTGTTGAGGAATATTCATATATAGGGCTGATATATCCATAGTAACCATACAGTATAAAGGATTCAGATTGTTTAACCAATGCTTGCAAAAATAATGGTTCCAAACATGGTTATGGTTTAGGCACTTTACATATGTACTAACAGGTACTTTTTATTCCCTTGTCCTCAAAGGGCTCACAATCTAAGTGTACCTGAGGCAATGGAGAGTTAAGTGGCTTGCCCAAGGCCACAAGGAGTGGCCATGGGACTAGAGACCCCAGTCCCTCCAGCCTGAGGTTGCTTGTCCCCATGCGGGAATTGAACCCCCACCATATGCCTGAGGTAACCTGTCCCAATCACTGATCCACTCCTCCCTCCAGTGCCTGTAAGAATAGGGCATCCTGGAGGATGGGTCAGGGATTTATGTATTTTGGGAGCCACATAATAGCTCAGGATCACAGGGTCCCAAACAAACAAGAATTTAAAATATTTTTTCTGAGATCAAATCTTTGTCAAATGCTTCATCTCTGCCTGAATTTACATAGTTGGATCACCCTGCAAAGGTGATAAAAGCAATCTGTATAATTGAGACAATACTTCACATTCATAATCCTTACGATTAAGTAACACCACCCCACCTCCCTTACGAGGTATCTGCTGGTTTTATCACAATTGAAAGATCAGTGGCTAGTGATTTAATACAATGCTATTCCAAATGGGAGAGATTATGTTTCACTGGTTCCAATTTCATGGCATTCAATTCTTGAGTAAGTAACTGCTCAAATGCCTGAATGCTAGGGTCAGGTGTGCCCGGAGGCACCCATGCAGATTCGTACAGTAACCTCATCTTCCTCTGCGGTTCTTCCTGACCATCTGAAAAATATAATGCAATTCATAACTTCTGGATGAATGACTGAACACTGATATTTAAATCAAATAAATTAGTCTTGCATGTGGGCCCCTATTTAATAATGAAGTCTCAGTATTAGATAGATGATGATCCGACAAATTGAAAAACAAGGGTTCCATTGATGTTCCCAAAGGAATATCTCCTATCTGCGGCACTGATAGACCCAGGTACATCCTCTTCCATGGTTTACTCTGCGATTCCTCACTCAGTCATGATAACCTTGAGTTTTCATATCTAAAAAATGCTCCTGATCTGACCCTTCCAAAGATTTCTCAGATGTACCCTCAAATGCCACACTGGACTTCAATGGACATGCCTCCTTTCTATATATCCAGGCATAAACTTGCTCCTGTTGATAGTCCAATGTATCACGTTGAAACTTCTTCAATTTAGTTTGTAAAACCTCCTGGCAAAATTGGGATATCTCCTGATAAAATTCATCCTTATGCTGCTTCTGTACATCCCCTGTGTCAGATCCTGGGTCACCATAGTTGCCGTATCAATAATCAAAAGCATCAGATCATATGAGCATTTACTTAAAATCACATTCCACTTCTCTACAAACTCTTAATTAGTTTCAAACATCCGTGGTGGTTTCTTAAGATACAAACACCATGGAAATCTATGCTCTTGAGGATATAGCATAATTAGAAAAGGTACAGAGAAGAACAACTAAAAGGTCAACGAGATGGAAGGATACCCCTATGAGGAGAGGCTTAAAAGGTTAGCACTCTTCTTGGAAAAGAGACGGCTGAGGGAAGATATGATAGAGGTCTATAAATTAATGAATGGATTAGACTGGGTAAAAGTAGATCAGTTGTTTACATCATCAAAAAGTAGATTGGACGTTTATGGGAAAAAGAGCACTGGAATTTGCACATAAAATTATTTTGAAAGAATTTTTCGGAACAATGATGAGACAGTGATTGTGGTATATTTATTCTTCATTTTTGGAAATGGAATTCCACTGTATGAGCTCTGTTTAGGTTTTTTTTTTAATCTGACTTTACTTAAATAAATGGGCATGGTGAAGAATGTCATTTGAATGTGAAAAAATACTTGTAATATTTGTAAATTTTGATGTGGTAACATGATTAAAAGGTCCATTTGCTACATTCTCTACTATTGCAATATATACATTTGTAGCTGTATGGTGGTGATTTGTTTGTGGATCCCTAAGAGGACTAGAACAAATTTATGGGTAGCATATCTGGCAGAGAAGTGAACTGGGTCTCATCAGGTATAGTATTTCCCCGTGGAGGAATGAGCTGTTAGATTTAAGAGAACGTAGCTCTGGAAGTCAGCCCAGTAATTCATTAACAAATGCTGCTTTACCAAGAGCCTAGGTTTTATTTTCCCAGGTTAATTAATCCTGGGGATGCTGCAAGAGAATCACCATCATTGCACAACAGCAGCACCTGGTGGCTAAGTTCAGGTTTATATATACTGGGTTCTAGAATGGGCCAGGATCTTTTGCACATTGCCAAGTACTCTTGCTGCATTGTCTTGGCTAGATGGGGAAAAAAGCTCATAAAAAGGGGGGAGAGCTCTGGCAAGTTGCAAATGAAGGATCATGGTGTTGCAACCTTGCAGGTGCCAATTTGGATTGAATGTTGTTAAGTGCTGTTGAATCAGTGTCGACTCATGGTGACCCTCTGGATAGTTGTCTAAACTGTGTTCGGTCTTCAGGATTGAATAGGAAGCCCAAAAGAACAGAGGGAAGACAACTCGGCCACAAAAAAAGTGAAGCCACTCTTTATCTGTTTATTCCACACTTCATGCACACATTAGCCTAGCAGGAATGTGTGATTGCTCAAAATGACGCAAAAAAACCCCAAAACCCTTGACCTGTATTTGTTGTTTTGTGCCATTTTCATACTTGTAGGCAAGGTCCACCTACCAAGGTTTCCCCAATATTACCAATTACCAATGAATTGCTCAGACAACTTCTGCTTAGATGCAAAGCTCTTTATTTGGTATACCAAAGCAAAATAAATCACAAATGCAGATAGCAAAAGACTTCTGTCTGAGAGTGTGACAGGCAACCTACTCTCTGTACCGGAGTTAGAGAGCAGATTGCCCACGAGCTAGAGAGCTTGCCCCCCTTATATCTTCTTTCTCTGTCACAAAGCTCTAGAAAGTACTGCATATGCAGGGTTTTTTCTATGGAGTACGTGCAGCTTTCTGCAAAGTCTGCAAAAGTTTCTACTTGGGGAGGGGGCCTCCCATGATTATTTGGGCCAGAAACTGCTTTTCTTCAAGGTTCTTGCTTATCTGGTGCTTTCAAGCGTGTCGTTCTCTACCTTCCTGTGTCGGGCCTGTGTTCTGCTATTTTCTTGGCACTAAACGTCAAGGCTGAAAGTATTTCTACTAATTAGTTTTAGCTTGACCTGTATTTCGTAGTAGGCCCATATCCTGAGCACTTCTTCCCAAAACATGGTTTCCAGACTGTAGCAGGCCTCATAACATATACTTTCACTTATAGCTCACATGCTTGTCTTCCTGTGCCATAAACAGGGTGCTTGAGTACGTTGCAGGCCAGCAGGAGTGTAAACATAGAAGGCCTATGAAGCAGATCTGAGCAGAACTATCCCTAAGCCAAAATATCCCAACATACTAAAAGAACAGAACAAATAGTTTTGTTTTGGTTGCTGTCTTTTAATATGCAGTAAAACATTTTATTAGTGCATGCTAAAAGGTTTTGCCATGCATTAAAATACAGAGCCAAAATGAAAAATAAAGTAAGAGAAAATGAAAAATATTTCCCCTCTGCAGACCCCAACAACCTTGACCACACTCTGTAAGAAAACCATCTTCCATTCACCACGGTAAACTTCAGTAGCATCAGGCTTGTTAATATTTAAAATACCCGATTAAAACTAAAAGGGTATATATAAGAGTATATCTATCTACTATATCTATCTATCACTGCTGCATATACAGTAGTCTCTTTAGAGTGAGAAAATGCTACGTATGTCTCTATAGAGAGAGAGAGAGAGACACACACACAGTAATTTTCCTATTTTTCTACTCTGATCACATCACTCTGATTCATGAATTAGTTAGTTATAATATACCCAGCAACAAATGATATTTGTCCATGCCTGGTTAGATATAAAAGTTGATGCGGCCAAGATGTTTCTGGAGATTTTTGAGCCTATTCTTAGTCTGCTGTCAGCCATTGGAAGTAAAATGTGAGGAAATCTAAGCTGGAGCAAGCAGGCAGTGAGGATTCAGTGCAGTGAGGGAGCCTCCCCAGCCAACAGTCATAGGTGGGGCCCAGCTTAGCTCACATGCTCGTTTCTGCTCGCTGTAATTCTAAAATGTATTTTTCTTAGATGCTTATCTACTGCCTGCCACAAGTTGCCTGACCAAATGATAAATGAAATTATTTGATACATATTTATTTATTTATTTACTTATTTATGTAAAAGGATTTCTATGCCGCCTTCTCCTTCAATCAAGGCGGTCTACACAGCAAACAATCAGAAGGTAATGGATTTTTGTGTGTGCATGCAATGAAACAGTGATTGTGTGTGTAGTAGGGTGAAGTAGATTCTTATGGAGCTATTTACAGCATGCGCTATTATACAATACTATATTCATTTATTTATTTATTTTTTATACCGCGCTATTTAGAATCAGTGCGGTTTACATGTATACTAACAGGTACTTTTTATTCCCTTGTCCCTGAAGGGCTCACAATCTAAGTGTACCTGAGGCAATGGAGGGTTAAGTGGCTTGCCCAAGGCCATAAGGAGTGGCCATGGGACTAGAGACCCCATGGGCCATGGGACTAGATACTATATACATGGGGGAATGGGGGGGGGGGGTTGGTCTGTGGTCCTGGCTGGCGAGCAGCTTATGTGGCGCCCCCGTAGTGTTCGATGAAGAGGGTTGTCTTGAGCTGCTTCCGAAAGTCCTTGATGTCAGTTGTTAATCGTAGTTCATCTGGGAGGGCGTTCCAAATTGCTGGTGCAGCCAGTGAAAGGGCTCGGTCTGCAGTGTCCTTGCGGGCCTTGGTGAAGACTTTTGGTGTGTTAACATGGTTGGAAGTGCCCCTCCTCCTTGGTTGTGTGCTTCTGTCGGATTATATGAGTGGTTGTATAAGAAACCTTTTCTGCAGGGTTGGCGAGTCAGCTACATCTGTCAGTGATGCTGAAAACCTATAATCAGTAGGAGTGTGTGGGCCAGAAATGTTTGATTTGTTTGGTTTCCTGTGCCATTTGTGGGATTTTTCTTTTATTCATGTTGGAGGAAATATTAATAGTATGCACTGTCGCTCAATAGTGTACACTGTTGGCTAATAGCACATGCCATCTCTCACTAGTGCATGCTATAAGTGAATACTGTTCTCTGTTGAGCTATAGGATTCACGTATGCACTATTGCTCGATAATTCATACCATTCACTCACCCACACTGTTGGATGATAGTGCACACTCTTCACCAACAGTGAGCACTAATTAGGAAATAAGGAAAGTGATGAAATGTCTTCTTTTTCTCCACTTTGGATTGAAAATAACATGAAACAATACAGGAAATGTTGTTTCAAATGAATGCACATTCTCAATACTGAGCAGCCGCATCCTAGCAGCAGCAGCAGATGCAAAACTTGCCAAAGTTCAATCAAAATGCAGTAGGTGTCAAAGAGGGGAAAGAGCCATGCCCCCCCCCACCCCCCGAGCTTTCAGTGCTGTGCCTCAGAGACATGCATTACACTGGGAAATCACAAAAGTCTGTAATTTTCTGCATGTTTCACATTTTTTTCTCTCCTCAGTTTATTTTGACTGATGGGTGCTTTGGTGAAGATGAAGGAAATATAATCATGAGATCTGAGCTGTCTATAAACTTTATATCCTGTGGTCTTCTTTAATTAGAGTGCTTCTTTACATAAAAGAACCCCCTTACTCCCTTGGTTACAGCAAACTGAAGTCCTGAGACTGGAAGGAAAAACATTCTTTTGAAGCACTCGTTGCAGCACAAACTGGCTTCTATGAGCAACTGCTTATTTTTACTAACAAATTAATTGATTCCCCCCCCCCCCCCCGAGCTCTTTAGTTATGGGAGAAGGGGCACTGCAGCTAAATAGAGGGTAAGCTCCCTCCACTTTCCCCAAAAGCTACTTAACTATTGTGTGGCATTTTTCTCAGTGGGAATGTGGTTAGCCCATTACTGACTCTTGGCACATTACCTATAAGGCGGTTGCAGGGTGAACTAATTTACTGGCGGGCGGGCTGGATGGTTGCCAATTCTGGTGAAGGAGAAGAACTTTCATTTGTAGGATTTTATTACCCAGCACTACTCCAGGGGCATCACTGCCCACTGTCTGGAGACTTGGGATTCATGCCTTTCTGGGCGAGGACACGGGTATTTTTAGTTCTGGATGCCTGTCATTATTTCTTGGTTTTAGTACAGGTCTGGCTGCACTGCTTCCTTGCACTGGAAGAAACCCAACTGAATGGAGCCATGAGCAACTGAAAACTCCTGCTAATGTTCTTTTCCCTTCTGGCACAGGGGCAGTAACGAAGACTCCCAGGTGGAATTCGGTTAAACAGAAGTGAAATGCCTTATTTAAACCATTCACCATATCTTGGTATCTTGAAAATGACCCTACTTCCAATTCTGGTGCTATAATCCATTTGTGGTGACTATATATTGGGTTTTATTTCCCAGGTTTAAGTTACCCATACTTGGGTCAATCTAGGATTTGAGCAGGCTGCAGAGACATATTAACAGCCCTCTTCTCTTCCCCAAGAAGGGAGGACAACGCAGCTGTGGCATCTGCTGGCAAGAGTCAGCCTGCATGAGTACTGGGTATGTTCCTGAGGAAGCCAGGATTGGGGCTCTTGGCTGAGGATTGTTGCTGTGATTACATGGACAGACATATTTGGAGGGTGACCCCCCCCCCAACTCATAATAAACACTCTAGGTGCTGGTGCTGTACTTGCCCTCTACACCCCCCCCCCCTACACACACACACTAGAACATAGTGCAGTTTATTCAGTGAGTGTGTGTTCACCAGGTCATGATTTAGTAGGCATATACACTTTTGTGTAGTTCATGTTAGTACATGCTAAAGTTTTCTGGGTACACGCTAAAGGTTTTAGCATGCTCGAGCAGACAATAGCATGCATCGATGTGCTTGTTATGGTTAAGTACTGCTGAGATGATCTCAACTCTTGCCAACCCTGTGGATAGTTGTCCATGCTGTGGTTATCCCTTGAGTTTTCTTGGAAAGGTGCAACCAGAAGTACAGTAGCCTTAAGCGACTGGTATTCCAAGGTGGTCTCCTGTCCAGGTACTAGCCAGGCCGGCCCTACTAAGCTTCCAAGATCAGGCGCATTCAGGTTGGTGTGGCCAGAGTACTGGTATATTTAATGCATACTTTGTTTTTAGTCCAAGCTAAAACAAATCATACTGAAAATGAAACAATAAAAATAGCAATGACATTTTGTGCCTTCATACTCCGAATTTTTGATTCAAAGTACTCAGATAGAGATTCTAGAATTAGTTTATTTATTGATTTGCTTGCTTACAGGGTTGAGGGGATCTAATAGATGAAAAGAAACAGTAATAAAATCATTTTCCTGGACTTTCTTTCAATTCATGAGCAGAATTGAACTGAAATACTGAAATTAGCTGAGCAATTCCTGACTATTGTCTGATGGACTGCAGATAACAAATTGCAAATCAGTTCACAGAGCTGTTAACAGGCCACACCCATTGCTATGGATCTCAGGGAAGCAGGACCTTAGTGTGCAGTCTGTCATCTGAAGTCTTTGCTATCTGTACTTCTGTCTGCAAAAGAAAGACCGGATTAAACCACTACTGGACGAATGACAGGGGAGAAGACTCATACCAACATAGCTGCATGGCTAAAACTTGCAAATTTTCTTTCATCAAAAACATGTAAATTTTTTAAGTCTTAGGTATAAAATAGATGAAAATGAGAATTAAGGATTAAAGAGGAGGAACAAGTCTTTGGAAAACAGGACAGGTTTATATTATGTGGAATTCAGGTCCTGTTGCTGGAAGGAAGCTATGCCTGTGGATAAAAGCAGAGACATTCCGAAACTTATAGCTTAGATGCAGTTGCCATGGGAACTTCTTTTACTTCCCAAACTGCGAGCTGCCTACACTGCACTGCTGCGAATTTCATTCCCCTTGTATTCACAGGGGTATTATATCTCCAGGTCTCAGGTATTCTCCTCATATCTGGCTTTTGGTCTAGGTGTTCCAAAGCCAGAATGTCCAATGATGTCTTCTGCAAATTGTGCATGTTTTAGGCACTGATGGGGATGCCTCTGATCTCATTAACCCATCCAGCAAAGATGGCGCAAGTTTGGATTTTAAAGAAGAGCAGGAAGGAATTTCTTGGAGGTCAGAAGGAAGGATGAAAATGTTGAGGCTGCTTTGAGAAAGGAAGGACAAGGGGGTTAGCAGCTAGCACAATGGAGTGAGCAGAAAAGAGGCATGGTGAGAGGTGAAAAGTTGCAACACCACAGATCAACTGGAACACAAGGCATTGCATAAGGAATTGAACTTTGACAGACTGAATAGGCCTTAGAGTCCTTATCTATCATCATATTTGGTGTTTCTATGATGGATGACAAGTAGACTGAGGAAGCTCTATGGATACATTTTAAAGTGAATAAGATTATTTTGTAATACCAATGATACTTTACAGGGAATTACAGGAGAACTTGAGGCAATGAAGTGACATGGTGACAGTAAGGAGTCTGATAGAGAAGGTGGGTAACAGAGTTTTGGAGAGCCCACATGGGGTAGAGGGAGATTGTGGGAGGCCAGCTATTAACGCATTGCAGTAATCTAATCATGGAGAGAAAAAAGAGAGCTGATTTTGTTTTTTGTCATGACAAAAGCCAAAGCATTTTCTTTCTCTGGGGACAAGCAGGATAAGTGCTCATGTATAGGTGATGTCATTGATGGAGTCCTCCATGGGAAAATTCCTCTAGGTTCTTCTAAAAGCTTTTGGAATGGCTCCATCGCACCTGCATGCCTTTTCCCACCTTCAGTCACCATGCCTCATCTCCTCCGTTTTTATCTGTGAAGACTTAAGACATGTTTGTTTTGCAGTATGAGACATCTGTTAATTTTCTCTTTTTTTCATTTTTTGTGAGTTTATTTTGCTTCTAACCTGCTGCTGCCATTACTGCATGTTTCCTTCCCTACTAATTCCCTTTAACCATGTTTCTTGGTTGTTTTTAAGTTCCTTTATTTTTGCCATGTCACTGCTAAGGCTGCAATTAGGCCTCAGCACCCTGGTTGGGTTATATTTTTGTCAAAATAAGTCATTTTACTTCCCTGCAGCTACTTTTCTGGACAAGATGTCCCAGAAACTCTCCAGGGGTTTAAAAATTGCACCCAGTGCAGTAGGAACATGTGACAGACACCTCTAATTGGTGCCTGCAGTGCTTGGGGCCTGACTACGGATGACCTTCTTGTTGCTTATGTTTACATATGACAAAAAGAGGAATCAGAGTTTGAAAAGAACAATTTAAAAATAGTTTTGGCACAGATAAATCTGACCCATTGACATCGGCATCAGTGGCATGGCTCCAGGAGCGGCACCGGACACTGGAGTTGCATGAACATCGAGGAATCTTCAGTCCCACTTGGAGTCAAGCATTGGTAGGGTGTCCCAGGAGCAGTCATCTAATGACTCCTGCCTGAACAAGAGAAAGGATTTAGCCTTGTCTTCGCAGACAGACATCAAGGGCTAAGGTTGCTGAGCATCAGGTGGAGGCTGAGATGCATCAGCATTATAGTGCATCAGAACATGATGTCAACAGTATTGAGATACCAGACAAGCCAAGACCTTGAAAGCAGCCCCAACATGAGGACCCATGGTACTCTATGAGGCAGGCACCAGTCTGTGGATACTCCTCAACAGATTCTACAGAGATTGACTGATTCTACTGGAACCCCACACCTTTGTCAACGGCAGCCCTTGAGGATTGTCTCATGAAAGGCCTCAAGAAAAGGATAATGATATTCCATGTGGACAAGGACGATAAGCCCTTACATTTGGGTGATGTCAACCGTGAAGCCCACATGGAAACTCTCTCAGCTACTGTTCCAGAAGCTTTTAGAAAGTTCTCAGTGCATGTGCACCTGTTCCCACTTGCCACCACTGTGTCTGAGGAGCTCAGTCTCTCGTTTTCCACAGAACCTGATGGACATTCTGTAGCACTGTGGTTTTGAGTGATTATTCTTTTGCACATTTGTATGTGTTTTCACCTATTATTATTTCTCATTCCAGCTGCCACTGCGTGTTTTTACCTTTAGTATTTCCTTTGGATCATTTTTGGTCATTTTTAAGTTTCCTTAACTTTTCCTTCAGTGTTGTTTAGGCTGCTTTAGGCCTCAGATGCACTCAGCCATGTAAGTGTTTTCTTTATTTTTCATCATTGAGCCAGTTGATTTTGCCTCAGCTATTCTTTTTTGTATGGAATGTCACAGAAGCCTGTCAGTGGTTTCAAAAAGTGCACCCAATGCTCTAGGACCATGTCTGTGATAGACACCCACAGATGGTACCTAAAGTGTCTGGGGTCCAACCATAATACCTTTGTCACAGATGACATAGAGGTCGAGAAGAAAAAGGCACATGAGCATCAGTTGCACTGGTCACTATGGACCCAGGAGCTGCATCAGATGCTGGCAGCACATTGGCATTGAGGAGAACTGAGCAATAGAAGGGCGGCCAAAGAATGGTCACCCACAAATTCCACCCCAAAGAGGAGAAAGTATTCATCCTTGACTTCGTTGGCATTGTGGATTACTGATATCAAGCTTTGGGCGGAGGCTTTGACACACTGACAATGGAGCTCATAGGAGCATGATACAATGAGCATGGGGAATTTGGAATGATATCTGATCCCCCGAAGCAACCCCAAAGGGAGGGTAACTCAACCTCCATGACATCATAGGGGAAGCACCAGACTTCAAGGGTCTGTGATGAGCCAGCCCATTCATCCTCAAAGATTCTGGGGTCAATGACCAATCCTGTTGAACTTCCCATGGCTTCATTACTGGCAGCCCTCAAGGAATGCTTGACAGGGCCCAAGGGTTTCTGCTGCCCCAGGCCATGCCACTCTCCTCCAACCATGCCACGCCAGCCCCCACACTGAGCTGCCACTTCTGTTGGCGGGGTGGGATGGGGAATGGCTTCACTTGGCATGGTGGTGCTGGCAGCAGCCTGCAGGAGGCCATGTGTTTCAGCATACATGACCTGCTGCTTCTGACCACTCTCCGACACAACTTCCTGTCGGAGGGGGGGTCAGAAGTGGCAGACCATGTGTGCCAAAGCACCTGGCCTGCGACAGGCGCCATGCTGCCCACAGAGGTCTGTCACCCTAGGCGATTGCCTAGCCCTGCTAGTGGATGGGCTGGCCCTGATGCCTGACCAAGAAAATGGAGGATAAGCTCATGCAGATGCTCTGCATGTGGGCATTCTTCATTCCAACACCTCCAAAGCAGCAGTATCGGGTCATAGAGCTAATTCTGGAAACTCTGCAATTGCTTGTGGGAGATGGGTCATCACCGAGACCCAAAAAGGCCTTCACACCAACTGATGCCTGGCTGATTCTGATATTGAGTGTATCATGGAAAACAATGTCACTAATGCATGAGCTGATCAGTGCACCTTGACTCCTGGAGGCGATCCGATTCCTCTGTGACTCAGAGACCAGTCCAGGCAGATACTCAGATGTCAATGGAGTATCCCTTTGAGTCTGACTGAGCACTCACAGGAAACCAATGATGACTCTCAGAGGAGAGGTACTCAGAGTTGCTGTCAGACTCTCTCCACTTCATGAGCATTTCAAGTCACATCTTGAGGACATGCCATTCCATGATTTTGTTCATTTGATTTTGTCCAGAGCAGAAGAATTGGAAATCCTCCAATATCAAGATCCCCCTTTCAGAGGCTGCAGATAAGAATGTGGGAGACCCCTCCTCTCTATGCCTCCTATGAGCAAGACGTTCAACTTAATATTTAGAGTCCAAAAGGCTCCTAGATTCGAGAAGCTCCAGCTTCCTCACCATTCCATGGTGGTTGAATCCACCCTCACAAGGGCTGGAAGCTCCAAATTGTACTCCTTGGCATCCCCAGGGAGATAGGCTCTTTTCTAGATTCTTTTAGGAGGAAATTTTATCAGAATGCCATGATCACCTCCCACATACCTTCCTACCAGCTATACATGGACATGCACTTGCGGAATACTATGCACAGCCTAGAGAAATACATGGGTCTTTTCCCTCCAGGGAAGGTTGCAAGTTTCTGCTTCCTAGTGGGACAGGGGATGAAGTGTAGAAAATACATGCTCTGAGTGATTTATGACATTTTCAACAGAGCTTCTCCTGTGAGTATTGGTGCCCAAAGGTTTTCATGGCTCCAGGCCTCAGACTTTCAAACTAGCATGCAGGAACAGCTTGCTGACATGCTTTGCCCTGGGGAGAATCTCTTCAGAGAGAAGGATGCTACCATTTTCAAACAGCATAGTGACACCTTGCAAAACTTCTCCAGGCCCACTGTCAACCCAGCCTCCTCTACTAAGAGGTTCCATAACAGAGGACAGAGGAGAATCTATTACTCTCATAGGCGTAGATACCTTCCTCTGTTCTGCTCTTCCCAGATAAAGCAGATCTCTTGTGCCTGTCCAAAGGCTTAGCTGACTCCCCAACCAAAACCTAGGGTGGAGTTTTGACTGGCTCCTTGTGAATTTGGCCAATCTGCTTGTACCCTGAGTGAATGCTCTTCTTGTAGGAGAGAGGCTCACTGTCTTTGCAGAAAGGTGGCCCCTAATCACTTCTGATAGTTGCATGTTGAAAAAAATCCATCAGGGTTATTGATTACACCTATTTGAAATTCCACCAAATTGCCCACTGAGACCAAACTTTCTAATCCTTCATCAGCAGGAGCTACTTCTAAAGGAAATTTCTGCCCTTTGCAGGACCAATGCCATCAAACTCATACAACCCAGAGAAGAAGGGCAGGGATTTTACTTGTGGCATTTCCTGGTGCCAAAGAAAGCAGAAAGATTCTGTCCCATCTTAGATCTGAGAGACCTGAGTACTTTTCTTGTAAAATAAAAGTTCAGGATGTTTTTTCTCAGCCTTATCTTCAAAAAGGAGACAGGCTATCTTCCCTGGATACATCCCAGCCACAGGAGGTATCTCAGATTCATAGTAGGGAAACCACACTTCCTGTACTGCATTCTGCCCTTTGACCTTGCATCTACTTCTCAGGTATTCACCAAGAGCCCGATATTCTTCTGGTCATGTTATGTGCTGCTACAGCACATAGCCCTGCCTGCCGACCCTTAAACCTGGATATTCAATGCCAGTGCCATATGTGGTTCCGGCATTGAATATCTGGGAATCACTGCACATGCTGGAAGCCGCATTAGATAACTGGGCAGCAGCGATATTGCATGCTGCCTGGTTAGCTCCTGCGCTGAAAGGTAGGTGAGGGTTTTTCTCACCTATCCTTTCAGCACAGATCGTTAACCGGGCAGCATGCAATATTGCTGCTGCCTGGTTATCACTTGTTGCCACCTCCACTCAACCCCATAACGCCCCCGACAGCTAACCGGATAGCATCAGGGCACGTAGGGGAGTTAGAAGAGGATATTCAATGGTACTAACCATGTAAGTGCCGTTGAATATCCCGATTTAAGGCATTTACATGGTTTACTGGGCTGTAAATCATGTAAATACCTTTCAAATATCGGGCCCAAGTGCCTAGCCATTGACTTAGTGTTTCTATGCAGACTGGGAGTCATGTGTTTCCCTTCTTGGATGATTGATTGCTTAAGAGCACCACTCAGGAAGAAGTTCAGGAATCCATGCGCATAACTATCTGAGTATTATAGCTACTAGAGTTCATCATAAATTATCTGAAGTCCCAATTGAAGCCCTTCCTACCAATTGGAATTCATTGGATCCCTGTCAGACATGACTCTGGAGAGAGACTTTCTTATTCCAGATCAACTCATGAGCTTGGTGCAGCAGGCAAATAGGCTGATATGTCAGCAGGTCTCAGGGAGAACCATGTTGAAAATGTTGGGCCATATGGGAGGAGTGGCCTAGTGGTTGAGGCAAGGTACCACAGGCCAGAAGGTCGGTGGTTCAAATTCCACTAGAGGACAGCAACCTTGGGCCGGAAGGACTGGGTTTCTAGTCCCACAGGTGCTCCTTGTGGTCTTGGGCAAGCCACTTAACCCTCCATTGCCCATGTTCCGTGTTAGTGTATGTGTCTCATATCCCCTCATGTTAAATGTATCCCTTAATTGCTTTGTGACCACTTTGATTGAAGGATAAGGTGGTATACAAAACTGTCTAAATAAATAAATAAATATGGTGTATATTGATACCTTGGGAGCTCGTTGTCGTAATGAGCTTTTACATATTGGCTCTTAAGAGTGTGGCGGAGTGGGGGGCGGCGGGGTAATAGTACGAGGTTGGTGGTTGCGGTTGGGGAGGAGGGGGGTGATAGGAAGGGGGTGCGACCTGAGGGGAGGGAAAGGGGGGTTGGGGGGGAGGAGAGTGGGAAGTAAACTGTATTAAAAAATTGTATTCATCTCCTGTAGGTGTTTTCCGGGTGGGGATGAGAACCCACCCCCCCGAAGGGTGTGTATGGTCTGCTTATTGTTTTTGTAGGTGATGATTAAAATAAAGTTTATAAATAAATATGGCTTCCACAGTTTATATAACTCCCATGGCTTGTCTACATGTCAGATGATCTCAGTGGACTCAGTCCACACAGCTTTAGAGATGTCATTACCATCACAGGGCCCCTCCAGGAGTGTGTCTCCTGGTGGATGTTTCCTGAAAATCTGTCAAAAGACTCTCCATTTCAAGAGCCCCCTTATCAAAAGTTCTAATGATGGATGTGTCTAAGTTGGGTTGGTGGGTTTCAAATTCAAGGCCTGTGCTCTTTCCAGGACAGCCTCCATCAAATACATTGCCTAGAACAGAAAGCAACTGCAAATGTTCTAAAGGCTTTCAGAAATAGGTTGGCCCACCATATTGTCATGATTCATGATTCAAACAGACAATTGGGTAGCAATATTCTACATCAACAAGCAGGGAGGAACGAGTTCTGTACTACTTGTATTGGGAGGCTGTGTGATTGTGGAACTTTTCAATCTCTCATGGGATGTTGCTACACACTACTTATCTGGCAGAAGAGGATAATGTTCTGGCTGACAAACTGAATCAAGATCTTCATTCACAAGAATGAACTCTGGACAGGGAAGAGACATTATCTTTCAAGAGTGGGGCACCCCCTCGATAGATTTTCTTATCAATTCCACAGAACAAGCAGGTTCATCAGTTCTGCTCCAGAATGGTTCACATGGCAAACTAATCTCTGATGCCTTCCTCCTTCACTGGCAAGAAAGACTTCTGTACGGTGTCAAGAAGAAGACCCTTCTGAACCTATGGAGTTGGTGAGAGAAGAGGATTCTGTTGCAGAAACTGACAGGCAGTCTGAGCACATGGCTCAGTGTTTTCAGAGAGAATGTAAACAATGAGAGTCACGAGCTGGAAAGACACTCCCACGCTGTGACGTAGTCCCTAGTTCAGGAGATAATGAGATACGCCTGTTTAAGGGAGGGGCACAGTTTAACCCGGAGAAACAGGATGATAAAAAGTGGTCATTAGCCTGGACTAGAGGGGAGCAGAAAGAAGGAAGACGTCAAGAGGTGAGAACGAAGGGAGCCATAGTCTTAACGCCAGAAAGAATCAGCACAGGACAGGTGATGTCTGGTAAACGCAAGAAGGATAAGATATTTCCTGGAAGGCAGGCTTGGGAAAACTCACACGCTCCAGAGAGAGAAACCTGCTGGCAGGACAATACTTGTACCTCTAAGGCTGAAGCTACGAGGCTGAGAGACAAACAAGCACCAGCTGTGTTTGGGAATCAGTCTGACTTTGCAGAGCTGAGAATTCCTTTCCCTCCAAAGCCGAAAGGTAGGCTTCACAACTTACATAGATTTGAACCTAGTTATAAAGTATTTCCCTGCAGTTGCCAGAATGTAGCAGACTCTCTAAAAAGAAACTTCAGTATATACGGTAATTCACAGTCCTATCCTTTAGAGTGCTACCGAGAGAAGCCATGTGAGGATAGTGAAGACGTCTGTTTTAAAGTTCAGGATAGCAGCTCACTGACACACCCTGCTATTGCTGACGCTGAAGAAATGCAGATTGACTCTGATAGCAGTGAAATAGTGGATAACCAGATGGACTGCACGTTATGTTTTGCTGACCACGTTGAGTCTCTGTGCTGAACACTAGTTTGAGAAAGCTGGTGAAGCAACCGAAAGAATGGGGAACATTTTCTTTTGCTGAAGGAAGCTGTTATTGTTTGTTTGTACCGAGCACTGCACGTTGTGAGCCTGAAGCTGATAAGGCTAATTTACCTGAGTTCTTGTACATATCCCTCAAGCCAATTGTATGGCAGTTTGTCCTAAGTTATTTATCCGCACAGAAATCCGTTGGGAAAGGGAAAAATAAATTCTTGTCATTGCCTGAAACACTCGACTACAACTCTTCTGTTCTCAAAGGGTAAAAGGGACTACCATTCCCAGAGGGCCTTGCAGGACCAATGCAGGGTCACACTCTCTGAGTCAGGAATACAAAGGCAGACCAATTCTCAGCGCCCTAGGCGTTGGGCTGGCCCCCGAGAGGGTGACAAGTGGCGTAGTCTGTTCGGATTTTTGCTTGGAATACAAAAGGACATCCCAACTGAGGGAAAAGAAAGGAAAAACATCAGGATACACCAGAAGTTTTGCCACATCTGGAAAGTACAGAGAGAAAATCTGCTAAGCTGCTGGTGGAGAGTAGTTGGAGATTTCGCTGGCAAAATCGTGCCAGGAGGATCAGGACACCGAGGATAAGACTCCTTTCTCAAGGCCTGAGTCTGCACCGTGCGAAGGTAATGGGTAACTGGGCACAGGTGTAGAGGATTCCAGAGTGAAAGGGGAGTCTTTGTTCTGCAGTAAAACTAGTTAGGATTTAAAAGAGAGTTTGGTGCCGCACTTGGTGGGCTTTTCTTTTTGCTTTCTCTACAGGAATCACAATCCTTAAAAATGGATCCACAAGAGGTGCTGCGGTGGATGTCCAATCAGTTCGAGAAGCAAATGGAACTGGCACATCGCACGCAAGAGCAGAGAGCTGCGGCTATGTATGCCCAACAGAAGCCCCTAGTAGAGCTAATGGAGGCTTTACTCGCCAAGCAGAAGGCTACCGAAGAAACAAACCCATTGTTTGCTGCGGTGGTAGGACCACAAGGCTGTGGAGCCTTAACTTTTGGCCAGTTATCAACTAATGATGATTTGGATGACTTTATTGAGGCCTTTGAAAGGTTTGCAATAGCAGTCAAATGGCCACTTGAGCAATGGGCAGTGAGATTTGCCACTTCCCTAACGGGAGAGACTTTAGCAGCATATAAAACCATGCCCGCTGCTCTTGCGACCAGCTATGAGGAGGTTAAAAAAGCAGTTAAAGACAGATTGGGTCTAACCCCAATGTTCTATCAGAGAATGTTTAGAGAGGCCAGACTTAAACCTAATGAGACACCTAAAGCGTTGTATCAGAGGATCAAGGCTTTAGCATGGAAATGGCTTGTTCCAGAAGGAAAAACCCTTGACTCTGTGCTAGACACGGTCATTCTGGAACAATTCATGGAGGCAGTACCTCCTGAGGTGAAATCTTTCTTAATTTTTCAAAGTTGCCAGTCCACTGCAGAGGCAGCCGTCCTCACAGAGCGCTATTTTGAAGCAGAGTTGGTGGGAAAGCCAAAAGGAGGCGCTCTGAAGCTGGCTGGAATAACCAACTTTGGAAGATTAGAAAGGGGTATGAAAGCAAATGTGACTACTGGAAATGCTGTTTTGTTTATGAAAAAAGGAAAATGTTATAATTGTGGAAAAGGGGGACATTTCCAGAAAAATTGTACAGTGCGAACAGCACTAATGTCTGGAAAAGGAAAACAGGTGCGAGAAGGGTTCCTGTTAAAGGTGGAAGTTCAAGGTATTGTAGCCAATGCACTGCTTGACTCGGGTGCAGACCAGAGCATGGTCTCCAAAAAGCTCTGGCAGGCCGTTGAAGCCCGTGGTAGGTCTGCACCGAGGCATGCAGAAGGTCAGGTTAAGATACGCTGTGTACATGGTGCTTCCTCTCATTATCCACTATACAGGCTCTCAGTAAAAGGGTTGGGGACCCAAAAAGAGGTTTTGGTGGCCGTTGTCCCACGGCTTCCCTATGATATTGTGTTGGGGAGGGACTGGCCCCCATTTTGCAGAGGGATAGAGGAGGGCTTAAATGTGAAAACAAGCATGGTCTCCACCAGGTCCCAGGCCGAAACCTCTGGAATAAGGGTTGACCCACCAGAGGGAAGAGAGGAACTCCCCAAGGATAGGAATGAACCCTCTGAGAGTGAGGATGAGTTGGTAGAGGAGGTATCTGAGATGTTTCCTCTACATGATGACCTAGTTAATGCCCCTTCCAAAAAGGTCAGGAAAGGAAAAGCAGATAGGTGCCGGGAGAGACAGAGCAGGACCCAAGGGAGGGCCGAACTGGAGGCCGGAGAGGGGTTGCCCTGGGTGCCCGCTGATCTTGTCAGGAAATTCCCTTCCTTTCCAAAGGAACAACAAGCTGACCCCGCACTAAAACGAGCATTTGAATACGCTAAAACTGCCAGAGAGACCCTTCCTAGATTCCTCCTAGATAAAGAGGTGTTGTACAGAGAGTCCAATGAGCCAGAGACAGGAGCGGTAAGGAAGCAGTTGGTAGTGCCCACTACATTTAAAGCAATAGTTCTAAGGTTGGCCCATGATCACCCTGTAGGTGGCCATAAAGGGATCCAGGGGACGCTGGATCAAATCTTGTCCCGCTTTTATTGGCCGGGGTTTTTTAAAGAAACCGCCCGCTACTGTGAGTCATGCCCCACATGTCAGCGTGTTACCTCTGCCAAGCCACGGGCAGTGCCCATGATACCTACGCCCGTGATATCAACTCCAATTCGCCGTATGGCAATGGATATTGTAGGACCCCTGATTAAGACCCCAAGGGGGTTCCAATATATATTGGTGATAGTAGATCAGGCCACGCGTTTTCCTTGGGCGATACCCTTGCGGAGTACTTCCGCTAGGACGATAGCCTTAGAACTCATTAAGTTGTTCTGCGAGGTAGGGTTCCCTCAGGAAATGCTTACGGACCAAGGCAGTAACTTCATGTTGAGGTACCTAGCCCAGCTGTGGGATGCATTTGGGGTGCGCCATGTAAGGACCGCCGCCTACCACCCCCAGTCCAATGGACTGGTTGAACGTTTGAATCAGACCATCAAGCAGATGTTGAGACGGGGTCTGAATGGGAAAATGTCTGAGTGGGATACCTTGCTCCCATTCATTTTATATGCCTGTCGAGAGCGTACGCAGGCATCCTTAGGAGCATCACCTTATGAATTGCTATTTGGTCGGGCTCCCAGAGGGGTTTTAGACATTTTACGAGAACAATGGGTGGAACCGGAGGTTCAGGACATAGGGGTGCTTCACGTCTTAAGGGATTTGAGAAGTCATCTGCAAAGGACTTCTCAGGCATCAATAGAGAACTTAAAGGCCAGTCAACAGCGACAAAAGAAATATTATGACCGAGGGACAAGGCCTCGGCAGTTAGCAATAGGAGATAAAGTTATAATTATGGTAGCGGACGCCGGACCAAAATTTGAGTCCCAATGGAGAGGTCCATGTACGGTGGTAGAAAAAGTAGGTCCCGTTTCCTACGCCGTAGAAAACGATAGGGACGTCGCCAAGTCTACCATTTGAATGTTCTTAAGCCCTGGCATGAGAGGTCAGCGGCAGCACGCCTAGTTACAGTGGAAAAGCATCCTAGCGCCTCATTTGGGATTACGAGCTGTCCGAGTAATAGCCCGTCAGCCTGTAATATCTTAAGGGGGGGGGATCTGTCATGAAGAAGACCCTTCTGAGCCTATGGAGTTGGTGAGAGAAGAGGATTCTGTTGCAGAAACTGACAGGCAATCTGAGCACATGGCTCAGTGTTTTCAGAGAGAATGTAAACAAAGAGAGTCACGAGCTGGAAAGACACTCCCACGCTGTGACGTAGTCCCTAGTTCAGGAGATAATGAGATACACCTGTTTAAGGGAGGGGCACAGTTTAACCCGGAGAAACAGGATGATAAAAAGTGGTCATTAGCCTGGACTAGAGGGGAGCAGAAAGAAGGAAGACGTCAAGAGGTGAGAACCAAGGCAGCCATAGTCTTAACGCCAGAAAGAAGCAGCACAGGACAGGTGACATCTGGTAAAGGCAAGAAGGATAAGATATTTCCTGGAAGGCAGGCTTGGGAAAACTCACACACTCCAGAGAGAGAAACCTGCTGGCAGGACAATACTTGTACCTCTAAGGCTGAAGCTACCAGGCTGAGAGACAAACAAGCACCAGCTGTGTTTGGGAATCAGTCTGACTTTGCAGAGCTGAGAATTCCTTTCCCTCCAAAGCCGAAAGGTAGGCTTCACAACTTACATAGATTTGAGCCTAGTTATAAAGTATTTCCCTGCAGTTGCCAGAATGTAGCAGACTCTCTAAAAAGAAACTTCAGTATATACGGTAATTCACAGTCCTATCCTTTAGAGTGCTACCGAGAGAAGCCATGTGAAGATAGTGAAGATGTCTGTTTTAAAGTTCAGGATAGCAGCTCACTGACACACCCTGCTTTTGCTGACACTGAAGAAATGCAGATTGACTCTGATAGCAGTGAAATAGTGGATAACCAGATGGACTGCACGTTATGTTTTGCAGACCACGTTGAGTCTCTGTGCTGAACACTAGTTTGAGAAAGCTGGTGAAGCAACCGAAAGAATGGGGAACATTTTCTTTTGCTGAAGGAAGCTGTTATTGTTTGTTTGTACCGAGCACTGCACGTTGTGAGCCTGAAGCTGATAAGGCTAATTTACCTGAGTTCTTGTACATATCCCTCAAGCCAATTGTATGGCAGTTTGTCCTAAGTTATTTACCCGCACAGAAATCCGTTGGGAAGTGGAAAAATAAATTCTTGTCATTGCCCGAAACACTCGGCTACAACTCTTCTGTTCTCAAAGGGTAAAAGGGACTACCATTCCCAGAGGGCCTTGCAGGACCAATGCAGGGTCACACTCTCTGAGTCAGGAATACAAAGGCAGACCAACTCTCAGCGCCCTAGGTGTTGGGCTGGCCCCCGAGAGGGTGACAACGCACATCTGCCCACTCCTCTGATAGGGAAAACTCTTCTGAAACAGAACCAAGACAGAAATGTAATGATAGTCATTGCCTCTTTTTGGCCCAGACAGCTATGGTTTCTACTTCTGCAAGATCTATCCATTCAAAACCCCAGAAGTCTAGGCCACTCTCCAACCTTGATTTCAGAGTATCAAGGCAGGCTTCCGAATCCCAATATCAAATCCCTAGTCCTCACAGCTTTGATGTTGAGAGGCCTGAACCTGCCAGTTGCAGTAGCTGATCTCATCTTGGCTTCCAGAAGAGGTTCTGCCAGGTCATATGCTTTCAAATGGCAGAGGTTTGCCATCTGGTGTGCATGTCAAGCCTTAGATCCATTCTCTTGCTCCACATAAAAACTGCTTGAATACCTTCTACACTTTTTGCAGTCTGGTTTGAAAACCAACTCAGTAAAGGTTCATCTCAGTGCAGTTGGAGCTTATCATCCCTGTGTAGAGGGTAAATCCATCTCTTTATAGCCTTTAGTTGTTTGTGTTATGTTTGGCTTACTTCTATTGAAGCCTCCCCTAAAGTGAACAGTAGTGCCATGAGATCTCAATGTGGTTTTAACTCAGCTGATGAAAGCTCCTTTTGAGCCACTAAAATACCTGTGAACTGCAGTTCCTAACCTGGAAGATCTTGTTTTGGGTGGCAATTACCAGGCTCTAGTATTAGATCTCCCCTACACTAAGTTTTTCCACAATAGGGTGGTGCTGCATATTCATCCTAAATTCCTTCCAAAGGTGGTGTCAGACGTCTGCCTTAACCAGTCAATAGTCCTTCCAATATTTTTTTCCAAACCTTATTCCCACAAAGAAGAAAGAGTACTGCATATGTTAAACTGCAAGAGAGCCTTGGCCTTCTATCTGGAGCAGACTAAATCCCTTAGAAAGTCCAACCAGCATTTTGTTTCTTCTGACCCCAATAGAGACTGCCATAAGCAAGTGTACTCTTTCAATTTGACTAGCATATAGCATCTCCCAAGCAGGCCTATTCTTAAGGGTCATGTAATGACTCATAATGTCCGAGCCATGGGCTGCATCAATGGTTCATTTGCTGTCAGCCTCCATAGAGGAGGACAGAAGTCCAGGTCACAGCTTTGCAAAATTCCTACATAGAGGCTGACCATAAGTGAGCTGCTAACATTTTCAAAGCTGTGACTTGGACCTCAGTCCACACATTCACATCTCACTACTGTTTGGAATGGGACTCCCGACATGATAGCAGTTTCAGTCAGCTGGTCCTCTGGAATCTCTTTGAGGATCAGAATCCAATTCCATTTCCTCCAAGGTCCTTTTTTCTTTCTGTTCAGGTTGCCTAAAAAAAAGGAAAAAGAAAACACCCAGCAAAAGCTCTGTTAGCATCAAAAAATATTTGTTCATTCCAGCCAGTTGTGGCATGTTAGTTTTCTTGTTTTCCTGAGGCAACCTGTAGCTAACGCTTCCCTAATGTGAGGGCTTATCCTACTTGTTCATAAAGAAAATGAAGTTACTCAACTGTAGAAGGGGTTCTCCATGGACAGCAGCATACGTCCCCACTACCTTCCGGCCTCTCCTTTGAGTTGGCTGCCTAAACTTTTTTTAAAGACTGAGCTCGTGCGGGGCCTTAGAGCGTGAGACTACCAGGGACACTGGGGCAGAATCTGACTGATGACTTTGGATGGTCTTCACGGACATCTTTTTGCACAGGGCACAAATCTCTGGGTCATGGTCAGCACCTAGACACTGGAGGCAGAAGTCATGTGTATCGCTTAGGGATATGTTCTTTGCATACTGATCACACTTTTGAACCCTCTGGACACTGGGGAAAAAAGGAACCCTATGAACTTGAGTACCCTCGATGTGGCCAGCGGTTAAAAAAAAGGTGCAAAACTGTGCTAGAAGAAAAACTAAAAACTATTCTGAGATCCGAAGCTGGGGCAATGAGACTCAGAGGTGGGAGAGGGATGGGTGCTAATCGGAGAAAGAAAGGCAGTTTGATGCACAAAAATATCAACTTTGTTCTGGGGAAAGAAGATTGATGTCTGTTGGACTCTGTGGAAAAAGGGAGACTTGGTAAGATGGCACCCTTGGGCAGGAAGGGGACCACGCATGCGTGGTGGCATCTCCAAAAGGCTTTTTTTGAAAACTGGGGAGATGCTTCCATGGGGGCTCTGTCGGCATTGATGTCACCTATATGTGAGGATTGACTTCCTGCTTGTTCCTGGAGAACTTGTATTCTCTAATTGCTGACCCTCTAACTTCTGTACCTCATTTCTTCCCTTATCAGACCATCATCTGCTAAGCTTCACTCTTCATCACTCATCGCCTCAACCTCATCTTGTCTCCTCCAACCTCTTTAGAAATCTTCATGCTATTGACCCATTGGCTCTCTCTCCTCCACAGTCTCATCACCTCTTTCCTCCACTATGTCTTCTGAGTCTGTTGATGAGGCAATAGTTTCCTATAACACTGCACTTTCCTCTGCTCTGGATGCTCTTGCTCCACCCATGACACATCCTGTGAGGCATACTGTACCTCAGCCCTGGCTGTCTTCCACTACCTGCTATCTACATTCCTGAGTCCACTCAGCTGAGCATACTTGGCTCAAATCCCGCACCCTTGTGGACTTTCTACACTTCAAATTCATGCTTGTCTCTTTCCAGGCAGCCTTAGCACTCACCAAACAAGACTATTATGTCCATCTGATTAACTCTCTGGCCTCTGACCCTCACCATCTCTTTATAACTCTCAACTCTCTCCTCAAGGTGCCTCTGCCTCTGACCCCCTCCTTCCCTTTCTGCCCAAACCCTGGCTGATTACTAATGACAAATTCCACTTCAGTTCCCCATGAAGACAGCTACTTCCCCTCCTCCCCCTCTTCATTCTCAACTTCCCTCCTCCTCCACCTCTGCTACCCTTTCTTCCTTTTCTATGATCTCTGAGGAAGAAAACCACTCACCTTTTTTCCTCATCCAAACTCACTACCTGCTCCTCTGATCCTATTCCCACCCTCTCCTTAGCTCCATCTTCTCCAATGTAGTCCCTTCCATCTCTCATATTCTCAACCTATTGCTCTCCACTGCAGCTTTCCCTGCAGCCTTCAAGCATGCTGTAGTCACTCCTCTCCTCAAGAAGCCCTCACTAGACCCCTACCTGTCCTTCTCATTATAATTATAAATTATATAATTATCAACCCATCTCCCTCCTCCCCTTCATTTCTAAACTACCTGAACATGTGGTTCACCACTGTTACCTCGACTTTCTTTCCTCTCAAGCCCTTCTGGATCCTCTACAATCTGGCTTTCATCCTTTACATTCTACCAAAATGGCTCTTACCAAAGTCTCCAGTGACCTCTTCCTAGCAAAATCCAAGGGCCTTTACTCAATCCTCATCCTTCTTGATCTTTCTGCTGCTTTTGACATGGTTGACAACAACCTACTCCTTGATACCTTGTCCTCGCTTGGTTTTAAGGGCTCTATGGTTCCCTGGCTCTCTTCTTATCTCTCCCTTTCTCTTTCAGTGTTTGTTCTAGTGGATCCTCCTCTACTGCTATCCCACTCTCAGTTGGTGCATTAAAGGATCTATCTTGGGCCCACTCCCTTTCTCTCTTTATACCCAATTAATTGGTGCACTCATCTTTTCCCATGACTTTCAGTATCATCTTTATGCTGATGACTCCCAGATCTACCTCTCTCCATCTGAAATCTCTATGGCAATCCAGGACCACATCTCTGCCTGCCTTTCTGACACTGCCACCTGGATGTCTCACCGCCACTTAAAATTGAACATGGCCAAAACTGAGCTTCTTATTTTTCCCCCTAAACCCTCCTCTCCCCTTCCTCCTTTCTCAGTCTCTCTGGATAACTCTCTCCTCCCTGTCTCCTCAGCTCTCAACCTTGGGGTTGTATTTGACTCCTTTGTTTCCTTCTCCACACGCATCCAACTGAAAGTTAAAACCTGCCATTTCTTTCTCTACAACATCAACAAACCTTCTCCCATTTCTTTCTGAACACACTATTAAGACACTTATCCACTCCTTAGTCACCTCCTGTTTAGACTATTGTAACCTACTCCTTGCTGGTCTCCCTCTGAATCATCTCTCTCAATTTCAATCTGTTCAACACTCTGCTGCATGGCTAATCTTCTACCAGCCTCGTCATTCTCGTATTACCCCTCTTCTCAAGTCACTCCATTGGCTCCCTATCCATTTCCGCATCCAGTTCATACTTCTCCTGCAGACCAATAAGTGTATTCACTCTACAGCTCCTTCACTACCTTTCCTCTCTTATCTCTCCCTACACCTCTCCTTGGGAACTCCACTCTTCTGGCAAATTGCTACTTTCTGTGCCCTTCTCTTCTATTGCTAACTCCAGACTTCGCTCCTTTCACTTTGCTGCTCCTTATGCCTGGAACAAACTGAGTCTGTACGTCAAGTGCCTTCTCTGAATCTTTTCAAATCCAGGCTGAAAACTCACCTCTTTGCTGCCACTTTTGGATCTTGACTCACCTAATCTCTTTTGTGTTTCCTTACCATTCCCCCTAGATGTATCCGATGTCTACAGCTACTGTGTTATTTGTCTTGACTAGATTGTAAGCTCTGATGAGCAGGGACTGTCTTTTACATGTGTTTCTGCAGCACGTCAGACATCTTGAAGCACTATACAAATGTTCAGTAGTAGTAGGTCAGTAGTTAGTGCTGTTGTATATCCTGCAGAGTGACATTTACACAAATTGGAGGTCTGCAAACCATGGAAATGCCTTTAAAAATGTCCCCGAAACTCTAAGGGGCTTGTTTACACCACATTATTCACGATGGGGAGGCAAGAGGAGACTGCATCATAAATGAAACAGTTCTCATTTTTGTTTACCCACTGTGTGATGAACATTAATGCTGGTCTGACCTAAGAGGCCATGAAAGGGGGAGTTATTCAATTTTTCTACATACAGTAAGAACATAAAAACTGCGATATTTTGTCAGACCAAAGATCCATCAAGCACAGTATCCTGTTTCCAACAGGGGCAAGAAATGGAAATTGGTTTTTTTTCCAGTTTGTGTAAATTACAGTCATTTCTCCTTTTGTGGTACTTGCACAATGCATACCATAATCAGTGCCGTCAGATAATTGTTGTAAGCCTGCTGCGGCTAAAGTATCTTCTTATATTAAGGACACTGGGGATTTCTTACAACAATTATCTGACTGCACTGATTATGGTTCTTATAAATATTTGGTCACCCTGGATATACAATCCCTTTATACAAATATTGATCAGGGAGAAGTGCTTGCTTGCCTTGTAGATTATCCCCTGGATCTTCCCGTACGTATTCCGAGGACATTTCTACTGGATTTGCTGGATTTAGTTTTAAATAATAATTTTATGCTTTACCAACAACAGTATTACTTACAAGTATTTGGCATAGCAATGGGGGCCTCGGTTGCCCCTTCAATTGCAACCATTTACATGGTTAGATTCGAAGAGCTCTATGTCTATCCCAATCCGTTGTTTTGCCATATTCCTTTTTGGTGAAGGTTCTTAGATGGTATTTTCTTTCTTTGGACTGAGACTAAACCGGAGCTGGATTCGTTTCTCTTGTTACTCAATACTTACAAAGCCAACATTCAATTTACAGCTCAAGTAGAGATGCTTCAAACTCAGTTTTTAGATATTGCGATTACACTTACTCCTGAAGGTTTTGTCACTTCTTTATACTGAAAATCGGTGCAGCATAATACTCTCTTACGCTAAGACAGTTACCATCCAATGTCACTAAAATGGGGGTTGCCCTATGGGCAGTTTTTGCGACTGCGATGTAATTGCTCAACAATGCAAGAGTTTCGCTCTCATGCTGCAGACTTGAAACAACGCTTGCTTCATAGAGGCTATCCATATAGTCTCGTCTAGATAGCATATAAGCGTGCAAAATGTACACATCGTGAGTGGTTGTTTTCAACGTCGGCATCTGCACAACAGGATGACAACATTAGAGGGATTTTCCCTTATACTAATGGGACTGCACGGGTAGTTAAAACTTTGCATCGGTTTTGGCCGATTCTGGGACTTCAGACTTGTTTTCGTGATAAACGTTTACAAATAGCTTATTCCTGCAGCGCTAATCTCTGGGACATTGTAGTGAAGACCACTGCTTAGCTAGATCGGCCTCCTTACATACAGGACATAAGGGGTCATTATCAATGTGGAACCTGTCGTTTCTGTCAAATGTCGCTCTCTGGAACTGAATGGGTTGACAACCGCACTTTACAAACCCATCATTCTAGATGGCATACAAGAATTAATTAGACCTTACCTGCTAATTAGTGTTCCTGAAGGAACGACAGTCCAGTCCCTTACTTCTGGGTTGCGTAACCCTTCCAGCAGCTTAGAGGCTGAGTCTATCCTTTTGAGGATGGGACGGGATAAATACCCCTGGCACCACCCACTGATCCCAGTATTATAATGACAAGTAGTTTTAACTAGAAACCAAAACATTAAACAACCAAAAAAACAACAAGATTAGGAAACACAGCAAACTAATAAGTCTTAGTGGCATATCCCCCACCCCCCTCTTCCAACTGCAGAAGGTAGAAAGGAGAGAGGAGGAGGAAAGAGGGAGTGGAAGGGACGGAAGAATCCTTGTCCGGCGTTTCCTTCTCCACGAACTTCTTCGTTAGCTTCAAGGACGCTTATGTTGTCCTTCGGTTCTGACTTCGGTCCACCGCTCCTCACGTGATCCCTGAAATACTCAGATACAAGACGAAACTGGGAGGGAACAGGGACTGGACTGTCGTTCCTTCAGGAACACTAATTAGCAGGTAAGGTCTAATTAATTCTTCCTTATCGTCACTCCAGTCCAGTCCCTTACTTCTGGGATGTAACAGAGCAGTTCAAGTTTGGGCGGGTTTCGCTATCCCGGACCGAAGTACTGCCTCCCCAAAACGAGTATCTGCTGAACTCTGAACATCCAGCCTGTAGTGTTTGGAGAAGGTATGCAGTGAAGACCAGGTGGCCGCTCAGCAAATGTCCAGAGGCGGGACTAAGCTATACTCCACCCAAGAGGTAGCCTGCGACCGCGTAGAATGTGCGCGCAGACCTCCTGGAACCTGTTTCCCCTTCAGGATATAGGCCGACGCAATAGCTTCCTTGATCCACCTGGAGATAGACGCCTTTGCCGCGGCCTCCCCCTTATGGGGCCCTCCAAATAGAATGAATAGGCGCTCTGACCTCTGAAAGGGCGCCGTACGGGAGAGATAAAGCTTCAACGCTCTCCTAACGTCCAGGAGTCGCAACTTTCCGGCATGAGCCTCTTGCTCCTCTGCCGAGAAGGCCGGGAGCGTCACTGACTGGTTCACGTGGAAAGGCGAGATGACCTTGGGTAAGAAGGAAGGAACCGTCCGCAAAACCACCTTATCTTTGGAGAACGAAAGAATGGGGGGCTGAAAAGACAATGCTTGCAGTTCGGAGATGCGTCTGGCTGAGCAGATGGCCACAAGGAAGACCGTCTTGAGAGTTAGGTCCTTAAGGGATGCTCTCTTAGCTGGCTCGAAAGGCTCCCTGGTCAGGGCATTTAACACCAGATTGAGATCCCAAGGAGGGATCACCGACCTTTGTTGCGGACGCAGACGCCGAACCGCTCTTAGAAACCTGGCTACGTCCACGTGAACCCCTAAGGGCTTGCCACGTACCTTACCTCTGTAACAAGAGATAGCAGCTAGCTGGACCCGCAAGGAGCTGTGCGCTAGGCCCTTATCAAAACCCGCCTGTAAGAAGTCTAGAACCTCCGGGACAGAGGCCGAGAGAGGTTTCTTCTGGTGCTCCTCGCACCAGGCTTCAAATATGCGCCAGGCTGGTATGTAGGAGAGACAGGTCGAACGCTTTCGTGAGCTCAATAAGGTGGAGATTACCGAACCCGAGTATCCCCTCTTCCGGAGCTGCGCCCTTTCAATAGCCAGACCGTAAGCAAGAACCGATCCACGTGAGGCATCAGCACCAGCCCCTGTCTCAAGAGGTCCTTTCTGCAGGGGAGACGCCAGGGGCGGTCGGCCGATAATCTCACTAGGTCCGCATACCAGGGGCACCGGGGCCAATCCGGAGCAATGAGGACTACCAGACCTCGGTGGGCTTCCACTCGCTGCAGGAGCCTTCCTATGAGGGCCCAAGGGGGGAATACGTACAGGAGGCCCTCCGAGGGCCACATCTGGGCCAGAGCGTCTAGGCCTTCGGACATCCTTTCCTTCCTTCGACTGAAGAATCTGCTTGCCTTGGCCGAAGCATATCTTGGCATGAGATCCATGACCGAAGGACCCCAAATGGCTACTACCTGATCGAAAACGTCCTGGTTCAGCTCCCACTCCCCGTGGTCGATACTGAACCTGCTGAGGTAATCGGCCGTAGAGTTGTCTGTTCCGGCCACATGTTGAGCCGAGAGAGCCAATAACTTGTCCTCGGCCCACCGGAACAGACTGTGTGCCTCTTTCTCCAAGGAGGGACTGCTTGTGCCTCCCTGGCGGTTGATGTAGGCCACCGCGGTGACGTTGTCTGAGAAGACGCGAACTGCCCTCTGATGGACTAAGGGCTCGAGAGCCCTTAGCGCCAAGGTTACCGCTCGCAGCTCCAGCCTGTTGATGGACCAATGGGACTCCATAGGGGTCCACAGACCCTGGGCGAACTGATCCTCGCAATGTGCTCCCCAGCCCGCTAGACTGGCATCCGTCGTCAGCAGTAACCAATGAGGTGGTTCGAGGGGCATCCCGCGGCCCAGATTCCGAGGACACCGCCACCACTGAAGTGCACTCTTGGTGCGAGGAGCACAAGGTAGGCGCATAGCTAGCGGGTGAAGTTGGTGAGACCACCGCCGCAACAGGGCCCGCTGCAGGGGGCGCATGTGAGCTCTGGCCCACGGGACTACCTCTATAGTTGCCGCCATGGTTCCCAGCAATTGGAGGTAATGCCACGCCGTAGGGTTCTGTCTGGCCAGGAATTGTTCCACCAGTATCCTTAGTTCCCTTGCCCTCTTTTTGGACAGAAAAACTCTTCCTATTCTGGTGTCGAATCTCGCTCCAAGGTACTCGAGCTCTTGAGAAGGCACCAACCTGCTCTTTGCCCGATTGATGACCCATCCTAACTCTTCCAGGACTTCCACCACTCTGGCAGTGGTGGAGCGACTCTCCTCTTCCGACTTCGCCCGGATCAGCCAATCGTCCAGGTAGGGGTGAACCAAGATTCCCTCTTTCCTGAGGGCCGCCGCCACCACTACCATTATCTTGGTGAAGGTCCTCGGGGCCGTTGCTAGCCCGAAGGGTAGTGCCCTGAATTGAAAATGACCTTTTGGTACCGCAAATCTCAGGAATTGCTGGTGAGAGCTTCGAACCGTGATATGCAGGTAGGCTTCCGTCAGATCCAAGGACGTCAGGAACTCTCTGCTCCTTACGGCCACGATGACGGACTTCAGAGTTTCCATCCGAAAATGAGGCACTTTGAGGCAGCGATTGACTTGCTTTAGATCTAGGATAGGACGAAACAAACCTTCCTTCTTTGGTACTACGAAATAAATTGAGTATCGACCGGAACCGCATTGGTGCGGTGGGACGGGAGATACCGCTCCGAGTGCCCTGAGTCTTGAAAGTGTGATCTCTATCGCCGCTCTCTTTTCTGGAGATCCGCATGGAGACTGAACAAAGGCCGGGAGTAATTGCTTTGCAAATTCGAGAGCATAACCCTCTCGGATCACTTCTAGGACCCATTGATCGGACGTGACCCGGGACCAGGCGGGGAGGAACTGCTTTAAGCGGCCCCCCAACGGCAGCTCCCCCACCTGGACCCCCGTTTTCTCATTGTGGCTTCCTAGGTCCAGCGGAGGAGGAGGAGGCCCCAAAACCTCTCCCAGCTCCCCGAAACCCTCTGAAACTCTGCCCCCTTGAAGAGAAACGGCCCCTAGCAAGGGGAATCGTTCTGGCTGGCCGAAACCTCCGGGAATCCCTAGGCTGGCTCCGCCCCGGGGCTAGTGCACGAGCTTGCTTCGGTCTGTCCTCCAGCAGTCTGCCCCCTTTCGAATCGCCAAGGTCCTTTACTAATTTCTCTAAGTCCTCTCCAAACAACAACTTCCCCTTGAAAGGGAGACGACTCAGGCGTGCCTTTGAAGAGGCATCGGCTGCCCAATTTCGTAGCCATAAGTATCGCCTGGCTGCAACCACAGATGCCATGTTTTTAGCCAGGCTCCTGATGAGGTCATATTGGCTATCCGCTAGGTAGGCAGCTCCGGACTCCAGCTTAGCTGAAATTGATTGAGCCTCCCCGGGGGAACACTCTGCCAGCTGCTGAGCCCATCTCAAACAGGCCCGGGCCACCCAAGCCCCGGACACCGAAGCCTGTAAGGGGAGAGCACTGATATCAAAGGCTTGCTTCAGCAGCGTGTCCAATCTTCTATCCTGAGAATCCTTCAAGGCCGCGCTACCCTCGACCGGGATCGTCTTCTTAGTCACCGCAGATACCGCTGCGTCCACTCTGGGCGACCTCAGCAGCTCTTTGATCGGTTCCGGCAAGGGGTAAAGTCTTGACATCGTGCGCACGCCCCTTAAACTGGATTCTGGCTGATCCCACTCCTCCTGGATCATCTGACGCACCACTCTGTGCATGGGAAAAACCTTTTGGGATCTCCTGACCGCCTGGATCAGCGGATCTTCCAACGCTTCCTCCACTGAAGGAGCGTCGGAGGTCACATTGAGCACCTTGAGGGACTCGTTAATTAGCGCCGGGAGCTCTTCCCGCCGAAACACCCTCACAATCCGGGATTGGTCCTCTTCTGGAATCTCTCCCTCTTCGAGTTCCTCCTCTTCTTCTCCCAGCTCCTTGTCCGAGACCTCCTCCTCAGGCGTAACCTGGGAAAGGGGCAAAAGGAGCTCCTCACTCACCAGCCTTGTGCGCTTGGGAGGGGCCTCAGAGAACTGGTGGCTAGGCTTCAGAGGCCTAGTGCCCAGACTTTCCAGCATTGGGACCGAGTCCGCAGCTCCAAATCCTTTCTTGCGCATATTATATGCCTTGTGCAGTAAGAGGACAAAGTCCGGGGAGAATAAGTCAGTGGCACTTCCCTCCTCCGTTGCCGCTAGTGGAAGGGGAGGAGGGGGGGCCGACAATCCCGAGGTAGAAGGAGTAGGAGAATGGGGTTCCCTTTCCAGAGGGTCCCCAGACATCTGTGCTGTATGGGATATGGCTAATTGAAGATCTTGTTCCAACGAGGCAGCCTCTGCCGCACAAACCCTGCAGACTCCTGCCTCGGCTGTAGTACCCCTGTGAGTGCCACAGGAGGGGCAACGCGCTTTGCCAGTCATGTTCTATGCTGGATCAGATCCAAATGTAAGGATTTGTAAATCCAAGATCAATCTTCAAATAAGCAAATCAGCAAATAAACAAATAAACAAATAACGGACTCAAATTAAATAAATTAACCTAGAGTAAAATAAATTACTTGTGGAAATCCTGAAAAGGAAGACCAACCTCCCCCAATGCGCTCTATCTCCGCGCTGGCTAAAAACTGCTAAGGCGGGAGATCAGGAAAAAACAAAACAAAACAAGTAATTTAAAATGTATTTAAAATGTTTCCCTCTGTTAAACTCTTCCCCAGTACTTGCGATTTGTAGCTTTCAAGCAGCACGCTGCGCGGCGGAAGGCCGCTGTCCTCCGGGGGCTCCCACGTGGTAGGCCGCAGCCATGTGGAGCACTACCCGGTCGGCGTTTCTGCCGGACTCTCCTTCCTTACTCGCAGGTTCCGATCAGCAGCAGAAACCGGCCTTGGAAGATGCGAACGACCCCGACACTCCTGACTGCCGGGGGCCCAGCCGGAGGAGTGGAGTAACGTCGCGCTGCCGCCTCAAGTGCTCAGCCACCAGAGGGCTTCGGCGCGAGGCAAGGCAGTACTCCGGGGTGAATGAGGCCCCAGCCGGGGGATGCGATTGCGGTTCTCTCCCCTGCCGGAAGGCTCAGGTACAGAAAACACCACCAGCTCCTCTGCCCCGTACAGGACTCGAATTCTTCAGCCGTGCAGGAGGGAGGGAGGGGGGGGGGAGGGGGAGAACGGAGGATTAAAGGAGCAGTTACAGGAAATGCTAAAATTAAAGTAAGAGGGATTCCAATAAAGTAAATTAAAAGTAAATGAAAGTAAATGAAAAGTAGATTAAATCAAATGAGATAATGGAGACTCCAGTAAGCCCTTGGCTTACGGAACCCTCCAGCTGCTTGGAGGCTGAGAATACTGGGATCAGTGGGTGGTGCCAGGGGTATTTATCCCGTCCCATCCTCAAAAGGATAGACTCAGCCTCCAAGCTGCTGGAAGGGTTACGCAACCCAGAAGTAAGGGACTGGACTGGAGTGACGATAAGGAACCTGTCTATCCATGTTTGTTGTTTATTTAATAGTCTGCCCGTGTTCACTCTAATACATTGGACAAACCACGAGACCTATCAAGGTACGGTTGAATGAACATGCGTCATGTCTTCGGACTAAAACCCTCACAGCACCTATAGTTGAACACTGTATTCAGCAGAATCATGTCTTTGAATCCCTTTACTGGTGAGTTTGGATCATGTACTGATTGACCCAAGAGGGGATCGGTTCAAAAGTTACAAAAATTAGAACAGAAATTGATTTTTTCACTGGACACAGTCTGCCCTAGGGGCTTGAATGCTCAAATTGACTGGTATATGATCATTTGATCACTTTTTGACATCCTGTGATTTGAGAATACTTTTACATGCTTTGTCTGGAACTCTTTCATCATTGGTTGGTCTATTTGCCAATCATGTGACCTTTAATAGATAGGCCTCTCATTTTGAGGGGGGTTCCCTTGACAGTAGGGTTTCCCCCTTTTGATTGGCTTTCTTTGAGGAACCAATTTTATTGGTTGATGGCTGCTTTCATCACAAGTGAGGTCAGATGCCGTGCCATGATATTTAAGGCATTTTTCTCTTCAACTACCGCATTTGGATTTACCTGAGGCAGGGTTGGGAACTGGTAAACCCGAAACGTGACACGTCGTCATTTTTGGACCTTTTCGGCAGTTCTTCATAAGCTTGACATAAAGCTAAGTACAAGCTACTAAGTTATTGGCTTGTTTTAAAAAAATTAAAAAGTATTTGATTAAAATTGAGAAACCACAGTGGTGTATGGATTTTGTTCTGTTCACTTTGGCTGGCAGCTCCAACAAAAAGAGAGTGCACAAAAGGGAAATTGTTTCTTAGATCAGAATCTTTTTTTAGGTATATTAATTTGATTCTGATAGGGGTTTTCAATTTTTTGGATTCCAAATAGAACACATGCAGAATTTGACTTTCAAGAGCTGATCAGTTATATTTTATTATATGAAGAATTTACTGTCAGTAAATACTGGATGTGAGAAGTTTATTATCTAGATGATGGTGTATTCTGTATATGAATATATGCAAAGAAATATCTGTTCCTGGATTACTATCAGTTCAGTAATAAACAGTAATACAGATGAAGCATATCTAATAGCTTGATGATGGAGTATTATTAATAGTCATGAGTAGTATAGGATGTCTTTTTATGTTGGGTACTGTCACTTCCCAGATGATCTCACAATTTTTGCTTAGGTGCTCCTCTCACTAATGGGAATGTTTGTGTTGCTGAAGGTGGGAAGAAAAAGCAATCCCATGAAACACATGAAACCCATCATCTGCTAATCACTTCTAGTTTTCTTCCCACTGCAATTTATGTTGCATGTGTTGATGAGAATTGTACCGTGTCGGGCCTGTGGATGGATGATGAGGATGGAAGAGCATGGTCTATGCTCAAGTCAACAACAAACAAGTGTATATTTAATGATATTGCACTGTTCTCTGCCACGTTCTGCCTCAAAACAGAGTAAACCAATGGGATGTTGGAAAACGGAATGTAAGTCATTGCTAGCAAATAATAATAATAAGCAAAAACAATAGAAATATTCCCAAGCGAAACATCTGTCTACTTTGACAGTCTGGTACAGAGTTAAACTGTAAGTGATGTTATATGTAAATGCCCAATGTTTTGAAAATTACATCCAGTCCATGTCTTTGGTCTACTCTCTTAGATATCTAGATTGGTGGTTCCCAAAACTATCTTGGGGGAACCCTAGCCAATCTGGACTCAATTGGCTGGGGATCAGAATATCCACAATGAATATGTCATGGAGGTGATGCATGCAGGTCTATCACATGAATATTCATTGTGTATATCCTAAAATCTGACTGGGTGGGGGCCTCTCAGGACAGGTTTTGGAAACACTGATCTAGATGTCAAATATATGTAATAATCTTATTTAAATGGTTTTTCGGTGAGCATAGCATGGTGGCAAAGTCTTTCTTGAACAAGGCCCTAACTATAGATTTTAGAGTCTAACTTCACAGAAAACTTTCAATATGTACTCCACCGATCTGCAGCTTTGGTATTTGAAAACCAAATGTTTCTTTGGCGTTCACACAGACTTCCAGCCGTCTCCAGAAAGACTTCCCTCCTCTCTCAGTGCCTGAGTTTCTCAGAATCGAGTAACTTCCGCTTGAGGGTACTTTCCTTCCTGAAAGTTTCTTAAGACCATTTTAAAAAACGGATAGCCACATGGTTTAAAAACAGCGTGTTTCAAAAATATGAAAACTGCTAGTCCTTATAGTATGGCTATCTGTCCCTCTATTACAGGAGCTGTCCAAGCCATGGTGCTGATCCGTAGTGAAACGTGTTTTAATAAACCATTAAGCTTATTGGCCCGTCTTATTTAGATTAAATTAGTATTTTGCATTAATGTTGCCTACAAAAAAAATCGGTTAAACCCTTGCCCCTTCCCCTGAAAAGACTATTAATATGTTATAATATTGTAAAAAAATACAGTAGACAGACACCGTCGATAGACTCATACTCTGCGGCGGTCGATCTGTTGGCACGTCATAGGTAACAACATGGCCTTACTTAGGCGATGCTCGAACTTTCAGGATTCCCAGAGATGTACAGCAGAGGCCATGGAAAAGCTGCAGGTATCTTCCAAAAAAGGAAGCTTACTGAAATTAAACATAATGGGATGATGAAGATGAATACTTGCTGCTGTCCATTTGCACCAAGAGCCTTCCTGCCGGCAAACTTCATTTGAGCTCTAGTTAATGCGCTACATTCCGTCCTAATTTTCTATTCAACTTCTTGATAGTCCTTTTATGGAAGGGAAGGAGGATTTAGGATCTAAATGATCAGAAGGTGCAGCTAAGCTATATAGATTGCTTTGTAATTGGAGGGGAGGGAGCAGCCTGCTTTAAGGCAGCCTTGTGACACTGCAGTACAGCAAGTAGTCCTGAATTTCCCAGTGGCCGGATCCGGCAGATTCCCTGGATCCGGTATTGCCCCTGGCTTTTGACAATCCCGCAGAAGACAAGGTGATGCTCGGAGGACAGCACGTTAAAGGTACAGGACTCGCATGCAGCCATTGAGAGCGACGGCAAAGCAACGTCTGCTTTAATTTCTCCACGCCTTTCTACGGAATAAACCTGCGGGGAAAGGGTTCTTTCTTTCCTGTCACTACTTTACATTCCAGAATATCCCCGGAGATTAGCCTTGCGATCGTTTATACAAAACATCAGCCTCCTTTTTATTATTTTAATTTTAGGATTTCCGGTACTGCAGAGCCACTGTGTCATTCCACTATGGTGGGCAACCGGCATTTTTCTTTTCTGAATTTTGCACTGTCAACTCATAATGGAGTATCAGACTCTAATAGGTTCTTATTATCAAACCATATATCCCGGAAAACTAATCCCAGTCAATGAAATGCAGCCTACACAAAAACGTTATCTAACAAGGTTTCGAAGAAATCCCCTTTTCCATGCAAGTGGCAGATGCACACGCCGAAACGCCCCCCGGTAGTGCATCCGTCCTTGCCAAACCCGCCATTGCTCGCTGGTTGCTGGCTCTGCGGTCAGAGGACTGATTGGCTGGAAGCCACCCTGTGGATAGGATGCAGCAGAAAGGAGTGGTGGGGAGTCCGTGCGTAGAAACGATACGACTGCTGTGCTGATTCTCCCACACTTCTTTTTGCAACTTGTAGAGCACATGTAGGTGGAGGAAGCAAGATGATCGATTTAATTTGCCAATAGCGGAGTCGCATCATTTCCGGATCGGTCTCCGGTTCTGCGGCAGAGTTTGTCTTCTGGCTGCTGGGAACTTAGAAACCTCATCCTCTGCAGAAAAGCAAAGATCACAGCCTCACTTGCTCCCCTCCCTGCTACATACAACTTTTCAGAAAGAGAACATCTTAAATTGATAGTCATGTTATAACAGGTTGATCAGGAAAGCAAAGCTCTTTGTTTGATCTCAGCCTGCAGTTCCTGCATCCTCCTCTTCCTCACCTTGACTCTTGTTTTTTCTCTCTTTGCGTGAATTTCACAAGAAGAACTGGTTCATTCCAGCAGCCTGGAAAACCCTTGACTATGGCCGAAAGGAGAGCTTCAGGCAGGTACAATGAGGAGCAAGACGTCCCAGCCTTTTTCAAGGGCTTGGGGTCAGGCAGCCCAAAGCCCAGGCAAAAATTCTGTGGTATGTTCTGTCCAGTGGAAGGATCTTCGGAGAACAAGACCATTGAATTCGATGCCTTGTCGTCGGGGCGTGGTTCCAGTAAAATCGTGGCCAGGCAGAGAGACGTGGCCCAGCTCGGCCTTGAGACAAATTCTTCAAGTCCCAAACAGCAGAAGCAAGATATCGATGGAGACCCATCTGTTGAGCTCGGGAGGAAGGTGGAGATCAGGTGTGCCACTGGGAAGGAAGCCTTGCAGAATATCCATGACAAGGTATGTAGGTACCTAGACAGCAATCGGAGTCAGATTTCAAAAATAGTTTGAGTTGGCATGTTTTGGGGGAAACACCTTATTACTTCAGTTTGACTTCCTTGTCTTGCTTCCTTGTAGTACGACAGTCGTTCAAGGTGGGGCAGCACCTGCAGTCCTAGTTACTCTGCTCTCCCTGAATCTTAATTATCAGGGGGGCGTGCAATTAAAGCAGGAGCTGGGTGGGTTTTTTTCCGACCGAGTTTCCATTTGCGCCCTAGTAGCATGACAACCACGCCCTTAGCATGCAGTTGGGATGCAATTCGCTTGGCAGAAGAGGAATTGGATACCGGTAATACATCCTTAGTCATGCTATATTGTCAAACTATATGCTAGGTCTGTCTGCCAAACCCCATCAGGGTAGGATTGCTCTTAGCAGTGTGCCTACCGAACTCTTAAAATACAGCATCACTCCCAAGAGGAATGCACACCCAACCCATTGATTATATTACTATCCTGGGCTGGCTTCTTTTCTTTGACATCTGACTTTGCAGCTGGAGTTAATGTTTTCAGAAAAATGTTTTCATAAAAATGCTAATACGTCTTTAAAAAAAAGGAAAACTCATGATTCTCATTTAAAAGAATACCCCGGAAATCATACAGACTTTACCTTATCCTGTAAAACGCTTCGCTCTACCTGTAAATATTTCCAATTTTAAGAATAGTTGCTGAGGCAAGTCACGGTATAATGTCTGAATTTAACTTGATTAGCCATAAGGCAGTAGCTTACTATGATATTTTGCATTCATTAGTTACTGTGCCATAAATATTCCTCTATTGATATTTTATTTTTCATTGTGCTTTTTGATATTATAATGTTTGTTGCATTCCGGCAATGTGTGTGTCCAAGCAGCTCAAGTAGATTTCGGTGCCTGCCTAAAGGAGCCGAAAGGAGGAGTCACCCGAAGTTAGCCGTAACCACTAGAGTGGACCATTCTCACTCCCTGCTGCTCTGGCCAGCATATTCTGCATATATATGCAGGTAAAACGTATATGCACGATGATAACGCTACTCTCCTTTTAGTTTCTACTGATGATAGCCTTTAGTGCCTGAAATTTACAGGCCTCACACTAGAACCCTATCTGCGAAGTTAATTCACTTGACCGTATCATTTTCTCTGGGAGGATGCAATTGGCTTCACTTGTTTCAGGTCAGGCTGATCTAGTACTGATTTTATCCCCACCGAATATCTGGTCTTATAGCCATGGCTGGCCTAAGGGTATCTGTCACCTTAGGCAAACCTTGCCCTTCCTCCTGGGTGATTGAAGCCCTAATTCCCTCCCCCTAGTCCAACATCCCCCTCCCCTTCTGTATTGTCCTCAGTATCTCACTTTTCCTCTCCCCCCATACATCATCTGCCCTTCCCTTACATAAGCCCTCCTCATCAGCCCAGCATCTCTCTTTCCTTTCCCCCCAAAGTGTCCAGCATCTCCTCATTAGTCTAGCATCTTCCCTTGCCTAACCCTAAGGCATCCAGCAATCATCACCCCCCCCCCCACCCTCATGTACAGCATATCACTCCTTTTCCCTTTCCCTTGCAGCTGCCATAGTTTTACCTCCCTCCATTCGGGACCGAGTTGCAGGGAAACGAAAGGCAGTACTGTGCGGGACCTCGAGAACAGGCCGAGGTTCAGGCACTGTCATATCGCGCAGACTTCCTGTCAGAGGAGGGGTGGGAAGCAGCAGTGCTCAAGCCTGGGCCTGCATCGTACTGAGAGCAGCTTTAAATAAAGTGCTGCTCTCATTCCGCGAAGGAGCCCCCCTCCTTCAAATCCTGCTACCCTAGGCAGACACCTAGTCTGCCTAGTGACAGGGCCAGCTCTGATTTATTTAGGGAAATCAAATCCAGAGGTTCAGGCATAAAATGGGGGCAAAACTACCCAAATGCCTATGAGATCTATGTATCTAAATTTGAGAAACAAAAATAATCTAATTAGTATCCTGTATGAAATGATGGTGCTTGGTGCTCTGCCTATCTTGGTAAAATTCTAATAAGTCCCATTCATAACCATGCAATACGTTACCAAATTCGTAACCATCATTGTCTTTCTTTGGCTTAATGGAGTTCCTCTCCTAATGTTACCAACGTTTGGAACTAGGTGGAGGAGGTTCAGGGAGCACACACCTACTGTGATGTCTCTTGAGCTATGAGCAAGAACCAAAACAACCTGCCCACATCACATCACATCACATTACATCAATTAATTTCAATATATTCTAAACTACTATGTGGCCCAGATCTGTAAAAAAATAATGGTAAAAGCATAAATAATTGTATCCCTTGTGAAAGAGCACTTTTCTATTTATAAAGAAATACTAATAAAAAATGTTGTACAGATGTTGAGGAAGTCTCTCATGTATACTGAAGTTAGAACCCCCTCCTCTCCCCTCCCCCTTCAAAGCATCCCTTGGTAATTACAGTTTAGCAGGAGTCTTAAGCAGAAAGCTCAGAGCATGAGTTTAGACCAGTGGACACTATTGCTGTACTCACCTGAGCCAGCAGATTAATGTAGGAATGGATTTAATGGCCAGAGCAAGAGGTATACTCATTAATTCTCATTACAATAGTCTATTTATTTTATATTCCCTAAAAATACTCAAACAAGGACTCATTATCTTTATATACAGCCAGACCTTTATCCTGAACATACCAATCACAGATGTAATCCCATGGGACAGTATGTTAGCATATGGCTATCATGGAAAGAACTAGGAAACCTTGTCACCACATCCATATCTGATGCTCTGATATTTGTACATTAACTTGTGTAATTGAGAGATGGCCAGCTAGTGCAATAACTAATCCATATGAGTTCTGCTTGACAATGTAGCAGTGTAGAATGCCTGTACTAATAACCTACAATTCTGAGAATCCACAGTCCCATGGATGTGCACTATGGGTGATTATGTGACTGATAAATATGGAAAAAAGTGCACACATGTAGTAGACACCTGGAAGGCAAATGTGAGAATCTGAGGTGTGTCAAAATAAGAATGAAAGGGAGTACAGTTGGGAAGATAAGTACCACTCAATCTAAAATAGGAAAATAGAGATGGTGCGCATATTAAACAGGCAAAGAAAAACATTAGGATAGGACAAAATACATGATTCATCCCATGATGGGGAAAAGCAGCACTGGTCCTTTTGAAAGTGACTTTTGCATGGGCGAGTTTAACCAGTACAGTATTTAAAAATAGAGGAATGCTGCCAATGCCTTGTTCAGGATGTGATCTGATTTGAGTACAGGAGAATTTGTTGCATTTAAAAAAGCTGTGAACATTTCAGTTATTCCCAGAGGAATGGCTAGGATTAGTTCTCTCACCTGGACTTGCACTCACCTTGGGCAGAAGTAAATACAATCAGGTCTGAATGTTGCTGGAGGCAAACAAAAGGCTTCTGTGTATTTGAGCAAATGAGTGTGAAGTGTCAGTGGGAGAAGTGGAACACTGTAATGGAGCATTTACGGTAGCTCCTCCTCTTCCTGTTTGCTCCCTATATCTTTTTCAGACCATGCCCTCTTTTTTTATTATCCCTCAAATAATGGCTTCTGGGGCAGTAGCCACTGGGGAATTTCCAGTACTCCTTCTCCATAGGCCAAAGAAATTTTGAGAATAAAGAGGTGCCTATAAGAAGGCTGTGCATATAGAGATGCTGTAGCACCACAGATGAGGAAAGGGAGTTGGTTTGAGAACACGAGGCAAAGATGGAAAATGATTTTCACCATTCACAATCACTTCTGTAGAGTGACTTCAGCTATTTAAAACGAGCAAAGTCTTTATGCTATTTGGACAGTTGGAGCAATTTGCCCTTCTACGATTGAAGTGTCACAGGCCATGCCTTCTGCTCAAAATCTAAATAGGTTGAAAGGGTACCTGACTTCTAGAAAACATCAAATAAATATAATGACCTTTACTGGAAATACATAAGGTTAGTCCTGCCCATGGGCCTTGTTAGAAACATTCATAGTCATCTCATCTGTGCCAATGTGTTTATTTATTTAGGGAGCCATTTACTAACAGCCCACACTAATGCCATTAATCTGCATTAATTTACCCCTGAGCTCATTGCATAAAATGGACCTTGCAGCAAATATGCACATCTATGCACAAATGGCATTAGCTTGCTTTAACTGATAATGGGTGACATCTCCCCCCCCCCTTGCTAGGTCAGTCCAGCCATTAGGTAGACTAGGCAGCTGCCTAGCACAGCAGCTTCTTTGGGGAAGCAAAGAGCAGCTACAGTTAAAGCTACACAAACTCAAAGACTCATCAATGCATACTTTACCTGCAGGATGAATGGTAATGTGCAAATACTCCATACACCCTTGTACTCTGTACCCTCTTTATGTACAGTATATATGTACAAAGCCAAGTTTAATATTTAAAAGTATGATGTCCAAATATGCACTTTTATAGGATTATTCTGGGAGAGATGATCTTAAGAGGATTATAATTGAATTTAAATATCAAAATATCTAATAGCCTTGCACCAGCCCTTGGTTAGTTAAACTTGATTGTTCATCTTATAAAAGGCTCAAAACAAACTACAATACAATTACAATAGTATTCAAGCACAGCAAAATTACATCAGTCTAAAACACTCAAAACCTTTATCATCAGTCTCATTACAAGCATCACTCACTACCCAGAGGCAATCATTCTACAAGCCCGTGGGACCTTCATGTTCCAGAAATGCAAATTCAAACAGCCATGCCTTTAAAAGCTTATGGAACTTTAAATAACCAATTTCCTCCCAAATCTTGACAGGAAGCCTGTTTCATAAGGCAGCAAAGCAGCTAAATGCATTTTTCTGAGTAGCAGTCAAGAGAACCAGTGACTGGGGGAGATTAGCTGACAGCTTTTACTGGGAAGATCTCAGTGACCTACCTGCAATATACATGTTGCTCTGCAGGAGAATATTGATGGGTATTATGTATTTCAAGAGGTCAGTCATTCCTATTTGTTATTCCCATTAAAAATGGTAGAATACTTAAAATAGTTCCAGTGCAAAAACACTTAGCAGAAGTTCTCAGATTTCAGCATGATCTTGCAAAGTTCTCCCTTCAACTCAAGGAATGCACATGGACAATTTTACTCTCCTGTTGTGTAGGTAAGTCAATAATTCAATCACATTTCCCGAATACTATATGTATAGAATTTAGTGCTATTAGAATTGTGCGTAGTGTATTACAACAGCAGACTGAAATAGAATACAGAGTTATCAGATTTGAAAACAAAATGTCTTGAAACCTTCCTGTAATATGCAGTGGATGTCAGACAGATTGTCAGACTTCAAATCTCTTGAACATCTGAACTGCACTTTAAATGCATTAGGTGCATTATTTTCTGAACTCAATTTGATCTGTGTGCAGTGAACTTAGGATAACAAGCCAGCTTCTCAGTCATTCACCCCTAACTGACAATTCGCAGCAACAGTTTAAGTGTGCAAAATGCTATTTTAACACTGTACAATGCTATTTGATATTTACTGAGTAACAAAAAGATGGCAAGACATGCTATATTTCACTGTAGTCACAATATATAAACTGTATCTATAAGTAGAAGGTCAAATTTTGACCCACACTGGGGTGAAGGGGTATTTCTGATCGGATGGTGATATAAGCACAGACTCATCATTGGCTTATGCTTGCCACCAGAAAACTGAGCTTCTGAAAATAAGGAAAGAAAACTGCAGTCCTGAGGCAACTGGTGCACAACAGTGGTGATAAGGCTGAAGTAAGTGCTTTGACTGCGGTTTGCTCAGTCACCTTGAACTGTAGGTGATGGATGTTTGCACTGACATAGCTCCTTCTTTCTTGGTCCAAGAGCAGAATCTCAGAGTTCTTGGATCAGTGCTGGATGCTACACCTTCAGATTAAGCCAGTTTCATGGGGCAATTTCTCCAACTCGGTTAATTGTGCACATACCATGACAGTCATGAACCTCACTTCTAAGCCAGGGTATGTGGAGTATGATCTCAGTCCCTCAAATTTACTGCTAATGCTCAGTGTAGAACTTGCATTATGCCAAAGAGAGCTTCCTTTTGGAGTTTGTAAAATGTAACATGTATGGATAATTTATCAAGGTGTGCTTGGAAATTCTTCTTTATAAAACCTGTGGCATCCACCATGATGGGAAATATTTCTGTATCTTTCTGCCACATTTTCTTGGTCTCTGACTGCATTTCTTGGTACTTCAGGATCTTCTCCCTCTCCATGCAATTCACGGAATAATCACTTGGAACGGACACCTTTATAATCAATACCATTCTAGTGTTCTCCATTACCACTATGCCTGGTTTCCTTGCATCCAACTCTTTGTTGGTCGGAATAGGAGTAGCCCAGGTGATCATAACTTCTTCATTCTCTGTAAGTTCATTCTGCAACTCTGTGCTGTTTTTATTTTCTGCAGCCTAAGGGGGACATTTTAGAAGCATTCCCACATCAAAAAAGCAGCACCTACACATGTGGATTTGCTGACACGTGTAAATGCCATTTTAGAAGTGGGATTTTACAGACATGGGAATGCTCACCACATCCAAAGACCCTGGGGGGGGGGGGGGGGGCGTGTGATCTGGGTGGGCTTATAGTGGAGACATCATCTCAATGACAAGTTTTGGACATCGGTATTTACACCTACCCCTAGGCATGAAAAGGTGCCGGCTAACAGGGCAGCTGCACATGCCAAAGTTGGCCATTCTCGCATAAGTGCCCCAATTTGGCCTTTGAAACTCCCTCACTCAAGTTCGCAATCTGACTGTACACCCCTCCCCAAAACAAGTTTCCAATCTGGCCTTTGAAACCCTCCTCCTCCACACACTACCTCCCAATGTGGCCATGCATGTCCACACAAACACATACATATACAAGTGTTGGATCTGCCAGGGTTCCCGCCAACCTGACTCGATTAGTCACCAGCCAACTCCCCCCAACTGTGCCAGCAACTCTCTAAGCCCCTGCTTACAGAAATACACCTGGGTGCCCTCCCGCTAGTGCTCCCAGCAAGCCACCCACCCCCTGATCTCCAACCCTGGACTTACCGAGGTGGGGGGTCATAGGTGGTCAATGGGAGCAGGAACGATGCCAACTTGCTCCTGCTCAGTATGCGGTAAACTCTAAAATGGTGCTAATGCCCCCTAGCAGTAAACTTGCAGTACTCTGCTTCCTAAAATCACTGTTCTACAAAACATCCAAAGGCCTACCCATGCGGTTCTGCATCTCTTTTACAAGTGGCAGAACCACTTGTAAAATTCTGAGCTCATTCTCCACGTCCTGACACATTGGGGGGAATTTTCAGCAGCAGTAGCCACTTAAAGTAGCTGACCATTGCCACTTTAAGCCAGGATATTCAATGCTTGGGCCATTTTCCAGCCACTGGTATTGAATGTCCAGGTTGCCCAATTAGCCGATTAGCTAACCAGTCAGTAGCAATATTCAGCCACTGGCCAGATAGCTTACCTGGCTAGAGTTAGGCCAGCCATTCAGTTGTCCTAACTTTAGCCGATTAGGGTTAACCAGCCAGTGACTTTGGTGCTGTCTCTGCCCCAGAACATCCCGATGCTAACCAGCTAGTGTCAGGACATACAAACCAGGTAGCTGAAGATATTCAGCAGCAGCTAACCAGTTAAATTGTTTTGAATATGCCCCCCATTAAGCTTTAAAGTCTTGTTTTCAGTAATATTGTCTCAAAGTTCTGTACTTAGGTAATTCTTAAAACATTAGATTTGAGGAAGGAGCACCTTCAAAAAAAGCAGGAAGCCTGTATTTCAAGAACACATTGTTCAAACTCTATCACAAAACAAAAAACAGGCAACTCAACTGCACTAAGACAATCTCAGAAAACAGGAGTAAAACAACAAATACACAATAAAAATTATTTTTTGTTTTTCTTTTAATATCTTTATTTAAATTTTCCACACAATAAAAATTCTTATAAAGGACAATCAGGATAAATATTCAATATGATTGGTGAGATCGTAAAAATGTAGAATAGTAGAAATCGTCAAAGATTCACTCCAACAAGGATACATGCCACAAACCCTAAAGCACGCAATGATACGACCAATACTTAAAAGTAGCATTCTGAACCAAAATCATACCGTCCTATCTCCAGCCTGCCATTTCTTGCTAAAGTCGTGGAAAAAGCAGTCCAAAGGCAACTTCAAGACCACATACATATCAATGCCCCACTGGACATACATCAGCATGGATTCAAGCCCCAACACGGAGTAGAAACACTACTCACCTCCTTCTTTGACAATCTCCTAAGAGGCATAGATAACATAAAAAATGGCTTCCTGCTAGTGTTCATGGACATCTCTGCGGCCTTTGACACTGTGTCACACCCTAAGCTATTGCAACGCTTACAACAGATAGGACTTTGCAAGAATACCCTGAAATGGTTCACATCATACCTGGAAGGGCGAATGCAACAAGTCAAATGCGATCAAAAGAAATCCCTACAATTCCCCGTCACACAGGGAATACCTCAAGGCTCAGCCCTATCCTCAATGCTCTTCAACATCTACATACAGCCCATTTGCAACATCATCAAGCACCACAAATTACACTACCACATTTATGCTGAAGACATCATGGTGTATGCTCCAATCAACTTACTAGCACTAAACACTATAACAATAACAAAATGCCTCGAAGACATGAATGAATGGCTCATAGCCAACAACTTAACGGTCAACTACGAAAAAACTGAGACAATGTTCGTCACCAGGAACCCCCACCTTCATGCCTCCACAAACTATCAGCATCCTGGACAAACACATAGTAGTCAAAGAAGAAGTTAAGTATCTGGGCATAACACTAGACAGAGCTCTGAACCTAAAATCCCACATCACCAAAACCGCAAACAAGGCATATCATCGATTGAAAATAGTCAGACAAATCAAACCAATGCTCCGTCAAGACCACTTCCACACAGTCTGCCAAGCACTCATTACACCATTGCTTGGTTATGGAAACTCACTATATCAAGACCTTCCTCATCAGACACTACACTCACTACAGATGGTACAAAACACCACAGCACGCATCATCACAGACACCCCAAGAACCGAGCACATCACTCCCATCCTACAACAACTACACTGGCTTCCAATGGTGGCAAGAGCTAAATACAAAACAATCATGATAATCTTCAAAGTCTTTCACCATCTCTCAGCAGACGTACTCCAAAACGTTATAACAAGAGACATCAGCAATAGACCAAGAAGAACCAACAACAACAACATGATCGGCACACCTGCAGGCTACCACAAAACCAAACAAACAACCTCAAAAAGAGCACCATCACTACTTGCATCCTCAATATGGAACTCCCTACCATTGAGCCTGAGAGCTTTAGAAGACCTCACAGAATTCCGCAAAGACCTCAAAACATGCTTATTTATCGAAACCTATGAGCATTCAAGCAACATCTCTTATCCAAACAGCAACACTACTACCTCCGCCAACTAAACACACACCCATCCCATCCACACAAATTCAACACACCTCATTAGTAAATACCTTTATGTTAAATGTTACTTCAATTGTACTGTCTAAATACTGTTATGTAACTGTGCTGTCTAAATGATTACACGTACCCTAATGTTAAATGTAACCCTCCAATTGTGATGTGACGTGACCACCTTGATTGAAGGAAAAGGTGGCATACAAATCTGTCTAAATAAATAAATAAAATAAATAAATACATACATGGCATCAGGCCATAGCAGACTCCAATACAGAGGGGAAGTATCATCTGGCAGAAGAGGTTGAATTCACTGAAACAGGGCTCAAAACATCAGGTTGGTACATAATGCCAGCTGAAGAACAGTGGCCACCCCGGCAAACTGGTTCTTCAATAATGCATCCACCTTTCAGTTCAGAAAATCCTTCAAGGCTGATCAGCCTTCCACCTGTTCATCTGGTAACTGCCATGACCTGCACATCCACCTTGGGGACAGCAAAACACCCAATATACTCCTTCTCCAGGACAGCGTAGCTCTTCTTTCAACCCCTTAGCCTGTTAAGTGAGGAGTTGGAAGAGTCACACTCCGACAAGATCATATCCTTAATCACATCCGGGAATGAGAAGACAGTAGTGGATTTCTGCACCCCCTTGAAGGAGCAGATGCAGCTTCAGCTCCTGCTCCGTATTGGGAGCATTCATCAAGTTCAAGGTGGATGAGACCCTAGCAATCAATGTCGCCAGTTCCTCCTTCCAGAATAGGTGAATCACACTGGCCTCTTCACAATCCTCTGAAGGGAAGAGTACTTCTTCATCCATGTCTGAGCTCAGTACCGAGCCATCTAAAGCCAAATAACAGTCAAAATCTTGGACAGCTCCCAGCTTTTTCCTATCTCCAAGGGATGTCTCTCACTGCTTAGCCAAAGGCAATCAAACAGGGCTTCCTCTTTCAGCTTGCCCCTTATGAGACACCCAGAGGCCACAAGGTTTGAATTTCCACACCAGAAGGACCAGACCTGCTGCAAAAAGGAAATTAATTATAGGGAGAACAATCCAGAGTACGGAAGCTCTTCTCTCGGAAATGACCCCCCAACACCAGGGAACATAGCCACCGCAGATTCCCTAGATGATGAGGAGAGGCTCATAGCATGGTTGCCAGACTCTCTGGCTAGCTGGATATCCTTACCCATAGTGCCATTCATCATCTCCAGCCCTGAGGCAGGCAAGGCCGGACTAACTGCATCCCCCAGCTGAGAGAGGGGGAGCAGGCCCTCCGGGGATGACTAAGAAGCTGCCATCCAAGAAGAGCAGAGTCCAGAATCCAGAGATAAAGCACCTCGCCTGCCACAGGCCAAATAACGTTTCCTGGAAGAAGACAGAGAGTTACAGCAAGGCAAGTATCACAACAGCGTGTGCAAAGGCCATGGTGGCCCGAAAGGGGCGCAGTAACTGCTTTTATTGCAATGTGCGTTACAGGTGCTAGGGTAGGAACACACGTTGGAGCTGCTTGGGCGGAACATGCACTAGGATTGCACAATCACCAGCTATACAATAGGCAAAAACACTACTAATGTGTGCAGAAAACAGCAGGAAAACTCCACACCGCAACAACGGTTGCCAGTGGTCCACCTCGAAATACATCCCAGGCAGATGAAATCAGGAGCCATCAACAAGGACAATGTCGAGGTCAAGCCTTGGTACACACCCCGAGAATCCCAGGCAGAGAATTTGTGCTGGGTTCAGCTCTACTCCCCTGAAACTGTTTCACTGGCTTTGCAGCACTGTGTTTAAGGTGGCTGGCAGGCAGATCCCTCTGAGATTCTGCAATCTTTGGTAGAGAGTAGCGGGAACAGAGGAGGAGGGAGGGAGTGTCGAGGTTGTGTGAGGCTTCTGCACTCTTCCAGATCTTTCCAATTTCTGGCTGCTCAACAGGCTCTTATGATAAGCATGTGGAGCGGAACCAATTTTCCCTCCTCCGATGATTACCGAAAAGACCGCAGTCTAGTAGAGCCTCCCACATCGTGCTCAAGTGAGAGTAACCCTCAAGGTGGTTGTTCACAAGCATTTAATCAATCTTTTTCTCTCAATCTTCAGATTTTCTACAGAGAGGAGAAAATCCATTTACCATCTGCTGGAGACAAAGAAATACTGAAGGGACCTCTGGTGGCTGAGATGAATAGAGGCATGGGAGTGATTTCATTGAAACCTGGTCTTTTCTTTGGTTGTCTCCACCAATCTGTTGTTAGGAGAACACAACCCACTTGTCTGGACTGGTCTAGTAGGACAATATGGAAATTGCATTGTTTTTGGTGGTCACTGTGTACTTGCCATCACAGTCTTCCAGGGAGACCCTGACACTGGAATATTTTTCATAGTCTGAGTCAGACACTGAGATGCAAGTCACATACAAACTCTATTCTACCACTTCAAAGTTGAAATTTTAATGATATCAACCAAGCACTATTAAGATATTTTTTTATAACGAGGCTTGTATGATTAGATATAGCTTTACTGCCATGAATGAGCCTGGTTTTGGCTGATCTCTGAAGCTAAGCAGGGTTGGGCCTGATTAGTATTTGGATGGGAGATCACCTTGGAATACCAGGTGCTGTAGACTTATTGCATGGAAGAAAGGCCTAGCAAACTACTTCTGGTCATACCTTGCCAAGAAAATTCTGGGGCTGGGTTACCAGAGGTCAGCATTGACTGGATGGCACACACATGATTAGATGCTGACAATGCATGTAAATGCTGGCATTTTAGTAATTTATGTGCATATGTGGCCACAGGTGTGCACAAATGGCCTTGTATAACGTATCAACCAGTGTAAAAGTATGCACATTAATTGCATGGCATGTACTTTCTCTGTGGGAATGCACAGGGGTGGAGTTTGGGCAGAGCATGGGTAGTACAAGTATGCATGTTGATGATAAAATATGATAATTTATGTGCATACTTACAAAACATATTTACACCTTTAGGTTTGGTGGCACATTCTCTGCCACTTACACTAAAGACAAGTAGGTGCCTCCTTGTCTTTCTAAAATAGGCTTAACTTAGGGGTTTTGAAACACGCTTTGACTAGGCGCCCTGTTATAAACAGGCTCGGCCTATCCACTGGGCAGCTGCCTAGGTTGGCAGATCTCTGTAGGCAGCAGGCCACATGGCCAGCTGCCCCCCCATGCTGAGTCATGGCCCACTGCTGCCCTGCGCTGATTCCAGCGGCAAGGGGGGGGGGACGGCTAGGCTCAGCAGCAGGCTATGTGCTTCAGCACACATGGCCTACTGCTTCTGAACCTTCGAAGTTATGTCGGAGGGGGTCATAAGAACATAAGATATGCCATACTGGGTCAGACCAAGGTCCATCAAGCCCAGTATTCTGTTTCCAACAGTGGCCAATCTAGGTCATATGTACCTAGCAGTTTCCCCAAGAGACACAAGTTCCACAATGCTTGTACTGGGTCAAGCATTGATATCTTCGGTCACTTCTTAATAATGGTTTATGGACCTTTCCTCCAGGAACTTGTCCAAACCTTTTTTAAACCCAGCTACACTAACAGCCTTTACTACATCCTCCGGTAACAAATTCCAGAGTTTGATTACACGTTGAGTGAAAAAATATTTTCTTTTATTAGTCTTAAATAGTTTACCCTGTAGCTTCATTGCAGAAGGGGTCAGAAGCGGCAGGCCGTGTGTGCCGAAACACATGACCTGCTGCTGAACCCACCGCGTCCCCTTGACCCCACTGCTGGAATTGGCAGTAGCGCAGCTCAGCACAGGGGGGAGGGGTGGCACGGCTCGGAGAGGGCAGTACAACTCAGGGGGCGGCATGGCTGAAGCTTCTGCCTAGGGCAACAGAAACCCTTGGGATGGCCTGGTTATAAAATTACCTCCACATGTCTAGTAACACATCATATGGGTTTTATACTCATCAGATCATGGTGTCTGAGAAAACTGCTGAATTTGAGTTTCTCGGCCAGTTTGGATCAAGTGACATGGATGTTCTATCAGTCTACACAAATACCTGCTCATTTTTCTTTAATTTGATGAAGAGGACCAGAGCTCTGGAAAGCTGGTCAAAATGGCGGTAAATCAGTCCAATAAAATAGGAAAATAGTCCCACCTACTGTGCTTGTTGACCTTTGTTTCTCCTCAGATAGCTTGAAAATTCTTATATATAAATACAAATACATACACATAGAAACATGATGACAGAAAAAGACCACATGGCCTATCTAGTCTGTTCTTCCAGATCAAAAACATAGAATGCACACACACATATATATCTTTTAACAAAATAAACAAACATTCTTGATGAAATATGTTTTACAGAGCATTACAGATCTCAAAGTACATAATTCATAAAATAACAGCAAATAGGTATAATGTAGAGTTACATTCAAACACTTCTGAATTGTTATAGTCACTTCAGGGTAAACTTTCAGACATTAAGGTGTGGTTGGATAAGTATCAATAAAATGGTTAACATGCTAGGAAAAGAACGTTTCAAGTGTTTAGATGGCAACAGATACATAATGATACAAAAGTCGTACACTGCAAGCATTTGATTAAATGGTCTATGTTAGACAGTCTGTGCATTACAACTGGGAAAGAAGCAGCACCTTAGTTGTTAAACAGCTTGTCTACCTGACCTGCTTTGTGTTAGACTACCATGGGTCAAACCACCACCAATTTGACAGACAGACACAATTGTTTTCTGGGGTGTTATTGCCCACTGGTACAGACCTTGCTTTTCTGTTTTCCAATCTGCCAGACAGATCTGTTTGATACTGGGGTTTTATGGCCTATTGGCACTAGCCTGGCCATCCCGTGGCCTGCAGAGTTTTTAAAAAAGAATTATACACACATGAACACAAAATATCTTGTATCCAAATGGAAACTCAACATGTTTTATAGTCTTAATTCAGCAATTTCATATATTCGTTTTCAGGGCGAATGGCTTTGGATGACAACTTCTAGATGTGAGAGAATGACCAAACTCTTTTATGAATATTATTTGTGACTTATTAGATATAGTCTCCCATACAAAGGGATAAAGTTATTTCACTGCAGCAGAGCAGATGACTAAACCTAATGTCCCAAATGGGCAGAAGAGATCAAATTATGCATAACAAACTGCAATAAATAGGTGAAGAAAGCTTTGCAATCAGTTTCATTATATTGTTATATAGCTGTGGCCTTTTGCCCCTGCTAGTGTCCATGTGCTTGATGTAATGTTCAGTAGTCTTAAGGATTTGTTTTATTAATTTTTTTAAGCAACTGAACAGCTGGGGCGTTAATGGGAAATGGAGGTGGGAATTCCATAAGAGAGTATGTTATACGCTTTTCTGGCAAACAGAACTATGTAAAGGTTTTTATAACTGAACAGCACTCTTGTTTTTATTGGGGGCTGAGGAAGAAATATAACAGAATCCATACTTATTATGGCGGCATATTATTACCGTCTGACAGAATGATATACATAGCAAGATATATTTAAGGTGGGAGGGGAATATTATTTCTGTGGAAGAATGCTGGATTGTTTCTGGAATGGTGGATACAAGTAGTGGGCTCTAGGACCGTGTATTTGGAGGAGGGATACTAATAAAATGAATAGTTACACCTGGCAGATTTGTTTATGGCTGTTGGCGATGGGTAGAGGAACGCACATCGCGGGGCTTATTTCGAAGAGAGTTACAAGTAGCATGACTGTATTTCTGGAAAAGAGATATAAACTGCAAGAGGATATCCTTGGCCGGGAGCCGATGGGTGCATGAGCAGGATTTTTTCTGAGGAGAGAATGCAAGTGGCAGATTATGCGTTTCTCTGTATGACGGCAATGCAAGGACAAAAATTATGTTACAGGAAGGACCGAAGGCGCACTTTTTTACTGTTTTCTAGGCATGCCAAATAGCCGTTTAAGCCTGCATAACCTGTCCTAGACGGCAGGACTGAGGGATACGGTGGGAGAGGGGAATGTTGTCGCACGGGCCCGTGAATCCTGCTTCAGGACCCGATAAATTTTAAAGCACGGCCGAGCAGAAAACGACACTACCTGCTGGCACGAGATGCTGCGCTCTGTCTCGCTGCTCTCTGATTGGCAGTTACGAGGCAGGGCGGGTGGAGAGTGCAGCCAGGCAGCTAACGGTTGTTGCGGTGATAGGGGTGGGGTTGAGAAGGAAGGCCATCGTACACATGCAGTCACAGCAGGACAACTGGCAGAACCAAAAAGGCTTTGTGCGTGCGCAGCAGCTGATGCCGGAAAGGGAAGTGTTGGCACATGCGCAACTCGGCGCCTGACGAATTGGGGTAGTGGGGTGTGGCTAGATACATTAAAAGGAGAAGTGGCGAAGGTAGATTAAATAAGTACAATGAAGTCAAATATTAAGTATGGTCATGGGCGAAGTTCGACAGCTTCATTTGGGGAGGCGACATATTTGCATATTCATTATGTTTCTCTTTAAAAAAAAGTCACTAGATGGATAGAAAGCCAATATATCAAACAGGTGAGGGATGAAATGGGCGTTCAAATGGCACATGAAATGTAATGTGGACGATGGGCTCTCTGGACGCTCACCTTCTTGGAACAGGATCCGAGGCAGCTACACTCCAGGGGGACGTGACTGCCTCTGTGAAAGCTTGTCAGTCTCCTGTTGCATGGTCAAATTGAAGCTTTCAAAAATGCCTCTAGAGCTAAGAATCTTTGAATTTTCCTGTAACTTAATTTTTGTCTCCTTTGATTTTGTTTCAGATGCATCTTAAAGAAGTATTACAATACTAAGATGTTGCGGCTCTGTGTTTAAATAATTTGTATTCTCTGATGTCTCCCAGACAATTCAGTTGAGATGTAAAGCTTTTTTGGCTTTGAAACCTCAAGTTTCAGCCTTAGGGGCAATATTTTTTCTTAGATTCTGGTATAAATGTGTGGTTGGTCTCAGGGTAATACTCATATCTTGATCCAATTCAGCTAGAAGATTACCTGAGCTGGTACAGCAGGCCCCATTTGTGGCCCTGTTTACCCAGGCTGAAAACTCACTTCTTTGAGACTGCATTTAGATCATATCCCCCCTAGTCTCCTGTTCACCTCAGTTGTGCTTTCTTACTATTCCTATATCCTAGTCCCCACTTGTGTTGTCTGTCTTGATTAGAATGTAAGCTCTTAAGAGAAGGGACTGTCTTTTACACATCTTTGTACAACACTGCATATGCTTTGTAGCTCTATACAAATAAATACACTTAGGGATAGGGTTGCCAACTGGCTCCAGATGCGCCCGACAGGCTTGCTCCAGTCCTGGGTTTACCCCATTGCATGCAGTTACTTGTAGTTTTCCTTTTCTAATGGAGTGCAATGGAGAAATCAGAACTACATATCCCTGCATGCAATGAGGTAAACCCAGGAATGGATCGAACCTGTCGGGCGCATCTGGATCCAGTTGGCAACCCTACTTAGGGAAGAACTATAGTTACACCATGCAAAGTTCCACATTAGGAATTGCCACCCAAGAAAAGGATCTAGGCGTCATCCTGATTAATACATTGAAATTCCCTGTTCAGTGTGAGCGACAGCCAAGGAAGCAAATAGAATGCTAGGAATCATAAGGAAAGGAATGGAGAATAAAACCAAGGATATTGTGATGGCCCTGTATCACTCCATGGTATGACCGCACCTCAAATATTGTGTTTAATTCTGGTTGCCATCACTGTTCCCTCTAAGCTGTGCGCATGTGCGTGCGCACACACCTCGCCGAGCGAGCGCACATACTTTACAACAGAGCGCACAAAAATTACGGTTCTGATTCTGATAGAAAACAACACAGACGTCTTAAAATGTAAAAGTTATGATTGTAATTACTAGAAATTTCCCACTTCATTTAGTAATCATCTATTTTCATTTGATTAAAATCAATGTGGTGTACATACTGTATTCTGACGTGTAGTCAGATTTTAAAGTATATAACTCTGAGTGTCGTTATGTGGCGCACAAAAATTTAACCTTCCTTCAAAAGCTGCACACAGCTGATATCTTATGCGCACACAGCCTACAGACAATTAGAGGGAACATTGGTTGCCATATCTAAAAGAGTTAGAAAACATACAGAGACGATCGACCAAAATGATAAAAGGGATGGACAGATAACCCTATAAGGAAAGGCTTAAAAGGTCAGGGCTCTTCAGCTTGGAAAAGAAATGGCTGAGGCGAGATATGATAAAGGTCTACAAAATGAGTAGAGTGGAATGGGTAAACTTAGATTTGTTGTTTACTCCAATAAGTAGAAAGACTAGGGGACACACAATGAAGTTGCAATGTAGCACGTTTAAAACTAATCAGAGAGAATAATGTTTTTAATGGAGTGTGTAATCAAACTCTGAAATGTGTGGCCAGAGGATGTAGTAAAAGCTGTTAGTGAAGCTGGGTTTAAAAAGGGTTTGGACAAGTTCCTGAAGGAAGAGTCCATAAACCATTGGGGACTGGGGGAAATCCACTGCTTACCCTTGGGATAAGCAGCATGGAATTTGTCTACGTTTTCGGAATCTGACCTGAATTAGCCACTATTGGAAACAGGATACTGGGCTTGATGGACCCTTGGTCTGACCAAGTATGGCATCTCTTATGTTCTTATGAGGGAACAAAGGTTCTCATTTAATGGCTTTGCCAAAAAAAAAGGAAAGCAATATATTCCCAGGCTATATAATTAAAATGCAGGAACAATTGTAACTACGAGGGGTGTCCGATATTAAAGGTACAAGCCAAAATTACACTAACATTTTGTATTTAAATAAATTATTCATAAGAACATAAGATCATAAGATATGCCATACTGGGTCAGACCAAGGTCCATCAAGCCCAGTATTCTGTTTCCAACAGTGGCCAATCTAGGTCATATGTACCTAGCAGTTTCCCCAAGGGACACAGGTTCCACAATGCTTGTATTGGTTCAAGCATTGATATCCTGGGTCCCTTCTTAATAATGGTTTATGGACCTTTCCTCCAGGAACTTGTCCAAACCTTTTTTAAACCCAGCTACACTAACAGCCTTTACTACATCCTCCGGTAACAAATTCCAGAGTTTGATTACACGTTGAGTGAAAAAATATTTTCTTTTATTAGTCTTAAATAGTTTACCCTGTAGCTTCATTGCATGTCCCCTAGTCTTTCTATATTCTGATAAGGTAAACAATCGATCTACGTTTACCCGTTCCACTCCGTTCATTAATTTATAGACTTCTATCATATCTCCCCTCAGCCGTCTCTTTTCCAGGTTAAAGAGCCCTAACCTTTTAAGCCTTTCTTCATAGGAGTATCCTTCCATCCCCTTTACCATTTTGGTGGCTCTTCTCTGAACCTTTTCTAAAATCGCTATATCCTTTTTAAGATACGGCGACCAGAATTGCACACAATATTCAAGATGCGGTCTCACCATGGAACGATACAGAGGCATTATAATATCTTTTGTTTTATTTTCTATTCCTTTCCTTATACCTAGCATTCTATTTGCTCTCTTGGCTGCCGCTGCACACTGGGCCGAGGGTTTTAACATGGTATCCACAATGACGCCTAAATCTTTTTTCCTGGGTGGTGGTTCCTAATGTGGAAGCTTGCATCATGTAACCATAGTTTGGGTTGTTCTTCCCTAGGTGCATAACCTTGCACTTGTCCACATTAAATTTCATCTGCCATTTTGATGCCCAGTCTTCCAATTTATCAAGATCCTCTTGCAGTTTTCCACAATCCTCTTGGGTTTTAACAACTTTAAATAGTTTTGTGTCATCTGCAAATTTGATAACCTCACTCGTTATTCCACTTTCCAGGTCATTTATGAATATGTCAAAAAGCAGCGGACCCAGCACAGATCCCTGGGGTACACCACTATTCACCTTTCTCCATTGGGAAAATTGGCCATTTAGCCCTACCCTCTGCTTTCTATCTTTTAACCAGTTCCTGATCCACAATAGTACACTGCCTCCTATCCCATGACTCTTTAGTTTTGCCAAAAGTCTCTGATGAGGGACCTTGTCAAAGGCTTTCTGAAAGTCCAAATACACAATATCAACCGACTCACCTTTGTCCACCTGATTATTCACTCCTTCAAAAAAACATAACAGATTAGTAAGACAAGATCTTCCTTGTCTAAAGCCATGTTGGCTGTCTCCCATTAGGTCATGACTATCTACATGCTGAGTAATTTTATTCTTTATGATGGTTTCTACCATTTTTCCCGGTACTGATGTCAGGCTCACCGGTCTGTAGTTTCCCGGATCACCCCTGGAACCCTTTTTAAAAATTGGTGTTACATTGGCGATCCTCCAATCTTCAGGCATTAGAGATGATTTTAATGATAGTTCACAGATTACTAATAGCAGGTCTGCAATCTCATATTTCAGTTCTTTCAACGCCCTTGGATGTATTCCATCCGGCCCAGGTGATTTGCTACTCTTCAGTTTATCTAATAGTTGTAATACATCTTCCCGATGTATCGATATTTCCTTCAATTCTTCCGCACCTTTAAATACCACTTCAGTCATGGGTAACATCCCTACATCTTCCTCAGTAAAGACCAAAGCAAAGAAGCCATTCAGTCTCTCTGCTATCGCTTTGTCGCTTCTTAGTGCTCCTTTAACCCCTTTATCATCTAATGGACCAACTGACTCTCTCACAGGTTTTTTGCTACGAATGTACTTGAAAGGGTCTTTACTTCGCGTTTTTGCTTCCGCAGCAAGCTTCTTCTCAAATTCTCCCTTTGCCTGCCTTATCAATGCCTTGCATTTGACTTGCCAGTGCTTGTGTTGTTTCCAGGTTTCGTCGTTTGGCTCTTTTTTCCATTTCCTGAAAGATGCTTTTTTGGCAACAACAGCCTCTCTGACCTCACCTTTAAGCAATGCTGGCAGTTTTTTGGACTTCCTTCCACTTTTCTTAAAGTGTGGAATACAGCTGTTCTGGGCTTCCAAGATAGTATTTTTCAACAACAGCCAAGCCTGATGTACGTCTTTAACCTTTGCAACTGCTCCTTTTAGTTTTTTCTTAACTCAATACATTTCACCAAAAACTACATACTTTTGTTTACTTCTCCATATAATCGATGTAAACACTGAGACATTTATCCCAGTGTGACACTATTTGGAACATCCCTTCATGGTACAGTTGCGTGTCAAGTTGCTTGAAGTAGTCCATAACGGTGTCTTGCAATTCCTCCTGATTCGCAAAGCGTTTCCCCGCCAAGAATTTCTTCAAAGGTCCGTATAAATGAAAATCCGAAGGGGCAACGATCCTCCCTAATCAGACGTTCGATAATTACGCAGTTGTCATCCGTGTGTGAGGTCCTTGGTCTGGCTCGTTTCTTTTTCGGATCATTATTCAACTCTGTTCGGCCATCTTTAAACTTGTTACACCAGACGCTGACTTCTTTTAAGCTTAAAACGTTTGGGCCATACACGCCCTCTAATCTGCGATGAATTTCGCTCTGATTAACTCCTTCAGCCTGCAAAAATCTAATAACTCCACGAACCTCAAACTTCGAATACTCTGCGATTACACAAGCCATGTTTGTTTGCTTCCCGAAAACTACTCGTAATTTGAGTGTTTAACAAAAGAACGCTGCAGACTCTCCTACTACGAGTACAAGTAGTCCTGTATATGACAGTACTATTGCGCATGTGGAGCCGGTATGATTGCCACCTGTACCTTTAATATCAGACACCCCTTGTATTTAATTATTTAGCCTGGCACTCTAATATTAAAAAAATATATACTTTCACCTGTAAATACATATTCAGCAAAGAACAAAGTAGATGTAAGGTGCTCACATGCCAAGGGACAAAACAATGTGGTCCTCTCTCTTTCTTCTGGAACATCTATTTTGTATCCAATGAAACCCCTCCTCTAACAGTAGGTGCAGAGAAGAACTAGGATATTTCAGCATAGAACCCAAGATACAAGAAAAAATAAATCTGATTCCGGTGTCATCTCATTAACATCCTTTCCAGTACCAGGCAGACTGAACTAACACAAAACCCTACAAAGGTCACTGAAGACCTATAAAGCAAACTTACCATACCATAATGATACCAACTTCTAAAATTAACACAATAAGGAGCCAACCCAGAAAAGAGCAGCACCATAAATATTGCAGTGGGCCTTTGAACATCCTTATACCTATTCAAAAATTTAAAAAGCCAGTTTACTACAGATCCTCCATAGAAACTCCATGCTAACAAAACATGTGGTCTCCGTCACATAGGCAGAACAGAGTTAGACCTCTCACCAAGTACAGGATAAATTATCACAAACTCAAAGTAGAAATATCTGTATGTAGAAAAAATTAAATTGAAACCCCAACAAGCCAAGCCCCGCATGCAGTGCAACACAACAAATAGAAAGTGATGCATTTCCTCCTGTATTGTGCAACACATAAAGATGGTATATATAAAATCCAAAAATTGACATATACTAGTCATTAAATGGAAAACTAATTCTTTACCTTTATTGTCCAGCAATTTTATTTTTCTAATTGCTTTTGTCCTGGTAATCTGGTTTCTGTGTCCTTTTTCTTAACTCTCTTTTCCATCTATAGTCCACCTGCCACTTCTCTCCACTCCTGTCTTCTACATTTGATCTATTACAACCATCTCTGACATTGATCTTTTCCTTTCAGCTTTCTTCCATTTGTGTTTCTCTTTTTATCAATTCAGATTTCATTTCTCCTTTTTATATCCGGTTCTCAATCTTCATTTTGTTACCCTGTCAGCCTACCACTTTTTAATCTTTAACACAGCCCTCTTACTCCATCTCTCTATCCTTCCCAAGCCACTTATTCTCCAATCTTTGACTCTTTCCCTCTTCCACCCTCCCTGTGTTCAGCATCTATCCCCTTTTCTCCTGCCCGCCTTGTCTCCCCCCTCTCCAATCTTGTGTCTCTCCCTTTTCTCATCCTGTCCCCTCATCTCCTGCATTCTCCCTCTCTCCATGTCCAGCATCTTCCCCCTCTCTCTCACTTCATGTCCAGCATCTGCCATTTATACCCCCATGACCCTTACCATGTGTTCAGAAGTCACCTGCCCTCCATCTCTTTATGATCCCTACCCTATGTCTGGCCTCTGCTCTCCACTCCATGTCCTGCATCCGCCTTTCATCCCTCACACTGTGTCCAGCATCTGCCCTGGGCCATTTCCTCCACACTTCCTATTCAGCATCTGCCCTCTGTACTCCTCTTCATGTCCAACATTTGTCCATCATTTCCCTTTGGGCCATTCCCTCCTCCCTTTTGTGTCCAGCTGCCCAGAATTTTCCTTCCAGCCATTCTACCCCCCTCCCTTATATTCATCTGCCAAGCATTTCTCTTCCAGCCGTTCTAACCCCCCACCGCTTCATGTTCATCTGCCCAGCATTTCCCTTCTGGCCATTCCACCTCCTCCCCCCTTCATGACCATTTGCCCAGCATTTTGCTTCCATTCATTCCACCCCCCCTTTCAGGTTCATCTGCCCAGCATTTCCCTTCCAACCATTCCACAACCCCCTCCCCGTCACTGCTTTTTATAAAAAGAAAACTCTCCCGCAGCTCTGTGGTCTAGTCTTGCCCCCTCTGACATGAAGCATGCATCAGAGAGGGATGGGACCAGATCAGCCTTTTCAGCTTGGGAGAGGTTGCATATTTTATTTTATTTCAATGGAGACTTCCGCTGCCAATGCAGACAAAAAGCAGCGGCAGCATTGTTTCCCCACCCCCAAACGAGCTGTCTCTTATGCCGAAATGACTACAGCCTACCCCCCCTCATCTATGATGCTGCTGCTGCAGATTCAGAAAAAGCAGTGGCAGTGCCACAGGTGGGGGGCAGGCTGTAGCCAGTTCAGCACAAGAGCCAGCTTGTTTGGGGGGGGGCAATGCCCCCCCCCCCAAATTACATCCATGAATGTGGTGTGGCATGGGTTTGAAATATGGAAAAAATGGTATATAGGGCAATAACATAGAGGGTGAGGCAAGGAGATATGGGGAAGTAGGCTAGGAGAACAGTGGGATGTAAAGCAATGATATAGGATGGTGACCAGGGCAGCTGGAGTACTGTTAAGTGCCCTGGTGTAACTTAAGCCTTGCACCCCATCCCAATTAGCTTTTAGACCCCTAGTGCCCTCTCCTACAATTTTGATTAAACTCAGTTGTAATAATCTCAACACTATCCCCTCACAAAACAATCCTTAAAAAATGTATATTTGGACATTACTCTTAAATATTAAACTTTGGTTTGCAAATATATACTGTACACATAATGAGAGAGATTTCAAAAAGCCACTTACTAGGGTAAATGGACTGGGGAAGAGATAATGAAGTACTGAGATAGGGTTATGGGATAAAAGACCAGGATATAGGGAAGTGAGATGGGGGAGGAGAAGGGAATATAAGATGAGGAGAACAACACATGGGGTAGCGACACCGAGGAAGACATATGAAACACTGAAATTGGGGAACTGCGATATAAAACACTGGAGGAAGGGACAGGGCAGTGGTTGCCGGGAGGAGAAGGGAATAAAAGCAGTAAGGGAGAATATAATAAAAGGCAGTGGGATTGAGAAGAATGGAACAGGAATGTGGAGTGCTCTGAGATTGTAGGACGGAAGGATACGTATCAGGGATGGGGAAAATGGGATATGGCAAAGGGCTGGAGAGGAATAGGGTATGAAGCAATGGAGAAGAGATAGGTGTTTAAGTGGGGGAATGAAATGGGTGATTAGGATAAGAGATACTGAAGTTGTGGGATAGTGGGGAAGGAGGAGATATGAGACAATAAGGTTGGGGAGAATGTGAAAAGTGCAAGAGAAGAGAGAATGGGGTCAGGATGAACTAGATTATGGGGTGGTGAGATAGGATGGGGAAAACAGAATATGGGGAGTAGTATTGGGTGATAAAAGGATATGAGGCAATGAAACAAGGTAGGGTCTTGGGCTTTACTCCCAAACCTTGAAGGCCACCAACAGGTCGGGTTTTCAGGATATTTCTAAGGAAAATGCATGAGAGAGGCCAAGGGAGCAGAGGATAATGGGATATGGAGGAGTGGCTGAGTTGGGGAATGTAACATATGAAACAATAAGATGAGACAGAAAAATCCCTGGGGAGGAAGATTCATTGGCTGTACAAAAAGAGAAAGCCAGAAGACTAGATGTAACGTGAAGTATAACATTAGAAAAAATGAAGTAACATACAAAATAGTATAAGGAAAATGTGGGAAGGAAAAATATGGAAGAAACAAAATCAATATATTTATTTACCACACAATCAGAACCACTCCTTAAGTTATACGACCAACACAGGAAACAAATTATTCAATATTAGTCTTCCCTTTGATCCATACCCCCACCCTCCTCAAACCCTCAGAACATGTTATCAGTCTCAGATAGTACAATCCCATTTAAACTCTAGTCCCTTCCTTCCCCAACAGCATTCAGTGCTTTTTGGAACAATGTAAGCTCATCGATAAATAGCTCCCTTAGAAGAGAATTCTAGAGAAGAGCTTCCTGCATAGAAGTGGCCATACTTTGGTGTTTGACCTTATACAGAACCCTAATTGAAGGTACTACCAACAGCTGTTCCTCCTGTGAAAAAAGTGTCTGATTAGGAACAAAAAGATACAGTTTCAAGCTTAGGTAATCTGGGGCTATACCATGCAACATTTTAAAAACCTGTAAAAGGACCATAAATTTGGTCTGCGGTTTTACAATTAGCCAGTAAAATTGGTATCATGCTGGAGCAATGTGATTGTATATCCTAAGTCCCTTTGTGAGCTTAGCTGCAGTGTTCTGCACCAACTGAAGCTGCTGCATATCCCCCTGAGGAGACCAAGGCATTGCAATAGTCTAATCAAGGCATCAACAAACTTGACTCCTGTGCAGCTCTGATATATCTAAAGTAGCAGTGTTCTCTGTGGGCGGCAGAATACTTGTCCTCACAAGTGATGTTATCCAAAGAAGCCCACACAAAAAAACAAACAAACAGTTTATTGAGGTTAGAAACAGGGCCAGACTGATTAGGCAAACTAGGCAGTCACTAGGCATTCAAAGCTCAACAATGGATTCTGACAGCCAGGGGGTGTAATGCTTAAGGTTTGCCTAGGGCACCAATATCTTGAACAACTCTGGGGCCAGTCCCAATAACATAGTAAATGACGGCAGATAAAGACCGGTATGGTCCATCTAGTCTGCCCAGTAAGATGGCAAGAGTAGGTGCACCTGCTTCTCCGTGCAGGCCACCCCTCCCCATGTCTTTGTTTTAGGGGTGAACCCACCACTCTGTATATACTGTGTGTGTGTGTATATATATAAAATTTATGTAATATATTGTTTTTTTCTGATTGGCATGGACTCAACTCTTTAATATCACTTTGAATTTATCACATACATGTTTATAAATATCAGGAAACAAATAAAGTTATGTTCACAGCTATATACAACCAACAAAAAAGTCAATTTACAGTAAGACTATATAATCATAGCATACATAAAAGCCCTTCCATACTGTCATGTAAAATGTATTATCCAAATAAATATTTTTACCACAAATTGTATCACACCTCAAAAATATGCAGGGGTTCTGCTTCAAATTATACAGGAGCTGGTAGTTATCCAGAAATATGAATTATCCCAAAGCCCTTTGGACCTCGTTTCCTTTGGATTCTCTTGTATATACTGAAAATCAGAACCATGTGTTCTAAAGCTCATTGCCCTCCTGGTTTTTGCTACGTCTAGCTTCAAGTAATAGGCTGTCATCATGGAGCAAGCTGTCATATAACTGCCTGACTGCTTTCTGCACTTGGTTATCAGGCAAGGAAACCAAATGGGATGTGATTTGGTAATTTTATCATACATTGTTCTTTGTAACTATTTGCTTAAATCATATGTTGATGCTTGGTCTCACAGCCTGCTAACATTCCATAATTTCTTTTATAAAGTCATATGGTTATGTATAATTGGATATGTAGAAATAAACTAAGAACATATCTGTGACTGACTTTTAAGAGCTTTACACTCTTTATGTCAAAGCAAACTCACCTGGTAACAAGTGAGGAAACCAGTGTACCTACTAATTCCCTTTGGGCTAGATTTACTAAAAAGCATTACTATGCGCTTACATGCATTACTTATTGCAGATACTACTTTATGCAATATAATACATTTACATATAGTAAATGATGGCAGATAAAGACCAATATGGTCCATCTAGTAGTCTCCCCGTAAGGTGGCTAGAGTGGTGCCTGCTGCTCCATGCAGCTTACCCTTTCTATGCCTTTGTTTAGGGTTGACCCGGTACTCTGTAGTAGGTACAACTCTACTGGTATTAGTGTATGCTAGCAAATCTAGCCCTTTGTGTTTGTTTCAAAGTGCTAATCATTTTTATTTTGCATGTCTTATGTTCTTAGCTAGTTTTGTAGTAAGGGATGGTGCAAGGATATGAGGCATCCTAGGCAAACCTCATTCCTCGTGCCCCTGCTCCTACCCCCCCTCTCCAGGACTTGCAGCAGTGGCAATGAGATGAAACAGCCCTACAGCGTTTACCTAAACCTCCGGCGCTGTAAGACTATTTGTGCTTCTGTCCTTTCTGATACCCAATGCAGACTTCCTTTTTCATGGGGGTGGAAGTGGTTAATTAGCTGCTTCTGTCCCCATGCAAAACAATAGTTGGTGTCGGGGGAAGCACAAACAGCCCCTGGACCACTGGTGCTCTAAGTGACTGTCTAGTTCATCCAGTGGTCACACTGGCTCTGTTTGCAGTTCCTTTTAATCCATGATTTTTTTTGTCTGGCAGCTTTCCTCTTTGTTTTTTTTTTTTTTCTGAAAGGGGGAGGGATTTCCAGCTCAGAATGAGGTTTGGAATCTTGCGCCATTAGCCTACATCTACATGCAGGGCTGGCCTGTCCACTAGGCAGCCATCTAGAGTGGCAGGCCATGTGCTACGGCACACATGTCCTGCTGCCCCCCCCCCACCCCCCCCCCCGTGCTGAGCCACACCACCCTCCCCCATGCTGAGCTGCCGCTGATTCCAGGGATGGCTAGGTTTGGCAGCAGTCCATGTGCTTTGATACATATGACCTGCTGCTTCTGACCCCCCCCCCCCCAAGTTATATCGGAGGGAGGTCAGAAGCAGGTGGCCTGCCACCGAGCCATGCTCCCCTGACTCCGCCACTGGAATCAGCAGCAGTGGGAGCGATAGCATGTCTTGGAGTGCAGGGGGGCAGCACAGCCGGGGCTTCTGCCTGGGGCAACAGAAGCCTTTGGGCCAGCCCTGTCTTTAAGTATCCCTGTCTTATATCCCCCATCATCTAGTTATAGCAAGAGTTCTTAGCTGGGACCATGCATCAGAGCTTCTCCTGGAAGCCTGCAATTTTGAATTATCAATCCAGTCATGAGATGTCACCATTTTGCAATGACTGGGATCCCCTCCCCCTAAAGGCTATGAATGCTACCTCTGCAGCATCCAAGCCTGACCAACTAAAGGGACTGAAATGCCTGAGCCAGAAATGAAACACAGGCCTCTGCCATTAAGCCCACTGTCCATCATTTTTATTCAAATTAAAATCTGGTTTTTTTTTAGGAAAAAGTCTAGAAAACAATTGTACTTGTACAGAAAAACGTTTATACTTTTTAACTGGCCAGTAAATATTTTAATTTGCAAATGGCTGTGACTGTTAACATCCTAAAGTATTTTTTGGCAGAATATCAGGGTATTACTGTTGCAAAATTCTATAAGCCACGTGTGTTTCAGAAAAAAAATCTAAGGGGCATGTTTACCAACCCCTAGGCTGGTAGTGGCTGTGTTACCAGCACGGAATTTATACGTGTGTCTGTAATAATTGCACTGGACGTGGTTCTTCCGTCTCCCCAAAGTTTGCGTCGGCCTAACACACCTGCACCGCGCTGGCCCAACAGCCAGGTGCAACTCACGCCCTAGCGTAAATTGCATCCACGCAGTCTGCGCGGGCCAATACTCGCGCTAGCTGCACCTGCACCTTCACCGCACTGGGAATGCTGCGGTCTCTTCCGCGGCACCTTTTAGTGCAGCACCAAAACCCCATGCTAACCCACAGCGGTTTTAGTAAGTATGCCCCTAAGGGAGTGATGTTCTAGAATTTGTTCTATTTTCTGTCAAAGGGAAATGCTTAGTATATGCACATTGTGGCCAACTTATTTTAATACGTTTAGCTTAATTATCAATTCACGCCGGACGGCAAGGACTGCTTTCCAATCACAAGATTAAATACTTTGTGTGTAAAAGAAATAAAAAAAAAAACCCCTCCAATTCCGCAAATTTTTGGCGCCAAATTCCCTTCCTGGTTTCTACTGGGTCAGAAAATCAAAAAAGCGCAAAAAAATCAAAACAAAACCTATATTTACTAGAAAAATAACAGTGCAATATTCATAAAAGGTTGCTATTGAGAGCACCCGGCCACAGCCCGGGCTGATGATGGCTCACTCCTTCTCTACGGCTCATACAACAAGCTGTGCGTTGTCCGCACGCTGCAGTTTCCTGCTTTGTCTCGCGAGTCGCGTCCTTTCCTCCTCCCCTTTCCAATCGCTTCGTTTGATTTGTGGCTTCCAGCAGTCTCGCCAGAGCGACCGGTGGAGTGGAGGGGCCCTGGAGGCCTTATTGTGCCAGCTCTCCTGCTCCTCCCGTTAGACGGACAGTTATTTGCATACCCGGGAAGGTCCCAGCCAATGGGCTCCCTGTGGAAGCCGCAGGCTTCTCCGGCTGAAGCAGGGAGTGGCGGCGCGCAGGCGCACTAGCATCGCCTGTTCGGGCTTTCATTGCCGTAGTCCCTGGCTCTTGCGGGGCTGGGCAGGCGCTGAGGGGAATAAAAAAGGGGTAGCGGGATTTCTCTTTCTCCCCTCCCCACCTCAAAGTCTTTTCTGACTCCTTTTCACTTTTGGCAAATATTTTTCTGCTGCCCAGGAGGAGCTTGCAAAGAACTTTGGCATCATCTGTTTCCGCTGATCTGCATCTCTTCACTTTGAGAAATCTATCGCTTCTCTTTCATCAAAGATGTCGTACCAGGGGAAGAAAAATATTCCGCGCATCACGGTGAGTTAGAGAAGGGAAGCTTGCAGGGGAGGCCTTTGTGCTCCAAAGGCTTCAAAAATAATAGGGGATAGAGGAGGTTTCAGGAGATTGAACCTCCTCTATATCTGCATCTTTACGATAAAAGAAAAAAAGTCCACCTGGTTGTTATTGTTACTGTGTATTGTACACTAAAGAAACGATTGTATTTCCTTTTTTATGTAGGCAGCATAGCGATTTATTCTGCTCTGTTAATGTTTGCAAGGGTTCATGGTTATTATGAGGTGATAAACATAATGATGAAATACCATTTTTTTTTTGAGGTAGACATTTAGGTGGTGAAAAATTTCAGAGGTTTTTTTAACATAGGCTAATGGCAAAAGCTTGTAGCATGCTGTAAGAGGTTTCTGTAGTACTCTTCGGCCCTTGCACATTTTTTAAAAATCTTTGCAGCAGAAATGCTTACAAAAGAAGGGTTTGGTTGAGGGGAGGGAGGTTGTACATATAATAATTCCTGCTTGTGTCTAGAATAGATGATGGAGTGAGGTGGATCTGATGCAGGAGCACAGTGCCTTTGCTCTGGAAGCAGGCGTCGGGCTTTAATATTTTGTGTTGCTGGGCTCGAGGTTATTTTTTTGTTGCCGTCGGATGGAGGCTTTATTCCATTGTACAGAGAGAATGCTGTGATTGTGAGGAACTGGGGACAGCGTCTGAGCTTTTTCCAGAGGCAGTGGCTCGGCTCCACAGGATGAACAGATAGCTGGATTTAGGCTTTTTAGCAAACGATAGACCAAAAACAATGCACACAAATGTAAGAGTGGATTATTCTAATCGGGATCCACTTCAGAATAGGCAAAATGTGCTTATCGGACTCATTTAGGATTGATGGAAGGGACAAAGGGATTCCTTCTGGACATGAATGTTTTTTTTTTGGAAGCTGTAATTCTTTAGCATGTACTGTAAAGGAATTATTTATTTATTTATTTATTTGCATTTCTTATATACCGCACTATTTGCGATCAGTGCGGTTTACATAGAACAAACAGTATCCAACAATATACAAAAGTCAGGTCATTACATTGAACAGGAACAGGTAAATTGAAACGTGATTGTAAGAAGAATAATTAGTTTACTGTGCTTCTTGACCTGTGTTGATAAAATATGATATATCTAGTGGTTCAAGCACTGGCTTGGTAACCAAGCGACCAGGGGTTGATTCCCACTAGTACTCCTTGTGGCCTTGGGCAAGCCACTTAACCCTCAGTTGCCTTGGAAGAAAGGCCTGGCAATCTATTTCCAGTCACACTGCCAAGAAAACCCAGGAGCTACTGGGTCACCAGGAATCGACACTGACTTGAAGGCACACATTGCATTTTTGCAGTATCCGTTTTTTCTGTCTCCTTTCTAACAGTATTAAAGAAATAGCATCCGTCTCCTCTCGGGCAATGAGACACACCCAGCCTGCATCATTTTCCTAAGCATTGTGAGGATGCGGGAGAACGTAAAAATCAGTGGTTTGTGAAATCTGTCACTAGTTAACCTTTAGAAGTTTGAGGTTAGATGAATGGCATTACTAAATTAGAAAAATTATATTTCATACTTGTAAGAAGTATAAACTTACTTGATGAAAGGTGATCTTTGTTCTCTAATTTTCAACTTGAGAACTTTTGAAAAGCTGGGTGAGATTTATGGATGAGAGCGACTGGTGAAAACAGCAGGCCTGAAATAATTTGCCAGATTTTCTCATGCATTAATGTTACACTGGTTTCTTATGCATCATGCCAGTGCATAGAGTGTATTGTAGAGGTAGTGCAAGGTAATCCAAGTAGGCACATACCCAGTATCTGTATTTTATAAGGCTCTGTCAAATCTTTTATTTGCTTTTGCATTGGCCTTCACAACTCATAGTTTTTGGGATTTCATGTTATATGTTGTTGGCATTCTTATCTGTTATTTGCTCCCTATTCAGTCTGTCAGTGGGGCATGAAACATGGAAGCAAGGCTGTGAAGAGTAATGAGGCCTAGTAGTAAGAAAGATGCAATATAGTGGCTTGACTCTGAGATGGTCTTCTAGGTCTAGTTGGTCAGGGTTGTCTGCTAGTTCATTTGCTAGCCTCTTGTCACTGGGAAGGCTTGCATAATACAAAAAAAATCTTAGCCTTGCACATACTGATAGTCCAATTTGATTGGATGAATTGCAATTTGAAATGGTGGCTCTGGAGCTTGTTTGGGAGGATAGTGTAGAAGAAGCTTGAGCTGTCGCAGTGTCTCAGTGAGCAGATGCAGTGCTGCTTCCTTTCATTGCTGCCATGTGACCTCAAATCCTTTTTTGAAATCTAGATAGAGAAAATGGATAAATATTTTTAAAATGTCAGCTTGTTTTAGCGCACTAGCCTGCAATATTTAAAAAGGCTACCTATACCATATGCCCTAACATCTGAAGTATTGGAAATCAGCACACATTTTGTTTCTAAAGTTCTTTAAGCTGTTTTCTTGTAAATTAGTGCAGGGTTTTCTATTGGAGGTTTAGCACAGACGTTTTGCTCAGCTATGCTGTAAACAAACAGCATGCAAATAAACTGTGCACAAAAAGTCTGCATTAAAAATAGAAGAGCAAGCCAGGCACATGTCAGCAGCACCTACATCCTGCTACTAAAGGCACTTGTGCTGGATTGCTGTGCTGTGCATAAGGGCAATAGTATTCTGCTCAGAATAATATCATTGGTCATAGATACTGATACTATTCTGCGCAGAAATCTTGCGCAGAATAATGTTCTTATGCGTGACATAGTATTTCAGCACATGCAAATACGTTATTCCTGCAGACTTTGTCTGCCGTTTCCCCCCCCCCCCAGCACTCTTTTCAGCAACACCATAAAAGGTTGTGGTGGCCGTGCAGTCAAGAAATGGGCATAAATCCCTCAAAAGCAACTGCTGCAGGTCTGAGCTAACCTTGACAGGCCTGTTAAAATGCTGGCATTGAACTCAGCCTTTTGCTCTTCTGCACACTGCCCTACATGTGCACTGTGGGCAGACAGAAGGGGTGTTCTGCCTGTGATCGGGGGTTGGGGGAGCAGGGAGGAGAGAGCAAATGCCAGGCACCAGGTATAGATTTATGGTCGCCATGGTTGCTTTGAGCCCTGCTTCTAGGTTAGGTCTATGTTAAGTCCTTCTCAAGCTATTATAAAGGATCACTTCTTTTGATCACATCTCATGTGGCTGCACTCTGCTGGACTTTTTTTTTTTTTTTTTTTTTTATTCTATGGCTAGATTCCATCTCAGCCAGAACCCAGGATCTCCTCCCAACTTTAGTTCAGTCATTACCACTGGAGGCTACATACCAGTCCATGTAAGAACATAAGAAATGCAATACTGGGTCAGACCAAGGTCCATCAAGCCCAGTATCCTGTTTCCAACAGTGGCCAATCTAGCAGTTTCCCCAAAAGACACAGGTTCCACAATGCTTGTATTGGGTCAAGCAGTGATATCCCAGGTCCCCTTTAATAATGGTTTATGGACCTTTCCTCCAGGAACTTGTCCAAACCTTTTTCAAACCCAGTTACACTAACAGCTTTTACTACATCCTCTGGTAACAAATTCCAGAGTTTGATTACACGTCCAGTGAAAAAATATTTTCTCTTATTAGTCTTAAATAGCTTACCCTGTAGCTTCATTGCATGTCCCCTAGTCTTTCTATATTTTGATGATGTAAACAGTCGATCTATGTTTACCTCGGTCCCTTTCCTCAGGCTGTGAACACTGCATTTGCAGCATCCGTTGCCTTGGCTGTTCCAAGGAGCAGAAGGCCCAAACTGGAAATCAGTTCCAGATCCCTCCACATATTCGGCCACAGCCCTGCCATATAACTCACCCAGGTGTTTATCTTAATTACTAAATAAAATGGGGGCATCTGCCCTCTGCCTCTAGAATCCCTTTCTTGATCTTGATAGAACTCTTTTGTTTCCAAGTAGTTTTCACCTTCCTGTTGTAAACTGCATTAAGTTCTTTTTTTTGGCACATGATAGTCTAACTGTTCAAACTTATTCTCTTTTCTAGAAATTTGTTATGCAAATATCATTTAAAAATTGGAGCACATTGTACTGTGTGCCCACTGAATTGAGTCAGTTTCTGTATTTGGACCAAATTAGGTTTGTTTTGTTTTGTATCCCCTGGCAACAGACATTTGAGCAATTTCCTTGACTGCTGCCTTCTCTTAGTGAGCCAAGAAGTGTCTCTTGTGAGGATGCATTTATAGCATTTTGTGTGAAACTAGTTAATTATTTTTCTGATATAGTTTAAAATGTCTTGGCCTTTTGAATAAGATCGCGTATGGTGACAGGCATGGCTTTAAGCTGTGAGCTGAGACACTTCTTTCTCAGGCTTTTAGCAGCGGCATTTAACTTCATTGGTTACTGCGCTGGCTGAAAAAGGAAGGGCAAGTGTAAATTGGATTTACCTCATATCATTTTCTGGAATAGCTTGAGGTGAATTTTATATTCAGGTACAGTAGATATTTTCCTGTCCCTGGCGGGCTTATAAATCTAACTTTGTACCTGTAGGCAAACTTGACCCTGTCTGTTTAGCCTAGTGGTTCTCAGCCTGGTCATTGGGGCACGTCCAGCCACTCTGAGTTTTAGGACATCCACAATGAATATGCATGAGATTTTGCATAAAATGGAAGACATGCGTGCAAATCTCTCTCATGCATATTCATTGTGGATGTCCTGAAAGCCAGATTTTGTTGAACTACTGGTGGAACCTCTGGCTGTGGCATGCTTTCAGTACAAATGCATGGTGTGTTTTTTTTTTTTTTTTCTTGATTACAAGTATACGTGTGTGTGTGTGTGTGTGTGTGTGTGCATGTTTTTTTGCATTTAGTATGCATTTGGAGCAAAAATTAACATGTGGTAAATGCAAAGCCTGTACAATAAATGTTGGCATGGCAAGAATCTGCCCTGCATTAACCACACAGGGCAGACACTGCATGAGCCTGCATCACATACAATGACAGCATGGGTGTACCTGCACTACCCACTGCTGCATGTACATAGTCCTACTACTGCCCCAGCCAAAATTAAGAAAAATTGTGGTCAGTCAACTCTTCACTTCTCCAAGGCCTCGCCCCTCTCAGCACACAAGATTTTGCCAGAGTTGAGCTCCCTCAAGCACAATTCCCCCCCCTCCCCCAACCGAGTCAAACCTCCAATCAACAATACCCCCGAGTTAAGTCCTGTCCAGTTGAAACTCCTCCTAAGTCAAGCCCGATGATTAGCAACCCCCTTGCAAAGACCACAACCTGACCATCCCTCTTCTCCCCCCCCCCCCAGGACTTATCTAGGGATATCTCTCCGTCATATAAGGGCATATTTAATATCTAGTGCTAGTGCCACAAGACTAACACTAGGGGTCAGAGCTGCCATTTTATATGCTGGTAACAAGAGTGGAGGGGATCACTTGCCCTATCCACTAGACTACCAGGGACTTACCCAGGAAAGTCCCATGGGGGAGTTTGGGGGGGGGGGCAAATCAGATTGTGGTTCTTGTAGGTGGGTTGTTGACTCAAGGGGATCTTGTTTGGCAATCCTGATAGCGCACACTAACACATTTAGTGCTAGCGTATGATCAGCACTGACAGTTGTCTCCACCCATAACCTGCCCTAATCCTTCTTCACCCCGCACTAAATGGTGTGGAATTTTTATTGTGCTGCTTTTCCGTGCATGCCGCAACCGTTAGCATGCACTATAACTCATGCTAATTGCTTAGCGCGCTTTAGTAAACATGCCCAAAGTCTTCTGTACCGCACACTGGGACATGTTTACTAACATGCACTAATTGGCGTGGGGTTTGTCACATGCAAAGTGTCCTGCGCTAACAGTATGGGGCCCTGTGCTAAAAATCCTGTGCTAACCAGTGAGTGTGTAGCTGAAGAACATGGGCGGTAATGAGTGTGCTGACAGCAAATAGGAAATAAATTGCTGCATTAATGGAATACATTTAGATGCGCATTAAAATTTGCTCATGTATAAGATACCTCTTACAGTATGGAGCAAACATTTTAAGGAGATTTCGGGTGGTTTTGCATTTATAGAACGCTCTACTTGAGTAGTTCGTTTTTTGAAAATTTCTGACGGAGTACAGAAGTACGGGTGCATTTTGCTACTTGGTGGGTGATTTAGTGAACATTGCCTCCTCTATTGTTAAGCATAATTGTTATTCAGAAACTTTTATCTAGCATTTTTATCCTCCCTGCTTACCCTAGCTCACTCTTCTTGCTACCCCATCCGCTAATCCAGTTTCATTATTGATGAACACATTTTTCTCCTGTTGACCATCTTAATGACCTTTCTTCTTCTCCCTCCCATCTGAAAGCTCACTTTTATCTCTTTAAACAGAAAAGATAAAAAGTAAGAATACAGTGGTAAGATTTTCTAGTGTGTAGGCATTATGGATGCCAGATGCAATGTAGAATGACGCTTGTAATGCGCTGTGTCGATTCTGGAAGGTTTACTTCCTCCCTGATCATATGTTTTACATTGCCTTTTCTATGTTTCAGAGTGATCGACTTCTCATCAAGGGTGGTAAAATAGTTAACGATGATCAGTCTTTCTATGCCGATATTTACATGGAAGATGGGCTAATAAAGTAAGTAGCATCTCATAGAGGTTAAATATAAATTGTGGCGTCTGTGTTCCATGGCTTGCTCCCACGGTAAGGCAGGAGAACTCATTTTTAGTCGGCATGAAGAGTGCAGTGCAAGAAGGCCTTAGGTTGCATCTTGGAGAAGCTGTTGTCTGCTGTCTTAATGTAGCATCAGTGACTTGTTTTTGTGCTGTTGCTTGTGTGATTTTACACATGACAGCTGTAGATTGTAAAGGTGAAATGTGGGGATAATTATAAATTGGGGAAAATGTAAAGAAAAGCAGAGTGCTACATTAAGGATAGGAGGTACAAGGGGCAGGATGAACTCTAGTGGGTCAGTGCAGCTGCTATCCACCCCACCCCCCCCAAACCAAGGCAAATAAGCATGTTAAGGTCCTCCGCTGTAATATATAAATGCTTTTTAAGCCCCTCATTCCTCCATCTCCAGGCATCAATGTTCCCTCTAATTTTCTGTAGGCTGTGTGCGCATAAAATATCAGCTGTGCAGCTTTTGAAGAAAGGTTAAATTTTTTTGCGCCACATAACGACACTCAGAGTTATATTTATTTATTTATTTTATTTAGCATACATTTGTATACCGCTACTTCCAGCGATCAGTAGCGGTTTGATTAACAAAATGGATTTGTACAATCATGTCAAAATTTTTTGAAGTATACACACATTGATTTGGAGGAGAAAGCACAGCACACGGGGAAAGGTCATATGGAAATGATTCAGACATTACATATTTACATATTTACTTATTTACATAAACTGCCACCATGTTTCATTGGGTGGTATCATTTATACCCCTGGGATTATATCAGATTGTATTGGCACTGGAAAAGATGTGTCTTGAGCTTCTTTCTGAATTCCATAAGGTCATTGACAGCTCTTAGCTCTGGTAGTTGGTTCCAGATGGACGGGGCCGAATAGGAGAATGCTTGTTGGCTAGTAGTGGTATTTACCGATCTGATATCCGGGGGAACATGGAGTATATTTGAGTGGATTGTTCGCCTGCTTCTGTTGGGTGGTTGCATGCTGATAAGGGTGGAGAGAAAGGATGGTGCTATGTTATGAATCAGTTTGAAGGTGGTTACTAGTATTTTATATTTTACCCGGGCTGCAATGGGGAGCCAGTGAAGCTCGATTAATACAGGGGTAATGTGATCAGTGAGGTTCTTTTTCATGATGACCCTAGCCGCTACATTTTGGGCCATTTGGAGAATGTTGAGGGTTTTCTTTGGAAGGCCCTGTAGGATGGCATTGCAGTAGTCGAGGTGCGGCATGATTAGAGCTTGCGCAACAGTCCTGAAATCGTGAGGATCAATGATGCTCCGTAGGGGTTGTAGGACTCTTAAGTTTGTGGAAAATGGCCTTGTTGGTTTTGCGGAGGTGCTTTTCCATCTTTAGATTGCTGTCCAGTGTTACACCCAGATATTTTATTTCATTCTTCATGTGGTATGTATTGTTACATAGTGTGACTGATGCAGGCGGGTCAAAGTTTGGTTTTCTTGAGATAAACCATAAGAAAACTGAGGTCATGTATATCACCATGTTATTTTGCTGTATCCAATTTAACATCTCGGTTAGGCATGTTTCAAGCTGAGTATAGTTCGGGTTCTCGGAATCCAACTGTGTGTAGAGCATAATATCATCCGCATAAATGTGGTAGTTGATATTGTGCTGTTGGAGAATATTACAGAGGGGTCGCATATAGACATTGAAAAGTAGTGCCGAGAGGGCGGAGCCCTGAGGTATGCCTTGCGTTTGTGGGAAGGCTTCTGCTTCTTCGCCATTGAAATGAACTTGTGGCATTCTGTTGGTTATGTAAGACGAGAACCATTTCAGGGGGGTTCCCGATATTCCTATTGATTCAATCCTTTGTAGGAGGGTTCCATGATGGACTGTATCAAAGGCGGCAGAGATGTCAATGAAAATGAGTATAAACATTTTCCTTTTGTCTTCAAGGCCTTTGAGGAGGAGGTTAAGCAGCGCTATCAACAGCGTTTCCACCCCATGACGTTGTCGGAAACCGTATTGCTGTTCATCTAGGGTTTCATGTTCATCCAGATGGTCTTGTAGTTGTAATAGGACTGTTTTCTCAATGATCTTTGCCAGGAAAGATATGCTGGAGATGGGGCGGTAGGATGCTGGGTCGTCCTTATTGAGTGAATTGTTCTATACGTTAAAATTTGACTACATGTCAGAATACAGTATGTATACCACATTGACTGCACTAGAAAATATTGTAGAACTTGTGAAAACCGTAAATACACAACTTTTAAATTTTAAGACGTCTGTGTTTTCTATCAGAATCAGAACCGTAATTTTTGTGCGCTCTGTTGTAAACTATGTGTGCTCGCTTGGCGAGGTGTGTGCACACGCACACAGCTTAGAGGGAACAGTGCCAGGCATAACTACCTTACCTCCATCATCCTTGGCCCCCTTTGTATAGAAACTGCATTCCCTCCTTCATTCCTGTACAACCCGGCATGATCACGTTTATCGCCCTTCCCCCACCTGAGCCCTTCCAGGAAGCAAGAGTTGAACATCACACTTCATACCTGCTTCTGCTGGATTTCCTCTGCATTGGAACTGAGTAGAGCTGGCTGGTCCCACAAGAATTTTGAATGCAGAAAGAGGCAGCAGATAAGTGCTGCTTACTAATTCCTCCTGCCAGCTGGATGACAGTACGTAGGAGCATGGAGGATAGACTTGCAAGCAGCAGCTCTGGACTGCTACTGCTCCTCTTTTCTGAGTGGCAAAAATCTGCTGGTACACCTGAGAACAGTGACTGGTAACCATTGAATTAGCACATCTGACAGGGGGGGGGGGTACCTTTTAGACTTTTGAGCTCTAGGCATGGACCTAGTTTGCCAATGCCTTAATCTAACCTTTTGAGGTGCAGAACTCTAAAACTTAATATAGTACAACTCATTAACCTCACAGGAATATAAATCTGTATTGTCTAAATATTTGGGTACCTGATATTCAGTGGCAGTGACTAGCCATTGTAAAGCAGCTAACTGTCGCCATTAAATCTAAAACCCAGGTATTCAATGCTGGGGCCATTTTCATCCAGTGACATTGAACATCAAGGTCAGCCGGTTAGCGGAGAAGCTAAATGGGCAGTGGTGAGATTCAGCTTCTGTCTGGTTACCTTCTGTGGTGAAAGTTAGGCCAGTCTTTAAAGTGCTTAACCTTTTGTCACTTAGCGATGACAGGGCAGCGGCTGAATATCGCTGCTTCCCGGTTATCTCGGGGTGCCATCTCCACTGTGCCCCCCCCAGAATGATCTGATGCTGGCCGGCTAGCATCGGGACGATCCGTGATGGCACCCAGGGATATTCAACATTGGTGTCACTGAATATCCCGATCACTGTGATTAATGTGGTTAACAGGACTACTATCCATGTTAATCACATTGAATATCGGGCCCTTGGTCTCTTTCAAGACTGTTTAAATGACAGCATATCACAGATGATTGATTTTAAAATAAATGATGTGGGAGGTTTATTTTATAACAGGATGCTTATGTAAAAGTTCCCTAAAAGTACCTATTTTTCTTTCCTATTTTAGAAAGACATTATAGGCACCTGTACATCTTTAGGAAATAGGCTCCCAAAACTATGCCCAGTAACGCACACAACTTTTATACCTTCTTTGAAGAGTATGTAGATGCATACATGATATATATGTACATTACAACTCCAGTCCAACTCCAACTATACTGTAAGGACAATTTTAGATAGATCACGGAGAATTAAAATGTTCAGACTGGGATGTGGAAAATTCCCGGTGTATTTTATAGAGGCATCTGTCAGTCGCTCAGCCTCTTGTAAAATACACGTAAGGATATGCTGGACTACATGTGGATTTCCCATCACGTCAACTGGGAGCAGTGATTTTAATGCTGCACGTTGAGGAAAAATGTCCTACTTTTTCCACAATTGTATGTGGGAGCAGCTTTTTTTAAAATTGCTTTTCCTGATAGCATCCAGACCCCTTAACACCCTCCCCTTTCCCCAACATCTCTTCCCATTTCTGACACCCCCACATCAATTCCCATTCACCAACACCTTCCTGACACAAATGCTTACTTCTGACACCCCCCCCCAACATCAATTCTTACTCCTAAATACCTCCCAAAATCAATCCTTCCACCTGATGTTTCCCTGGCATCATTGCCTTCTCTGATGTTTTTCCCTCTGATATCCAGACCCCCTGATGACCCACCCTCATCCCTGATTTCACCCCTCGCTCCTATCAAGGTCCCGTCTATTGGGAGCAGAAGTGATCCCTAGTTGGTCCTGCTGATGGCAGTTATGAGTTCAAAGTGGTAATCTTGACCCCCTAGTGGTAATCTTGCAGTACTACTGTTAGGGTTCCAGCTGCCAAATAAGGGCAGAATGCCTTACCAGGGATCACTTATTTGGTAATACTGTGAGATTACCGCTGGGAATCAAGAGCACAATTTTTAACCCGGAGCATCTTGGGATCATTCCTACCCCCACTAAACCTCCCTGGGACTCCGGTAAAAGCCAGGAGTGGAATCAGGGAATGGTGTCTGTTAGGAAGGGGAGACATTGGAGAACTCCGGATGTCAGGGGGATGTAAGAGTTTCCTTGCTTTGGAGAAGTTGTCAGGAGGCGTTGGTGAAGTCAGGGGAAAGGATGGAGGGATACTTGCCTCAGCCTTTGAACCTGCCCCTTGAAGCAGTTTTAAATGCCATCATAATGGTTCCCTTTTACTAAAGTGCACTTTTTGCGTGTGGTAACTGCCTGCTCGGACCCACAGTAACTGTTACCATGGGGATATGACAGTTGCCACATGCTGATTTGTGCGCTAACTGCCACTTGTGTGTTGGGCTGCTGAATGGGTGAGGTAGGGGAGGAGAGTGGGAATGGTGAGCACAATGCAGTTAGCATGGCCGGACATATCGAGCTCGGTCGCTGTTGCCATTAGTAGAGGTGCAACTCAATAGGTTGAGTTAAGAGCACCCATGCTAATAGTGCTGTGCTTTAGAGTAGTTTTCCTCACATTAACTATTGAATATGCTGGTCACCCCCCTGATGGTTACCCTGGAGTTAGGTTTTGTGCTAAATGTGCATTAGTTACAAAAGCCTAGCATACTTTAGTAAAAGAGTCTCACAGAACTCTCTCATATGCATGTATTCCCCTTGTAAAATGGGGAATAAAGATCGATATTTTAAATCTACCGAAACCGTTCCCTTTCCACTCCTTCTTGAAATCTCCATGTGGTATGAATCGCCATGTGTAAATAAGCAGTTTTTTTTAAATCGCTGCTTGTGCATGTAGGTGACTTTTTTTTATATGTTTAAAAAACACTATTTACATGTGAAGATGCTTCCAGGAATATCTTTATGCAGCATGCACTTAAGAATGCACCATCTTGTCGGCACACATGCTTATGCTCACGTATTTGGCTGCACAATTTTATAAGAGCCATTTTATATGCAGAAAAGCTTTATAAAGTTACTTCTTTAGGATATATAACTGCATGCTAGTCTTATGTGCTGCGGAGCTACAAGTGCAGAGCAGTTTATGCAAACCCTGTTACCTGTGGCTTTTTTTGTTTGTTTTTTGTCCAAACAAATAGGAATACATCATACTGAATATATTAAGTCTCTTTGCTGGAATGATGAAAAGGTCAGAAACACAGTTCTGCCTTTCTCTGGCTCCACTCAGCACATCTGCTTTTGTAGTTAGGGTCACAATATGGAGGCGCTGAACAGGGACTTCAGTTAACTTTAATTTTAACTTTTTAACATCCTCTGCAATTTCAAGTTTTAAACAAAAAGCAAGTAGAAAGGGATTTGCATGGAGAGAGTTTAGAACCTGACGTGCCAGAGTGACTTTAGTTCTGATTTTTGTTTTCTGTTGTCTTGTTTGTGAGCCATTAATCAGAGGTATTTAGTTCTGTTAAACTTCTCAGACAAAGTCCATTTTGAACTGAAGATGCTCTCCTAACAACCTGCATGCTCGGTTACCCATTGTGTATTTGGAAGGCTGGCCAGCTCAGTGGACTGACATGAGGATTTAGCACGCTTGCCTCCAAGCTAGATGGTTCAATGGGCTTAACTATGGATGAAGAACCTTTCAGCTTTAGGACAGAAAAACTCACTGAGCTGTCACCAGGGTACTGAGCATTTTGCTCTTAAGGTTTAGTTTACTTCACCAGCATCCTAAGCCAGATTCAAAGTCATTAACATTTGAAAACTCTTTTGTGAAATGTATGAAAACAAGGTGGTTGTCTCATGCCAGTTTCCAGTGGGCAAGGGTCCACATTCCTGAAATAAAATATCAGAAAGCAACAGTTGGCAGCTCAAGAGGTCCATCTGAGCAGGGCCATACAAGTGGTGCTGCTGTACAGGGTGCAAGTATGGGAGGGGCGGTGATGCTATTACTGAGCTGCCAGGAAGGCTGACGAGCAAGTTCTGTGCATGGTTTGGGGGGGGGGGGGGGAGAGTGCCAGGTTTCTGAGTTGCACAGGGCGCATTTCTAGCTTGGTATGGTTCTTCATCTCAGCAGAGAGACTGCGAGTCAGTTCCTCCTGGATAATGGCTCATGCTCTTCCTCCAAGAAGCTGCTTTTCTGACCTATTGACAGAATAGAGTACAGAGTTGGTGCCAATGCATGATATTTTCTTAGATATTTAATTTAGCTTTTGGTGCTCTGTTTGATACTTGAGCACTAAATTCACAAAAATAAAGACACTATAATGGAATTAGTGCACATGAGGGATAATTCTATAAAGGTTTCTCTGCATGTAAAGTCCATTCTGCATCTGGAAAAAGACTTTTATAAAAGGACATGGTAGTATATGCCATGGTGACAATATGGTGCATGTACCTATATGCTTGCCACTTCTCCCTTGGACAAGCAGGATGTGTCAGCCACACTTGGCACATGGTGATCCTTGGCACTTGGTGATCCTTTCTGAGCATGTGCCAGGTAGCCCAGCCCCCAGGCCAGACCCTAGATGGCTCAGTTTCCTCTCTTCCACTTTGCCAGCAAGACTGACTTTATGCTCTCCAGATTAGATAAACCCCCCAAATACCTACAAACCAGAAGAAGAGGAACAGCAGGCAACAATGCCAAAGCCTGGTTTTAAAAGGTGCTCTCCGTGCGGACGAAAAATGAGCAATTCTGATACCCACAATTGGTGCATCTGCTGCCTCAGAGTGAGCCACAAAGTTGAGGACTGCTCTCATTGTGCCAAGATGTCACTCCAAGCAAGAAAATCCCACAGCCACGTGCTGCAGGATTGTGGCACTTGCCCCATCTCCAGAGGACTTGGACTGCCAGACGAGACCCAGTAAGAATGCCACGGCACGGGATGCACCTACCCAGGCCTCCATCCCCAGCCACGTGCTTCCTGCCCCCTCTGCTCTTGCGCGCACACTAACCAGCTATCCATAGGGATCGGGGAGAACCAGGCAACCCAGTACACCTCCCCCATTTGCTTTTTCAATCATGCGGTCCTTTACCATGGTGCCGGGGGTTCTTCTGGGAGTAGCTCCACCTTCCTGGTACAGATTGGAGGATGCTTGGATGACTTCACTCCCCACCAGCCATCATCGCGCTGAGGGCTCCACCTCACCTGCACCGATTGGTCGTTGCAGAAGGGAATTCCCTGGCTCAGACTGTCACTGCAAGCATGTGGGGAGGGGCCAGCTGGTACAGGGAGATGGCGCAGAGAAGCCATGGAGGCTGGACTGCAAGCATGTGGGGAGGGGCCAGCTGGTACAGGGAGATGGCGCAGAGAAGCCATGGAGGCTGGACTGCAAGCATGTGGGGAGGGGCCAGCTGGTACAGGGAGATGGCGCAGAGAAGCCATGGAGTCTGGAGAGCTGCCGAGATGGATGAGGAAGTTGCTGCAAGCACAGAGAACATCAATGCAGCAGGAGCTCTACCTGCAGCTGCAGTGATGGTGCTGACAGGGAGCACAGGAGACATCACGAGACCTCTAGCAACAGCAGCCCGAGCTCCCCACAGCACAAAAGACTCAGAGGCCATAGAGTTAGGAGCCTCGGGGCAGGGACCCCTACTGATATTCTCTGGCAAATAGCGGACCTCCTCTAGCAGCAGACCACGTGGCAGGCTCCTGTTACACCTCCCACCTTCACACACGGATCTGCAGAACCAGACCCACTCTCATACCCTCCCCGCACCTGTCCCCAGGACCCTCAGTGCAATGAGGAGGAGGAGGCTGCAACCTTGGGCACATCAGACTCTTGGTGACACCCTCGCCCCTGTTGGGTTGGTTGGACCTTGACCAAGGCCACCACCTCGAGGACCTCACATACCCATTCTCACACCGAATTGCATTTCAGCTCGCCCTCGACCCACAGGATCAACCTGAATAGAAGAACGAAGCCACAGGGGCCCTTAAATAACTGGATGCCCCCAAGACACTGGCTGTCCTACTGGTTCACCAGCATTTCATGGACAACCCGATCCAGCTATGGCTCATACTGGCCTCAAGGCCCACATGCTCCTGCAAACTGGAGGGAGGAGTGGTCTAGTGGTTAGGACAAGGTACTTCAGGCCGGAGGGCCGGGGGTTCAAGTCCCACCTGGGGACAGCAATCTCAGGCCGGAGGGACTGGGATTTCTAGTCCTATAGGCACTCCTTGTGGTCTTGGGCAAGCCACTTAACCATCCACTGCCCATGTTCCCTGTAAGTATTAGTGTATGTGTTTCATATCCCCTCGTGTTAAATGTATCCCCCAATTGACCGCTTTGACCCGGTGAAAAGCGGGATATAAATACAGCTAAATAAATAAAATAACTCTATCTAAAATACCAGGTTCAGCCAGCTCCAGGGTTTTCCAAAATGCAGCTGCCACACCAATCCATCATGGTCAAGTCTGCCCTGAAATGCACCCAGTCCTCCCACAACAACGCCAATACCCCACCAGGCAAAGAACCCAAGCTTCTTGACGATGTGGGCAAGAAAGTGTTCCAAGGGCCATGCTGGGAGCGTGCTTTGCAGCACACCAATTTCAACATGCCATGTTCCAGGACACCCTCCTAGAGAACCTTGAGAGCACACTGACTACCCTGTCTCTGGAATACCAAGTAACTACCGCTGCAGTCCTGGCAAACCTTGCCAAATGCACAAATCCCCTGGTATGAGCGACCTTTGATGCCTTCGACACTGCCACCCGTATTGCTGGGATGGCCATCTCCACACAGCACCTAACCTGGCTTTGGGCCTGTGGGAGGACACTCACGGATAGTTAGCTGACGCACCCTGTACAAGGGTCTGCCTGTTTGGGGACAAGGTCATGGACACTGTCAATGACATGAAGGAACACTGCACCACCCTGCAGACCCTTGCAGAAGAGGGCCTTGAGCACGGTACCAGCAGCAGGAAAGGGAACTACCACTACAAGTTGTACTCCTCATCAAAACTCAACAACTCGTACCGCAAGTGCAGGCCCTAAGGAACAGACGACAACCATACAGGCACCCTACTAGCAGAAGTGCTGCCAAAAGGAAAGAAAACAGCATAAACAGACTGCGCCTTCCGCAGCGAAGAGCGTCCCCTTCCTTTTGGCAGGACACCCCTGGCCGAGATCACAATGGACAAGTGGGGATCCTCTGGATCGTGGAGGTGGGCTACAGCATCAGGTTCATAGTTCTACCTGTCCAACATGTCCCGCCCAACAGACCACCCCTCCCCCCCACACACATTTGTTGCCTTCTCTCTCTCCTGGCGTCATGGGCTATAGAACCTATCCCGCTGGGGGAGATCAACAGTAGCTTCTACGCCATATGCTTTCTAATACCTAAAAAATCTGGAGGAGTCTGGTCCATCCTCGACCTGCGGAAACGGAACAAATTCATCTTCAAAGAGACATTTCAAATGTACTCCTTGGGATCCATACTGCCCTTCATCCAAGCAGGGTACTGGTTGGCCACCCTGGACTTTCAGGATGCATAGATGCACATCCCCATCCACGAGTCGCACAGGCAATACTTGTGCTTCCAGGTGCCGGGCAGCCACTATCAATACTAGGTTCTCCCCTTTGGCCTGTTCCTATCACTGAGGGTGTTTACCAAGTGTGTTGCTGTAGTGATAGCCCACCTCTGCAAACAAGGGGTCTGCATCTTTCCATACCTTGATGACTGGCTCCTCACAGCCCCATCACCACAAGGGGCACAGACAGACTATATCCCTCCTGACCTCCCTAGGGTTCCTGTTGAACCATCTGAAACTCCACCCAATACCTGGAGTTCAATAGGGCAGACATAGACACCACAGCAACTAGAGCGTACCTCCCGGCACACTAAGTGAGTGCCATTATCTCAAAAGCCCACAGTGTCTCAGTATCTAGCCTAGCCACAACATGCACCCTCCTCTGTCTCCTGGGCCACATGGCAGCGACAACAAAGATGCTACCACTCACAACATTACTTATGTGCTAGCTACAGTGGCACTTCTATCTCCATTGGGATCAACACACCCAGCCACTGTCTACATGCGTCCCTTTTGACAAGAAAATCTTGGTCTCTGGTATGGTGGACCTGCCCAGAAAACCTCTAGAAGGGCAGACTCCTCCAGCAATGACCGCCACAAGTGGTCATCACCACAGACACCTCCACCACTGGCTGGGGGCTCACACAAGCCATCTGCACACCTAGGGGATAAGGAAAGTGCAGGAGCAGATGCAACATATCAACCTACTGGAACTTTGGGTGTTCTGACCAGCAGCACAGCGCCAGCCAGACAGTCCTCATCCAAATGGACAACCAGGTAGCCATGTTCTACATCAACAAATGGGGACAGATGGGGGTCTCTTGCCCTCTGCAGGGAAGCATTCTGATTCTGGACTTTCGCCCTCTCCAAACAGTGCCTACTGCAGGCATCCCACCTACTGGGCATGCAGAACACCCTAGCGGACAGACTGAGCCACCAACTGGACCCACACAAATGAATGCTGGATCCCCAGGTAGCAGAGTCCCTCTTCAAATGCTGAGGCTGCCCACAGGTGGACTCTTTGCCTCTGAGGACAACACAAAGTGTCCACTTTTGCTCCAAGTGCTCATCCTCGAAGAGCCTAGCCTTGGATGCCTTCGACGTATCGTGGGAGGAGTGGTCTCTAGTGTATGCCTTTCCACCCCTTCCACTCATATCCATGATAGTGCAGTGGATAGTTCAGGACAAGGCTTGGGCCATCCTCCTTGCACCCCACTGGTGTGGTTCCCCTTCCTGAGCTGACTGGCCATGGAACCATCAGTATGCCTCCCACCGAAGCCAGCACTCATCACTCAGGAGGATGCCATTGTTCTACACCCCAAGCTCACAGTGCTCAGCTTGACAGCCTGGAAACTAAATGGCACCCTGGGCGCCTTTGGCTTAACCACAAGGTGCAGCAGGTGAGCCTCACTGCATAGATTTACATCCACTACAGACTAAAGTGGAAATGGTTCAGCTCCTGGTGTTCTCACAAGGCCTGGACCTGGTGGCCTGCCAAGATCCTCCCAGTACCTCAGCACCCTCTTTGAAAGTGGACTCAAAATGCAGTCCATCCAGGTGCACTTCTCCGCCATTGTGGTGTTTCATGACTGCGTTAATGATATACCCATCACCACACCTTCCCTAGTTACTTGCTTCATGAAAGGGCTGACCAACCTACGCCCAGCAATGCATCCCCCAGTGCCACCCTAGGACCTGTTCATGGTCCTGCACCAGCTAACCCTGGAACCATTTCAGCCATTCCAGTCAGTGCTTCTAAAATAAGCCTCCTGGAAGATGCTAGTCGTAATCGCCATTACCTCTGCCAGAAGGATCAGCGAGCTGCAGGTGCTCCTGGCCCACCCACTGTACATGTAGCTGTGCTACAACCAGGCAACACTCTGAACCCACCCGAGGTTTGTCCGAAAGTAGCCTCTGCATTCCACATCAACCAGATAATTGAGCTCCCCACTTTCTACCTGGAGCCGCACTCCTCACTGGAGGAACACAGACTGCACATGCTGGATTGTGTCAGGGCTCTATGCACCTACCTACCTCATAACGGGGCCCTTGCGCCAAGGGGCACAGCTCTTCATCTCCTTCAGCCACAACAGACCCGGATGTCCTGTCAAAGAGGACTCTGTTGCAATGGATCTCTGACTGCATCGCCTTCTGCCACGACAAGGCACGTGCGCAGACCTCAGCTGAGGTCCGAGCCCTGGCCACAATCGTCAACCTGCACACTGTGCCACTCGCTGACATCTGCAAAACTGCCACCTGGTCCTCGGTGCATACCTTCCAGAAGGATTACTGCCTGGACCTTGAGGCACAAGTGGACTGCTCTTTTGGCCGGAAGTCCTGGCTGCTGCAGCGCTGCCCCACCCCATAGATACACAAGGCTGACCTGGGCCAGCCACAGCAAGCCCATGGCCCATGCAGTCAGCTTAGCCACGTTTCGCAGGGCATTCTAGACTTGTTAAGTTCTTTTCTGTTTACCCGTTATGTTCCTGATTACCCAAGGGTACTGGTTAACAAGTGTACTGAGTCCATGGGCCGTTGTCAGGGTAACCTTGATAAAGGGATGTCTGTTTCTGTTTACCCATTTGCCATGCACTCCGGTGCTGAAGTTACATGTTTTCACCAGTGTTCTGGTTACTGCACATTATGCAATAAAGCCTCTTTTGCTATGTCAAGTTGCACTGTTGTCATGGCATGGGCCAAGTTCCTCCTCACCCTAATCCACCACAACATGTGCAGCTTGGGAGGCATCAGATGTGACTGACTCTTCCTGCTTGTCCAAGGAGAAAGCAAGGTTACTTAACTCTAACAGGAGTTCTCCATGGACAGCAGGATAAGTCAGCCACACATACTCACCCACCTCCCTTGGATGAGGTTGACCTCACGTCCACGGCACTGCCTCTTAACAGCAAGCCTCCTTAGCTAAGGACACACTGAGCCAGCTAGGGGTGGGCCTGGAAGTTGGGCTACCTGGCATGCGTTCAGAAAGGATCCCCTTTCTGAGCTCAGGAGAGCACTTCCATCCTTGGCACTGTTGGATAACATCACCAGGTGTGGCTGACTTATCCTGTTGTCCACGGAGAACTCCTGTTACAGGTAAGTAACCTTGCTGTATGGGTGTTCCTCGGGTATGGGTTGGTCAGAGTGGAGGTGGCATTCTGATGTATGTGCATATTTTTGTAAAGTAAGTGTGTGCATAGATTTACACCCACTTCAGAACATGTGTATGTGTCAGCATTGGCATGCCACTGGGGCTGCTTTTGGGAGCCTCTTATTTTTCAATATGTATATATAGGGAGACAGAGAGATAATATTTCAATGTAATGAACTGTTTTGATTTCATAACACCATATGCCCACTTTCCAATATGTCATTTCCATATTCTAAAACTTAGAAAACAAGGCTACCCCATATATCCTGCCTCTACCCTTCCCTTCTTTTCTTCCCCCCACTAGCCTCCTTGACCTCTCAACCTTTCCCCATCTCACTTTTTTAATTCCCGCTGCTATCAGTTCTTGCAGTGGCTGCATCCCAATGTCTCCCTTGCCTTGTTATCCCAACTTATACGACCCCTTTGCTTTCCCTGTGCACCTGTTTTTGGATTCCTTACATAGGCAGCATGATTATATAATCAGGCTCTTCATGTTTATTTTATCAGTACCATTCTTGCACATCTGTGGATGACTGCACATTTTTGTGATGGTCAAAGTTGTCGTCATGTCATATATGTATATTTTATGCAGGCAAATAGGAGAGAATCTGATTGTACCTGGGGGAGTGAAAACCATTGAAGCCCACGGCAGAATGGTGATACCTGGGGGCATCGATGTCCATACCCGCTTTCAGCTGCCCATTCATGGAATGACTGCTGCTGATGACTTCTACCAGGGAACAAGGGCAGCCCTGGCTGGTGGCACCACCATGATCAGTAAGATGTATTTTTTTTTCATCTTCTTGTGATGACTGAAGCAGTGCATCCTTCTATCACCATTTTGTCCTTTTAGCCTTGTGTAGGGGGCATATTCAGCAACACGGCTAGGAAAAGTAAAATACTTCAACATAAACTAGATATTCAGCGGCAAAACATTTTGGTTTCCAATGCTGGCTATCCAGGCTCCCTGGCCACTGGCACCACAATTCACTTAGTGAAGATATTCAACCACTAAGGAGGTACACATAGGGGTTTAAAGAGGGCAGGTGAATGGCTGACCTAAACTTAAACCACTTTAACTATCTGGCTGGCAGCTGAATATTGCCATTTTGTTTTAACTAAGTGAGGTCAGGTCAGCTGAAATCTCCAGTAAATGAAGACATATTGTGATGTGGTATCAGCTATTTAGAAAGTTTCCCTGCTATCACTTCGTATAGGTTTATGCAAATTTTCATATTAAAAAAAAAAAAAAAAGGAAAGGGCATTGGGGAAATATTCACACTTATCTTGTTAGACCAGTCCAGATGAGTGGGTTATGCTCCTCAGCTAGCAACTGGAGGCTGCTCACAAATTTCAGCGATGTCATCACTAGGTTTATCCTCTACTGTAGCCCTGAGAAGCCAGTATTGTCTGCCTCCAGCAGGTGGCAAGCTGGAAGATGGTCAAACGATTGCCAGCATGGTGTTAAAGGTGAGGTGAGATGGGCTGTTATAGCCAAAAAACAAGATCCAACTGAAGAAAACAGTAAATAGCATAATCACTGGCAAGTTAGATGTAAAGCGTTGATGAGGCATGCAAAAATTAGAATTTGAAATGAAGCTTGCTGTGGTAGCAAAAAAACTCCAAATCTGAATAAAAAAAGCCTGAGGGGGAGTCTATTGGACCATTAGATAAGAGGAATAAAAGGGGCACAAAGGGAGGACAAGGCTACAACAGAGAGACTAAGGGGGCATTTTAGAAGGCCTGTTCATGAGTTGGATTTCCAAAAACAGACATTCAGATGCTCAAATCAGAGACCACTCTGAACACGTTTTAGAAACTGGGTATATAGATGTTTCCGGCGGAAGCATGTCCATATAGCATGGGGAGTAGGGAGGAGCATGTCATGGTGCAATTTCAGAACAGCATAAGCACGCCTGGTCCTGGTTGAGGTATACATACCCATACCGGCTCTGGACCCACAAATGAGGTGCAAAAAAAGTGCTTGCCTCATGGATGCAACACTTCCAGAGGGCAGAGCAAAATGTGCTTGCTTTGTTAGTTAATATCTTCTGACCAATGAAACCAATACAAGCATCAAGGAACCTGTGTCTTTTGGGGAAACTGCTAGGTACTTATGACCTAGATTGGCCACTGTTGGGAACAGGATACTGGGCTTGATGGACCTTGGTCTGACCCAGTATGGCATATCTTATGTTCTGTAAGTAAATACATACTCCATACGCATTTGTCTTGAGTATCTGAAATGGCAGGTTGGGAATTGCAAGTCTCATAAGTCCATCCCCCTTCTGAAATACCCCTGCTGGTGCATCCAGGTACCTGGTTATGTGGGCATGCAATTCAGGGACGTCCACATTTTGAAATGGCCTACACCTGTGCATGTACCTGGGCTTGCAGGTCCTGTCTCCAGAACTGGTTACTGAGACATTAATTATTCAGAGTAAAGAGAGAGCGATTTCAGACAGCATCTATATGTGCCTCCACTACTGCCACACCCCCAGATTTTTGGATGTTCTGCTCTGGATGTCCCAGATCCTCCCTGGACGCCTCTTCGAAAATTCCACTTCACGTGTGTTTTTTTTTCTAGAAATGATATTTAAATGTAATGATTCAGAGGAATTGAAACAACTCTCGGTGAACCTGGTAGATGTAATTGATAGTTCACAAATTAGTAATAGTAGGCCTGCAATTTCATTTTTTGTTTTCAGCACCTTGGAATGTATGCTGTCTAGTCCAAGTGATTTGCTACTGTTTAGTTTGTCAAATTTGCCCTTTAAAATTGAAGATTGGAGCATTGCCAATATAACATCAATTTTTAAAGAGTTACGGGGTGGGCCATGAAACTACAGAATAGTGAGCTTGACGTTAGTGCCAGGCAAAATGGTACAAACCATTATAAAGAACAAAATTACTGATATTAAAATAGTTAGATTTATCAAAGGGAAGTCTTGCCTCACCACTCTGCTACATTTTTTTTGAATGTGTGAATAAAGATAATAAAGGTGAGCTGGTGGATATAGAGTATCTGGATTTTCAGAAAGCTTTTGACAAGGTTCCTGATGAGGAAATGTTAAAGTCTTGAGATAAGAGGCAGTGTGCTATGGGGAGTAGGGCTAAATGGTTAATTTTGTCAATGAAGGAAAGTGAATAGTGGAGTACCCAAGGGTTCTGTGTAGGGCCCACTACTTTTTAACATATTTATAAATGTCCTGGAAATTGGACAGTGACTGAAATGATCAGTTTTGTAGACGACGCAGAAGAATTCAAAGTTATTAAATGCAAGAGGATTGTGAAAAATTGCAAGAGGACCTTGAGAAATTGGGAGTCAAGGCATCCAAATGACAGATGAAATTTTGATATGGGCAAGTGAAAAGTTATGCACTTAGTGAAGAGCCGTCCAGGCTATAGCTGTACGTATGATGCAACATTCCACATTAGGAGCGACACCACTCAGGAAAAGGATCTAGATGTCGTCATGGATAATACGTTGAAATCCTCTGCTCAGTGTGCAGAGAAAGTTAATAGAATGTTAGGAATGATAGGGATAGGAATGGAGAATTAAATCAAGGATATCATAATACGTCTGTATCATTCCATGGTGCAACTGCACCTTGAGTATTGTGTGCAGTTCTGGTCGTCTCATCTGAATAGCAGATTAATATTCTATGTATATAGTTCAATGTATATAGTTTTACCCCCATATTATCCATGTTTATCTTATCCAAATTTATTTTCCTGTTTTATGTAATACCGAGCAGCCTGTTGTTCTGGTCTTTGGTTCTCTGTAAACCGCGCTGATTGTAAATAGCGCGGTATATAAAAAATTGAAATAAATAAATAAATAAATAAATAATGGTATAGCTGAATTGGTAGGGCCAGCCCAAGGATTTCTGCTCCCCCCCCCCCTCGCCTCGATGGCAGGGGCGGTTCGGCTCAGCGGCAGGCCATCTGCTTTTGGAACACATGGCCTGCTGCTGCTTTTCCCTCTCTGACATACTGCCTTTGAACCCCCAAAGTTATGTCTGAGGGGGTCAGAAGCAGCAGGCCATGTGTGCTGAAGGACATGGCCTGCCGCCGAGCCAAGCTGTGTCCTCCTCTCCCCCCCCCCCCCTGCCACCAGAATCAGTGGCAGCACAGTGTGACTCAGCATGGGAGGGGGGTGTCGGGCTGTGTGTGCCCACAGAGATCTGCCACCCTAGGCAGCCGCCTCGTGGATGGCCCAGTCCTGGGAATTGGAAAATGTGCAGAGAAGGGCGACCAAATGATAAAGGGGATGGAAGGATATCCCTGTGAGGAAAGGCTTGAAAGGTTAGAGCTCTTCAGCTTGGAGATGAGGTGGCTGTGGGATGATATAATAGAGATTTATAACATAATGAGTGGAGTAGAATGAGTAAATGAGAATCGGTTTACTCATATAAAAGTATAAAGACTAGGAGACATGCAATGAAGCTACAGAGTAGTACATTTAAGACTAGTAGGTGAAAATATTTTTTCACCTAATGCCTGATTAAGCTCTGAAATTTGTTGCCAGAGGATGTAGTAAAAGCTGCTAGTGTAGTGGAGTTTAAAAAAGGTTTGGACAAGTTTGTGGAGGAAAAAGCCATAAACCATTATTAAAATGGACTGGAGGAAATGGATTAGGCAAAGCAGCATATAATTTGTCTATCTTTTGAGATTCTGCCAGGTACTATTGGCCAGTGTTGGAAACAGGATACTGGGCTTGACGGACCCTTGGTCTGACCCTGTATGGCAAGTGTTATGTTGTGTGGACTTGTGCAGCAGTGCAGTTAAGACTATCCTGACTGGCACAGACTACAGTGCTTTTTGCCTGTGTGCTTGAGACCAGTAGGCCTGGTGTTTGTTTGGAGCTTGGGTACGCCCCTGTCTTCTCGAGCCGACAGCTTGCCCTGTTTTCAGTGCTGTTACCCATAGGTTCCTAGTACTTGATAGGCTGGAGAGCGGATACGAGGACCCCATGGGGCCTTGAGGAGGGTGGTAAGTTTGGGCTCAGGTCCCTCTTCTCTCTGGCTTGCTAAGTGTCTTATTTTTTGTTTTTTTCTGACTTCTTTCTTTCCGCTTTGAATTGCATGGACTGTAAGAACATAAGATATGCAATCTCATATTTCAGTTCTTTCAACACCCTTGGATGTATACCATCCGGCCTAGGTGATTTTGCTACTCTTCAGTTTATCTAATAGTTGTAAGACATCTTCCCGATGTATCGATATTTCCTCCAATTCTTCCGCACCTTTAAATACCACTTCAGTCATGGGTAACATCCCTACATCTTCCTCAGTAAAGACCGAAGCAAAGAATTCATTCAGTCTCTCCGCTATCGCCTTGTCGCCTCTTAGTGAGTTGAGATCACCTTGAAGGACCTTTGGGGGGCTTTACAGTCTATTGATTCAAAGGTTTCTTTTGCATTAAATTCCTTATGTCAATTTTCTCAGGAAGCAGCCGTGTCTATGCGGCAGCTTGATGAGAAAATGTCCTCGTTGGATTTGAAGGTTAATAAGTTAGTCTCAAGTACTTCCATTACAGACGGTGAATGTGGCCGCGATTAAGGATTCACTGATTTTGCATTCTAAGATGGAGGCTCTTGAAAATTCATCAAGAGCTTGTAATTTACGTTTTTAAAATTTTCCTTGTTCTTCTTTATTATCGTCTAAAATACTTTTTGAGAAATACCTTAAGGAGGTTTTGATTATTTCAGATGATATTGATGTGGTACAAATTTATTATATACCCTCAAGGTCCAAAAAGGTTAATCCCGTTGAGGGAGAGTTTGATGAAATTGTTCCCTCCATTGCTAATTTAACAGCCTTTTTAGAAGATTCCCAGGATATAATCACGCAGCGGTCCACATTGCTGGTTACTTTTTCGTCTATTTTGGTAAAGCAGCATATTTTGAGAGCCTTTTTCAAAGCGAAAGCAGCTATGTTTTTTGTGGACAAGCTGTGCAGGTTTTTCCAGACGTATCACGTAGCACCCAATTGCGGAGGCGGCAATTTTTATCTCTGAAGCCCCGCGTTTTGGCATTGGGTGCTGCCTTTTTCCTGCGTTTCCCCTGTAAGTGTCTTATTACTTATCGGGGTGCTTCATATGCTTTTCTTGATATTTCCCATCTGGAAAAATTTCTCTGTAATAAGCAAGGGGCAGTTGGGGATGGGGAAGTCTAATTTATATATGACCCCCAATTGGTGGCCTTAGGGCCTGTTTTTCTTTATTGTTTCTTTGATATTTCATCTGACTTTAGAGCAGGTATCCTCCCTTGACGAGGTCTATTATTGTCCCAGCATATATGGTTATATTCTATAGTGATGTTTTCCTTTAAACTGATATTGTTGTTGTTGTACGAGATGTTTCTTTATCTTAGTTTGGTTATTGTAATGACTGAAACTCAAAGAAAAAAAGAAAAAAAAAAGTATTTCCTGACATTGCCCATCACTTTACCCCCTTGCAGCTTCATATTATGCCCTCTAGTTTTACAGCTTCCCTGTCTTTGGAAAAGGTTGGTTTGTCCATTTATACTTTAAGTATTTTTAAAAGGTCTGAATCATATCTCTCCTGTCCCTCTTTGCCTCCAGAGTGTACGTATTTAGTTCTTCAAGTCTCTTCTCATAAGTCTTCTGACGCATGCTACAAATCATTTTGGCTGCCTTCCTCTGAACCGCTTCCAGCCCTTTTATGTCCTTTGCCAGATACAGTCTCCAAAACTGAACACAATATTCCAAGTGAGGCCGACTTCTACAGTGGCATTAGTACCTCTTCCTTTCTGCTGGTAATTCCTCTCTGTATGCAACCCAGCATCCTTCTGGCTTTTGCCGCCGCCTTGTCACACTGTTTCGCCACCTTGAGATAGAAACAATCACACCAATCTCTCACCCCCTATCGCATACAACTCCCTTGGATTAATGCTTCCCAAGTGCATGACACTGCACTTCTAAACATTAAATCTTAACTGCCAAGCATTAGACCATTCTTCCAGCTTTTGTAGATCTTTCCTCATGTTCCCCACTCTGTTACAAATTGTGGCGTCATCTGCAAAAAGACAGACTTTTCCATTCAGCTCTCCGGCAAGATCACTCACGAATATATTGAACAGAACCAAACCCTGGGGCACACCGCTAATCACCTTCCTTTCATCCGAGTGAGTTTCGTTTACTGTCACCTTCTGTCGTCTGTCAGTCAACTAATTTCTGATCCAGTTCACCACCTTGGCACCCATCCCCAAGTTTATTGATAAGCCTCCTACGAGGAACAGTATCAAAGACTTTGCTGAAATCTATGTAGATCACATCCATCGCATGCCCTTGATGTAGTTATCTGGTCACCCAGTCAAAGAACTCAATCAGATTTGTTTGGCAAGATTGACCTTTGGTAAAACCATGTTGCCTCGGATCATGCAACCTGTTGGTTTCGAGGAAGTCCACTAATCGCTCTTTCAGGGGCACCTCTATTACTTGTCCTGCCATCGAGGTAAGGCTTACTGGCCTGTAGTTTATCACTTCTTCCCTATTACCACTTTGTGGAGAGGTACCACATCAGCCCTTCTCTAGTCCTGTGGAACTTCTATCTCCAAGGATCTATTAAGAACATCTCTGAGCTCTTTCAGTATCCTGGGGTGTATCCCATCTGGTCCCATAGACTTGACCACTTTCAGTTTTGCAAGCTGTTTGTATTATCAGCTCCGATTGTACAGCATTGCCTAGATTTCCATCATTCTTTTGAGGATCTGACTTGGAGAGTGCTTGATAGAGTGCCTGAAAATCCGAAGGGTGGTGATCATGAACAACTACTTCAAATTTTAGAACAGAGATGGATTTTTACTTGGTCCACTGTCGAACCATTGGGACGTAACAAAGAGCTGGATTGGGTCAGTATTCTCTAACAGTTTGCAAATGTTTATTTTGAGGAGTTTCAGTGGCCTTGGTTACACATACTAGCTGTGGACATTTGCAGTTCATTGGCTAAGTTTGCTATTTAATGACTCAACCTTACTGCAACTTTCGGATCACTAATGAGCATGCGCTGGCGTCTCGGAGTGGTGGAGGGGCCGTATGGTTGCTTTCTTTTCTGGCAGTTCAGTTGAAGCAGGGCATGGAGCGTATATTTGCCCGAAACGCAGTGCTGTGTACTTTTGGATAACTGCTCTCTTTGGAAATTGTTTTCCTTTGGAAGTTACCATTTCTGTTTTGTCTTCTTGCAATTTGAGAAGGACATTGTGATATCTGCTGCTGTGTTCCGTTCCATGTGATATTCAATTCAGGATCAACGGCGGTTCAGATAAGTCAAGTTTTTTAAATCAATTTTCTTATACAAGTACATTTATGTTTTGAAGGTGGCACCAAGTTGTGGTGTTTGTTTCACCTTTTCTCTTTTTGGCTCCGTTGTGGGCTTATTTAATTGGACTGTAATAAAACTGAGTTAAATGGAAGTAACGGCTTCGAGAGGCTTTTAACCTCATGGCTGATCTTCCGACAAAAATACTTCCAATATTAATGTTTCTCTGTGCTCGCTCACATTTTTTGGATGTTTTTTCACTCTTCTTTAGTTTAGGGATTGATGTGTTCAAAAGCATAGCTGTTTCCAATGTTTGCTTTTGCTGGGAGTGACGTACTGAACTTGCCTTTCTCCATCCATCACCCCCTTTCTCTAGTTTAAATACCTGTCTACATACTGTCTGAATTTTTCCACTTAGGATCCTTTTCCCTGTGGTGGAGAGATGTAGTCCATCAGTACAGTATAGTCTCTTGTTGATCCATATGTTTCCACAGGTTTGCACTAGGTTTGGAGCCATGTATTAAAGTTATGTGATGCAGCCTTTCTGCCCCCCTTACCATGAACAGGTAGAACTTCTGAGAATGCTATAGTGTTGGCAATGGGCTTGAGTTTCTCTCCCAGAGTCTGGAAGTCCCTTTGGACTTCAGAGGCACTGTTTCTAGCCAGGTCATTTGTACCGAAGTGGATGATAATATCAATTATGGAGTGCTCACTTCCTGCACTAACTAAACCAACAATTTGGTTTATATTCCTGCTGGCTAAAGAGCCTGGGAGGTATTTGACCATCCTCTCTCCTTTGAGCTGTGTTCCCAAGTTGGTGCCTCTGATGGAATCTCCATGGAGTAGCAGTTTTCTGTTTTTGTATTTTTTTTTCTTCCTATTTGGTACATTATCAGTAGATTTGGCATTAAGCCTATCATTTAAGGGCACTTCAGTTTCCATAGATTGGGCACCCTCATTATCCAAGGAAGAGAAGGCATTATGCAGGGATATCACTTAATGTATAGGGTGTCTCTGCGTTACAGGTCGCAACCTACCAGAGCCCACTGTGATCCATTTGATCTCCAGGAACAAGCAGGAATGAGTCTTCACATATGGGTACGTCGGTACCGACAGAGCCTGCGCAGGAACGCTCCCCAGCTTCCCAAAAAGGAAAGCTTTTGGGAGCATCCCACAGCGCCTGCGCGCTGCCTTCCTGCCTTTCCTAACCGCCTCTCTTCAGTTCTTCTTTTCCGCGGAGCCAGCAGGTCGTGTTCCTCTCACCGCTGAAGAAGTTCTTTATTTTATTTTATTTCTTTGGTCGCGCGTCTGCCTTCTTCGACGTCGGACCGGTACCGCCGGTCTTTTCTTTCTTTTTTCTCAAAAAAAGAAAAAAAAAAAAAGAATACTTTCCGTTCCACTTCAGTGTATTTTTTCTTCGTTGGGCCTTAGGCCTAACAGAAAATTCCTCATGGAAAAGCCCGCCTCCGGGTTTAAAAAATGCACTAAGTGCAGCGGTACCATCTCTGTTACCGACACCCATGACTGGTGTCTTAAGTGTTTGTTTGGGTCCTGACCATTCCATCACGGATTGTCCGTCCTGCACCATGATGTCTAAAAGAGGTTTACAGAACAGAGCAGCCAAGCTCAGTACACTGTTTCCCTCTGATGCAGCTTCGGTTGCATCGACGTCTTCCAGGGCGGCTTCTTCCTCCTATGGATCTCGGGTAACCAAACATAAGTCCAGCCGGTCCTCGAAGGGTAGATCTCCCTCTAAGCATCGAGCTGCCTCCGGGCTTGCCCTCGAGGATCCTGCACCGGCAAAAGTACCCTGGCGGGAAGCTCCGGCTTCCAAAGCTCCTCCTATGGGGTCACAGGTTGACATCGATGGCACGGCCTCGACCGATCACCTGTTGCAATGTTCTGGGGTACTGGTGGAATCCGCCGGTACCGACCTCCAGACATTCATGGCGTCGATGGATCAGAATGTTCTGACCATGCAGTGTGCCATTATGGCATTCATACAAGCTGTGACGCCGCTGGTACCGCAACAAGCTTCGTTGTCGGTACCGGCTCCGATATCGGTTCCGGTGCCGGTACCGGTTGCATCGACATCGGCTTCGGTATCGACTGCAGCGGTACCCTGTCCGATGATGCCTATCGGTACCAATGACTCCCGATTTCGATACCACACGGTATGCGTATCGGGCTTTACAAGAGCATCCAGTACCTCTTCTTCAACAGGGCTCAGGGTTCTACTCCCCCTACTTTCTAATTCCAAAGAAAACAGGAGGTTACAGACCCATATTAGATCTCAGAGAATTGAACAAATTCCTATGCAAGGAGAAATTCAAGATGATTTCTCTGGGTACTCTCCTTCCATTCCTTCAGAGTCAGGATTGGCTTTGTTCTCTAGATCTCAAGGATGCGTATACCCATATACTCATCCATCCAGCACACAGAAGGTTCCTTCGGTTCCTTTATCAGGGAAAGCACTATCAATACAGGGTGCTTCCCTTTGGTCTGGCCTCTGCTCCAAGAGTGTTCACAAAATGCATGGCAGTAATAGCTGCATTTCTACGCACTCTGGGAATATTCGTATTCCCATATCTGGACGACTGGCTCATCCGAGCTCCATCCCAGTTAGAGGGCCAGACTTCCCTAGCCTGCACAATGCGTGTCCTGCAGTATCTGGGACTGGTTATAAACATTCCAAAGTCCCGACTCACCCCTACTCAGTCTCTAGAGTTCATAGGGGCCTTGCTGGATACCACAACTGCAATCTTCCCCATGCCCGTTGCCTATGCTTAGTGCAGTTAGGTGGGTTTTTAACTGACTCTGAGAGGCTAACTGCTTGAGAGATGTTACAACTGCTAGGCCACATGGCATCCACGGTGCATGTGGTCCCTTTATGCTCGCCTTCACATGAGGGCAGCTCAATGGACTTTGTCCACCCAGTGGACCCAGGCATCTGGAAGTCTGTCAGACAAAATAGCAACCTCCAGGCGCCTCTTTTGGTCTCTCCAGTGGTGGAAGTCCACTCAAAATCTGTTGCTGGGGTCCCCCTTCCAACAATTGTTACCCCAAGCAATCCTTACAACAGATGCCTCTCCAAAGGGTTGGGGAGCTCATCTCCAAGACCTCTCCACCCAGGGCATTTGGTCTCCACGGGAGACCTCTCTACATATCAACTTCTTAGAGCTCAGAGCAATCTTCTTGGCTCTCAGTCTTCCATACCCTGCTCAGCTTCAAGACAGTCCTCATTCACACGGACAACCAAGTAGCCATGTTCTATGTGAACAAGCAGGGAGGAACTGGCTCTCTGTCGCTTTGCAACGAAGCTCTGAGATTGTGGGCCTTCGCCAGAGAGCATCAAATTCATCTTCTGGCAGTATACCTTCCAGGAGTTCAAAACTCCTGGGCAGACAGACTCAGTCGAGTTCTGCTTCCACACGAATGGTCCCTTCATATGGACCAGATAGTCAGAATCTTTCGAATTTGGGGAACCCCGGACATAGACCTCTTTGCAAGTCCATGGAATGCCAAACTTCCTCGATTCTGTCCCAGAATTCCGTGTCAGGGAGTTCAGGCCAGGGATGCCTTCCTCCTTCATTGGGGTCAAGACTTCCTGTACGCCTTTCCACCCATTCCCCTAATTCCCAAGACCCTGTTCAAGCTTCAGAGAGATCAAGGGACTATGATTCTCATAGCTCCACGTTGGCCATGCCAAGTGTGGTACCCTCTACTTCTGCATCTCTCTCAAGCTCCCTCCCTGGACTTGGGGTCTGCTCCAGATCTCCTGTCTCAGGAGGGGGGAACGTTGTGGCACCCAAACCCCAAATCTCTCCATCTTAGGGCTTGGTTGCTGAAGGCTTAGACCTTCAAGATTGGCATCTTTCTCAGCAAGTAAGGGATATCCTTAATGCTTCCAGAAAGCCTTCTACTAGACGTTCCTATGTTTTTAAATGGAAAAGATTTACCATTTGGTGTGCTGAGAAGGGTATTAACCCTCTAGCAATACCTTTGAATTCTTTACTAGAGTATCTCCTGCATCTTTCCCATGCAGGCCTCAAGACGAATTCAGTAAGGGTCCATTTGAGTGCTATTGCAGCATCCCTCAAGCCTCTCAGTGGACAATCTGTCTCCTCTCATTCTCTTATTGCAAGATTCATGAGAGGCCTTCTTTTAACTAAACCTCCCATTAGACCACCTCCAGTGGCATGGGACTTGAATCTGGTTCTTGGTCAACTCATGAAGCCACCCTTTGAACCCTTAGCCACTACCTCCTTGAAATTTCTTTCCTGGAAGGTTATCTTTCTTATTGCAGTCACCTCAGCTCACCGCATCAGTGAACTGCAGGCCTTAGTGGCTAATCCACCTTATACAAGGTTCCATCATGATAAGGTAGTCCTTAGGACCAATCCACACTTTATGCCTAAAGTGGTCTCACTTTTTCATCTTAATCAAGAGGTGTATTTACCTGTCTTTTTTCCAGGTCCTCATGCATCGAGTGCAGAGAGGAATCTTCATACCCTGGATTGTAAGAGAGCTCTTGCTTTTTACTTACAAAGGACACAGCAACATAGAAAGCCTTCTCAACTCTTTGTTGCTTTTGATTCCTCTCATTTGGGACTTCCAGTCTCTAAGAGGACACTGTCCAATTGGATTGCTCAGTGTATTTCTTTTGCCTACCAGAGTAAGAACCTTTCTCTGGAGGGCCATGTCACAGCTCATAATGTGAGGGCCATGGCCACCTCTATGGCTCATCTAAATTCTGTCTCTATCGACCAGATCTGTCGAGCAGCCACCTGGGCCTCGGTTCATACCTTCACAGCCCATTACTGTTTGGACAAGGACTCCTGCCGGGATGCCTTGTTTGGTCAGGCTGTTCTCAAACACCTGTTACATGCTTAATCAACTCCTACCCTCCATCCCTGGTTGGATGCCTGAGATCCATGGGAGGAGGTAGAGCCCTTCTCAGGGTCTCACAACCTTGGGGATCTCCCGGGCATCTCTAGCTGGGGAGTCCCCATATGTGAAGACTCATTCCTGCTTGTTCCTGGAGATAGCACAGTTACTTACCTGTAACAGGTGATCTCTGGGAACAGCAGGAATAAGTCTTCACAACTCACCCACCTCCCCTAGGAGTTGTATCTCTCTATCTTTCCTTTCCTCTCTCTCTTTGTCTCAGCTTTAAAACGCGAACTGAAGAGAGGCGGTTAGGAAAGGCGGGAAGGCAGCGCGCAGGCGCTGTGGGATGCTCCTAAAAGCTTTCCTTTTTGGGAAGCTGGGGAGCGTTCCCGCGCAGGCTCCGTCGGTACCGACGTACCCATATGTGAAGACTTATTCCTGCTGTTCCCAGAGATCACCTGTTACAGGTAAGTAACTGTGCTTTCCTGGGCTGTTTGAACAAAATCTGCCACCGTTTGCACAAAGAATCAATTTGTAACTTAGAGAAAGTGTGTTTAATTGCAGCTAATTCTTCCCTTAGGAGAGTCAATCCTTTATGCACAGCATCTAACTTGAGGAATGTAGGGCAAGCTCTTAGGTTCCAAATGATTCTTCGTAGAATGAAAGCACCACAGTTACTGTATTGAATACATGAAGTTCTGACTCAGCTGTCCTAGAAGGGGAAAGGGAGAAAACATGGGTTTAACACCTAATTAAAGGACAGATGTCAATATATATGATGACTATATAGGCAATGCAACCCAGGGGTGGGTGGGAACTTAAGTGTCTCTGGCCAGTACGCCTTCTATGAACTGAGGGCATATTAAGATATCTGATTTAAAGGCTATGCAAGGAACGTAGGCAGGCTGAAGATCCCTGAAAACCTACATGCAACAGGTCAAGTTTATCAAAAAAGAGGCAATGATAGTTTGAAAGCCTTAGCTGTTAGGCTGGAAACCCATGCTGAGCACTGGGGTCTGTAAGTACTGACACAAGGGACACGTGTTGTCTTGCTGCTGTTAAGAGGTGATGTGCTACTGTGAGGAGAGCTTCTTTGGATCTTACACTTGCACTTTAAAGCTCTGCACTTCAAATACCAGGATGCTGAATTTCCTTGTTCATTGATAGTCTGTGACTGTCTTGCTAATACTTAAGCATTACCCACGTGCAAGGTCAGGGGACTGCCGTTAAGAGGAGATGCACTCCTGAGGCATCGCTCTTCTGGAGTCGCACTGATGGACCATACCAAAGGGGCATGCCCCTTGACATGCCCCAGGACATTGCCAAATAGTTTGATTTCTATTATTAATGTTTTTGTATGGTCTTAACATTGTGAATCCTTTTTGTTTTGTATGCTACAGCCATTCAAATCCTGATGGTGCTCGGTAGAGGAAGATCCAGTAATGTGGGGACTGGATGTAGTGGGAGGATCACAATTTGTTTTGGGGTGTACAGGGCATATTAGATGAGTCTATTGTTGAAGGGAGGGAAACCAGGTGGTGGATTTATCAGAAATGCAGTTAGACAAAGTGCACTGCTTGAGGTGGGAGTTGGGGGCGGAGGTAGTAAGGATTTGATTTGTACAGAATCACTGAATGGGTAGTAGCATAACAAGAGCCTTTGCATACAAGTCTTAATACAAGAGAAATTTAGATGTGCTTTTCAACACAGAGACCTGGTTGGGAGATCCAGGAGGTCCTATTATAACATTACTTGAGCCTTCAGATTATGATATTCTTCACTGCCCTAGATGGAATAAATGTGGGGGAGGGGTAGCAGTTATATTTCATAAGGATTTAGAGATGACTTTGTGGGGCACACAGGATTTAGCATCTGATTTTAGATCGTAACAGAGAGCTGAAAATTGCTTAAGTTTTGCTTCCACCTGCTGTGGAGGCATAGCACTCATCTGCACTGGTCTAGCAAGATTCAAGGAAAGAAAACAATGAGGTATGTAAATTTTCTCCTTTGCCATGGTTTTCTTTTTAATCATGTACATACCAGAAGGACTACTGCAAAGGAGTATAAATATACATGCAGAGGATTTTTTTTGTTTCACCACTGTATATCTACTGTATTTCCCAGTCGTGTTTTTTTTATATCTGTAAACCATGGTACGACTTATACACAGGAGTGACTTATCTAATAAATTTATGAATGGACCCCGCCTTTTGAAACGGACATACATACTTGCAGCTGGGTCCTCTGCTATACACCCAGCGCTTGCAAGCAGACTCTCTCTGATCAGCAAACTGGTATGTACTTTAAGTTTACTTGCAAATAGCATACCAAATAGCATACCAGACGAATTTTGGTTACCAAAAAAATGTCATCTTTAACACCACAGAAAATGGTGATCCTGAAGGCGTGGATCTCATACACCATGGAATTCATATTGAAAGTTATTCATTACGCAGAAGAACATGGTAACAGAGCCGCCAAGTGAATTTTTGGGATACATAAGAAATTAGAGACTGGAGAAAGACGCAGGGGAAAATTAATCTTGATGAAATGCAGCAAGAAGACAAATCATGGCCGCAAAGCATGGTGACCTGAATTAGAAGCATATCATCTTCAGCTCAATGTAGAGCGGAGGGCCCAGGGCTGTAGACTATCCACTGTGCAGGTGCGATTCAAAATAGTTCACATCATCAGGGAAATGAATATCAAGGGATTCAAGGCTGTTCATTCGTGGTGCTACCGATTTTATGATAAGAAACAGATTAAGCATTAGACAAAACAACCATGTGTCAGCAGCTCCCTGCTGATTTCTTGGATAAAGTACGGACTTTCAGGGAATTTGTAAACAAAGAAATCATTGCATACACAGTGACACTGGACTTCATAATCAACATGGACGAGGTTCCGTTAACCTTTGACATCCCATTAGGGAGAACAGTCAGTCAAAAGGGGGTTAGAACAATAAATATTAGAACCACCGGACACGAAAAGACACACTTTACAGTAGTGCTCGCCTGCTGTGCAAGTGGAAAGAAGCTGCCACCTATGATATATATTCAAAAGGAAGACAATGCCACATGAAATTCTACCAACCAACACCGTTGATGTGAATGTGAGAGGATGGTTGGATGAGAGCATGATGTTGAAATGGTTGCAGCACCGCTTTAGTAAACAGCCAGACAGATTTTTCAAGAGACACAAAGCGCTACTTGTCATGGATGAAATGAGAGCCCATTTCACTGAAGCTATGAAGAAGGAAATAAAATCTCTGAACACTGTCCCAATTATTATACCCGGTGGTATGACTATGCTTCAACTGCTTGACATTTCCGTCAGCAGAAGATTCAAAGCTGTGCTGCATTGCCTATGGGAAAATTGGATGTGCCACGGAAAACAGTTGCATGGCTACATTGCGACAACATAGTGGGGGGTGTGAGATTTAAAATCAATCAAGTTTTGTGAAGGCTGAGATCCTAAAGAGCTCTGATTAACCATGAAGATGAAGACTAGGAAGACAATAATGAACATGAACTGGCACCAGAAATTGCAGAACTATTTCACAGTGACACCAAAGATGAGGTCTCCAATGGCTTTCCCGAGAGTGATACCGAACAAATTTTGATATGGAATGAGTGTTATTGTAAAGTAAAACTGAATAAATTTTTTTCTTTTTTTAAGAAACAGCAACATTGTCTTGCCCATTTTATCTTTTTGTAATTGCGACTTATACGAGTAATTTACATGTGACAACGCCAAATTGAGGCACTGTGTCTTATACACAGGGGTGACTTATAATCCGTGAAATATGGTATTTAACTCTCCTTTTACTGAAACAAACACGACAGTAGATTTTGGTGGAGTTGATTTCTGAACAGGGGTACAGCAGCACTCCAATAATTCCTTTGCTAATGCTGCTTTCCCTTGTGATATGAAAAGTTAGTCTCGAATGACTTCTGTTGGAATGTTCCGTGCACAGTAGTCAGAATATTTGGCTGTTGCTGTAAAACCAATTCCTGTCTCAGATGATGTAAATTTACAAGAAATTTGGAGGCAAAAGATTAGCTGATTATGATTTAGCTGATGGCGGTGGATGATTCCATTGTACATTCAAATAGTTCTTGAGTGTATCCCTAGCAGAAAGGGTAGGTTGGAGGACCAGTCCAGATTAACATCTCTGTGACAGGGTGAGGTGGCAGTGGGAGGAGGCTAAAGGGAGATGGATTGCTTCCTGCTTTGTCTAGGGAGCTGCTGCTCGGCCTGCTCTAGATCCTGTAGGTAGGAACTGATAAGTTGCAAATTCAATTCCTAACTTTATCTAGTTCTGTTAATTAAACATATTCACTGTGCATACAAGGGGCTGTAGCTTTTGCTTTCTTTCCTTTCTTCTGATCTCTTGTTGCATTTCAGCTCATTGGTAGAGGAGTTTGGTGTCTTGTTTGAGTCTATGCTTTGACTGAAATCCAATAGTTTCCTATAGAGAAGCTGCAGAGCCTTCCTAGATGTTCTATTTTTTTCTGGATTGCCTGTTTGAATGCAAACACTGTTTCAATGCAAGTAAGAGCTGACTTCCAATGTAGCAGTGAATAGGAATTTCAGACCTTAGCACATGGCTAAAAATAAGGAAGCCCAGAGATTGGCTTAGAAACATTGGCCCGGATTATTCATAGGTATTTACCTGGTTTACAGATCCGTAAACCATGTAAATGCCCCTGAGCGGGATATTCAGCAGCACTAACATGATTAGTGCCGCGGAATATCTGCTGGTGGTTAGCATCCGGGCATGTTGAGGACATTTCAGGGCAGAGCTTAGGCCAGTATGCATCAGGGTAAATGGTCTCGGGGTAGCCTTTCATCTCCAGGAACAAGCAGGAATGAGTCTTCACATATGGGTACGTCGGTACCGACGGAGTCTGCGCAGGAATGCTTCCCAGCGTCCAATCAGAAAGCTTTTGGAAGCATCCCACCACGCCTGCGTGCTGCCTTCCCGCCTTTCCCAACTGCCTCTCCTCAGTTTTCGTTTTTCCGCGGAGCCGGCAGGACGTCCTCCTGTCACCGCAGAAAATTCTTCTTTTAATCCTTTAGTTTTCTTGTGGTCGCGGCTGTCTCCCCGACGCCACCGGTACCACCGGTGTTTCTTTCTCTTTTTTTCTTGTAAAATTTTTTCCTTTTTAGGGAATATTTTTTCTTCTCAGTGTCTTACGGTTTTTCAGGCCTTCCAGGCCTCTCCATGTCCTTCATGGAACCGCCAGCCACTTTCTCCAAGAAATGTTCAAACTGTGGCGGTACAACTTTATTTTTAGACTCCCATAATTGGTGTCTAAGCTGTTTAGGTCCTGACCTTTTTCCTCCAGAGCCCTCGGGCAACAGTATTGTGAGAAGAGGTTTTCAACATCGAGTTTCCCTCTATGAGGTTTCCTTCCAACTTCAGGGCACCAACCATTTCTTCTACACAGGATCAGGTAACCCACAAACAGTCTGTTAAGACTAGCCAACCCTCGAGTGGTAGGTCTCATGCACAGCATGTAGACGGCTCCGGCCTTGCCCTCGAGGGCCCATTGGCTTCAAAACCCCGGCGGGAGTCTTCGGCCTCCAAAGCCTATGTGGGGTTTCAGGTTGTTCCTGGGGTTCACCCCCCACAGAACATTCCTGAGCCGTGTCTGGTGGTGGCATCCGCTTCGAGCGGTACTGATACCCCGGCATCGGCACTGCTGTTGGACGAAACACTCCTCACCAGGGATCGTCGTCTACCGTCCTCGGTACCTACGGGACCGGTGTATATGTTCCAGACTGACTTTCCACTATCTGTACCGGCACCGATACTACCTCCAATGTCGGTACCCTCCAGACATGCATCGATAAACTCGCTTTCTTCGATGCCGAGTCTGGAATCGATCTCCAGTCTGGAGGACTAGGTACCGACTCGCCTTGGTACCGGCTCCTGTCGGTACCGAAGGCTCGGTTCCGATGGTTCGGATCCACAACTCTCGGTTCCTCCAATGCCATTTGGATTGCCACCGGCTGGGTTTCATCCATCGGTATCGGACACGGTACTGAAGTTGGTACCGATGTCTACATTATCCTCAATGCCGAGTTTGGAATCGATCTCTAGTCTGGAAGACGCGGTTCCGACACGCTTTGGTACCGTGACCTGTCGATACCGGAGGCTCGGTGCCGAGGGTGACTGCCGAAAGTTTTTGGTTACCTCAGTACCGATTGAGCTGTCACCGATGGCTGTTCCGATATCTGTGTCTGGTTCGGTTCTGACATCGGTACCGGTATCCACTGTAGCATCGTGGCCAGCTCCTTCCATGCTTCTTTCAACAGGATCGCTCCCTTCTATACCAAGTTTGGAGTCGATACCTGGCATGGACGATGTGCTACTGACTGTCGCTGGTCCTGACCTCCAGTACCAGCGTCCATCCGTTAAGGATCCCATATTGCACTGTGCAGATACATCCTTCGGTGCCCAGGCTAGTTCCTCGGATCTAACCTGTCCAAGGGAGGTTCTCTTTGGAGATCCTTCTTTTCAGAGTTTCCTCTGGGATATGGCAAGATCACTTGCCATCTCTATCCCTGGACATGATCCTACACAAGGCACTGCTTCTACCGAAGCAAAGGAAAGCATAATGCTTCCTTTGCATCATTCCTTGCAGGATCTTCTTCTAGGAATGTGGGAAGCACCTTTAAGGGTACCCCCACCTTCCAGAGCAACTGGTCTCCTATATCAGGTGCCCCCCTCTCCAGGGTTTCAGAAGACTCAACTTCCTCATCATTCCATTATAGTGGAATCGGCAATGAGGCGGGTGAAGAGTAAGAAAAAGCACTCTTATTATCCGCCAGGTCGTGAGTCTAAGACACTAGATGCCTTTGGACGTCAAACCTTCCAGACATCCATGCTTTCAGCAAGAATTCTCTCATATATATATTTTTATATGAGTCTATCTCTTGAGGAGGTCACAAAGAAATTGCATCTTTTGACTCCCTTTCTTTCAGAACACAAGACTGCAGACTATTCCTCACTACTTAGTCATATTCAAAATATCTCTTGGTTTCTTACTCGTGCTTCCCTAGACTCATTTGAGTCTGTTAGCAGGACTTCTGCTATAGCTATAGGGGCACGACGTAGAGCCTGGCTCCAAGCTTCAGACTTAGACAAATGGGCACAACAAAGACTGGGTAATACTCCTTGCACTGGAGAAAATCTCTTCAATAAGGACTCTTTACGTCAGGTTACTCAGTGGTTCACTGACTTGCCTGTTTCTAAGGGCTGTCCTACGCCCTCTTCTTTCCCAGTAGGTAGGAAATGTCCTACCAAACTTTCTTCCCCTAGGGGGAGAAGGTTTTATTCATCTTCTGCCCATCACACAGATGTTCCCAAACAGGGGAAACATCGCCCTGGTCTGAAGAATCCAAACTCTCACCAGGCTCACCAAACCCAGCATCTGCAGGGTTTCTGATTAATCACATATTTTTTTGTGTCTCTTGCAGTTTAGAGCCTGCAGTTGGCTTCTTCTCAGTAGAAGCCTTCCACTGCTTCATTCTAAGCTCTAGGCATGGATCTCTTTTCACAAGACATCCATTTTTCTCTGTTATACGAGCTCTTAGGATGTTCATGCCTATATGTTCATGCTTCTCCTCTTCTTCCTGCTAGGGAAAGAGGTTTAACAACTATCAAACAATAGTTTTCTGTACCAGCATGAATTTTTCCTTTCTATAGACTTACCACATTGTAAGTCTCCATTCAGCTCCATCTTCTCTACCCTCTTATCAAGCATTTCCCCTGTAAGAGTGGTATTATAACACTGGAGGGCTTCTCTTCAGCCCTTCTAGTTTTGTCACTATTCCAGTGTGGAATTTTTCCTCTCTGAGTTAACTCCTTCTTCTTTTTTGCTTGGGGCAGCTTTCAGACAGGTCCAGAGTTTTCTTACTCCTGTTCTGTCCTTTCTGTTTTTTAACAGGAAGTTTTTCTGATGTCTTACTAGCAGCTGCCCATGCAGGAGCCCTAGTGATTGGACCACTGGTTCTTCCCCACAAGCATCCAGAGTTGTCCTCCACTATATTCTTTCTGGCCTTAGTAGTGACTCCAAGATGGTGCATTCATCTTTCTTGGCAAATCTTATCACTACAGGCTTCTCAGATTGTTTTCTATTCTTGTCATCTCCAGTTCCCTTGGGTTTTGGCAGCATAGTCGAACTAGGTGCTGGGCAGCCAGTTCTATCTCCTAATTCTCCTGCATTATGCTCTCTGCAATCTTACAGAGAAGCTTTCCACTATGGGCCTTTGCTAGAGAGCATTAGGATTTTCCTCAAACAGCTGTCCTAGATGGTTGGAAAAAGCTCCCTCAGTCATGCCCCTCATGACTGGAAGGGTTCTTCCTGCCCTACTATCTCCTTTCTAAAGCAAAGGACATGGGCCTTCTCTTACGTGAAAGCTTAAAGAGTTGTTCAATTCCCTCGTTTGGTCCTCAGGATTCCCACTGGGAATATGCTCTCTTTTTTTTTTTTTTCCTTGCAGCTTGTCCTCATGGTATCCTAATCTTTCATGGACAGCGCATATTTAGCTAAAGAACGCATGATACCCTTTGCCCCTCAAGTAGGTCAACATGGTATCTCATTCCTATGCGTCTTCTGTCCATTTACCATACCAGAGTTCTGAGGGACTCGGAACTTGCTGCCTGCAGACTGATATTATCCTCTGCTTTTCACGTATCCATCCTGGTTATTTCACTGACTAGCATTCTTGCAGTAATCTAGTCTGTTCATTGTCAGGGAGATTTTTCCCCTGACTCCTTCCATCATAACCAGGGGGAATAGATTCTCTATATATCTTCTCAAGTAGGTTCCACCTTCTTGTTAGGAGATGCGAAGAGGAAAGATTCATCTATGTGAATATACTTTCTATAGGCATATCTCTGTCTGCCTAATTGCAGACACCTTTATATATACGTATATATATATATATATATATATATATATATATATATATATATATATAAAAATATATATATATATATATATATATATATATATATATATATATATATATATAGGTATATATAATAGAGAGAGAGATAGAGATATGTCTGTCATTTGTGTGTTGTTATAGGTAGATATGTATTTACATAATTATCTATCAGACTGTCTATGCTCATATAGAGATATAGATTCTGACAGTTGGGCTCTACCCATACCATGCTGTTCCAGCATGTTTGGGGTGCTACACACACCACCGTTCCAGTAGTAGTTAACAACTTTTCTACCATAACCTTAAAGGTTAGGTACCCATGAAGCTCTCCATGTTCCAGTATCTTTCCTACCTGACATCAGTTAGGAAAGACATTGCAGATCTTCAGTCATTCTGAGGCTAACACCTCGGGCATCTGTCCTTTCTTTTGGGATATAAGGGTTTTCCATACCCCTTCTTCCCACAAGGATTAGGCCTGTTTGTCCAAATCAGTCAGCCTTTTCCTCTTTTTGCTCCTATCGGTGAGTCACTCTGTAGCCAAAAGAGTTTGGGCTTTTTTCATAAAGCCTTCCGCTGACGGCTTACAGTTGTACTACCCCAGTTTACCCCTGGGGTTACCTCTTACCTTTCAGAATTCCTGACCTCCATTATGTTTTCCTACAGGTTTATTACCTCTACTTTTGCAGTGAGGTCCTCCTTGAGGTTCCTCTACTGGATCCCCAGTAGATCCCATGAACCTCCATACTTTTTGTACAATCCTGTTAGGGGAGGTCCATATTGCAATATTTCATTTTCAATATATTTGATGATTGTCATCCACACAGGGACGACTTATCTGCAGTCCTATGTTAGGTTAGCTGTCTTTTACAGCACCTTTCTGTTTCAACTCCTTCCCACCATCCTCGGATGCCTGGCCCTATGAGGTGTAGCATGTTCCAATCCATAACATGCTGGGACTCCAGGCATCTTAGCTTGGGAGTCCCCATATGTGAAGACTCATTCCTGCTTGTTGCTGGAGATAGCACAGTTACTTACCTGTAACAGATGATCTCTGGGAACAGCAGGAATAAGTCTTCACAACCCTTCCACCTCCCCTAGGAGTTGTATCTCTCTATATTTCCTTTCCTCTCTCTCTCTTGTCTCAGCTTTAAAACTTTAACTGAGGAGAGGCAGTTGTGAAAGGTGGGAAGGCAGTACGCAGGCGTGGTGGGATGCTTCCAAAAGCTTTCTGATTGAACGCTGGGAAGCGTTCCCGCGCAGGCTCCGTCGGTACCGACGTACCCATATGTGAAGACTTATTCCTGCTGTTCCCAGAGATCACCTGTTACAGGTAAGTAACTGTGCTCTCTGAGGTTTTTTTCTGTTTGTATAATACCCTAGTTAGACTCGTGCCATGTGATAAGTTCTCCTTTCAGGGCATAACTGGGGCAATGTCTTGAGAAACCATAGTCTGTGAAGTCCAAAGTAAAGCTGTGGTATTATCACACATGGCCTCTTTTACGCTTTCTATAATGGGCAAAATAAATTCTCAGGCTGGGGTCTGATCAGAGCTTACAGTCAGGCATTTGAAAGTTTAAAAAATGAAATTTCTTGTCTGATGCTTGGTGCAAAAGTCACACAATATGTAGAATCTCTTTGGATGTTACTGCAGTATGATAAAGTAATTAGAATTATGAATTCTTTCATATAGAGGGTGAAATTCTTCCCAAATGTAATGAAGAATAGAAAAGATCCCATGAGAATATTTGTATGTCCTGCTGAAAGCAGAAGCAGCTGTGTGCATAATAACATGGGAGTCTTCTGGTCTTCTATTAAGGATATGTGTTTCTGAAATAAAAATTACTAAGCTTGTTGAGCTCCTGTTAGCGAGAGAGAATTATTTTGGATATGCAAACTGATGCTTTGAAGATTTACAGTACTTTTTTTTTTTTTTTTTTTTAAACTCCTTTAGTTTTTGTCTCTCCTCAGTAGTTCCAGACTAAAGCAATCCATAACAGTTTTTTTGAGATGAATGTAAATCCTAGTGGTTGCTAAAGTGACCGTGATTTGTGCTTTCACTGCTTAAGCTTACAGGTTTAAAGGAACTGCAAATCATAACACATTAGAAAGTAAGCCAACATATTTGTGAAATTTTGTCTGTGTAGGAGTAGTCTAGTGATTAGGGCAGCAGCCCATGACCAGAAAGACCAGGATTCAAATCCCACTGGTACTCCTTGTGGCATTGGGCAAGTCACTTAACCTTCCACTACCTCAGTTGCAAATTTAGATTGTAAGCCCTCTGGGGACAAGGAAGTACCTACTTTATCTGAATGTAACTCGCCTTGAACTACTATTGAAAAGACGTGAGCTAAATGCAAATAAGTAAAATGTGTCCTTCATGAACTTGCTATGCAGTGGTGCACTTTCTGGCAATTTGTATTTTGGGCCTCCAGTGTATGACTTGGAGGGCCTTTTACTAAAGGGTGCTAAGATGTTGCACCTAACATACCAAAAACACTGAAATTATGGTACAGTACATGCAACGCCATTGTGTTAACTGTCTGCAATGTGTGTTAACTAGCTGGCAATGTGTGTCCAAAATGCACTTACCTTATCCCTCCAGTGCAGTCCGACATCTGGTAGTATACCCCTTCCATCAGCTTGGAGATCGAACATGTCATCTTTTGATGACCCCAGTGTACTTATACAGCTGGCACCGCCTATCAGCCCCAGTAATCTCAATCTCAGTTTCCAAGCAGCTGAAGAGTTGATTCCAGAAGCTGGGCTCACTGAAGGAACAACTAAGTGGCATTTTCTTATTTAAAAAAAAAATCTGTAATGCTGCTTTAGTTAAGGTCTGCCAGCAGCAAAAGCCCTGAGTAAAGACTGTTGAGGGGGAGGGAGGAAAAGGCAGCTGGCAGCACAGACACCCTTAAGAATGGGAGGGGAGGTGTGCTGCACAGTACTGGCAGACGGAGCGGCTCCCGAACACCTTGGGCATGTGAGGAGCTGCTATGTGAAATGTGGCTCTTGTTTCTCCATTCCTCTCAGCGCTGACAGTTCTCGGTGATGGGGGCTGTGTGGTAGCATTAGGACTGCAATTAGAACCTGGTCAGAGGCCAAAGTTCTGGGCGAGAGAAGGTAACATTTTGGTTTGCTAAAGGGACATTTTTCCGGGGGTCAGCAGCACGTCGGGGATGGCCGGCTCATAGTGGGAAACCACGTCGCTGACCGGGGCCATTTTGGTTTCATGGGAAATGGCCCATTTACTGACAGTCTCCTTTTTGGGCCTTGCTAGCTGAGGGGAGGCAGGAGTGGATGTTTGGGCACAAATTCCAATGTGTGGTGGTGTTTTCTGGGGCCTGGACAGCGATTCCTGTTAAAGTGCAAAAAAAAAAAAAAAAGTATTGCAGGCTGCCTTTATATATCAGCAGAGGAACAGGGGCACGTTCTAGGGAGTGCACATTCCTCTAAGCTGGTCATGCCCACCAAAGCCATGGGTTTGGCATGCGACTAAAAGCGCAGTTCCGTCCCGGCTGTGGGATTTTGCTGCGGTTGTGAAACTGAGTTAGGATCATTGGAAGAGGGACTCTTGGAAGGGTCTCTAGCCAAGGCTGGGCGAGCAGGGGCCTTGAGATGCAGAAGTGAACCTCCAGGCAGTGCCTCTTGGGCCCTCAGCGCCTCTGAATGTGCTTGAGGAGACCAATGAGGGTCAGGAGCTGCTGGAACCTAGTAAAGCAGAAGTGGCTCCTCATCGCTCTACTTCTCGGGACCCACCGGAGGGCAGGGTTCTTGTAGTTGGAGTTTTCATCCAAGTTTGTACTGCTTATGTATAAGGCATTCTACATGGAGCAGCAGGGAACAGTATCTTTGAGGGCCTCGGGACAGGGGCTGAGACAGAGATGGCTGGAGTCTGAGGCAACAGACGAGGAGCCTACAACAAGTAAGCGGCAGATGGAAGCGGAACATAAGATATGACATACTGGGTCAGACCAAGGTCCATCAAGTGCAGTATCCTGTTTCCAACAGTGGCCAATCTAGGTCATAAGTACCTAGCAGTCTCCCCAAATGGCACAGGTTCCTCAATGCTTGCATTGGGTCAAGCAGTGATAACCTGGGTCCCTTTTAATAATTGTATTTTTTATTTATTTAGCAAGATTTGTATGCCACCTTTTCCTTCAATCAAGGTGGTCACGTCACATCACAATTGGAGGGTGACATTTAACATTAGGGTACATGTAATCATTTAGACATCACAGTTATGTAACAGTATTTAGACATTTAGACAATGTTTAGACAGTACAGTTGAAGTAACATTTAACATAAAGATATTTACTAATGAGGTGTGTTGAATTTGTGTGTGTGGATAGGATGGGTGTGCGTTTAGTTGGTGGAGGTGGTAGTGTTGCTATTTGGGTAAGGGATGTTGCTTGAATGCTCATAGGTTTCTATAAATAAGCATGTTTTGAGGTCTTTGCGGAAGTCTGTGAGGTCTTCTAAGGCTCTCAAGCTCAATGGTAGGGAGTTCCATAAGGAGGATGCCAGTAGTGATAGTGCTCTTTTTGAGGTGGTTTGTTTGGTTTTATGGTAGCCTGCAGGTGTGCCGATCATGTTGTTGGTTTTTGGTCTATTGCTGATATCTCTTGTTATAGCGTTTTGGAGTACGTCTGCTGAGAGATAGTGAATTACTTTGAAGATTATCATGATTGTTTTGTATTTAGCTCTTGCCACCATTGGAAGCCAGTGTAGTTGTTGTAGGATGGGAGTGATGTGCTCTGTTCTTGGGGTGTCTGTGATGATGCGTGCTGTGGTGTTTTGTACCATCTGTACTGGGTGTAGTGTCTGAGGAAGGCCTTGATATAGTGAGTTTCCATAATCAAGCAATGGTGTAATGAGTGCTTGGCACACTGTGCGGAAGTGGTCTTGACGCAGCATTGGTTTGATTTGTCTGACCTTTATTTAACAATTTGTTTTTTATACCGCTTTATCATTTCAATCAAAGCAGTTTACATTGTAACTTAAACTTGGTAAACGTACATTAAACAGGGACATTGATAACTTGGATTTTTCAGAGCAATGAAGGGTTTTATACCTAGCATTTTATTTGCTCTCTTTGCCGCCGCTGCACATTGGGCTGAGGGTTTCAATAATGGTATCTCCAGGAACAAGCAGGAATGTAGCTTTCACATATGGGTATCGTTGGTACCGACGGAGCCTGCGCGGGAACGCTCCCCAGCGTCCAATAGGAAAGCCTTTGAGAGCATCCCACAGTGTCTGTGCTGCCTTCCTGCCTTTCCAACTGTCCCTCTCCAGTTCTTTGTTTTCTGCGGAGCCGACAGGTCCCATGCCCTGTCACCGCAGAAAATTTCTTTTTTAATCTTTGTTTTTGTGGTCGTGTCTGCCTTCCTTCGACGTTATACCGGTATCGCCAGTTCGTTCTTTCTTTCTTCTAAAAAAACCAAACAAACTAACTAACTATAGTTTCTGAAGTGATTTACTTCAGAAACCTTTTTTCTTTGGTGCTGGGCACCATTTTGGGCACTAGGCCCAATTTTTCCTCAAAAATGGAAAAACCTGCTTCAGGTTTTAAGAAATGTTCTAAATGTGGCGGTACCATTTTCTGTCACGGACACCTATGATTGGTGTCTCAAATGTTTAGGTCCTGACCACTCTTTCAGAGTGCCTCTCCTGTGGAATGATGTCAAAAAGGGGCCGGCAGAACCGAGCTGCTAAACTTAGCACCCTTTTTCCCTCAGACGTGGCGTCTGT